>CM057449.1:139540833-140756666 GCA_016271365.2 Neoceratodus forsteri | reverse complement strand
TGGACTGTATTTCAGTTTCGAGCCTTCTGGAACTGTGCTCAAGTATCTGTAACATACCTGCTGACCACATGTGTGTTTAACACTTAGCGACAAAACCTGAACCATAGCAGTGTTCTGACATTTCATACCTAAAATGGTTGAGAATGTGGAATTGCAGTGGTACCCAGAGATACATCTTAGACAGTATCTAGATATACTGAGATATATTGTAGAACATCCCATTGAAATCAATATTTTCTGACTGTGTTATAGCTGGAGATATATATATATATATATATATATATATATATATATATATGTTCAGATGTAGAGCAAACCTGCAGCATGTGCTTTGCTTCTCAGTTCCAGGTTCCCTGCAGTCCTAATCATCACACATCAAAATGATGAGAACAAAGTTGTCACTTAACCACCCACCCAATGGCCAATGCTCCAAGCTACTACTGCAGCCAGATCATCTGACACCCACCTCCAAAAAAAACAGCCTGCACTGCAGTCTCTCGTGACCTCCAGTCCTTACCCGATTATCAGAAAGAATAATATAATTTAAAAATGTACCTGTGTTGGTTGTCGAACCTGTGTTGCACTTTGCCACTCTGCGTTTACATAAATATGTGAGAAGATGACTGATTTGCTCATTTTGCCCTCAATGCATAATGAGAGAATGGGGGTGGGGGTGGGGGCTGTTTTCTTAACACCATCAGATTATAATATATAGTTTCCTCCAATATGTGTACCAAAAATAACTTGATTACAAAAGAAAAAGCATCGAACAGTACACTGATAGCAAGGACAGGGTCACACTAAAACGTACATTCTTGGATTATTTCTACTGACTCACTGTAACAAATCAATCCCATTTTAATGAGGAGCGAAATGAGCATCACAGCATTTACTCAGCATTAGTACAAATGGTCCCACCTCCGGAACCCCCCTACACACACACACACAGCATCACACAACACACGGATGGTGGAGGGTTAACAAAAGAAATCATTATTGCTACCATTTCTGTATTCCAGACTGTCCAAAGGTTCAGTGTCAACAGGTTGGGAGGTAGGAGTCCATTATTTTGGTAGAACAGAGCAACATAATATCGCCATAATTCTGGCAGCCTCTACTATGGGTTTGGTGTTTTGTTGAGGAGCGGTGACCATTACAGAATTCACTTAGCACCAGTTCAAATGGTCCCGCACCTCTAGAATCCGACCCCTCCCCCCTACGCGGCAGCATCAGACTGCATACAGATGACGAAGAGGGTTAACACAAAAAAAAAATATTGCTAACATTTCTGTATGCCAGGCTGTCCAAAGGTTCAGTGTCAATGGGTCAAGAGGTAGGAGGTAGGAGGTAGGAGTCCATCATTTTCGCAGAACACAGCAACATAATATTGCTATAATATTGTCAGCCTCCACTATGGGTTAGGGTGTTTTGAAGGGGAGCAGCAAGCACTGTATGGCAAACAGCATTTTGCAGTTAAAAGACTGTATTGATGCCCCACTGAAAATATATTACCACTCTGTTTATATTCCCTTTAAAACTCACCAGTCATCAGCTTCAAGATGCCTGCTGCTGCTGGAGTGGAGTGAACAAGACTTTCTTTCCAACTTTCTTCCCAGGGCACCGGGTCCGACTGGAAAAGCAAGCGACTAGTCCATCTAAGCAAGTTAGCGAGAGCTGAGAGAGCCTGGCTGGCTATACCGCTACGCTAGTGCTACAGGGACAGACTCAGACAGGGACTGGACAGTCGGCTTGCCCAGGGCCAGGCCGGGTCAGTCGGAACACTCTCCTCGCTTGCACTTGAATAATGGAAATCACCACAGCACTCACTGATGCAAGGGCCCTGCGAAGGGTCAGGAGATTGTTTTACCTGGCATCCGTTGTTTACCAAAACAAAATTAAAAAAAAGCTGTTTGCATCAGAGGCTGCTGAGAGCAGTTAGCGCACTCGAGATGGCAGCAGCAGCAAGCAACCACTGAAACTTGGCCTCACAACCTTACAGAGCACTCACAAAGCCAGCATAAACTTAGCAAGGCAGGAGTCAGTCAGTGAGTAGCAGGAGAAATAGGGTGGGTGTGGTGACGAGAGATTATTCCTCTATATCCCTTGCTAGCAAATTGCTACCCTGGCAGTGGCTTCTGATCTCGGGCTTGTTGAAACTTCGCATGGGACATGGTTCAATAAAATTATATAATTTCTCACCAATTCAGTTGTTGCTGCACAGAATAGACATAGAGGCGCCAGCACAGGCAGGAAGGCAACTTGGACAACAAGCTAGGTGTTAAGTCTTAAATCCCCTTCCCACCAGAACAAAGAGCTGTTAAGAGCAGGGTGGCTGATAGGCTGCTTGAGTGAAGAGGAGGAGAATGGAGCTGAAATTCTAGACTTAACAATCAGCTGCTTAACAACTTTGCAGTCATTTATCCGATAGTGACTCTACTTTACAACCCACTGGGACTGGAGGCATGAAATGATACGAGAATGGACCATTCTTTAATCTTGTGTTGTGTGTGTGGGGCCCTGAGGGAGTGGGGCCGGGTGTGTCGTGGTGGCAGATCCAGTGGAGAAGGCACTGTCTAAACTGTCATGCAGAAACATGCTGATCATCTGCAGCTGTGAAATAAATGAAAAGGGCAATATCTTTTGGCACCCCAAAAATGGAGGGGCTACTGCTCTCCCTGGCCCCCCCCCCAGTTCCTGTGCCTATGGCTGCACTATGGGCATGCTTACATGCCTCTTGCTCTACTGCATGAAAGACTAAGACAGCTTGGTGCCATGCAAGGGTTCGACCATCGGGAGGTTGCTGATTGGCAGATCAGCGTATGCGTGCACTGTGTGTGCTCATGTGTGTGTGATTAAAATGCATTACCAGCAGATTTTGCAAGCGTCCGCTAACAGTTTTATCTGTAACTGCCTGGCTGACTTCCCAAAGGTTCTGCCACATTTCCAGATATGCCTGCATGCAGACTGTAAATGGGTGAAGGAGGAGCTGACGCTGCAATGACAGGGCACTCCCCGATTGCACTGGTGAATTTGTTTCAAGTTGGTGGCACACTTTAAAACTGCTGTCAGACAGCATGCTCACTAACTG
The DNA here is from genome assembly GCA_016271365.2 of Neoceratodus forsteri. NCBI lineage: Eukaryota > Metazoa > Chordata > Ceratodontiformes > Ceratodontidae > Neoceratodus > Neoceratodus forsteri. Next base: position 140,753,578 of record CM057449.1, on the reverse strand, counting down.
GTGCCAAACAGACGAGCCTGAAAAAGCACTGCCAGCATTGCCACAACAGTGACATGCCTCTGAAATCTGCTACTACCACAAGTTGTTTCTTGCACGTGCACACAAGCAAACATAAAAAATATATATGATACAGTCCAAAGTTCTTCCAGAGGTGCCCAAGGATCATTGATACTACTTTGTTGGGAATGTTTGAATTGTGGTGGCTGCTCTCTGGTTTTCATGAGCTTTGACCAAAGTTTAAGCTGTTTTAGTCCTCAAGGCAAGGTGAGGTTAATTTTTATGGCACTCATTCCATGAGGCTCTGTGCACTGTACACTTAAAAACAAGTAAGGGAGTACAAAACAACAAATAAATACATCTTAAAAACAATAATAAAAACTGATAATTAAATATTATAATAGTTCAGCTTGTTCAGTATTCACTGCACTGGATCAGATGACTATATCTGGGAAGGCCAGAGAAAATAAATAGGTTTTGAGGTGGCTCTTAAAAACTTCAAATGAAGGGGCTTCTCTGATGAGGGATGGCAGCAAATTCCATAGCACGGGGCTGGAGACACTAAATGCTCTGTCGCCAGCAGTTTTTAATCTCATTCTTGGAATCACCAGGATACCCTTAGAGGAGGAATGCAGGGAGTGGACCGGAGAGGCCGGTGTTAGGAGATCAGACAGGTAGCTAGGGCCTAGCCCATGCAGGGCCTAAAAGGTGAGAAGACCCAACTTGAAGATAACCCTCCACCTGACTAGCAATCAGTGCAGTTCACGCAGAACCAAAGTTACATGACAGAACCTTAAAAGGCCAGTCAGCAACCTGGTAGCTGAATTCTGCAGTAGCTGCAATCGGTAAAGAGTCTATCCAGAGACCGTGAAGTAAAGAGAGTTACAGTAATCAAGCCTAGATGTTACAAAGGCATGAACCAAAGTAAGAAAGTTCTCAGGCAGAGCTAAGGGTTTGATCCTTGCAATGTTCCTCAAGTGGTAGAAATCACTCTGGACAACTGATGACACCTGCGATTCAAATGTCAATCCATCATCCAGGAACACACTTAGATCTTGCACCCTAGAGGAAGCCATCGATGGTGAAGCCCCCAGGAAAGGACCAGTTGCCACACCAGAGGCACTCCTGTCATGCCTTTGGGCCGATTCCACTACTAGAACCTCCGTCTTGTCAGGATTCATTTATAACTGGCTAGAGGTCATCCAGTCATTGATCTCAAGCAGCTTGTTTAGCACTTCCACATCATTGGAAGTTACAGGGCAAAGCATAAATACAATTGGGTATCATCTACATAGCAATAAAAACTCACATTGTATTTCCTAATGAGCTCACCCAGTAGCAGCATGTACACCGCAAACAACATCGGTGACAAGATCGATCCCTGAGGCACTCCGCACAACAGGAGCCTCGGGGAGGAGGAGAAATTCCCCATCACAACCCATTGCTTCCTGTCCATGAGGTAGGACTTGAACCAGCAGATGAGTGCCGGCAAGCCCACAGTACTCTGCGATGATCAAGTAGCAGCAGTGTCAAAGGCTGAGGAGAAATTGAGGAGAACAAGAACTGACCCATCTCCTCTATCTCTCTCCCTGAGGAGGTCATTGAGCACCTGAACTAATGCTGTTTCGGTGCTATGCCTGGCTTGCAAATCAGACTGGCTCATAGATGTCAAAGGTCATCAGGTGCTCCTCATGCTGTTGTGCCACAATCTTCTCTACAACCTTTCCGAGAAGTGGAAGGTTGGAGATAGGTCAGTAATTCACCAAGATGACCAGGTCGAACAATGTTTTCTTCAGAAGTGGCCTCACCACAGCCTCTTTCAAGGAATCTGGGAAGATCCCCTACAACATCAAACAATGGACAGTTGCGATGAACACTAGGCCTATGGAACCAACACACTCACCAGAAATGCATCAGAACCGGGTCCACTTCATAGTATGTGTTTCAGCTTCTAAGTTGTCCTCAATGACCTTGACCACCTCCACTGGTTTAAATTCCCCAGACAGGGGAGTGCCTCTACTACACCTAAGGAGTTCACTGCAAATGTAATATGGCTCACTGATGGGATTCCCAAACAGAGGACACCCTGTCAATGAAGAACTGGGCAAACTCGTCACACAAAGTGGTGGAAAAGGCCTTTTTTAGCTGTAGACAGGCCGGATGTAAAAGCCTATCAACAGTCTGAAATAGCACAGCTGGTCAGAGCTTCCCTGCAGCAATCTCCCTGGACAGGAACTCTGCATTCTTATGGTTGATTGCCTCTTGGTACTAACCATAGTGAGCACGTAGGGCCAGTTTGTCCTCCTCCAGCCTGGTCCTCTGCCAGCAACGCTCTAACTTCCTTCCCTTAACCTTCATCACCTTGCGCTCCCCATCAAACCAAGGAGACCTCAAGTGAGAAGATTTGAGTGCTACATGGACTGGTGCAAGTGCATTGACTGCTGCAGACATCACCTCATCATAGGTGGTAACTGCCACACTCTTACCACTCGCACATGCAGCACCTACACCAGGTAGATCAGCCACCACCAGAAAACCCTTCAAGGACATTCCCCCAAAGGGTGGTAGCTGATTATCTCAACAGGGGACGACTTTCGGGAGGGGTGCTGAACAAGAACTCACTATGCAATGATCAGACCAAGAGGCCTGATCAATCTTCAGGTAAACTGCCTCAAACCCCAGTGAGAACACCAGGTCCAACATGTGGCCACTGTGGAGGGTAATGGAAGTAACTCCTTGTGTGTGGCCCAGTGATGAAACTGTTAGATATGTAATTTTTTAAAACAGTCAGCAACTGTTGCACATGTTTGTGTTTCAGCATTAGTTGTGGTTGATTGACTTTCAAGACCTGAAGACTTTGGGTACTAATGATTTATCAAGCTCTGGCAATAACTGCAGTGATCCTGAAAAAATGAAACTGCCTTCTGAGTGAAAACAAAACAATTTCACTGACTTGTCTGTTCTTTTTTCCACCTAGCTGTAAAATTAGGTAGGAGTGGGATGGGATGTTACATCTCACCTGGGCAATCAGAGGTGAATAAATTGTTAACAAATTAAATAGGAACATCCACAATCCCAGCCCCATAACTATTACATGCCTTATCCAGTTTAGACTTTTAGTTCAAAAAAGATTCTCTTACATTGCTGCTGTTTAAATATGGGATATGTGATGAGAGGTATGAGATATTGTTTTTGTCTTCATGAGTGATCAGTGACCCCTTGGCCCTCAGGAGTACCGAAGTCGTGAGTGAGGATAAAGGAAGTCCATGGCCACAAATGCAGATACAAATGATATCTCATAACTGCCCATCACATGTGCAGTTTATAAAAAGTACATTAGTGCTTTCTGAAGATTGTAAAAAGTACAGCTGCTGCAGTTCAGCCCAATGTGAGTTGCTCAGAGTGATGTACCCCACTGTGAGGAACAGACATAAGGTACCCTACTTGCTAAATAAAAAAAATGTATCTAGCTGGCAATGATTTTATGTGAGAGTCAGCAGTTTTATCTTAATAAAAGAGCAATTGATATACATTTTATAAATATGATTTACCCTGACATACCCCCTGTTGGCAAACAGCAAACCATGCTGCTTGGCAACATCCGTCAATCTGTTACAGCTAACATCAGTGGTGGATATCGGCTGCAGAACGTTCAAGGCATTGTAATTAGTTCTAAAGCTTTTTGAGGCTCTTTTATGCTGGTTACAATATGAACCTGTTTCTCTGTACCTCAAGGCTGTGTTAAAGGATGCATGACTGCAGCAATGTAGAAGAAATGTTTTTTTACACACAAAAAAATGCCAATCAGGGCAGCCCCACACAGCAGGTGTTGGACTTGAGAACATTTCTTCAGAGGAAACACTAGACGTGTTTGTGTCACAGTTTCAAGTCTCGGTTCATCTCTGTACTAAATTGATCCATAACTTTCAAGCTATTTGACCATAGCATAACTGACCCCACTATTTGCATATTAATTCATTGGTTAGAGCTGTGCACCAGGAGACATGGATTTGAAACCTATCACATCACCGACTCACTCTGTTACCTTGGACAACTCATGTAACCTAAACCTCCCTGTGCTCAACCTCCTCCCCCCTCTCTGTTTCATTACACTCTTTCTCTGTACTTTACTCTCTAGTATTCCTCAGTCATCAAGCTTTAATCTCTGTCAGTCCCCTTTAACCTATCTAGGTACCTGAAAGGATTGCTGCCGAATGTTCATGGATCGTAAATTTCATGAAATTCATTTCATTGCATGAAAGCATTGTATAAACAAAATTACTTCCTCCTTCCCTAAACTGGCTTTCCCCTATACCACAAATAAAGTAGCACTCAGGAGTTCCTTTCTTACTCTGTACAGCATGGATGTGCATTTATCTCTTCAGAATCTATAACAGACACTTTTATAAAAATAAGAAAAAATTGTACTTCTTTAGTTTAATTTTTTATATTGTGTGAATAACATATTCTAACATAGCTATGTGTTTTTCAAAAGTGAAAATGTCCTCTCAAATAAATCTTCCTTCCCAAGTAACAGGGAATGGATCATATTAGGAGAGTTTAACCTTAACTGGGACGGCAGCCAGTCCGACTGCGCCAAAGAATTTCTTGCCAGCACTGGTCTGCACCAAATAATATCATCCCACCAGAACCAATTATAATACAAGAAACAGTGCTACCATTGACTGGATCGTACCTTTGAATACCACCAGAGCGATAGCCTCAGGTGTTCTTCCTGACTCAATTAGCAACCGCTATGCCGTTCACAGTCGCTGGTCAGCCAGAGACCCTAAATCTGCTCCTAACTACATCTTCTCAAGACAATTTAAAAAAGCAAACATTGAAGAATGCATTCAAATCAGCTGACTAGTCCTTCATGTCTAATATTAAAACAATGGGCCCGATTCTATAAAAGATACGCATGTCGCAAAGTGACTTACGCCACCAAGAATGGTGCAAGTAGTACTTTGCGCCATGAGTTGCGACATGTGAGATTCTGTAAAGCGGCAGGCTGCTTGTGCCAAAATGGACTTACGCCACCATTGCACCAACCCCACCCCGCAATATGGCGCAATGGGGTTTACAGCAGTAGCTGTGCCCTATTCTGCAAGGGCATCAGCCAAGTCCCATGTTCGGTATTCTAGAACAACCCCCGGAGGACATCCATCAGAGTACATTTACACCAGTAATTAGCTGGTGTAAGTGTACCTTGTGTCCATCAGGGGTTGTGCCAATGTGCCACCAGCCCATCTCTCAGGTCATGTAGCTCCCCCCTGCCAGGATCCCCAGTGATAAAATGCCCTGCAGGGCTATCAATGCCCCCAGCTTCGTACCCCCAAGATGGGTATAACCAGCCTTCCCTCGGCCCTGATCCCCTATTATGGTAAGAGCCCCCTCACAGCCCTAATGCCCTGTGGTATTTATAGCCCCCTCTCAGCCCTGATCCCCTGTGGTATTTATAGCTCCCCTCTCAGCCCAAATCTCCCGTAATAGTAATAAAATACCCCCTCCCAACCCAGATCCAGATTCCGCACCCCACAGGGGTAGTATGAATTCTCAAATCACTTAGCACTTAAACAGATATGACCATGTGCTGCTATTCAAGAAGACTCAATAGACCTTTTGGCCTACTCTGCTGGCATCTTAGTATGTCAGTAAACATGACATCCTGACTGAGGCTCGACACGGCTTTAAGGCTAACCACAACATGGAAACCGCTCTCATTAGGTTCATGCAGGACATATACAAGGCCATGAATGACAGTCTTTACACGGGTGCTGTCTTCGTGGACCGTACCAAGGTTTTTGACTTGGTGGACCATAACCTGCTAAAAACTACCCTAGCCTTATGAATTTCTCTGCAAACACAGTCAATTGGTTTGATAACTATCTCCACAAGGTACCTCAAAACAGTTATTGAGGGACATCCTTCATCTGAATGCCTTATTAAGTGTGGAGTTCCACAATGGTCAATACTTGGGACCCTCCTTTTTTCTGTTTATTAACAACATACCTTCAGTCTATTCACATACCAGCATCATCCAACATGCAGACGGTGATGCCTTATACTGTAAGGATCCTAACCCTTTCACTCTTCTCTCCAAACTTCAAACAGATTTCCACAGCCTCCACTCCTGGTTCACCACTCAAGGAATGGTCCTGAACTCCAAAAAATTAAATGTATTGTTTTTGCCAGTGCATATAAACCATCAAATTTCAATTTCACTCTCCTAGATAATGATGGCATGGTCATTGAGTGGGTTCACAAATTTTACTACCTTGGTCTAACACTGGATGAGCACCTCTGTTTTGGCCCACATATAATACAATTAATAAACAAAATTCACCAGAGACTCCTCTACAGGATCAGGCAATTCCTCATCCCCCAAATCTAGAAGTAGGCTGACTTCCAGCTTACTCCTACCTCTCCTAGACTATGGATCCATCATCTACTCCTTCAAAGTAATTCCGTCACGTTCAATAAGCTCAGAATGGCATACAGTAATATTATCAGATTTGTGACTGGGCTCCCCCATCGTACCCACAGCTGTGCTCTCTACAAGACTGTTCATTGGTTCTTCCTAGAGGAAAGGTTCACATGAAAAGCTTCCGCATTTCTCTACAAAATCCTCAACAACCTTTGACCTCACGGTGTCTCCTCTCTGTTCAAAAAGGCTTGCCCCACTCAACTCACAAGGAGCGCTACCATATCCTCTTTTTGTGTCCCTAACTGCAACACCCCTTTGGGGCAGAAATCATTTACCTACAGAGGTCCCAATATTTTTAACACTCTCACACCTTACCTTGTGAGCAGCCCCTCCCTCAGTAATTTTAAGGTTAAACTGAAGGAGCACTTGCTCAATAAATCCCCTCCTGCTGTTCCTAGGTAGGTTGTCAGTTTCTTTACTTCTGCCTGAGTCAAACCCTAAGGGTACCTGCACAAATAACTCCTACAATTTCTACTAGTTTTTACTCATTGTCTGTAAAACCTCTCTTCTCTAATCCTGTCCACCTCACTGTTTCCATGTATCCTTCCCAGTCTGAGCTGTTCTCTGGATTATTTTTCCAGCTCCTTTATGTTAGGTTTGCTTTGTAAATTTTTACATATTGTAAGAACTTGCTGTTAATATTATGGTTGCTGTACATAAGCCACCTTTTTCAAACAACGTATGAAATTGTCTTTCAGTGTGTATAATTCACCATATGCCTGTGCCCAATTTTCCTGCTTCATACATTTCTGTCTTGCACTATATATTATAATCATGTAGAAACATAGAAACATAGAAGTTGATGGCAGATAAGGACCAGGAGGCCCATCCAGTCTGCCCATTTCTTTTTCTACCTTATGAATATGCCATTGGCCTTTGCTCCTCCAATTGCCTATCTATTTATGCTCATCTGCATTGCTCCCTTATGCCTATCTCAAGCCTGTTTGAAGCCATGTACTGTATTCATATCCACCATTTCCTGAGGTAGGCTGTTCCATGCATCCACCATCCTTTCTGTGACAAAAAACTTCTTCACATTACTCCTTAATCAGCATCCCTCTAATCTCATGCTGTGTCCTCATCTCCTGCTATTTTTCTTATATTGAAACATGTTAGACTCTTTCACCTTGTTAATGCCCTTAAGGTGTTTGAATGTTTCGATCATATCACCTGTCTCCCTCCTTTGCTATAGGGTATACATATTGAGCTCCGTTTATCTGTCCTCATATGTTTTCTGATGCAGTCCTTGCACCATTTTGGTTGCCCTTCTCTGGACTGCCTCAATTTGGTTAATATCCTTGTGAAGGTGTGGCCTCCAGTACTGCATGCAGTATTCCAGATGGGGCCTAACCAGTGTCTTATGAAGAGGGATTATTACCTCTCTCTTCTGACTTGTGATACCCCTACTAATACACACCAAAACCCCCCTAAGCCTTACCTACTGCTTTAGCAGTCTGCTTGGATGATTTCAGGTAATCGGTGATAATTATGCCCAAGTCTCTTTCTTCCCTTGTGACTGCCAGCAACTCCCCTCCCAGCCTATAGGTGGCTTCAGGGTTTCTCTTCCCTATGTGCATGATCTTGCACTTCTCTGCGTTAAACCCCAGTTGCCACTCTTCCGACCATTTTGCTAGTTTATCCAGATCTCTTCTCATTCTGCCCACCCCACCTGGATCATCTACTCTGTTGCAGATCTTGATATTATCTGCAAACAGACAAACCTTACCCTCCAGTCCATTTGCAAAGTCAGTGGTGAAAACATTGAAGTAGACTAGCCCCAGGACTGATCCTGTGGTATCTCACTTGCGACTTGCATCTCTTCTGACTGTATACCATTTACCACCACTCTCTGTTTTCTGCCCATCAACCAGTTTGCCATCCAGTTGACCAACTTCTGACCCACCTTGAGCCTACCCAGCTTATTAATCAATCTTCTATGTGGAACAGTATCGAAAGCTTTGCTAAAGTCAAGGTCGGCGACATCAACTGCTCCCTCTTGGTCCACCACTCTGGTTAGCCAGTCAAAGAAATCTATGAGATTAGTTTGACAGGACCTTCCTTTTGTAAACCCATGCTGTCTTGGATCCTGTGCTCCTATGGATTCCAGGTGTTGCACTGTCCTTTCCTTAAGGAGTGCCTCCATAATCTTGCTCACTACTGAGGTAAGACTGACTGGTCTGTAGTTCCCTGCCTCCTCCCTACTACCACTCTTGTAGAGCGGGGATCACATGAGCCCTTCTCCAGTCTTCTGGGACCTCTCCTGTGCTCAGAGACACACTAAACAGTTCTGATAATTGGCTCTGCTAGTTTCACCCTTAGCTCCTTTAGTACCCTGGGATGTATGCCATCAGGTCCCATTGCCTTGTCCACCCTGAGCTTATCATGCTCTTGTAGGACCCTTTCTTTTGTGAAGGGACTAGTGCACACCTCCCTCTCCCCTGTGTCCATGGTGTTGAGCTGTGGGCCCTGCCCTACCTTCTCTTCAGTAAATACTGAGCAGAAGTATCTATTTAGGATAAATGCTTTTATATGGTCCTCCTCCTCACAAACCCTCTTATCCCCTTTGATCTTAACAATACCCCCTCTTGACCTTCTCCTTTCACTAATGTATCTATAGAAAGTCTTGTCATCTTCTTTTACTGTTTGTGCTAGAGTTTCCTCAGTTTGAGCCTTTGCCTGCCTTACTGCCTTCCCTGCTTCCCTTAGGGAAGTTTGGCATACCTCCCTATCTTCATCCTCCTGTGTTCCCTTATATTTCCTGAAGGCCAGCCTTTTGGCTCTGACCTTTTCTGATACTGTTTTTGAGAACCAAAGTGGTTTCCTTCTTCTTTTGCTCTTCCTTTTCTCTCTAACACAATGGGATGTTGCTTCAAGTATTGCATCCTTAATGCTTGCCCACTTTGCCTGTGCCCCCTCACCTGTATTTCTTTTTGCCAGGGCTAGCTTAACTCTGTTGGCCATCTTATCAAAGTCAGCTCCTCTGAAGTCCCATATGTTTGCCTTGGAATGGGATGATTTAGTTCTAGTGACAAAATTGAACTATACCATGTGATGGTCACTGGCCCCCAGGTGACCTTCAACTTGGAGATCTGTGATCCTTTCCCTGTTAGTCAGTACTAGATCTAGGATAGCCCTGTCTCTTGTGGGTTGTTGTACCAGTTATTTGAGGCCCTCTCCCTGTGGGGAATCCACTATGTGTCTAGTTTTGGCAGATGTTCCTGTTGGTATTGACCAATCTGTATCTGGCATGTTGAAGTCTCCCATTATCAGAACCTCCCCTTTAGCTGTCATGTTTTGTATATCTTCTAACAGTAATGTGTCTATGTCCTCCCCCTGGTCTGGAGGCCTGTACACAACCCCAGTTCATATGGCTGTCCCATTTCCTGTTTTCAGGGTGACCCACAGTTCTTCTGGCTCCTTATGTGTGTTATGAATTTCTGTAACTTTGATATTTTCATGGACATACAAGGCCACTCCACGCCCCTTTTTTGCACCTTGGTCTCTTCTGAACAGTACATAGCCAGGTACTGAAGTCTCCCAAGTGTGGTTACTGGTAAACCATGTCTCACTAATGGCTACTATGTCCAGTTTAGCCTCTGTCATTATTGCCTGCAGGTATGGGATCTCATTCCCAGACTGCGAGCATTTGTGTACATGATTTTCCATTGGCCAGATTTCGATGTGTTAGTTGTTGGGCAAGGTCTGGCATTTCCTCTGTGCATTGTGTGGGGAGCCAGACCTTTTTCCTTACCTGGTGATGTAAATGAACTACAAACATGCTGAACTCCTGTTTGACCACTAGCTGAGGGGGGAGGGGTGTTTTTCCCATTCGACATAGGGGTGCTGCACCCCTCTCCCCACTTGCTAGTTTAAATATTCTGCAAAGACGTCAAACCTCTGCCCCAATACACTAACTCCCTCCTTAGTCAGAAGCATTCCATCAAATTTAAAGAACTTTCACTCCTAAAACTGTTGCCAGTTCTCTACAAATGTGTGTCCTTTTTCCTGGCATCAGCCCTTGAGTCACATGTTTAGCTCCCCTATCTCCTCTTCTCTGCCCTTCTGTCCATCTGCCCCCCATCCCACACTGGCAGGATCCCAGAGAAGGAGATGCTGGATGAAATCAATGATAATTTGTCACCAAGCCTGGTCAGGTGTTCCTTGGTCTCCACAACTGACCAGCTGGTGAGATCGTTAGTCCCTATGTGTACCAGGACATCAATGTTTTCTCCTGCTTCCTGAACAATTTTAGCAATGTGATCAGTGTCTCTCCATGCTGATGTACCTGAAAGACATCTGACCATTACCCCTGGCTGGAGATAAGTATCAGCTTCCCGAATCATGGAGTCTCCTATGATAAGAATTTTTTTGGATTTCCTTTTTGCTTTTTTTGTTTTGGTTCCTGCTTTGGGCGAGTTTTGTTGTGCTAGCTCCTGTGCTGCAGTGTCCTGCTCTGCAGTGTCCTCTGCCCCTTTGTTTGATTTCAGAGATAGAGGCAGATACCTGTTTGTAGTTTATATATGGTTTATGGAGGTAATATGTTGGAGAGCACCGAGTGATGGGGCACCCGATTTGCCCCTCCTAACCACCTGCCAACCTCCCAGACCAATTACCCTCTGTGGCCGAGGTGCTTCTGTTGGTTGTTGAAGAAATGGAATGTGGTTCTTATCATATATTTCCTTTTGAATATGCAATTTGAGGTGCACAATCTCTGCCCATGCTGCCTGGAGCTGAGCCCTTAGATCTCCAATGGCCCAGCATGTAGGACAGTGTCCTAAATCCTGTAAAACTGCCTTTCTGAAAAGTGTTCTGCAGTACCTGCAGTTAATGATATCCATTCCAGATAAGTTACTGAGTTTATAACCTGGTCAGAGTAATTAGAAGAAAGAAAATGAAAACAAAAGTTTGATTTTGTGTTTTGTTTATTTTTGTATAACTTGTTATAACAAGTTAAATTACTAGTGCCCCTGTAAATGAGGTCACTGTGTGGATACCCCTCTGATCCGCCTCTTCTTGTTTTACTACAGGAAATGTCACGACTGTGCTACCCTATAAAAGGAGTGTAGTGTGAGGTGATTGGGGATGGGGGTGGGTGGCTGGGCCCTTCCCCTGCCGAAAAAGAAGAACCATGGCTAAAAGAAACAAGGAGGTAAGAGTAGAAACAATCAGCCAGCAACAAATGCAGTAGCCCTGAAAGCTTATCCTAATGACAGATAAAACTGTAAAACCTGTAAAGCACCACCTGTAATAATTTCACAGAAGATAGACCCTATAAGAAACACTTTGATACAGAGAAAAATAAAGTAGTAGCAGAAGACAATTTGAATCAGAAGATTACATCAGTAATCTGTAAGCACACACCTGTAGGCCCACCCTGGAATAATGCAGCAGAAGGTATACCCAGCAACAACAATTTGAATCAGAGAAAATAAAGCAATAAAATGTTAGCAACAAACAGTAACAACCCTGTGAGTACAAAGTAAAAATAACAACACACAGTAAATCTGCCTAGCCAAAAGAAGTCTTAATTCTTTTCCTTGCTCTGGTAGGGTTCTTTGCTCTGTCCTTTCAAGCAACCTAGAAGAAAAGAGCTCAGGTGAAGCTAGGTGCCTTGCTCAGCAAACCTAGTCTTCCAAAGTGTACGTATCCACCTCTGCTACAACTGGACAACTAGACGCTTGTGAAAACAGGCATTTTTGCCCACATGCCTTTCCAGTATAAAATAAAAATGAAATGAAAATCTTGTTCAAGTTAGATGGTACAGTAAATGCAATGATAAATGTGACTAGAGGAAGAAAGAAGAACAGCCTAAAACACATAGAGAATAATGCACCCCCACGTGTGGAATGCCAATGAGTACTTCGTACTTAGTTTTTTGTTGTTGTTGTTGTTGTTGTAACTGTATGTAATATAAGAGGAGACTGTTTCAGAGGCAGCAGTATTTGTGTGAAGTGCTTTTTTATCCATTTTTACTGCACTAATGTTGAGCCATTTTCCCTGCACTCATGATTAGATGTTAGATTCAGCTGTATGAATGAATTCATGCTCTGTGCTGGTTGGGCAGGAGAGCAGAGCTAATTATGACAGCTGTTTAGAAAATAATTTCTCTGAGAATCCCAGACCATGCATTACAAGTTTTGAGAGCCACTGCTGAAACGGGCTCATCATGTATTGTAAATTGCTCATAAGTTTTAAGGTATGGAGAAACCCAAACCTACATAGTTGTAGTGTTGTTACATTATTCTCATCCTCATTCTTTCTCCTTTGATAGTAGGGCTAGATGCGAGATTCATCACTGGAGCCGCCATTGGTGCAATAGCAGGAGCTATGCTTGTAGGTGTGGTGATATATTTAATTGTGAAATCAACTAACAAGAAAGGTATATGATCACCTTTGTTATACGTTATCTGTAAGACTAACAATCCAAAATGTAATGGCAGTGAATTTGGGGTAGGGCACAGTTCCTTCCTTCCGCTGGCTCAGTTCTGTGGTTGTAGCATACTGGGATGCCAACTGGTGGCACGCAAAATGCACACCAGCTGTTTTACTTTATTTTTCTGCCCATGTGCATACACTTTATGTTGTGACTGATCTCCATGCAGAGCTCCTTATTTCCTGTGTATCTCTTGTAGTCAGGCTGCTCAGTGGGGATTGTCTAAAAAAGGTAAGAATACATAACAGAGATCCAGTTTTGGAAAGATTTTATAACCATCTGTTTATGTTGATACATGCAAAATGATAGATTTAAAATAGAGACAAAAACATACACTTACAGAATTATGCATAGGTGTCTGTGATGAACAAGGTGATAATTTCATATAATGAAGCTGAAGGCAGGATAAGTCCTGGGAGGCCAAAGCATGAGTGGCTTCTACTTCCCCAGTTCCATGAGAAGAAATTGCCATAAAGTTCTTCACAGGCTCTTACCATATGTGTTATTTGATACATTACAATGTAAATACTTGGGTTGTATTTCTGCAGCTTTTCCATGTGGGAATGTGTGTGTAGTGTTACTTAAATATAAACCAGGGGCATGGGGTCATAATATTGCAAGATATTATGCTACAGCAATATACTGCACTGCCAATACAGCGCAATATATTGCCAGCAGCGTATGTCTTTTCTTGCTTTGCAGGGGCTCCATTCCCTCGCACTCCCATTCTGGAGCCCCGCACCTCCAACTAAAATAACCAACTCCGGGGTTAACACTTAACTTTGTACAAAGTGCAAAACAAAAATTCCTGGGTCTGGGACCAGGAATCGAAACCCAGTGACAAACACTTCGCCTCCCTCACTTGCTGCCTGTGGCTCATCCCATTGAGCCACGGCAGCTGCTCGTCAGCTTCACCTCCCAGCAGAGGTCTCATCCCCTACCTGGGAAGGGTGAGAGGGTGCACTACCACATATACACCCTTTCACGGTTTTGCACCCTCTTGCTGTACCCTACCGCGCTGTTCCTGTTGCGCAGTTTTAACGTACGCTATTAAGCATACGAGATACTGATCTGGTACCTAAATGGTGAGGAATTGTCAAGTGGTAGGAGAATGTAGTGATATAGTTGTTTTGCAAGTAAGGGTTGTTATCTGCTGCTAGCAGTGTGTAACTGAGTTTTTGTTTACATTTTGAGATTTTATTAACTATAATATTCTCACTCTGTAATTCATTTCTAGCCATGAATAACAGCAGTGATCACCCAATAGCAAAAATAGTGCTTACTAGGCATCAGCTATGTCACCTCTATAGTAGACTAACCGGTTACAAAGCAAGCAACAATGCCCACCAGGGTGGGTAGTATTGGATATTGAGCAATACCGGACTTTTCAGGAGCATAATGAGGCCCAACACTCACACAGAAGGACTTATGGCACTGAAAAGTTCTATTATTGCCCATACTGCCCACACTGGAGGGTGTTATTGCATTATATTTCTCATTTTTATGGGATTACAAAGTAAAATAATGCTATCAAATGATAAAAAAATGAATTTTTAGTCCTTTTTTGTTAAGGTAGTTCCTCTAATGATGTATTAGCCAGTAGAGAGCACCACAGTGTTTGGCAGTTTTTTTTTATTTAGAGTTTTAACCTTGTCCCTGGCTTGATGATGAGACCAGCATTACTTTGTCGGGTTCCGTGCCTGCAGATGGAGGTGCACTGCTGGTTTGTGGCACAATGTAGAGTGGGTGGGCAACCAAAGGATAGGGACTGTATGAAGCTGTTTTACAAGACTGAAAGGGTCACAGGCCATAGGTAAATGATGACTTGTTATACGAGGTATTTCAATTTTTACATAAAAAAAAAATCAATAACAGTTTGCTTGCCCAAGTGAGTATAACAGGAGTTGAGTTTGGGTGTATTGGACTAGCACCGAGCACGTGACTTCCTAACGCTGCAACTTTTGATGTAAAAACTTTTTTTTTTTTTTAATGGGGGAAAATCATGTTGTAATACTTTGTGGTGTGTTGCTGTTTTGTGATTTAGTTCATACTTGTACTAGCTGGTGATGGTGGAGAGAGCACTTGCTAACCGACAAAAAACATGACTACTATTTTTTCCCCATTTCAGTTTTGGCACAGTGATTTGTGTTGTGTGGTGGCATACTGAGCTGGCACGTGCTATTTGATGGGCTATACTGATATTTAATGTTCCCTACTGGCATGGCGCTCAGGCAATCAGACAGCAGAACACCTTCAGTCCATTTTCTATGTGCACAATATACAGCTAGTAGCTTAAATGTACAGAAGGCTTGCACCCATTACTAATGATTTTAGATCAAGAGCTCAGCCTAGCCCTCACTAAAAACAACACTATATGACTTGTGCCTCCCACATTTAATAAACTAGTTGCAGTAAATAGTTTGTAAAAAGGAAAAAGAGCCAACACTGAGTAGAGTGTGATGCATGTGTTTCCAGACTGTGCAGATGTGTGGTGCTACAGAATGTGAAGGGGAAGTGGTTTGGAATATGGGGAGAGGGACTGAGAATAGAATGCCAAAGTTGTGCATAATTTATCAATAGGAATGATATTTCAAAATGTGTTGGGTCATGATTTCAGAATGCAAGCAACACACAACTTTAGAATTCAATAGGGACACAATATTTTGGAAGATTGAGAGTATGCCCACATTCAGAAAGTGGCGGGTTTGCAAAATTTAAGAACATGCCAGAGTGTGGACTAATAATTACTGTATCAGAATTTGAGTTAGGTAACAATTCAGTGTTCCATACACTTATAAAAAAGTGTACTAACAGATAACTGCCAAATTATAATAACTGAATACGTAAAAAATAACCTGGACTCAACAGACGCTGTGTTGAGTACTAACGCCTTACTGCATTATCTGCTTACATGTTTGCAGTTATGTTTGTTATAGTCAGATTATCCACCAGTTTAGCCAAGGGTATGGATTTTATCCCCTTGACTCTGGGATCATCTGTTAAATACTGTGGTGTACTAATGCAAACAGGGGGTAATCAGCTGACAAGAGAGGGTCACATAGATGTCTATATACTGTTTAGAATGGACTTGCCTTAGAGCAACCTGCCTATTTCCTGAATTACGTTGCTTTTCCCTATTGGTTGTAGGATGTATATCCAGTCACATCTGTAAACATTCCTCCTGGCAGTTAATCAGAAGGGGATGAACAAGGGTACCTAACAAAACTTAACTGCATTGGTAGAGTAAATTGTCCACATGGGGCTGTCTGTATGTGTGTTTTCTTTATGTGCTGTGTCTGTTTTACTTGTATTGGAAAACATCAATAAACTTCAATTCAATGTGCTTACACAACTTGGTATGATGTATGTGTGTGTGACTTAGATACATTGTGGCTGTTCACTTCTCTATCTGTGGGATATACCACCCTATAGGGGTATGACAGCAAGGAACCCTAGAGGAGGGTTCCACCCCTGTAGATGCCATGGGAATGATTCCCTTGGCTAAAGGTAGCTTAGGAAGAAGACCAAAAAGAATACCCAAAAGGGTGTTGAGCATCTAAGAGGCAAGAAGTCCGAATATATCGAGACTGGAAATGAAGGTGAGAGATGTAGATGGGAAGGACAGGAGCAGAATGAGATATGATGAGGACGATGAATGAAAGAAAAGCTGACAAGATGCAGAAGGGCGGACTTCCTAAGGAGAGAGGGAATAGCCAGGGCCATCATCCGACTCCATCCAACAGCGGAACATAACTACGGAACCTATGAAAGCACTAATCCTGTCTAATATTATGATCATCGGCATGGAGGACAGGAAAAAACCCTTTTGAGGAGGAAACCTCTGGAGATCCAAGGCCTAGGTCACCTTCCCTCCAGGCTGAAGGACATTTTGGCTAGTGACTGCTCAACTACTGCAATTTAGAGTCGATACTGAGGGAAGAGGAAAAGATTCCAATTAAGAGGAAGTTCTCACTCTGTCCCTCTAACAAGAATGCTGTTGAGTGTTGTAAGCAATGTCTCTGCAACTAGATGCCCAAAAGCAAAGGAGGAGAGAAAAGACAGCTGAGGCACTCAGCCAGCCTACACAAGCCTATGAAAGAGATCAGGTGAACCTGAGGCAGTTTTGATGAAGAATAGCATAGAGGGTGCCTCGGACCCCGCTCAGGCAGCCAAAGGCTTCCTGATGATGAGATCCCCACCCCTTGCAGCTTGAAGTTGTAAATTCTATATCCAGGTTATGGCTGTTAGGCTAACATAGGCACATTTCGCTGGCCGTCCTTTGAAGCCAGACCTTGACACCTCACCCTTTGCCTGACCTACAAACTCATCCCTGCCTCCTACACATCATACAACATAAAAGCTCTACAAGATCCTTAAGGTCAACTGACCTACCTCTACTCTCCATCCTGAAACCCAGTCCTAGCAGTGGGCCGGCACGCCTTCGCCCTTTCTGGGCCTTCCTTTTGGAATGCACTTCCCTCTACTGTTCTGACCTGCACCTCTCTTTACTCCTTCGAGTTCTCTTAAATCCAACCTATCTTCCCCTCACATCTGCACCTGTAACTAATGGTTTCCTACCCCTGCCATCCACCTCACTTCTTCCCCCTCCATTGCCTCGTCCTGCTCCCCTCCCCACTCCTTTCCTCACCTGGCCTTGTAGCCCGTCCAGTGAGCTGTTCATGGGGTTACTCTGTTACATTGTGTCCTACTCTGTTAACTGTTTACTTCCTCACCCTAGTCCCCTGTTCTGCTTGAATCGCTGGCTGGCAATTTTGCACTGTTTGAACTACTTTCTGTATTTATGTAATTATGTACATTTGTATAACCTTGCCTAAGCAACTTGTATTTATCTGCATCACTTGTTTTGCAGCATCTGTACTCACTGCATTGTTTGTATATAATGTATATGTTTTGTATTATTTATATACGCCTTTTTGTACATATATTGTGCTCCATGTTTTGTTGTACAAGTGTCTTTGCACACTTATCTTGCTTTATTTTGTATTCTCTGTGCCTCCCCTTGTACCATCCCCTGGATCGCCCCTGAAAAAGGGACTTTTTGTCTTAGTGGGCTTAACCGGTTCCTAAAATTCAAATAAATAAGTAAATAAATTTCAGTGGTTCATACAGTCTCACTTCATCTCATCAAATGTACAGTGGTATTCAGAAATCTTCTCCAGTATCTCCAGATACAATAACTGGAATATTTCAGAGGAAACCTCCATTTATTTCAATGGGATTTCCTGTGATATGGTGTATTTTTGGAGATATATAAATATTTATTGGGACATATCTCTAGATACCACTTTATGTACAGCACCTTTTGATCTCTAAATATTAATAACGTGCAAGTTATTTGTATTTGTGTGGTTTTTTTTTCAGAGCTTACAGCCCACCACAAATACTGAGTACATGAATTTAGGGGCCAATGAGAACATGAATTTAGGGACCAATAAAAAAAATCAGAATCTGACCTGAAACCATGGATAAACAGAACTCCTGCCCTTCTTGGGTGTCTGGATAAAGCAGCAAAAGAATGATGCTCTGCCCTGACATCAGCATCTGGGGTCCTTTGTGCTGATTTACCATTCGGTCTCTGAAATGTGACTTCTCTTTAGTATGATCTAGACCAAGCTGGACTGCGAAATCGTTTCCATAAAAATATAATTTTTACTTAATGTATACTTCAAAATATGTAAGTTGGTATGTATGACAACATTGTTAATAGTAAAACAAGGGCTTACTATGATTCACTTATGCCAACTAATATACATAGTAAAATCAATAATTTAAGGTCAGAAGAGACTCAGTGTGTATTTTTCTCCCTGACATATATGCAAGTATGAAGTAATCTAAGCCAAGCTAACACAACAGGTAGTGGTGGTGACCCTCTACAGTTTATTCAGGGTATAGCTGATGTCATCTTGATTTTCAACACGGCTTCTGATTTAAACACAATGATCAGTGGTTGAGAGTTTTCATATCTATGTTTGGCCTGCAGGCAGGTGGTATTGGACACCTGATATACCTCTCTTGGGACCAGATTCACAAAAGTTTGCCCTAGCGTAAACCAATTATTAGATTCTGGAGCAGTCATCGGCAGTTGAAACAGTCAGTTGCAATTCAATGCAGTTGCAATCAATTGTAATTGCATTGGATTGCAGTCATAAAATAGTGAAGCTGAAATCCACTACAGTTGATGATTCCGTGACCCATCCAGTTTTGTTTTTGTGGTGCACTGCAGTGTGTTTTCTCTTTTTTTCTTTCCTGGGGGGAAGGAGAGGGACCCGGGGGACTGCAAATATCTTATGGTCCTCAACCGCCAGCACTGAGCCTTACAGCCAATAAAATGCACCCTTGGCTCCTGGACATGAAGCATCCACCAGTTAGGAGAGATAGAAGGAGGAGCCAGGAGCTTGAGAGTGTCTGTGACTGGCTGCACGAGGTGGTGGGCAGAGCATGCCTAGATAGGAGAAAAGACTGTCAGGAGAGGAGGCATCTGTGTTGGTGTGTGGGCAATGTAGCGAGCAGTGTTTTTCTGCAGGGCCGAAGTTTGGTGGTTCGGCCTTTAATGTAAAAATAAGTTAACTGTGTCCACTGTCCTGATGTGTCCGATGCCCAGAGAGAGACTAGTGTGTGGCTGTGCAGGTCCCAGTCAGTCCTCCAGCAAAGCCAGGCAGCAATCATGCGAAGGCAACAAGTCAGTGGTCTGGCTGTGGTAGGGATCAGCCCATGACCCCATCAGCCAGGCCCGTCGGGTGACTCTCACTCGGTCTCGGTCAGGTCTGCAGAGTCAGCGAGGAGGAGGAGGAGTGGTAGGTGCACTAGTTCCACTGTGCGGAGTACTGGAGTGAGGACATGGGTCTGAGTTGGGACCCGACTGTGTGAGTTGGGAGGAGGGAGCACACAGCTCAAAAAAAAATACTGGCACCACCACTGAGTAGAGCAGCAGTGGCAGCCTGAGCCATGAAGCCACCCGCTGACGCCGACCAAATCATTACCCAACACCTGACTGAACAGGCAACAGGCTACTACAGCGAGTAAGGTACGATATGAGATGTGTATGTAAGGCCTGCCAGGGCTGGGCAGTGGGCAGTAGGAAGGAGGAGGATGGTCTCTTACAGACTACTCAGTCTGTCTGTGTGTCTGCTGTTTGCTGGGCTGGCTCGTCTGGCTGGTTGAGGACTTGGGAGCTGTGGGGTCTGGGGGGGGCCAAACTTGAAAAGCCAAGGTGATCGATCATCATCGATCTACTGCTGGCGGCCTGGCTGGGCTCTCTCTGACTGTGGTGGCATTGTGAGTAAGTCAGACTCCCCACGAGGTAGTGGAGCAGGCCAGGAACAGGTGGTTGGTTGCTGAGTTCCCGGACCCATGGGAGGCCAGAGCGTAGAGCATGGTTGATTGGGTCCAATGGACAAAATGTTTGTCATTTGCCACTGTAGGAATCAGATAGCCTAAATATTAAAATCCTCAAGGCAAAATGAATACAATTTTAAAAAACACATTAGTGTACATACTGAAAGCCAAAACAAGTTCAGAAACTGTGTTGGAAAATGTTTTTTTAATATGCATGAGTTTTTTTTTGGCTTTAAATTTAAACTATGGGTACATCTCAGTTCTGGTATAACCATACAGGAGGTATTTCTAGGGGTCCTCCCTTAAACTATTTTTAGTCTCACAGATTCTACAACTGCTAGTAAACTAGCATATATTGATGGTTCCCTCTGTTTGCAAAAGGATACCTTTTGCTTCTGTGGGGTGTTTAAGAGGCTCTACCTATACTGTATTTTAGACTCACAGTTATTTTTCTAAGTAACTAGTATATTTATTTATTTATTTATTCAATTTTGATGACCGGGTAGGGCCACTGAGCCCCGGAGTTCCCTTTTTCAGGGACGACCCAGAGTTAGTTACAAAAAAAGGAGACAAATACAGCAATGTACAAGGAACATAGAATTTAAATATAGCAGAGTACTCAATACATAATACATTAGAGTGACATGAGATCAAAGGGGGCTAAGCCATTTAGGTTACAATCTGGCCAGGCCACCAGAGGAATTTGTTACAATACACTGGGTGGGGGTAACAATAAGGAAGGAGGCTGCAGGGCACCAGGTGTGCAGAACAGTCATGAGTAGGGGTAGAAATAGGATTGGTTCTGGCTAGCGTAGGGGAAGGAGGAGGCGATTCACAGACTTAGGAGGGCAGCAGGGGATGTGTGGGAACAGGATGGGACAGTTGACTAAGTACTGAAAAGGTAACTGCTCGGGTACATGAGTAGAGTGGTATTGCACTGACTGGCAGGAGCAGATGCTGGCATCTAGTAAGTGAGCACGTAGCCCTTTCCTGAATATTCCAAGGGAGGAAGCATACTGTACTTGGGGAGGGAGCTTGTTCCAGAGGACTGGAGCGGCAGTGGCAAAGGATTTGCTGCCAGCCATGGTCCACACCCTAGGTTCATCCAGGAAATTTCACCCAGAGGTATGGAGAAGCCTCGCTGAGTGCTTGAGAACCAGGAGACTGGCCAGGCAGTCAGTGGGATGGCTGTGTATGAGCCTGAACGCATTACACAGCAAGGGGTACTGAAGGCAACCATCCAGAGAAGGCCAGCATGAGGAAGCAAGAGCTTCATAGTGGTGTCGCTGTTTATGAGACCAAGAGGCAAATCAGGCTACCTTGTTGTATAGAACCTGAAGCCTGGAGAGCTCTTGTTTTGCCATTCCCTGCAAAACTGGGGCAGCAAAGGTCAGAGTTGGGAGCAGAATGTTGTTAGCGATGGTTATCCTGGCCTCAAGGATGAGCTGGTCATTCAGACAGTACAGCAAGTCAAGTTTGCAATGCACTGTTTTAGTTATCTGATCTATGTGAGCTTTCAGGGTAAATCCCTGGCCCAGAGTTAATCCAACGTATTTGAGGGAGCTCACTACCTCTATGCGGCCCCCAGATGTGGAGGTCGGTGGGAGTAGGGAGCTCCTGTTGAAGTCTAGGGTTCTTTGTCCAAAAACCATGGCCTTGGTCTTGTTAATGTTTAGGACCAGCCTGTTCTCAGTGAGCCAGACTTCCAGCCCAGCAAAGTCAGCCTGGAGCCGGGGCCCCAGGTCAGCTAGGTTGTGCAGAGATCTGTAAATTACAGCATCGTCTGCATATTGGAAGACTGCGCTGTCCCCACAGTGGTTACTCAGGTCTTTGACAAACAGGAAGAAGAGAAGTCCAGTATGGATCCTTGGGGTACCCCCGTCGCATAGGGGGAGCAGATCAGATAACACATTTTTCCACCTGACACTCTGGGAACAGCCAAGGAGGTAGCTGTTGAACCAGGTAAGAGAGCGCTGGTCAAGGCTAATTGAGGTCAGCTTGGACAGGAGGAGCTTGTGGTCCACTAGGTCGAAGGCCTTGGACAGATCGATAAGCATGGCTCCTGTGGGGAAACCTTTGTCCATTACACCTAGTACATCAACTGAGAATTTGATGAGGGCAGTATCGGTTCCATGATTCCACCTAAAGCAGTGTTGAGTAGGGACTAGCAACTGGTTGGTCTCAAGGTAGTCACAAAGTTGGTTGTGGACTAACCTTTCCTGCATCTTGGCCAGGGCACAGAGAAGCAAGATTGGTCTGTAGTTACCAATGAGTTCCCTGGGATCTCCCTTGTGGATAGGGACCACGTAGGCATGCTTCCAGGAATGGGGCATGGATCCAATGAGTAGGGATCTGTTGATTAGCCAAGTAACAGGTAATGCAATGGCAGGTGCCGCTACCATTAGCAGTCCTGGGTTTAGGCCATCAGGCCCATTAGGGCCTTTGGCTTTGATGGTCTTGAGGAGGGGGAGCACCTCCTTGAGCTTGACTAACCCCAGGTGAAAAAGCAGTCGAGAGGGGAAAGACACCTCCTGGCCACTGCTGCTTATTTTTCTATACCGTATACTGTTTTACTGCCCTGCTTCAACTTGTTACATTCAGAGGCTCAGTATATTTTGTTGTTGTTCTGACTGGTTATTGTGCTTTAGTGGGTCCCTACTGTGTGTAGATTTGTTTCACTGCACTTTGTATTTGCATTTTAAAGATCAGCCAGCTTCTTAGCTGCTGCTGACTATTTGCTGCTCCCTCCAACATATGAAATACCTCACCTGCCCCAGAGTTGAGGGGCATAAATAATTCCTTTTGTTTCTGCCCATTTATGAAGTTCTAATGCTGCTAAATCCCAAATGCTAAAAACGGAGCCACTTCCTGACCTTAACCCACCAACACACCCCCACGTAGGCACATGCAGCCCCATTTTGTGATGTCAGAAGGTGAAGGCTGTGTGTGTGCATGCCCCATTGATTTCAAGGGAAGGGGGAACTTTACCATACATTTTACTAACTTTTATAGTTGAAATTCAATGCAAAGAAGTGCAAGATAATGCATATGGGGCACAAAAACCCTGACACAATATATCAGTTGGGGGGTGAGGATATAGCATGCACCAAGCAGGAAAGGGATCTTGGGTTGTCATCTCTGATGACCTCAAGTAGGAAACAGTGTGACAAGGCGGCAGGTAAAGCAAATAGGATGCTGGGATGTATGGCAGGGCATCACCAGCAGGAAAAAGGGAGGTCATAATTCCGCTATACAAGACACTAGTGAGGCCTCACCTGGAGTACAGTGTACAGTTCTGGAGACCATACCTACGTAAGGACATAGACAGGGTAGAGAAGGTTCAGAGGAGGGCAACAAAGATGGTGCATGGATTGCATCACAAGTCCTATGAAGACAGGTTGAAGGAACTGAACATGTACTCCCTGGAGGAGAGGAGGGAGAGGGGATATGATAGAGACATACAAGTATCTTACAAGGAGGAACAGGGTGCAGGAAAACACTATTTTTAAGCGAAAAAGATGTTCCAGGACTAGAGGGCATGGGATGAAGTTGGAGGGAGGATGATTCAGAGGAAACATGAGAAAGAATTTCTTCACAGAACGGGTGGTGGACAAGTGGAACACCCTGCCAGAGGAAGTGGTGGGGGCTGAAACAATCACGGGATTTAAGAATGCATGGGACAGACATAAAGGAATTCTAGTGGTCAGGGGTAAGGGGAAACAGACTTCTAGGAAAACAAACTGAACTTACAAGCTCAAATGGGCAGACTGGGTGGGCCATAGGCCCTTATCTG
The DNA here is from genome assembly GCA_016271365.2 of Neoceratodus forsteri. Taxonomy (NCBI): domain Eukaryota; kingdom Metazoa; phylum Chordata; order Ceratodontiformes; family Ceratodontidae; genus Neoceratodus; species Neoceratodus forsteri. The sequence continues at coordinate 140,729,512 of CM057449.1, read as the reverse complement.
CCGACACTGTCTATGTATCTATGTAATTGCAATAAAAAAAAAGATGCAAAGTTAAAAAAGTATGATAAACTACTACATAATAAAATTTAACGATGGTGAAAGTTGAAAAAATTGGTTGGATTTTGTTCAGTTAGTTGAAGTCAGAAATTTCAAACTAGTTGACAAAATCAGTCATAATGCGTGGTAAGTCAGTCATAATTTGTTTTTCAACTGACTCCGGGGTCTACCAATTATACACAGTGCAAACTGGGTTTTGCTCAAAGCTGGTATTCACAAAAGCCCAGTTTGCACGAGCAAAAGTTGTGTGTGTGGGGGGACACAGTGCAAATGAAGGAGAGGATCGCATATTGGAACTGTCCATTTTGAAAGTATTTGGTCTGTGTAAGGGACTTTTGTGGGGTCTTTTTGTGGGAGAAAATACCACAGAGGAAAACCTCCACTTAACTCTGCGCAACCCTAGCGACTGGTGGAGATACTGCAAAGGCCTTTCATCCCCAACACTGTGATCCTGGCATCTAGTGTTCCCTCCTTCCTGCCCTATCTCTGATCACTGTCCCCTAATGAAAATAAAATCTCGTTGCTAGTCTAGCATGCTCTCCCGCCTCCCTGATCTCTGATCACTATTCTGTAGTGAAAATAAAGTGTCCCTGGTAGTCTAATGATCCCTCCCCCCTCCGTGATCGCCATCCTGTAGTGAAAATAGAGTGGCCCTGGTAGTCTAGTGGTCCCCCCCCTCCCTGATCGCCATCTCTTCATGTACAGAAAGATCCCCTTGGCGGTCTAGTGGTCCCTCCCACCACTGATCGTCATCCTGTTTGCAATAAAAAAAAATCTCTTTAGTGGTCTAGTGGTCCCTCCCCTTCCCTGATTTGCCATCCTTTTATGTACAAAAAGATCTCCCTGGTGGTCTAATGGTCCCTCCCCCCAATGATTCCTGCTTCAGTAGAAAAAATATCACCCTGGTGCACTAGTGCTCCCTCACCCCACCAATCACCCACCTGGGGACTGACACCCATTCCCTGGTGGTCTAGTGGACCTCCCAACCCCAGCAGTTAGTGACCCACCACCACATACCACCTCATCCTGAAACCAAGCCAGTGACCAGCACAGCCCTCCTTTCACCACTTCAGCTGGCTGCAGACTGTGCTGTCAATGGGCATGTACTGTATACAGTGTGCACTCAGTGACATTGACTCTGTCAATAAATGTCACAGACCATTGACAGCTCAGTCAGCAGCTAACCATAGTGGTGAGAGGAGAGGAGGACTGTGCTGGTCGCTGGCTTGGTTTCAGGATGGGGGGAGCAAGGTGGTGGGTCTCTACTAGAGATACAGCAAAGTTTTACTACACCCGCAAATATAATGCAAAGTGACCAACTTCACATCAGCGCAGCATTACGTGAAGTTTCCATTCAAAGGTCAACACTTGCCTTTAATTAACTTTGCTTTCCAAACTTCGGGTTAACTTCGGGTTACATTTTGAGAAGGCGAAGTTTGTGAGAAACAGGCCACAGATCACATGACTGACTTTCTGCAGGTCGGATCCACCAAGTCACTTTGACAAGAAGCTTGTCGAAGGACTTTACAGCAACACCACTTTGCCAATAGCGATCACACTGCCTTAACACAGTGTCGATGGACCCAACAGCGCGGGACACTTTTACTGTTTGTGGTATGGGGGCTCTGATATCCACATCTGTCAGAATTATGGATTGTCAACTCCGGGGGGAGTGTATGTTGGGGGAGAGCAGGCAACACCGGCAGTCAGTGTATCAGCACTTCATCGCGACAACCCGTATGACACTGTGGTTGTCAAACAGGTTGTGTCACTGTGGAGGGTTTGTTGAAACAGTGTCACTATTACAACAGTATATGCTGCAGGTCATATGATGCAGGCAGGAAGGGAGTCAGGAAGTCAGTGAACTAGTTTCACTTTGACTTTCTCTCTGCTAGAGCAGGAGCTGTGTAGCTTACTGTGCTAGTCAAAACTAGTAAAAGAAATATTGTTTTGCTTTCATCCTTTTTTCCAGATTCCTGAGTTTATTTTAAACCAGTTTAATCCCTAGTACACTGGTACCAGAAGCTGTCTTGTGCTGCTGGTGCTTCAGGAGAAGGATGAAGAGGTCATGGTACTTTGCCTTATACACTGGTGCCAGAGGCTGTTTTGTGCCACTGGTGCAGTGGTGCTTCAGGAGGAGGATGAAGAGGTCACTGTACTTTGGCTTGTAGACTGGTGCCAGAGCCTGGTTTGTGGTGCTGGTGCTTCAGGAGAAGGAGGAGGAGGATGCTGAGGAAAAGAGTTCATCATGGGCATGCAGTTTCCAGCATTAGAAGTATAAAAAGCCATAGCCGGTCCGGTGGCACTGAGGGTTGAGGCACTGGATGCCACACCTCGCGCTACGCCGGCGACCCGGGTTCGGTAACGGACCTGGGGAGCCGGGGGCTGGTGGGGGGGAGGGAGGATTGAGCGTCCCACGGATGCTCTCCTCCCTCAGGGTGAGAGATACCCGGGCATGAGCGTCCATCATTCCATAAAGGAATTCGGTGGAAGCACCGATTCCTGAAAGGACGAGGCGACTCCTTCATAGGGGTCGGGGAGGAGGGACGCCGGCGCCGCGCATGAGAGGTCTGTGCGTCCAGCATATTACCTCGGGGACGTAGTCCTGCGCGGCGTGCCCCAGGGGATGAAGCAGGAAAAATCACCCTCGCGGTCCTGGATGACGGCCCTTCCGCTCAGACCGCCACACCAGACAAGACCCCACTGTGCAGGAGGGAGGAGAGGAGGCACTCTAGGGGCAGATCTAGGGGACAGCAAAAGAGCATTGAGAGGCCCGAAGGAGTAGGACCAAGAGGGTAGGAAATACCAGGAGGGAGAAAAAGAAAGTATAAAAAACAAAAAAAAAAAAAAAAAAAAAGAAGTATAAGAAGCCATAACTCCGTCAATATTTGTACTTAAGTGAAAATCTATATATGCTCACAAAGGTCTCAATGGGTACTACAAGAATAACATATGCCACACCATTAACTAACTGTGGCCATTAAGAAAAGCAAGTAATAAAATATAACTAAGCCCATAGAATAACACTGTAACTTCAACAGGTCTTAACTCTGTTAATATTTGGAGTTATGTGACAATCAATATATGGTCACAGACCTCACAATGGGACTACAAGAAGAGCATATGCCACACCCTTAATTAACTGTGGTCCAAGCTAGGGATTTGGCTGCCCTACATTTCACATGACACTGCTACTTCTGCTGCATATGGGACTGCAATGTTTTGGGAGGTGAAATGTGGGCTATACTGCATGACTTCTGGTGTGATGCAAACTTTGACTTTGACTGAACATCTTCACAGTCTATTATTGTTATTTCAGGGTCATCCACAGACACAACTCCATCAGAAGAACTTTGAAGGGGGGTACTAACAGACTGTTTACCTATAGCCACCCTAACTTTCTTTTTGTCCAGTTCCCATGTAGGGTCACTAGCAGCAGCAGCAGCAGCAGCATCATCATCATCCACAAATTTACTCTGGATGCTATCCTGTGGAGATATTACAACCTCAGCCTCACTGTGATCATTCACAGTTGTTTCATCACTATCTGATTCTTTGGATGACCTAACATGAGGATCTGTGGAAACATGAGACTGTGACTCGTGATGATCAGACTCATATTCAACTACTGCGGGGAGCGGCACATGAACTACTCTCAAGTCTTCTGACTCCACATTTTTCCGACCTGATAACTTTTCCTTTGTTGTAGCAATACTCATACTGTTATCCATTTTATTTATTTAGTTTTTGTTGGCCAGGTAAGTGCACTAGACAAATCCTGCCTATTTTCAGGCATGACCCAGGGGAGGGGGATACAGATGAATTCCAACTGACTTAAGCCAGATTAAGCAGTTGGTGGTATTTTTAGTGAATGGGGGAAATTTGGCCAGACACTGGGGAAACTTCCCCTACTCTTTGCTGGTGATGCTGCGATTGGGCCAGTAGAGGGAGCCGGAAGTCGGCAGAATGGCCACTCCGGGAGAGCTGCCGATGCAGCAGGACGTCGCTGGATTAGGAGAGCGGGCCTCCTCTCCTAGTTCTCTTAGTTTAGAGGCCCAAAGTCTGAAAACGCCTGGTACGGGCGAAAGGCGAGAAACGGAGGAAATTTTTTTTTCAACGGAGGATCTGAGCACAACGCAAGCGTTGGGGGACGTGGATGGTGGTTTTTCTGCTGTTCTTCCTGCCCACGATGTGAGTAGTGCAGCGCGACTAGAGTTGGATCAGCCAAGTGTTCTGCTGCAAGGTAAACAACTTTGTTTGGGGTTAGCCTCGATGTGACAGGACTCTAAACCTAGCGAGGGGGTTAGCGGCACGTCAGGGAATTTGAGTGAGGAGCAAGCGGCTAGCGAGTCGGTAGCTCCCTTCGATCCACTCGTATGTGCACCCCTAGGTATGGATCCCGAGCAGGCTGGCAGTTGTAGCACCAGTGAAGGTGTGTGCCTAAAGCCTGTGGACTCTTTGGATTGGTCAATAGTGGCCATGAAGGAACACAGTGGTGCTGAGCATTTAAATTTAGGAAAGGAGCCACGTCAGGAAAATGAGGCTGCATTTCAATCTCCTGCCATCATGAAAGAATCTGGCTTTGTTTTAAATGCCAGCATCATTAGCGAACATGGGACTGCTTCCAGCTAACATTGTTTACCAAACAGACCCAGCGACACAGGAAGGTGTTACTACCTTTTTTCGGATCTAAACCTAAAACAAGCTCTGTATCTGCCCAAGAGCAAGGGCTTCAGTAGCTATCCCTGTTTCTGACTCTGACCCCACGAAACTGCCAGGTGCAGTAGAACCATGGTCCACTGCCCAGGCCTTGCAAGGTGCAGGATGGGTGCAAACCAAACAAGGCACTTGGATTTCGGATCCCTCTTGGGATTATTCTACGGGCTTTTCCCAGGCGTCACCGGGATGGAAGCCTTTTGACATTACTCCACAACAGCTGCCAGAGAATGATAGGGTCGCTTCAGTTTCTGTTACTCAAACTGAGACAACTAAAGGGGACATGTTTGTGAAGGACAATAGTATAAGAAATAATGTTCAGTTACAAACCCCTAAAGTAAATCAACCACCCCTATTGCCGGAGTTGTTCTCTAATTGTAAAAAGAAGCTGCACCCAGGCGAAATGCAGTTCAGATCCGCTATAAGGAGGTTTAGCGGACAGGCCTGACCGTGTGTTTGTAGGTCGTAGATTGCTAAAAGATTCTTTACAATTTTCCCCTAAAGATGTTTTTGCATTAATAAATATTTCTGGTGAGGACAACTATGATGTTAGTTTTAGAACTACTCATGCTCTAGAGCTTTTTTGGGAACACTATGCATTAGTAAAATTCTCTCCACTATGGTCCCCTTTTTTGGTTATCCCCTTGACCAAGCCTTCTGTTAGATTTGTAACTATAATGTTTCAGAACGAAGGGGTTCATGTTGATGACATCACATATTGGCTGTCACAGAAATGTGAGGTTTTAAGCAAACCTGAGGCTTTATTGGATTCTGAGTCCTTTGGACAGGGGTGAAATATAAAGTTAAATTACGGGTTGGGAAAATGGTTTAGTGCACATCCCTAATTCCTTTATGTTGGGTAGGGATAGAGGGTATGTTTTATGCAGGACAGCCGAGGGCTTGTTATAAATGTGGGGCTCGGACACATCTATCTAGCACTTGTGACCAAGCCCGTTGTGATAATTGTGGGGGCATTGAGCATATAGCATTGCATTGTACTAATGACACTAAGTGTGATCTGTGTGAAGAGGTAGGTCATGTATTTGGGGATTGTTCCTGGGCAGCCAGGAACAAGGTTCCAAGTGCATGCCCTGATCTTTTAATTCAGCAGGCACAAGAGATATTGGAGGGGAAGGTTGACCCCCAGAGTATAGCCTCCCCTTCTAAACCAGTCTCTACCTCTACTTCAGAGCATATTCCAGCACCTGGTCTTCTCCTTCAATAGCTGTCTCTGCAGTTGGTCCCTTGCTTGAACAATCTATTACAAGCATGGGTGACAAAGTGGACCCACTTTTTTCACCTGTTTGTTATGAGGAAAAAATAGTGTCTAAAATAGATCAGGCTGTCGATTTAGACTTCAAGCCAGTAGCTAGGAGGCGTTCATCTAGGCAGCATAAGCCCAAACCCTTCAGCAAGTTAGAAGAGGTGGGTATCAAGGAGAATGGGAACTCATATGCAGCATTATCTCTCCCAGAGGGGAGTTCTGACATGGAACATAGTGAAGCTGATTTCCAGTCAGCTGGAAATAGTCAGCCTACTTTTGGGGTAGAGTATGGGGATTATAAAGATAAAAAGAAAAAGCGAAAAATAGATTCTTTGATTTCCTTTTTTTGGCTCATGGGTGCTCTTGTTATAGGGTCTTTAAACATTCATAGTTTGTTAAATGTGGTTAAAAGGAGAGCAGTTTTTCTTCTATTCACAGTTCCGCTATGATATTTTCTTTTTCAGGAAACATGGATGTGTTCTAAAGAGCAATTATTATTATTTAAAAGGGAATGGATTTGGGGGCCTTCTTATTGGTCCTTTGGGCCTGATTGTGCGGATTGGGTAAGTATCCTTTTTGGTTCCTATGATTTTTCGTTGGTTAAATTGATTGATTTAATTCCAGGGCGTTTACTTTTATTAGATGGAACTTGGAAGTCGAGAGCCTTTCGCTTAATTAATGTGTATGGTCCCCAGACTAAGGCAACTCGGGTGGAGCTTTTTAGGCTAGTACAACCATATTTAGTGTCTTCTTATGTTATTATTTTAGGGGGAGACTTTAATTGTGACATTGTAAGGGACCAAAAAGCTGGCAGTAAAAGAAAGAAGGTATATTGTGACTCGCATATGTTGTCGGCTGTAGTTGATACTGCTAAACTGATTAATTGCAGTTGTTATAATAAAGGCAATAGGTTCACCTATAGTAGGGGAAGTTATAAATCTACAATAGATCACCTTTTTCATTCTCAGAATATACAGACAGGTCATTTTCAGATTATCCCTAGTGAGTTTTCAGACCATTCCTTGTTACGCTTTACTATTTCAGATATCCCTCTACAGAATAGGACAAAAAACAGATGGAGATTGAATACGTCCATATTGGAGTCCCCCATGGTTAAATCTGGAATAGAGGCCCTATTAGCTGCTAGAATTTCTGTGTTGTGTCTTTATGACAAGGTTGGAGATTGGTGGGTAGATACTAAAGAGGATATTCGAAGTTGGTTTTGTGCACATGTAAATCTTTAGGAACAAAAATTTTGAAATATCTTTCACTTAGAAGTCAGCTACAGCATCTATACATTCGTCTTATTCCAGTAGAGAGGATTTTCTGTTCAGGTCACTATAATCAAGAAGGAGATGGTAAAATATCAATATGATAGGGCATCCACAATCTCAGCGATGCTTTCTATGGGCACTAGGAAAGGGCTGGTTGGTGATCCTTATGAGGCCTTTAAAAAAATTCATTCAGATAGTACTATTGAATATTTGCATTGTATTAATGGTAATAGATTTGATACAACAGAAGGTATGGAAAATCTGATTAAGCTGCACTATCAGTCTTTACTACCCACGGAGATCCCCTCCGATGAGGACATTCAGGATTATTTGCAAAATGTTGATATTTCTAGTTCTTCAAAAGAAGCATTAGTATTACTCAAAAATATTACCCTGATAGAGGTTCAAGAGGCTATTAAAAGTCTTAAAGTAGGTACTTCTCCTGGATTGGATGGTTTGCCAAACCAATTTTACAAATATTTCATTTCAAAAATGTCAGTTATTCTATACACAGTATATTCATCATTTCTTCAGAATCTTGAGTTTCCATCTGCTTTTTCAGAGGGTTTGTTAGTTTATTTATTTAAAACTGGAATAGAGCAAATATTGCAAATTGGAGACCAATAATTCTTCTAAATTCTGATTATAAAATCCTGCTCAAATCCTAATATTAGGCTTAAAACTATGCTTCTTTGGTTTTGTCAAATTATCAATTCTGTGGTATACCAGGGCTGAAGAATACAAGATGCTTTAATTCTGATTAGAGATTTTGTTGAATTAGTATCTTTCCAAAAGAATAGGGGCTGTGCTTCATCGATCAAGAAAAGCTTTGATCGTGATAGATCGAAAGTTCCTTTTAACTTTGGCCAGGTATGGTGTTCCATGGTATTCATTGACTATATTAAATGTTATACTCCTTGTTTTTGTTAAAGCTTTCCTTAAAGGGCAAATTACAAAGGGGTTTATGATTTCCACTGGGGTAAGACAAGGTTGTCCTCTTAGCCCTTTATTGTACCTTTTTTCAATTGATCCCTTGCTACAACATTTAACTAAATTGAGAGTACGAGGTTTGTTACCACAGAATGCATTTGCGAATTATCAGTTTTAGCTTATGCAGATGATATTTGTGGGTTTTTCCACATTATAATCAAGTTTCCTTTTACAGACAGTTGCATAATATGGCAGTTTCAAATTCTAAGCTTAACCTTTCTAAATGTAAGGGTTATTGATAGGTGATTGGGGATCTCCTCTTGCCAAGTGTCTGGAGTATTTTTTTCAAAAGAACCAATACATATTTTGGGTATTATTTTTGGGGCTCCGAACGTGGCTTTGATTAATTGGGAAAAGGCCATAGAGCGCACTTGTGTTAAAGTTAAGAGATGGCAGACATGGAAACTGTCAAAATTGAAAAGAATACAGATTTTGAAAAGTTTTATAGTTCCGCAGTTGCAGTATGTGGCCTATATCTTTCCTCTTCCTTCAGTGTTGGAAACTAGAATTTATGGAATGTTTTTCAATGTTGTGGGGCAAATGTTTAACCCTGTTAAAAGATGTTATACCTATTTAAGTAAGGAAAATGGAGGTTTAGGAATGATTGAACCTATTGTTTTCTTTTTATTCCTTATTTATTTATCATACTGTTTTGTATGGAATTTCTAGCAGTTTTGGTGGTTTTAAGGGGCTGATACATTTAGTTCTTGAGCATTACTTTGCAGCCTGGGTGAGGTGGCGCCTAAACTTCATACTAGACTGCAGGTACCTGGAATATTTCCTACCGCAGCTCAGAAATTGTTTAAATGGAAGATCACTCGTGCCGAGATTTTGCAGGCCAGGAGGAAGACATTCTGTTTTACTTTAATGGCCCGATTGTACCCTACAGAACCTTGTTTTAAGAATTGTCCCCCTTCCCTGAATAGTCATGTTTTGAAGCAACTGAATAATAAACGAATGCCGGCTGCAATGTGGGAAATATCATGGCTTACAGTTTATGGTAGATTAAATATTCGTGGTAATGCTAAACATAAGAATCTAGAACAAAGGAATTGCCCTTATTTGGCGTGTGTAAATATTGAAGAAACTATGAACCACTTTTGCTGACTTGTTCTTATTCAAAGTCACTTTGGCCTTCCTGGTGGAAAATGGCACATGAGTTGGTTAGGAAAATGGATTATGATAACTTAGTGTTAGGGTTCTTCATAGAGAAGCTTCTACTCTTCATCTAGAAACCTATTTTATTTTGTTAAGTTGTTTAAGGTTTTATTTGTGGCAAGCAAGATGTCAATGGGTAATTTATCAAAAAATGATGTCGTATCGAGTTTTTAGTTATCTGATCATGCAAGTAATGAAGTCTGTTTATCAATCTGATTTAATGCACTATTCAGGGGCTAAGGTTTATAGGTGGTGGAAGGGGTTTCAAATTTTTATCAAATATAAATAGAAGTTTTGAGTAAAGAAAGATTATGTTTATGGATGTTATATGTCTCTATTTCCTTTTTTTGTATTGTTTATGGGAATATGATGTACAATGAAGCGGTGTAATATGTTTACTTTGTAAAGTTACATCTTATGTGAATTTCAATAAAAACTCCCCTACTCTTTTTGAGAAGTGCCATGGGATCTTAAACATCCATCTGAACTACCATCAGAACAGGCAGATGGGACCTCGGTTTAATGTCTCACCTCAGGAGTGCAGCACCTCTCTAATGCTGCAATACAGTGTCAGTATTGGGATTTAACCCAAGCGCCTGGTGTGGGGATAGAACCCACAGCCTTCTGATCTCACAGCCTCATCCATAATGCCATCACTTGCATTACCACCAGTGCCACCAGCATCTTCAACCAGCATTGATGCCACCGAAAAACTGAGTCACAGAAATCCCTCTACTTGCAACAACTACTACCATTCCCTTCTGCTGTGTAGTACCATGTCCACGACCACACATAACATTGTTAGCCCTTGACAAACCTGCCTCATCATCACAACTTCCACTGCTAGCATTTGGAGGCACACAAGCAATAGTCTTATTGGCGGTAGCAATTGGAGAACCTTTAAAGTTATTTAGGTTCTAAAATATTCTGATAAACAAAAACATAGTTTGGATGATTATCCGAATTTTTATGGTTTTATGGTAACTGCATGTGAAAAAATCATTTTAAACAGCTTTTAATCAACATATCTATAGAAAAATCAATTAAAACACTGTTTGGGGGGAGGGGGGCGGCGCTGCTGAGCAGCCGAGAAGGAAGCAGCAGAATGTTCGAGTTTCTGACGGAACAGACATTTTCTTCTTAAATTTCACCCTTTTCAGCCAGAATTCAACTTTTAATTCAAATTAAAGTGTGGCTATGAGGCTTTGGTACCACATGGACAAGTTGAGAGGGACCGCGACATCGGACTTTTTTGTACCGAAAAGCCAGCAGCAAAATGGGCAGCCTTCTCAACATGGGAGAGCAGTGGATTCAGCAGAACCACTGTCTGGAGAAGCTACATTGGTGACAATGCAAACAACACTGCATCAATTGATCAAAACGGTCCAAGACTTGGACAAAAAATTTGATGGTCTAACTCCCTGAGTGGCAGCCCTCGAAACTCAGGTGGACAGCTGCAAACAAGCGACTCAGAAAGCTGAACTTACATGCAATAAAACTGTGGATGCAGTCACAAAGCTCATTAAGGAAAACTCCCTCCTACGCCAACGCCTTGAACATGTGGAGAATCAGACCCATGAAAGGAATCTGAGAGTGGTGGGCCTCGCAGAAGGAGCCGGGTGTAGGACTGTTTAACATTTGCAAGAACCTTTCTACCTGCTATTTTGGGCCTTTTGGAAGAGGACCCCCCACTATCGCTTGAGAAAAGCTATCGTCTGACACCTCGGAGGGCTATGGCTGAAGCCTCTCTCAGTCGTACCTTGGTGATTGTCTGCACTGGAGTGGGAGACTGCGATAGGGTCCTTCAGCTAGCCAGAAAACGAAGGGCCCTGAAATATGAAGACAAGGTTCTTCACATCATTCCAGACCTCTCTTATAGCACTAGTATGCATCGGAAGGCCTTTGACGGGATCCGGAGTCTTCTTCGATCAGTAAACCTCCAGCACCAATTGCTAATGCCAGCATGACTACGTGTTACCTGGAACGGACATCACTATTTTTTCAATGAGCTGAAGGAAGCAGACAAACTGGTGCAAAGAGTGGAGGAGGAACTAGCGGATGGTACAACAGGTGGAGGAGATTCCTCGGATGATCAGGGTGATTGAATCGCCATGAGGGCAAACATCTTGCTGTACAATTAAGGGTCGCATATAGAGGAGTTTGGATTGGTATCTGAGTGAGTCTCGCTCTCTTTTGAATGCTTCTCAGGCTTATCTGAGTAAAGGACATATTGATTTAAGTTGTATCTAACATGTTCTGCATTTGAAGTATTATTATGGACCCTCGATACTGCAATATGCAACATTTGTCAAACAATATCTATGCAGTTTATTATGTACCTATTGCTATGGGGTTCCAATTGTTATTGCCTTACAGTTTAAGGTCAGCCTGTTCATATTCATGGCTGCTACATTGGGGGCTGGGATTTTCTAACTAATGACTATTATTTCCTATATGTAATCATATAGGGGAGTCTAGGGACCATAAGGTTCTTTTCTAAAATATGTGGACACTAAGAACTTTCCTTTTGTTGGACTGCCCTGGAGACTTCCTTGGCTGCATGCTATCGATGGACTTTGGTTTGTAATCACCTTTTTGAGTTACTTGACTCGGGAGAAATCCCCCAATAATATAACTAATCTGGAGGTGTCAGTCAATGTATCATATGTAAGTGTAACTTATGGTATACTTTATGTGTGTGTTATCCTCCATTGTAATGGAACTTTGTAAGGTTTTTGCCTTCAAAATGTAATAAATATATAAATGCAAAAAAACCCCACTGTTTAGTAGTACTAAACAGCATGAGTAGTGAAATGAGATGAGGAGTGAATAATGTGACTGTGGATGTACCTACTGGAGGATGGCGGTGATTTGGCCCAAAGCCAGGCAAGCCCCAGATCTCTATTTTTTTAACCAGTATCCTGAGTCTGACTTTTTGTAGAAGGGGATATGTTTGGCAACACTTTTGTTTAGCAATGGCTCTCGGTATGGAACACAATAGGTAGGGTATCCTGCAGAATGTGAATACTAACAGAAGCATTGTACTGGACCAAGGTTCATATGAGCACATGAAGAAGCCAGCAGAAGAAGAAGGGCATTTGGTCTATCAAGTCTGCTCATGTTGCAGGGTCCACAGCTTGAGCTACTGTCCCTGCCCTCTCTCCCCACTCCTCCCATCCTCCCTACCCATGACCCTTACCCTCCCCATACCTGTCCCAGCCTCTCTTAAAGTTGCCCACTGTCTTCAATGAGATTACCTCATCTGGCAGCACATTCCAAGTGTCCACCACCCTCTCTGTGAAGAAGTGCTTCCTGATCTCCCTCCTAAACCTTCCACCCTCCAGCTTAAGACTGTGCTCCCTTGTGTTATGGTTGCCACTCAGCTTAAAGAGACTCTCTGTATCAACCTTATTTATCCCTTTCAAGTACTTGAAGGTCCTGATCATGTCCCCTCTCTCTCCTGTCTTCCAGAGAGTACATGTTTAGTGCCCTCAACCTGTCCTCATATGCCTTACCCTGCTGACTAGCTATCATCTTTGTAGCCTTCCTCTGGACCTTCTCCAGCAGGTTAATGTCTTTTTTGAGGTGTGGGCACCAGTACTGAACTCTGTACACTAGATGTGGCCTTACCAGTGACCTGTACAAGGGCAGTATAATCTCCTCTCTCCTACTACTGATCCCTAGATATGCATCCCAGCATCTTGTTTGCCTTTGCTGCTGCTTTCTTACACTGCGTGGAGTGCTTCAGGTCACTAGTGATCTTCACTCCCAGGTCCTTCTCCTCTTCTGGTGCAGATACTCGGACTCCACCCAGGTAGTACTCTGTCCTAGGATTCTTGGCTTCATTATGCATAACTTTGCATTTCTTGGCATTGAAGCCAAGCTGCCAGATCCTGGACCACCTCCCTAGCTTTTCCAGATCTTCCTGAGTGATGAGACATGATAACTGGGTGTCCTGATTCATGATGAAACTGAAGATTAAAATACAAAAAACAGGGATGCACCAAAAAAAAAAAACACAAATTCATTCCCAAATCTATGTACACTGCTCAGTCAGCCAGGTGCAGACAAAGGGTAGCTAGCCCTCACCAATACATTAGTCCAAAAGTTTCTCTGCGCTCCTAATGCAATAATTACCCAGAGAGTTGATGTCTTCAAAGAAAATTTATTATTGCACACTTCATACCATTCAAAACAACTTACACAACAACTTCAATCTGGTGTCTCCAACTCACTAAACAAACTCTCTGGTGCTTCAACTAGGGTGTGGTCTTCCTCAGGGGGTCCTGAAGACCACACCCTGGTCGAGGCGCCTGGGAGTTTGTTCAGTGAGTCTGTCAGTACAGACACTGAATGTACTAATTTAAGATGTAATATTCACACCGAATCAATAAACGCTCGATGATTTAAACTTACAAGGGTTTACTACACTCAATGTATTAAATTTGGACTCAAAAGTCCAAACAAAAAATGTTGTTTTGAACTTTTTTTTGATGGTTTTGATGCTCAGCTTTCCACTACGCACACTATGCTGAACTGGGTTCTATGTGATAATGGCGACTGCCAAACAGTGAGCTGCGTTATAGCGATGTCAAACAGCAAAAACATTCGCCACTCTGACATCTTGATTGCGGAAGAATGGCACCAGGGAGTTCGTTTTCGCTTTCTGTGGGGGGCTGTGTCCCCGCCCACCTACTAAGTTCTCAACTCCAGGGGGTACAATGTCGTGGGGGGCAAAAGCAAAAAAAGCAAGTTTCAGGCCGGGTGCAACAGAATTGCACTAGTGCCCTGATCCAGACCCGAACCCAGTACCTCCAGCACCACAACCGGAGGCCAACTCCTGACGCCACAGTGCAGCTTGGCAGCCAACCACAGCGCCACCCCCTACATCCCCTCCACCCCCTCCCAGCCCACACTCGCTGTGCTCCCTCCCACCCCGCATGTGTACATATAGCGACATCCTGTCGCTGCAGTCACCCATCCCACCACATCTGGTTGCCATACCCCCTCCATCGCCATTCGGGCTTTCGTCCACAACGCATTGCCGTTTCGGATGGCGCCTTACTTCAGGTGCCAACATCACAGGCTACCACTGAACTGAGGCTGTGCAAGCCAATATAGAGTCCATGTGACCTGCCATCCCATGAATCACTGCAAAATTCACCTTAAAGAACAAAAAAAGGTGAAGTAACAAGAAGTCTATATAAAGCAATAGGAAATTTATGTAAATGAGGAACACAAAGTTTTTCGCTTTGCTCTGCAGAGTATTTTGCGAAATTCGAGTGATACACGAAATACTCCGTGTAGCAAAGTTAAGGGAATTCACCCACCACTAGTCACTACCTGCTGTGGTGGGGGGTGGGAGGTCCACTAGACCACCAGGGAACAGGTATCAGTCCCTATACAGAGGATCAGGATGGGAGTTACACTGGACAACAGGGAATATTTTTTTATGTATTGGGTGGGTGATTGGCGGTGGGAGATACCACTAGACCCCCTAGGTGATATTTTTTCTTATTGGAACGAGATCGACGGGGGGAGGGGGACCACTAGACTGCAAGGGAGATTTGTTTGTACATAACGGGATGGCAGTCAGGAAGGGGGAGGAACCACTAGACCACCAGGGAGATTTTTTGTATTGTAAACAGGATGACGCTCGGCAAGGGGGAGGGACCACTAGACCGTCACAGGGATCTTTTTTGTACATGATGGGACAGTGATCGGGGAGGGACCACTGGACTACCAGTGACACTTTATTTTTACTACGGGATGGTGATCGGAGATTGGGGGGACATTAGACTACCAGGGAGACTTTATTTTCACTACAGGACTGTAATCAGACATTAGGGAAGGGGTACCACTAAGCAACAAGGGAGATATGTTTTATTGTAAACAAGACATCAATCTGTGGTTAGGGAAGGGGAGACACCACTAGATCACCAGGGAGATATTTTTTATTGTACACCAGATGGTGACTGGTGATGGGGTGTGTGCTAAACTTCTACTGCAGCCTATGTAAATGGGCCCATAATGGCCATGCAAATGTCCACATAGCATCTTGTATGCCTAATGGGCTTATTTACATGGCTGCTTTAGTGAATAGGATGTAGCCCCCTGTCATCGAGGCACAGAGCAGGAAGCAGAGGAAAACCAGAATCAGTTGTAGAATTCCCCAAAAATATTTATTTACAGTTGCAGTAACATAAAAAAATAAACTTGTTCAGTATAACTGTTTACAAAGGCAAAATAAAATAAAGATTCATTAGTTTTTCTTTGATCTGTGTCCCTTTTCTCTTCCTCTTTCTTGCAGTTGCAGCTTATCTCTTGTAAGTCCTTTCAAGCCCCATCCTTAGCAAGCATCCTGTTTTTGTAAATATCAGGTAGGAGCTGCAAGAACACAGTGTGCTTCTTGATTTGAGGCCCCCTTTTGCACAGCTTTTGCAAAAGGCTTAAAAACTGAACTCTGGTAACCTCTGGCTTTCAACTTTTTTTTTGGCAGTCATCTCAAGTTATAATTATTCACATTTCAACGGTAATGCTATATATTTTCCAAACACAAGGGATCCCAATATCAGTTACATTTCCATATAGTGATGTGTACATATTTTTATATCAGCAGATCTAGTTATGCAAGGGAGAAAAACAGACAGCAAGAGAAAACTGAGAGACAGTGAGAGGCAAAGAACTGCGAGCTTGTCGGGTTGATCAAGTCTGAAGTCTCAGAGGAAAATTTTGTTGCGCAACCAGTCAGAGAAGAGACAGAAAAGGAAAGAACAGCACAGATCCCTGCATTTAAACACTTTCTCCGTAACAACTTGGGTCAGGGTCCTGTTCCACCCTGTCACACCCAGCTGCACAATTGATTGTGGGGCCATTGTACTGGCTAGATGTCGGGGCAGCGCTAGTGGGGTTGGCAGTGGATTTACAGGGTTAGTGCTGCCCTGTCCTGGCCTTATTTTGAACCCAGGACAACCACAAATCACAATGCATAATTTTGCATTGCACTTTGCGATTTTTTGTGAATCTAACCCCTGAATTCCTATATATTAAGGATAAATACTGTTTAAATACACTGGTCATAGATCTGTTGGCTCCCCCATGCTATCATCTCTGTAGCCTTATGTGTTTTTTTTTATAACGTTCTTGTCTGTGCCCCCTTACTGAATGAGTAATAGTTTATGTAATTGATAACAACGGGGCAAGTGGTCATGCTATAATTTCACTAACCTGTCTTGGCCCAGCCACACAGTCACCGCAGCTGTAATTTCACTAACCTGCATAAGGAGAGTATCCGGAGCCCAGTGGTGCACTGAAGATTTAGATACTTGAGGCAGGGCAACTGGAGGGGTCAGCAGTGATCAGTGAGGCCGCATTGGTGGCTAAGGAGACAGACTGAGGAACTACAGGAGGGGCCGGAGAGTCAAGCCAGAGCTCCAGAAGAATCTATTGAATCTATCTCCAGTGAGATTGGAGATTCCTGAGGTTTTTCGGTGGAGCAGCAAGGAAAAGGAGCAGGGAGCCAGTCAGGAGTCAGGAGGCTCCCAGAGTGCAGCAAGCAGGTCCAATTGAAAAAGGAGGGGGATTTAAACTGTAGCTGGGCTGTAAATTGCCTCAGCCCAGCCGCACAGAGCTGCTGCAGCTGTAATTTCACTAACCTGTCTCAGCCCATCCGCACAGAGGCGCTGCAGCTGTAATTTCTTTCTTTTTTTTTTAAATTTATTACACTTTATTGAAGTTTCAATCAGAAATCAGTAACAAACAGAAAAAAATAACACAACATTACAAACACCAAATATATCAAGACAAATACAACAAGTTCACAAAAAACACCCCCCCACACACTTATAACCCTCCCACTCCCCATCCCCTCCCTACCCGCGGAGAACCTAGGAACACAAGCCCAACGGTCCACACTGGATATTATAAGGGCCCTTATAGAGAAGATGAAAACTGAAGTGCTCCATCAAACAAGAGCCCAAAGTAGATAATGTAGGGTATTGTTCTGTAGCAACAAACTCAGGGAGGGTGAAGTAAAGGAAGGGTAGAATGTATGCACCACTCAGGGGCTGGATGGAAGTGAACATAGAGTGTGGAGCATGCTCCATTTCCTGTCATATCCCGAGAACTGACCTGAAGGCTAGCCATCATCTTCTCAAGACAAAGGTTGACCAGGAGTTCATTCAGCCACTCGGAGTAAGAGATGTCCTGCTGAGCTTTCCAGTGGCGTAGAACCACATGCTTCACCAACAATGAAATTATAGACATAAAGTATCTCCTTTCTTTAACAGTAATCTGTGAGTAATCCCCACCAGACAGATTTCAGGAGTAAATACATTTTCTAAACCTAAGAGGGGGTTCACTTTCTGCCTAATCTTCTCCCAAAGGGGAGCAATTTTAGGACATTCCCACAGAATGTGGAATAGAGACCCATTCCCTTGTCCGTACCTAGTACATAATGAGGATGCTATTTTCCCTATCGCAGCCAGTCGAGCAGGGGTGAAGTAAATATTATGTAGAATATAAAACTGGGTGAGACTGAGTTTGTCATTAACAGTATATACATATAGGTCCATCCAGATGTGGTTCCAATTAAATTCATTGGCTGGGAAGGAGGTTGACCAATACAGGGAGAGCCCTGTGAGATTCAGGAAAAGCTTGGAAAGCAAGGCTGACACAATTTGTGAGATCGAGTATAGCTGCCAAGCTAAGGAGTGAAGCATGCAGAGAAAATCCCCTTGGTTAGTGGCCCAAGAATTTGGGCTAAACCAGCTGAGTTAGAGTACTGAAAATATTTTTAGACGATAAACAAAGTTGTGTTAGCAACACCTTGCTGGTACGGAGTCGACCATTAACCACAAACTTGGCGACCATTTTCACTTTCTATCTGGGGAGTCCCTTCAGGGGTCACTATTCATCCCCATCAATTTGAAATTTGGGTTATGACAGAGTGGTTGGGAAATATAACTAGCACGATATCCAAGAGCCCTGCACAGTTGGATGTGAACCTTCAGGGAATTACATATAACTGAGCCACAAATTGACTGTGGCAAAAGTTTAGGTGAGGTAAACAGGAGACTATTGGAGGAGAGACAGGATTCTGCAATTAAATGTCTCTCAATCTGGAGCCACACTGGGATGTAATTTGGATCCCCGTCTGGTAGGGGGGGCCAGGGTCCATTTGGTAGATTTAGCAATATGATCATCCAAATAGTACAGGAAAATGTTAAGTAATTTAAAACCACCTTGACATTTCTTCATCCCCAACTGGACATAGAAATGCCTCAGTGGTTTACTCTGCCAAATGAAAGCAGAAAAAAGGCTATGAACCTTCTTGAACCACTTAAGAGGCAGCACAACCTTTAGCATATGTAGGGGATAGGATAAGCGGGGCAGGATGTTCATTTTAATAACACTGATTCTCCCCTGCAGAGATAGGTATAAGGGAGACCATCTATCAAAATCTTGTTTGATTGTGACCAGAAGGTCATCTAGGTTTAGTTTTCTAAGCTGGGCAGGATTACGGGTAAGGGTTATACCCAGATACTTAAGCCGTGTGGCCCAAGTAAGCTGGAGAGCTATTATATCCGCCTTGAGTACTCTCGAATTAAGTGTTATCACTATTGTATTGTCCAGGTTTAATTTACAATTGGAGAATCTTCTGAATTCCTGGATAATAGACAGTGCTGCCCGGATAGAGGTAACCTGGTCGGAAACATGTAGAAGTATATCATCCACTTATGCAGAGAGCCTGAGGTCAAAAGGGCCAATCTGTATACCCTGTAACGGGGGGAAGTCTTAAGATGGTATAGTAGGGGCTCTAAATATAAATTAAATAAAAGGGGGGACAGCGGGCATCCCTGCCGAGTAACAGGATACAATGGGAAAAGGAACGAAAGGACCCAGTTACACTACACACACACACACGCTTTAAAGTACAAAACTTGGAGCCACTTTATAAACTCAAGAGGGAATCCAAATTTATCCAGGAGTGCAATCACAAAGGTCCAATTCACTCTATCAAAAGCTTTCTCAGCATCCAGGGAGACCACAGCAATAGGTAAAGGGGTCTCCCTGAATACAGACAAAATATGGGCTGGTTAACACAAGTGGTCTGCCGATGAGTGGCTCTTCACAAAGCCCACTTGTTCCTGACTAACCTATCCCCTCCCAAACCCGAGTGATCTGGGCAGCCAAAATGTTAGCACAGATCTTAATATCATAATTCAAGAGGGAAATAGGGCAGTAATTTGCCACCCTGTCCTGGGGTTTACCTAGTTTCGGCAATACCACTAGCTTAGCTTCCATCAAGGTAGGATCTGACAGCCCAAAATTACTCAAATAAGAGTAGAGCTGCTGTAGCAAGGAGGCCAATTTGCTGGTGAAAATTTTATAAAAGTTTGTCGAGAAACTGTTTGGTCCTGGGGCTTTATCTAGGGGCAGGGAAGCAATTGCCTCGAATATTTCTTGAGATGTAATAGGCTGAGTAAGTACATACTGCTGGTCCATGGTCAAACAAGGGAGGGGCATGGCAGCCAGGTAAGCACGGGTCTCCTCAGCAGATGGGGCATCTACAGGAGGACAGTATAAATGTCAGTAGTAGGATTTGAACTCCTGAACAATATCCCTGGGGGAGGTCAGCTGAGCGTCATTTGCCATGGAAGTGAGGGTCAGAACTAGGTGGGATTCTTCCTGTTTCCATAACTTCAGGGCAAGAAGGTGACTCACCTTATCGCCTTGCTCAACATACTTGTGTGGGTCTTCAAAACGGCGTACTCAGCCCTTTCCCTCAGGCTCTCCGCATATTGGTCTCGAAGCACCTCAAGGGTAGTACGGTCTGCCTCAGAAGAACCACAGGCAAGGGAAAGGGGAAATTGTTTAACCAGGAGAGGCACTCTAAGCTGAAGCTTGTTTCCAGGTGTGACCTGGGAGCACAAGGAAGTTAAGTGACTTACTCAAGGTCACACAGTATGCAAGCGAGGGCTGTGGGATTCAAACCCAGGTCTCCAGGTTCACAACTCAGAGTCTTAAACCACTGCGCTATACTGAGAAAGAAAGAGTTTGCTCTAGGGCCTAGATGCAGTTTAGCAGAAGGTGGGAAGCAGCTTCCTGCTTTTACTTCTCCGTGGAGGCGATCTGGATAAACTCACCCCTTAAGACACATTTCAAGGTACACCAGACCTTGTCCACCTTGGGAAGGGAACCCATGTTTTTGGAAACAAATTGGGTTATGACATCCTAATTTGGGCCAGTACCCCTTCATCCTTCAGTACTTGGGTATTGAGCTTCCAGGTCTTGTCCTGTTGAATGTTAGGCACTAAAGCACCCTCCATCCATATCAGGGAGTGATCTAAGAGAACTCTGGGAGCAATACCACAGTTCAAAGTGCCCAAGAGAACATTTCTGGTGACTAGAAAAAGTCAATCCGAGAGTAAGAGTTATGCACCAGTGAGAAGAACATGTACTCCCGTGCAGAAGGGAATAGCAAGCACCAAGGATCACAAAGGTCTATGGTCTTAGCCATCTCCGAAAGGGACCTTTGGGCAGGAGAAAGTCCAGGACTCAGTTCACGAGATCTATCAAGGTCCAAGGCAAACACCAGGTTCCAATCGCCAGCTAAAATAATAGGAAGGTGAAGGAAAGGAGCTAGTAACATGAACAGGGTAGAAAAAAAACAGGGGTGTCCCTATTGGGGCCATAAATGGAACCTAGAAGGATCTCTTTATGGTCCAGTATGGTACCCTGTGAAGGAGGCTAACGGCAAGTCGGTGCCTACCAAAACAGTGACTCACTTGTGATGACTGCCCTGATGGCAAGGGTGTAGGGAGGGCGACCGGATGGGGGCGGATTTGCGTGCACTGGCAGCGGGGATATCAGTGCGTGTATATGCTGGAGAGGGCAGCTGCGAGTGGCACTCAAGCAGTGGGTAGGAGGCTTTGTGAGGGTGGTTACGGGTGCCATCAAGCTGGCGCGTGGTGTGGTGGGTTGGGTGCTGGCCTGAGTGGCGGGAATGCAGGGTTTGGGACCGGTGGCGGTGTTTTTGTTGCACCTGGCCCGAGACAGGGTTATTTTATTTTTTACTGAATGCCCCCCCAACATGCACCCCTGGGTTGAGAATCTTAAGTTAGAGGGGTGCGGGGGGTGAGGCCCCCCACATAAAAGAAAAGAAAATGTTTTGTTTTTGCACCGCTGTCACTGGCGCTGCAGTTGCACATCGCCGAAATTGAATTTCGGTTACGCACTCACCATAAGGACGATCACCATTCGGCACTCACCCTTATGACATGGAGCCATCCAGTACCCCTTGTAGGAGGAGATATTGGACCTGGGGATCTGCTACGCACTGTAACATGAAATTGGACCCCTCTGGAAATCGGAATAGCAACTCCACTTTGGAAGGTGGAGTTCCCAGCTGCAGAAGAAAAGTAAATGTGTTTCCTGAAGAAATGCAATTTAGCATTGCAACAAAGTGAGGTGCTTTAACACCTGGTACCACTTAATCCTCGAGCAGGCACCCTTAATATTCCAAGAGATATACCTCATACCCACAAGTTGGAGCAAAAGTGGACCGCCAGAACAGTACCCGTACAGTAAGTGTTGTACACCCATTACCAGCATCTTATAAAATGGGCTAAGAAATCCCAAAGCACTGATTGGCTATAACATCATCTGAGCCGTGTCCTTATCAGATGATATTGTAGCCAACCGGGACTACTGCCCACAATGATGCCACATAACGACAGTAAATCAGTGAGCTCTGCCAAACCTAAACGCAAAGTCTCATTAGCAGAGCTCACTGAAACGGCAGAAATCCAGCACAACGGCAGTCGCAGCAGCACACTTACACAGTACCATCAGCATATGTAACTCAAATGGCACAAAAATCCCCCTTCTGACACAAACTGTAAAAGTATAGTTTTCTTTTACTCACAAACATTTTCTTCGTCCTACTTCAAAGCGATCCTCGGTAATCCTCGCTCACATCTCCGTACTCCACACTTCCCCCTCCCAAACTTTACCACTTCTTATACAGCACAGGGAACATTAAAAGAAGAATACTTCGCTATCAATTTAAATTATACATTTTCTCAGTCTCGTCGCCAATTTAAAAACCCTGAAGCAGCACTGTACGGCACCCGAATACACTCGCGCTCCTAGCCTCCAAAAACGAAGAGCTCACTTTCGTGACAGCTGACCGCGGCTGGCAGTTAGTCGACTTCAGCAATCAAAAAAAAAACATCTACAAAGGCAAACACACACTGCTCCCAATTCGTCGACTTCAGTAGAAAAAAAAAAAATCACAAAAACTTAATACTCCCTACCGCCGCAGTTTCACAGAATCAGGAAGCGCAATTCAATGCTACATAATAACGGACAGTCTCACTCCCACCGGCCACCTAAGAAAACGGTTGCGCCATTTACTTGTGCCAATATTTGATCAGACAGATGAACTCTGATAGACAGACACCTGTCAGTAAAAACACATAGTGGATCTCAAAATACATAGAAACCCAGTAATTCAAATGAAACACTTTTTTAAAGTCACTACATAAGGGACTAAGGGGGACTATTTTTCCTATTTGAACTATTAAACCTTCTTTTTCAATATATTTTTTACTTTATCATTTTTTCTTTTTACTCATTAAATAATCAACAGAAAAGCCCATTTTATAGTGTAAATTCCTGTGAGTTACGTGCTGATAGCACCGTTCTCGGCGCAGCTCGGGCCTTTAGCACACCCTAGGTGCGGCTCTTATCAGCACGCAACCCACACCTCGCTGTGTTATTAGCTTACATAAAGCTTCTCCGCTGTAACATCCCTCCCAATAAACTGATATATCAGCAAGGACCCCCCAGCAAAAGAGTTCAAACTCAGACAGCCCGAAGATGCAAGTACCCAAATTAATATTAATAGTAAAAGAAGATCAGGCCTGAAACTGGTATGCAAACCAGGTAGGGCAAGTTTTTGGAACCCCCTCTTCCTCCCAACCAAAACCCAAACACCAACAAAAACAGCAAACCTGGTTAGGATAAACAGGAGTGAATGAAGTGACTCCCGATAACCCTCCACACTCCCTGATAACAACTGTACCCCCAGTCCAAATGACTGACCTCCCGTAACCTTCCGGGCCATGATGCCAACCCACTCCACCTGCAGCCACCTCCCCACCAAAGTAAGTAGGTAGGCATAGATATGAGCAACCACCAGAACAAGAAAGGAACATAGAATTAGTCTATTCTATAAAATAAAAAAAAGATTATCAATAAACTTCAGGTAGGATTAAATTGCCCAACATTTTTTAAGCAGTATCCATCAAAAATAGTGGAAAAAAGTCTAGCATTATCCCAGTACTGACCACCCCCAATAGGAACATCAGTATGTCCAGCGACCTTTCTGAAGTCCCCATCTTAACGGATCCCGAATGTAGCTGCCCAAGCAAACAGTCAGTAATAGGAAGGGGACATATAACTAGTTCCAATAGCCAGTCTGAGTCCTGAGTCCTGAGACCAGGACCAGTCCACAGGCAAGATCTACCAGAAAGTGCATGTCCATAACAGGTCGAAGGACTCATGTAGCTAATTAAGGTCACCGGACACACTCCCGAAGCCCAGAGAAAAACAAGAAGTAAGTCGATTGCACAGTGGATACAGGTTTGAAAGTCCGCTCCCTTTTCTTCAGGATCCAGCAACAGCATGAGTGAAAAAAGAGACGGAGCCAAGACACAGAGGGCTGGAAAGGAAGAGGCATCCTGGCTGGCACCTCCACTGAAGCCACTGATGAGGCAGATAGAGATGAAGCAGTGGGACAATCAGGGCATAATAAGAGAGCGCTGCTGACCGGTCCAGTGCGGCTTACTAATCCACATGAAAATAAACTGACACAGGGAGATCCATGAAGTTGCACAAGGTGACATACAGGGCAGTCTTCAGACGATAGAAGGAGAGAAAAGCCACTGCAAAGGTATATAGGGACTGATCCTCTGAAATCCCACAGAACTGGTAAATTTAGGGAGAAAAGCAAAGTCAGCAAATGACACACTGGCAGGCACATAATGTAGGGCAGTAACAGTAAAACTTGTAAAGATCACACAGACATTTAAAGATCTAGCGTACTGCCTAAACCAAATATTAGATTTTAAAAGCAGCCAACTGTTACCTTTTATATCTGAGGTACTTTTTCTTTTCCCTTTGTTTAATTAGAAGATTATTTACCTGATATTAGTAGGTGTGACGTGTAGAACAGTTCTTAGCCTGGCAGCTGACATATCTTGCTATCACACTACATCATGAGCATTGTGACCTCACTGATTCTGACATCACTGCTGCTTAGGAACAGCAAGTGAGTCACTGATAGGTCATTCATCTGTGATGTCACTGCCAGTGAGATCATAATGCTGATGATATAGGGTGGAGCAGTAGAGTTATATATGTCAGCTGCCAGGCTAAGAGCTGTTCCACACATCCAGCACAATATTATCACATAGAATACTTTCTGATGAGCTAAATAAAGAAGAAAAATACTTCAGAAATAAAAAGTTACAACTGACTGCTACTTAAAATTTGTATTATTTTCCTGTCTGACTGTTTTGGCTACACTAGCTCTTTAAGTTCAGTGACTGATGCAAAGTACCCCCAAGAAGCTCACTTAAACAGCTCTGGGAACATCTTCAGCTCTGCCTGAGCCATCTCCAGGGATTCAAAACTGTGCCATTAATCACAGTGGTATACATGAAGAACAGAGGGATAACGGACCCTCTACTTAATCCCAGGAGCAATAAGTTTGGAAACCGGGGGTTGGCCGCAGCTGTAATTTCCCTAATCTGCATATGGAGAGTATCCAGAGCCTGACACCGCACTGAAGATCCAACTACTTGTGGTGGGGCAATCGGAGGGGTCAGCAGTGATCAGCAAGGCCACATAGGCAGCTAAGGAGACAGACGGAGGAACTACAGGAAGGGCCAGGGAGCCAAGCCAAAGCTCCAGAAGAATCCATTGAATCTACCTCCAGTGAAATTATAGTGAGATTTTCTCCCACCTGCTCAACCCGCACCACCATCAATATTAAATCGGCCACTTATTCCACCCATTTTAATAGAGCGCCAATAGGAGGAGTGCAGAGGGTGGTGTTCCTGGGATGCCCTTCAGCCCGATCTGACTGGCAAGCCTGAAAACTCAACCAGATAAAAGGCCAAGGGGCTGGAGAGAGGAGCAGTTTCAAGGTACCTTACCAAATAACTTTGCAGGAACTATTGTGATCTTGGAACCCTAAATTTTTGATTATTGGGTCGAACTGAGACACTGAGGCTAAATGCTTTAAATCTAAGGTGCTGTGAACATTAATATACTGTACATCTAGGGGACTGTGGCATATAGGGAGTATCTGTGAATACTGACGGTACTGTGGATCTGGGGTTTTGATTAGTGGGCATAACTGACTGTGGCATATAGGGGATATCTGTGTATACTCAAGGTACTGTGGATCTGGGGTGTAACTGCAGTGGATTCTGTGGTAGCATGGGGCACTAAATGCATGTGCAACCAATTTACATTCTCCTAAAAAAGGGTCAATTTCACTTAGAAGTATAGTAATAGATATGTTTTTAAGTAAAAGAAGGGGAATCCAGTTAGGAGTACAGAGAAGGCTGTGTTTATAAGCATCTGTGACTACTCAAGGTACTGTGGATCTGGGGTTTTGATTAGAGGGCCAAACTGGGACATTGGGGATAAATGCTTCAGTTCTAAGGTGCTGTGCTCATTACTATACAACCGGGGGCTGTGGCAGACAGGGGGCATCTCTGACTTCTCAAGGTACTGTGGATCTGGTGTGTAACTACAGCGGATTCTGTGGAAGCAGGGCACACTAAATGCATGTGCAGCCAATTGACTTTCTTCTAAAAAAAAAAAGGGCCAGTTTCACTTATAAGTGCAGTATCATCAAGGATATTAGGCAGCAGGCATTGGAGGGTAAACCCCATATAGCATTTGCTGTGCTGAAACACCTAGGACTCTGGTTGCATTATGAAAAATGGAGGGGCAACCAAACTGGAGGGGCAAATGGAGTGAAACAGGGACAGGGTTGAGGCATGGTCTCCAAACTACAAGAGCAGGGGCATCTTTGGAAGGGTGGTAGGTTGTACTGGGTGTGGGTTGGTTATAGTACTAGCTATGGCATGGAAGATGGGAGGCTGTATGGTATGTAGGCAACTGGCACAACTAAGAGAGGAAGTGAGATGGTTGAGTTGGGCACTAGGATAGGCAGAGGTGAGGGGTGGAAGGGAGGACAGGTGGGAGTAGGATGGAATAGGGGCAAAAGAGTGAGCAAAGGTGGAGCTGTAGAGGGTCTAAGAACAAACGCAGCAGTAGGCAGGCATAGTCCAGAGGCAAACTGGAAGGGCACAAAGGTATATGCAAGCAGGGAAGGAGGAGTGGAGGGGGGCATAAGAGGAGCTTCTGGGGGCTAGGTAGAAGCAGCAAAGGACACAAGAAGGACCAAGGGGGATGGCAAGAGATAAGGTCCAAAGCATGCACGAAAGGGAAGGAATGGGGAGGACCCCCAGTCAGAGAGATACAGGCAGTGAGCAGAGAGTAAAAAAACAGATTTGAGCCATTAGTGCCACAAAATGAGGGTGAGAATTTGGAAATTGGTGTTGAGGAGGACCTGGGGCAGGAGAGGTAAACACGAAGGAAGACTCAGTAGAAAGGGAAAAGGAGGATGGCCTTTTTCGAGAGAACAAAGAAGATAGCAAAAGTAAAGATAAGGGTGCAGGGGTGAACTCACCCCAAAAAGGGCAAACCCTCAAGAAAGGGGAGACAATGATCGTAGGTTAAGGGGGGGGCTCAGTCAAGACGAAAATAGGGAAGAGATCAGAAAGCTGGAAAGTTCAGTCAGGGCATGGGTAAGGGCAGGGCAAAGAGGGGAGATAGAGTCCGTGGTTAGTGGGGCAGGGGAGGGTGGCTTCACAGAAAATGCTTGTGGGGGGTTGGGAGCATATAGAGAGAAGGGGGAAGTCAGTACTCTGGGTGATACAATGGGTAAGGATGGAAGCAGAAATAGGGTAAATACTGGAATGCAAGGGGCTGGGAGAACAACAGAAGAGAAAAATAAGCAGAAGGTAATGGAAAGAAGGGTCTTATTGGTCAGGGACTCAATAATAAAATGAATTCAATGGAGGGGCAGAGGTCACAAAAGCAGCAAAGTATGTGTCAATGCCTGCCAGGTATGACAGCAGTGGAGGTCATTCACTATATCTCCTCCATGGGGGAAACAGCAGGATGGGAAAACACACCTGATGTTCCACCTGGGAAGAAATGATCTGCTGGAGAATAGCTTGTTGGAGGTGTAGCAAGATTTCGTGCACTTGCTAGGTACTGCAGCAGCCTGGGGTTCAAATCTGTGGCTTTTTCAGAGGTGTTGCCCATACCAAAGGCAAGTACTGAGAGGAAGCGGAGGATTGAGGAGTTTAATAAATGGCTGACTGGATGGTGTGAACAGATGGGGTATGAGTTAGTAGGGCACAGGAGAGCAATGTGGGGGGATGAGAGTCTATTTGCCTTGGATAGACTGCACCTAAATAGGGAGGGTGTACTAGTGCTTATGTGCAAGCTAGTAGAGTTCATAGAACAAAACTATAATTGAAACTAAATCGGGGGGTGGGTTGGGAACAAACCCACACCACAGGACAGGAGAAATGGGGGCCTACCAGCCTCCCCCCAGGGTGGTAAAAACCAGGGTAGAGGACAGGGGAAGGAAACATGCAGCAGGAGACAGAAAAATGGGTCTGACGAATGGAGAGCCATGTATACCAGTGCTAGGAGCTTAGGAAACAAGATCCCAGCTCTAGCAGCGTTCATGGCTGAGGCGGACCTGGACATTGTGGGAATTACAGAGATGTGGGGTCATGATTGAGACATGGCACTACCGAGTATGTACTATTTAGAAGGGACAGAGTGGGAAGGAGAGGGGTGGTGGCACTATATGTGAAGGAGCACATTAACGCCATGGAATTGCAGGGTAGATGGGGGGGTGGACTGAGGCTATACAGTTATCACTGGACACAAGGAAGGGAGAAGTCATACGTACCGGGGTGGTATATAGGCCGCTAGCACAGCAGGATGAGGTGGATAGGCAATGATGGAGGAGATCCAGAGGATAGCAAACAGAGGGGAGGTGCTGCTGATGGGGGACCTCAATTTGCTGGACATGGAATTGGGCACCCCATCAACAGCATCCACCAGTAACAGGGAAATCATGGACTTCCTACAGGGGGCTTTCATCAAGCAGCTGGTAAAGGAACCGACCAGGAAGGGGGCAATCCCAGACTTGATTCTTACAAATAGGGAAAGGGTGGGAGAGGTATCCGTAGGGGAGAACCTTGGCATGAGTGACCACAGCATCATTTGGTTCATGGTAAAAATGACTGCTTACATTCCTCGGACCAAAGTGAAGGTGCTAGATTTCAGCCATGCAGAGTTTAAGAAAATGGGGGAATGCATTCAACAAGCATTGGCGGGGGGGGGGGGAATTAAGGGAGATGGAGAAAATGTGGGATGCAATAAAAGGGGCCTTAGTGGAGGCCACTAGCCTCTGTGTCAGGAGGGTAAATAAAAATAGGAAGAAAAGGAAGCCACTTTGGTTTAATAGAGAAGTGTCGGAGAAGTTCAGGGTAAAGAGAAAGGCGTTTAATAGATAAAAAAGGACACAGAAGGAAGAGGAGAAGGAAAGGGCTATATACCAGGAGAAGCAGAAGGAAACTGGATTGGTGGTCAGGAGAGCGAAGGTAAGTACAGAACAGAGAATAGCCAACTCAGTCAAAGAAGGGAATAAAACCTTCCGGTATGTGAGCGAGAGGAGAAAGTAAAAGGAAGGGATTGTTAGGTGGAAAAATAAAGGGGGGGGTTGGTGGAAGATGACGGGGAGAAGGTGCAAATACTTAATGTCTATTTCTGCTCAGTGTTCATGGTCGAGAAGGAAGGGGAGGTCAGGAACATCAGGGAAAATTAGGTGGTGGGAGGGGGGGTTGAATCTAGTCCATTCCAGGTGGAAGAGGTCCTGAAGGAGCTAGAGGGGTGGAAGGTAGCAAAGGCGATGAGGCCAGATGGGGTTCATCCCAGGGTACTGAGGGAGCTTAGCAAAGTACCAGCAGTAACGCTAAACAGTCTCTTCAACATATCCTTGGACTCAGGGGAGGTTCCTGATGACTGAAGAAGGGTGGACGTGGTCTCTCTTAATAAGAAGGAGGACAAGGAGGAAGCAGGCAATTATAGGCCGGTGAGCTTGACATTGGTGGTGGGTAAGCTCATGGAGAAACTGCTGAAGAAAAGAATCACTAGCTACCTAGAAGCCAATGGCCTACAGGACCAATGGCAACATGGGTTCACTGAGGGAAGGTCGTGTCAAACGAACTTGATTGAGTTCTTTGACTGGGTCACCAGGGTAGTGGATATGGGGGTCTGTAGATGCTGCGTACCTCAGCTTTAAGAAGGTATTCAACTCTGTGCCGCATAGGAGACTACTGTACAAAATGCGATATCTTGGGCTGGGGCAGGTAGTAGTTAGGTGGGTGCAAAACTGACTGGGGGGGCAGAAGGCAGAGGGTAATTGTTAACAGGGTACCTTCAAAGGAGGGAATGGTCACCAGTGGGGTACCTCTTTGGTTGGTACTCGGACCACTCCTATATTATTTTATATATATAGATATCTATAGATAGATATATATACTGTAGATATACTGTATATATAGATATATAGATATATATATACAGTATATATGTATTATAATATATGTATATGACATATCGGAAGGGCTAGAGGGGAGATTATGTCCATTCACGGATGACTCAAAGGTCTGCAATAGAGTGGATACACCTGAGGGGGTTGAGAGTATGTGTAGGGATCTGGAGAAACTGGAGGGATGGTCCAAGGAGTGGCAAGTGTCCTTCAGTACAAACAAATGCAAGATCATGCACTTAGGCAAGGAAAAACCAGGGAGTGGAAAAATGAATGGGGGGGATATGCCCTGGAGGCAACGAGCTGGAAAGGGACCATGGGATAATCATTTAGTGGGACCTGAAGGTGACAAAGCAATGTGAGAAGGCGGTGGCAGGGGCCAGTAGGATGCTGGGTTGTATTGGTAGTGGAATCAGTAGCAGAAGGAGGGAGGTCATAATGCCCTTGTACAGATAACTGGTCAGGCCACATCTTGAGTATGGAGTCCAGTTCTGGAGGCCATACCTCAAGAAGGATGTGCATAGAATGGAGTACGTCCAGAGGAGGGTGACAAAAATGGTGAAGAACCTCAGTCATTTGTCATACGAGGAGCAGGTGAGGGACCTAAACATGTACTCCCCAGAACAAAGAAGGGAAAGGGGACATCATTGAGACTTTCAAATATATAAAGGGCATCAACATGGTGCCAGTAAGGGACATCTTCCAGCTAAAGAAGCAATTGAAAACAAGGGGGCATGATATGCAGATAGTGGGGGGAAGTTCAGAGGAAACATTAGAAAATTTTACTTCACAGAGAGGGTGGTGGATAACTGGAACAAACTCCCAGAGGAGGTGGTGGGGGAGAGAACTGTGGGGGGATTCAAGGTAGCATGGGATAGATGCAAGGATCTTTTGACTGTGGGGGAGGGAGGGAGATAGTGGGAAATTGCAAAGTCCTAGCAGCTAGTTAGGCACACTGGGCAGACTGGGTAGGCCTGGAGGTCCTTTTCTGCTTACACATTTCTATGAGATAGATATAGACATAGATATCACTCTCTGCTCTCCAACACATTACCTCCAAAAACCATATAAACGCTTCAAACAGGTATCTGCCTCTATCTCTGAAATCAAATAAAGAGGCAGAAGACACTGCAGAGCAGGACTCTGCGGCACAGGAGCTAGCACAACAATACTCACCCAAATCAGGAACCAAAACTAAACAAGCACAAAGGAAATCCAAAAAACTTCTGATCATAGGAGACTCCATGATTGGGGAGTTGATACCCATCTCCAGCCAGGGTGATGGTCAGATGTCTCCAGGTACATCAGCATGGAGAGACACTGACCGCATTGCTAAAATTGTTCACAAAGCAGGAGAAAACATTGATGTCCTAGTACACATAGGGACAATGATCGCTCAGCCGGGTCAGTTGTGGAGACCAAGGAACACCTGACTAAGCTGGGTGACAAACTATCATCTATTTCGTCCGGCATCTCCTTCTCTGAGATCCTGCCAGTCTGGGAGAAGGGAGCAGATGGACGGAAGGTCAGAGAAGGGGAGATAGGGGAGCTAAACACGTGGCTCAAGGACTGGTGCAAGGAAAAGGACACAGATTTGTAGGAACTGGCAACAGTTCTGGGAGGAAAGTTCTTAAATTTGATGGACTGCATCTGACTAAAGAGGGAGTCAGTGCATTGGGGCAGAAGTTTGACGTCTTTGCAGAATATTTAAACTAGCAAATGGGGAGAGGGTGCAGCACCCATACGTCGAATGGGAGAACACCCTCCCTCACGCTAGTGGTCAAACAGGAATTCACGGGTTTGCCATTCATTTGCATCACCAGGTAAGAAAAAGGTTTGTCTCCCCTTACGATGGGTAATGCCAAACTTCACCCAACAACTAACACACCAAAATCTGGCCAATGGAAAATCATGTACACAATGCTCACAGCCTGGGAAATAAGATCCCAGACCTGCAGGCAATAATGTCAGAGGCTAAACTGGACATAGTAGCAATTAGTGAGACGTGGTTTACAGTAACCACACTTGGGAGACTTCAGTACCTGGCTATGTATTGTTAGAAGAGACCGAGGTGCAAAGGGGGGAGGGTGGCCCTGTATGTTAATGAAAATATCAAAGCTACAGAAATTCAGAATACACATAAGGAGCCAGAAGAACTGTGGGTCACCCTGGAAACAGGAAATGGGACAGCCATAAGAACTGGGGTTGTCTACAGGCCCCAGACCAGAGGGAGGACATAGACACATTACTGTTAGAAGATATACAAACATGACAGCTAAAGGGAGGTTCTGATAATGGGAGACTTCAACATGCCAGATATAGATTGGTCATACCAGCAGGAACATCTGCCAGAACTAGACTCATAGTGGATTCCCTGCAGGAGGGCCTCAAACAACTGGTACAGCAACCCACAAGAGACAGGGCTATCCTAGATCTAGTACTGACTAACAAAGAAGGATCACGGATCTCCAGGTAGAAGGTCACCTGGGCCAGTGACCATCACATGGTATGGTTCAATTTGGCTACTACATCTAAATCATCCCATTCCAAGGCAAAAATATGGGACTTCAGAGGAGCTGACTTTGATAAGATGGCCAACAGAGTTAAGCTAGCCCTGGCAAAAGAAACACAGGTGAGGAGGTACAGGCAAAGTGGGCAAGCATTAAGGATACAATACTTGAAGCAACATCCCATTGTGTTAGACAGAAAAGGAAGTGCAAAGAAGAAGGAAACCACTTTGGTTCTCAAATACAGTAGCAGAAAAGGTCAGAGCCAAAAGGCTGGCCTTCAGGAAATATAAGGAACACAGCGGATGAAGATAGGGAGGCATACCAAACTGCCCTAAGGGAAGCAGGTAAGGCAGTAAGGCAGGCAAAGTCCCAAACTGAGGAAACACTAGCACAAACAGTAAAAGAAGGTGACAAGACTTTCTATAGATACATTAGTGAAAGGAGAAAGTCCAGAGGGGTATTGCTGTTTAATGGAGAAAGGGAGCATGGAGGAGGAGGACCCTAAAGGCATCTATCCTAAATAGATACTTTTGCTCAGTATTTACTGAAGAGAAGGTAGGGCAGGGCCCACAGCTCAGCATCATGGACACAGGGGGAGGAGGTGAGCACTACTCCCTTCACAAAAGAAAGGGTCCTACAAGAGCTTGCTAAGCTCAGGGTGGATAAGGCAATGGGACCTGATGGCATACATCCCAGGGTACTTAAGGAGCTAAAGGAGGAACTAGCAGAGCCATTAGCAGAATTGTTTAGTGAGTCTCTGAGCACAGGAGAGGTCCCAGAAGACTGGAGAAGGGTTTATGTGATCCCGCCCACAAGAGTGGTAGCAGGGAGGAGGCGGGAACTACAGACCAGTCAGTCTTACCTCAGTAGTGGGCAAGATTATGGAGGCACCTTAAGGAAAGGATAGTGCAACACCTGGAATCCATAGGGCACAGGATCCAAGACAGCATGGGTTTACAAAAGGAAGGTCCTGTCAAACTAATCTCATAGATTTCTTTGACTGGGTAACCAGAGTGGTGGACCAAGGGGGAGCAGTTGATGTCGCCTACCTTGACTTCAGCAAAGCTTTCGACACTGTTCCACATAGAAGATTGATTAATAATAAGCTAGGTAGGCTCGAGATGGGTCAGAAGTTGGTCAACTGGGTGGCAAACTGGTTGACGGGCAGAAAACAGAGAGTGGTGGTAAATGGTATACAGTCAGAAGAGATGCAAGTCACAAGGGGTACTTCAGGATCAGTCCTGGGGCCAGTCCTATTCAACATCTTCATTAGTGACCTCACAGATGGACTAGAGGGTAAGGCTTGTCTGTTTGCAGATGACACCAAGATCTGCAACAGAGTAGATGATCCAGATGGGGTGGGCAGAATGAGAAGAGATCTGGATAAACTAGCAAAATGGTCAGAAGACTGGCAACTGGGATTTAATGCAAAGAAGTGCAAATCATGCACATAGGGAAGAGAAACCCGAAGCCACTTATAGGCTGGGAGGGAGTTGCTAGCAGTCACAAAGGAAGAAAGAGACTTGGGCATCATCATCACTGATGACCTAAAATCATCCAAGCAGACCTCTAAAGCAGTAGGTAAGGCTAGGGGGTGTTAGGGTGTATTAGTAGGGGTATCACAAGTCGTAAGAGGGAGGTAATAATCCTCTGTACAAGACATTGGTTAGGCCCCATCTGGAGTACTGCGGCAGTATTGAGGCCACACCTTCACAAGGACATTAATCTAAATTGAGGCAGTCCAGAGAAGGGCAACCAAAATGGTGCAGGGACTGCATCAGAAGACATATGAGGACAGATTAACGGAGCTCAATATGTATACCCTTGAGCAAAGGAGGAGAGAGGGATATGATCGAGACATTTAAACACCTTAGGGCATAAACAAGGTGAAAGAGTCTAACATGTTTAAATATAAGAAAAATAGCAGGACAAGAGGACACAGCATGAGATTAGAGGGAGGCCGATTATGGGGAATGTGAGGAAATTTTTTCACAGAAAGGGTGGTAGATGCATGGAATAGCTTACCACAAGAAGTGGTGGCTAGAATACGGTGCAGGGCTTCAAACAGGCATGGATAGGCATAAGGAGCAATACAAATGACTATGAATAGATAGGTCACTGACAGAGCAAAGGCCGATGGCACATTTATAAGGTAGAAAGAAATGGGCAGACTGGATGGGCCTTATGTCCTTATCTGCCGTCAACTTCTATGTTTCTATGTTTCTATATTATGTGTGTGTATGAATATGTGTATATGAGAGTTGTAGGTAGGTGTGTGTGCATACACACACACACACACACACACACACCTATCTATATAGCTATATATCTAAAATGGGTAGGAAAAATTATGTCTGCTGATTTATTGGATCCTATCATATGACCGTGCGTATATCAGAGCACGACCGCACACCTAAGAGTGGGTTATCTATTACATATACACATACACACACACACACACACACACACACACACACTCCTCTGATTACCTATCAACTGTCTGTCTAAACAATAACCTCAATTTGTACCCTAAGGCCGAAATATTCAGAAATGCGCCAAAGGCCAGCGCAAGTCCGGTGCAGCGCAAGTCAGATGCACCATGGCAAGTTGGGTGCCATATTCAGAAGTTGCACCACTGCAAATGTGGTAGCGCAAGCCGGCTGAATATGGTAGAGATGTACCATGGTGCAAGCAGAGATGCGATGGAGCAAACCTGCGCAGAAGCACAGGGAGCAGTGCAAATGCAAGAGGCCCAGGGACATAGCAAAGGAAGCACAGTGCCAATGGTACAGGACCCCACCTGCCAGCAGGGCACACCAATGCACACACCAGCACAGAGCATGAGGGAACAATAGGAATCATGGGATGGAGCACAGCCACCAATGGAGGTGCTGTGCACCACAGCAACCAGAGCCAGTCCACGGGCGTGCGACAGGGGCATGCACCAGAACAGCACCCCAGAACACAATGGTGGGCCGGCCATCAGGGGACAGGTGGGGACAATGGCCAACGTGAGCCCGCCAATACTGCCCCCCCGCAGGCCACCAGCCAGCTGGCCATGGCCAGCACTGCACCATGCCCCCCCACGGCCCTGGAGCCAAACACACCCATGCTGCATGCCACCCCCCCACCACAGGCAGCACCAATGCCAGGCAATGAATGTGCCAGGACCCAGGCCGGTGGCTGGAACACACAGGACTGGAAGTGCAACAGTGGATGCAGATGGCCACACCCCTGAGGGCCAATGAGGCCAGCATGACAACCATGCCCGTGCGCAACCCCCACACCCCGGCCGCCTGCCCATCCCTAATCACAGCCCCATGGTGACCCTGAAAATACACAACACACCCACCATACCCAGTAGACAGCCCCCACCATAATGGAACACACCACTGGACACAGCAGAGAACCACAGTCAACCTACACTCACCCACCTGCGCCAACACCATGGACCAACACCTGACCACTGCAGCATGGCTCCACATGCCACCTGCAAAGCAGATATGGACACAGGCTTGTAGGAAAATAAATGCTTCAAAACATGGAAACAGCAGAGAAACACAGTAATGGGCAGGGACAGGGGAGGTAAAATGTAGGATGGGGTCAGGAACTAGGGGCTGTGCAAGATGCTGGGAGACGGCAGGGGAGCAGGGATAGCAAGGGAAAGGGGGATAAACACAGGAATATGTCAACGCTGACCACGCCTGTCCGACCCTCGGCACCGCTGCTCCCTCCTCATGGACGTGGTGACATGCTGGATGGACTGCACCATGTAGAGTATCATCTGGAGCACAGCCAGGATCTGCCTCTGGGTCCTCACCCTTGGGCCCCTCCTCGCTGCCAAGAGCCGACACCTAGGGGATGGGACAAGACAGGCAATCAGTGCAATGCCCCAAGGACCCCTGCCTACCCACAGTGCGCATTGGACAGCGGGAGCACACACCCCTGGAGAGACTGAAAAGGATCCTCTCACAGAGGGCAATGCCAGCCATCCACATGGCACACCACGGTGGTGCACAAAGATGGATGCTGTAATGCAGCGGCCAAAGTACCACACTGAGAGGGTCACATGGCACACAGTAACAGCAGCGCCGCAGAACAAACGGTGGAAGCTGTGTGCATGACCACCCCACCAACAGCTGGTACATGGTGGCCAAGGGATGGCACATAGTGGCACACACAATGGACTGTGCAACACACACAGCTGTCAAAGTGCGTGGCAGAGGTGGCCATGGCTGTGCCCTATCCCCACCACTATCCCACTGTGACACTGAGAAGTGTAACAATGCTTACCTGCCCTGTGCTGTGCAGCCAGTGCCGTCTGCTGCCCACTAGGCTACGCCATCCCGGCCACCTCCGCCACTGCCCTAGCCCGTCTGTGGTCCTCTGGCCCTGTGGAGGGAATGAAGAGTGGTGGACATCAGTACAGTCATGCATGTGGAGCCCCCCACCACCACACAGTCCACTGTGCACTGGGTGTGTCCCTGTCAGGCCGGAGATCCACATGCCAGCAGTCACCTGTGTAGCAGCTAAGCCCGATACGTGGTACCCCCAGGCCAATGCAGTACCCCGCTGCAGGCCATGCTGTGCAGCCATGCGAACACCACTGTACTATGCCTCGGCATAACAGCAACATGAGCACACCTACCTGGCTGCGGCACAGAACCTCACAGGATTCAGGCCTGCATACGCCGCAGGTGGTCTGGTGCCCTCTGCTGTAGGTCCCCATACCGGTGCCTGCACTACTCCGCCATGCACCCTACACCAGTCCTCCGCTCCAGGGCCTCTGCGACATGGTGCCACACCACTCCCCTGGCCTGCTGGAGTGGCACCTGGCCATACAGCTGCCCCTCAAAGGACTGAACCACAGTCACCAGGTTGATGAGCTCAACCTCTGTTCAGTTGCCTGCCCTCCTGCTCTGTCCCTGTGCCATGGTCAGCAGCCGAGTTCAGGAGGAAAATGGGGTGGGGACCAACGCACATGTCTGCCACATGTGCAGGATGCGTGATAGGATACAAAAGGCCGCAATTGCATAGAACGTGGATTCACAGTGCGGGGCCATAGCGCAGTCATGGGCATGTGAAGTATGCTGGGGCCTAGTGGGGTCATGAAATGTCCCATGGGTCAGAGGTCATCACCCCTCACACACAGTACACAGATGCACGATATAGACAGTGATCGCATGCGCGATGGCATACCAGCACCGCATGCGCCATGTCATGGCATCGCACATACTGTGCATGACGCATGATAGCAAAGTGGTCAGTGCTGCACACATGCGCACTGCGGTGCATGCACCGCACATGCACCAGTATTGTGCAATGGAGATGCTCTGGTGCAACCCCATTGCACACAGCGCAATTACATGATATTGAGATGCTGCATACAAATCACCTCATGAGCAAATTCATAGAGCAGTGGGGGCATTAGCATATCATTAACATTGCACACAGGCTAATTTGTATGCCTTGCACCATAAAAGCGCTGCGGAACAGGACAGGCCACAGGCCGGTATTGCAACCATTCAGGTAAGTGACTGGCAACATGGATGAATGGCAGACCATGCAAACACTGCAACAGAGTGCTGCACTGCAACGTGCTGGCACTGACCCACTCTGCTGTTCATGTCCACAAGTGGCAAAATGTCAGGAAATGAAGGAGAGGAGTGTCAGGGTGTGCAGGCCCAACTTTACAGCTGCTGAGAGCAATGCCGTCTTTGAGGCCTATATGGACCAGGAGAGCCTTCTCAGCTGTGCCACGGGCATGCCACAGGAGTGAGCAGCAGGCTGGGAGGAGGTGGCCGATATGTCAACACCCATGGCCACCACCATCGCATCCCACAGGAGTGCAAGAAGAAGGCTGGCACAGACAGGAGGGGGATTAAGGATAGGGTTGCGGCCATATGGGCTTCCTACAGGGTGACTGATGGTGGGCCGGCAACCATGCCACCACTGATGGCCATGGAGGAACTTGTGGCATCCACCGTCAGCCGCACAGCGGTGGAGGGTGTGCCTGGTGGTGGGTTCCAGATGGGTGGCAGCCCCTCACTGCATGGTGAGTATGACCAGCCGCCAGGCATGCCTGGTGTGGGCGTGACGTGCAGGTGTGTCTGAGGCCATGCCCACTGCCACATGGGTGAGTGGACGCAGACACAAATTGTTGCAAGGTGGCATGTGGTAATGGCAGTATGGGGGTGGGGGGCTTAGGGTTTGCTGCTCCACTAACCTTCTGTTCTTGCTTTGCCGCACCAGCACACTTCCGTGCAGAGAACCAAGCGGTGCCCGTGGACACAGATGCCCACCCCTCTACATCGACGGGCATCCAGAGGAGGGAAAGGCCATGTCTCTGCATTGTTGGGCAGGCAGCCATGCTTGACATGGGTCAGACGAACCCCTGGCTGGGTTCCTGCACGATGACAGCCTGGAGGTGCTGTGTGCAGAGACCCAGCTTGGGGTACTGTCTGACATCGATGATGACTTTACTCTGGTACTGGACAGCATAAGGTAGTGGTGCCCGACACACCCCTTCCTGCTACACAGGCACCAGCAGGTCCCATCACCATGCCCGCAGCTCCACAGTGGCCCCCCATCCCCACTGGTGGAGTTTTGTGTGGCACCACAGCTGTGTCCGGTGTGGGTGGTGGTGGTGCTGTCGTTGCGGCAAAGGCATGGGGCATAGCCCAGAAGACAGTTGGGCAGTGGCATCAGGATGCAGAAGACAATGGGCAGCATGTCACGGTGCCCACCACCAGTGTGCCAGATGGCACCATGCCCCCTCTATGGCACACTGTGCAGCATCCACCTGAGTGGGAGGCTATGCAGCAGTGTGCCAAGGACCCCCCCCAGCTCAACGGGTGGGCCAGGAGGTCCAGGATGCTGAGAGGCTGACTGAGCACACCCAGTTACTGTGGGCATCAATGGACCACCAGGCATTGCT
The DNA here is from genome assembly GCA_016271365.2 of Neoceratodus forsteri. Lineage (NCBI taxonomy): Eukaryota > Metazoa > Chordata > Ceratodontiformes > Ceratodontidae > Neoceratodus > Neoceratodus forsteri. Next base: position 140,689,881 of record CM057449.1, on the reverse strand, counting down.
TGCCACTGAGGTGCGTGCAGTGCGGGCAGAGGTGCGCCAGATGGCCGAGCAGCAGAACAGGGGTGATGCGAGGCTAATGGACAGGCTCACCCAGATGCAGGAGGCTACAACTGCAGCACTGGACCACATGATTGGTGCCATTGCGGCATCAAAGGACTGCATGGGCGGTACCATTGCAGCTGGGCTGGCGTCAATAGCAGCCACTGGGCCTGGCCATGAGCAGAGGACCCCCTGCAGTACACTGTCCACCCACAGTCCCGGCATCTGGTGACACCTGCACAGTGGACACCGGGATCTGATGTTAGCATCCCAGACACCTCCAGGGCAGGCCTTTTGGCCACCTCGCCACCTCTGCATGGACTCGGTCGTAGTCCCACACATCAACCCCTAGGGGGGCATCTGACACACCTCCCGTGGCTGATGCACAGCATTTATCTGCCGGTTGGCCACAGCACGGCTGCCGTTGTGGCCATGGTGGTCAAGGGACTGTGTGGTTGGAGAGACTTGTCTGCTGTCCTGACCTGCCACCCGCTGTTGATGCCACACACACACACACATACACACACACACACACACAGGTGGTGGTGGTGGTGCGGCATGCATGTGGTGGCACACATGTGTGTTGTGCTGCATGCCCCCTGTGTGTGTGGACCATGCTGCTGGGGCATGCGGCATGGATGTGATGAGGCAACTCAGCACCGGTCGTGCCTGTGCACCAGTGTTATGTTTCTGATCCATGCTGTGTCCCTCACCATATGTGTGGGTGTCTGTATGTCTCTGTGCACATGCCATTGCTGTGTGTGTCTATGTGTGCGAGCCCCATGTGTCAGTGGATCCACCATGTGTGTTGTGCTCCCCCATCCCTGCATACATACCACTGTGCTCATCCCTGCCACTGTGGTGTGTGGTGGCCTGTGTGGGCCTTGCCTGTGTGTTGGTGCACATACCTGCATTGTCCATAATGTTCCCTTGTGATGGTGTCACTGTGCTGCCATGCCTCCTGCACCATTCGAGGGTCCCTCCTGCCAAGGGGCAGCTGCCCACCGCCCTCCGCCCTTCACCATCATCATCCCCACTACTGTCACCCTCTTCAGCCTAGACTGCTATTCCATGGTCAGTGGCCATGTTGTGCAGGATGCAGCAGGCCAGGAATATGCCACGGGCTTTCGATGGGCAGTATTGTAAGGCACTGCCTGACCTGTCTAGGCAGTGGAATTGCATCTTTAGCATGCCAAAGACATACCCAATGATATTGTGCATACTGGCATGTGCATCGTATCTCTCCTCCGCAGGGGACGATGGTCGCCGGTAGGGGGTGAGCAGCCATGGCCTTGGGGATATGCGCTGTCACTTGTGTTGAAGATGACATGGTTATCCCTGTGTTGTGCTGTGCTGCCACCCGCTCCCTCTCAATCACCACACACGCCACGGCACCCACCTCTACCTCCCTCCCCGACCCCCTGGGCTGTGGCTCTCAGCCACCCTGGTGCATGTCCTACTCACCGACAAGGTGATCGAATCCAACAGAAAAACAGCGCAACACTATGAGCGGGTGCTCACGGCGTGAGGTGCAAACCTCAATACTTCACACAAAAGCCAAGGTAATGAGCACTCCAGGACACAGAGAAATATACTGCAAGTGATTTTAATCTAAATGGCAAGTCCAGACCCCTGCGCTTCGGCTCTATGCCTTCAGAGGGGGTAATCAGTGCTCATTACCTTGGCTTTTGTGTCACCGACAAGGTGGCCTGTGGGGATGCCTCCCCACTCAAACCTGTGGCACAGCACAGAACTTTGCCATAAAAAGGCATCATGTGCACTCCTGGGGTGTCTGGCACAGACATTAATGCTGTGCCCCATGGCATCGCACACCACCTGGCAGTTCATGGATGGGTATCCCTTCTGATTAATGTACACTGGGACCGCTGAGCCAGGTGGTGTGTGGATGCCAATGTGGGTGCAGTCTATTGTCCCAATCATGCCTGGCATTCATGCCACCTGGTGGAACTCCTGCATTTTTGCTGTACGCTCTGTCTGTGTGCTGGGGAAATGTATGTACTCTGAAGCATGTGGCAGCAAAGCGTTGAGGAACTGAGTGAGGAGGCGGGATGTGACCGACTGGGTGATGCCCGTGGTATCACCCGTTGGTCTCTGGAAGGTGCCCGTGGTGAGCAGGCACATCACAGCGGTCACCTTAGTCTCTGCTGACATGGCATGACTACATCTGGTGAGTGCCAGCATCTCATCACTGCACAGCTCAGAGCTGCCTCAGAAGTGCTGTTCAGGCGGTACCGGACCACTATCTGTGTCACTGAAGTTCTCATACGTGATGCTGGCATTGTTGTACCACCTGTGTCGGGCATACCGCCGCTGTACTTTTCATCGGCCACGCTGCTGTTTCTCCTGTCTCCTCACACCCCTCATTACTGCGTCCATTATGAATGGGCCACTGCCCATCGCTCAGTCACTGGGTGTCACCCTGGGTGCCTCTCACTCTGTCAGTCTGTCCATTGGTCTGTGTGTGTGTGTGTGTGTGTGTGTGTGTGTGTCGCTCTCTCTCTCTCCCCTGTCTGTCTGTCTCTCTCCTCCCTCCCTCTCTCCCTCCTCCCTCCCTCCCTCTCTCTCAGTCTCATTCCCTCTCTCTCTCTGTCTGTGCACACTGTCATGCATCTGCCGTCTGTGTGTTTGTGTCTATATTTATTGGCTCAAGTCTGCCTGGCACAACTTGGGGTTTGCTCCAGACTTGCGCCTTGCTCTATGGTTGTATATGCCAGTGCACCACCTTTTCATGGGACCGCCCCTTGCACTTGTGCTGCATACATTGTGATTGCTCATTGGCACAATGAGATTTGTGCTGCACCATGGCTTCCTTTGAATATCGCTCAGTGGCGCATCTTTGGACTTGCGCCAGTGCAACTCAGTTGTGCTACATGCAAGTGCTCTGAATATCTTGGCCTAAGTGTAAGTGCTATTTAGGTGAACGTGTGAGTATTGATGTGGAATGCATTTTTCCCTAGGCGCAACACTCTGCCTGTATCAATATTCAGTTTTATGCCCCACTAATTTACCCACCTAGTAATGGAATCAAGATCTCACTGGAGTCTTTCAATTTCTTTTATGGTGTTATGTGGACCTCCTAACTTGGAGTCATCTGCATATTTCATACTCCAGTTAATTTATTTGTTCATGTCCAAGATGAAAATCTGAGTAATAATGAACTCAGGACTGACCCTTGGGGGACCCACTAGTCACTTCCTGTCATCTGATAAATGACCATTTACAGATACTCTTTGGGTACGCCCTGTGATGCTTGGCCAGCTGGTTATGATCGTTGTATGATATTTCTAATATAAAAATATAGTATGCAAGCCTGTGCTTCCATGGTTGCCCACCCCCACCCCCACCCCGGTTTCAGTGAAGCTACAGGATATGTAAACTGACCAGGAACCAGTTAATTAATTACCTTCCTTCCAGTGGGCATTTTATTATCTTTTACGGCCTGTTGCTGCTTTGAAGTTGAAAACCAAATGTAACTTTATGAGTCTGCCAGAGGATGAGCCTAATACACTTTTATGACGTTTTAAGAGGGACAGGCCATTAATACCAACATGTGTTAAAATGTCATAAAAACCCTTTGATCTCCTTGGGAAGACTGGAACCAGCCACCAGTTCAAAGAAAAGGCTTGATCAAAGACTCATAATTTGGGAAATTAGGTTTTTGCTGATGTCACCTTTTTTAATATACCTTCTGATAGGACATCATGTTTGTATTTTTTTTATTCTAAAAGGCGGAGCTAGATGACTCACAGAAGGGGTGTGGAGACAGTTTAAACTAATACTTGTGTCTGAAATGAATGACATATCATTTTTGGGACTCTAGAGAGAGAGAGAGAGACACAGTTCTCTAATATAACCACACTTACAGAGGTGATACATTAGATAGAAAATATTTAAATGTATTTTGGTAGGTGTTTGTTCTGTAGTTTTCTTTGTTTTTCTTTTATGTGACTGTGATGCTCTTTGATATTTGTTCTGTATTTTATCTTACTGTTTTTATCCCTTTTTAGTAAACATATTCTTTAAGATTGTGCCTGGGTCTCCTCCATCATTTTTGCATGTGGAGTGCCTGTATTTTTAAGTCTGACAACTGTTCAAGGGCTTGATGGTGTTACCAAACTGGGAAAAGGTAAGAATATACCTAAGGTCTCTTACACAGTTTTAAAGGTTTATTTTGGAAGCTTGGTTTGGTGCCCCTGGTGAAAGATTGTACCGCAATCCCCGAAGAGGGTACATATCTGAACCTGTACATTTGGGTACGCTAGCATAAGGTTCACAGTTTGAATCCCCCCAGAACTTGAGATTAAAGGAGATTCAGACCCAAAGGCAGACAGGAGGGTTACCCTGTCTGTTACCTGTTCACACTATTGCACTCTGAGGTTGGCACTGTGGGAGCAGAGGGCCTGACCTGCTGAGTGCGTTGGTGGCAGATTTGGTTGACAGCGGTGCAGAAAAATTGCTAACAAGCTTTAACTGTTCAGTGTGTCAGCTTAATACTGTACAGCTCACTTGCAAAACAAGGCAGTGATTACATTTTTAAAAAGGAAACAGAACTATGTCATTTTGCTTACAGTCAAGTTCCTACCTGTTTTATTTTTTTTCAAAGTGCAAGTTAGAGCAGCCGTAGTTAGGGAAGAAGATGGCTTCCAACTACAGCGAGCACACTGCAGTCTACCTGAAGCAGTTGTGCAAGGAGAGAGGAGTCCTGCACGAGGCGAGAGCCACCAAGCAGAACCTTGTGGATGCTCTGATGGCTGCTGATGCCCAGAGTGTCGAGTCACAGTCCGTGACTGTAAAGGACCAAACCTTGGGTGTGGAGGGGCCAGCGGCCAGTGCAGTGTCCAGATTCGGTGAGGAAGACAGCAGGGCCAGTGCAAGCCAAAGGCCACAGCAGCTAAAGGGGAGGTTCTGATAAAGGAAGACTTCAACATGACAGATACAGATTGGTCAATACCAGCAAGTACATCTGCCAGAATTAGACACATGGTGGATTCCCTGCATGGAAGAGGGCCTCAAACAACTGGTAAAACAACTGACTAGAGACAGGGCTATCCTAGATCTAGTACTGACTAACAGTGAAAGGATCACAGATCTCCAGGTAGAAGGTCACCTGGGGGCCAGTGACCATCACATGGTATGGTTCAATTTGGCCACTAGAACAAAATCATCCCATTCCAAGGCAAAAATATGGGACTTCAGAGGAGCTGATTTTGATAAGATGGCCAACGGAGTTAAGCTAGCTCTGGCAAAAAGAAATACCAGGTGAGAGGGTACAGGCAAAGTGGGCAAGCATTAAAGATGCAATACTTTAAGCAACATCCCACTGTGTTAGTGAGAAAAGGAAGTGAAAAAGAAGAAGGAAACCATTTTGCTTCTCAAACACAGTAGCAAAAAAGGTCAGAGCCAAAAGGCTGGCCTTCAGGAAATATAAGGGAACGCAGCAGGATAAAGATAGGGAGGCATACCTAACTTCTCTAAGGGAAGCAGGGAAGGCAGTAAGGCAGGCAAAGGCCCAAACTGAGGAAACACTAGCACAAACAGTAAAAGAAGGTGACAAGACCTTCTATAGATACATTAGTGAAAGGAGAAAGTCCAGAGGGGGTATTGCTAAGATCAAAGGGGATAAGGGGGTGTGTCAGGAGGAGGACCATGTAAAAGCATCTATCCTAAATAGATACTTCTGCTCAGTATTTACTAAAAAGAAGGTAGGACAAGGCCCACAGCTTTGCACCATGGACACAGGAGGGAGAGGGGTGTGCACTAGTCCCTTCACAAAAGAAAGGATCCTACAAGAGCTTGATAAGCTCAGGGTGGATAAGGCAATGGGACATGATGGCATACATCCCAGGGTAATAAAGGATCTAAGGGTGGAACTAGCAGAGCCATTAGCAGAACTGTTTAGTGAGCCTTTGAGCACAGGAGAGGTCCCAGAAGACTGGAGAAGGGCTCATGAGATCCCACTCCACAAGAGTGGTAGCAGGGAGGAGGCAGGAGACTACAGACCAGTCAGTCTTACCTCAGTAGTGGGCAAGATTATGGACACACTCCTTAAGGAAAGGATAGTGCAACACCTGGAATCCATAGGAGCACAGGATCCAAAACAGCATGGGTTTACAAAAGGAAGGTCCTGTTAAACTAATCTCAGAGATTTCTTTGACTGGGTAACCAGAGTGGTGGACCAAGGGGGAGCAGTTGATGTTGCCTAGCTTGACTTCAGCAAAGCTTTCGATACTGTTCCACGTAGAAGATTGATTAATAAGCTGGGTAGGCTCGGGGTGGGCCAGACGTTGGTCAACTGGGTGGCAAACTGGTTGATGGGTAGAAAACTGAGAGTGGTGGCAAATGGTATACAGTCAGAAGAGATGCAAGTCACAGGTGGGGTACCTCAGGGATCAGTCCTGGGGCCAGTCCTCTTCAATAGCTTCATCAGTGACATTGCAGATGGACTGGAGGGTAAGGTTTGTCTGTTTGCAGATGACACCAAGATATGCAACAGAGTAGATGATCCAGATGGTGTGGGCAGAATGAGAAGAAATCTGGATAAACTAGTAAAATGGTCGGAAAAGTGGCAACTGGGGTTTAACACAAAGAGGTGCAAGATCATGCACATAGGGAAGAGAAACCCGGAAGCCACCTATAGGCTGGAAGGGGAGTTGCTAGCAGTCACAAAGGAAGAAAGAGACTTGGGCGTCATCATCACCGATGACCTGAAATCATCCAAGCAGACCTCTAAAGCAGTAGGTAAGGCTAGAGGGATGTTGGGGTATATTAGTAGGGATATGACAAGTCGTAAGAGGGAGGTAATCCTCTTCACAACGTAGCACCATCTGCACTGCATGCACTGGAGGCCACACCTTCACAAGGACATTAACCAAATTGGAGGCAGTCCAGAGAAGGGCAACCAAAATGGTGCAGGGACTGCATCAGAAAACATATGAGGACAGATTAACTGAACTCAATATGTATACCCTAGAGCAAAGGAGGGAGAGAGGTGATATGATTGAAACATTTAAACACCTTAAAGCCATTAACAAGGTGAAAGAGTCTAACATGTTTCAATATAAGAAAAATAGCAGGACAAGAGGACACAGCATAAGATTAGAGGGAGGCTGATTAAGGGGTACTGTGAGGAATTTATTTTTCACAGAAAGGGTGGTGGATGCATGGAACGGCCTACCTCAGGAAGTGGTGGATATGAATACAGTGCAGGCCTTCAAACAGGCATGGGATAGGCATAAGTGAGCAATGCAGATGAGTATGAATAAATAAGCTATTGACAGAGCAAAGGCCTATGGCACATTCATAAGGTAGAAAAAGAAATGGGCAGACTGGATGGGCCTTGCGGTCCTTATCTGCTGTCAACGTCTATGTTTCTATGCAGGGGAAGGTCACCAACATTCTGGAGCCAGAAGCAATCAGGCAGATTGAGTTGCGCAGAATGGAGCTGGAGTTCCAGAGAAAAGAGAAGCGAGAGCAGTGAGCTGCAGAGGAGAAGAGGGAGCGAGAACAGCAAGAGGTGAACCATGAAGAGCGTGAGCGCCAGAGACAACATGAACTGGAGAAGTTACGACTCCAATCACCAGCACTAGAGCAGGTAAGTGGCATGGGTTTAACTGGAACTACAGGACTTGGTTACAAATTAAATTCCAAATTGATAGCTTAATTTAAAGAGGGGGAGGATATGGATGCCTTTTTAAATTCCTTTGAAAAAGTTTGTATTCAAGCAAAGATTCCTAGAGGGTCCTGGAGCTTGCAGCTATCCCCGCTACTTACTGGAAAAGTTCATGTTACATTGGGTCAAATGGACAATGAGGACAGTAATGATTACAACAAACTTAAAGCTGCACTTTTAAAAAAGATTGATTTAACTGCTGAAGCATACAGAGCTAAATTCCGTAAGCTCAGGAGAAGTCCTGACATAAGCTATGAGGAGCTAACCATGAAACAACGTCAGTGTTTAAAATGTTGGTGGGAAGGAACTGAAGCAAACTCTGTAGATAAAATTTAAAATGCTATATTGTTAGAACAGTTTTTTGGGGCATGCCCAGTGGAGCTGAAAACCTGGCTGATGGACCGAGATCCCAAAATAGTACAAGAGGCTGCTGAACTCTCGGACCGCTATGCCAAGAGCAGACCTGCTCCAAGAGCGAATGGTGTGGGTGTGGCAGCACAGAAAGGGAAAAGCGCACTTTCAGGGAAGCTAAAAACCTCACTGCCTTCACCGAAACCAGTTAGCCCCAGGTTTCAAAGAAAAGATTTTTCTGAGAAAAGAAACGAATGTTGGGTTTGTAAAGAAACTGGGCATATTGCCAAACAGTGTCCCAAAAGGATGAGCAATATGCAAAATGGGGCTAGAAAAGAAGTGGGTTGTTTGTGTGTCTCTGGAAGCATGCCTGTGAACATGAGGGAACACATGCACCCCATCACTGTGAATGGTGTACAGACACAAGGGTTAAGAGACACGGGGCATCCCTGACACTGGTAAAAGGGGATCTTATAGAGCCTGGGCAGCTTATACCCAATAAATTTGTAACTGTGCATGGGTTCATTGCCGAGGAGACCACATTGCCACTCACTAGTGTTCTTCTAGACTGGGGTGAAACAGGGGGAACTGTGCAACAGGTGGCTGTAGCCAAAACTTTAGCAGTTTACGTCATCCTTGGCAACAATCTCAGACAGGGGATGATGTGTGCAGTTACCCATAGCCAAGCGGGAAAGAGAAATTGTAGTTCCTTGGACCCCATAGAAGCCACTGTGGAAACCACTGGGAGGCTGGTTCCCCAGCCTGTGTCTCCTGATATGGAGACTAATGAAAAGGGGGTAGAATTTTCCCCAGTAGCAGTTAACCACACAGCTATGAAGGGTTACTCTGAAGAAGGAGGGGTGACCCATTGTCAGAAGGTTAGGGATGACAGTGATCCTGAGTGCCCTGATGCTAGTGCTAGGGACCCTAGTTTAGAGACTGAAGAGGACATGTCCCATGCCTAGGGAATGTGTAAGGAGTTTGCAGATGCTCAGGAAAGTGATCCTATTCTAGAGAAGCTGAGGGCTTGGGCAGACTCTGACAGAGCACAGGGAGGTGATGGTAAACATAAGGTTTATTGGGAAAATGGACTGATGTACACTCAAGATGAAAAGACAGAGGGAAGGGTGATAGGCAGGCAGCTTGTTCTTCCCCAGGGGTACCGTTAGCAGTTGCTCAAGATTGCACACGATATTCCCTTGTCTGGTCATCTGGGAATTGCATGCAGTACACAGCGGTTGGCCCAGAATTTCTATTGGCCCAACTTCACCCAGCAGGTGAAGGAGTATTGCAGGTCTTGTCACCAGTGCCAAGAAATAGGGAAGGCAGGTAAGAAAACCCAAGCTGCCCTAATTCCATTGCCCATAGTGGAGGAACCATTCCAGAGGCTGGGAATGGATATTGTGGGGCCTTTAAATACCCCCAGCTCCTCCGGGAAAAGGTTCATCCTGACTATGGTGGATTATGCCACCCTGTATCCAGAGGCAGTCACCCTATCCTCACTGAGGGCAGACAAAGTGGCAGATACCTCACTTGGGATTTTCTCCTGTGTTGGGTTTCCACAGGAGGTTATCACCAATCGAGGGGGTTCCTTCATGTCAGACCTGATGAAATGTTTGCGGGAGAAGTGTGGTATGGTGCAGAGGCACACGACACCTTATCACCCGCAAGTCAATGGGCTTGTAGAAAGATTTAACGGTACCCTGAAGTCAATGCTCCAAGTGTTTGCCAAACAGCTGTCAAGAAACTACCCCTTTTGTTGTCAAAAAACACATTTTGGAGGCTTTATTGCAGATTTTACTTATCACCATCGAACAGAGCGACCCTGACTTCATTAAAATGGGTAATCCAAAAAAGAAAAACAGCATGGTGGCAGAGCAAAAAGTAAAGGAAACTTTGAGGCCTTGCTTCTGACGATATTGTACCACACAGCCTACAAAGACTTCGGGCTTGGGAGAAACTATTGAGACACTGGGTCATAAGTTACAACTCCTGATCCAGTCGGTGACATCTCTAAACACCAAAGTGGATGATTTCAATTTTAGAGTTGTAATTTTAGAGACAACTGTCGAAGGCTTAAAGGAGGATGTGAGCCAGATTAAAAAACAAGCCAACGCCTCTATGGGGGCCACAACTTTAATGGGAAAAGAAAATCAGCATCTTCGTGCTAGAGTCAAGACACTTGAGAACCAATCCAGGGCATCTAACATTTGGATTACTGCTCCACCTGAAGGACCAGAGGGGGACAACCCCTTAATGTATCTCAGGGAATGGCTCACAGATAATTTTATACCTGAAGGGACAGAGGAGTCTTGGGGCATCCAGAAAGCTTATAGAATTACCCCGCGGGGTAAGGCATCTAACTCTGAAATACCTCATACACTCATGCTGATCACAGCTGGTGTTGGGGAGAGAGAGAGAGAGAGAGAGAGATAACATTTTAATATGCGAGGAAACATGCCCCACTATTTCAGGACAACAACCAGATTAATTTCTTCCCTGACATAAGCTATGCTAGTGACAGCGCAGGAAGCACTTTGACAGAGTTCGGTGACAACTGCGAGTGTTGGAGATCCCTCACTCCATGATCTTCCCTGCTAGACTTCGGCTTGTATTCCAGAGCAAAGTGGATATTTTTTCAGACCCAGTGGATGAGGGAAAATGAACTGATCACCAGGCAGTGGTTGCAGGATTGTGAACAGCGGACCTGGAGGACAAAGAAGAGCTTCTAAGCCCTACATGACTTTCTTTCCGAGAGGACCAGGCCTCAGTATCTTTAACAAAAAATTCCTCTTTTGTTTATCTCTGTCCCTGGATGGCTAGTTGCCCGGTTTGCCACCAGGAACAACAGCTCATAACCACTAGACATAGTGTAGGTTATTACCCTGCCTTTTGTTTTCTACATAGAGTGTATTGTTCATTTAATAAGAATTAGAATCCTAGAAATGTGTTAAACAGGGGTTGCATCTTTGTTGATTTGGGGCAAAGAGGGGAAAAGTTTTTGTTAACTCTACACATATTTTGCTAATTTTAGCTACTGCAAATACAAAGTTGATATTTTAATATTAAGAACAGGACATGGCACCAATGTTTCCCCATTTAAGGGGATAATGGCACGTTTGGATTGGATTTGCTGGACAGTCCTTTCTCATTGAGGTATTTTGGCCATGTGGCTCATGGACTTCCTATACAGCACCTATCAGGACTCAGTGTTGGCACTAACTGTTTCCCCTGAATGTTGTACCACAATAGGGCACATGCATAATAACCCTGTATTTCAGAGATTATCTTACCTCAATGGTATAATATGGCACTGGTCTGTGTGCTTTATGTATTACGATTTTCTGTCATGTTTATATGATAATAGATAAAAATAAAGTATAAAAAAAAAAGCTAGGCACTTCTCCAGCAAGTGGGCTTCAAGCTTTTTCTGGTGCCTAATCCGTGAGGCCTGGTTGAAGGACTGGCATGGCGCAGTCCCTGACCCGGTGTTTGGGGCCTAGGTCAGATCACGCGGTGGGAATGCTCATCCGCATGCAAGATCTGGGTGCTGCAGGACTTGCACTTCTTCTTTTTGACGCATCACCCATGTAAGCTGCGTTGTTTAAAGATATGAACGAGACCGGGTCCGGTGATGGAAGAAATTTTATTTTTACCTACGTACAATGGTAATGCTAGACACAGATCATTTCTTCAGTGTGACAATGGAATGCACCAGCTTATATACTGATTATTTAGGTGTGGTCCTTTCCCTGGAACAGGTAATTATTAGCTTACTGACACAAGTGGCCATAGGTGCGGCAGCATTCTTTAGGAAGTAACTAGGAGAGACCAAGCCCAATTATGGTCTGACTGGTGTCAGCAATGTTTTTTTAGTCTGTCCTCCATTACGTGCTATCTCTGCCTGCCCAGATAAGGGGACATGGCTTTATGTTTGCTTATGTGCTTGCTTTGTTCCTTCTTTTTATGACTCACCCAAACCACAGCTCAAGGCTACATCTAGTCTTACGTTATAATATTGCAAGGGTGCTAACAAAGGTTATATAGGGATAGGGCAATATGGGGACAGACTCCTCTGCCCCCCATTACATTCCCCACTTTGGCACCATATTGCCAAATTTGAAAATCAGACACGTAGTAGACAAGCGTTATACGAGGTAATCACCCCTGCTGGGTCTGGTCAGACTAGAGCACGTGATTTTGATGCATGATATAAATATGTAGAGTGCAAGCAATATACTGCATATTATAACAATTCCATGTAGGATTGAGCTTCCCCAGTCACCAAAGATGCTTTAAATCCACATACCCAATATAGCCCTGTGACAGAGCCAAGCCCTGTGTTACATAAGTCCCGGGGGAAATACAAATTTGTTGCATTGGCTAAATAGGTGCTGTTGGTACAGCTACTGTTATTACTAGTACTGTTGCCAGTGTCATTACAAACTGTGACAGGGTTTTAATGTATCTAACGTCAGGGTAATACTTGGAGGTACAGTTTGGGTTGATCCAACATAACTTGAACTTGTCTTAGAGCTCACATTGTTACATATACAATAAGGAATTGCTGGTGTCTTTCTATGGTCAAGATGAATAACAGTTGGCCCATCAGTTGTCATGTTTGGTGGGCTGTACCAGTTATGTGGCAGTACAGAGTTATTAAAAACAGATGCATGTACATTAGACAATACATACTGTACAAAGTTTGAGTCATTGATTTTTGCCATTGCGAACAATAGTTGGTATGTATCATACCAGTCCAAAGGATTTGGTCTCAAGTGGACTCCAACGGCTGATGAAAAGGGTGAGTGTGTACACATATAACAGTCACATTTGCATTATTTGCATACAGTCTCATTAAAGTCCACCAGGTGTTTGTGGTATGGAGTGAATCTCCGCTCCGTTTATATATTTTGAGGTCATTTCCTGTTCTCCACAAGAAGAAAATTGTCCTGGCCACACACATATAATTATGGTGACGGCAGTTTTAAAGTTCATGGTGTCCTGTTAATTCCTTTTGTCAGCTGCAATAAAAAAATAAAATTGTGCATTTATATTGAACATTTAGTTATGAGATCTTGAACTTTGTCCGACCCAGCTTCTGGTCTATATCTTGTATGGGCTCCTGGATCCTTCCTTTGTGGGCTCCGTCCTCTCCCCCTGCCTGTTTGTCTTGGTCCTTGACCCTCTCTGCCTCCACCCTTTGCCCAACAATCGCTTATGACGTGTCCGGGCTTTTTGCAGTTAAAACACGTCCTAGATTCTCCCTTTGTTCCCTCTTCGTTTTTCCAGGTCACCGCTGCTACCTCTGCTTTCCTCTCCTTCTCATTTAAATACGTTTCCAACAAGGTTATACGTTCTTCCTGGGTTGGTGCCATTTTAACTACCGTCCTAAGGGTGGGGTCTAGGTCGTATGCTCTTACCCACAGGTCTCTAAATGTGGTGTCATCCTCGAAGGGCAATCCTGCCCTCCATATCTCTGATATACTTAAAAAGCCTGGGAATGAACACTCGGGGCCCTCCCCGATTGTGCTTTGTTTGTAAAATCCTGTCCCAGTCTACTTTTGTGGCGGATTCTCCCTTGCCTTTCTTATGGCCTCTACTACCTCACTGTAATCTGCCCAGGAGTTGACATTGCTCTCAGCTTCTGGGTGTGTACCCTGTACTGTTGAGGGCATTGCGTCTGCTATGGTGTGAGGCAGTTTAAACATCACCAACCGGCAGACGTCCTGATTTGTTAACCTACAAGTGCTAGTTAACTGTTTTTGTTTCTGTCTCAGCTCTGACAAATTGGTTTTATGGTCTATTGGCCCCATCATTGTGCCCAGTTTTGTCATCTCATCTATAGATAAATCTTTGATCTTAGTTTTTGGCTCCAAGTCTCGGGGTTTCTGCTGGGTTATATTCTTCTTTACCTTTTTTTTCTTTTCGGGCACTTCTACCCAATTGCCTCCCCTCCATCTCATACTCCTTTTCCTCTACCTCCTCTGTCCATTCTTCCTTACCTTCAGGCCCCTCCTCCTGTACCTGCGCCATCCTGGCATCCTCATCTTTCTCTAAGAGGTCTTACAATTGTTTTGCCTTAGTCTCCCATTTCTTTTCTTCGGCTTCATATTTATCAGCCTCCTGTTTCCTTTTCTCCCGTTCATTCCTCAGTTTAGCTTTTGCTTGTCTTGCTACTAGGTTAACTAGTTGTTCTTCTAGTTGATGTCTTGTGACAGCCGAAATTGTGCCCCCCGAGGCGCTCTGTCCACGGGTGGTCACGGGTGCCATCTTTAAGGGGGCTGAGACCTGTGCTTTTAATTCCTCACACTGGTTTTTTAGTTTTTGAATAGTCTCAGTCGCCTCCTTTAGCTCAGTATACAACCGCCTGGTCTCTGTCACGTGTTCCTGTGATTGTTGATCTAACTTTATGTGTAGCAAGGAATTATCCCTACTCAATAAACACAGATCATCCTGAGCTTTGGCCTGTTGGCTTTGTTTTTGCCCCAACTGGGTTTTAATGGCGTCAAGTTCAGTTAAGGGGATACTCTGCTGCAATTTTGCTTGCAATAATTCTAACTCATCCTCCTGTTTTTTATTTATGTATTTTAAACCTGCATCCTCTGTTACTTGTTTTCCCAGCCTGTACACAATGGTTTGATTATACTGATACAAGCCTTGTAAGGCATTAGCAAAAATTTCCTTTTCTCTCTTGACCTTCTTGTTTCTGTCTGCTACTTGTTCTGAGAAATAGACCTGTGCGGAGATGTCTTCCGATGGGGTCTCATACGGCCCCTGTTTACAATATTTCCCCACGAATTTCCCTATTATAGTTTCCATGCTCATTTTGTCCCTTTGGTCTACTTGGATATTTTCAACAGGGTCACCCGTGCACTGATGCCTCCATTTACTTAGCCAAGGTTTACGACCCTTCTGTGCGCCCCGGCTTGCAAGTCCCAGCAGCCACACTCATATACCTTGCCCCATGAGTTCTTACAAGGTTATACCTTATAGAGCGAAAAACTACTACTTTAAATACTTTCAGTCAGAACAAGAGGATCAAAACAAGAGGTTAATACATCACCTAGTGTGCAGACTGGGTCCCTTCTGTCCTTGTAGGTGTAGTTGATTTAGTCATCGGACCGAGTCTCGGTCCACCTTCAGCCAGGCAAACTAGCCGCTGTTCCTCAGTGTTAAACACAGAGCTGGCTCGTCCATCCCCTGGTCGACCGCTCCGGCGCCTATGGTGTGTTAGCAACAGCGATCCGAGTCACGGCACCAAAAATGTAAGCTGCGTTGTTTAAAGATACGAACGAGACCGGGTCCGGTGATGGAAGAAATTGTATTTTTACCTACGTACAATGGTAATGCTAGACACAGATCATTTCTTCAGTGTGACAATGGAATGCACAAGCTTATATACTGATTATTTAGGCGTGGTCCTTTCCCTGGAACAGGTAATTATTAGCTTACTGACACAAATGGCCATAGGTGTGGCAGCATTCTTTGGGAAGTAACTAGGAGAGACCAAGCCCAATTATGGTCTGACTGGTGTCAGCAATATTTTTTTAGTCTGTCCTCCATTATGTTCTATCTCTGCCTGCCCAGATAAGGGGACATGGCTTTATATTTGCTTATGTGCTTGCTTTGTTCCTTCTTCTTATGACTCACCCAAACCACAGCTCAAGGCTACATCTAGTCTTACGTTATAATATTACAAGGGTGCCAACAAAGGTTATATAGGGATAGGGCAATATGGGGACAGACTCCTCCGCCCCCCATTACAACCCAACTGTTCATGTTCCTGAATTGTACCTCCAACTATATCCCATGCTGTAAATTTTTCACTGTTATTTATTTGCTTCCCTTTTCTTCTGTATATCCCTCCAGATCTCTGTATTAGACCTGTTTATACTGTATTTTACTATGTAATTGTTTGACCTGGTGTTCTGTTCTCTTTTTATGCTTAACTGGATGTTTGTTTAAATGGAAATTTTTACTCACATACTTTTCAGTATAAAATAAAGATTGATTGATTAAAAACTGGACTGACAGACCTGAACCACAGCAGTTTTGTAAAAATCCAAACTGCCCATACTGGATGCAACTTGTACAAATACCGCTGGTCCGGTCACTCTGGCTGCACTGTTCAGTCTAACTTTTACAAATCTGGTCCACTCCTGAAAGTCTGTTTTTCAATCTTTCCTTGGCATGGTTGAAAACGGAACCGTCAGGACCAGACTAGATAGGTAAAAGTCAGACCAGATCATCTGGAGTGAGTGGAACAGCAATATTTGCACAAGCTGTGCCCAGTCCAGATTTTACAGCTCTGGTCTGGGTCTGGTGATCTGTTTTTTACCCATACCCCACTGCCTGTGGCTTAGTGACATACTGTACAGGTGGATGCAAAGGTTGAAGTTTCAGAAAGCTCAGAAAGCTATTATGCTAAAAATACCAAGACTCACTCAATTCCTGATGATCCCCCACCCCAATTCACACTTAGTCCTCCATCAAAGCCATGCTCAAATATCGGTGCCTCTACATCCACACCATTATGTTTTTAATATCATCATGCCTGTTCTGCTGCCATGAGCCCCCCTATCCATGAAGTCCCATTCTGCTTGTGGCAGCCCCCCAAACCAGGTAATTTTCCAGAGAGCTGCTCTTTACACAATATCAACTTAATTACTGCTAAACTCCTTATTTTTAAACAAATTGTTGAGAAATGTTTGTTTTAATATATCCATGGTCAGGAAAAATGAATTTGTAAAAGAAACCAAAGCCCCCATTTATCAGTTCATTTAATTACAATACAGAATGTTATGAACTGATCAGATTCTATGTGTAACCTAAGTCAAACAGAAATTAGATACACACATGCCTACCTATTTGCAAGTAAAGCAAATGTGGTTACTATCATTCAGTTGTAAACACCTGTAGTCACAAATTGTGATTAAGAACATTCAGTAGACTATACACAGTAGCCCAAAACTGCCTGCCTGAGACAATGAAGTTGGTGTATTATTTGGAAACAGGCATCACTGGGACTCTTTGCTATGGAATGTCCTGCAAAGTAGCAGAATAACTGCTCTTAGGATGGTGGTGTCAAATGGCTTAATGAGGTGTTCATAGGGCTGAGGGTACAGCAGAGCTTAATTGTTATGCAGAAAGCTCCAGGAAGTGTTTAATCCATTCTACTTCCAATAGCTTTCTAGGATGTCTGTACTATCCATTGGTAATCTGACACAGAATGACTGCCAGAAGATAATGAGTTAACTTTCTGTGGGTGCAATTAACTCCTCAAGCCAGAGGAAAAATAATGCTCTACAGCTTCCTATACACACACACAGGCAGTGCAGTAATCAGGCTTCAGTGGAGAAATCATCCCTTTTCTGAATGCAAAATGTCTGCTAGGCTACACTCACAACCATAAAAAGAGAAATTGCAGACCCATCTGCATTAATTTTAAATATTAGTGTGTGTGTGTGTGGGGGCTCTTACAGCTCCATTTTGAACCATACAAGCCTATTTTTTTTTAAACATAGTAATATTCATATTTTGACATATTGATCATATACTAATTAAATTAATTATATAATTAAATGCTGATGACTCATAAACTGTTTGTGCTCTCTTCTGAAGGATCCTAAGGAGACATTAAGGACATTTACTATTTGTGTTTATGCAGTTTATATGAAAGTACGTAGGTATGTATATGTGTAGTGATAACTGGGTGAGCCTAACTAAGGTCATAGCCTGTTTACAGCTTTAAAACCCTAAATTGGCTAGTTTATTCATCAAACCTAATCAGAATTAGGATTGTATACATCAGCTGTTCCAGTTTGGATGAGTCAGACAGGGTCGTGCAGCTACACTGGAGTCACTAGAACCAAAACTTAGTTTTCTCCCATTGCTATTTTCATGACAAAGTGTAGTTTCCATGTGTTTTGATGTTTCAAGCTGGCACCAGCTGCAGCAGCAATGGTACTTGATAGCTTACAACATGCAAACATTACAAGACAATACAAATAAGCTAAGAGGAATCAAATCAACATTTTTCACAAGTGCCATTATCAGTGAAGTCTGATTAGATCACAGCATTGAGTTGACTCAAGGCTGATGCCTAGGTGTCATTCCTGATCAATCAAAAATGACACTTTATTTTTTTATTTTTGTCTTTGGTAACCGGGTAAGGCCCACTAGGCACAAGTGCCTGTTTTCAGGGGCGACCTGGGAGCACTGGGCAGTTAAGTGACTTGCTCAGAGTCACACAGTATGCAAGCGGAGGTTGTGAGAATCAAACTCAGGTCTGGTCTGCTTGTTGCATCAAGCTCATTCACACCTCGTTCCTCTAACCTCTAAGCTATACTGCCAACACTGGTGGTTCCATTCCAGTCCATTAGGATGGTTCTGGAAACCTGCTTGATGAATACACACCCATTCCAAAACTATGGACTCTGCCCAGGATAACAGACAGTGCAATCTATGACCTGCTGCAGAAGTATATTAAAGCCTGAGATTGCTCAGCAGGGCGCAACATGGCTTTAGGAAAAATTAGGGCTGGACATCACCTTGGTCAGGTTAATAAATTATGTATCTTGTGCTATGGCTGTGGGGCTTATGACAGGATTTTTGGATCGGATGAAAGCATTTAACCTGGTTGATCACTCTATGCTACATTACTGAATAAACTGAGTAACTCTTGTCTGGATAGCCTTACTCTGTCTGTTCTCCATCTACCTTGGTTCGAGAAAGCAGATTGTTAAAATGATGGATGTCCTATCCACCCTTCAAACTATATTGGAAGGAGTTCCTCATGATCCATTTTTGGCCCTTTGTTTTTGTCCCTCTTTATTAACAACCTCCCTATCAATTGTGGAAGAGCTGATGTTTTGCTCTATGCAACGATGAAGTACTGTACTAGAGTGTTAACAATAACTCCGTAATAAACACTCACCTTGGGGATCATGATAAAAACCTGCAAGACTGAACCATGAATAATAGGCTTATTATGAACCAAAGAAAACAAGGTCTCTGCTCTTTGGCACCTGACAAAAAGTTACGCAGTATATACAGAGCAGCTCAAGATCTCTTCTAACAATAAACCTGTCTTGGAGGTTACAGGCAGTTATGGACCCAAGCCTATCATTTAGAGTCATATTTATTTCATCACCGAAACCTTTAACAAGAAATTTGGACTGCTGTACAGAGCCAGGGCATGCCTTATCAAAGAATCCAATGCTGAAAATGCTAACAGTGTCTTGTTTTCTCACTCTAATTGCTTTGCTGTCTTGGTTTCCATTAAGAGACTGAGCTGGCTAGAATGAGGGTTATCACTAAAGAGAGTTTGTAGAATGTAAACGGCCTGCTCTGGAAGGCTAACTCCAGTATGCACTGCAGTGCCTGACCTTCAAGCTGTTACACCTCAGACTGGCTCTGAAAAAGGGGAAGCCTGTTCCGTGGGCTTATCTGGTCACCAAAACCCAAATAAAATAAATAAGTAAATAAATTTGATTATAATCAAGAACGGAATATCATCTTAATAGCGAAAAGATCATTTTAACTAAGTAGACTACTGTTATAGATTACTTTTTTCCAGATTTTGTTTAGACTTTCAGACCAGAAATTGTTTTCAAAAGCTGATCTTATTAAACAGACACCAGAAACTGAATTAAAATGCTGATGTTTATATGAATAAACTAGATGGACAAAAGAAACATTACCATACAAGAAGTACATTATCAAAAAACACATCACTTGGGTATATATTTTGGCAAGCCTCTGCCACAGTTATGCCTTGTCCTATAAGGGAAATATGACCTATGAGACAAATATACTGTACTAACAGCCCATTCAGTTTGCCACTTTTTTTTCCCAAATTGTTTAACCAGGAGTAGCACACTAAGCTGAAAGCTTGTTTACAGGTGCAACCTGGGAGCACAGGGAAGTTACGTGACTTGCTCAGGGTCACACAGTATGCAAGTGGGGCAGTGGTGTTCAAACCTAAGTCTCCAGATTTTCAGCTCAGAGCCTTAAACCACTGCACTATACTGCCTCCACTTGCACAACTGGCAGGTGGAATTCAATCCCTTCCAAAACTCCAGTTGGAGCAACTCTATTTTTAAAATCAGACTTACGTTTGTGCTTTTCCCTTTACATGTTTAAAACTTCTTACCACACCAATAAATTCTGTATATAGCCTAATTGTAAACATATCCTCCAGACTCCCTGCTTCTACTGCCTCTCCTAGCAACCTTTTCTATAGCCTCAGTAGCCCATGAGTGGCAAAATGTTTCCCATGGTTTGTAGTAAACTAACCGAGTTTTATTCATAGGTTTTGTTTTCTCACCCTCCCCCCACTAGTTAGAACAGTATAAACTTACTCTCTCCATTGGTCCTTACAAGTAGTTAAATGCCGTGATCATTTCATATTACCCAAGTTCTCCTTTCCAGTGTTCGCATACTTCTGTAATCCATTCAGTTCCTTATAGCTCACCCTTGTTGTTTCCTGAATCCTGTGCTGTTTTTTGTGTTTTCCCTTGTACTTTGGAACTTGCATATTGTTGCATCGAAGTATGTCTTGCAGCACATAGTATCAGATCTACATGTTACAAATGCCACAGTACAGCGCAAATTTCTACTGTGCATAACATCTACCATAGCCAACATATTCTGTATGACAGAGACATGCTTTAAAAGTGTTTTTATCTCCAGCCCTTTAATCTTTCTAAACAAGCATCTTTAAAGAGCATATAACACCACAGATGCACATTCAAATAAAATATGAGTGAACACAGTTTAACTTAAAATTTGATAAACTTACGTTCTGCTCATACTGCATTTTTTGTAGAATCATGAAAGCAAAATCTCTGTCAATTAGTCTTCACCTGTTCTAACTCTGTCCACAAATGACATCATAATTCTCACTTGTGACAGCATGACTGACAGCTGCAGCGATGGTTATGATGCAACACAAAGGATTATGATGCAACATATAGCCAAGAAACTGAAGCAGATGCACACTAAGGCCCAGATATTCAAAGGGGTTGCGCCTGGCATAACTCAGTTGCACTGGCGCAACCCTGCATTGCACCCCAGCAAGATATTCAAATGGCTGCCAAGTGTAGCGCAAGTCCTGATGTGTGGGGGCGCAATGGTATCCTAAGCAGCGCAGATGCAGAGGGCGTGCCCATGCATATGCCGCACATCCAGATATTCAGCCCAGGATTTGCGGTGCATATGCCAGCGCAACAGTGCACTGCGCCACACAGAGGGACTCAAAGCTGGGCCCCAAAAAAGCAGGCGCAAGTCTCAGCCACCCACAGGCAGGCTGCTGAATTGCATGGCACAACACAGCAATCTCCAGCTGTGAGTGGCCACCCGCCCACCCTGAACAATGTTGCCAGGCACGCATACCCCCCCTGGTGGTCCAGTGGACCTCCCACCCCCCCATGCACCCAATCGCGGGCTGTTGTAACATTAAAGGATCCCTGGTGGTCCAGTGGTAACCCCCCTCACCTGATCATGGGCTGTTGTAACAATAAAGGATGCCTGGTGGTCCAGTGGTAACCCCTCTTTGCCTGATCATGGGCCACTGTGCAAAGAAAGTTACCAGGTGGTCCAGTGGTACCTCCATCCCCACCCAGAGGTCCCTGCCACCCAAAGCCTTCCCATCACTGGCAGGCGGCAACACCCCACCTGCATGCCACCCAGCCACCCGCCGAATGACAGAGTATAGTACAATCTGTACACCTATTGGTCCACTGCATGGACCAATGGGCATGCAGACCATGCTGTACTACACTGGCCTGATATGTAAATGAACGCTGCATTGGCACAACATTGGACTGCATTGGCACAACAGGGTGTCGATCCCAAATTGCTACAGCTTGGCAGGGCGCCAGGTGCAATTCACCGGGGATCAGTGCATCACATGCAAATGGGGCCATAATGACATGCAAATGGCCCCATTTGTGCCTTGCATGCACTGTGTCCTCATTTGCATGCCCCAGGTTGAATATTGCGGGTGATGCGCCCAGCACAACTGCACTTGCACTGGCACATCCCCCCTGCTCCATTTCTGTGTCTTGCGCTGGTGCAGTGCCACTGCACCATGCGCAGTGTGTGCACCCTCCATGCCATATTCAATGGTGCTGGGCCATGGCGCAGCACCATTGAATATCACCTGGTCCATGCCCTGGTGCAGTTCTGTTGCGCTTCGCCCAGGCTTGCGTCACTGCCTGGTGCAGTCTGAATATCCGGGCCTGAGTGGCAGAAATCCCATATTTAACACTGATGTTTTCAGTACAGCTAGGTAGAATATGGGATTCCATCAGTAGAATCCATGGAGAATGGCAATTCTACTTCCAAAGTCCTTTTTGGAATATCCTTTTATATTCCATGGAATTTCAAAAAAACATTTCTATGCAAACCATGGAATAATCTTCTGTGGATCACATAAATCATAAAATAATTTTCTGAAAATTGCTGAAAAAGAATCAGCAGTTTAAGTAAAACCTATTTCACTTTTGTAATGTTGGAATTCTGCTATGCATGGAATTTGGTGGAATTCTATGGAATTTTCTGAAATTCTGTGAAATTTTCTGAAATTCACTGCATTCTATTCAAATTTGACAAATTCAGCACAGCACTTGTTCTTAGTAATAAAGAATAAGAGGGATGTTAAATACAGCAATGAGCTAAGTTATACATTGAACGGTGTCTAATTATGATACAGTCTGGTGACCCAAGTTTGGAATGAGATCAGGTTGCAGGGGGTCATTAAATACAGGAAAGATCAGAGTTATTCATTGTGTGGTGTCTAAATATGATAGTCTGGTGACTCAAGTTTGGGAATGAGCTCAGGTTGCAGGGGGTTATTAAATGCAGGAACAATCAGAGTTATATATTGAATGATATCTAAATACGATACATTATAGCGACCCAAGTTCAGGAACAAGATCAGGTGGTTCAATGCAATCAACATTCGGGACAGATTCAGAAAATCATAGTGCCACTGTTCATGAGCAGGTCTCAAAATGCCTACGTTAAAAATCTGGTGAAAGAATTCCAAAAAGTGACTGTTACGAGCGTGCATTGTGCAGTTTTTATGCA
The DNA here is from genome assembly GCA_016271365.2 of Neoceratodus forsteri. Classification (NCBI taxonomy): domain Eukaryota; kingdom Metazoa; phylum Chordata; order Ceratodontiformes; family Ceratodontidae; genus Neoceratodus; species Neoceratodus forsteri. The sequence goes on along the minus strand of CM057449.1, from coordinate 140,666,705 downwards.
TGCTCGTATCTTCAAGAATTTTTAATATTTACACTCCAGATTTTCTAAATTGCCATCTATTCACACCTCCTTATGAATGGTGCATCCTGCCTAAACTGTGTTTTCACATGTGGTGCAGAATGGAACGGTCGCTGTGGCAAATCAACATTCTGAACAATTTAACAAAATCAAAGCACCACTGTTCTTAAACAGAGGTCCCAAATGCTTTCATGAAGTGGGGTCACAAAAAGGCCATGTTGAAAATTTGGAGTGCAAATACCAACAAATGCCCAGGGTGTTAGGGTTTCTAACCATAATGTCCCACCCTGTACAGACTAACAAATGTCAGGGGAGTGCCTTTGGATTGTCAGCTGTATTGCTCACACCATTGCACCCCCACCCCCACCCTGTAGCCACTGACAGGCATCAAGGTGTGTCTTGGACTCTTCGGCCGCAAAGTTCACCCCATTCTCCTATACTGTACCCATCTCAATGTACTTCCTTATGGAAGGGGTTAAGCGTAAGGCCTAACAACTCCAAGGCACAACGCAACACTTATCAGTCTGCAGAGTAGGGTGAGGTGAAATGACATGAGCGTTATGGCCGATTACCCAAAGGCACACTTCATTGCCTGTCACTCTCTGTAGGGTGTGATGGGGTTGACGTCAGTTCCATACTTCGCTGCCACTCCTATTATGCATCTCTCCAATTCCTGCACTACCAATGCCAATAAGACAACATTTGGCATTGACAAATGATTGTTTATTTACCTCCCCATAAGTTTGCAACACAAGGAAGTGAGGCTTATAGGCCTGTAAATTGAAACATTGTTTTTGTTCTATTTTCTAAAAATTGGAATCACTGTGGCCCTTCTCCAGTCTGATGGAACTTGACCAGACTTCAGGGACTTGTTTAATAGAATTGTCATGGGAACAGGTATTATGGGAGCAAGTTCTTTTAACAGTATGGTGTGAATGTTGTCTGGTCTAGGAGCAGTTTTTGTTTTAAGGTTTTGTAACTTACCTAACACATCTGATACCATAAAGTGAATTAACTGATTACTTGATGTACTAATGCATGTTTCAGTATGTGGTGTGTCATTAAATACCAAGTAAAAGTATGAATTGAAAGCCAACCCGGTGGCGCTGAGGGTTGAGGCACTGGACGCCACACCTCGCTCCACACCAGCGACCCGGGTTCGGGAATGAGCCCAGGTCATCGGGGGTCAACAGGGGAGGACTAGGATCAAGCGTCCGACGACAGCTCTCCTAGTCCTGGGGTAAAGGGGTGGGTGCACGCCGCGCCCTGGCTGTCCCTGGGGATGCCCAGAGGAACTGCAGGAGCGAGGGTGCTCAGTGGGGGGGAGCATGGCAGACGTCTGCAAGTAGTGCGTGGATGTCATTGCATGTCCGTGCTCCCACTGAGGAGAAAAAGGGAAAAAGCAGCATGGTCCACGGCAGCTTGATGGCCGCTGTCTTCTCCGGCTGACGATGCCTGAAATAGGCATGCGCCAGTAGTGGATCCTCGCTGGGCAAGTGGGCTGAAGGGGGAGCCCCTCTTGACGGTCGTAGCTGCATATGCCATCTGGGCACCTCGGCTTCGAGGTCGGAGGTGAAGGTTGGAGCGGTGACTGGATGTATGGCAGGACTGTGGCTGTAAGGTGAGAAAAACAGAGTAGTGATAAAAAAAAAATATGAATTGAAGCACTAAGCTATTTCAAAGCCATCTGAAATGGACTTGCCATCACGCACAAGGGGAGCAATTTTATTAGTCGTCTGTTTATTGTTATTGATATAAGACTAGAACCCTTTATTATCTTTTGTATGCGACAACCTAAATTCTAATTTCAGTTTCTTATTCTTTACCATTTTCTTTTGTTTGGACTGTTCATGCTTATATGCTAACTTGTGGGAATGCCGATGGACTATTGTTACTTTTTTTAAAGGCTTAGTTCTTTCTATGTATTTCTTCTTTAATGAATGAGGAATACCATAAAGGAATAATACCATTGCCGTTGTATTTCTGCCTAGTTGGAACATACAATGCCTCGGCATCTAAAATAGTCTGCTGTATGAGCTTCCAACTTTTTTCACCATCTAACTCTTTTAGCTTGTTTGCCCCTACTGCCTCTCAATTTTGTCCAGTCTGCTTTCTTATAATCCTTGACCTGAAGTGCTTTCTTGTCTCTAGATCTACAATTAAACATGATGCATTGGACCATACAGTGATCACTAGTACCAAGATGACTAACAATCCTTGGATGATTTATTCTACTTTCTGTGTTTGTGATCATTAAATCCAGAATGCTGAATTCTCTAGTAAGCTCCATTATTAGTTGTTCACAAGTACAAGATATTACAGTGTCTACAGTACCAATTCCCTTTCTAACTCATTTGACTTTGAGGTGGGCCAATTTACCCCAGGAACATTAACATCTCCTAATATTATTATCTCACTGAAATTGGAGGCCAGTTCTGGTTCGTGTAGTAGAGCATTATTACAATCTTTGTTACTAGATGGAGGCCTGTAACATGTTTCTGGGGTTAGTTTTGGTGAGTTTGGAACATATAGCAATAGTGATTCTGTCTGGATGCTATGATGATCACTAAAATTTATCTCGGTAAGCTTTATATTATTTTTCATGTAACAACACACTCCACCACCTCTTCTATTGTCCCTATTTTTATAATACAATTGGTAACCTTGAGATGGCCTGGTGATGCTGAGGGCTGAGGTGCTGGATGCCACAAATCGCTCCATGCTGGTGACCCAGGTTTGGGAATGAGCCCGAGTCGATGGGGGTCGGCAGGGGAGGACTAGGATCGAGCATCCAATGACAGCTTTCCTAATCCTGGGGAAAGGGTGGGATGCATACCATACTCTGGTGGCCCTTGGGGATGCCCGGAGGTACTACAGATGCGCGGGTGCCAAGGGGGGGCACGGCGGACATCCACACGTTTGTGCGTGGATGTCATTGCACATCTGTGCTCCCATTGGGGGGAAGGAAAAAAGGGAAAAACGGTAGCACAGTCCATGGCAGCATGATGGCTGCAGCTTCACCGGCCGACAATGCCCAGAATATGGCATGTGCCGATATTGGATCCTGGCCAGGTGCAGGGGCATGGGGGGAGACCCTCTCAACAATACAGCTGCATATGCCAGCTGGGCATGTCAGCTTTGGGGTCGGTGGTGAAGGAGAAGCGGTGGCTGGAAATAGGCAGGACTATGGCTGCAGGGGGCAAAAATAGAGATGATAAACACACAAAAAAAAACAATTGGTAACCTTGAATATTATTTATCCAGGAGCCAGATTCATCCTACCACATTTAAGTAACACAGGCAATATCAATGCTATTTCCCCTTTAAGTATACATGTAGTTCCATTTTATTTATCTGATTTAAACGCTATCATTGATAAATAATAATCTATACTTAGAGGTATGGTTAGAAGTTGTTTTGAGTCCTGGGGCTATTAGTGTCCCTAATCCCCATCTAGCTTAAATGTCTGGAAATAATAGTCTCAAAAGCTCTCCCAAGTATGTTGGAACCCTGCCTACTTAAATGTAGCCCATTCCAGCTGTACAGACTAATTATTATGAATGGCCTCCCAATGAGTAACGCTGGAATAACCCTTTGAGAGGGTCCATTTCTGGAACCATTCATTGATTGCTTTAATTTTCTTTTCTTTTGTACTATTTGCTCCAGGAATGTGTAAAGTTTCTGAAAAATGAATTTCCCATCCCATGTAGTCTAGAGTCTCCCCAAGGGTGATGAAGTCTTGTTTAGTTTCCTCAACTGATGATTGACTTATATCATTAGTTCCTGTGTGAATGATCACAAGAGGTTTTGATACAGCATTCCCAATGTGAGAGGGCAGTAAGGAGGGCTAGGGGATACTGGGATGCATTGGGAGAGGCATCACCAGTAGAAAACAGGAAGTTGTTATCCCTCTGTACAGACGGCTGGTGAGACCCCATCTGGAGTACTGTGTGCAGTTATGGAGACCCAGTCTCCGCAAAGACAAACAGGATGGAGGCAGTCCAGAGGAGGGCAACTAAAATGGTGCAGGGTCTGCACCGGAAGACATATGAAGAGAGATTTAAGAAGCTTAATATGTATAGCCTCGAGGAAAGGAGGGAGAGGGGGGACATGATAGAAACTTTCAAGTACCTCAAGGGATTCAACAACATCCAAGAGGGTAGCATCTTTCAGAAAAAGAGGTGTGCAAGAACAAGGGGGCACAATTTGAAGATGGGGGGGCAACTCAGAGCTAATGTAAGGAAGTATTTTTCCACAGAGAGGGTTGTGGATGCATGGAATGGCCTTCCGGAGTCAAAAACAGTGGTGGAATTCAAGAATGCATGGGACAGTCATAAGGGAATTCTAGTGGTGGGTAGAAAGAACTGGCTGTTGGTTAACTAGGATCTGCAGCTTATCCATTAGGTAGGGAAATGGGCAGACTGGGAGGGCCAAGCGGTCCTTATCTGCCGTCAAATTCTGTGCTTCTATGTTTCTATGAGCATATTTTTTGGCGATATTATTGATATCCTTTAACCTTGTCCCCTGAAAGTACTGCAAGTGGTGTTATGTTTGTCTTGTTTACAAACTATTTTATCAGTAAATTTTACTACTGAGTCACCAAGGACATAATGTTGCATTTGGTTTGTAGGTTGAATACCAGTATTATATTGTTTTATATTTATTATATTTCCATATTTATTGTTTCTTCAGTCACAAGACAATAACTGGGCATAGAGAGTTCTGGTTGAACAGTAGGGGTGGGGACATTTTGCATATCAGACTGCATATAATCTGTCATTATGTCAGCATGTTGAACAGAGCTTCCCTGTTGGGTCTGCTCGTGTAAAGCTAACAGTTCTGGCTCATTGTTATTTATGGAGAGTAAAGGTTGGTACCAATTTGTTAATTCCAGTTCTAGGCCCATTGTCCTTCTACCAATTTTCTTCTCCCATAACCCACCACTGTCCATTCCTGCAAGTCATTTTCATCAAAATCACAATCTTCTGCTGATAGCTTCCTTTTGTCAGGGGTTGGATTTGTTATATGCGATTTCCCTACGTCTGAGATGCCACCATTTGAAACTTGTGTATGACAGTGGCCTTCAGTTAGATCAGGCTGGTCCTTAACCTTAGTGGCTTCAAGGAAAGATTCCTTATAAAGACTTTTAATTGTGTTGGACATATTGCCCTGTGTTTTCTCTGTTATGGTGAGCTTATTATAAAAATGTGTAATGTCTTCCCTCAGTACACTATTTGTCACATACATATATACAACATTCCAGTAGTTTGTCAAATATTTTATACATGTGACAGTACATTTAGGGCCCGCATCTCCAATTGAGAGTCATTATTATGTCCCCCATAATGTGTAGGATTATGGATTTTTATCTCTTTTCTTCTCTTGTATTACAACTGTGTGGGTGAACAGTAGTGCCCAATAACCAGACTCAGCAGTTAACTAACAGAACCACTGAATGTATTTATGATGCAGAGTGGGGGTTGGCGCTTTATCTCGACAGTCAATGATGGCTTTCCGGTTACTCCTGAACTATTTCACTGCAGGCAAGCTCAAGTGCTGATGGTTCAGATGTTTCTCATTGTATTTCTTATAACTGCGATAACTACCTAAAGCCTAACATACAGAGTCACGGTAACAAAACTCCTATAAGTAATGCAGCTTTCACCAGTTAACCAATTAGTTGCAGTACTTAACAAAATTTGGGGTGGAAGGTTAGCATTTACCTTTTAGTTGATAGTCACAGGGTCCTTTATCCCCATTTTCCATGCCTGACATGGTAGACACATGGCACGTGTCTCTGCATGCGTCTGAGTGTGACTATCACACACTCACTGCACTCGAGCTTGCCCCACTCGTTTGAGGCTACAGATATACAGAGCATGACCCAGAAGTAAGACCCTGGTCACATGACCTCCCGCCTCCCACTAACTCAGGAATACTTATTTTAGTACAAAACTGTACCAGCTCCCTATATGGTGCTACAGTAGCACACAGTAAAGTAACTTAAAAACATAAAAATAAAAATAAAATGGTCTGTTCAACCACAAAGGTTATAGTAGTTCAGCTGGACTGTGCTTAGAACTACAGCCCCCACAGTACTTCCTGTCTCTAGCATTCATTGCTATGAGACTCCTTGGCACAGGAACACCTCAGCAGAATATTGCAGCATGTTTATACAACCTTGCCAGATCTGGCTCACTGCGAGATGGTAGTCTTGCAGCATGTGGACAAGTATAATTAAAATGCCCACTTGCTCAGGGCTACAGATGTACAGAGCATGACCCAGAGGTTAGCCCTGAGCCACATGACCTCCCACCTCCCACTAATGCTGGTGGGACTGTGAAAAGCCGCAGTGTCTGCCATCTTGTATTCCTGAGCCGTGTCCCAAGTTTAAACTGTATTAGTCCTTGAGTCACTGTTAGACATGTAATATATATTAAATACGTAGTGTAAGGGGTGTCTCTTACAGGATAAGAAGGTTATCTCGTGCTGATTTGGGCAAGAGGACTGTGAAGCGAAGCTGAGCGGTTTTGTCAGCCCAAACCAGCATGAGATAACCTTATTCTGTAAGAGACACCTCTTACTCTATGTACTAATATATTATGAAGCAGTGGAACTGCCTCCAGCACAAAAACAGGACACATTTTGCTGATAATCTTCATTTTATTTGTACCCTTGTTGCTGATCTGCCCCACTGTTTCTTTTTTCAGTTTTTGCTTTATTTATTTATGCACCTCCCTCTGCGACCTTGGTCAGTCACTCCTTCAGACCGCCAAGGTTTAGCCCCACCCAGCTACCTCCCATGCATTCTACCAGACCAGATAGCCACCCCCCAAGGTAAACCGATGTATCCCATTGTCAGGTGGGTCCTCTGCCATTTGGAGAGAATTAGCCTGGAGGTCTTACCTGTTTGGCCTTGAGTGTGGCTGGGCTGGTCATGGCGGTGGGCTCCATGGTGAGGGGTCTGGGCGGCTGTCATCTGATCCATCAAGGTGCTCCATTTTTCTGTTTTCCACCTCATCCCTATTACATTCTCGGCCTGTAGTAGGCAGCTTCTTTGGGCGGGGGGGTGACGAGGCCCACGTTCCCAGATGCGTGCCACCAATCCCGCCCTATGGTGCCAAGGCAGACCCAGCCTCCCAGGAGGGAAGCATCCAATGGACACTTGTGAGCTCCCTCCCTTGCCAGTCTCTGCTTCTGGTACCTGGACTCGGGTCATGAACCTGGGTTGCCAGCATACAGAGCAAATCCCTTCACTCGGATCCACGGAGCCGGCCACCCCCACGGTTTCTTATGGTAGTGGTACATTCCACAAATGGACAGCTGTTACACAGTGTGTAGTGGTGGTGGTGGGGGTAAACTGTGGCTAAAACATCTTTATCTGAAACTTTTGCCAACTGTCATTCTTGATTAGAAGTCCAAGTTCATATGTATATCTGTCCATCTGTGTCGGCAGTGTTTGGATGGGTTTCACTTGTTTAACCCTTCCTGTTTTTTGGGAACTCCTACCAGTTTATAGGACTCTGCTCATACTCTCTCCGGTATCAGTTCTTGGACTCTGCCAGCACTGAGTTTCCACACTCACTGTGCCCCGACAGCAGCCTGTAGCTCATACAGCCATCGTGTGCATACAACCTTGAAGACACTGCTTTTTAAACTTCGACTCCTGTTACAGCCGATTGCGCTGTGGAGACTTTGACAGGAACCGCTGCAGGGAAATCAGCTGTGTGGAGGAGTGTGAGGCAGCAACTGTACATGAAATAAGAGGTACAGTAGTGCTGTCCTCTGATTGGTGGACACAGTTCCACTGTTTTATAATTTGTTAAAACAGTCCACAGCTGTTGCACATGTTTGTGTTTCAGCATTAGTTGTGGTTGGTTGACTTTCAAGACCTGAAGACTTTGGGTACTAATGATTTATTAAGCTTGGACAATTATTACAGTGATCTGATTCTACTGACTTGTCGGCTCTTTTTTCCACCGAGCAGAAAAATTAGGTAGGGATGGGATGTTACATCTTGCCTGGGCAATCATAGATGAATAATCTGTTAAAAAGTGAAACGGGAACACCCACAACCCCAGACCCATAACTATTATGTGCCTTACCGGATTTAGACTCATTTCAAAAAGGATTCAGTTCCATGTCATAACAGCAACTACTGAAAGGTGATTGCCTTTACGGTGAAGTCAAAGTGCTGAAAATCAGTTTTGGTGCTCTGACTCCCTGGTGAACAGCAAAACGGCACCGGGGACTTGTATTTTTTACATTTTATGTGGGGGGCTGTGCCCCCAACACCCCCAGATGGCTTTGCACCCCCGCATCCCTACTTAAAGATTCTCAACTCCAGGGGTGCATGTCGGGGTAGGGGCAAACGAAAAAAAATTCAGGTCAGGTGCAACAAAAACATACCTGTCCCTGTACCTGAACCCAGCAACCTACCTACCAAAGCCACGGACCCACCCGCCATGCCACTGGGCTAGCTCAGCAGCCTACTGCGGCACCACTCCTCAAAACCCTTCTTGCCCCTTGCTGAGTGTGCTCGCTCCCACCCCCCCTTGCGCATACATGTAGCGACATCCTGTTGCTACAGTCGCCAACCCACCCCATCCAGTCGCTGTAGCTCCTCGGTAGCACCCATGATATGTGCCGCGATTGAGTCACCGTTTTGAGGTTCACCCAGTCGCGGTCACGGATGTCATGGGCTACCAAGGAGTCTCTTATTTTGCTGCTGTTTGAATAGCAGATACGAGATGGGCCCCTATGAGATAGTGTTTTCACCTTCATGAGTGATCAGTGAGCTCTTGACATTCATGATTGCTGAAGTCACAAGTGAGGATAAAGGACGTCACTGACAATAAATTAAGATAAAAACAATACCACATAATTGCCCATCACATGCGTGTTTTATAAAAGGTACGTTAGCGCTTTTTGAAAAGACTGTAAAAACTGCAGTTATTTGAGTTCAACACAGAGTGAGATGCACAAAGTGATGTACTCCACTGTAAGGATGAACAGATGTGTGGTACCCTACTTGCTAAATAAAAAATGTATCTAGCTTGGCTAGGATGCCATGCGAGAGATAACATTTTTATCATAATTAAAAAGCAGTGATATACATTGGAGAAATATGGTTTATCCTGACATACCCCCTGTTAGCAAAAGGCAAATCAAGCTGCTTTGCAGCAGTCCTTAATCTGCTACAGCTGACATCAGTGACAGAGACTGGCTGACGAAGGTTAAATGTGTTGTAATTGATCCTAAAGCTTTCTGAAGCTCTTTTATTCTGGTTGCTTTACATACCAGCTTTCTGTACCTCATGGCTGAGTTAAAGCTGTATAATTGCAGCAATGTAGAAGAATTGCTTTTTGTTACACTCCCTGTCAATAGTACTTCCCCACCTCACTCCCCCTCTGCAATTCTTGAGAAAGCCTACCTTGTTGGCTGCAACTAGTTTTCTCCTTCTCCTCACTTCCCTCCTCTGCCCCCTGCCCCTATTCTCCCATCCCCTCTACCCCACATACCTCTCCCTTTCTTCTCCCCTTAGAACTAGACAAAGCCTCCTCTGTGTGGCTACTGTTAGTTTTTTCCAATTGATCTATATTTTGGTAACCTTAACGCTATTTGTTAAGTATGCTCTAACTTTGTAACCACGATTCTATCTTTATGTATTGGTTTTATTCTATTGTAGTACTTCGGTTACCCAATTTCTTCATGATCGCATGTATGTAACTTCTGTTTTTGTTTGTTGCTTTCTGTACCCAGTTATATTGTTCATGTTCTGACTTGGAACCTTTGTAAAAGAATCTGAAATGTGAGATACATAAATAAAAAATACATAGAGTCAGACCCACACAGCAGGTGTTGGACTTGTATGAGAACATTCCTTTTAATGAAACACAATAAATGTCTGCGTCACAGTTTCAAGCCTCTGTCCATCACTATACTAAACTGGTTGATCCGTAACATTCACACTATTTCACCATAATATAACTGACCCTGCTATTTACATATTAAAATAGTTGTTAGAGTTGTGCACCAGGAGGCTTAGATTTCAAGCTTGTCATTTCCCCCGATTCACTGTGTGATCTTGGCCAAGTAACATAACCTCCTTGTATTCTCGTTCTGTCTCTCTCTCTCTCTCATCCTCTCTCTCATTGTCTCTTGTTCTCTCTCTCTCTCCTTGGCCAAGTCATGTAACCTCCTCCCTCCATTTCTCTCTCTCTCTCTCTCTCTCTCTCCTACCCCTCTCCCCTCTCTCTCCCTCCCTCTCCCCTCCCCTCTCCTCCCTCTCCCTCCACAGTATTCCTTAGCCATCACACTTTTAACATCTCTCAATCCCCTTTAACCTGTCTGTGCATATGCAATGAGTGCTGTCAACTGTTCATGGATCATCAATTTCATGAAATGCATTTGATTGCATGAAAGTATTACATAAACCAAATTACTTCCTCCTTCCCTAAACTGGCTTTCCCCTGTACCACCTGTACAATAGCACTCAGATTTCCTTCCTCATTCTGTGCAGCAGGAACATGCATTTATCACTTCAGAATCTATAACAGAGACGTATAAAAATAAGGGAAACATTGTATTTTTTAGTTTGTTTACATTGTGTGAATAACATTCTAACACAGCTACACATTTTTTTCAAAAGAGAAAAAATGTTTTTTTTTTAATAGTTACATGGTAAATGCAATGATAAAGATAATTATAGGAAGAAAGAACAGACTAAAATACATGTAGAATAATGGCTGGGTCGGTGTTAGTAATGAGAGCTTTACACACACATACTCACACACACATATACACACACACAGAGTATGAGATACCATATAAACCCAGAGAGCAAAGCTAAAACAAAGTATACCACTGCAAATGGGGGGTTATAAGCTGTCAAGAGAGGGTTACATAAATGCCTACATGCTTAGAATGGACTTAAGTTATAGATATCTGCCTATTTCCTAATTACTTTGCTTTCCCCTATTGGTTGTAGGATGTACATCCAGCCACCTCCGTATGTGTTCCTCCTGGCAGCTAATCAGAAAGAGCTGAGCAAGGGTACCTGGCAAAAAACCTAACTGTACTGGTAGAGTAAATTGTCCACAGAGGCTGTCTGTCTGTGTGTTTTCTATTTCTGCTACAGTTTGTCTGCCTGTGTGTTTTCTATTTCTACTGCAGTATGTCTGTCTGTGTGTTTACTATTTGTGCTACAGTATGTCTGTGTTTTCTATTTCTGCTACAGTATGTCTGTGTGTTTGCTATTTGTGCTACAGTATGTCTGTGTTTGCTATTTGTGCTACAGTATGTCTGTGTTTGCTATTTGTGCTACAGTATGTCTGTGTGTTTGCTATTTGTGCTACAGTATGTCTGTCTGTGTGTTTGCTATTTGTGCTACAGTATGTCTGTGTGTTTACTATTTGTGCTACAGCATGTCTGTGTGTTTTCTATTTCTGCTACAGTATGTCTGTCTGTGTGTTTGCTATTTGTGCTACAGTATGTCTGTGTGTTTTCTATTTCTGCTACAGTATGTCTGTGTGTGTTTGCTATTTGTGCTACAGTATGTCTATGTGTTTGCTATTTGTGCTACAGTATGTCTGTTTGTGTGTTTTCTATTTCTGCTACAGTATGTCTCTTTTACTTGTGTTGGAAAATGTCAATAAACTTTGTCTTAAAAAAACAAACCAAACATGTCAGAGACACATAATTTCTGAATGTAGCAAGCACCTGCTGTTATGTAATAGGAATGCATCCTTAATGGCAATAATATATTTTAGAATAAAGTTGGGATCTGCAATTTCAGAATGCACCATTAAAGAAAATTTTGGAGTGTGGTAGGAAACACCAATTTAAAAGTGCGGTAGGGACACAATTTAGGAATGTGATAAGAATGCACAATTTCAGAATGTCGGGGGGGGGTGGAGGTGCAGTTTCAGAATATGCATTCTGAAATTGTGTATTCCCTCCACATTCCAGATTTGTGTACCCTTTCCAAATTGTTACATCTTTGGCACATTACGGAATTGCACAACCATGTCACATTTTGACACTGCACATCCTCACCATATTTATAAATTGCATGCTCCTGCCATATTCTGAAATTTGCACATCTTCACCATACTCCATAATTATGCTTTTTTACCACATGCAAAAATTGCTCATCCTTGCCAATGTCTAAAATGATGCCTCTATGTCACTTGTTGATGTTATGCGTCTCCATCAGTCAAAAATGTTACATCCCCACCATCATTTTAAATTGTGGATCCAGGCACATTCTAAAATTGTGCACATCTACTACAGTCTGAAATTGTGCATCCTTGCCATGCTTTGTAAAAATGTATACCCCCCCCCCCCAGGTTCTGAAATTGCTGTCCCCATCACAAACTGAAACTGTACATCCCCACCACAGTTCAGAATTCCGGTTCTATGTCATAATGGTGATCATGGAAAGGTGATCGCTGTTAGAGCAAGTGTACATCACTGAAAATCAATTTTGGTGATGTACACTCCCGGCACACAGCAAAAGCACAACAGAGACTTGGATTTTTTTTTTTTTTTTATGAGGAGGGCTGTGCCCCCCACACCACCTTCATGGGGGACTTTGCCCCCCCACACCCCCTACTAAAGGATTCTCAACTCCAGGGGGGTGCATGTCAGGGGGGTGCAAAAGAAAAAAATAAATACATTTCCCAGACCGGCACAAAAAATTAGCGCGCACAGAACCAAAACCAGCACCCTCCCAGCCCTAGCCTGCCACCAACCCACCACACCACACAGCCAGCTCAGCAGCCCACCACCACACTACACCCCACAAACCCTCACTCCCCTTCTGCTTGTTGCATGGCGTGGTCCCCTGTCGCTATATTCGCTGATCCCCCCATCTGGTCACCCTCCGTCCCGGTAGCCCTGTGCAAAGGCACCGTGATTAAGTTGCCCTTTTTGAAAGCACTCAATCGCGGTCACCATCATGGCGAGCTACCAAAATTCATTGTCCATCGCATTCCAAAACTGTATAGCCAAACCACATTTAAAACTTGCACATTCCCACTGCATTCACAAATGTCATGCACTGCCACATTCTGAATCTGTGAATCTGGATCACAGTTTGAAATAGGCTTTAAGTCTCTGGCCTTCTCGGAGGTGTTACCAGTACCAAGGGTCAGCACAGAGAGAAAGTATAGGATAAAAGAATTTAATGACTAGCTGGTGAGATGGAGCAGGCAGATGAGGTATGGAGTGACAGGGGACTGGGGCACACTTGGGAGGACAAGAGCCCTCTTTGCCCCAGACAGACTACACCTCAGCAAAAAGGGGTCAGACATGCTGAGGCATGGGCTGGGGGGAATTCTTTGAGAGGGTATATAAAATTTAAACTGAGGAGAGGGGGCTGGAGATGGAGCCACACCATTCCATGGTTGAGTTGGTTGACGCTATGTCCCCCCTGGGGAAACATTGAAGACATAGGCTCTAGTATGCTCATAGGGGGAACTGAGGAGGGGAGAAAAATGGTGGAAGGGCCCAGTGGTCAATGCTAGGAGCCTAGCAAACAAGCTGGAGGAGTTAATAACCATCATTACAAGTGATGGGTTGGACAAAATAGTGGTCACAGAAATGTGATGGACGGAGTTCCACACATGAGAAACAGTGATTCCTGGCTTCAGGCTGATGAGGAAGGACAAAAAGGACAGGAAGGGGGGTGACCTTATATATTAGGAAAGATGTGAAGGTGACGGAGGGGCGAGAGGGCAACGTGGAAGTTGAATTGCTTTGGGTGATAAGCAGAAGGACAGGGGAATCTTTGAGACTTGAGTGGTGCACAGACCACCCACCCAAGGGGAAGAGCAGGACAGGAAGATGTTGCAGGACATAGTGAGGTGGCTCTAAAATGGGAAAGACCTAAACCTCTTAGGTGTCAAGTGGTCCATCTCTGAAGCAGCTTTGGCCAGAAGCAGGGAAATTCTGGAGGTGCTGCAGGGGGCATTCCTTCAGCAGTTAGTCAGAGAACCAACCTGCTGGACGTGGTCCTGACTAATGGAGAGAACACAGGGCTCGAAATATAGCCTTTCTGGATTTCAGTGGAAAGGTATTTCTAGCCCTGGAAATGTATTTTTAATGCCAGCATTTCCATGTGGAAATGCATGCTACAATGTGCTGGCTTGGCTGCAGTGGCAGTAGTGAGCCACTGTAGCGTCTGCACGTGCCATGCCAGAGTCATGGGAGGGCTGTTACAAAAAAAAATTCTGAAAACAGCACATTATGCATTAACCATGGGGACAGCTGGCAGTCAGTGCATAATGCGCAGGAGGAGGAGTGCTGAGGGGGGGAGGGAGTCACTCAGACAGGGATGTGTGCGAGCGCGTCATGCACGGAGATGGATGAGTGGGCGGAAAGGGGAAAGGAAGAGAGACTGCAAGTGGGTTTGTTGTGCTAAATCGGAGAAATGGTGAGTCGACGTGATGCGGGTCCACAATAGTGAAGCAGGATGCGGGAAGGTGGAGCGTGGATCATGCAATAAAGAGAAGGCTGCTAAGGAAAAAACCTGCAAGTTGGTCATGAGGAAGCAAGCAGGACCAAAATACAAGTGGGTAATAATAAAGTGCAATGCAGCTTTATTTGGGTCGCTGTACATAATCTGTAACGTTTTATGCAACAATCTGTATGGATTTTTTCCAAAACTGTATGTGCTTTGAGGCTAACTTGGTTGCATTTCCTCTGGAACTGCTTATGTTGTACCTTTGTACATGAGCACTTGTGCTCCAAAGTTTTCAATAAAAACTGAAAAATAAGTGAGGCAGATGAATGGGGCTTGGTAGAAGGTTGAGTCCAGAAAAGCCAGGAAAAAATACACAAAATGAAAAACGAAGGCAGAGAGAAACTGAAAGAAAAAAGGCAGCAGGGAAAAAGACAAAAGACATCGTGTAATAATAAAGCTACCAACAGTCCCTTTTTTCCCAGGACAGTCCCTATTTTAGGCAGCATGTCCCAGTGTCCCCATAAGTTTTGCAAAATGTCACTTTTGTCCCAATTTTTGCTTACTTGTCCCAGTTTTGTCCCCTTTTTTTTGCTGACTGCTAATCCGTAAGTGACAGTTATTTCAGCACTACTGTGGCGCTGCTTGGGCTGGACAGCAGTTTGCAACTTCAACCCCTGTGCCTGTACTGCACTGCAAGCATGTCAGTGGGAGCACAGTAAAGCATGTTCCTTCCTGTTAGATTAGACTGCGTAGTAGTGCAAACAAGCACATGAGGACCTCTGCCTGCCAGCAGCTGAGAGGGACTCCAGACAGAGAAGAGACCGGCAGCAGGGAACTAAGGTACCCGAACCTGATCAGCTGTAGGGAAGTGTGTGAAAACAATCTGGTGTGGTGGTGGGAGTCACTGAAGTGAAGTTTGCTGTCAAATGAGGTGAGTGTAAATGGGTTGGATGGAACTGTTAGGAGGAGCAACACATGCAGCTCGAATGTCTGATCACAATTTAACGCAGATTTGCTTCTAATGAACTTTCTGTATATCATGATTTGGAACTTGCTGCAGCAGAATGACGTATTGTTCTAATCTGAATGTTTGCTACTGGTGTTACAGTGGGGCGGCATGGCCAGAGCAAGCAGCAAAATGTAACTGATTGTGCGCAGCATTGTCTGCGGCGGTGCCCATGGGAGTGACATGGTGGGGGGGAGGGGTCATGGTCAGGATGGACCGTCCCAGTTTTTGCCCTCAGAAAGTTGATAGTTTTATGTAATAAGAATGAGTTAGACAAGACCAGGAATAAATAAATGAAGTGAGAAAGGAGAAATACAGTAGTAAGGTGTAACTCAGAGATTCCAATAAATGACACACAAAAGCAGTGTTTTAAACACATTTTATTTCACATTATTTTAGTTATAAATCATATGTTAGGCATCGTTTTGCTGACATATGGGGTTTTGGCTCAGTAGCACATAGAACACTTTTTAATGTGGAAATGTGTCAGTGACCCAGGAAATGTAAAGTGCCAGGCTCTCATTTCTGGTGGAAATGTAGCAGCCTGATCATTATTTCTAGCCCTGGAACATCGAGGAGGTGGTGGTTGGGGAAGGAGCTGGATAATAGCATCCATAGGATCATCAGGTTTAAAGTGAGGGTGGGGAGAGAGGTGGGCCGAACCAACACAATGGTGCTAGCCTTCAGGAGGGTGGACTTTAACAAGATGTGAAGGTTAGTGGGGGAAGCAATGGATGGTATGGGGGAAGTAAAGGAAGTGGAGGAACTATGGGGGCTATAAGAGACCGGGTCAGGGAGGTCACACGTGCATGTATAAGGAGGGTAAGGAAGGGAGCAAGGAGTGGGAGACTACTGTGGTTCAACAGGGGTGTAGCAAGGGTTGTAGTGGGCAGATGGAGGGCATTTAGGAAATATAAGAAACGCAGAAAGAGGAGAACAGGGAAGCCTACAGGGAATCGAGGAGCCTAGCAAGGAAGGAGATTAGGAGGGCAAAGGCTGACATGGAAGAAAGGATAGTGAAGCAGGCCAAGGGGGGTAAAGGCATTTTTCAGATACCTGAGGGAATGGATGAAGACTGGTCATGGGATCACAAGGATCTTGGGGGAATCATTGCAGGACAACTATAGGAAAGTGGAAGAGCTGAATAGGTACTTCTCAACTTTTACAAAGGAGGGGGAGAGGGCTTGGAGTTGAGGAAGGGGGGGAGGGATGGAAATGAGTCCCAGTAGTATAGAGAGTGTCAGGAAGGAACTGACCAGGGTGAGAGTGGACAAGGCCATGGGATCGCATGGACTGCACCCGAGAGTGATCTGGGAGCTAAGGAAGGAGTTCGCTACCCCACTGGCGAGGCTATTTAATCTTTCCTCAGACACTGGTAAAGTGCTGGAGGACTGGAAGAGAGCCACAGTCATGCCATTACACAATGTGGGGGGAGAGGAGAAGGAGAACTATTGTCCAGTTAGCCTTACTGCAGTGGTGTGGAGGGTCATGGAGGCGCTCATCAGGGAAAGGGCAGTACAGTACCTTGAGGTGAATGGATTGCTGAACAAAAACCAGCATGGGTTCACAAGGGGGAAATCATGCCAGTCCAGACTCATGGAATTCTTCGACTGGGCGATGAAGGTAATAGACCAAGGTGGGGGGGGGGTGTGGACATGGCCTACCTAGACTTCAGCAAGGCCTACAACACGCACAACACATAATGTTGGCCAACAAACTGAGAAGAATGGGGTGTGGGATAAAATAACTAGATGGGTACAAAATTGGCTAGCTGACAGGACCCAGAGGGTGGTAGTGAATGGGGAGCACTCTAAATAGGGGCAGATGATGAGAGAGGTGCCCCAGGGGTCAGTATTGGGACCGGTCCTCTTCAGTGTGTGTGTGTGTGTGTGTGTATAATATAATATATATATATATATACACATACACACATACATACAGACATACACACACACACACATATATATATATATATATATATATATATATATATATACATACATATACATACATATATATATATATATATATATATATATATACACACACATACACATACACACATACACACACACACATATGCATTTTATATATATGCAACATAACAGACGAGCTGAGAGGGACGGTGCCATTCTTTCATGGATAACATCAAAATCTGCAGCAGGATGGACACTGAGGGAGGGGTGGAGGATATGAGGCAGGACCTAGGGGTGCTAGGGGAGTGGGCAGAGACATGGTAACTAAAATTCAACATGAGAAGTATGCAGTTATGCACATGGGACACAGAAACCTGAGGACATGGTACAAAATGAGAGGGGAGGGAATCAGGGCTACAGAGCAGGAGAAGGAGCTAGGTATAGTAGTATCCAGTGATCTTAAGGTGGGGAAACAGTGTACAAGGGTGGTGGGGAAGGTGTATGGGATTCCGGCTAGTATAGGCAGGGGAATTTATTTATTTAGCTTTTGTTGACCAGGTAAGTACACTAGACAAGACAATTGCCTATTTTCAGGTATGACCTGGGAGAGTACAGGAATTACAGATTTAAGTACAAAGGACAACATGATACAGATTGAGACAGGTTACAGGTCAGGTAAGGCATATCTTATACAGTATATACACAGTAGAACAACACATGTAGAAACTAAGAGCAGTACAATAAGTACAAATTGAGATGCAGCAGATACAACTCTATATACAACTTAAGGCACCAGGAAGTGGAGCCTCGGTTAGAGCAACACCACCCCGAAAACACGGGTTATGTTACATTAAAAACCCAGCAATCAACCCATACATGGCAGAACACATTCAAGAGAAAGGAGTGCAGTGAAGGATCAGGCGAGGTCATGGGGGTTTGGGACAACCACACACCGAGGAGAGTTTGAGATGGTTCCATAGGGAGGATCGAAGGCGCACATGTGAGTGGGAGGAGCGAACCTGGGCAGGAAATGAGTTCCACAGCCTGGGAGCACACGCGACAAAATCTCTATCCCCCATTAGAGTCTGGGTAGCAGGGATCTTAAGGATGGCGGGACCCAGAGACCTGAGAGAATAGGCTGAGGAGGCAGCCGGGACAAGGAATTTCGTCAGCCCAGGAGGGGTGCCAGTACCAAGGACCTTGCCTGTGAAACACCCAAGGACGAAGTCTATATGATTTGATGGGGAGAGCAAATTCAGCTCGCTATATAGGTCACAATGATGGGTGAGATGAGGGTCAGCCACAGCAAAATGGCAGACATTATTGTAGGCAATAGACCATTTAGAAAGGTGAGCTTTGGAGGAGCGAGCAAACAAAAGGAGCCCGTAGCAAAGCGAAGGGAGGAACACACCTCTGGCAAGAGCGAGACGGGCAGCAGGAGTAAGATTGCTCTTAGCTCTGTATGCCAGACCCAGTTTGCAGTTGACAGTCTTGCATACATTCTGAATGTGGCAGCCAAGGTCAAGCTGTGGGTCAAGTGTCACCCCAAGGTATTTAAAGTTGTCAGTAACAAGGATCGGGACACCATCGGTACCAGTAACATATAAAGGAGCAGGAGAAGCCTTAATCTTGGCCTGGGACCCAAAGAGCATGGCCTGGGTTTCCTTAAGATTAAGAACCAACTTATGGGATGAAATCCAGGACTGAATGTTCCCAAGGTCCTCACTCAGGTGGCGATTAATGACCCCTATATCCGGAGAATGAGTGAGGATGACCAGGTCATCCGCATAGAGGATGGGCCAACAATGGACAGAGATGGAGAGGAGTTTGTTAACAAAAATGGAGAAGAGCAGGGGCCCCAGGACAGAGCCTTGGGGGACACCCATGGTTACAGAAGTAGAGCCCGAGAGCTCCTTGCCATATTTGACAAGCTGCCTTCTGCCATGTAGATAGTTGGAGAACCAACGGAGCACACCAGGTGATAGACTATAGGACCTAAGCTGAGTGCAGAGCATGGCATGATCAACAAGATCAAAGGCCTTGGAGAGATCTATAAAGATTGCCCCAGAGTGTTTGCCCTGGTCCATAGCTGCCTTGATCCAGGACGAGACTGTGACAAGGGCAGAGGATGTGCTGTGCCCTTTCTGAAAGCCATGCTGCACAGGTGACAGTAGGTCATGTGACTGAAAATACTCAGAGAGTTGCCCTGCCACAACTTTCTCAAGGAGTTTGCTGACCACTGACAGAATGGCTATCAGACGGTAGTTTTCAATCAGTTTGGGGTTCCCCTGTTTAAGGATAGGGACCACCCTGGCAACCTTCCATATGTCCAGGATAGCCCCAGATGACAGGGACAGATTGAAAATATGGGCCACCGAGGAGGCAATATGAGAGGCACCAAGACAGAGGAGCTTCGGTTCCAAACCATCATGGCCAGCACTGGAGAAGGGGGGAGAGGCCAGAGAGCAATCTCTGCACCTCTTGCACCATCACAGGCTTAAAATGAAAGAGCGGACAGGGTAGTGGAGGGTCAGGGACATGTTCACAGTTATCACCTCCACTGGGGAGGAATGATGAAGTGAAAGCAGACAGGTCAGAGAAATGCAGGTTAAATGCATTTGTGATGGTTAGTGAGTTGTTGCAGCTAGCACCATCTATAAGCATATCAGAGGCCTCACCACTCGAGGAACCACTAACTATGTTCTTAATGTTCCTCCAGAACCTCCTGGGGTCCCTAGCTGAGCTCAGCAGCACAGTTTTGCAAAACTCTATTTTGGCCACCCTTATTGCTTTCTTGCACTCATTTCTGATTCTCCTGTACTGCTGAAATACAGCCTGATCCAACGTGGCCTTGAAATTTGCCCAACACTTGTCCCTAGACTTCATAAGGGCTAAGAGGCTCCCATGTAACCACTTTGTAGCCGACCCTCTGACCATCCATCTGATGAGTGGGGCATGCTTATCCTGCAGAGCCCTGAAAGTGCTGAGGAAGTGAGTGGTAGCAGATGAGGAGTCTTGGGCATTCCATACTGCAGACCAGTCAGTGTGCTGGAGATCATCTTGGAAGGAGCCAAGATCAAACCCGGAGAAGTCTCTGACCTGAATGATCTTATGCAGAATTTTCAGGAAGGGGATCTTCCACACACAGTACACGGGAGAGTGGTCAGAGATGGAGTTGGGAAGGATGCCCGATGAGCTGATCCTCTCAGGTCTGTTTGTCAGAACCCAATCCAGAAGAGAGCTCACACCTCCACTGGGAGAGCACCTGGTAGGGTCCTTGATGAGCTGCGACAGGGAGAGACCAGCAAATAGCAGCTCAAATGCTTTAGTGTTACTACCAAGCCAGTTTAGGTTAAGATCACCCAGAATCATTAACTCATTATGCTGGGTCACGGAACCAATGCTATCAAGGAGGACGGACAGCCCCTCTATGCCCCCATAGGAGGGTTGTAGGTAAACATAATATGTAGCTTTTTGGTCATCCCAAGTAACAGTACCGTGTGTAGTAACTCACAGGGGAACTGCAATGGCTGTTGACAGGGTAAAACCAACAGGTTGAGGTGGCTCCTGTAGTAGACCAGGATGCCACCCCCCACTCTTTTTTTCCCCCGGATGATCCTGCCTGACAAGTTCATAGTCGGCAAGGGCACATGCGGAATTTGGAGTTGAGGGTTTAAGCCAAGTTTCAGTTATGCTAAGGATGTCAGGCCTGTGTTAGGTGACCCAAGCAAGAAGTTCCACCAAGTTGGGCAGGAGGCTGCGAATATTAAGATGAGCTATTTTCAGCCCTTTGACAGCCGACCAGCCCACAGCTGAGGGGGATGCTTGGCAGGGTGGACCAGGGTTAAGCTCAATGTCACCTGCGAGCGCTAGGGTCACCAATAGGAGCCAAAGGAGATGCTTTAAGGAAGGGGAGCTATCCCTGGCAGGTGGCTTGCAGCCATAACACCTGACCACCTGGGCTGGGTGCAGGAAGCACCTGAGGTCAAGACAGCAAAGAACCCAGGGTGGGCATCTGCCTCCAGCTATAAGGTTGGAGAAGGTGAAGTAGGACTCCTCTGGCTGGGTACGAGTGCCCCAAGGTTCCCCCACAGGAGGAGTACCGACACCAATAAACCAGGGGATGCTAAGGACAGTGAGAAGACCAAAGGTGAAGGAACACGTGAGTGGAAGGGGTGACATTTTCATAAAAGAATGCTCAGAGTCCCCCATGTCAATACCAGGGATACTTGGCAAGGAGCGATGGTAAAAACTATACTAACCACCAGGCCCCAAGTTAGCAGCCAAGGGAGCCACCCACAATAAGAAAAAAACTGGATGTCCAGCAGCTGCAATCCACTACCACAGCTGATAGAGAGCCCACCCAATGAAGAGAACACAGTGACATTTCGGTTAGAGAGCACCCAAGGTTGTAGCCACTACAGAGGAGCGTCCAGCCCCACTAAGGGGACCCACCCATGGTCAAGAGGCAGGGACCTGAGCGTAAATGCAAGAGTAACTAGCCTAGAGTGATTACTAGGGCAGACTCAAGCAGACAGTAGCTATGTGAGCTAATGAGGCAGAACAGTGAACAAAGTTAGCAAAGCAGAACAGTAGACAAAATGAACCATGCTAACAGACAGTAATACAATAGGAACTAAGCCCATGTGAGGTGAGTGTACATGCTCCTGGCAGACAGTAATAACAGACATACTTTTAACTTAGGTTAAGCTGAGTTGCCTCCTATTGCCAGACCCGATTGGTCCTGGGCAGAAGGGGGGCGTGGTTACCGGGCATTTAACGGGAGGAGGGAACATTGTGGGTGGGAGGGCCGAAAAATTACAGTACAATAGCAGCTGCTTCTTCTGCTGCTGCTGCTCAGCCCCTGTCAGGATTCACCCCCAATTATTGTCCCGATTCATCAGGGGAGGTCCGCCTGGCTTTCAGATGATCGCCGTCGCCTCGACGGAGGTGCTCCATATTTGTTCATTGCGGGGGAGTGACTAGTGGGAGCTGCCCGCTCCTCCTCTGAAGAGATCTGAGGAAGCCTACATGAAATATTTGAAAGTCCTAGCTCAAGCCCAGCCTTTTGAGCCAGGCTGCCTGAGCATCACAACAGCTGTGGTCCAATTGGGTGCTGCTGCATGATTTAAAATTCAGAGAGTTTGGCGCCAAAAGGACTGCTGGGGCTCTGGTTTCTGTCAGTGGCTCGGTGAAAAATTACAGTACAATAGCAGCTGCTTCTTCTGCTGCTGCTGCTCAGCCCCCATCAGGATTCACCCCCAATTATTGTTCCGATTCATCGGGGGAGGTCCGCCGGCTTTCAGATCATCGCCAGCGCCCCAGCCCCGGTGGTCCCTGATTTGTTCGTTGTGGGGGAGTGACTAGCGGGAGCTGCCCACTCCTCCCCTGAAGAGATCCGAGGAAGCCCACACGAAATGCAGGAGGACAGAATCCCTGCTGCTGCTGTACCAAGCTATGGTAAGACTGCACCTAGAGTACAGAGTCCAGTTCTGGAGGCCTTACTTGCGTGAGGACATAGACCCAATTGAAAGGGTTCAGCGAAGAGTGACTAAGATGGTGCAAGGGATGAAGGGCAAACCATATGAACAGAGATGCAGCGAGCTGGGGCTACACACACTAGAGACCAGAAGGGAGAGAGGGGGACATGACAGAGACCTTCAAATACATAAAGGGGATAAACAAAGGGGGCCCAGGGTGCTTATACCAAATGAAGAAGAACACCACTACTCAGGGGCATGGCCTGAGACTGCAGGGGGTACACTTCAGGGGTAATGTGAGGGGGCATTTCTTTATGGAGAGGGTGGTAGAGGCTTGGAATGGGCTTCTGGAGGAGGTGATGGGGTGAAGACAGTGTCCAGGTTCACGAGGGCTTGGGAGAGGCATAAAGGGTTACAAGAGGGTTACGGGGTTCTCAAGGGGAGGCCGATGGTCTAACAGGGGGAATAAGGGCAGACTGGATGGACCATGTGGTCCTTTTCTGCTGTCAAAGTATATGACTCTATAATTCTATGAAACCTTGGCATTCCAAAGCCATGATCATCACCACATTCCAACACCACTTCAACTACAACATTATGAAGTACCTTGCCTTTGCATTCTGCATTCTCATTACATATATTTTTATTCATGTACCCTCCTTGGGTCACACCTGGAACTGAGCCATGGTTCAGTGTGCATGTCCCACTTACCAGTTTTCAATAAATAAATAAATGTGCACATTCTGAATACTCGTAAGACAAAGAGGTTATAAGTCTTTCCCAGCATCATCACAACACGCATTGCACCATCACCAGGAAAGGGGTGGGTCTGGCATGCAAATTAAGTGCTTTGCTAGGCACAGATACTTACCAGCTCATGATCAAATGCCCACATGCCAGAGCACCAACCCCTGTAGAACTGTGAGAAGCAGTTCTGTGTGCAGTAGTTCCATGAATACTCAGCACAGAACTCTCCCACCTTCTAGCATTCTTTCCTTCCTTGGATTCACAGAACTTCTTTGTTCATAACCACCGGACTGCTACAAACTGCTTTCTGTATCCAGCTTCCTGCCATCTGGAGCAAACATCTTGCTCCAGGTCACCTTTCTCCCACCCACTCATCTCCCAGATCTTCTTCCACTACTGTTCTGCTCTTAGCCTCTCCTCTGTTCCGATTACCAGGGCTAACTGTATCTGCTCTTCATAAATCAATGATCTGGCCCCATGATCCACATGTTTGGATTTTGTTTCTTAAAAGGATTGCATCATATGCATATATAGTAGTATATTTTCTTTTTATTACCATATTTATATCAAATATATATCCTTTTCTGGGTCAACAATTTTCAAATTATAATATTAATAATAAATAAATTAATAACTGAGGACTGAAATCAATGAGGAACCAATGATTAAATGGGTTTGTGCAGGGATATGCTGCCATGGAAGGGTTGGGGGTTCCACAGAAGACTAATGATTGCATTGTTTCCTAGAGTAGTTGGGGAGTCAGGTCACCTGACTGGAGAAATGTCATGGCAAGGTATATGCAGAAGTCATCATTTTCTATGTTTGTGGTCAAAAGTCCTATAACAAGAAACATCTGGCAACCATCATTTGCACTGAGGTTTAGCCACTGGGAGAGACTCCTCCCCCAGCGGCTAGGTCTTTCCCCCATGTCATACCAAGAAACAAGTGTTTGTTGAGTGCGACTTTCCTGGTCACTCATTTTGTACATAAATTCACATGCCATTATTCACTTTAGTTTGTTGCATCCTATCACACAAAGCATCCAAAACCTGACATTTAAATGTAGTACATTTTAAGGCTTGCTTGAGCCTCCCCTGGAACAGGTTGGGGCCTTCCTTGGGAGGCTGGCCTCACCATTTGAGAAACCCTGGTCTATTAGATAATGTCACAGGTGAAAATCCTCAGCAAAGCATCTACCACTTTGTATGCCTTAGTGGAGGACAGCGCAATGGCTTTGGGATAGCGGGTAGCATAATCAACAACTGTCAATGTATACCTCTTCCTCGAGGAACTTTGGGAATTCAACTGACCGACAACATCCATTCCAACCTTCTGGAATGGCTCCTCCACAAGTGGTAAGGGAATCAGGGCAGCTTTGGTTTTGCTCCCGGCCTTCCCTATTTCCTGACACTGGTGACAGGATTTGCAGTATTCCTTCACCTGCTTGGTAATATTGAGCCAACAGAAATTGTGGGCTAAGCGCTGCGTAGTACGACCAATGCCCAAATGTCCAGACATGGGAATATCATGGGCTACCTTAAGCAATAACCCATGATACTCTTGGGGAACAACAAGCTGCCTACCCATCACCCTTCCCTCTGTCCTGATGTTTTGTGTGTATAACAGTCCATTGTCCCAGTACACTCTGTTTTCCATCACCTCCCTGTGTCCCAGCAGACTCTGCACAGGCCTTCAGATTCTTTAAGTTAGGATCTGTCTGTTGTGCTGCTGCCAAGTCTTCCCACATAACCAGAGTAGGGGCATGTCCCCATCAGTTCCCAGGCTGAGGTCCATAGCTATGGCAATAGGGGACTTAGTATCACAACCTTCCCCCCTCCCCTTGGCTATGTGTCACCGCAACCTCCTGACAACAACCTTCAGTAGCAGTTGGATTAACTGTCACTAGGGGAAGTTCCATCCCCCTGTTTTCACCCTCTTTTACAAGAGCCACAACTTGGCTGGCCTGTCTCCCAACCTCTCCTGTCTGAATTTCTATGGTGTCCCAAAGATCACAGGAGCCCCTATTCTTTTGGCTCCTGGTTACAACACAAACCACTCCTTGTGGAACATCATTCCCCACAATAACATCCATAATGAGCTTTTCAGCTACAGCCACCTTCCTTACCCCTTCACCTGCATCTCCCCAATTCAGGGTAACACTGGCTAATGGGTAAGTTGTCTTTTTCCCTGTGTAATCCTTCACAGAGAAACTGATTTGGCAGTATTTGTTCAGCTGACACCAAATCCCCTTCTGCCAGGGTAAGAGATAGTCCTGTATCCCATAGCCCTCTAGTCTGTACCCCATTCACCATGACTGGGTGAAATTGCCCTCTCATATTGTCAGGGATAGCATCAGAGATACAGTGGGCAATAGTCTGTTTGTACAGGCCCTCTTACCTTCTGGGTTTTCTTAGGACACTGCCAAGAAAGATGGCCTGGCTATTTATAAAACCAGCATTCATCATGTTTCTTGTCCCCAAAACTCCCTTTTGGGCACCTGGGGATTCTCTTCTTTTTGCAGGGGCCCTGTGGTTTTTGGTTGCCTAAAATGCCCGCTTTTCCCTTTTGTCCCTGAATTCCCCTTGGGAGCAGCCCTGCTTCAAGCACAGCGATCCGCCAGCTCTGCAGCCTCTTTGGCAGTCATAGGATCTAGGCCCTCTAGCCAAAGCTTTAAGTCAGGTGACCAAATCCAATAAAACTGTTCAAGCAATACCACCCCTTCAATAGCTTCAACAGAATCTGCTTTCACCCACTCCCACCACGCTTTAAATACTGATGCCGTTTAGGTAGCTAATTCCTCAAAGCTCATTTCCGGTCCCTTTCAGATCTTCCAGAACTTTGCTCCGCTTGCATCAGAGTTCAGATCATTTTTTAATAAAACAGTTTTTAACTTATGAGAATCTTTACTTTCAACATTGTCCATCTGCCCCAGAGCTTTCCGTCCCCAGCCTATAAGCAGTGGAGACAGCTGAAAACTCCAGGTCTCTTGGGCAGATTGGCCTGGACACAGACCTTTTCAAATGAATTTAAAAACACAGAACATTGACTTTGATGGCAGATAAGGACTGCTTGGCCCACTCAGTCTGTCCATTTCCCTACCTATTGAATAAGCTGCAGATCCTAGTTAACCAACAGTCAACTTCCTCCTACCCTGCACTATAATTGCCTTATGTCTGCCCATGCATTCTTGAATTCCCCCACTGTTTCTGACCCCACAACCTACTCAGGGAGGCTGATCCATGCATCCACCACCTGCTCTGTGAAAAAATAGTTCCTCACATTGCCCCTGAGCCATCCCCCTCTATTTTCAAATTGTGCCCCCTCATTCATGCACATCTTTTTCTGAAAAATGCTACCCTGTTGGACTTTGTTGATTCCCTTGAGGTACTTGAAAGTTTTTATTATGTCCCCCTCTCCCTCCTTTCCTCAAGGGTATACATATTAAGCTTCTTTAGTCTCCCTTTGTATGATTTCTGGTGCAGACCCTGTACCATTTTAGTTGCCCTCCTCTGGACTGCCTCCATCCTGTCTATGTCATCATGGAGATGGGGTCTCCAGAACTGCACACAGTACTCCAGATGGGGTCATCATCAACTGTCTGTACTGAGGGAAGACAACTTCCTGTTTTTGCTGGGGATGCCTCTCCCTATGCATCTCAGTTTCCCCCCAGCCCTCCTTACTGCCCTCTCACATTGCCTGCCTACCTTTAGGTCATCTGATATGACAACCCCCAGGTCCCTTTACATTTTTGGAGTTGTTTGTACCTCCCCCCACCATTGTGTATTCTTCTCTTAGGTGTCCATGTCATCCACCTCTTTAAACTCAGCCATTAATTTTGAATTTAGCTTGTACCCCAGTCCTGGAGTTTCAGACCCAACCCCACCGCTTACCTGCTTGGGTGTTGCTGGGGTTGCTGTCTTTTGGAGTGTCAGCTTTTTCAGCTCGAACGTTCTCTGTCACTGTCTTTCTTCAGCTTCCACCTAGCATCACCTTTCTTTGGCCTCTCTCTCTCTTTTTCTCTGGAGCTGCCTTTCTTCGGTCTCTGCCTGGCACTGCCTTTCTTCAGCCTCTCTCTGGAGTAGTCGTTCCTCCAATTCCATCTCGTAACTTTTTTGCTGCATCTCGAATCTTTTGTGCTCATTGTCAAGCTGTTTCTCCTGCATCCCAGACTCCTCAGCTCCAGATCTTTGTCTGTACATGGCTGCTTCTCCTCTGGGCTCTGGATCTCCAAAGTCACCACCTCTGGCACCAATTGGGGTGGCACGTCCTTCGTCTTAGCTGTCAGATGAGCCTCAGTGAGTTGCCTTTTAATTTTGTTTTCACTAGGAATGCCCTTCTCCCCACAGATCTTCCTCAGTTGTTCCAGGTTCACAGTGCTAATCCTAGAAATGCATTCTTCTATCTATACTACTCTGCTAAAAAAGAATTTCAAACAGGATAGGGTCTATTGTCTGCAAATTTCTTTTCCACTTTCCAAATTCTGCCCTTGATTGTGATATGGTTTTGTAAGACCGTTCAAAATCCCAGTAGCTGGCACCAAGTCTGTCACGAGCCTAATCTGGGGGGGCACGGCAGAACCTCCTGTTTGCAGAGAAGGTCCCCCTTTTTACAGAACTCGTGAGCAGTTGTAGGGTTCAGGAAAAACCACCAACCTTCCTTTCTCCAGTGGGAGGATGGAAACTGTAGTTTTGAGTTCCCTTGACTCTGCACTATGTTCAGGGTTTGAATCCCTCCACTGCCACTGGCAGTCTCTTGCCTAAGTAGTTTTGTGGGATAGCTGAGTGGTCACTATCTTCGTTATCAAGGCACACAGTCTTTGCAAAACCCTTCTGTTAAAATGTTAGATCACACAATCAGACCCCAGGCAGAGTTGATAGGAAAATCAGAAACGTTTACTTAATAAAAACAGAGTTAATTCTACAGTTTGGAAGAGCTTTAAACTGCAGACAATACCAAAAATAAAACTGGATGGTTTACAGAAAACACTAGATACTGTTATTCTAAACTATACCTTATTCTGATGTTCGAGCCCAGAAAGATTAAATGTCCTTGTGGAGATGAAAGTTCTCTCCCTGTAGGTGAAAATTCATTAAGCCACAGAATTTGTAGTAAGTTGTGATCCAAGTCAGTTCTCTGAAAGTCCTTTTAAAAAGTCTCCAGGTGCTTGCTTGATGAAAAAGTCATAGTTTCCAAAATGCTGATTTAAAATCTGAATTTTCTGTTCATTATGTGAAAAGTTTAGTTTCCACACACTCAGGTCTGGTTTCAGAGGTTTTTCCAGGCCTACACATATACAGTTTGTAAAAGTATATACCAGTTTGGTAAGTGTTTCTTAGCTCTGAGATTCTCCAAGTGCTCTGACTCTTCACTCCAAGCTAAAACTGCTCAACTGCTCTGAAGTTCAACATGAGTCTATTAGATAATGTCTGGTCATTTTCAAGCACCACCCACAACTTTGTGATGGGATGCAACAGTTTACCTTTTCCTGCAGGTGTCACTGTGATTCCATGTCAACCCCAGTAACATCTGGTCCATGCATTTGGCTTGACCTCTGACCCCTAGGCCTTTCCATGACCTCTTTCTTGTCATTGGAAACTACATGTCCAGTTTTGTCTAATACTTTAAGTCTTCCTGGGTCCTAAAACTGTCTGTCCCTTATCTGGAGACTGACCAGACCCACCTCAGCTGTTACAGAAATTCTGGCTATTTTGTATTTACTCTTAAAAGCCTTTTAAAGAGACAGTATCTTAATTCTAAAGTACATTACAGCACATACACTAGGAATCTAAATAATGCATAAAAACCTATCTGGCAACATCCCTCCCTCCTAAAACAGAACCCGGTGGGAACACGCCCCTATTGGAGGCAGTTCTTCTCAGTTCTGTTTTAGATCCAGCATGTAAGACAGACCATCTACATTCCCATTCTTGGACCCAGGCCTATGCGAAATCTCCATATCATAAGCCTGCAAGGCAATACTACATCTTGGAAGTTTTCCATTTGTTTTCCCCATTTGGCCCAACCATACTAATGGGTTGTGGTCCATTTGAACCTTAAAATGTCTCCCATGAAGGTATGGTTCAAGTTTTTTTAATGCCCAAACTAAGTCGAGACATTTCTTTTCTACTGTTGCATAGGCTTGTTTCCATGGAAGCAGCTTTTTGCTTAAGTATGCAATGGGGTGCTCTCTCCCCAGATTGAATACTTGGCTGATGACTGCCCCATTCCCATATCTAAGGTGTCTGTTTGTACCACAAATGGCCTGTTGTAGTCTGGGCTAGCCAGCACCAGGACCCTACACAGTGAGGTTTCCAGCTGTGTGAATGCCTGCTCTCAGTCTGCATCCCATTTTACCCTCTTAGGCGTATTCTTTGTCACCAACCCAGATAAAGGAGCAGCCAGGGAGCTGTAGTTGGGAACAACTTTTCTAAAATACCCTGCTGTCTCAAGAAAGCCCTGACTTGTCTCTGGGTTTCAGGCATGGGCCATGATGCAACCTCTATTTTTGCTTGGTTTGGGTGGAGTTTGCCTTGCTCCACCACATGTCCCAAATAAGTGACCTCTGCTATGGCCACTTGGCACTTTTCAGCCTTAACAATCAGACCTGTGGCCTATATTTGGCCAAACACCTCCCTCAGGTGTGTCAGGTGTTTCTCCGAGCTATTGCTGAAGATAGCAATATTGTCCAGGTAGTCAACTGCAAAGTCCTTTGTATCCTGTAACAGCAGATTTAGTAACCACTGGAATGTAACAGGGGCATTCTTCATCCCAAAGAGCATGATCTTGAACTCGAACAGGCCGACTGGGGTGATGAATGCTGACCTTTCTCTAGCCCTGGCAGTCAGCATCACCTGCCAGTACCCCTCTGTCAGGGCTACTGTAATCAAATATGTCACCCCTCCCAGTTTTTCAAGCAGTTTGTCTGTGTGTGGCATTGGGTGGGCATTAGATTTCATGATGGAGTTAAGCCCGCGATAATCTATGCTGAACTGTGTAGTCCCATCTGGTTTTAGTACAAGGACTGCAGGTGAGACCCAGGGACTGTGGGATTTCTGGATCATCCCTAGATCCAGCATCTCTCCCACCTCCCTCCTAATGTCCTTGAGGACTGTCTCTGACACCCAGTAAGCTGTCCTACATATAGGTGCTTGGATCCCCATGTCTACATCATGCATCATTATCGGTGTTCTTACAGGCTTTTCCATAAATAAAGAGGCAAAGTCTCACAAAATGGTCCTCAACTCTTGGGCCTGTCCAGGTGTCAACTGGAGTGACAGAGTGATGGTCTCCACAGATGATGTCTGCTTGCTCTCGGCTAACAAGTCGAGAAGGGGATTTTCCCCCACCTAGCTCCTCCTCAGGACTGCAAACTGCAAGTACCATGTCTGCCTTTTTAAAATATGGCTTCATGTCAGCCCAGTGGTGCTGAGGGTTGAGGTGCTGGGTGCCACACCTCATGCCATGCAGGTGACCTGGGTTCGGTGACAGACTCGGGTAGCTGGGGGTCGGTAGGGGAGGGAGAAGATTGAGCATCTGGAGAACTGCTCACTTCTCCTTGGGGAGGGATCCAGGGATGTTCAGTGTCCTGGCAGCCCCCAATGGAGATTGGGAGTACTGCTGGATCACACGGCATTGTAAGGGGTGGAATGCGGCAGACACCAGCAGGTTTGCCATGCACAGGCGTTATTGCATGCTGCACTCCAGGGAGGAAACAAGGAAAATCCCCATTCTCAGGGATAGGTGAAGGCACCTTCACCCTGGACCACACTCCCAACACTGGGTGCCCTCCTGTCCACTGCCTGCCTGCTCACACCCGACACTCTATACTGTAGATGGAGCACCCTGGACGGATAGGGTGGCCCCTCCTCGGGGGGTTCAGAGCTTGGGGACATGTCAGGGAGAGGAAGAGAGTGTTTCAGGTGGGAGGTAGAGACCAGTCAAAAAATGGAGGATGCTGGAGAGAGTTCCCTGAGAAAGATGGTCAGAAAAAAGAAATTAAAAAATATATATATATATATATATATCTATATAAATATATATATATATATATATATATATATATAGCTTCATCATGTTCACATGATACATCCTGTGAGTGTGTTTTCAGTCAGCAAAGCATCTGCCACTTTGTATGCCTTAGTGGAGGACAGCATGATGGCTTCGGGATAGTGGGTAGCATAACTGTCAATATATACCTCTTCCCCGAGGAACTTAGGGTATTCAACAGACCCACAATACCCATTCCAACCTTCTGGAATGGCTCTTCCACAAGCGGTAAGGGAATCATGGCAGCCTTGGCTTTGTGTCTGGCTTTCCCCATTTCCTGACACATGTGACATGATTTGCAGTATTCCTTCACCTGCTTGATAATATTGGGCCAGTAGAAATTGTGGGCTAAACGTTGCATAGTGTGACCAATGCCCAAATGTCAGGACATGGGAATATCATGAGCTACCTTGAGCAATAACCCACGATACTGCTGGGGAACAACAAGCTGCCTGCCCATCTGTCCTGATGTCCTGTGTGTATAACAGTCCATTGTCCCAATACGCTCTTTTCCATCACCTCCCTGTGTCCCAGCAGACTCTGCACAGGCCTTCAGATTCTCAAAGCTAGGGTCTGTCTGTTGTGCTGCTGGTAAGTCTTCCCACATAACCAGTGCGTGGGGCATGTTCCCATCAGTTCCCAGGCTGAGGTCCATAGATGGGGCAGTAGGGGACTCAGTATCACATCCTTCCCCCTCCCCCAGGCTATGTGTCATGACTCCCTCCTGACAACAGCCTTCAGTAGCAGTTGGGTTAACTGCCACTAGGGGAAGTTCCATCCAACTGTTCTCACCCTTTTTTACAAGAGCCACAGGTTGGCTGGCCTGTCTCCCAACCTCTCATGTCTGAATTTCTGTGGGGTCCCAAAGATCACAGCAGCCCCTATTCTTTTGGCTCCTGGTCACAACACAAACCACTCCCTGTGGAACATCATTCCCCACAACAACATCCATAATGAGCTTTTCAGCTACAGCCACCTTCCCTACCCCTTCACCTGCATCTCCCCAATCCAGGGTAACACTGGCTAATGGGTAAGTTCTCTTATCCCCTGTGTAATCCTTCACAGAGACAAACTGATTTGGCAGCATTTGTTCAGCCCCCACCAAATCCACTTTCACCAGGGTAAGAGATGCTCCTGTATCCCTTAGCCCTCCAGTCTGTACCCCATTCACCATGACTGGGTGAATGTGCCCTCTCCTATTATCAAGAATAGCATCAGAGATACAGTGGGCAATGGTCTCTGTTTGCACAGGGTGGCCCTTTTACCTTTTAGGCTTTCTTAGGACATTGCCAAGAAAGATGGCCTGGCTGTTTACAATACCGGCATTCATCATTTTTCTTGTCTCCAAACTCCCTTTTGGGCACCTGGGGATTCCCTTCTTTTTGCAGGGGCCCTGTGGTTTTTGGTTGTTCAAGATGCCCACTTTTCCCTTTCACCCCTGAATTCCCCTTGGGAGCAGCCCTGCTTCAAGCACAGCGATCCGCCAGCTCTGCAGCCTCTTTGGCAGTCTTAGGATCTAGGTCTTCTAGCCAAAGCTTCAAGTCAGGTGAGCAAATCCAATAAAACTGTTCAAGCAATACCACCCCTTCAACAGCTTCAACAGAATCTGCTTTCAGCCCCTCCCACCATGCTTTAAATATTGATGCTATTTAGTGGCCAGTTCCTTAATGCTCATTTGCGGCCCCTTTCAGAGCTTCCAGAACTTTGCTCTGTTTGCATCAGGGTTCAGATCATATTTTTTTTAATAAAACAGTTTTTAACTTAGAATCTTTACTTTCAGCATTGTCCATCTGCCCCAATGCTTCCCTTCCCTAGCCTATAAGCAGTGGAGACAGGTGAAAACTCCAGTGGCCAGATATTCAAAACTGTGCTCTGGGGCCAAACATTGCCCGGAGCAAAAAGCAAGCTATATTCAAAAGGAATAGCCCAGAGCAAAACCTGTTGAATATAGCAAGCAAAGGAAGTCGAGCAAACAGGGCTAGGAGTGCAGGGCAAAAATAGCCCAAGAACAAGGCCCCTGGAATTCTTCGATTCTGCGGTTGCAGAATTTTACTCAGAATTTGCATCATGCCGCAGAATATATATAGTGCTGCATAATTCATTGGTTTTGGTGAATTTTCATTCAAATATATTGTTTTTCCATAGTATCAGACTTTCTTTCCCATCACATTTATCCTGAAGTCCCTCCTCTATGCTCTGCATATGATGTCATTGATGACATCACAACTTATTTAGCCAATGGCAGGACTGCGTTCTGCCAGAGAAATGAATAAATCATGCTGCAGAAATCAGAAAATGCTGCTGCAGAAGACAAGGAGCCCTGCCGCAGAAATTAGAAAATTCTGCCGCAGAGCACTAGGGGCCCTGCCCAGGAATAAGACAGCACTGAATATAGCAACAGGAAAGTGGACACTGCCACTGCAGCCCATTAGACCCTGGAGAAAGCTAGTGTTGCAGATGGAGAGTATTGTGTGTGATTGCACAGAGATGTCTCACATCTACTGCAAACAACAGTGTAATCCACACACTGCAGAACTGTGCTATGCTGGCGTGAGGTTTGCCCATGCTAACCTGATTACACAGTGCTAACACATTAGCCCAGTGCAAGCTTGATAGCCTGGGGCAAATGGGACCTATATTCAAAGCTCCCATGCAAATGAGCCTACTTAGGTAATCTGTGGGCAAACAGGTATATTTGCATCTCATTATCTGCTGCTTAGCATACATTATCACGCAATTTGCCCGGTGCTACTGCATGGAGCACACAGTGCCACCTATTGGTCGAAATAGTAGTACAAGCTGGATGCAGCAGGCCAAGGCATGCCCACAGCGTCCCCTGTTGGTCGGCAGGGAAGTACAGGCTGGAAGCAGCAGGAACTGTGTGCTGGCAGGCACAAACAAAGCAGACATCCTGCCCATGCAGCACTGCAAGCTGTACAACACAAGGTACAAATATAGGGAGAGAGAGACACAGGGAGAGAGTGATACCTATGTGTCACATAGCTAGATATACAACTGATATATACATACACACACACACACACACATATTATTATATATATACTGTATATATTTAGATATATAGAGAAAGAGAGAGAGGGAGAGAGTCACACACATGTCCACTGGCCATATGTGCCCTTATAGATGCCCCCCCAACAACATAGGCACCCTACGGCAGGTGTTGGTGGAACACAGTGGGGGGACCTATGAATGCATGGGACAAGCATAAGGCACGCTTGGTGGGGGTGGATGGACATATGCTGTAGGCTCCGTAGGGTGCGCAGCACACCCATACATTAGGGACCTGGGCAGACTGGCTGGGCCAGGCTGTCCACCCTGTCATCATGGTCCCTGTTGCCATGTGTGCCTGTTGCACACCCTGGTAGTCTAGTGGTCCCCCCCACCCCCCAGCATGTTTCCAGACCCCAGTTGCATGTTTATACAGTATCATCCTGAATTAGAGGTTCCCCACCTCTTAAATATTATTTTCGACTGCTCCCAGAGACTTGACATTCTGACCAGGAGTTTCTCCTCCACTGACCCTTATTTCTATCACCCTTGGTCTAGTGGTGCCCTCATCTGTGCTAATATCTCCCACCCGATCCCTGTAATATAAACATATTTCCTTGGTAGTCTAGAGGTCCTCCACCCGGTAGCACCGCCCAGCATCCCACCCATCAGCCACTAATCGAGCCGGTGACTGGCTTCAGCCTCCTCTCACACCACTGATGGTTAGCATGCTGATTGAGGAATGAATGAGCTGTACTGCATTCATTACAGAACAGCTCATTCATTCTCAGTCGGCGGTCAGCCATGGTGGTGTGACAAAGGCTGAGCCGGTCGCCAGCTCGATTCATGGCTGATGGGTGGAATGTGCGGGG
The DNA here is from genome assembly GCA_016271365.2 of Neoceratodus forsteri. Taxonomy (NCBI): domain Eukaryota; kingdom Metazoa; phylum Chordata; order Ceratodontiformes; family Ceratodontidae; genus Neoceratodus; species Neoceratodus forsteri. The sequence goes on along the minus strand of CM057449.1, from coordinate 140,631,144 downwards.
ACAGTGCTGCTGGGTGGGGGCTGCTAGACTACCAGGGCTATATGTTATATTACTGGGATCAGGGGTTGGGAAATGTGCTGGGAAGTGGGGGCATCACTAAACTACCAGGGTAATTTTTAAATTCTATGAGGAACGGGGGTCGGGAAATGTGCTGGAGGGTGGGGGGCTCCACTAGACTACCAGGGTAATTATGTGTTTCTACGGGGAACGGGGTCAGGATAGGTTCTGGAAGGGGGGACCACTAGACTACCTGGGTAATTATGAATTTGTAAGGGGAATGGGGGTCGGGATACGTGCCAGGAGGGTACCTCCACTATTAGCGCTGCCTTAAAAGCAGCTTTTCTTTGGCTGTAACTAGCACCACGCTACAGGTCGCGCTAATGCCTGTGGCATGGCACTCTGCTTTTGAATATGCTGGTGTGCTGGCATTCAGGGCCCCTCCCCTCTGTCCCACCCCTGCATTCATTTTGGTTTAGTGTCGGCACTAACACCTAGCACCAGTGCTAAAGGTGCATTTCAATATTGCAGTCAGGTGCAAGGTCGGCGCTAGTCCAGCGCAATGGCTTTGCGCCCGGCGCTGATCTCTGAATATCTGGTCCCAGGTCTCTGGGCAGACTGGCCTGGACACAGACCTTTTCAAATGAATTTAAAAACACAGAACATAGACTTTGATGGCAGATAAGGACTGCTTGTCCCACCCAGTCTGCCCATTTCCCTACCTATTGAATAAGCTGCAGATCCTTCCTACCCCGCACTATAATTGCCTTATGTCTGCCCATGCATTCTTGAATTCCTCCACTCTTTCTGACCCCACGACCTCCTCAGGGAAGCCAATCCATGCATCCACCACCCGCTCTGTGAAAAAATATTTTTGCACGTTGTTCCTGAGCCGTCCCCCTCTATTTTCAAATTGTGCCTCCTCATTCTTGCACATCTCTTTTTCTGAAAAATGCTACCCTCTTGGACTTTGTTGATTCCCTTGAGGTATTTGAAAGTTTTTATCATGTCCCCCCCTCTCCCTCCTTTCCTTGAGACAATACCTATTAAGCTCCTTAAGTCTCTCTTCCATGTCTTCTGGTGCAGACCCTGCACCATTTTAGTTGCCCTCCTCTGGACTGCCTCCATCCTGTCTATGTTTTTGTGGAGATTGGGTCTCCAGAACTGCACGCAGTACTCCAGATGGGGTCTCACCAGCTGTCTGTACAGAGGGATGACAACTTCTGTTTTCTGCTGGTGATGCCTCTCCCTATGCATCTCGGTTTCCTTCCACCCCTCCTTACTGCCCTCTCACATTGCCTGCCTACCTTTAGGTCATCTGATATGACTACCCCCAGGTCCCTTTCCATTTTTGGTGTGGTTAGTACCTCAGAAAAAAGTCTCTGGAAAACCAGAATGCTCCATGGGCAATGCAGTCTTCAGATTAGAGACCTGCTGCCTCCCAAATGTGAGTAAGAAATCCAGATACGGTCTCCCAAAATGAGAATGAACTGGGGACGCAACAAATAACATTGGATGGCACACATTTTCTTCTGTTAATATGTTTTATTCATTTTTCATGAGGCCCATATTTGACTTTTCACCTACAAACAAGTAGGCTTCATCATGAAGTGCCCTTTGAATCCTGCTAAATATATAAATATACATTTCAATTTTACTGTCTACCAATATTTACATAAATACATTTCTTTAAAATTATGAAAAATTATTTCACATAAAGGTATAACTCACTTCTAACGGTGACTTTATAACAGTCTTACTATATTTCTTTGAATTAATTAAACACAATATGCCTAAAAATAGATACAAGGAATGGCCATATAGCAAAAACTATTCCATTAACTATTTTCCTTATTTCTTAAACACACACCAACAGCACCTTCATTTCACCTAATGTAATATCCATTACTATTTCTCATTATGTTATCCAACATTAACATATATTTCCACAACCCCCAATTTTGTTTTAATTTTCAAAAAGACATGGCATTGTACACTGGTATGAGCCAAATGAAATGAAATACATCATTCTATGTTGGTTATATAATACAAAAGTGAAATATTAGCATTGACACAATTTCTGTATATTTGATATCCAAAACTATCTTCTCATTTCTTTAATATTATTAATGTCATGTATACTATGATTCATGATAGGCCTTTATTTTGATCAAAAAAGCAACGTACCTGCTGAGGGGAAGACCTCCCTCTCAATATTCAGTTCTTTGAAGTCTTTGTCCATTAAAGCAGTAAGCTGCTAAGCATCAAAAAACTCCTGTAAAAATATAAAATGAAAACTAAAAATATACTAACAACCTCCCCATATGCTCTGCTATTTCTATTTTTCTCTTTATTTTACTTCTCAAGTTTGTTTCACATTCTGTTTACCCTTACATTTATTTTTTATAAAATCACCACCTAAAGAGGAAAGCATAGTTTCATAATGGTATGTTGTTCAACATTATTGTTCTCATACTGACCTATTTTAAAACTATCACAATGTTCATGTGATTTCTGACCCGAGCGAGTTTCTCTGTATATCAAAAACAGCAAAAAAAAAAAAAATTGACTGTCTGCTTAGAATGTTTTTCTATATCTATATTTTTACCAAGCTCCATAGATGTTCTACTACCTTTTTCAACGATCTACATTATTACATAAAACTCTTCCAGATAAAATTTTCTTTAGATTCCCTGGATACTTTAAACATATCTTAAATGTACCATACATAGTTAATAGGACCGGGAACATTTAGATATTTTCTATGCTTTTGCTAATGAGCGATATTATTCAGACTCTATGACAGTTTATTTAAGCTCATAATGTACCTTACCCGTGGTCTTTTTTTAAAGCATACTTCTTTTCAGGCTGAAAGTGCCCTATATTCAAGAACAACAAATCATGACCGAGTTACACTTCTAAACTACTAGTATTTTAGAAAGCATTTAAAAATGACCCAATGGTCCAATCTTCTTCTGCTTACCTGTTCTTATAATGAGTTTCTGAATACCAAGCTGCCAGATTGCTCTGTTTCTCAGACCACTCGGATTTTTTTTATAAATGCTGGTAACAATTGAGGGAACTGGCTCAGCTCCACGTGCCCATATTATATATTAATGATATAAATGGTTCTATCTACTCTTACTATTTGAAATGGGCTATTTAGCAATTGAAAGAAATAGCAAGACTCCATGTGAAAATGTTAATGATGCAAATGATTTAATGTGTGCATGTCTCTAAGGATAGCACACATTCAATAATTAAAGAATATATTGCAGCTCCTCGGTCCCTTGTTAGAACTGCAGATGAATCTGTCTGTGCTTGTTACTTAACATTGCTTATCTCCACGGGCTAGTCTGATACTAACAGGCATTCCCTACTTATTTGCTTTTTAGATCAATCAGAGAATTAGTTCAAACTTTTACTTTAAATCCCTTAATACTGTCTTTAGTTCATAAATTCTGCGCTAAAGCAAGAGGGCTTAATCTTTCACTATCTTCATAATAAAGTTCCCAGTTTAAATTGATGTCACTGATGTCACTCTAGCTTTTCTGAGTTATTATTGCTACTTATTTTAACTCTCTATTCCTATGTTAAGTCTATGACTAATTGTGAGCAATTACTTTATATAGATTTCTAATCATGCAGTCTGTTAGACTGCAGGATATTAAAAAAATGCACACAACATCGTGTTCCTGTTTCAAAACTTTAACTTCTTGGTACAGACTTTTAGTATTTCAGCCTACTGAATCAGTTAGATCATGACATTATGTGTGTCCTTTTATTTCAACAATGAAGACAAAAAGAGAAAAATTTTAAAAGTAAAGATCCCAAATTCTCCTAATATGGATATGAAATATACATAACATGATGTGTATTGCTATATTCCTGTAATGGAGAAATAGGATATCTCATTTTAAATACCTTTATGAATAAAAAGTGAACAAACATTAAATGTACTTGCATTGGACTATTATTATTCCTATACTGTATTGTCTGCAAAACATATCTCCCAGTATTTACTTAACAGTAGAGAAAGGTAAAAAGGCAAAAAAGTTATGACACAGAAATGGAAACCAAAAAAGTTTATAAATATACCATTCTCAATTATTCTACGCTATATAAGACGAATAATATGTTTCTGAATCTGATGGCAGAAAACTCCTAAATCCATTACAAAAATAAACTATGTAACCTGAAACAATATAAAACCTAGTAATATTAAAACTATTAAATTGTACTAATAAAAAAAAACTAATATAACATAAAAAGTAAAGAGGAAAAAGAGAAGGGGGGAGCCAAGGGGGCAGAAAAAAGGGCAAGAGGATAAGCCCATCATTTCCTACAGCTGTTCCAATTAATGTCTCTGTTTAACCCTATTCTGGGAGCCAGTGCTCCCATTTCATAAATCCATTTTGTTTCAACCCTTTCTAAAGTATTAACAAAATTGCCACCTCTGTCTGAAGGCTGTACCACCTCTAATCCCTAGAATTTAAGAGAAGCTCCTGTGTGCCCTGCCTCAATGAAGTGTTCAGCTACTGGAGTGTTGATCTTATTTCGAATGTTAGATTTATGTTCCTGTATTTGCTGCTTTAACATTCTAGAAGTCATACCTATATATATCTTATCACATGGACATTGTAAGATATATATGACCCCAGCTGTGTCACATGTTATAAATTACTTAATAGGGTAGTTTTTGTTGGTAAATGGTGCATCTAGTTTTTCTTTTTACTAGTGTAACCACAAACAGCACAGTGTCCACAAGGTGTCATTCCAGGACTTAGAGGTCCTAAAAGTAATTGTCTCTCTAATGTTTTTTTTCCCTGAGGGTGACCCATGTGTACAAACTTGTCTTTAAGGGTTTGAACTTTCTTCTCAGCTACTAAAGGGGGCTGTTGGAAAAATGTTTTCATGCTTTGATGTGTCTGTAACAAATACCAGTACTTGTTTAATATTCATCTATCGGCCCATCTTATGATTGTGCCTTGTGCTGAACACTATTCTAGAGTTTGTTTTTGTTTTATTGTGCCCCTGTAGGGCCTGAGCCTGTGTTACATTATCAACTCTCCTTCTGGCATTTTCTAATGTATTTCTCCTGCAGCCCCATTGTAAAAATCTATCTTCAGTTATCTGTAACTCTCTTTCACAATCCTGGTTATCACTACAATTTCTTCGCTCCCTTAAAAATTGTGAATATGGAATACTTTCTACTAACTGACCTGAATGGTAACTATGTGCATGCAAAATGGTATTTCTAGAGGTTTCCTTTCTAAATAAAGTGGTTGTCAATCCTTGTTCCCCAAGTTTAACCATAATGTCTAGATATGGTATATAGTCTCCACTACTATTTAATGTGAATTTTAAATGTTCCATGCTTCTATTGAGCTATCCATGAAAGCTGTCTAATTCCACCTTAGTGCCTGCCCACAAGAGAAACAAATCGTCAATGTATCTTTTATATAATTTTATGTGTTGAAAATAAGGATTAGTTCTTAAATCCAAAACATATGTCATCTCAAAATCATACGTAAAGGCATTTGCATACCCAGGAGCCATGGTGGACCCCATGGCAGTTCCTTTGCTTTGCTCATAAAAATCCTTCTCAAATCTGAAATAATTTTTATAGAGAATGAAGTCAGCTAATAATTGCAAAGTTTGTGTTTTAGGGTGAGCTATAGGTTTCCTAGTGTCTAATAAGCGGCCCATGGCTTCTATACCATCTAAGTGTGGAATAGATGTATAAAGATCTGATACATCTAAAGTTAGTAAAAGTAGATTATGTTTCTCACTGGAGTTAAACTGTACAGTCTGTATTATTGTAATGAAGTGTGACATATCCCTGACATATGTGATAGTATTTTCTTCTAGGGGTTGTAAATGAAAATTGATGTAATTAGATGCAGGTTCAAATAAACTCTGTATGCCAGAAACTTCAGGATGACCAGGGGGGGTTATTACCATCTTTATGGATCTTTGGAATAGAATAGAACACAGGAATTCGGGAATATTTCTGCTGTAAATATTCACCTTCCCATTCTTTGATACTGCTAGAACTCATTAAATCTTCTAATCTTGAAGAATGCTTGGGACAGGCACAAGGAAAGCTTGAGAGGGGAGGGAGTGATGAAAGCCATTGATCACATAGGGTCAGTGGCCACATACAATGTATAGGGCCTACGGGCAGACTGGATGGGCCTAGTGGTCCTTATCTGCCAACAAATTCTATGTTTCTATAATTTACTGTATATCCCTTTGTAGTTCCACAGTTGGATCTGCAGTGAGTTTCCTGTAATGATTTCTGTCCTTAAGTAATTTTAAACATATAGCTCTATATTGTATATAGTCCATGATCACTATGCCTCCTCCCTTATCTGCTGGTTTTATGATGATGGTATTGTCATTTTTAAGTTCATTGAGTACTCTTCTTTCTTTTTGTGTGAGGTTATCTCTGACTGGCCTTCTATCTTGCTCTCTAGAAAAAAGTCCCTGAATCTCTCTTCTGACTACATCCGAATATATTTCTATAGCCAGATTGAGTCCCACGGTGGATTGTAAGTGGATTTTATGCGTAAAGCTTGGGTTAGATCCTGCTTGTATTGATCTCCCTGTACCTGGTCCCCAAATTCCACTCTAAGTCCTAATGTTCTAAAGAAACTTTGTAAATCCACTTCTAATTCAAAATTGTTGATTGAACTAGTTGGTGCAAATGAGAGACCTCGAGATAAAATACGAACATACGAACATACGAAATTTGCCAGCAGATAAAGGCCTAGAGGTCTATCAAGTCTGCTCGAATGTGCAGCTAGCACCCCTTATTCTGCAGCTGCCTCCTTCCACCCTTCCCTTCATTAACCCTCCCCTTGTCCTGTCCCATCCTCGCTAAGCAGTCCACTGTTCTACTGCATACCACTTCTGCAGGTAACATTCCACCCAGCCACCACCCTCTCTGTAAAAAGTGTCTCCTCATCTCCTCCTGAACCTTCCTCGCCCAGTCTCATATCATGGCCCTGGTGGCCCTCCCTCCTTACTTTGAACAGCCCTCTGTACCTGTCTTGTTTATTCCTTTCATGTATTTAAAGGTTCAATCATGTCCCCCTGTCTCTCCTCTCCTCCAGTGAGTACATGTTCAACTCCTTCAACCTCCCTCATATGATAAGTCCCCCAGACCCTTGATCATCTTTATGTCGCCTCTGCGCTGCACTCCTCCAGTAACTTAATGTCCCTTTCAGATACGGACGCCAGAACTGCACGCAGTACTCCAGGTGTGGTCTAACTAATGACCCATACAGTGGCAGAATCACCTCCTCCTCCTTGAGGATATACCCTTGCAATACAACCCAGCATTTTGTTGGCCTTTGCAGCTGCCTTCCTACACTGTGCCGAGTTGTTCATTGACCCTGTGATGAGCACACCCAGATCCTTCTCCTCCTCTGTCTGGGCTAGCTGCACTCCCCTAGCTGGTAAGTCCTCCTTGGGTTCTTCATCCCAAAATGCATCACCTTGCACTTTTTGGCATTAAAGCCCAGTTGCCAGGTGTCTGACCAGGTTTCAAGCTTTGCCAGATCATCCTGCAACCCTGCCATCCCCTAGGTCATCCACCACGCGCCAACCTTGGTATCATCAGCAAACAGACTGATCTTGCTCTTGATGTCCCATGATATGTCTGCAATGAATATCCCAAACAACACTGGTCCCAACACCGAGCCCTGGGGACACCACTGTCACTGCCCTTGGGTGTGAGAGCCCCCACCCACCACCACCCTCTGTTGCCTTCCCTGCAGCCAGTTTCCTACCCATCTCACCAGCATTGCACCTGCCCTGTGCCTACTAACTTCCTTCCCAGCCTTCCATGTGGCACTGAGTCGAATGCCTTACTGAAGTCAGATACAGGACATCCACTGCATGTCCCCGTCCAGTTGCCTAGTTACCCAGTCATAGAACCCGACCAGGTTGGTTTGGCAGGATCGGCCACGTATGAAGCCATGCTGTCTGCTGTCCTGTAGTCCTTTGGCCTCTAAGAGGGCCACCAGCCTCTCCTTCAGGATAGTCTCCATTAGCTTACCCACGATGGATGTGAGGCTCACTGGTCTGTAGTTTCCTGGTTCATCCTTGGGGCCACTCTTGTGGAGGGCACCATGAGCCATCCTCCAGTCCTGAGGTACACCCCCAATGTAGTGAGGCATTAAATAGGTCTGCCAAAGGTCCTGCAAGGACCTCTGCTCACTCCTTCAGTACCCTGGGTGGATGCCATCTGGGCCTGGTGCCTTGTCCACCCTCAGTGCCTTCAAACCCTCTCGAACTCTGTCCTCCATGATTTCCCATCTGTCACCACTTCCCCCTCGTCTGCCATTTCACCCATCTTGGGTGTCACCCCCTCTTCTCTTTAGTAAATACTGAGCAGAAGTACTCATTTAGTGCTTCCGCCTTATCATACCCTGCTTCCACCCAACCCCCTCCTTCCTAATCCTTACTATGTGGTCCTTACAGCCCTTTTCTCCTGATGTACTTAAAGAAGTCCTCCCCTTCTTAATGCCTTGTGCCAGCCTGAGTTCCGTAGATGCTTTGGCTCCCCTTACTGCCCTTGTCACCTCCTTCATTCTGTCAAGTACTCCTCTCTGTCCTCCCCTCCCTGTTTTCTTGTATTTCCTAAAGGCAGCTCTTTTCTTCCTATCTTTTCCATGACCTCCTTGCTCAACCAGCTCGGTTTCTTAGCTCTAGCCTTCTTGCTCTGGGCTTTGCAGCAGGTTTGGTTGCCTCCACTATCCCCAACTTTATGAGCTCCCATCTCTGGTTAGTATCCATACTAGATTGAATTCTGGCCAGGTACCTTTACCACTTCCCCATCCTCCCAAAGTCAGCCCTCCTGAAGTCCAGCACCTTGTGCCAGATTCCACTCCTTCCTTGCCCATATCCAATGTGAGCCATACTGAGTGGTGGTCACTCCCTGACAGCGGTTCCTCCACTGTAAGTTCTCTCACAAAGTCCCCATTTGCCAGCACAAGGTCAAGGGTATTCCCTAACCTGGAACCCAACCTAAAATGTTGGTCTCAACATCTGTTAGTGGTCACTTACTGATGTTGAAAATAGGTATTACTTCTGGTAGTACCTCTGTTTGGGTCGCATGTCACCCCATCATCTGCCTCGCCCTGGCCTTCCTCTGGCTCCCCCCTCCTCACTCTACATCCCCCTCTGTGTAATTCTTGCCTCTGGTGTTGTATCGTTGTTCTCTGCATTCTGTTCTGTCTTCCATGTTGGAAGTACCCGGGGACTCCCTGTCCCCCATTGCCTGTTTGGAAAAATGTTCCCCATCCTATGCTTGTGCTTTTCCATAATGGGGTGTTGATTTATGACTCACCCTAGTGTAACTGCTGTCACTATCTGAACCACTGCCCTGGTGCTAAACCTGCAGAATATAGTGACCTAAGGAAGCTGGGCAAACTGGGCTGGGAGTGCGGAAATAAGACAGCTCTGAATATAGCAACTAGGAACTGCAAACCACAACAGCAGCCAAGTGCACAGCAATGTTTTTTTTTTATATACTTTCTATCCCCCCCCCTCCAGCTCCGATATCCTTGGGAGCACCTAGGAGCCATCCCTCTGCAAGCTGCTTTACCTGATCTGCCCCTGTCACCCATGGAGCCTCGGTTTACCCCCCCCCCCGAGCGGGGACGAGGTAGGACCCAAACACCCCAAACATTCTGGCCTCATCAGTTGAGGGGTGCCAGGAAGGTGGCTGCACATCAAGGGCAAGCACCGGTGCTCCATCTCCTTCGGAGCTGGAGGGCATTTTCCCTTGTTCTGTAGGGGAGTGGCAGGTGCCCCAACATCAAGGTGTTTCCACCGACGTCTGCCACTCCCACCCCTTCTTTCATGCCCCAACACTTGCTATGCTGCCAGCTTCTGCCAGAGGCCAGCCAAATGCTGAGCAGGAGCCCCCCTCCCTCCCGGGACAGGAGAGCTGTCCTTCAGATGCTCAATCCTCTCCATCCCCTGCCAACCCCCAACTTCCTTGACTTATTCCTGAAGCTGGGTCATGCACAGCGATGTTATATTTATTTTTTTATTTACTGAAATGTTTTACCAGGAAGGAACACTGAACAACAAGTTGCTTGTCTCCCAGTGTGACCTGGGGGTAGGGGAACATGAGGGATTGGAACAAAAAGCTCCAAATACACAAATATACAAATGAGTGCATACAACAATGATGCATGAGGACTATAAAGTGAACAAAGACTGAATGAAAAGTTAACGTTTTTTTTTTAACTAAAAAACAAAGGGATTGGCTACTCAGATAGTTACAGAACGCAAAGTACAACAGTTGATGCAAGCAGCTAGGAAGCATGTAGCCAGTGAAGGTAAATAATGACAGATTGGAGACAAATAGTTGAGCTAAGACAAGCTAGTAAGCAGAGTGCAGTCAGTGCAAATTATTGTGTTACAACAATAGTGCAGTTACACTAAGCTACAAGTGCTATTGGGAGTTAGTGGCTGACAGAGACTGATGAGGAGTGAAAGAGTGGAGGAGGGCATGGGAGGGAAGATAGAAGGAAGAGAGGCATACCATGGATCTGGCCCCTAAAGGATTCTGAGAACCCTGCCAGGGGATGATCCAGGCAATGGTAAAGGAGGGGATGTAGGAAAAAAGGAAGAGGGAGCAACCTCATGCCTGTCCTCCCTGCACCTCACATGCAACTCTTAGACAGGAATACCTCTCCCTGCCCCCACCTCCTACCCCCCGCCCTCTTAGCTCACTTTGTCCATGACCTCCCACCCTGGTGCCTGCTACCAGATCCTCCTTCCCCCCACACATACACCTCAAAAGTCAGATTCTACAAGGCTGCCTTACTCTGCCACACACCCCCCCCTGCTATCAGGAAATGTACACCCTAACCCTGGGCCACCCCCCCACAGGTGTACATCAGGCGGTCAGGCCAGGTAATCTTCTAATTGCCTCCCTCAACATCTGTAGCTTACTGAAAAAATGTACCCCCCCTTCAAGGTTGGCTTGCTCTACACTTGCCAGACATCCAGGCCTTAACTGAAAGCTGGCTTTCCAAAGACACCCCTGACTCATCAGTGACCCTAAATGGCTACTCCATTTTCCGGGCTGGCAGACATGGTAAGAGAGAAGGTGGCTGTGCTCTCTACATAAAAGACTCCTTACAAGCCCTCCCTGTCTCTCTCCCACCCCCTGCCCACGGTGCCCAAACTCTCATAGTCAAGTTGCTCCTTGGCAACCCCAGAAAACCCTATATATTACGATAGTCTATATTCCGCCCCCACAACCAAAAACTTGTCTTCGAAGCTGTCATGTCCTGCATCTCCCAATTGCCTTCCAATAGCGAGGTAATAGCCCTATGTGACTTCAACGTCAACTGGATATCCACCTCTACCACCTCCTATAAGGATTCTATCCTGGCTGTTGATCTTACCCAGGTTGTCCAGTCCTCCACCAGACTTGACATCAAAACAGACACCTCTACACTACTCAACCTCATTCTCATCAACCGGCTCAAAAAATCTCTTCCAGGTCAGGGTACTTCCTGATGTTTTAAGTGACCACACCCTTGTAACTTGCTGGTGGTTGAATAAACTCCCAACTGCCCCTCCTAAAATCTCCATCCAAATGTGCTTGAAAAAAGGGTCCCTTCCTTGCCTCAAATCCTATCTTAGGTCCTCTGACTGGTCCCCCATCTATGCCGCCCAGTCCGTTGATGCTGCCCTCTCTTATTTCATCTCCACCTTTAACTCCACTTGAGATATCTTTGCCACTTTCTCCAAACAACTCTCAAAAAACAGAGACACCCCTTGGCTCTCCCAGGTGCTGCTTGACCAAATGCACCACAGGGACAATTTCTGGTATAAAGCCCTGGACTTGAAACTCCCCCATGATAAGTAACACTACAGAGAAGCCAGGAAAAATGCACCTGGGCCATTCGCCAAGTCAAGGCTACTTACTATCAGCAAGCCCTCACCTCCACCTGGGGATCAGGGTGAATATTTTCAAGCAGTATCAAATAACTTAGTGGTAAAGTAGTTTCCCCAACCCCCTGCACAACTCATGGTTGAGGACTCCATCATCCAAGACCCCCCTGGCCATTTCCAACTCCCTAAATGCTGCTTTCTCCAACCTCAGTCATGTCCTTCCACCAGACTCTTCAACCCCCCCCACCGGATGCCCTCCAGACCACCCTGCCCTGACCAACACCCTTTTTTTTTTGTCTATGGACCTTCTCCTCTTGAGAGGCCAGAAGCTATCTCTCCAAAGTCCTGGCCAAGCCCCACTATAGCAGAGATTCCCTTGACCTCAAGCTCCTCCGCCTAACCCTAGATGAAGTCCTCCCCATGCTCACCAAAATACTAAATATGTCCGTCTGCCTCTGCCAATTTCCAACTCCCTGGAAACATGCCGTAATCACCCCATCCTTAAAAGTGGGGACCGCTAATTCCCCAACAATTACCGACCCATCTCTTTATTGCCCCTATCTCCAAGGCACTCGAAAAAATAGTATCGGACCTGCTCATAGACTACTTGTCAAAGCACAACCTGCTGTCTCCTGAGCAGCATGGCTTGCAAAGTGGCCACAGCATCTCTACAGCACTCCTAGAGCACACCTCCTTTATTCACAATGCCTTCGAACAGGGTCACTTAGTTGGGTTGATCTACATCGACCTAACTAAGGCATTTGACACCGTCAATCACATCTTGCTCCTCAACTCCTTGCCCTCCTTGGGCCTCTCACATGAAACCACATCCTGGTTTAAAGACTACTTCTCTGGCAGAACATAGCAAGTTAAAATCAACTCCACTATCTCTTCCAGCTGCCCAGTCCTCTCGGGGGTACCGCAAGGCTCAATGCTTGGACCCCTCCTCTTTACCCCTTTCCTAGATTTCCTCCCTAAATCCTACAGTGGTAAAACTCATGCTCTATGCAGATGATGCTGTTGTTTTCTGGAGCCATCTGCACCCTAATACCCTCCAAAATGCCCTCCAGGTTTTTTTACCGAAGTAGAAACTTGGTTCACAGTCCATCGGCTAATCTTGAACTACAAGGAAACCAAGACCATGATCTTTGCCCACCGCCAGAGCCCACACCCTGATTTCCCACTGTACACCACTAACTCCCTAGGAACCCCCCCCCAGAGCAGGTCACAACCTTCAGATATCTAGGTATTACCCTCGATACCTCTCTCATCTATCACACTCACATCCAGCTCCTCTCCACTTCTGTCAACTCCAGACTTGGTCTCCTCTATCATCACAAGCATTGCCTTGGCTCCAAGGCTATCCACCTTGCTGTTTCCTCCTCGGTGCTCTCCCTGGTGGACTATGGGATAGTGATATATGGCACTACTGACACAGCTGCTTTACACTGCATCAAAATGGCTCTCAATAAAGCCTGTTGGCTGGTCACGGGATGTGATAGACTGACCCACACTTGTGAGCTATACAAACTCATGCAGTGGCTGAACTTTGAGGGGAGACTTAAATACCACACTTGCCTGCTTACCAAGAAAAGTTACCACAGGCAAGCCCTCCCAAGACTTCACCCCCTTATTCAACTGGCCCTTCCCCTCAGGGTCTACAGAACCTCGGCCAAAGCACCTCTTTTAGTTTCCTGCTACAGGACCTCTCTGGGACAAAGATCCTTCCTCTATCATGCTCCCCTCGCTCAATGGCCTTTCGGCCTGTATCTCATTGGAACCCAAGCTCGGACTCTTTAAAACTAACCTAAAGACTCTACTTCTTGATTCTGCTGCCTGTACTTACCCTTAGCCCTCTCTCCATGCCCTCCTCCCCAGTTGACCTTTACCTCCAGTCTCCCGCTTGTTCCGGTCTTAGTACTGGGTACCTCTCTAAGCTACACAGCTTATGCTGGCTTTTCCATATCATTTGTTCATTATTTCTGCTTTCTGTGTTATTGAATAAGTGTCTGTAGATGCTGAGTTACCTGACCCTAGCGTTTTGCTCTCATTTATGTCCACACTGTACTGTAATGTTCACGATGTACTGTAACCTCTGTACCAAGACATGGAGCCTTCGCTAAGGAGTCTATGACTCAAAGGGTTGTAATTCCAATTGTGATAATAAATAAAAATAAAATAAAGCTTTCAGAAAAAAAGATGTGCAAGAACAAGGGGGAATAATTTGAAGATCGAGGGGGTACGGCTCAGGGACAATGTGAGGAAATATTTTTTCACAGAGAGGGTGGTGGATGCATGGACTTCCTGAGGAGGTTGTGGTGTCAAAAACAGTGGAGGAATTCAAGAATGCATGAGACAGACATAAAGCAATTCTTGTGGGGGTAGGAGGAAGTAGGCTGTTGGTTAACTAGGATCGGCAACTTATCCAATAGGTAGGGAAATGGGCAGACTGGGTCAGCCCAGCAGTCCTTATCTGCTGTCAAAGTCTATGTTTCTATGATTCTTTCAGCTACTGAGTTCTTAAAAGTTATGAACTTTTTTTGCAAATCAGGCTTAAATACATACAGTAAATTCATGCTGTTCTGTAAAGGAAAATATCTGGGTCATAAGTTCAACAATTTTCATCACAATAGTGTAATAATGTTCTTTGTCCTGATCAAGTAAAATATGGACAAGCCCTGAAAAACAGGTTAACAAAGGTTCCTCCAATGTGTTCCATGTTCTTGTATGAATCGGTGATGAATTCCACAGTACAGTAGGTGGTTTCTCAAGCCTTAGTCCATGTGGGACCCAGCCTCTTCTGTGATACTATTGTAATGAGGTTTATTATAGAAAATGTTCATGTCTCAAAACCAAAGCAGTTTCACTAAAGTAGTAGCATTAATACTTTGGACTATCTATTACTTGGAAACTTCTAAGGGGACAGGACTCAGTTCCCTGGCAAGTTTGTTTACTGTCCCAATGAAAATGTTTTAGACTCTTGGAACATTTCTTGTTGCATGTTCTCTTTAGGAGAACAACATTAGGATGCAAAAGAATGGAATTCTGTCCCTGAATATTTGTTGTACACCAACAGTGTTGGTATATTTAAATCGCACAACAAAACCTATTTTGTTATCCAGTTCCAACTGCTCACGTTTTCCCTGATTGTATGTTGTGTTTATGCATTTTTATGTTGCTCCACGCCACCCTTGAAAATGAGCAATGTTTGTCCATAAGCTCTTATGAAGTTACCAAAAATTTAAAATAAAATATAAGAACAATTGACCCTTCTTCATGTGATATTTTTAGTATTACATGAATCTGCATGTAACCCCCGGACCCCTGCCTTTTTGCAAAATGACAGGTGGCATGCTGTTGAAGCTGACAGCAGTACCTGGTGGGGACTGGGTTCGGGGAGGACTAGGTTACTCGGCACAGGGGGCCTAAGTTTGGCTACTCTGCACAAGGGCACCCAAGTAAATCTGAACACAGGAAGCAATAACTGTAATGTTCAAAACCAGGAATGGGATTCTACAGTGTGGCTTTTATTCACATCCAAGCTGAACAACAAAGCATAGACGGACCCCCACAGGGCTACATTCCTGGTAATGCAGATTAGAGACAACAAACACTTCTTCACATTTCTAGCCCTCAGGCACTGAACCCACCAGACACACAGCCTGGACTTGCACGCAGCTTTGGGTACACAGCCCGACTTGTACACTACTTGGGTTTTCCCCACTGGCCCGGCTTCCCCACCGGCCACTTGATCCACGGTCCATTATGGGAATGAACCAGTTTTCCTGTTGGTGGCTCCCCAAACCACCTTAGAGCCTTTGACTCCTAGACGGAATTTTCCTTCCATCCCATGTCTGGGTACTTCCCTCATCACTGACCAAGTGCATGAGGCAAAGTAGAAATCCACAGAGCAAATCCGTAGAGGTGGACCTGGTCACTAAAGATGGGGGGTCTCCCACCTCCAGCTCCCACAATCCATACCCCACCATTTCTCTGGATACTAAACAACTCTTTTCTGAAAGCTTGGCAATGTAGATTACTGGGTAGACGTATGTCACATCTCCTCTACATATCTTGACTTTCCCTATGTGCTGGATTTGAACATACTTTTACTTTTGGCTAAGCCTATTACTCTAGACCTCCCACTACTTCAGTAGTCCAATCCCCACTTTAACACAGTTCCAGGGTGAAAACATGGGCCCTTTAGAAAGAGCAGAAACTCACCCTCCGGTTGCAGGTGCCCCACAGGCGAATCACAAATCTTCTTGTTTCCCAGACTCTTGGACAAAATAAGGCAGCTTCTTCACTAGCAGTAGTCAGGGGGTTGCCCCTGGAAATGCAGGTAAACCTTCCTGCCCCATCCCCTGAGGGATGGGACACAGAGACCCGAATCAGTGGTCTCCACCACTTTAAAAATAGCTCACTGTGTCTCTCTTTAGATGGAAACACACACCTTTCTCTAATTGTAGTCCTTTTTCAGGGCTGAGGCTCCAAGAGCCTGAGCAGAGCTGCTGTGCTCCTCTCACAACAAGCTCCAACTCCAACTGACTACAGACTGCTATTCAAACCTCCCAACATTCTACTTCAACTCCCTGCTGCAGATTCCATTGTGGCTCATGCAGCTGCAATAGTTCTGTGGTGATGTCATCCCTCAGTCTCAGCTGAGACTGAGAACAGAGTGAGACAGTGTGAAATCCATTTAACTGGAGTTTCACAAGCTGCCTTCCCTGCCTACCACTAGGTCTTACTGGGATTCCCTAGTAACCCCGGGTAACAAGGGGGTTACATGCAATCATGCAACTCAGGTTACTACTTGTTTATCCATTTTTTTGATTATCAAAACCATTACTGGCTAAAGCTTGGTCAGCAGTTTAAAAGTAGTTTTCCACATTAATCCCATCTAGAAGTCAGTTTCCTGTAATTCATAACTGATTACGTACCTGCATCTTATGCATTCTACACAGTGCTAACATGGACACTGTACATCTTTCAAGACTAGGCTTAATGAGTATGTAAGGGGAAAAGGCATTTAGGTTATGGCTGTTAGATTAACACAGTCTCACTTCATCTCATCAAATGTACAGTGGTATTCAGAAATCTGCCCCAGTATATCCAGATACAGTATAATAATTGAATACTTCACTGGAAACCCCCATTCATTTTAACGGGATTTCCTGTGATATGCTGCATTTTTGAAGATATATAGAGATTTATTGAGCCATACCACTGGCTACTACTTTACGTTAGCACCTCTTGATCCCTAAATATTAATAACATAGTGTGTGTGTGTGTGTGTGTGTGTGTGTGTGTTTGTTTTCAGTGCTTACAGCCCACCACAAATACTGAGTATATGAATTTAGGGGCCACTGCGAGAAATCGGAACCAGACCTAAAACAATGGATGAACAGAACTCCTTCCCTTCCTGAGTGTCTGGATAAAACAGCAGAAGAATGACTCTCTTCCCTGACATCAGTATCCAGGGTTCATTTGCACTGACTTACCATTCAGTGTTTGAAATGTGACTTCTCTCTCAATATAACCGAGACCAAGCTGGACTGCTAAATCATTTCCATGAAAATTAAATTTTTACTTAAGATATACTTCAAAATATGTAACTTGGTGTGTATGGCAACATTGCTAATAGTAAAACAAGGGCTTACCATGATTCACTTAGGTCAACTAATATATTGTATATAGTAACATAGCAAGGTCAGGTCAGAAGAGACTTGGGGTCTGTATATTGCTCCCCACCTTATAAGCAAGTATGAATAAGTATGAAGAAATATAAGCCAAACTAACAGTACAGGTAATGTTGGGGACTTCCTACAATTTATTCAGTGTATAGCTGATTGTGCCCTGATGTTCACTGTGGCTCCTAATCTAAACACAATGATCAGAGGTTGAGAGTTTTCATATTTATGGCAGACCTGTCGGCAGGTGCTGTTGGGCACCATTTATACCTGTCCCGAATTCCTATAGGTTTTAAATGTGTTGGCAGTCTAAGGGTTAACACTGTTTCAATAGACTGGTCATAGAACTGTTGGCTCCTCTATGCTATCATCTATGTAGCCTTGTGGTTTTATAAAGTTCCAGTCTGTGCTCCATTACTGAGTGAGCAACAGTTTATGTAAGGGATTGCAACAGGGCAAATGGTCACACTGAGATATAGATAGAGAGATAGATAGATACTGCAGATAGACAGATACTGCAAATAGACAGACAGATAGATAGATAGATACTGCAGATAGATAGACAGATAGATATGCCTGTCTGCACTGATTCAATTACGCACCCTAGGTATGGGGCACTGGTCTGACTGTTTATAATTCTGTATATAATGGACTCTCTTTATATAATGACTTGTATATAATGTGCTGCTGCTCACAGCTCTGGTGTTCCGATGTACTTGTTATGACCTTTGTACCTACTGACTTTGTTATGTTGCTGTTTTTCCTGTGTAACAGCCTAATATGTATCCTGTAGTACCATGTAGTATTTCCTGTACTCTCCCAGGTCTTACCTGAAAATAGGCATATGATTGTCTAGTGTACTTACCTGGTTAACAAAAGCTTAATAAATAAATAAATAGGCAGGCAGACGTCAGACAGACAGACAGATAGATAAATATATTCACTCCTTGGGTGCATTGGCACAGGCATCCCTTGAGGGAATCATTGTCCTCTTGTGTGTGATTTCCTATCCACTATGTAAGCAATAAACCTCAATTCGTAGCCTAAGAGTAAGTGTTATTTAGGAGAATGTGGTATATTCCCATAGGGCACCGGCTACAATATGGTCACTATAATGTATCTATGGATTTAATTAATACATGCTTCCTGAATCCTCCCTGGGGATTATAATGGGAATAGGCCACAAACATACTGTATTAATCTTTCTGCATTGTGTATGTTAGTGCTGGCCATTTCTTGATGGCAATTAATTGCATGCACAGTAGCTTTTAAAATCCAACAAAAAATTTAAAAAACAAAGGTAATAATTAAGCAATAAGGCATGACAAGGAGTGTGTTATCGTATAATAACATCACTCCTGGGGTGGTGGAAGCACTCGGCTTCGCCTCGTGCTTCAACCCACCCCAGGAGTGACGTTAAGGCACACACTGAGGTGGGCAGTATTGGATATAACGACCGCCCAGGGCGTAATGAGGCCCGACGCCGAGGCGGAGGGCCTTATAGCCGCTGAAGGTCCGTATATCCCATAACACCCATCCTGGAGGGTATTATTACGCTTAGATAATGGATTACAGATGCTATTTTTGGGAAGAAAATACAAGACAAAAATTTATATATAAAAAAATAATTAAAAACTAAGCAGAAGTAGTGTTTGTTGTAAAATAGTTCCAATAGTGTGAAGTGCTGGAATCACCACCAGAGGGCGCTGTTCTGTATTTTTTATGGCCTTTCAGATTAGCTTGCCATCCTGCTTCGTATCTGTTTGTGTCTCACATACACACACACACAAACATTCCCCAATTGAGAAATGGTGTCCGAGAACAAGAGAAATCTAGAGTGGTGAGTTTTAGTGAGGCTTAATTTTGTTTAATGTGATAGGGATTAGAAGTGTGGCAGGAGTCTGCCACTGTTTTTAAAAGTAAGCACAGGATTTAGAGGGAGCGCAGCAGTGAAGGGAAACGGAAGACTGGGAAGTTTCTGTTATGCAAGGTGGAGCGAGCTGGAAATAACGTAAAAATGTCTGTTTGGGTTTTTTTGTGGTGAAGAGAGTGAGTTCGGGAGGCGGTATGAGGCTGTTTGTGACATTTAATTTTAGCCGCATGCTGGGCTTCAGGTTCGGGCTGTCGTCTCGCTAGCTGAGTAATAAACCGGCGTCTGGCAAGTTTCGGTTTGGATTGAGCTGGCACTTTTTCTGAGCGGGCTGTTGTTAAGAAATAACGGCCCGGGTGCCTGGCTCTTTCAGCCAATCAGGAAGCGAGTTTCAATTTACCCATTATCTAATAGACGATAACACACACCTTGGAGTGCCTTATTGCAATTATACAATGGCTCGATGTTATACAAAACAAAAATAAAAATAAAAATGTTTTTAGTAGATTTTTAGTGAGGCAGTATATCTTTGTTTCTGAAAAAAAAATCCATATAATCCTCCAAAAAATCCACACAGTGATGTTATTGTGTAATATCATCACTGTCTCAGGCACACACTGTCCAATCAGAGTCCAGGAAATTTTCTTGCCATTGTATAATACAGTACAACAGGGTGTGTAGTAAGTTAGAATGTCCAGATATGAACTGTAGGCCCCACATTTAGCATTTCATGTGAAAAATTAGGGAATTTAGGAACCCCTCTGGCATTATTTGTGGAAACTAGGTATGATCATGTTATAACTGACCATTTGTACTGGCCATTGTTATAATTGATGTGTACTACCGGATTAATTGGAGCATCTGACTCCTTGTTCTCTCTGTACTTTCTGTAATTCTGTATTTGATGTGGAACAGTTGCAAATGAGTCTCTAGC
The DNA here is from genome assembly GCA_016271365.2 of Neoceratodus forsteri. Classification (NCBI taxonomy): domain Eukaryota; kingdom Metazoa; phylum Chordata; order Ceratodontiformes; family Ceratodontidae; genus Neoceratodus; species Neoceratodus forsteri. The sequence goes on along the minus strand of CM057449.1, from coordinate 140,610,725 downwards.
TCACTGGTCTGCAATTAAAGAATTTAATAACCTTAAATTAAAAAAATTCAGTATCTGTCTTGTACCTTGTTACCAGCTGTAAATTACTCTGTTCGCTAAGCTGAACCTTTGTACAGGACCCTGTTGTCTGTTGTAATGTATTCTGCTTTCGACATGGAACCTTTGTAAATGAACTCTCTCAGCTCAAAGGTCATAATCCGAGATGTTAATTAATAAATAAAATAAATAAACACCATACTGTAATCTGGTAGAACAAGGGGTGCTTATCTTAAAATAGATGCTCTACTGAGAAACTGCAGCCAGCCACATCTTAGTAAACTAAAAGATGTGCAGCAAAAGACATAGGCTTCAACTTGGCCAACCCTCAATGGGCCTCTATTGATTTAAATAATAAAATCAAGCTGTGACAGGGTAGGTCTCCCCGTTGCCCTCCCTCATCACTTTCAGGATCAGAAGGGGTTTTATCAGGGGCTCTGGTGGAAGTCAATCTAGGTTGTGGAAAGAGATGCCTCTTTGGAGATGGCCTGTAAGAATGTTGTGCAGGTAGACCTGCGAACCTGCAGTCAGCCCTTATTAGCATAACTGGGAGCCACTAATAAGTGGAAGCACCTGCAGGAGCTAAATAAAAAAATCATACTTAAGTGTGAAAGTTTTTTTTTTTGAATTTTTGGTTGGAATTTGCAGCGAAGTAGAATTAAACCCTGCAGAACACTGAGCTGTAGGGGAGCTCTGAAGCACATGTGGTTGACTGTATAGGAGGAGGTTAACGCTACAAGCCAGAGAAAGGCAGAGATGGGGAAGGCTTCTTGGAGGCATGCTTGAAAGCAGGAAGAACTGATGAAAGTTTGGGAGAGAACCAATCCAGTATAGGCTAAATTGGAGCCTAAAGATAGTGGCCAGAAAACCTAAGGAAAACCCTAAGAGGGACAGAATTGACTCAGTATAGGCTGAATTGGGGCCTAGAATTAGTGGCCAGAGAGGATCAGTGAGAGGCACTTTATTCCTGCTTTCTATAGAAGGAATATAACTGGTGAGGTTTTTTTTAGTTTTAACTAGAAGGAAATGATTTAATTTTATAATATTCAAACAAATGTAAAATAAAGAGTTTAGGGGCCAGATTCTCAAAACAGAGTGGGACAAAGTCCCACTCTGCAACTCCAGTTGCAGACTGAAATCTCCGTAACTGCGGAGACTGGTATTCAAGATGTTACATCTGTTCCCACTGGCCATAAAATGTTTGCACAGCTGTGGGGAAGAAAGACCCACGAACTGCCATAAATCATGGAGCCAGTCATAGACCAGCTCTACTTTTGAGAATACCATAGTTGTGGGAAAAACTGTGGTTCTGCAAGTGGCAATCCACTTGTGTTGAGTTTTTCCTGCAGCTGCGGGATTTGAATTGACTTTGACAATCCAGACTAGGTGTTTGAACTTTGAAACTTGCATGATCTATCAGTTTGAATATTCCTAGATAACCTAGGCCACACGGGTATATGTTACCTTACACAAAACAATACAATTTAAGCTCATTAACTGCTTATATTATACTTCAGCTAGATAAATAAATTCAGATAGGTGCTCAAGAAGCAGAGATAAGAATGTGCCCTGTCATGTATGTGTCAGGCCTAAATTTTCCATTGATCCTGGTACCAGCTGTCTTTGTTAGTACAGTCTGACCTAGGGGTAGAATTGGAATCATTCCTATACCTGGCTTTGTTGTTAAAATGGTGGTCTTCCTACACTGAAGAGATTACAACTCCCCGGTATACACACTGAATGACCAGACATAATAACTGACTTTTCAGAACTAGAAAGAGTACACTATGTTATAGAGTGGAAGCAACATACATGTATGGTCCTGTTGTACCATTTTCTAGAAGTTATCACTGATTAAATTTGAACTGTAATTCAGATAATTGGCACTAAGGGTGAAGAGCTCTGTTTTACTGATGGTGGCTCTTACCTGGGGTATGACCAGCTACAGTATACAGTATGCAATGCTACAAGTTGTGCAACCTGGGTGGTGCAAAATTTGGGAATGCACCAAACAGAACTTTGTATCACACCTTGCACTTCTCATAAATAATAGTGATTGTGATATTTTCCCAGAAAAGGATATTTTCACACAAGACCTTAAGCATTTCACACAAACAGGAAGGCAGTATAGCGCAGTGGTTTAAAGCTCTGAGCTGCAAACCTGGAGTCCTGGGTTTGAATCCCACAGCTCCCACTTGCATACTGTGTGACCCTGAGCAAGTGACCTAACTTCCTTGTGCTCCAAGGTCGTACCTGTAAACAAGCTTTCAGTTTAGTGTGTCTCTCCTAGTTAAAAAAAAAAATAAATTAATTAACTGTGAGCAGCTCAGATGACACTCACTAACCTCTCAATGTTTACAGAATGTAACCACCGTGACAATGTGATTCCTGGTAATGCTGTAATCAGATCTATATCTGAAGTGCTTTCAGCTAGTAAATAAAGCCAGATTGCAGTTAAACACAAATGATTTTGTCATGTGTAACTCACATACCAATGAGTTTATTTATTTATCTATGCAATCTTAGAATTACCTTTTGAGCTGGGGGCTCGTTTACAAAGGTTCCACGTCCAGTTTAGTACAAAAGGAAAGAAAAAACATTGTACAAATACACTTGGGACTAAACAGCATCTGGACTTCAGGAGGGCTGACTTTGGCAAGATGGGAGTGTGCCTTAGAAAAGCACTAGCAAACAGGCAAGAAGGAAGGGTGGAGCAACAATGGGGAAACATCAGAACTGCCATCACAGAGGCAACAAGCCTTTGTGTGAAGCAAAAAACAAATCAAAATGAAAGAAAAAGCCACTATGGTTCTCAAAAGAAGTGTCTGGGAAGGTTAGGGAGAAAGATATGGCATTTAGAAAGTATAAGGAAACACAGAAGGAGCAGGACAGATAACTGTACCAGTTAAAGCAGAAGGAAGCAGGGAGGGAAGTCAGAATAGCAAAGGCCCAAACTGAGAAAAAGATAGCCAACTCGGTTAAGAAGGGGGATAAAACCTTTAATAGGCACATCAGGGAGCGTAGAAAGACAAAGGAAGGGATAGTGAGGCTGTATAGAAAGGACGATGGGTGGGCAGAGAGGGACAGTGAAAAAGCAGGGATACTGAATGAATACTTCTGCTCAGTATTCACAAAAGAGGAGGAGGGGGAGATGCCTAATCCAATTAAAAGAAGCACTCTTGATAGGGGGGTCAGTCCCAGGCCTTTCACAGAAGAAAGGGTTCTGAAAGAACTCCTAAAATTAAAGGCGGACAAAGCAATGGGGCCTGATGGAATTCACCCCAGAATTCTAAAATAATTAAGGGGAGAACTAGTGACACCACTGACTACCCTTTTTAACAAACCATGGGAGGATGGTGTGGTACCTGAGGACTGGAAGAAGGCAGATGTGATTCCCCTTCACAAAAGTGGGAGCAAGAAAGAGGCAGGAAACTACAGACCTGTCAGTTTGACCTCTATGGTAGGGAAAGTGATGGAATCATTTCTGAAGGAAAGAATTGTTGAGTACCTAGAGGCCAGTGGGGCAGAGGACCCAAGGCAGCATGGATTCACAGTGGGAAGGTCATGCCAGACAAATCTAATTGATTTCTTTGACTGGGTGACCAAAGTAGTAGACCAGGGAGTGGCTGTGGACATGGCCTACCTAGACTTTAGCAAGGCATTTGACACAGTCCCACTCAATAGATTAATAATCAAATTAGCCAGCCTGAGGGTGGGTCCCAGGGTGGTAGCCTGGGTAAAATATTGGCTGGACAACAGGACACAGAAGGTAATTGTAAATGGAGTCCACTCTGATGAAAGAGGGGTTACTAGCGGGGCACCGCAGGGTTCGGTACTGGGTCCAGTCCTTTTTAACGTCTTTATAAGTGACATTGCAAGGGACTGGAAGGAAAAGTATGTCTCTTTGCAGATGACACACAGATCTGCAACAGGGTTGATACACAAGGAAGTGTAGAAAGGATGAGAAGGGATTTGACAAGGTTGAAGGAATGGTCAGAAGTATGGCAGCTTGGATTTAATGCAAAGAAGTGCAAAATAATGCACCTGGGAAACAAAAACCCAGGGGAAGATTACACAGTGTGTGGGGGGTTAGTAACAACAACAAAAATGGAAAGGGACCTGGGGTAATTATATCAGATTACCTTAAGGTTAGCAAGTGTAAGGGCCCTCACCCCTGCCTTTCTGCAAAATGACAGGTGGCATGCTGTTGAAGCTGACAGCAGTATTTGGCGGGGACTGGGTTCAAGGAGGATGAGGTTACCTGGCACAGGGAGCCTAGGTTTGGCTACTCTGCACAGGGGCACCCAAGTAAATCCAAACACAGGAAGCAATAACTGTAATGTCCAAAACCAGGAATGGGATTCTAAAGTGTGACTTTTATTCACATCCAAACTGAACAAACAAAGCATAGACGGACCCCCACGGGGCTACATTCCTGGTAATGCAGATTAGAGACACAGAACACTTCTTCACTACTCCAGCCCTTAGGCTTTGAACCCACCAGGCACACAGCCCAGACTTGCATGCAGCTTTGGGTACACAGCTTGACTTGTACACTACTTGGGTTTTTTCCCATGGCCTAGCTCCCATGCCGGCCACTTGATCGCGGTTCATATGGGAATGAACCAGTTTTCCTGATGGTGGCTCCCCAAACCACCTTACAGCCTTCGACTCCTTAAGGGAAATTTGTTTCCGATCCCACATCTGGGTACTTCCCTCATCACTGGCCAAGTGCATGAGGCAAAGTAGAGATCCACAGAGCAAATCCGTAGAGGTGGACCTGGTTACTAAAGATGGGGGGGGGGGTCTCCCACCTCCAGCTCCCACAATCCATACCTGGCCATTTCTCTGGAAACTAAACAACTCTTTTGAAAGCTTGGCAATGTAGATTACAGGGTAGATGTATATCACATCTCCTCTACATGTCTTGACTTTCCCCTTGTGCTGGACTTGAACATACTTTTACTTTTGGCTCAGCCTATTACTCTAGGCCTCCCACTACTTCAGTAGACCAATCCCCACTTTAACACAGTTCGGGATGAAACATGGGCCCTTTAGAAAGAGCAGAACTCACCCTTCAGTTGCAGGTGCCCCCCAGGCAAATCTTGATATCTTCTTGTACCCCACACACTTGGGAAAATTAAAATAGCTTCTTCTCTAGCAGTAGCCGGGGGTTGCCCCTGGAATAGCAGGCAAACCTTCCAGCCCCATCCCCTGAGGGATGGGGCACAGAGACCCGTATCAGCAGTCTCCACCACTTAAAAGAACAGCTTAATGTGTCCCTCTCCAACTACAGACTGCTTCCAACTGACTGTTCAAAACTTCCAACATTGTACTCTAACTCACTTCTGCAGATTCCAATGTGGCTCATGCAGCTGCGATAGTTCTATGGTGATGTCATCCCTCAGTCTCAGCTGAGACTGAGAACAGAGTTTTACAAGCTGCCTTCCCTGCCTACCACTAGGTCTTACTGGAATTCTAGTAACCCCGGGTAACAGGGGGGTTACACAAGCAATGTGAGAAGGCAGTAGGGAGGGCTGGGGATACTGGGATGTATAGGGAGAGGCATCACCAGCAGAAAACATGGAGTTGTTATCCCTCTGTACAGACAGTTGATGAAACACCATCTGGAGTACTGCATCCAGTTCTGGAGACCCAATGTCTGCAAGGACCTAGACAGGTTGGAGGCAGTCCAGAGGAGGGCAACTAAAATGATGCAAGGTCTGCAAGAGAAGCCATACAAGGAGAGACTAAAGGAGCTTAGTATGTATACCCTTGAGAAAAGGAGAGAGAGAGTGGGGACATGATAGAAACATTTAAGTACCTCAGTGAAATCAACAAAGTCCAAGAGGGCAGCAAGAACAAGGGTACACAACTTGAAGATAGAGGGGGGACAGCTCAGGGGCAATGTGAGGAAGTATTTTTCACAGAGAGGGTGGTAGATGCATCGAACAGCCTTCCTGAGGAGGTTGTGGGGGGGTCTAAAACTGTGGAAGAATTCAAGAATGCATGGGACAGACATAAGGGAATTCTTGTTGGGGGTAGGAAGAAATAGGCTGTTGGTTAACTAGGATCTGCAGCTTACCCTGTAGGTAGGGAAAAGGGCAGACTAGGTGGGCCAAGTGGTCCTTATCTGCGTGAAAGTCTATGTTTCTATGTTTCTGTCATAAAAATACAATTGGGACTACAACATGGCATTCACATAAGGAGAGTAAAAGAAATCCTAACAAATAACATTGTAGGTACTAACAAAATAGGATTACAGTAATGCCAAAGCAGTCAGTGACTTGACTTTCCATTATTTAAAATCAAAGCAGTGTGGAGAGAGGAGCAAGGAAGTGACCAAGAAGGTATTGTCGAGATTAGGGTTGGAGAGAGGGAAATGGGTGGGGCATATAAGGGTCGAGGGGGTAGTGGGTGGTGGGTCAGAGGTGAGGTGGGGGAGAAGGGGAGGACAATGGGACAGGGAAGGGGATAGGGGGTGGAAGGTGACAGGAAGAGGTGGAGTCGAGAGGAGGAGGAGCATAGTGGGATGGGGGGATAAATAACAAGTCAGGTAGGAAGAGAAAGTGGTAGGGAGGGGTATGGGGGGTAGCCTAAAGGGCAGATTACCAAGTGCAGAGTTACATGCTAAGTGCTTCTAAGAGAGTAGCAGGAAAAACACACCCGGATGTTTAGATTTGACAGTCACGTACACCAAGTGATGTGAGGTATTGTCAGAGTTTAACTTTAAAAGGCCCCAGCTTTGTTTCATTTAGGATGTTGCTGGTCAGGGTATTGAGCCAGGAAGGGGCATTGTACACAAAATATCGCTGTCCTTGAGCTATGCAGCAGAGGAGGACCTTGAATGGCTGGTTGTTTGAGTCTCTAGTTCACTGTCGATATGTGGCAAAAATTAACTGCTCCTGAATACCTGGAGGTGACAGACCCAGGCTAATTTTTTACCTAGCAAGCAGGTTTGATACAGCACCCTACTCTGAAGGTTAAGCCAGCCCATCTGGGCATAAAGGTCACACGTATATGTGAAATGAGGGGCTCCTGTTCGGAGTTGACAGCATTTGTTTAAGGCTGTCATGATCCTCCTCAGAACTGAGTCAGTGGCAGATCCATAAACCACAAGGCCATAGTCAATTATGGAAATATCTGAGCTTTGTATCACCATTCTGAGGGCCTCAGTGGTAAGGCTGTTTTTATGCCTGTACAGCAAACCCATTCGAGTGTTGATTGCTTTTGCAGTGTTATCATGGAAACTGAAGGACAAGGAGCTGTCATTGGTAACCCCAAGGTATCTAAAAGCATTTATTGTATCGAGTGGGGTGTTGGTCCTATTCCGAATTAAAATCTGGTGTGATTTGTGCCTATTGTGAGCGTTAGCAAAGAGCATGGATTTTGCTTGTTTTTGTAGTTTGAAAGGAGCTTATGTCTGACAAACCAATCTTCTACTGCACTGAATCTGAGTTGAAGCTGCTTCTCCAGATGTAGTGGGTCAGGGTTACTTGTAAAAATAACAGCATCATCTACATACAGTAGGATCTTGTTAGTGCATGTAAGGGGGAGGCAATTTAAGAAGAGATTGAATAATAGAGGGCCAACTATGGACCCTTGGGGAACACCTGATAGTACCTGACAGCTATCTTACAGGGTATTGTTTATGTTCTTTTGCTGTGATCTGTCTAACAGGTAGGTTTTGAACCACCTTATGGTGTCAGTGGAGAGAGACCAGTACTGGAGAGAACCTTCAGTAATTTATTTATTTATTTAGCTTTTGTTGACCAGGTAGGTACACTAGACAATCTGTATGCCTATTTTCAGGTACGACCAAGGAGACTACAGTGAAAATACAAGTTCAAACAAGGTACATAACATAGCACATGATTAACTGTATCAAAGGCTTTGGTCAGGTCTCTAAAGACTGCCCATGCAAGCTGACCTTGATCTAATGCAGTATGGATGAAATCTGTAAATTGTAGTAGAGCAGTGGATGTACTGTGCCCTTTTTTAAAGCTGTGCTGCTGTGGGCTTTGAATATGGTACTTTTCCAAATAGTCTGTCAACTGATCAGTAATAATCCGCTCAAGAGCTTTTGGGGAAGGGGGAGGGGATGGATATGGGGTGGTAATTAGCATGGTTGTCCATCACCATTTTTACAGCTGTGGGCAGAGCCTACAGCCATTTCATGATCATATACTGAACATGGCTGATTGTGGCACCTTCAGTTGGATTTTGGAAGTATCCTTCCAAAGGGCCAATGGAGCTTTTAACACTCCACCACGATTGACCGCTGTGGAGTAACAGCCGCACTATTTCAGCTGTTACTTCCATATTCCAGGACAAGAACTATGTATGCGCACCTTGCACGCATGCACAGTTCTGCTGGCACCATCTTGTGAATGGCAGAATGCCACTCACCACAACTACGCATGTGTGAATGCCTCACATGCGTAGCTGCGTTTCCACTGCCATCTTATAGATGGCACTCCTCCAGCACCCTGCCACTGCTCCTGTCCTCCCCGCTCCCTCGGTTCCCTCCCAGCACTGGCAGCAATATAAAACCCTCCCACTCCTTCCCACTGCTGCTGTCCTCCCCACTCCCTACATTCCCCGTCTCTGCACCACCAACATCAGGGTGCCCAATCCCTGTGTCAGCATCATGTACCCCCCAACTCATGTGGCACACTGTGAACCCACCCCAGTATGCACAAATTTATGTTTTTTTTCTTTTTTTTCCTCCCTGTGCTGACATCAGGGTGCCCATTCTCTGTATCGGCATCATGTACCCACCAACTCATATGGCACACTAGGAGCCCACCCCGGTGTGCCCACATTTATGCTTTTTGTTCTTTTCTTTTCCTGTAAATAAAGAAAACCATCCCCCAATGTCTATATATTTTTTTTTATCTGTAAAAGAAAACGGTCCCTCGCTGTCATCCCAGTCGCCCCCATCCCCACCCTCCCACTGAGCACCCACCTCCCTTACCTCATACTTACCTCCAGAAGTCGGCGCTGTCATCTTCTCTGGACTGGGACACATCTGCACTCTTCAAAGCCAAACCACAAACTGAAGAATCAAAGGTAAGCATGGCATAATGGCAGTCAACGGAGTTTTCAGCTTATGTTGATATATCAGCCACTTTTGGGAATTTTGACCCACAATTTCAACATGGGGTTCTTGGGACCCCACCTCATGAACACTGTCACTGTCACTGTCATTACTTGGTCCTGAAAGGTGATTTTGCGATTGCTGTGCAGAATCATCTTTTGGGACCAGTTAATGAAACAACAGTGCCACTGTTTATAAGGTGAGGTCCCAAAAAGCCTATGTTGCAAATTTGTTGAAAAAATTCCAAACAATGACTGCATTACAAGTGTGCATTGCGCAGTTTCTACGCACACTCCTAACCTCGCCAATTTTTAATATTTTCTCTCCAGATTTTCAACATTGCCAGTTTTGCACACCTCCTTATTAGCAGTGTAGCTGTCATTTTTTCACATCCTGCCTGAAACATTTTTTCACTCCTGTGGCACAGAATTTCACAGCCGCTCTGCGAAATCACCTTTTGGGACAAGTGAATGAAATGACAGTGGCACTCTTCATGAGGTGAGGTCCCAAAAAGGCCATGTTGAAAATTTAGAGAAACAGCTCTAAAAAAATGGTCAAGTTACACCTGTTCATTCAAAATTTTCTACACACACGTAACTTTGGTCATTTGGCAGCTCGCCACAGCTGTATCAGCTCTGGCTAGAGTTTGTTGTGGACAAGTGTTACTATAACAGATTTCCATTTCAATGGAAATTGTGACAGTCTGAGTGACAGATTTAATAAATTAGTCAATGGGGTTAGCAATTCTTCCACAGTAAGTGAGATAAGCTTGAGGTCAAGGGAATCGCCACCATAGCTTGATTTTCCAAGCACACGCTTAAGATATTTTCTAACTTCAGGTTTGGTTATAGTTTTGAAATAGAATTGGTAGGTGTTTCCCCAATGGAAGGTTAATATTATCTACATTTTCAATGCTGCAATCGGTCAAGAAGAAGTCGGGGAAGGGGAGAACACTGCTTAGATCTGTAAAAGCGGAGTTGAAATCTTGGGTGACAGCCCCACCTATGGTAAGCATTGAGGGTGCAGTTTTGGGGATATTTCCTGTCAGGTATTTTATGTCACTCCAAAATTTCCTACCATCACCCCAAGCGTTTGAGAGCTCTTCTTTGAAGTGGTGATTTTTAGCGAGTCGGATAGCCCCAGTACAAGTGTTCCTAGCCTTTTTGTAGAGTTGTTAACCTGCCTACCTGTGGCTTGGGCACAATGCCATAGGTGACCTCTGTTGTCTAACTGTTTCTGTAGCACAACGATGCATATAATAGCTAGGCTTGTAATACTTATTATACTTTTCTTGGTGATCACTAGCTATTCATTCTTATTGGCTAGCCAGTATTTTAGCAGTGTTTTTTAATATTCATTTGTCTGCATCGTATTTAGTCACAAATGCATTTTAGACACTGCTATACTATATGCACTGTCACTTTAAATGGATCACTATTTGAGTCAGACTTTGTATATTATTTCATGCATACCAAGTAGAGGAGCTGCTATTGTTCTTTTTGTAATCCTTCAGCCTACCTTAAGAGCAGCTAATGCTTTGGGGAAAACTTTTGAAAACATGATATTTTGACAAAACTGAGTTTAAATTGCCTGTATTTTCTGTGTTTCTCTGCCCTGTATTCTTTCTGCTTCCTAAGGATATAAGCGAGACTTTATCCCTTAGACTTTATGTTCTGTGCATGTTTAGTCCTCACTGAACTCATAATACTAAATCTGTGACATCACAGCAGCTACCTTGACACAGACTGTGATGTCACCAAGAGGATTCAGCTATCAAGATGGTAAAGGACAGCTGGCACAGTGGCACTGAGGGCTGCGGCACTGGATGCCACATCTCACACCACTCTGGTGACCCAGGTTCAGGAGTGAGCTCGGACCACCAGGTATCGGTCAAGGGTGAGGACAAAAGACAGTTCAAACAGTGTCAGGCAGCTCTCCTCTCTGGGGAGAGACATGGGGTTTCCCCGGCACCTGGCTGCTACTTGGTGGAGGCTAGGTGGTAGCACCACATCATGGGGGGAACCTGGCAATAGACTGGGAGGGCGGAAGGGGCCATCATCGGAGCCACAGTCTGCATGCATGCCTTCATGCACATAGGCATCCATATTGTGGGGTCCTGGGAATGGGGGGGAAAACTGGAAAATTGGGGGCTGTGGCAGGATGAAGCTCCCTGCACCGGCTCCGGTGTTTCCACCAGGTAAGGAGAGAGTGCCCAAATGACTGCAGAGTCCAGTGTCAGATGACCAACAAAAGCCACTGCCCACCAGGCAGACAAATACAGGACAGGAAAAAAAATGGGAAAGAACTGTGGGTGTCAAGCAAATGAAGAGCAGGGACCTAGCGGTTATGCGTATACCCTATAGATAAAGGGAAGAGTAATACTAAATATATTTAAAATACAGGGGTATTTGTGTCTAAATATTATGTTTCTCAAATTTTCTGAGAGGCATTAGTTGCTATTCAACAGTAAATGACAATTTTTTTTCGGTTTACCTATGCTGACCCAACAACAGTGTCGAGGTTTGGCATAGCATGATCCCCGATGTCGACAGGTGAAATTTCACCTGTCAGACATTGGGTGAGAGGATGACATGCTATTGCCCCTTTCTATATTGTGCCCTTATGTATGGAGATTTAATAATCTCCATATCTGCCATGCCCCACTTTATTTTTACAGACTTTGCCTAAATGCCATGTGTATGCCAAGTGTGTATAATTAAATCTCCATACATAGGAGCACAGCATAGGAAATGGCAAAGGGGCATCATCATCTCACATGGTTAGCAGTACAAAAATGTCAGGTGGTACAGAGCTTCATGCCATTTTTACAGATATTAAGGTACAACAACTCTTTGATTAATGTTGTGCCTGCAGGAGGAATCGAGCTACCGAAGCCCTGATCTGTACAGTGGTCGAGGCTTCAATTATGCCAATAGATCGCCTGCAAAATTTCTTCCAACACTGATTCAAAAAACTAGTCCTTAGTTATCACAGCGAATGACTCTCACCGCCACCCCCCTACCCATCGTCCCATCACTTTGTGGTAGAGATGACATAAATAACGAGAAGCTTTAACACAGTACTTCATAAATTAAGTAGTAGTAGTAAAAACTTTATTTTTATACAGGAAAACAAATATTTAGGCTGTGAGCTGGTGTGGGATAAAACGAGGCATCAGACAATACAGGCAGTCATAATTAAGAATTTATTTCGTAAACAGAGGACTGAAAGGCGTCAAAACAAGAAAACATAAATAAAATAACTTTTCAGAGCTAGGAATCAGCTAGCTCTCAAGGGGTGTTATCAACTACACAGACCCCTAATAGACTAACTGACCTCCATCTGGAGACTCTTTTTATAGCAGTGAAAATCATGTGATCAAATAACTCCGCCCCAAAGACTTAAATTACAAACCAAAATTAAGATACACGAAGTATTATCTTCTGTTATAGTCATAAGATTAGGACATTTTAATAATTCTCATCAAATGTAACACTGTACTGTAAATAAATTAAAGGAATAAATTAGTTTAGTCAGATATGTACTCCGGAGGACCGCCCCTTTAAACAACAGCACAAAAGGGGGAGAGGTTCGGCCGGCCGGCCTTTACTCTGCCCAGTTGCTGCAACAGAAGGACGTCTTTGGACTGAACAGCCCTGTAATGTAGAAAACTACCTTGCTAGAAGACAACCTACTTACAGGCAATATACAAATTTGGCCCACGTTACAGTCTGCTAAAGCTCGGTAAGTTCCTTCTCCTACTGAGTGTTACACTAGCGAGGTGCATTTTTGAGAATTAAAGATTAACGCTAGATACCTTTATGAGAAAGTGAGCTGCTCATGGTAAGTTGTACCATGGGTTCAAGACCATTGTTATTTGGAATTCACTGCAGGGAGCTCCATTTATCAAGACTTTATTTTACAGCCTTAATTTGGACATTTAGCTGCTTCTGCCTCTCAGTGTACACTACACCACAAAAAAAAACCCATTTCAGAAAATACTCTCGTGAGGAGAGTTTTGTTTTAAATATTACCGCTAAACCATTTCAAATTGCGGTGCCTATACTTATATCGCTACCTGAAACCCATATCAAGGGTAACGCTTATATGAAAAGAAAGGGGGGGGTTGTTTTTCCCAACGTGCAAATAACCAGAATTACTGAAAACAAAAATAATAAAACATCCCCCAGCTTGAAACATAGAAACATAGAAACATTGAAGTTGATGGCAGATAAGGACCTCAAGGCCCATCCAGTCTTGCTTTGAGGAGTTTGGCATAGCACAACATACAAACGAAAAAACAAAAGACATTAACACAAAATAAAACAAAAGAAGGGAACATAAAAAGTGGGTGGCCAGCCCAAAATAAAAAAAAAACATAACATATACACAGCGTCCAAGAAGTAATACATATGTGCCATCCAGAATTCCAACAAAGGAGCGGAGAATAAGAGGAGAATGGGGGACTCTCAATTAAATCTTTCACATTCCTCCCCGTTCAAGACCAAACTTCCTTTGTTTGATTAAAGCTCAATAGGGGGCACAGTAACTGTTAACAAATCATCGTGTTAAAGAATGGAGCCATAGCCCGCCCTCTCCAGGGCTCCACCTCGGGGTCCCAACAAAACAACTCATATTTCCTTACATAGGAACAATTCGACAGGTATTTATTTATTTTATTTTTTGTCTTTTTATACCCCGAGGTCTGTTAACAGTTTAGTGTACCATACCATACCTAGATAAAAATTTGGCATTACTATGTGCTGACCCTTTTCTATACTTTATGCTAAACCTATATGGTTGCATTGCGAGATACCATCGCATTATTCAAGGGTTTTTCTCCTTCATTACATGAAGCCAACAGAGGAGATTATGATCTATCCATAGTTCAAATTCTCTTCCCCATAAATAAAAATGTAAGGCTTTTATTGCCCATTTTATGGCCAAACATTCTTTCTCAATAACAGAGTAGTGTCGTTCTCTCTCATGTAATTTCTGGCTTATATACATGATAGGATGTTCCTCATCATTGATTATTTGTGTGAGAACAGCTCCAATACCATAGTTAGAAGCGTCTGTTTGTAGTATGAAAGGGAGAGAAAAATCAGGCATGTGTAATATGGGTGAGGAACAGCTTTTTGCTTTTAAACAATGGAATGCCTCTTCACAGTTAGGAGTCCAAGTTATTTTATCTGGTTGTGATTTTTTTGTTAGGTCAGTTAAAGGCCCAGCTATGGTAGAACAATTTGGGATGAATCATTTATAATATCCAATAAGTCCTAGGAATGACCTGACCTCTTTTTTTGTGATAGGGCGGGGTCTATTAGCTACTGCCTCTATTTTAGAGATTTCTAGTTGTACTAGCCCATTTCCGATTTGGAACCCTAGATATGTTGTTTCCTGCATAGCCAGGGAACATTTAGAGGGATTTACAGTTAATCCAGCCTTCAATAGGGCTGATAATATGGCCTCTAGATGCTGTATATGTTCCTCCCAGGAATGACTAAATATCACCACGTCATCTAGGTAGGCGGCGCTATAGGCTGCATGAGCTCCTAGGATGTCATCCATGACACGCTGAAAGGTAGCAGGAGCACCGTGAAGACCAAAAGGCATCACAGTAAAATGGTATAAGCCTATGGGTGTACTAAAGGCAGTCTTTTCTTTATCTTTTGGATCCAAGGGAATTTGCCAATAGCCCTTGGTTAGATCTAAGGTACTGATGTATTGTGCCTTGCCTAACTGATCTATAATATCGTCTATCCAAGGCATTGGATAACAGTCAAACTTGGATATTGCATTTAGGCATCTAAAATTAAGGCATAATCTTATCCCCCCTTCCTTTTTATCCACTATGACCATGGGAAAGTTCCACTCACTGTGAGAGGGTTCAATTATTCCCAAGTCATGCATCTTTTTGATTTTGAGTATTACATCTTTCCGGACTCTCTCAGGAATCCTATATGTTTTCTGACATATAGGCAAGGCATCTGGGACCACAATATGATGGGTAGCCTCTTTAAGTCTCCCGGGTATTCCGGTAAATAAGTTCTTAAAAGATTGTAACAGGGTTTGTAGTGTGGCAGTTTGCTCACTTGTTAAATCCAGGTTAATGTACTTCTGACATATCCCAGCATTTTCTAACCTCTGATACGCTACGTCCAACTCTGACTCCTGAGTGTCTGGGTGTACATAACTACAGACAGGGGGGGTCCTGTCAATCCATGGTTTTAACAAGTTGGCATGATAAACCCGCTGTCTAAGTTTCCTTTCAGGGAGTTCTACAGCATATGTTACTTGGCCCATTCGTTTTACAATCGTGTATGGACCTTGCCATTTCATAAGCAGTTTATTTTCAGAGGAGGGTAACAAAAGTAATACCTTATCCCCTACCAAAAACTCTTTGTGTTTTGTCCCTTCATCATACCGTTCTTTTTGTTTCCCTTGTTGGTAGAGGTTAGTCTGATGGGCCTTTTTGACATAAATAATTAATTTTTGCCGTAACTTCTGCCAATACTCTAGTGGTTCTATCATCTGTGGGTCACTCCTATTTTCCCACTCCTCTTTTATAATATCCAAGGACCCTTGGATTATGTCCATTATAACAATTGAATGGGGAAAATCCTGAAGAAGATTGTGGTACTTCTCTAAAGGCAAACATAAGATAGGGAAGGTATATATCCCATTTGTTACCCTCCTCCGATACATACTTGCGTAACATTTTCTTTAAGGTTTGATTAAACCTCTCCACTAGTCCATCAGTCTGTGGGTGATAGGGGGTAGTAAATGTGGCTTCAATACCCAGGGCCTGGTACAGATGGTGTAATAATTTCGAACAAAAATTAGTACCTCTATCCGTGAGAATAGTACTAGGGATACCCATCCGGCTAAATATTTTTATTAATTCCTCTGCTATTCTAGTAGCTGTAATTGTACGAAGGGGAATCGCCTCTGGATATTTTGTAGCATAATCTACTACTACAAGTATGAAACGATTTCCCTTTGTTGTTTTAGGTAGTGGACCTACCACATCCATAGCTATCCTTTCAAAAACATTAGACACTAAGGGCATGGGTACCAGGGGTACTTTATCCTTACGTCCCACAGCTGCTACCCGTTGACAATCAGGGCAGCTTTTGCAATACTCTGCCACCTGTTCATGTATCCCAGGTCAGTAAAATTGGTATAACAGGTGTTTTAGGGTACGATCCCTAGCCAAATGGCCCGCCAAGGGAATATCATGGGTAAGGGTCAGTAATTACTGTCGGTACTGCTCTGGTACCATCAATTGTTCAACCACCTCCCCACTTTGAGGATTAGCACATACTCTATATAACAGATTACCCTCCATTTTATAATGGGGTTCGGATGAATCATTTACTTTCTGTGGGGGTGATACTTTTACCTGTGAGAAAAAAGGTATTAAGGTTACATCGTGCTTTTGTACATCCCTAAATTCTTTGTTAGAGAAGTCATATTTCTTTGCTAATATAGTAAGTCCAGTGTCCTTTTCAGTCCACATATATTTATCCTTTTTTTTATTTTGTTTGCTTTTCTTATCTTTACCAGCAGGTCCAAAAACCTCCTCTTCAAATGGGAACAAATGCCCCAATTCTCTTTCTTGTTTTTGTTCTTGTGCCCGAGTGGTAGCAGCTCCAAGATTTGTAGTTAATAGTGAGTCGAAATAAGGATAATCATGTCCTATGATTACCGGAACTGGCAAAGAGGGTACTAGGCCTACTTTCATATTTAATAATGTCCCGTTTATTTGGATCTCTAAGTCACGTAAGGGATACCAATGAATGTTTCCATGTATACACTTGACCCCTGTAGTAGGTTCTTCTTGGTTAACTTTGTCCACTAGAGAGGCATGTACTAGAGTCTGTTTACTACCAGAGTCAACAAGTCCAGATACCACCGAACCTCCTATTTGTACAGTTGTTATATAATGACCCCAGTTGGCAAGAACTAAGTGTATTGAGTCTACCTTCTTCTTCAGGCAGAACCTGGCAACATGTCCCTTGGTTTTGCATTCATGACAAATAATATCAGGACTGTATCCCTTATATATTTTGGAATGTTCCTTGCCCCCAGGGGTTCCGCTAGTTTGGCTTGCAGGCATTACATTGGAAAAGGGACCTTTTGTTATGGCTGCAGGGGTCATAGGAGCTATAAATGACCTAGGTCATTGGGGTCTAGCGGTTATGTAATCTTCAGCCAGCCGTATAGCTGCCTCAGAGGTTTTGGGGCGGTGTTCTTTTACCCATAGCTGGACATCTTGTGGTAGTACCCTCACAAACTGTTCCAAAATAATGCTTTCCAAAATCTGGACCACTGTCCTGGTATTGGGCTGTAGCCGTTTATGGCATAAGTCTTTTAACTGGATATACACATCTTGAGGGGTGTCAGTGGATAGATATTTATAGGCTCTAAACCGTTGTCGATAGGTTTCAGTACATATATCATATCTCTTAAGGATTGCTTGTTTGATATGATCATAATCATTAATGTGAGCGAGTTCCGTGTGACTATAAGCTAATTGGGCCTTCCCTGTCAAATAGGGGGCCAACCTGACAACCCATTGGTCTCGAGGCCATGCACATACGATGGCCACCCTTTCAAAAGTTAGTAGATATGATCAATATCATCTGTTTCAGCCATCTTAACCAATTTAATATCTTTTTGGCCTACCACAGGTGCTGGTGGTGGTCTTGCTGTGCCCAAAGCCTGGATAGCTCGAAGCGTGTCGGTCCAATGGGCAGCATTCTCGGCTCGTTCTCTCTCTCTCTCTCGGCTCGCTCCCTCTCTCTCTCTCTCTCCGGTTCTACCTGCCGCAGACACAGCCAGCGTAGGAGCTCATGGGGATTTTCTGGAGGGTCCTCCATCTCGATTCCTGCCGCCTGGGCACCCTTTTCAGTAGGCTTAATATCCTCCATGGGCCCGATATCAGCTTCAACTTCAGCCTTAGCCACCTTCCTTCGCACCACTGGCCCCAGACCGGATAATAATGGCAGGCCCAACTTCTGTACTGCAGTCCTTGTGGCCAGGAATGTCCAATCTTCTGCCTTGTCAGGATGCATACAAATAGGATTTGAGCGCAAATCCAGCAGAGAGCCTCTCTGCTAATATCCCACTCTGACACCAAATGTGAGCTGGTGTGGGATAAAACGAGGCATCAGACAATATAGGCAGTCATAATTAAGAATTTATTTCGTAAACAGTGGACTGAAAGGTGTCAAAACAAGAAAACATAAATAAAATAACTTTTCAGAGCTAGGAATCAGCTAGCTCTCAAGGGGTGTTATCAACTACACAGACCCCTAATAGACTAACTGACCTCCATCTGGAGACTCTTTTTATAGCAGTGAAAATCATGTGATCAAATAACTCCGCCCCAAAGACTTAAATTACAAACCAAAATTAAGATACAAGAAGTATTATCTTCTGTTATAGTCATAAGATTAGGACATTTTAATAATTCTCATCAAATGTACTGTACTGTAAATAAATTAAAGGAATAAATTAGTTTAGTCAGATATGTACTCCGAGGACCGTTCCTAAACAACAGCACAAAAGGGAGAGGGTTGACCAGCCGGCCTTTACTCCGTCAAGTTGCTGCAACAGAAGGATGTCTTTGGACTGAACAGCCCTGTAATGTAGAAAACTACCTTGCTAGAAGACAACCTACTTACAGGCAATATACAAATTTGGGCCATGTTACAGTCTGCCAAAGCTCGGTAAGTTCCTTCTCCTACCGAGTGTTACACTAGCGAGGTACATTTTTGAGAATTAAAGATTAACGCTAAGGATACCTTCGCGATAGTGCGAGCGTTCACGTGGTAAGCTGTACCGCGGCTCCGCACTATCGCTATTTGGAATTCACTCAAGAGGAGCTCCATTTATCAAGACTTTATTTACAGCCTTAATTTGGACATTTAGCTGCTTCTGCCTGTCAGTGTACACTACACCACAAAAAAAAACCCATTTCAGAAAATACTCTCGTGAGGAGAGTTTTGTTTTAAATATTACCGCTAAACCATTTCAAATTGCGGTGCCTATACTTATATCGCTACCTGAAACCCATATCAAGGGTAACGCTTATATGAAAAGAAAGGGGGGGGGGGGGTTGTTTTTCCCAACGTGCAAATAACCAGAATTACTGAAAACAAAATTAATAAAACATCCCCCAGCTTGCTTTGAGGAGTTTGGCATAGCACAACACACAAACGAAAAAACAAAAGACATTAACACAAAATAAAACAAAAGAAGGGAACATAAAAAGTGGGTGGCCAGCCCAAAATAAAAAAAAAAACATAACATATACACAACGTCCAAGAAGTAATACATATGTGCCATCCAGAATTCCAACAAAGGAGCGGAGAATAAGAGGAGAATGGGGGGGGGGGACTTCTCAATTAAATCTTTCACATAGGCCAATAGGTCTAGTTTACAAGACTGTCCTGTTTATAACTTGTTGCCTATACATTTAAAATATACAACTATAAAAATAGTTTTTACATACATGACAATGCCAGAACAATTAGTCACTCCATTCTTCCTATGTCACTCAACAGGACGCGCGCTATCATTCATATCATAGGTTCATAAGTTATACAAGTTTGAGGGGACTTGCCCATTAATGAACTCGCCATTGTTTAATGATGGTAGGAAAATGTCTTATCATCCATGTATCGATCGAGTTGGTTTTTAAATTGATCCATACTTTGGCTCATTACAACCTCCGGTGGGAGTATATTCCATCTTTGTGGCACTCTTTGTGTGACAAAGTGTTTCCTTCATAAGGTTTTACATGTTTCAGCACGCAATCTTAGTTTGTGTGATCTAGTACACTCAATTGGTGTTTGTTTCATCAAACAATTTGTTTCAAAAAACAGATCAACCTTAAAAGCCTTATATGCCCAGCAGAGATCCCGCCAGTATTTCTATATTCTTTAGAGAAGAGCCCTAGATTTTTCAGCCTATCTTCATATCCCAGATGTGATACTTTTGAAATCGATTTAGTCATTTTACATTGTACCGACCCGTATAATTTTATATCAGTGATTATCGTAGTGGAAGAGAAAGGGGCACAGTACTCTAAATTATTCCTAACCAAACTAGTATATAGAGGAACTAGAACATCAGCTTCCTGACTTTTAATATGTTTTAGAATGCATTTAAGGATACTGTGGCATTTTTTTGCGGTGATGTTAATATGAGAACCAAACTTCATATTATTGGTAATAGTGACCCCAAGGTTTTCTCAGTTTCAGTTATTGAAGATTAGAATTATTTATAAAATAGCTAGCTAGATTGTTGTTGCTTTCAATTTACATCACTTTACACTTGGCTATGTTAAAAAACTAGTTTATTGTCAATTGCCCAGGTATAAAGGTGGTTTAAGTTGTCCTGTAGTTGTTCTATAGCAGGGGTTCTCAAATGGTGAGGCCAGCCTCCCTGGGGAGGCCCCAACCTGTTCCAGGGGAGGCTCAAGCAAGTCTGAAAAAGAACTGTATTTAAATTTGGGGTTTTATATATTTTGTGTGAAGAGATGAAGCAAACTGAAAGAGGATAATAATAGGTGAATTTTATGTATTTATTTACTAAAAGGTAACAAGGGAAGGTGAATGAGCCACGGCTCATTTCAGGTGTACCCGGGGGAAGGGTAGGGAGTGACTACATTTCAAAAGGTAACTGCAAAACAATCAAGAAATATACAATGAGCAATAATGCAAATAAATACGAACAATAAATTAATGAGTGGTGGTAATTGATCAATTTGTAAACTGATGGCAGAATAGCCCAAATACAAAGGTTGAGCATAGAAGTGCTAAGAGCAGTAGCAGGAAGGAGCAAAGTAATCCCAGAGAAGTTGTTTAGGAGCAGGGAAGGAGGGGGAGAGGCAAAGTATGTAGGAAGGTTATTTCATATAGAAAGGAAACAAGGGAAGTAGTCTGACCCATGAAGGTACTGCAACAAGGGGCAACAATGGTTCAAGAATGAAAATATCAGAGCAAGTAGGTTGGCCTGTGGGGGTTACAATAAGCTAAATAATAATATTTATTTTATTTATTTGTTATTCAGATAACACCTTTGAGCACAGGAGCTCTTTTTCAAAAGTTCCAAGTCCATATAAGACAAAGAACTGAATGTGAGCCAAGTACTCAAAGGGGGTTTCAATTTATTCATGGTGTACTGTGCAAAGTACAGTATGTTATTTTTCTTTGGGGAGGCCCAAGATTATTTAAATTTTTGGGGGAGGCTCAAAATCTTTTCCATGAATGTGGGGAGGCTCACTGTGACAAAGTCTGAGAACTATTGTTCTATAGCAATATTATTATTGACTGTACATCCTAGTTTAGTATTGTCTACATATTTATATAACTAAACTCCCTTGTTTGCCTGCATATTCAAAACCATAATATTAAATAATGTTGGTCCGAGTACGGACCCCTGCGGCACCCCACTACTCACTGTACCCCATTCAGCCTCAAAGCCTCTCAACACAACCCTTTGTTTCCTGTCTTCCAACCATGAACTGATCCATTTTATAATAGATGGATGTATTGCAAGTTTCTGAAGCTGTTCTATTAAGATCTTATGTGACACCATATAAAAGGCTTAATACATAAACAAGTAACACCCTTCAGGATTCTCTCAATCCATACTTAGCATTACCCAAAGCACTGACAAGTAACATGACTTAATACAGCCAATTCCCATAGAAACTGGCTGTACACTGGAAATAAATGGGCTGAGTTAGGTAAGTTATTCCACTATTTGGCTGTTTGATATCGTAGAGTCTTTTCTCCATATTTGTTTTTATTAACAAAAATAGAGATCTTGTTTGTTTGACAAGACCTTTTTGACCTTAGATAAAATTGATCACATCCTTCAAACAGACCTTCATTTATATAATGCTTAGGGTGGTCTATATGATACTTCTATATTAATTGTTGCCATGACGTGGCTTATTTAACTTTAAGTGGTTTCCACTGTAGTGTAGTCAACAATGCACAACACCGTAAAACGTATCTAGCAATTCTATTATAAACTGCATCCAATTTATTTATGTGTCCTGTTAGCAGTTCGATACACAAGGTATCTGTCTGTCAGTACAGGAAGTATTAATTGTTCAGCAACCTTTTTCCTGTTACTTTTTGTTAGACATTTCGTTGTTCTTTGCATGACTCCCACTCTTTTATTCACCCTGTCTATTAACAATTCAATATGTTCTTTAAAAGTAATTTCCTCATCAAAAGTAATTCCCATCAAAAGTAATTCCCAAGTAAGTATAGTGGGACACCTGTTCTAGACTTGAATCATTGCTTACCTTTATGGAAAGTTGTTTATTTCCTTTCAATTTAGATCTGAAATATAATGTTTTTGTTTTCCTTGTGTTCATCACAAGGCCCAACCTGGTGAACCACCCCTCCATATTCTCAAAATCCATCTGCACTTTTTCTCGTAAATCCCTACAATTACATACCACTGTTATCATTGCAGTGTTATCTGCATACAACAGTATCCATGAATGTTGAATAACTTATGGAAGGCTGTTGTTAAATATTAAAAACAACAGGGGTTCCAATATGGACCTCTGTGGCACTCCCCTAGTTACTAACCTTTTTGTAGAGTTGGCTCCATTCACTGATACAAATAGCAGGTAGATAGACAGATAGATAGATAGATAGATAGATAGATAGATAGATAGATAGATAGATAGATAGATACTTTTATTTCTATAGCGCCGATCTCCGTGGACTCTGGGTGCTGCACAATATAAAACATACATTTCATACAAAACATTAGAAAAAATATAACATTACATAGAATATATTTAACTAGGAGCATACAGTTATCTATCTTTCCCAAATTCCAACTTAATTTAAAAACCTCACCCATAAAGTGCTTGCTAACCATAGGGTAGGTGCAGCTGATGAAAATGCTCTGTCTCCTGAATATTGCAGCCTAATCCTGGGAACTCCCAGGAGGCCTCCCCAGCAGAATGGAGGGCCCGGGTTGAGCAATAAGGAATGAGGAGATCTTGTAGATAGACTAGACCCCTTTTGTGTAGGGTCTTAAAGGTCAACAGCCCTGTCTTGAAGACAACCCTCCAACGGACCAACAGCCAGTGCAGTGTGCAGAGGATTGGGGTGATATGTTCACACCTTTTCACCCACGTCAGTAATCTCACTGCTGCATTCTGCACCAGCTGCAGTATATGGAGATTGCCTCCAGATAATCCTAGGTACAGGGCATTTCAGTAGTTCAACCTGGAAGTGATGAAAGCATGCACCAGTGTGGTCAGGTCACCAGGCGGGATCAGGGCTCGAATTTGGGTGATATCCCTGAGATGATAAAACCCTTTTCTCACCACGGCCGACACCTGAGCATCAAGTGTCAGGCCATCATCCAGGATAACTCCCAAATTCTTCAGTAAGCCTTATTGAAAAACATTAAGTGTTATACTGTAGTCTGAACACTTTTCAGAAATGTGATCAAAAGGCTTTGTCACACCAAAATACAAAAGAAGGGAGAAACTGGATCCCAACAGTGATAGAGGTATCTGTGTTTGGAGTAATATGCAGTAAGCAAATTGTTCCGTAGTCCCATTAATAGCACATTGTTACATTTACTAATGAGTAAAAATATTGTACATAAAAGTCAGTTGGGATTCCTCCCCAGACATGGAACCTCACAAAGAGTGGAAAAAGGGCCCGGGGGGGGGGGTCTAAAAAGCCAGTGGAAGGGAGATTCAGGAAGGACATCAGAAAGTATTTTTTACAGAGATGGTGGTGGATAAGTGGAACGTGCTGCTAAGGGAGTGCTTGTGTCTCTTCAGTGGAGGGATTTGAGTGAGGGTGGGCCAGATATATTCATTTATTGATTGATTGAGTTCAAATTTTTTGCATAAACATTACATTAGCAATAAAAGTAAAGTATTAATAATAAACACTAGAAAAAGAAAAGCACAATGTGAAAAGTGAAGCTTGCTGGGGAGGATGGCATACAGTGGGATGTGAGTGACCACTAGGGCATGCACAACATACTGTTGGTAGGGCCAGGAAGACTGGCAGGGCCAGTGACCCTTTAACTACCATTAGTTTCTTGGATCGTATCCTGATGCTATAAACACTTATTAATCAATCGGTACATAATACCCACAAAGGGACTATACATGCTATACCTGCTCTATAGACCTTTAACTCCTACTTTACCTCCTGCGCTGCCACACTACTTACCTCCCTTCCTCCTACTTCACCAGCGAGCATCCACTCCCTTCCCCACCTAGCTTCCTCGCTTAACTCCTTCATCTTCTCAAACGTCACTCCTGCTGACACTTTAAATGCCTTGGATGCCCTTAACCCACCCAAAGGTGGCTCACCTGATGGCCTGGACCCAAAACTTTTATACTTATCTGCACCTGCCATTGCAGCCCTGCTCACTGATCTACTAACTGCTCCTTTGCTACTGCTTCTATTCCCTCTGTTTGGAAGCACACAGTAGTCCTACCACTCCCTAAAGGTGGTGACCCTTCAGCACCCTCAAACTATCATCCCATCTCTCTTCTACCCACCCTAACCAAGCTACAAGAACATCTTGTCCTTTCCCAGCTCTCCTCATTCCTATCTGACACTAACTTCGTGGCTCCTTTCCAATCTGGTTTCCCGAAGAATCACTCCACCACCATCTCCCTGATTAGGCTCACTGACTCTGTCCTCTCTGGGATGGACAGCGGCCTAATCACCTCTGCTATTTTTGTCGACCTGGCCAAAGTCTTTGACACCATCCCTCACACCCTTCTTTTAAATACCCTTGCCCTGGCAGATCTGTCCGAATCCACTACTAACTGGTTTTGTTCCTACTTGGTAGGCAGGACCCAGTCAGTTAAGATTGCTGATTCCATTTCCCCTCCTCTCCCCATCAACACTGGTGTCCCTCAGGGTCTGTCTGGGCCCTATCCTCTTCTCTATTTTCCTAAATGATCTCCCTTCTGCCTGCACATCCACCTCAGTCCACACGTATGCTGATAACACTGTCATCTTCACCTCAGGCCAGGCCCCCGGCTGATGTAGCTACCAGACTTCAGCTTGACTTCAATAAGGTTCAGTGCTGGTTTAGCTCCCATCAGCTCTCTCTCAATCCATCCATTGCGCCAGATCTGTATCTAATTCTGGTTTGGTTCGCTTCCCCCAATTTTGCTTCTTCAGTTACCACCCTACGGCCACCTGCCCATGTGCTCTGTTCATACAACTTGCATCTACTGATAATCCCTCGACAGACTACTGCCAGTGGCCAATTATTCTTCTCATATCACTTCCTTAAATTATGGAATGCTCTTCCTCCCTAGATTCACCACTCTTCCTCTGCCTGCTCCATCACCTCTGTGCTTGTTAACTTCCTTTCAGTAAACTGTACCTGCAGTTAATCACCGTTCCTCTTCCTTCCTTCCTTCCTTCCTTCCTTCCTCCTTCCTTCCTTCCTTCCTTCCTTCCTTCCTTCCTTCCTTCCTTCCTTCCTTCCTTCCTTCCCACCTCCTCCCCACCTTTTCCCTTCTTGTTTCACATGCCCCAAAGTCCTGATGAAGTCCCCATCTCCTATCCTTGACTTTCACCATTCCCTTGCAGGGTCTCCAGCACCCTGTAGGGTCTCTTGTTACAGGTATTATCCCTGCCTATGTGTTATTTCACTTTCCCCCTCTTCCCCATCACTCTAATATGCTGACTGTCCCTATCCCCTGTAGGATTATTGCATACTTTAGGTTTCCCTCCCTCCTGGTGTGTCTCACACTCACTCACTCTCTGTCTCCCCTCACCTATCTTCTATGCCTTCCCTCCCTTATCTCCAATCCCCAGACCCCTCACAGTGTGCCTGGTATCCTGTAGGGGTCTCTTTCCTTCATGACTTTCCCCTCTCTCATTTCACCCTCTCTCTCTCCCTCTCCCTCTCCCCTCCTTCATGTTAGCACTTGATCACCTAATGCTATTGCACTCATAAATGGTTCTTATTATTCTCCTAAGTATGTAACTCAGTTGTAGCACCTGCCTAAATTTGTTACATTAAGTTTATCTATGTAACCTGTATGTACTACAGCTTGTATCACCTGCCTAAAGTATGTATGTTAAGTTATTGCTGAATTATGTAACCTGTGGATAATGCCACATCCCTATTGTACCCCTCCCCCCAGGTCGCATCAGGAGATGAGCAACCCGTTGCTCAGTGTGCCTTCCTGGTGAAAAATTTAAATAAATAAATAAATAAAAATAGACATTAAAAAGCATTTGGTTTAATGGACATAAATCAATAGTGGCCAAGCTACTCAAAACAATAGTGAAAGTGAAGAGTTTACTTCCTAGAAGAAAACATGATTTTGGACAGGGATCAACATCAGTTCATAAGAGTCAGGTCATGTCAAATGAACTTAATTGATTTTTTTTTAATTAAATGTATTTTATTTAATTTTTTTATACGTACACATGTGTGGTATAACAAGGCACATATACAGAAAGAGAAAATGCAAATGAACATACATGTCATCTGTTAGCACCCTTTGTAAATTGTGTGAGAGGCCTTTTCGGCACCATGCAATTCTGCTTAAAGTTGAACCAGTATAACATTCTGTGGTGATTTGCATATGCAGCCCATGATGCTTTGCATTGTGTGGGCATGCGTGATTTTGCATTTTCTTGAAATTTGGCTTCCCAGTCAAATGCCCTTTAGGGTAACCCTTGCCTCAGTGTTAGCGCACAGAGGTTCTTTGTCTATACGTGCTTAAGGCCTTGAGGTTACATCAGCCTACTTATATCTGGTATCACTAATTCTAAATATAATCCTAAGTATAATTCCCCTCCCTTCCCTTATCCCTTGCCTTCTACTAAGTGCTAATAACATCATATATTGACAGGATTATGATTGTATATCTAATATTACCATAGATAGTCTTAACCAAATCCTTATTTTACCTTATAATTGAGGTTAATGTATAAATCTTGCTCCATTTTCTATCAAAGCTAGCAGGGCAATGTCTGAGAGTAGCTATCATTTTTTCTATTCTTAAATTGTATAAAACCTTTTTCAGCCATTCTGAGTATGGGATAATTTGGGCATCCTTCCAATGTCTTAATACCATTTGCTTGACTATATGTGAAATTAAAACCATAGCACATCATCTTTCTGAAACTGGAATCTGGGTGTAGTCCCCAAGGATGCATATTTTGGGTTCAAAATATGGCTGCAGCCCTAGAAGGGGATCAAGTTTGTTCTTAATCATATCCCATAGAGGCCTAATTGAGGGACACTCCAAGAGTATATGGTATATAATGCCTTCCTGTAGGCCACACCTATTACATTTGGAATCTTGCAGTTTACCTATGGTAAACAACTTTGCTGGGGTGAGGTACATAATATGTAATATATAGAACTGAATCAGGTGCAGTTTGTCATTAGAAGTATAGGAGTATATGGCTTTTCAAATATTGTCCCAATAGTGTTGCGTACCTGGGAATTGAGTCTTCCAATATGAGGACTCCCCTTGAATGTCTGGATGGATTCTTGGATATAGTTCTGCTGTTACTTTAGATACTGCATGAGAATTCCATGCCAGACTAAGGAACAGGTTAAGAAGATCCAATTGGTCAGTATCCCAAATGTCAGAACCCATTGTAGATATTAAGAGGTGTCTAATTTGAAATGCTTTGAATATCTGATTGGGTGGGAGACCGAAGGTCTTAAGGAGTTCAGGTGAAGCCTTAATCTTGCCCTGGTCCAGTACATCTAAGACCCTAACTTCCTGCTCGGGGACCTCTCCCCTAGGTTTTAAGTATTGTTTGTCTAGTAAAAAGTTTGGATTAAAATGAATAGGCTGAGAAATATCCTTAGTATTATTATAATTGAGGGCTTTACATAATTGGGCTTGTACTTTCAGGGACATACAGATTAATTCATTTTTTAGAATCTTATAGCCTTTCTTAGGGGAAATAAATAACAAGCAATTAAGGGAAATACCAGATTGTCCTATGACTAAACATTCTATTTTTAGCCAGATTGACTCATAGGTAGGTGCTACTCTGTTAGAAATAGGGGGGTATCATCGGAAATATTTAGCTATATGGCTTGCCAGATAGTAATTGAAGAAATTCAGCAACTTAAGGCCCCCTTTTTGCTTTGGGGCTCCAAGTTTAACATATGACCATCTTGGTGGTTGTGCTTTCCAAAGAAATTTGGAAATAATCCATTGAACTTTCCTAAACCAATTTTGTGGGAGATAAAAATTTAGCATATTCAGGGGATAAAATAATCTCAGGAGTATATTCATTTTAATTACATTGATTCTTCCTTGTAAAGAGAGAGATACAGGGGAGACCACCTTTCAAGATCCTGTTGTATATGTCCTAATTTAGCCTCAAGATTCAATTTTCAGATTTGTCATAAATTAGTTGTAAGTATAAGTCCCAAATAGGTTATTTGGGTTGACCAGCTAAACTGAAGGCCTATGAAGACAGGTTGAAGGAACTGAACATGTACTCCCTGGAGGAGAGGAGGGAGAGAGGGGATATGATAGAGACATACAAGTATCTTACAGGGAGGAACAGGGTGCAGGAAAACACTATTTTTTAAGCGAAAAAGATGTTCCAGGACTAGAGGGCATGGGATGAAGTTGGAGGGAGGACGATTCAGAGGAAACATGAGGAAGAATTTCTTCACAGAATGGGTGGTGGACAAGTGGAACACCCTGCCAGAGGAAGTGGTGGGGGCTGAAACAATCACGGGATTTAAGAATACATGGGATAGACATAAAGGAATTCTGGAGGTCAGGGTTAAGGTGCAACAGACTTCTAGGAAAACAAACTGAACTTACAAGCTCAAATGGGCAGACTGGGTGGGCCATAGGCCCTTATCTGCCAACACTGTCTATGTATCTATGTATCTATGAAAGGCGATAGTGGGCATCCTTGGCACGTTCCAGAAAATAAGTGGATTAGTTCTGAAAAAACACCATTACAATAAACTTTTGCTGTGGGGCGTGTATATAATAGTTGGATCCACTTTACAAATGTGTGTGTAAAACCAAATCTTTTGAGAACTTCAAACAGGAAGGTCCAACTTACCCTCTCAAAAGCTTTCTCTGCATCCAGGGACACTAACGCCATAGGATAGGGTGCTGCTCTGGATGCAGAGAAAATGTGAAACAGTTTCCTAAGGTGGTCTACAGAGGAATGACCTGCTACAAATCCCACTTGTTCTGGATTAAGTAGCGGGGTCCAGACTCATGTCATTCTATTGGCTAGAATCTTTTTTTCTTTTCATTTTATGTTTTTATTGAAATATTCAAAATGTTTCAGAACATATATCATATAAAGATATAAAGTAACCTCCGGATACTGGGAAGAAACAAAGTTAAATAAAGTGCACATGACAATATAATTAATATGATTACAAACTGTTACAAAGAAAGGAGAAAAAGCCAGTAAGCAGTAGTATCAAATAGCGTTACAATTAGCCTAATAACAGTAATAAGGGGGTGGTTCAAGAAGAAGTGCAATTAATAAAGTGTAAAAGGAGGATATGAATAAAGAAGAAAATATCCCATAGAGAAAGAAAAAGAGAAAAAGGAAGACAAAAGAAATATGAGAGAGCAAAAGAAGGAGGAAAATAAATAAAAGAAAGGGGAGAAGGACAGAAAAAAAGACGTAACAGAGAAGGATATCTGTGCATGGTTACAAATATTGCCCTAGATCAAATATAAAAGATGAAAGGGAAAAAAGGTGAATGTATATTAGGGCTTAGACTAGAAGGATTGATATACTTGAAGTAATCATGCAAACAATTATCATATACAATGAGTCGGTCATGAGTAAGATAGGATAATCGATCTAGAGATGCATATTGGGTTAAATTTTGCAGGACATCAGCGTTTAACAAGGAGTGAAAGAATATTTAGCCACCTGAAGTGAGCATGTGAGAGGGTGATGGTACTTGGGGTAAGAATACCTAGCAGGAAGAGTTTAGGGTCCAGAAGGATTTGTTGTCCAATAACTTTGGAGGCAAGAGAATGAACCTTGTGCCAGAGCTTATTAACAGGAGTGCATGTCCATAAAATATGAAAAATATCACCTACGGGTAAATTGTAGTGCCAACAGTTATTATTATTTAATAGTCCCATATGGTGTAATACAGAAGGGGTTCTGTACCAAAGGTGTAGAATTTTAATTTGTATTAGTGAGCTACGGATATCTTTAAATATACTATGGGAAAAGTACCAACAATTGCGCCGCTGTATGTCATTAATGTTATAGTTAAGAAGAGTGCTCCATCTAATTTTAGCTGAAATAATTTGATCAGGTAAATTATCTATAATGTCACTATAAATGGAGCTATTCAGCTTTGTTGATAGATTAATCCAGTACGAAATGTGATGATCATGTAGTGTAGATTTATGTGCATATCGAGAGAAAGAACTATAAGCACCTCAAATCTGTAAGTACTTTCAAAAGTCTTGTTTAGAAAGGTTCCAAATAGTCTGCAGGTCTGAGAAAGTTTTAAGAGTTAGGGATTCCAGATCTAAAATATCCCTTAAAAAGTAAATGCCTTTATTTTTCCATGATCGGCAGAAAATAGTTTGGTTTTCTATAGCAAGTAAGAGATTAACCCCATGGGGAGAATAGAACCATGGAGTGGGGTTAGTCTTAAAAAAATTATGAATTTGCTTCCAGTAAAAGACTGAGGCTGAGATAGTAGGATGAGATTTAAGTTTAGGTGGGAGAGGGTTAAAGATAAAGGATGTAGGGATTCCACCAGGACAGGATGCAGATTTCATTATAACCCATAGGGGAGTATGAAGCGAAGGCTTATGAAACCATTTAATGGTTTGGGCAGTCCTGTAGGCCCACAAATAAGCTTTGAACCAGGGGAGTCCAAACCCTCCTCTCTTCCAATGTGAACGAAGTTTATTTAGATGAAATCTCAGTAGTTTACCATCCCAAATAAAGTGGCCAATAAGTTTGTCGAGTTTAGATAAAAAAGGAGTGGGAAGTATTAAGGGGATATTGGCAAATAAGTAGAGAATTTTGGGTGAGATGGACATCTTAATAGCTGCAACTTTCCCCATAAAAGAGAGACTGAGGAGTTTCCACCTGTCCAATATGGTTCTAATATTGTTGATAAGGGAATTAAAGTTTATTTCTGATAGTTTTCCCAGGTTACTAGTTATTTTGATTCCTAGATAGGTAATACTTTGTGTAGACCATTTGAAACCAAAGGAAGAGTTCATAAATGGTTTACAGTGGGTTTTGAGGGGTAAAATTTCAGACTTTCCATAGTTCAAAGCCAGGCCAGAAAGTTCTGTGAACTTGTTAAGTAGTTTAATCAACAGTGGTCCCACCTGTTTTAGATTTTCAAGTAAAATTAAAAGGTTGTCCGCATAAGAGAGAGAGAGATCTAGAAGAGCCAATAGATATACCTTTAATGTCAATGAACTGATGCAAACTGGCAGATAGGGGTTCCATGACAAGAATGAATAATAACGGAGACAGGGAACAACCTTGTCTGGTTCCTCTTGTCAACTGGAAGGAGGAAGAGTGAGTAGAATTAGTAAGAATTCTAGCCGTGGGTGAAGTGTGTAATAATTTAATCCAGGAACAAAAAGTATGCGAGAAACCGAAATATGACAGAACCTGGTAGAGATAATGGCAGTTTAAGGAGTCGAAAAATTTTCAAAATCTATAGCTATGGCTGCTGCAGGGGAATTAAGGGATTTGGCTTTGTGAATTAAATTAAATAGTGAATGCAAGTGATCTACGCCAGATCTGTTCTTAAAAAAAAACAGTTTGAGAACAGTGGGATAACTTAGGAATCAAGGATTCAAGGTGAGAGGATAATATTTTAGCGAATATATTTCCATCAGTGTTTAGGAGAGATATTGGTCTATAACTTGTTGGGAGAGAAGGGTCTTTGTCTTTTTCAAGGAAAAGTTATAAATGCTTCAGTGCAAGAGGGCAGGAGCTTACCTAGATTTGAGGATTCTTGGAAGGCTTTAAAAGGGATCGAGCAAACAGTATCAGAAATATCTTTATAAAAGTCTACAGAGAAGCCATCCCCCCCAGGGATTTACCTGACTTCAAGAATGACAGAGCTTGTTGAATTTCTTTAAGGGAGAAAGGCTTGTCTAAGGAGTTAGCTTCAGAAGTAGAAAGATGAGGTAAATATAAGTTACTTAGAAATTGCTGTATCTGAGAGGAAGAAGAGGAGCTGGAGTATAGTTTCTGAGAGAATGTTTTCATAATATGGTTTATAGAGAGACTATCAGTGTGGAATACCCCTTGTTGGTCTTTAAGACCGGAGATGTGTTGTTCCGTTTGTTGCATCTTAAGCTGATAGGAAATGAGTTTCTCATTTCTGACTCCATGTTCCCAATATCTATGTTTCAGTTTAAATAGCTCTAACTCAGTTTTGCGGGAAATTAATTTGTTTATCTTGATTCTTAATTGAAGAATTTCAAGGTGTAAATGGGAGGAAGGGTTATGTGTATTGGTTTTAAAATATAGAGTTTCTTTAGATTTAAGGGAATTTTCAAGATCTGCTAGTTGTTGTTCTCTTGACATTTTCCTATGGGTTGCATAACTGATTATTTTCCCATGAATCGTGGCTTTTAGTGCTTCCCAGACAGTGCTCATAGAGGTATCCACAGGATTATTAAGAGAGAGGAATTCTTTGATCTGGGAAGTGATCATAGGGAGGAAATCAGGGTCTTTAAGAAGAAGAAGGTTGAGACGCCAGAAGGGAGATTTAGGTTGTGGCGGACCCCATAAGAGTTGTAACTTAAGTGGCGAATGGTCCAAAATAACTATGGGTAAAATAGATGAATCAATAGTCTTTTCAGCTGTAGCAGAGGAGGTAAGCCAGTAATCAGTTCTACTATATGATTTATGAAGTGCGGAGTAAAAGGTGAAATCTCAGTCTCGAGGATGGAAGAGCCGCCAAAAATCTGATAGACCTAAGTCTTTCATAAGTAATGAAAGGGCTTTAATACATCTGGAGTGGGCATCTACAGAAATATTACTTCTATCAATGCTAGGCTCCAAAGCTAGGTTGACATCTCCTCCTAAGATTATTGGACTATTATCGGAATTAGTAGAAAATATCTGATGTGCTAAATTATGAAAGAACTCTGGGGAGTCTGAATTAGGAGCATAGACATTAACAAGTGTAAGAGGGCCAGAAGGGGTATTAAGTTTGGCAATTATCCATCTGCCTTCTGTATCCAAAATGGAGTTTATAAGAGACCAGTTAAGTTTTTTATGAATAAGTATAGCTACTTCTCTTTTTTTTGAGGAGAAAGAAGAATGATTGATCTGACCGACCCAATCTTTCTTAAGTCTTATTACATCCTCAGATAATAGTTTGGTTTCTTGAAGGAAAGCATTATGGGTTTTATGTTTTTTGAGGTAAGAGAGGATTTGCTTTCACTTACATGGTGAGTTAATTCCCTTCACATTCCAAGTATAAAAGATTAAATCATTCATGGTTATGGTACAGGAAAAAGAATATGGTTATTGGAATAGTGAGGGACATAACGGTGAGGCTAAGGATGAAAGGGAGATAACGTGTACATGACGAGAGAGGCGGAATCCTTCAAGTTACCCACATATAGAGTCATGAATGTAGTCAGCACAGATACTATAATAAAGGGGGAATAGATAAAGTAATAAGAGAAAGACATTAAGTAACAACCACACATTAACACTCTAATAGACTATTAAAAATACCAAAAAACTTTAAAAGTGAACAGCGAGATAAGAGTCAGCAGTCTGCCAAAAGACTCTCTCGCTACAGTCCAGGGCATCAAAAAGATGGAAAGGGCCAAGATGGACCAACTAAAACAGGTGCTGGTCAAACACCAAGGTCTTAACCTAATAATATTGCAGGATGATTGTAACAAAACCAACTAGATTAGAGACAAGCAATACCATATAAGACAGGGAACTGTATAAACCTCAACTTTAAATAAAAGCTAGTCTAATGTAGAAAACCAACAATACATTAATACTAAATGGTAGGCTTAATAGCCATAATGTTCAAGGAAGTGCCAACATCTTAAAACAAGAAGTTTATGATCGGTGTTAGAGAAACCAGTAATTGCCCAATAAAAGATTGGAGGAACAAGGTATTTGACAAAATAGTAGATTAGAGAACAAAACTAAAATTGATAAATCTGGCAAGCCATAAAGTCTGGAGTTCTATAAATACACTGGTAAAAGTGTAAAGTATGGTACAGGGACAGGCCCAATGGATTGAAATTGAGGTTAAGGAAGGTAATGAACTGAATCCAGTACATCGTGAGCCAAATAAGAGCAGGGGTTATAAAGAGTAGGTGTGGCTTTGGAGTTAACTGCAATCAAAGGGAGGTCTGAAAGTGAGTAAGATTGCCTTTACTCGAACATTGCCCAGGGTATTAGTATATGGGGTAACTAGGCTTAATTAATAAGTCCAGTGAGCTCCATAACATAATGAAAGATAATTAAATTCCTGGACTTCGAGGAGAAAATGATGTTGTAGGGAAATGTTTAATATAAGCTCTTTGCAATATTGCTCCAAAAATAGCCAACATAAAATAGTTGATAGAGTGGACTAAAGTTATAGTTAGGGGAAATAATAAAATAAAGGGATGCGGGATAAGTAGTGTTGACAAAGGTGGTTAAATAAGAGTTGTTAAAACTCTGTCAATTGGATGAGTGCAGATGATAAATATAAGGTTTATATTGCCAGAAAACATAGGGGTATATGTAGTAGAATGAGACAAGTTGTGGCAGAGTGCATTAATAAAATCTGGAGCTTCGATCCATATATCGGCCCCATCTATGAGATAATAAGCAGTATCAGGACAAAAAGATTACCAGATATATCAATACTGCTATTTGATATGTTAAATATCAAAAGAATAGTACAAAATAATAATGTACCACATTCCATCAACATGCATAAGTCAAAAAGCATATTATAAAAATGAGGAGTGGGGGGGCGCTGTGGAGCACACCTACAGACTAGATGCACTGTAACTGGACTCTGAGTTTCTAGAGCTTTAAAGTGAAATTTTACTGTTTCAATGTCAACTAATCTCGATTCCAAGAACACTGGTGGAAAGAGGGCTCTCTTCTGAGGAGATCGGTTCTGAATATCATAATGGGGCATACGCAGAAGGCAGGTGGGAGCAGTAATAAAAATCCCTCACAAGTGGACACACAGGACGCTTCCTTACCCACATTGCTGGCAGCTGGGCCTGAACCCCCGTGGAGGGCAATACAAATCTTGATCCAAGCAATCGACCTGAAAGTCGAGTCGACTTTACAACGATTTGCTGACCAAGATGTAAAATTAGAAGCAGCATCTCAAACAGCCGCCTCGGCAAAAAAGGTTGCCACACAAGCCTTGAATACTACGATGAAGCTGGTGCAGGGGAACTCACAGTTAAGGTATCGACTGGAGGCCTTAGAAAATTCAAACAGGGCCTCTCATGTTCGGTTAGTTGGGCTTCTAGAGGGGAGTGAAGAAGATAATTTATTGGGGTTTTTACAATCTTGGCATCCTGCTGCATTATAGATTAGCCCAGAGGCAATAGCCGGTCAATTGCACAAAGCATATAGAATTACCCCACGTGCAGCAGGGCCCCAGACAGAAGTTCCCTGAACAGTTTTGTTAGTAACTGCCAGTGCAGTTACCAGTGACTTACTCCTCCAAGCAGCCAGATCTGCTGAATGCCTGAATTACGATGGGGCTACCATTCATTTGTTTCCCAATCTTTCATATGCAACGAGGACGCATAGGAAAAAATTTGATGTGGTTTGCACTAAACTCAGGTCTCTTGGAGTGACACACTCCTTATTGATGCCGGCTCATCTCCGCATTTATTATGGGGGGAAGACTTTTCAATATACGGACCCTCTTGAAGCTGGTAGAAGGACTGAAGCAATAGCCAAGGAATTCGATGCCCGTGGAACCAGTTACCAAGAAGAATCTGATGAAGAGACCTGAACTTGGGACTGATAGCAGTAATGTTTTGCTTACATTTTTGTTGTAGTACTTATTTAGTGTTCTGTCCATTAAGGGAATAAAACCCCACACGTTGAACACTCTTTCTAGGTTACTGTGGTGTTTTATAGTTGAATGGTAACAAATGTTACACATTCCTTTACTCACAATTAAATGTGAAGTTTAACTAACTTCAAGGAGGAGAATACTAGTTGTCCTGTTAATGGATCAATAGTGTAAAGTTCTGAAACGTGTGAACTACAGTTTTTAAGTGCTACAAAACAGTGTTTACTCTTTGGTTATGGGGTCATATCAACACTTTGTGTTGTGATGCATTTATGGATTTAAACATTAAGGGATTGACTACCAAAGGTCTATGTGGGATGCAGCTTGTACTGGACTAAATTGTTTAAATGCATACTTAATAGCAGGGTATACCCCCTTTCCTTAAACCAGATTGTATAGGCTAACAAAACCTGTTACATTGGATATATAAGTGAGATTATTTTTTTCTATGCCTTACAAGAGTGTACTATATGGTATTGCTTATGTTACTATGCAATAAACATAAAGTTAAAAAAAATAAAAATGTAGAGTATTGTTTAGAATCAGTCACAATGTACAGTCACTCGAACCCACAACCTCACTATATCTCCCCAAGGTAAGTGATTTAAGATCAACATTAAGAAAGTTTGCAAGGGCATATGGAGAGCTAAAGTCCTTGAATGAGGAACCAAGGTAGAGATGCATTACAGCTGGGTATTGCAAAGCGAAGTTGATGACTCTTTGGTGTAGAATCTGCTTTAGAGGGTTATATTCTCTCCACCTCACAGACAGAGCTTTTGAAAAATCCCTGTAGATTACAATATTGTGATCTTGCCACATTAATGAACTCACTTCTTTAGCACACTTCAGAATTAGTTCGGTATGAGCATAATTTAAATAACAGGCAACAATAGGTCTAGGCCTTTGATCTCATTGTGGTCTGGGGCCTAGAGTTCAGTGGGATCTTTTGATGGTAAGCACTACATTAGGAGGTAACTTGAGCATTGCCGGTAAGACATGTAGGAGGAGTACAGATGTGTCCCCCAACTCAGCGCCCTCGGGAAATCAAAAAAAATGTAAATTATTCCTCCTATTATAATTTTCGATGTTGTCAATTTTAGACTGCAGAGATTTAATTGTTCGGTCTTAATTCCGAATCGTGGCCTGAAGAGAGTGAATGGAGGTCGTATTTTGTGCAGTTGAGTTCTCCGTTAAAGTTATTCTGTGACTCACAGATTCCAGTGTAGCTCCGTTTTGGTTGGTGGTGATTTTTAAATCATTTATATCAGACATTAATTTTGAAAACATAGCCTCCACTCTTGCAAGAGAATTAAGCTGGATGCTTTGGTCGGCCATGGTAGTGGGCAACAAGGCCTGAAACAAATAAGACTGAAATGTCCAAATACAGTAGTTTAAAGTTGAAATGATTTACAAAGTATAGCAGAGTTATGGTTTACAGGTAGATCTTGAGAGTTGGCACCAAAAAAGAAGGTTAATTAAGGCTGGATGAGGTTAGATTACATCTTCCTCTGCACAGAGAGAGTATTAAGCTGCCATCTTCTTCTTAGCTAGGCCACACCACCCATTGGCTAAGAGTCTTTGCAAAGAGTTTTATATCATAATTCATCAGGGAAATTGGTTGGTAATTAGAGACCACCTCTGGGGATTTATTTGGTTTGGGGAGTTCTATTGTTAGAGCTTCTAATAATGAAGGGTCTGATAGTCCAGAATTACAAAGATAGGTAAACATACTCAATATTAAGGGCGATATAGATTCCTTGAATACCTTATTGAACCGAGGTGGGAAGCCATCTGGTTCTGGGGCTTTATCATTCGGCATTGAATCAATAGCGTCCCACAATTCTTGTGGGTTATAGGCCCCTCCAGGAGATTCGCTTGCGATTGCTGCAATAAAGGAAGTGGAATAGCATTAAGATAATCCTGAATTTCCCCAGTAGAGGGGGTAGGTATCTGTGGAGAATGTAAGGATTTGTAGTATGCTTCACATTCGCTAACAATTTATTTAGGAGTAGTAAGGAGAGAGTTATGTTTAATAGAGTTGAGAGATACTACAGTCCTGGATTCTTCTTGTCTTCTCAAATGAAGAGCTAATAAGTGACTAGCTTTATTCCCTTGTTCTACATATTTAATGTGGGTTTTAAATAGCATATAATGAGCATTTTCTTGTAGGAAATCCGAATATTGATTTTTTAATTTAGTTAAATGTACCTGTGTCTCTTCATTCTGTTGGTTAATTTGTTGGTTTTCTAGAAACTGAATTTGTGATAGGAGTGAAGAAGATTGCTTCTCTCTCTTTTTCTTCTGAATGGTAGATAACAGGATACACTCCCCTCTAACCACACATTTTAGGGTGCACCAAAGTTTATCAGTATCCTGTATTGACCCTTGGTTTTGTGCAAGGAAATGGTCAATTGTTTCTTTAAGGGACTGCACTATTTGTTCATCTTGAAGAAGTTGTATATTTAGTTTCCATATGCTATTTTTAACAGTGTGATGTGATAATGCACCTTCTATTCAGATAGGTGCGAGATTGGAAATAAACCTCAGGGACATACCACTACCTATTAAGCCTTCAAATACTGGATTATTTACAAGGAAGTAATCAATGTGAGATAATGATTTATGAACAGGTGAATACAAGGTAAATCCCCTAGTAGTAGGATTTAGCAATCTCCAGGGATCACTAAGGCTAAAATCTCTAATAAGTTCCATTAGAGAATTTTGCACCAGAGAAAGAGTACTTCCTCTGCTAACTGATCTATCTAGAGTTAGTGAAAGGACCAGATTCCAATCTCCTGTGATTATTATGGGCAATCTAGGGAAGAGGTTCAGAACCTTCATAATTAAAAAAAAAAAATTCTGGTGAGTCAATATTAGGTCCATATACAGTTCCCAGGATAACTTCCATGTGGTTTAGAAGTCTCTGAAGGAATACATATCTCCCTTGATTATCTATGTGGGAATGCTGTAACTTAAATGACGTCCCCCTGGAAAATAAGATGGTTGCCCTTCTTTGTGCCATTGCATTGCCTATGGCATACACCTGTTCTAGCTGTCTTCTTCTGGAAAGATTACCTTCTGTCTCTAACAGGTGCGTTTCTTGCAAAAAGACTACTTGGCATTGTAGAGTTTCCAGGTGTCTAAGGATTTGATAACATTTAATCCTAGACCGAGCCCCTTTAACATTCCAAGATATGATCCTCACCACCATTGAAAACTAAAAATCACACTCTGACTCATAGATTATCCCCCCCCCGGGTATCTGGGTAGCTATGGCTTTTGGAGAAAGAAATAACTACGTAAATGAAAAGATATGATAGGCTACCTATGGTTAGTTCACATCTATTAATCTGCCTCATCGTAATCAATTTAGGCATTATAGCTAGTACATTTCCTCTATTATCAAGATTCACTGTTGCACTAAACCCCCAATCCTAAACAAAACTATTCTACCCCAACAAAATATCGTTATCCCCTGGTCCACTTGACCACCCTCCTCTCAATTAGTTATTTGTAATCGTTCTCACCCCGCCAGTAGACACCCCCATCCGCCACCCCGACTTAAGTAGCAGTCCAATTATCAAAATTTAAATCCACGGGTAATTTCTTTTCCTAAATGAAAGTCATGCATATACCAACTTGGATTGTCCCCTACGATAAGTAACAAAACATGTGGATAATAACAATGAATAGCATATGAATATTGCAAAACAAACAAGCAAGAAAAAATGAAGCAGTATCCGGAACTGGAGAGTTTATCTAACATATCACTGTCACAGTCTAGGCTCCTGTGACCATGCAGACTCTTCTGGTGTTACATTTCCATCTGTATCTAGACAAAAGTGTATATAAGCATCCACTGTCTCACAATCCTTATTCCCATATAAAATAAGTCCTTAAGGAGGAGTTTACTAATGACTTATAATTTTGTTTCTCCCCCATTGGATCTTGATGTCTTAAGTCGGTATGGGAGACTATTCGGGATTCTAAGCAGCTAAAACAGTACCCACTCTGCTTCATCAGTTCCAACTGCACTTAAGTTGGTACATCGATGAAAAGACCATTTAATAGTTTGTAGATAGATTTACCACTGGAATACTGCTTCCTCAATCAACGAAACAGATCCGGGTAGAGTTTCTTAAGTTCTGTAATAGCCTTATGCATGTCTTCCAAAGAAATCCATTGTTCTTCTTTATTTACCTGTAGTATCGCCAGGTAGCACATTCGGAATTTAACTCCTGCAGCAATGAGCTTAGCTACAATAGGATGCATTGCTGTACGCTTCTGTCTGACTGTTAGTGGCAAATCTTGAGCGATCTGTATTTTGGCGCTTTCCCATTGAACTTCTTTCTTCTCCTTTAATTTTTCCAAAATTATTTGTTTATCCAGGTAATTTAGCAGTCTAAAAATAAGGGGTTGAGGGGGAGAGCCAGCTGGGGGAGTGAGCCTCAACGCCCAATGTGCTCTTTCGATGGCATATGTTGGGCCATTTGGTGAGGGCCCTGCTAATTTAGTGCACAGCTTTTGGATGAAGGAAGTAGGATTGACTCCCTCCTCACCCTCTGGGAGTCCAAGTATTACTAAATTAATTCTTCTGGATCTCCCCTCGAGATACTCCAATTTATCCTCTATTTTTTTATCCGCTGTCTTAGAGAGACAATCTCTGGATCCAGCTGAGCCCTCCAATCATCTAAAGAAGAAATGCGTACCTCATTGTCACTGGTATGTATTGCTAGTTGATCCATGGAGTTTTCAAGCACTTGCAGGTCTCTGATTACTGCCTGGAGCAAATCTTTAATCAGAGTGAGCCCCTTGAAGAAAGTTTCAACTGTTAAAAGTTGTAGAGCAGCCTTATCTTCAGCACTGCCGGTTTTTGTATGTTTTGCTGGGAGATTCTTCTCTGGAGATGGTGGGGTTGTATGTTTAGGCCTTTGTTGTTTCATTTTTGCTGTAAAGATCAGCCGTTCGATGTAAATATCCGCCGCTCGATTAACCTTTCAGGAGCAGCGACTGTGCACTATGTGGTTTGTAAATTCCTCCAGTATTATCACA
Source organism: Neoceratodus forsteri (assembly GCA_016271365.2). NCBI lineage: Eukaryota > Metazoa > Chordata > Ceratodontiformes > Ceratodontidae > Neoceratodus > Neoceratodus forsteri. Next base: position 140,569,444 of record CM057449.1, on the reverse strand, counting down.
GTTTATTCAAGAAATGAAGCAGGATTCTAATTGAGGGGTGAGGGAACAATACAGAGCGTGCCTATCTGGCGACCATCATGACCGGAAGTACTTAATTGATTTTTATAAAACTGAGTGACACAGAAGGTGTGTAGAGGCCAGGCAATTGTAATCCTGCACACCTAGACTTCAAGCAAGTCATTTAACTTGATGCCGTGAGGGAGGCTAATAAAACAGGCATGAGACATAGGGCTCCCTGAAGGGTTAATTAGGTAGACTGGCAACTGCTTGATAGAGAAGATTCTATGAATGGTGCTGAAAGTAAAGTTCTCTTATGTCAAAAGGGTCACTAGTGTGATAGAAAGGTCAAAGCAGTGATCTGAAATTTGGCAAATTAATTTGAATTCTCCAAAAATGTAGTAATGTATATAGCAAGCTATGCCACTACCAGTCAGATGTACAGATACATGGTGTTATAGACTGTTATATTTTGTGTATGTTTAAAATGCCACAAGGAAAATGGATGAAGGGGTCACTTAGAGAGACTGGATTTTTAAAATGTTTGACCTTCCTCTGACCTGAGGGGGAAGCTTGCTGGACAGGAAGCCAAATTACTTTAAGGGCTGCTCAACAAGGATATGTCAAAATCCATTTGCCTGTAATAAGTGATGCACTTCAAGAGAAAGAACTATCTTGCAAAAATATTTTTTATCTCTCTACGAACTGAGAACAAGCTGATGAGCTGGAAAACAAGAGTCCACTTTCAAAGGGTATTTTCCTGGTTAACTTAATTGAGGGATGCAGAGGTAATAAAAGTCAGGAGGTGAATCCTTTTCAGTTCAAGGCAGGATGCTTTGGAAACCAATCTTGACAAGCTGTTGGCAAATTTATTACCAGTAAAACAGTGTAACATCACAAGGCAGCCTGGACAATTGGGTAGTGGTGAAAGTGCAAGAGTGACATCTACTGGCCTCAAAGTTATGACCAAACCAGTGATTTTTGACCCCCTATATAATGAGCTTGAAAACCAGGGGCTCCCTCTCATTTTCCTGGAGCATTTCATTCTAAACAGTCTCTTGACAAGACAAGACCAACTGCCATAAGACACTTAAGACCAGTGGCTGCAAGAGAAGGAAAGGATTCTTTAGACTTTATTTATTCTTCTAAACTTTCAATTCACTAAAAACATTAAGGTAGAACTTTAGATAAAAGTTATAGTGCATTTTTCATGCATATTTTTCACTTTTATTTGTGTTATTCTGCAACCAAATTGATAAAACCTTTTAATTGTAAATGTATAATTATTTAGTAAAAACATTTGTTTTTTAAGAAACCTGACTGAGCAAGATTGCTATATTGTGTGTGCGATTGTAGGATGTTCAGTAATAATCTGTGACTAAACTGTTATTGCCAAAAGGGGTGTCACCATAGGCTACCAAACTGAACAAGGGTCTGTAACAGGTGAAATCTAGATAAAGAGATGGAGAATATGAAAGTCTCAGGAACGAGTCTGTAGGGATTTGAATCAGGTTGTTGCATGCCCTGTGGAAGACGACAAAATTAGGGTCACAACACTACCCTGAAGATGTTGTGATGCCTGGATCTTCCCCCTTTGTGTAAGAACCGAGAAGGGGTTCTCAGTTGACTACAAGACTCGAGACTGGTATTGTACCCAATCCAGAGTTTAAAGAGGGATCTCTCGGACTTCATGGCAGGTGTTCAGCCATGAACTCAGTGAGCATTCTAGAAGGACAAGGGGAGGGTAGCCCTGTTTTACCCCTCCCTGTCACAGATTGCACTAAGGGGTGGGCACTGTGAGCACAGTGGTCCTGACCATCAGGAGTGAGTTTGTGACAATGCACACTGCTAACAAAACACTGCAGACAGAATATTGCATCAGTGAGTCAAAACTGAGCACTGAGGGAGGAAATGGACCTGGGAGTGATGTAGTTATATACAGAATAATGCATGGGCAACTGTGTGGTATGAAGATTTTTTTTTACACACTAGAGAAAGAAAAGGGGACCTGGGTACAATATAATTACACAGAGATTAATGCATAGATAACTGTGTGTTATAAAGATTTTACACACTCAAGGGAGGAAAGGGACCAGAGGTGGATAATTACAAATAGTTTGAAAACCACTTCCCAAAGCAGTATGGACTGCTAGAAAGAAGGCTGACAGGATGCTGGGATGCACCATGTGGGTTTTCATTGGTCACATTTTAAATCACTAAGGTGATTTGGGCCAATCAGCTTGCAGAGTCATTGTACCTCTTACCCTGTATATAGCGTGCTCTCATCCAGAACCATTAGTGGAGAGTGCTCCACTTCAGTGCCAGGGGAGGATGGCGTAAGTAAATTAAAAAAAGCTTTAAACTGACTATAAATCATGCAAGCTAAATGCAAGTGATTTGAAATACCTTAATAGCACCTCTGAGGATGTTTCTCATAGCACAACAGACACCTGTCATGAGGTTTGGCTAGATAGAACTGTTCAGCTTCACTTTGTTGTTCTCTCACTCAAACGTCATGCTCAGTGTATTTTATTCCACTGCAGATACCCCTCAGAGGCCCTAGTAACTTATAGGATGGAGATGATAGTGCTTCTACACAGTCCATTTCATGGACTGTGCCTGGAATGTTGCTACAATTTCAGAGCCCGCAGAGGGTCAAAAACTTATTCAGATGCAGCAAGGGAGGTCCTATGAGGAGAGACTGGACAGCTTTAATATGTACTTCCTGGAGGACAGGAGGGAAAAGGGAGACATGATAGAAACATTGATATACTGTACATGGAAGGATAGAAACATAGAAACATAGAATTTGATGGCAGATAAGGACTGCTTGGCCCACCTAGTCTGCCCATTTAAATCAGGTTATTGCATACCCTGTGAGACAAGACAAAATTAGGGTCACAACACTACCCTGAAGATGTTGTGATGCCTGAATCTTCCCTCTTTGTGTAAGATAACATACATATGACGTGTGGATATAAGAGGGTGGGCTGTAATACAGGGATAAAACAGAGTGGACTGTAATACATGGGGATATCACAGAGTGTGCTTTAATAAATACGTGGATATAAAAGGGTGGGCTGTAACACATATGGGGATATAATAGGGTTGACTGTAATATATATGGAAATACAGTATAATAGAGTGGGTTGTAATATATACAGAGATATAATAAGGTGAGCTATAATACAACCAAGACTACAATAGAGGGGAAAGTAATACATATGGGGACATAAGAGGGAGGGCTGCAATACATATTGCTATATAACAGACTGGGCTGAAATACATACTGGGATATAATGGGAGGACTGTAATACATATGTTGATATAATAGAGTGGGCTGTAATACATACAGGAATATAATAGAGGGCTACAATACATACGGGGATATTCAATTACATTTTTATTTTATCAGGTAAGGACATAAATGAGCAGGCTCATTTACAAGGTGAACTTGGGAGGTCACAACATACATAATACTACAGAGGACAGTATTCCATACAAAGACAATACATTTTAACATAGTGTTTAAGCAATACAAGAATAGTTGCACTACTAAAAAGACCAACATCATAGTTGTAATATTTACAGAGAAGAAACAAAACACGGTGCTTCTACATTTGATAAGACTGGCATCTTACATTTTAGTTCACAGTAAAGAAGCAATACAGTTAGGAAATGTTAGTTGCCCTGTGTTCGGGCAAGCAGATCATGAGAACAAGATGAAGGATAGGGAAATGAGGTTCGAAGGTGGTTAGGAACCTGGATGCAGAACTGATGTTCAGTAGTGTTCATTAGGGTTTTAGATATAATAGGGAAACCAGGGAAAGAGCAGGACAGGTGCGATAAGAGTAGATTATTAAAGCTGCTAAGGGAACAGGGTATGAATAATTGGGATGGTCATTAGGTTGAGTGAGTCACTATGTAAAACATCAAAATGGATATTTAGTAGTAAGTTAGAGGGAGGGAAACTCATGGGGATAATGGGATAGAGGACATAGCTGGTGGAGACAACCAGAGTGGTTCCTACAACAGTTAAGGGAGAACAAATAAGTGCTGGTAGTCTAAGCAAAAGATCTCATCATTATTAATGTGTTGTCTAGGCATAACAGTTGCAATTTTCCCTCAGTGATTGTCGGAGTGTAGTTTTGAAGGTGTCCATCCCTACAATCTGCATGAGTTTTAGAGATCTTTGCAGAGTGTCCCAGAGTGTGGGGAGAGCATGGTTTAGGGATAGAGAGCCATAGTCAGTGCGTGTCCTGAGTATATCTAGTAAAATATATGAGTATCTTCTGATCGGGTAAATTCCAGACGTACGTTTAAGAAGGTCAGTGATGTAGGAGGGCAGCTTATTAGTAACGGCTCTGTAGAGCCCGACAGAGGCATTTTTTAATTTTCTATTGCTAAGTGAAGTCCAACCTAGTTGTGCATAGAAGGAGCAGTGGTGAATATTGAATGAAGCTCCAGTGATAAATTGTAATGCTCTGTAGTACAGAGTATGCAGCTTTAGATAGAGCAGTGGCGGAGCAATGGCTATAAAGGAAATCAGCTTAGTCAAACAGGGGGAGGAATGGGGTCTGTACCAGTCTTTTTTTGGGGCATTGTAGTTAAGCAGAAGCCTAATTATAAGGAAGAGGTCTAGCATTTGGCATAGCTTCTTGGAGACTTCCTCTATGTGTGTAGAGAAAGATGGTCTGCAATCGAGGTAAGGACCCAGTTGTTTGAATTTCTCCACTACCTCTAGTGGTTCCCCCAGGAGGGTCTTAATCTGAAGTTTAGTATTGGTGGGACAAGTACTAATAGTTTGGGCTTGAGGAGATATGAACATAATTTTGTTTCATTTTTTAGCATTGAGCAACAACTTTAGTTGCAAGAGGTTTTCTTGCAACAGGTTGAACTCTGGCTGCAGATCTATGTAAGAAAGCTCAAGGGAAGGCCTAGCAACATAGAGAACTGTGTCATCTGCAAAATGATGAACACTAACAGTACAAGTTTGGCATCAATATTAGTAATATAGATAGTGAATAATAATGGCCCTACTATAGACCCTTGCAGAAAGCCTCTTTGTAATGTTTTAAGGGGGAAGAGATTGCCTTGGGCTTTGACTTGCTGTTCTCTACCTATCAAATAGCAAGTGAACCATTTCAGGGCCATGTCATTCACACCAACGTCTTGCAGCATAAGTAATAATAACTCATGGTCTAGAAACATAGAAATTGCTATCAGACAAGTACCATTAGGCCCATCCAGTCTGCCTGCAGGCTCTATACAGTGTATGTGACCACTGATCCTATGTGATCAATGGCTTTTCATCACTCCCTCCCCTCTCAAGGTTCCCCTGTGCCTGTTTCAGGCATGCTTAAACCCATCTACTGTGTTTCCCCCACTACCTCTTGTGGCAGTCTATTACATGCATCAACTACCCTCTCTGTGTTGAAAAATGTCCTCACATTACCCCTTAATCTACCCCCCCCTCCAATTTCATATCGTGACCCCTTGTTCTAGTACTTTTTCTGCCTTGGAAAAAGTCCCCCACCTGCATCTTGTTTATGCACTTAAGGTATTTAAAAGCTTCTATCATGTCACCCCACTCTCTTCTCGCTCCCAGCGAGTACATATTAAGGTCCCCTTGTCTCTCCTCATACGTTTTGTGTTGCAAGCCCTGCACCATCTTTTTGTCACCCTTCTCTGGGTAGCCCCAGCCTTATTTATGTCCTTACGTAGGTGTGGCCTCCAGAACTTCACCCAAAAAGTCTGCTACAAAACCTCAGTCAAACCTGTACCTGTTTCAGTATAACTGAAGCAACAAAACCAAAAACGAACCGGCACCAAGTGATCAGCTTAAATATTTATTTTGATTACTGCATAAAATGCAAAAAAAAAAAAATGTGCAAACACACAGAACTCCTGACCAGGTTCCACCTCAGATGGTTTTCTCAAGGGAAGCTGGTCTGTCAGAGGAGCAAAACTTTTAAACGTATCTAGAACCAATCACAGTGACAGAAACTTTTAAAGTGACATCATACTTTTAAAACAAAGTGTACTAAAGTGCCTTACAATCCTAACACATTTTTACAAAAAATCACTTATCCAACTGGATGGATAGGTTCCTACTTAATCCATGTTAAGAAATATCTCAGTGGCAATGCCAAAATACTATTTATAAATAATTAAATTAACTAAATCATTACCATGTAAATACAAAGTGCCATTTGTATTTTAAACACTTAATTTCTCAATGGGTAATGTTATATTCTATTCTCCCTTTAGCATTTAAAGTTCTTTGTTCCTACTAAACATATTAAAAACATTCTCTCAAAAGAACAGAGAACAGTGAATATAGTTCAGCATTTTCTACAACAATATTTCATCAAACCTGAATCATATCGAATGCACGTTCGAACATATAGAGAATGCAAAAAAGCCTAACTGACCCCTCAGGATATAAAATCCCTATGGTCCAAATGTTACATTCATAACTCCCCTTCAGTTTCTATAGCTTTTTGTTCCTACAAATCGAGAGACTACATGCTATCAAAAGGCAAAAAATGATTTATCTGGCTTAGCATTCCCTATAAAAATTATAATAATTATATCCGATCAAATTGATATCCTTGTAAATGTGCATCCAGAAATTCAAGAATTCAAAAAATATGTAACACAGCCTGACCAACCCCCCATGACACAGTGTCACTAAGGTCTAAGTTATGGTTTATTTCTTCTCTTCTCTATAAAGGGCATAATATTCACACTATCATTCAAGCCAGGTGGATAATATCCTCTTAGCTGAAAGATCCACTTAGCCTCTTTTTATAGTAGCAGGGACTCAATATCCCCCCGAGTATTCAGATTTATTTTATCAATACATCTGAAGACAAATCTATGGGCACTTTGGTCTGGAAAGTATGTTACATAAGACTTTACAATAATAGTAGATCTTCCAGGAATTTATCTTGCAGTAGGTCATTACTTCTGGGAGTTCCCTATAGGTGGTGCTATCACACAGCAGCTTCGTCCAGCAGTCTCTATACCAGGGACCACCCACATGACATCACTTCCTGGACTGTGGCAGTAAAAGTGGGTGGCTCCTGATAGTCTCCGTTCCCCGCTGGTTTCAGCTCGTAGTGGCGCGGGACCGAGGGGAACCGAGGTAGATCACATCACAACCCTATTTGTGTGTTCCCTGTTACAAATGACAGGGGGACAGAGGGTAGGAAGCTACCTACTGCAAGAGACATTCCTGGAAGATCTATTGTTATGGTAAAGTCTTACGTAATGTGCTATCTTCTACAGAATGGTCTCTTGCAGTAGGTCATTACTTCTGGGAGATTCCCAAGCAGTTATATGCTTGTGGGGAAGCCAGCTATGGCATAGTGCCTCGTAGAGCAATGAGGTCAAAAGACTGATAGTCGCTTAGAGGCAGTATGACAGTTATATTTATTTTATTTGTTTGTTCTAGGATTATAAATACCTTTGAGCCAAGGCTCTTTTACAAAGGTTCCATGTCATTGGTATAATTGAGACAGACATGGGCAAAGATAACAGTGACTAAAATTTAAAAAAAGAGGAAGAAAAGAAACACATGTTAATTTAGATGAAAAAAAGATCAGAATAGTGAAACTTAAGGGAAGGGAAAAGGAAGGAGGAGGGTGAAACTAGGAGGGTGGGAGAAGGGGGAGCAGTAGGTGGGGGGGACAGTGAGAGGAGAGGTGGAAGGGAGGGAGGTAAGAATAGAGTTAGTGCAGCTGGGTGGCATTTGTCATGGGCCAGCATGAGAGGTGAAGATTGGGGAAGGGGTGCTGGCAAAGTACAGGTGAAGATGAGAGTCCCAACAGGCATCTTCAGCCAAGGAACTAAAAGACATGTTTAGCCACAACAGTCACATAGGTTAGAGGCAGTGAGCATTAGGCAGAGCTGAGTCTTAAAAGTGCTGAGCAATAGTGAGGACGAGATGTCGCTGGGAAGACCATTGTACCAACTAGCAGCCCGGAAGGCAAAGGATCTTTGGCCTTGAGTTGTGCGGCAATGCGTAATTTGCAGAAACTGAGGTTTTGATCCCTTGGTCTGGCAGGTGTGGATTCTCGGTTGTATTAGGGCACAGACTCCAGGAGGGGCAAGGCCCAGCATGATTTTCTTAGTAGTAATACAAGTTTGGTATTTTATTCGGTTGGCAAGGTTCAACCATCCAGTTTGAGAATAGAGGTCACAGGTGTGAGTTAGGCATTGGGAGCCAGTAACCAGTCAACAGGCCTTGTTGAGGGTGGTGGCTACACGTTTGAGTGCGGAGGTTGTTGCAGAGCCGTAAATGATAATGCCGTAGTCAATGATGGATATGATGGTGCTCTGGACAGCGACAGCAAGGGATTCGGGCATCAGGTGCTTCCTGTGCTGGAATAGCAGGCCTAACCAAGAGTTGGCAATTTTTGCAACATGGTCAATGTGGGTAGCGTAGGTGAGGTGTGGGTCAAGGGTGATCCCAAGGTATTTAAGGTTTTTGACCTGTTCCTGTGTGACACCTTGTCTGGTGGTAAAAGAGAGTTGGAATTGTTTGTGTTTATTATGGGAGCTGCTGAAGATCATGGTCTTGTTTTTTTTTTTTTTGATTAAGGACCAGCTTGTGCTTTATGAACCAATTCTCAACAGAGGAGAAACCAAGCTGGAGACTTTCTTGTAGTTTCTTCGGGTCCTGGTGTGTGGCATGGATTACTGCATCATCAGCATACAGGGTGATATGTTCAGTGCAGGAGTCCAGGAGAGTGTTAAGAAACAGGCTGAAGAGTAGGGGGCCCAGTATTGAACCCTGGGGTACTCCAGATAGGACAGGCTTGGAATCAGATTACGCATCCCCAATTTTTACCCACTGGGTGCAGTTTTCAAGATAGCTTTTGAACCATGAGATTGAATCAGTGGAGAGACCAGCATTTTTTAGTTGGCACAGCAGAAGGGAGTGGTGGACAGTGTCGAAGGCTTTGGTAAGGTTGACGAATATAGCACCAGTTAGTTGTCCATTGTCAAGGGAGCTATGTATGGTGCCAGTGAATTCAAGTAAGGCAGAGGATGTACTATGACCTTTTCTAAAGCCATGTTGCTGTTTACAGAGAATATTATAATTGTCCAGGTGCTTGGTAAGTTGGTCCGATACTATGCATTCCAGTGCCTTCGATAGGGGAAGTAGAATGGAGATAGGGCAGAAGTTCGCAAAGTTGGTCTTATCCCCACTTTTGTGAATTGGGGTAACAGTGGTCATTTTCCATTTGTCCAGGAATTGGCTAAGGGAAAGAGAGAGATTAAAGATCTTGATGAGGGGCCCAAGTACCTCGTCAAGCGTTAGGGCCAGCAGCTTGAGGTCAAGTGTGTCGTTGCTTGTTCTAGATTTGCTGATGGCTTTGGCAATATAGTTTTGGACTTGTTGTTTTTTTACTGCTTTAAAGTAAAAAGGTGGGTGACAGGCATGGTTGGAGGAGTTTGGGGATGGGAGTTGACGCATCTTGGAAGAAGTCAGCAGGGAGAACACTGCTGAGATCGGTGAAAGCAATGTTAAAAGTGTTTGCAATCATTTTAGGGTCGAGTGTAGTGTGCCCATTAATGCTGAGTATGTTTGGCGAGGATTTTGACTGTTTCCCAGTGACATCTTTAAAGTTTTTCCAAAAGTCCCTCCCATTTCCCCAGGAGTAGGTGAGGGCATTCTTATAGTAGTCAGATTTCTGTTGCCTAATGGATTTGGTACAGTCATTCCATGCCCGTTTGTAATTCTGGACGTCGAGTTGTTTACCGGAGTTTCTAGCCAGTTCCCAGACGTGGTCCCTGGATTTTAGTGTTTTTAGGAGGTAGCCTGACAGCCAAGGGTTACTAAGTGATTTAACTTTGCTCTTTTTGAGGGGGGTAAATTTGTTACAGGCTCCATTGAAAATGTGAATAAATTGCTCCAGTGCAGTATTAGTATCTGTCGCCTTAAAGATAGAGGACCAGTCCTGCTGAAGGAGGTGCGATTTGAGGTGGGGAAGCTGACCACGGGGAAGGACTCTGCTGGTGATGATTTTAGGAGGGGGCTTACAGAATTTGTTTGTCCAAATACAGCTGATGGGAGAGTGGTCACTGGGCGAGTCAGGGAGGACTGAGGTTTCTGTGATCCAAGAGGGATGGTTGGTTAGGATCCTGTCGAGTACGGTGCAGGTCCCAGTTCTGTAGTTCTTTCTGGTTGCGTGGTCAACCATTTGAGTCAGGTTAGCTGACATGATGGAGTCCTTAAAAGATCCACCTTCAGCTGAGAGTCAATTAACGTTAAAGTCACCAAGAAGGATGATTTCGGAGTCTGATGGGTGGGATTTGACAAAGTCAAGGACAGTGGTTAGCCTAGGTCCCTGTTCCTTGGGAGGTATGTAGACAGTGACAACTGTGAGGGCCTTATTGTGGGCACCTAGTAGGAGACTGATAGGAAGGATCTGGGCAGGAGTTGCTGGGAGATTGGGATCAATGGGGTGTCCTTGGAGAATGTCTTTCACATATAAGACACACCCTCCTCCTCTTTTGGACTTACGGTCAACCCGGAAGACATTGTAGCCAGGGAGGGTGATTGCTTGGTCAGGAATCTTTGGAGTGAGCCAGGTTTCAACTACTGATAGAATATCCGGGTTGTGCTGGGTGGTGAAGGCTTGTAGTGTGTCAAGCTTAGGAAGTAGACTGCAGATGTTCAGGCACATGACTGAGAGAGTGCCTGTTGGTTTATTATGATTGGAGGTGTTTGGTCCAGGGTTAGGGTGAACAGTTCCTGATAGCAGCAGGAGGAGGAGCACAAGTTTCAGGGTGCATAGACGGAGTTCAGTCAGAGAGAGGTTTCTTTTCTTTTTTGAGCAGTGATGTGCCAGGCGAAAATGCTGAAAATGCAACATTGGAATTGTTGTATGCAATGTGGCTAGATGAGTTTTACGCTCACACATAACCAGGGACAGATCAATTGTGGTGGTGTGCATCCAGGGGGGAGGGTTTGCCCCATGGTGAAGGGTACCAGAGTGACGATAGGAGGTGGAAAGTTGAAAGCTGGAAGGGGGGATGGGAAACAGGCTGTGAGAAGGAGGAAGAAGGGGAGAGATGAGATGAGAGGAGAGGAGAAGGAGTAAAGAGGGCAATAGATGAATGGAGAGCATAGCAGAGCAGGGTGAAGGCAGACAAGCAGCAATCAGCCGGAATTCACAGGGAGGCAGTGTGATGAGGGGAGACATGAGAGGACGAGGGAGATGGAGGAAGGGAGAACCAATGAGTGAGTAACAGAGGGCGATGCTCCAAACGAGGGTGGGGCTAGGGTCTATTTAACTAAGGCTGGAGGTAGGGGGGCAGGTGTAAAATTTCAGCTGCTTACACAGAAAGTCAACGGATGCAACGGCTCTGAGTCAGGAGAAAAATACAGCAGGCTGGGCAGTCAATGAGCGTGTGTGGGGATGGTTGTGGTCCAATCAGGGCACACCGAGGAGAGCGTAGGACCAATGTCGGTCCTCCCTGCTACCCCGGCACAACAACGTAGCCTTACCCAACTGTATGGATCCCTGGGGGCGGCCTTGAGAAGAGTGGCAGTGTAGCTGGAGATCAAGCTGCGGCTGCACCAACAGAGGGCTTGTATGGCCCAGCGGACAGCTGGATCTAGAAGGAAAAGAGATGGAGGGAGTTAGAGGTGAAGAGCACGGAGAACAAAGTGGGGTGATGTGTAGTCTAAATCGAGGGGCGTGGAGCTGGCCGCTGGAGATGGAGGTCACAGCAGGAAGACAGATGGGGGGGCAACCAATGAACAAGGGCTAGATGAGAACTTGACCTGGCACCACGGCGGGAAGGGGGAGGAAGAAGGTGAGGTGAGACAGAGAAAATTTAGTCAGGAGGAGGCTAGGGAGGAGGGCAGTTCAAGCCCCGAGGGAGTAAAGAAAGGCTGGAGAGAGCAAGGGGGGAGGCAAAAAACAATAAAGACAGAGCTAAGTCACAGTCTAGGAGTATCAAAATCACAGTGCAAATAATTCGGATTCGACCCCAAAGGGTATAAACAATTTAGGGAAAGAATGGCAGCAAAACAGCAACTCAGATTACAGTCGGTACATGCAGATTAAGGCTGGCAGAGCATAAACACTTTACAAATTAATTACAGATTCAGCCATTTAGCATGACTGCGGGTTAGCAAGCTGGGAAAAAGAAATGCAGGGTCTTAGCAAAGTGAGTGGGTGAAAATTTCGGCCACTTGCACAGAAAGTCAATGGGCGCAACGGCCCAGAGTCAGGAGAAAAATAAGCAGGCTGGGCAGCCAATGAGCATGCATGGAGAGGGCTGTGGTCCAATCAGGGCACACCGAGGAGAGTGTAGGACCAATGGCAGCCCTCCCCGCTACCCTGGCACAACAACGTAGCCTTACCTGGCTGTATGGATCCCTGGGATGGCCTTGAGGAGAGCGGCAGTGCGGCTGGAGGTTGAGCTGCGGCCACACCAATGGAGGGCTTGTATGGCCCAGTGGACAGCTGGATCTAGAAGGAAAAGAGATGGAGGGAGTTAGAGGTGAAGAGCATGGAGAACAAAGGGGGCTGACATGTAGTCTAAATCGAGGGGGTCATGGAGCTGGCCACCGGAGATGGAGGTCACAGCAGGAAGACAGGCGGGGGCAACCAGTGAACAAGAGCAAGATGAGAACTTGACCTGGCACCAAGGGGAGGTTAGGAAGAAGGTGAGGAGACAGAAAATTTAGTCAGGAGGGCATAGGAGGCTATGGAGGAGGGCGGTTCAAGCCCCGAGGGAGTAAAGAAAGGCTGGAGAGAGCAAGGGGGAGGCAAAAAACAATAAAGACAGAGCTAAGTCACAGTCTAGGAGTATCAAAATCATAGTGCAAATAATTTGGATTCGACCCCAAAGGGTATAGACAATTTAGGGAAAGAATGGCAGCAAAACAGCAACTCAGATTACAGTCAGTACATGCAGATTAAGGCTGGCAGAGCATAGACACTATACAAACTAATTACAGGTTCAGCCATTTTGCGCGACTGAGGGTTAGCAAGCCGGGAAAAAGATATGCAGGTCTTAGCAACGTGAGCGGGTGAAAATTTCGGCTGCTTACACAGAAAGTCAATGGGTGCAATGGCCCCGAGTCAGGAGAAAATACAGCAGGCTGGGCAGTCAATGAGCATGCGTGGAGAGGGCTGTGGTCCAATCAGGGCACACCGAAGACAGCATAGGACCAATGGCGGCCCTCCCAGCTACCCCAGCACAACAACATAGCCTTATTCGGCTGTATGGATCCCTGGGATGGCGTTGAGGAGAGCAGCAGTGCGGCTGGAGGACGAGCCGCGGCCGCGCCGACGGACGGCTCGTATGGCCCGGCGGACAGCTGGATCCAGCTGTATGGATCCCTGGGACAGCCTTGAGGAGAGCGGCAGTGCGGCTGGAGGTCGAGCCACGCTGACAGAGGGCTTGTATGGCCCGGCAGACAGCAGGATCTAGAAGGGTAAAAGTTTGGACAGTGTACCAGGGAACCGCATTATAACGTCGGTGATAACATTATTGGTGAAATAAGCCAAATAGGCTTGAAACAGTGTCCTCCTGAGCAGTTAGTCTGATCAAGACCTGATCAGGGTATAGTGTATCAATTATAATAACAAGAGCTCAGGGCTGAAAAGAAAACCCAAATGGTATAAATGTGTCCATTTAGTAATGCTACTTTGTTGCTTGTCAGGAAAGCATCAAAGAAAGGTCTGCTAAGTTATTATAAATGATGTAAAAGTATCCAGTTAGCAACTTAGTAGCAATCAGGAGGACAAGTAAGAGATGTCAGTTACAAAGCCATAAAGGAAACAAATGTATCCATTTAGGAATGGTACTTAGAAGCCCTTAGGAAGGCAGTAGATATGTTTGCAATGTAGTCATAAAGAATGCAAATGTACCCAGTATGGGGTTAAAAGTAGTAAAGGAGCAAGGAATTTTTTTTTTGCTATTTTATCCAGTAGCAGTAATCTCATTTACAAGGGAGTCCTTAGGAGGTAAGCTTGGGAATGCAGACCTTTCAGCTTGTTATCGCCTGTAATTCCAGATATGTTTAGGCCATATATAGGCTTGATCTCTCATTGCCTAGTGACATTTAGTGATATGGGATCAATAAAAAGAGTTCCATCCAGGGTCATGATGTGGCATTAATGAAAGCTTCGTGGTGACATTTCAGGTATTGCATATGAAAGTAGTATGATGATCCTCCTGGTCAGTCTGTTGTGTAAACAGATATTTGAGTAATGGTCCAGAATGGCATGTAGGCAGAAGCCTCATGGCAACATTCAAGGGAAGAGATTTAAATGTGGAATTGTGCAGTGGTGTTGATCCACGCACCATATGAATAAATTGGGATTTTAATGTTCCCATATAGAGACTGGTCACCTCAAAAGGGTACTATATAAGGCAAGTTGGAGCCAGATGTGATGATCTGGGCAACCCGTACTAGGTCTCCGCTGAAGATTGTCCAGTATTAGAGACATGCACCTCCTTGTCTCCCCCTTTTTTTTTTGTAGGCACTTAATAAAGGCAGACTAATCCCACGGTTGTCATTAAAGGCCCATGGAAAGGGCAGAGTACCAGACATGGGAAATTATAGAGGTGTAGGCATTGTTATAGTCTGAAAGGCCAGGTAGGCATACAGATTGTAAATGTGCCTTTGGCATTAATCCTTTAATTATGGCAAAAAATACACCTATGTAGTAGTCCGCCTGAGGTTAAATCATTCAAAATGCTAAAAGGGTTATCACCTGGAGACAGGGTGTTAGACCCCTTTCATGGGACATGTAAAAGGCCGGGATTTGAGAGTAAGGCCTGACGTCATATAGCAGTACCTGTGAAATTGTATGGGTACCACATGCCCCGTTCCAGGTGATGGAGGTGACAAAATGTCCAGACTATGCCAGTATGTAGCATTTTGACCATATAATTCAATATCTGAGTATTAAGAGTAGCTGGATAATAGTTTCCATGAAAAATGGAAGCATCAGGGTGAGGTAGCCCTAGAAAGTTGAGCCTAATGTGTCATATACATGGGGTAAAATATGTTGGTTCATCCCCATGTACATGAGGTGTGACTCCACAGTATGGGGAAGAAATCCTCATGGGGATATGTAGGAAGCAATGAGATGTCCTCATCATCAAGTTCTGGGCCCCTGAGGGGTGGACATCAAAATAATAACCTCCATTGATGGAGAAATAGCTTCCAAAGGTATGAATTCATGATAAAAAGCCTGTGTCGTTGACATTTGAATGTGGCCCATTGATGGGGGAGCATAAAATGAATGCGCCATCAATGATATAGGTGCTCCCTATTGATGGGAGGATCATAAAGGCAGGCTCTGTTGATGAAGAAAATAGCCCATAGTGGAAATCATGGGCATCATAGATGGGAGCGGGGTGAGCCCCATTAATAAAAGAGTGAAATACATGAGCACCATTGATGGGGAAGTAACCACATCAATGATAGAGTAAAACTCATGAGCACTGTCGACAGGGGAAGTAGCCCCATCGATGAGAGTGAAATCCATGTGCTCTGCCGATGGGGGAAGTAGCCCCGTTGACAATGGCATAGAGTCCAGTTGCTCCGTGGATGGGGAAAGCAACCCCATCGATGAGGGAGTAAAATCCAAGTGCTCCGTCGATGGAGGGTGCTGCCCCATCGATAATAGAATAAAATTCCAAGTGCTCCATCAATGGGGGAGGACAGCCCCATCAATGATGGAGTAAAATTCCAAGTGCTCCGTCGATGGGGGAGCAGCCCCGTCAATGATGGAGTGAAATCCAAGTGCTCTGTTGATGGGGGAAGCAGAACTTTTGACAATGGACTTAAATCCGAATGCTCCAATGATGGGGGAAGCAGTCCCATTGATGATGGAGTGAAATCCAAGTGCTCAATAGACAGGGGAGGTAGTCCCATCAATGAGGGATAATTCCTGAGCACCTCCATCGATGAGGGAGTGTGTCTCATCGACAGGGAGGGGAAAGGCTGTATAGGAATGTATAAAAGTGCCTGCTATTGATGGGGTAGTGCCTCACATCGATGAAGAGTGTCCCTTTGATGAGACATGTTTAGTAATAAAGACCACTGAAGTGCGGTCAGGCAGGACTTGAGTGGAAGGTATTGACTTCTCCCTCTTATGTTTTGAGTCTGCAACAGGGAAGCTTTTAATTCCATAAAGAATGTAACCTTATCTCAGCAGGCTACTAGAAAACCCTGGCAAAAACACAGGAACATGGTGCCGTGTATAAAGCCCAGGCACCCCAAGCTATATGTGTATAGGTTCAATTTTCATCGAAGACTGCTTGCAGAAGATTGATCTAGCTGCTGTGCAAGCTGAAGCCGGCGGAAAATGAACAGAGACTATCAGAAGCCACCCACTTTTATGGGCTCAGCCCAGGAAGTGATGTCATGTGGGTGGTCCCTGGTATGGAGACTGCTGGAAGAAGCTGCCGTGTGATAGTGCCACCTATAGGGAACTCCCAGAAGTATTGACCTACTGCAAGGGACCATTCTGTAGAAGATCTGTTTTTACACGCTCAGCTAGGACATTGGTTAAATCTCTATTCTTTATTGTCCTTGCATGTTTTCCCACTTTGGTTCTCAAATACAGTAGCAGAAAAGGTCAGAGCCAAAAGGCTGGCCTTCAGGAAATATAAGGGAACACAGTGGGATAAAGATAGGGAGGCATACCAAACTGCCCTAAGGGAAGCAGGGAAGGCAGTAAGGCAGGCAAAGTCCCAAACTGAGGAAACACTAGCATGAACAGTAAAAGAAGGTGACAAGACTTTCTATAGATACATTAGTGAAAGGAGAAAATCCAGAGGGGGTATTGCTAAGCTTAGAGGAGAAAAGGAGCATGTGAGGAGGAGGACCCCAAAGGCATATATCCTAAATAGATACTTTTGCTCAGTATTTACTGAAGAGAAGGTAGGGCAGGGCCCACAGCTCAGCATCATGGACACAGGGGGGAGGGAGGTGAGCACTACTCCCTTCACAAAAGAAAGAAAGGGTCCTACAAGAGCTTGCTAAGCTCAGGGTGGATAAGGCAATGGGACCTGATGGCATACATCCCAGGGTACTTACAGAGCTAAAGGTGGAACTAGCAGAGCCATTAGCAGAACTGTTTAGTGAGTCTCTGAGCACAGGAGAGGTCCCAGAAGACTGGAGAAAGGCTCATGTGATCCCGCTCCACAAGAGTGGTAGCAGGGGGGAGGCGGGAAACTACAGACCAGTCAGTCTTACCTCAGTTGTGGGCAAGATTATGGAGGCACTCCTTAAGGAAAGGATAGTGCAACACCTGGAATCCATAGGGGCACAGGATCCAAGACAGCATGGGTTTACAAAAGGAAGGTCCTGTCAAACTAATTTCATAGATTTCTTTGACTGGGTAACCAGAGTGGTGGACCAAGCGGGAGCAGTTGATGTCACCTACCTTGACTTCAGCAAAGCTTTTGACACTGTTCCACATAGCAGATTGATAAATAAGCTGGGTAGGCTCAGGGTGGGTCAGAAGTTGGTCAACTGGGTGGCAAACTGGTTGATGGGCAGAAAACAGAGAGTGGTGGTAAATGGTATACAGTCAGAAGAGATGCAAGTCACAAGTGGGGTACCTCAGGGATCAGTCCTGGGGCCAGTCCTCTTCAACATCTTCATTAGTGACCTTGCAGATGGACTAGAGGGTGAGGCTTGTCTGTTTGCAGATGACACCAAGATCTGCAACAGAGTAGATGATCCAGATGGGGTGGGCAGAATGAGAAGAGATCTGGATAAACTAGCAAAATGGTCAGAAGAGTGGCAACTGGGATTTAATGCAAAGAAGTGCAAAATCATGCACATAGGGAAGAGAAACCCTGAAGCCACCTATAGGCTGGGAGGGGAGTTGCTAGCAGTCACAAAGGAAGAAAGAGACTTGGGCATCATCATCACTGATGACCTGAAATCATCCAAGCAGACCTCTAAAGCAGTAGAGTAAGGCTAGGGGGTGTTAGGGTGTATTAGTAGAGGTATCACCAAGTCATAGAGGAGGTAATAATCCTCTTTACAAGACACTGGTTAGGCCTCATCTGGGAGTACTGCGTGCAGTATTGGAGGCCACACTTCACAAGGACATTAACAAATTGAGGCAGTCCAGAGAGGGCAACCAAAATGGTGCAGGACTGCATCAGAAGACATATGAGGACAGATTAACAGAGCTCAATATGTATACCCTTGAGCAAGGAGGGAGAGAGTGATATGTTGAGGCATTCAAACATATAAGGGCATTAACAAGGTGAAAGAGTCTAACATGTTTAGATATAAGAAAATAGCAGGACAAGAGGACACAGCATGAGATTAGAGGGGGGCCGATTAAGGGGGAATGTAAGGAAATTATTTTTCACAGAAAGGGTGGTGGATGCATGGAATGGCTTACCACAAGAAGTGGTGGCTATGAATACAGCGCAGGGCTTCAAACAGTCATGGGTTAGGCATAAGGGAGCAATACAAATGACTATGAATAGATAGGCCACTGACAGAGCAAAGGCCGATGGCACATTTATAAGGTAGAAAAACAAATGGGCAGACTGGATGGGCCTTGCGGTCCTTATCTGTTGTCAACTTCTATGTTTCTATGTTTCACTCTCAATTTCAGTTGTCTGGTAGTTTTACTAATATAAAAGCTGTCACAGCTGCAAGTGGCAAGGTGAGCCACGTTTATAGAATCACATGAAATAAACTGGCTTATATCAAATGTCTTACTTGCGTTGCAAATGTCTTTGTTTTTTCCATAATAGGACAATATTTGCAGCACCCACATTTGTGGTTCTTCTCTGGTAGCTGTGGCCTCCAGAACTGCAGTGCTCCAGGTAAGGTCTTACCAGTATTTTATACAATGGCATCACCACCTCCCTTCTCCTGCTAGTGATACCCTTGCCTATGCTCCCCAGCATGCCACTGGCCTTTCCCACAGCCTTTGTGCATTGCTTTGATACCTTGACATAATCAGAGATGATAACTCCTAGGTCCCTTTCCTCTTTAGAGACAGTCAGCTCCGTCCCCTCCTCACCCCCATCTTGTAGCTCTCCCCAGGGTTCCCTCTACCTAGGTGCATTATTTTACACTTCTTAGCATTGAACCTCAGTTGCCATGTCTCTGACCATCTTTCAAGCTTCTCCAGGTCCCTCTTCATTTTTTCAACCCTTTCTGGAGTATCCACCCTGTTGCATCCACCCTGTTGCAGATCTTGGTGTCATCCGCAAATCGGCAGACATTTCCTTCCAGCCCTTCTGCAATGTCACTAATGAAGACATTGATCCCTGTGGTCATTCCTCTCTCCCTGGATTGGATCCCATTTATTACAACCCTCTGCCTCCTGTCTGTCAGCCAGTTTTTAACTCAGTGTATCACCTTTTGTCCCATGCCCAGACTTTCCATCTAGTTAACCAGCCTTCTATATGGGACAGTGTCAAAGGCTTTGTTGAAGTCTAGGTAGGTGACATCTACCTCCCCTCCCTTGATTAACTTCCCTTGTCACCCAAGCAAAAAAAAATTATCAGCTTTGTTTGACCCAGCCTCCCTGCTGTGAATCCATGTTGCCTCAGATTCTTGGCTCCCCTGGATTCCAGATGTGCCACTATCCTTCCTTCCAGCAGCGTCTCCATGATGTTCCCCACCACTGAGATGAGGCTGGCCAGCCTGTAGTTCCCCGCCTCCTCCCTACTGCCACTTCTGTGCAGTGGTACTACATGCGCCCTCCTCCAGTCCTCTGGATCCACCCCTGTGTTGAGTGACTCTGTGTACAAGGATGCCAGAGGTGCTGCAAGTTCTCTTTGCAGCTCCCTCACTCTGGCCCCATGGCTTTATCCACCTTCAGCTTTGTGAGTTCTTCCAGAACTCTCTTACTGTGAATGGACTGGTGTCCACTTCTCCCCCTCCACTGCCTCTGCCACCCAACTGTGGTCCTTGACTCTCCCCCTTCTTAGTGAATACTGAGTAAAAGTATTTGTTCAGTATTTCTGTCTTGTTTAGATCCCCCTCCTTATATTCTCTCTCCTCTCCTTTGAGCCTCACTACCCCCAATTTTTCTTCTGTCACTGATGTATTTACAGAACGTCTTGTCCCTTTTTTACACTGTCCATGCTAAACCTCCTCTGTTTGTTCCTTAGCTCCCCTTACAGCTTTCCCTGCTTCCCTTAGACATTCAAGGTATACCTCCCTGTCCTCCTCCCTTTGGGTCCCATTATATTTTCTGAAACTTAGTCTTTTAGCCCTTACTTTGTCCCCAACTTCTTTAGAAAACCATAGTGGTTTCCTTCTTCTTTTCCCTTTGGCCACTATCCTAATGCATTGGTTTGCTACCTCCACTATGGCTTCCTTCCATTTCCCCCATTGTTCCTCCACCCCCACTGTTACCTTTCCCTTCTCCAAGACTGTTCTTATACATCAAGCTACTTCAGTGAAATCGGCCCTCCTAAAATCTAATACTTTTGCCCTTGTGTGGCTCACTCGAGTCCCTGTCTTTATGCTGTACCACACCATGTGCTGATCGCTGGACCCCAGCTGCCCTTCCACCTGTACTCTTTTGACTTTGTTTTCATTGTTCCATACAAGATTCAGAATTGACTTGTCCCTGGGTGACTCATGCATCAGCTGCCTGAGACCAATCCCCTGCAGGGATGCCAGGATAGCTGTGCTTCTGGCTGAAGCAGCCACCTGGGTGGCTCAATCCATGTCCGGCATATTGAAATCCCCTAGTAGCAGGATTTTTTTTTTGTGAAATTTAATATGCTTTATTTAGTTTTCAGAACACATAACACATACAGACATGTAATCAACAGACCATGAAAAGATAAACAAAACAATATGTCCTAATCTAACCCCTAATTAAGAGTGGGGAAATGTGGAGGAGGTTGTACCATTTACCTCCAGGATACGTTGCAAGGAATTGTCCCCCCCCCCACCCAATTGGAACATGGAGCCCAAGCTCTCTCCATCAAAATCACCCCTGGCTACTCCAGAGCTCCATTAGTCATCACTGCAGCCTATATCCCACCACGACTTCAAAATGCGGCACTCCAGTCACTATTGCAGCATCTCATCAACTTTTCCAACAAACTGAAACAGATCACAATGGGAGATGTAAATATCAACTGGCTAGCCAGCTCTGCCTCCCATGCTAAAGATGCCATAGCTGCCCTTGACCTCTCTCAGCTAGTCACTTCCCACACCAGGCCCCACTCTACCAATAGCACCACCACACTTCTGGACATTGTCTTCACAAATCGATTCCACAAAATTGCTGACATCACAGTGCTGCCCAATTCCCTAAGTGACCACTCCCCCATCATCTTCACCTGGTCCTGTAAAACTAAGAGTCCAATTAATATGTGGCAGCTCAGATTCAATGCAAAGAAGTGCAAGGTAATGCATCTGGGAAACAAAAACCCAGGGGAAGAGTACACAATGGGGGCTGAGTTAATAACATAACAAAAATCAAAAGAGACCTAGGAGTAATTATATCAGATGACCTAAAGGTGGGCAAGCAATGTGAAAAGGCAGTAAGGAGGGCTGGGGGGATACTGGGATGCATAGGGAGAGGCATTAACAGTAGAAAACAGGAAGTTGTTATCCCTCTGTACAGACAGTTAGTGAGACCCCATCTGGAGTACTGCGTGCAATTCTGGAGACCCCATCTCCATAAAAACATAGACAGAGTGGAGGCTGTTCAGAGGAAGGCAACCAAAATGGTGCAAGGTCTGCACCAGAAGACATACGAGGAGAGTCTATAGCAGCTTAATATGTATACCCTTAAGGAAAGGAGGGGGGGGCATGATAGAAACTTTCAAGTATCTCAAGGGAATTAACAAGGTACAAGAGGGTAGTATCTTTCAGAAGAAGAGATGTGCAAGAACAAGGGGGCACAATTTGAAGATAGAGGGGGACAGCTCAGAGGTAATGTTAGAAAATATTTTTTCACAGAGAGAGTTGTGGATGCATGGAACAGCCTTCCTGAGGAGGTTGTGAAGTCAGTAACAGTGGGAGAATTTAAGAATGCATGGGACAGGCATAAGGCAGTTCTAGTGGGGGGCAGGAGGAAGTCAGCTGTTGATTAACTAGAATCTGAAGCTTATCCATCAGGTAGGGAAATGGGCAGACTGGGTGGGCCAAGCGGTCCTTATCTGCTGTCAAATTCTATGTTTCTATGTAATAAAGTCACCTTCCAGCATCATCTTGACCTGGCAAACTGGACAAACTCAGAGAACACCTTGCCAGCTGGGACTGGTTCCCGATTAAGCTAGCACCGGATGTGGATGCTGCTTTCACCTATTTTGTCCTTTCGTTTAACACCGCTTGTGACATTTTCTCCCCCATTTCTAAGTGGATAATAAAGAAGCATGATTCCCCATGGATTATGCCCTCCCTCATCAACCAACTGCAGAACAGAGTCTACCTCTGGCATAAGGCCCTTGACTCTGGCAAAGCTGCAGACAGGCAAGCCTATAGGGCTATAGGGCTACACGTAATAAATGGACTGGGTCCATTCGCAAGGCAAAATCAGAATACTATAGATCCATCCTTGCCTCTGCCAGGGGGTCTACCTGAAAATTTTGGGATAATATAAAAGAGCTCAATGGAAAAAACGTATCCTCCCCAGCCCAACTAGATGTCAATGGCTCCCTCTCCACTGATCCTCAAGTTATTGGCAACAGTCTCGTCATCACCTTTATGGTCCTCAGTGCAGTTCTTCCTCCAATTTCTTTGACCCTGCTCCTGTCTACCCCCCTGCCCATATCACCTACCCGCCTTTCTTCTTCCGGGCTCTTCCTCTAAATGAAGCCAAAAACGACCTACTCGCATCCTTTAAGGGCACTAATCACAGTAATGGCACCCTGGACCTCAAGCTCCTATGACTCGTCCTGGACATAGTGCTTATACCCCTCACTGAAATTCTCAACTACTCCCTCTGCCTGGGCCAGTTCCCCCATATCTGGAACACCGCCATGATCACAACAATATACAAAGGTGGGGACAGTACCTCCCCCAGGAACTACAGGTCAATATCGATCCTCCTTCCCCTCTCAAAAGCGCTAGAAAAAATCATAGCAGACCAGCTAACAGACTACCTTGACAAACATAATCTCATGGTTTCCTCAAAGGGTACAGTAACTCCATGGCTTTCCTTGAATTCTCTAACTATATTCACACAGCCCTTGATAAAGGGCACCTTACGGGTGCAGTTTACATCGACTTATCAAAGGCTTTCGATACCATCAGCCACCCACTACTCCTCAGTCCTAATGACTGACTCTCCCCAGTGCTTTAGATCATGATAATATTTAAATCTTCCCACAGCAAGTACCCCTCCTGCACCCGCACCGACTGAAGAAGTCTCTACAATGTAAGATACAATTGTTAACCTAGCTATGTAATATCAAAACAGTTAGCCAAACAAATTTGAAACACGAGTAGCTTACAACATCTCCAGCCCCTCAGTTAATTCTTAAACCTGAGGTTATAATGTCTGGATAAAATGAAACCAAGAATATGAAAAGGGGACAGAAAAAGAGAAAGAAAAAAGTGGGGGCTAAACAGGGTATAAATATTAAAATTTAGGTCCCCAAGAACTCAGAGTCCATGTCCTATTTCCCTTATAGATGTATTCAATTATTAAATGTCCAGGCTGTTAAAGCCCCAAAGTCTAAAAGAAATTATTACATCAGGGACAAAGAGGCTCCGAGAACTGCACATACACATAATGTCCAGGTGTAAACTTAGGGTTCAGTGGTCTATATGGCTCTTCACTACTCAGAGTCAGATTTGAAATAACTCAGTAAACCCCTTATAACAAACAAATACTTATGAAACTATTTCAGGACATTGAGTACGACCCTAGAAGTAATAAGAAACAGACATCTTCCAAACCATAAAGCATTTACTCATAGCGTCCAATATAAGGATGTACAAAAGAACTTCCAGCTTGCAGATCATACCATTGGCCACTAGATGGAACCCTCAGCTCTTATAGGAAAGTCCAAGCACACAACAATTCAAGAGGGCAGCTGCAACATGTATGCCGACTCCAAAGGTCAGAAGAATTAACAAAACCAGCCCATACATATCATTAGGGGATTCCCCAGTCTATGAGTAGAAAAATGTGAACATGACCATCCAAGTTTAAATGTCCCTAGTGTTAGAAATACTCACAAAAAGTGATGGACCAAATACTGGGCTCTTTTCACTTGAATACCTCTGAGCAGAGAGAGAGAGAGAGAGAGACTTGAGAGCCTCAGATGCTTGGTTGGCCAAATCAAAGGAGTGCCACTTGTCCTCTCTGTGTACCTGCAGAGAAGCCGGGTATCTGACTCTAAATTTAATGCCAGCCGCAATCAATTGAGAGACAATCAGATGGAGCGCTGTCCTTTTCTGGTGTACAGAAATGGAAGATCCTGCACTATATGAATACTTTGGCCCTCCCCAAAAAAGCTCCTTCAGCTCTCTAGTTGTCTCTATGATGTGCTGTCCATGTCTGAAATTCAGTAGACAAAAGATTAGAGGTCGGGGGAGGGGCCCTGGAGGAGGCATTGGCCTGAGTGATCTGTGGGCCCTTTTGACTATATAGGTGGTAGAGTTTGGAGAAGGGCCCACTATTTTAACACAGATCTTTTGCACAAAAGTAACCACATCTACTCCCTCTTCCTTCTCAGGCAGGCCCAGTAGTACTAGGTTTTTCCTATGGGAATGACCCTCATGGCCCTCACGTTTCTCTTCTACGCTTTTGATTCTGTGATGGAGGGTTACAATGTCTGGGTAGTTCAGGCTTGCCAATCATCCAATGAAGAAATCCTGGCTTCATTATCAGATGTGCACTGAGTAAGTTTTCTATACTTGTTTGCATTTTCTGGAAGTTTTACACCAGGGTACTAAGCATATCTTTTAGTGGGGCCAACTCCTACAAGAACTTGTCCTCTGTCAGCGCAGCCTGGGAGGTTGCTTGGCTGCGAGGCCCAGCTGATTGAGTTGTCACCTACTTAGAACTTTTATCCCAAGTGGATGTGATCGGCAGGGTATGTCATGGGAGAGTATCACATATTTCCGCCTCCATCGCCATCAAATGCAAAGCCACGGGATGCTTTATAATTACCAATGTCTAAATCTACTAGCTTAAAACAATATGGTTTAGGTTAGTAGCCTGAAATTAGTTATTTTAATAGGTGGGAGCAATGAAGGGCACATCTGCTCAGGCAGCCATCACATCTAGCAGCAGGATTTCACCTTTAGCTGCCACGTCATGTATATCCTCAACTAGTTCCCTGTCTGCCTCCTTCCTCTGTGCTGGAGATCTGTAGATCATCCCTGTGCATATTTCTGTGCCATTACCTGGCTCATGAGTGACCCACATTGCCTCGGCCTCCCCCTGTCTTCCCTTAGCTTCTGTAGCTTTTATACCATCTCTGATATACAGAGGCATCAACCCCACCCTTCGTACCCTCCCTATCCCTCCTGAACAGTGTATAACCCAATAAATCAATGTCCCAGCTGTGATTAGCAGAGTACCATGTCTCAGTTATTGCTGCAAAGTCAAGATCTTCTTCCGCCAACAAGGCCACCAGGTCTGAAACCTAATTTCACAGGTTATGGGCATTTGTTTACATGACCTTCCATTTTTTACAGTCTGCCCTCCATTTGTTCCTCTTCTGTCTCTCTTGTCTCTTACCTCTACCCTGGTTTGCTTTGCTAGTCTACAATGCTAGTCTACAGTATTGAATGCCTTGCTCAGGTCCAAAAAGACTGCGCTTATGTGGTTTTTAGAATCTAATGTGACTTGCCAATCATTTGTTACCCTTGCCAGAGCTGATCCCATACTATGTTTAGGTTTGAATCCAGATTGTAGTGAGTTTACATAGAAACATAGACTTTGATGGCAGATAAGGACTGCTTGGCCCACCTAGTCTGTCCATTTCCCTACCTATTGGATAACCTGCAGATCCTAGTTAACCAGCAGCCTACTTCCTCCTACCCCCCACAAGAATTGCCATATGTCAGTCCCAAGCATTCTTGAATTCCCCACTGTTTTGGACCCCTCAAGCTCCTCAGGAAGGCTGTTCCATGCATCCACCACCCTATCCATGAAAAAAATACCTCCTCACGTTGCCCCTGAGCCACCCCCCTCTATGTTCAGATTGTGCCCCCTTGTTCTTGCACATCTCTTTTTCTGAAAGATGCTACCCTCTTGGACTTTGTTGATTCCCTTGAGGTATTTGAACATTTCTATCATGTCTGCCCTCTCCCTCCTTTCCAGCACATTTAATGTGCTAGTGGTTTCTAGACTATCTCTTAATTCTGAATTAACCAGTTTTTCAAGTAATTTAGAAAGTACAGGTAGTAAGGATATAGGCCAGTAATTGTTAAGATCACTTGAGTTACCAGATTTAAAAAGTGGAATAACATGGGCAATTTTCATCTCAGAGGGTAGGGTCCCTTGTGAAAGAGACAAGTTGAACAGATGTACAATGGGTGAAGTTAAAAATCTAAAACCTATCTTTGGGAAGAAGAGTTCAGTTTAATCTGCTCTTGCACTTTTTGTTGTGCCCAGTCTTACTACTAGATCCTCGACCTGTTTAAAGGTTATTGGACTAAAACTATAATGGGGACTGTAATACATACTGGGATATAATAGGGTTGGATGTAATAAATGCAGGAATATAATAGGGTGGGTTGTAATACATACGGGGATATACCAGTGTTGGCTGTAATACGTATGGGGATACAATTGGGTAGCTTATAATACACACAGGGATATAATAGAAGGAATGATAATACATATAAAAATATAATAGGGAGGGCTGTCATACATATGGGAATATAATAGGGTGGCCTGTAACACATACAGGGATATATTAGGGGGACTGTAATGCATACAGAGATATAACAGGGGAATTGTAATACATATTGGAATATAATAGGATGGGCTGCAATGCATACTGGACTCTAATAATGGATATGGTATTGCATAAGGGGATATAATAGGGTGAACCCCACAGTGTTGTTTATGCTGAGGAACAGAACAACCACTTGGGGCATAACCTGACACTGGAAAGAGAACATTCAAAAAGGGCATCATTAGGCATTTATTCACAGAGTACGGGTGGACAGGTGGAACAATGTACCTAGTAATGTAATTAATGCTGGGACCTCTTCAATGGATTAATGTAAACAAGGTGGAGGCAGGGGGCAAGAATAATTCTGAAGAGGCAGAGCAAGTCTATGCTGTGCATCGTGCATCAAGACAAGCTGAGGGATACAATTACATAATCATTTTTCCCTTATCTAACAATGTATATAAGTATCTATGTAATTTAACCTCCTGGAGTCCACTTAAATCATCTTCAGTATGGAATAGGAAAGAAAATGTATGACAAACAGAAGAGCAGAGCTTATAAAAGTTCTAGCACGCAGTGCAGACCACTGAATCTTCCACTGTTGCAACCCAGCTATGAAGTCAGTTGCAGGGATTTCATGGATTTTTGGTTAGTGCACATTTCAGCTTCAGAGTCTTCAGATTTAACCTGATACAATCTAGTACACTACTGTAAACAATAAGTAAATTTCTTCTTGCACGAAGTGCAAACTGGGAGGGACCAGCACAACAGTTGGGTGTGGGGTTCTTACTGCGGAATGTCCCCCTTTAACAATATTTAAAAGAATGCAATCAGCCATATAGACTTCTTAATATTGTGCATATTATTTGGTGCCCCTTACTAGAACCTGATAACCCAGAAACCCTGGTGCAGGCTGTCAGTGTGCCCTTTAAGAGCCTACTATGAGTCCAGATCCTATGCCTGTAGCTGGTACAGAGCACTGCAGCTCACACATATCACTTCCACTCTCTGTGACTGGTCCTCTGCACATGCAAAGGGCTTCTACAGCAGAGTCAGCCTTGATGCAATGCAGTACCTTGCAGCAAATTACGTGCTGCAAAATACTGTACAACAAACATGCTTAACTGACATTGAATGACACTGTTCCTTGCAGCATACTGCAGCATTTTGTGATAAACTGCAGCATTACAGCATTGCATCCCGGCTGGTGCCGCTGTATCTTTGGAGCAATACAGTATCAAATGATGCTGAGACTTCTTTAAACTTGACAACTCTTTGAATATACAGAACACAGAAGTGATACACCTAACAATTTAAAAAGTAGGGAGAACCATGATGAGAGTGGATGAAGACCCCAGAGTTCAAGCCCCAAGTGTATCAGTAATATTATAGATTGCAGACTTTGTTAACTTCTGACCACTCTTCCTATGCATTGACACTATTGTCTTGTCATTCCAGCTCCCTGGGACTCTGTTCTCTATCAGTATGTGGCTGACTGTATTTGCAGTTGGCCCAGGCAGTTCATGCACTAATCTTCAATACCCTTAGGTGACTCCTATTCATGTCTTACTCACTTTGTTGAGTCTAGGTTTACCAGCCTCTGCTCAATGACCTCAGTAATCACCTCCCTAACCTCAATCCCCAGCTAGAAGTGCTTCCACTAAAGTCTGATATCTCACTGCTCTTACTACTTAAACTGAAATAATTGTTAAACAGTCCAGTCATTTCCTACTCGCTATGTATGGTTTTCTCATCTTCACAAGGAGTCCCACTGTTACTATTGTCATTCATTTCCCTCCAAGGTAATCTGAAATTTGTTTATAAAATGTGTAAGAGAAATCCTAGTATCGATTGAGAAACACTCCCACCCACGTAATTTCTAGCACATAGCTGGCCCAGTGTCGTGGCAGGCTGAGGCATCATGCCTAGGGCTGAATTTTTTTCATGGCAAAAACTGCAGTTTTTCACAGTGGCTGCACAGGAATAAATGGTTATTTTCATGGTAAAACATGAACACCATTGTGAAATAAAATAAATCATTCCATAATCACATTATTAATAGAAAACAGTATGTTAAAACACTGTTAAAACAATCAAGAATTAATGACGTGTATAAATATTGACAAGCATGTATAAAAACCAATTCACAGCAGCACAATATAAATGAATAGATCTAGCGATTGCAGTTCTACTGCAGCATGGAGTACACTGTTAAATGTTCTGCTTGATGCTCGTTCGAGTGTCTGTAACTAGTGCTCCATAGCGTGAAAGTGACCTCTTCATGCTCGCACTGTGGACAGGAACACATAAGCAACTTAGTGCTATACTGGCAAGATTAGGAAAGTGGTCTTTACAGTTCAGCCAGTAGTCGACAATGTGTTTGGTTTTTTTTGAACGTGCCAGTGCTTACTGAGCTGCACTGTATTTCAGCAATATATGTTTGAAGCTCTACTCGCATGTGGATCTTATCTTCGAACATTGGGATGCTTGTGCATACTGTACATCTTCTTCTGACACTAATTATGTGAGAAAAGGAGTCAGAGGTCAGTGGCACACAAGCCAAGCAAGGGGCAAGAAATTAAGGGGAGGCTAAAGCAATAGGTGCTAACAAGCAGGGGGAGGAGTATAGAGACATTGCGGAAGTGGGTCTGCCTAAATGCTAGGGGTCTAGGGAATAAAATTAGTGAGCCCCAAAATATGGCAACAGATGCTGGATTAGACCTCTTTTACATTACAGAAACATGGACCTCGGTGAAAAATGACTGGGACTTAGCAATGCCAGGATACACTAAGTATTGATGAGGCATGTGTATGGGAAAAGGGGGTAGGGTAGTCCTTAATGTAAAGGAAGGCATAGAGGCAGTAGAGGAGGGAGGGGTCCTTCAGGGGAGACAGAATTGTGATGCATGCAGCTCATGACTACATCAGGTAAAAAGCTGTGAATGTGTTTTTTCTACATATTGTGAGGACAGGGGTCAAAAGAAACAGGGAACTAGGGGATAAGATCGGGGATAAGATACAGAAGGGGTATCAAAGGGGGAGGTATTAGTGGGTGGGATGTCAATATACTCAATGTAAATTGGGATATTCCGGCAGCTAAGAGCACTAGGAGTTAGGTCCTGCTGAATGCACTGCAGGATTGCTTGCTAGTGCACTGGTCAGAGAACCCACAAGGCAAGTTGTCATTCTCAAGGTGGTGCTCTCAGACTCAAAAATCGTAGGTGAGGTGAAGACTGTGGAGTCACTAGGGTCCAGTGATCATAACACCATATAGTTTGAACTGAACCTGGGTACCAGTATACCCTCTACAAAGGCTGTGGTTGTGAATTTCAGAACAGAAGACTGACCAGATGAAGGAACTAGTCAAGGATAAGCTGAGGGGAGTGGATGAAATCAGAGAGGGTGGAGGAGAGGTGAGGAGTAATTAAATGGGCCAGTCTAGAGGCAACTAAGTCATGCCTGAAAATAGCTACAATGGTAATAGACACAAGAGATTAATCTAGTTCTTGAATATGGGCTGGGGGGCAGTGGGGGATAAAAAAAGGGCCTTTATTAGACACAATAAAAAAGAGGGAGAAAAGAAATGGATGCGTGCTTTCCAGTCAAGGATGAGGGAGGCTGAGAAGGCAGCCAGGGATACAAACTTAGATAGGGAACTGCACATTGTGGAAGAGGTTGAGGAGAAAAGTTTGTTTTTCTTTTTTTTTTTTTTCATAATCTTCTTATTCTCCTGTGGCCATGATAGGGCTTGGCTCCCATCTGACCTGGTTCCACTGCCTCCTCAACTGCCCATCATGTTCCCCATGTCCCGTTAATGTGCTGACTGATTAGTGACACTGTGATTATGTTGTCAGAAAGTTGCCGCAGGCTTCTGGGGCTACCTTGATTTATTGTTGCTCTGTTAGCTGAGCATAAGCAGTTGCACAGCGCTGTCAGTAAAGTTACTTGAAACACACCTTCTGGGGCTCCTGTACTTCTTTGCCTGACTTGATATGTGCCTTCTGTCTACATTGCTATGACATGGAGTTCATTATATCAAGTTATGGGGGTGCAGGGGGAAAGTCCCCCGTGTCAGGAGGTGTGTGGGGTGGAGCCCCCCACAATAATGAAGTTCCATAGCGGTATGTCCTACTCTTCCTTTGTGCTTGGTGTTTGACTAATTTGTGCAGGTTTCCCTGTGTGTACTTGAATTCTGTTTCCAGGGATGGTGCTCCAGCTACTGAATGGCACAATGTCAAGGTGCCATAGGTGTTGTCAGTGAACTGCTTGCACCGTGATTTATATCACCGCTTTGTATGTAACTGTGGCATAGGTGAACCCATTTCTGCAGGCTTACTTTTCTAGTTGGTACCCCATGGAATCCCCCCATGGAAGGATCAGCAGGAGGAGGACCATCCTCCCCCAGTGCCTTAATCCAGTGCTGCAGACAGGTTGTCCCAGTGATGCAGTCAGAGGAGGGTGGTGGGTGGGTATCCAGAATTCCCACTGTGCCTTCCTTTTTCCTCCTGTTTTCTCTTGTCCCTGCCCTCAGTCATGGCATACCTGGGTAGTGCATGTGCATGAAGGCATGCATGCATCCTGAGACCATGGTTCCGTCCCCCAGCCCTGACTATCATCTGCCTCTCGGAGCTCCAATGGGCTACCACATGGCCTCCACCTGGTGGTAAGGCAGAGAAAAGACCACGCTCCATGCACTGTTTCTTTGCCATTTGTTGCTATTCTGGCAAAATAAAGTGTTTATGCAGCAGTTGGAAATCCTGTTTCTCTTCATGGAGTGCACTAGTTCATCTGCCCAGAACTCCACCTTGTGACAACCAAAAGCCAAGATGACCGAGGTCCTGGTACCATGAGTAACAACAGAGCTTGCCCCTGCAACATCAAATTAAAGCATTTAGCCATCTGATTGCTTGCTTGCTAAGTTTCTTGTTGGTGTTACGACTGTTTTGCAGGCCATCAGGCCTGAGGATTATTTATTTATTTTTATTTATTACAGTATCAGAATTACAACCCTTTGAGTCAAAGACTCATTTACAAAGGCTCATTGTCATACGCAGAATAGGACAGGGAGGCAGAACAAATATAGTGAGTGGAGAACAGACAGTAGTGCAGAAACAGTAGCATGGCAGAAATATATACAATTACAATTGCAATTTGTGCAGATTGACAACAGGTGGATGGCCCATAACAGCAAGAGAAAGGCCCCTTCTTGCAGGAGACAGGCCTATACATGATTGGTAGCTAAGCAAGAAGGAGTGATCATTGGGCGTATATACTTCAGGGACAGTAGTGGTAGGCGGTCAGAGAGCAGTGCTGAACTCATTACAAATTCCCGTGATTAAAGTTTGTTGATATTGTTACAGCCAAGGACAAAAGAATAATAATCTTTATTTATTTAAGGGCCCCAACCAGCTGCAACACCGGCCACCCAACTGCAACGCCTCAGGACTGCAACTCATGAGATCCTGGGTACGCAGCTAGCAGTACTGGACTGTCCAGGGGGTTAAAGGATATTTTAATGTGTCCTCAGAAACCAAAGAACTGGCTGAAATCTAATTTTGATTTGCATCCTCTCCCCTTGTTCAATTCCACCAAACAATCAGTTTGTTGTTTGAATGCTGATTCCTGAGCATATTATTGCTGAGTGCTGGGTTAGTGGGAAACACTCAGGGGGCATTGTTGTTGCTGCAAATCATTCTTTACAGGGGCACAGGGTACATTCAAGAGGTCCTGACCCTGCTGGTAAATGTGGTTGCTGTGAGCATATTATTAGCGCTCACCAGCAATTGTAACATTGAATGCAATCGGTTTAAATGCTTCATTGGCAAGCTTTTAAACTAGTCAATGGGGGAGGCACTGACAAGCAGCAGAAAAATCCCAGCCTCTCCCTACAAAACAGGGTACTAAATGAGAAAAAGACCAAGGTAGAACGGTCAGTGGGGGATGCTGCAACAGAAGGTAAGGCCATCAAAAAATGGAGAGCAATGAGTACCAATGCCCGTAGTCTAGGTAACAAGCTTCCTGAATTAGTGGCCTTGATGGAGGAGGAACATCTGGATATCTGGCAGTCACAGAAACATGTACACACAAAACCATGACTGGGACGAAACATACCAGGATACACTATCTACAGGAGGGACAGGGAGGGTAAAAGAGGGGAGGAGTAGTTCTTTACATAGGGAAGGAATAAAGCAACAGAACAAAAGGTAAACAGGGAGGAGAAGAAGCACTGTGGGTAAATTTGGAGACAGGCAATAGCACCACAATCCGCACAGGGTTAGTATACAGACCCCTTCTCAGGGGAGGAAATGGACAAGGAAATGATAGAAAGTATACTTAGAATGGCAGAAAAAGGAGATATTGCTGATGGGTGATCTGAATATGCCAGATGTTAACTGAGCGCAGTTGCAGCTGCCACTTGAAGTGCAGTTATTCTAGATGCCTACAGGGGCATGCCTTGAACAACTAGTACTGGAGCCCACTCGAGAGGGAGCAATATTAGACTTGATACTCTCGAATGGAGATGGAGAGAGGATCACAGATGTAGAAGTGGGTAGCCATCTGGGAACTAGCGACCATCGAACAGTATGGTTCACAATAAACACAGCAATAGAGTCAAGCCATACAAAGACAAAAGTACTGGACTTTAGGAAGCTGACTTTGCCAAAATGGGTGAGTGCCTAAGGAATGCACACTAGCAAATGGGCAGGAAGGAGGGGTGGAAGAACAATGGGGAATAATAAAAACTGCCATCACAGAGGTAACGAGCCTTTGTGTGAAGCAAATAAACAAAACAAGACGATGTAAGAAACCACTATGGTTCTCAAAGGAAGTGGCAGTGAAGGTTCAAGAGAAAAAGAAAGCATTCAGGAAGTACAAGGAATCGCAGCAGGAGCAGGACAGTGAACTGTATCAGTTAAAGCAAAAGGAGGCTGGGAAGGCAGTCAGAACAGCAAAGGCCCAAACTGAGAAAAGATAGCCAACTCAGTTAAGAAGGGAATAAAACCTTTTATAGGTACATCAGAGCAAAGGAAGACCAAGGGAGGATAGTGAGGCTTAATAAAGGGAGGAGGGTGGGCAGAGGAGAATGTGAAAAGGCAGAGATACTAAACAAATATTTTTGCTCAGTATTTACAAAGGAAGAGGGGAGGTACATAAAACAAACAGTAGTAACACTCTGGATACAGAAGTTGATACCAGCCCATTTACAGAAGAAAGGGTTCTGAAAGAACTCTTAAAACTGAAGGTGGACAAAGCAATGGGGCCTGATGGGATTCATCCCAGAATTCTAAAAGAACTAAGGGTAGAACTAGTGACACCACTGACTACCCTTTTAACAAATCATGGGAGGATGGGGTGGTAGCCGAGGACTGGAGGAGGGCAGATGTGATTTCCTTCACAAAAGTGGGAGCAAGGCAGAAGCAGGAAACTATAGACCTGTTAGTTTAACCTCAGTGATAGGGAAAATGATGGAATCACTTCTAAAGGAAAGAATTGTCGAGTATCTAGAGGCCAGAGGGGCACAAGACCTAGGCAGCATGGATTCACAGCGGGAAGGTCATGCCAGACGAATCTGATAGATTTCTTTGACTGGGTGACCAAAGTAGTAAATCAGGGAGGGCTGTGGACATGGCCTACCTAGACTTTAGCAAGGCATTTGACACAGTCCCACACAAAGATTAATACATAAGTTAGCCAGCCTGGGAGTGGGTCCCAAGATGACAGCCTGGGTAAAAATTGGCTGGAGAATAGGACACAGAGAGTAATAGTAAATGGAGTCCACTCAGAAGAAGGAGGAGGGTTACTAGCAGGGTACCGCAGGGTTCAGTATTAGGACCAGTCCTCTTCAATGTCTTTATAAGCGACATTGCAGAAGGACTGGAAGGAAAAGTATGTCTCTTTGCAGATGACACTAAGATCTGCAACAGAGTTGATGCACAGGGTGGGGTGGAAAGGATGAGAAGGGACTTGGCAAGGTTAGAGGAATGGTCAAATGTATGGCAGCTTAGATTCAATGCTAAGAAGTGCAAGGTAATGCACCTGGGAAACAAAAACCCAGGGAAGAGTACACAATGGGGGTGAGATACTAACAACAACAAAAATGGAAAGGACCTGGGGTAGTCATATCAGATGACCTAAAGGTGGGCAAGCAATGTGAGAAGGCAGCAAGGAGGGTTGGGGATACTGGGATGCATAGGGAGAGGCATCACCAGTAGAAAACAGGAAGTTATTATCCTCTGTACAGACAGCTGGTGAGACCCCATCTGGAGTACTGTGTGCAGTTCTGGAGACCCAATCTCCGCAAAGACATAGACAGGATGGAAGCTGTCCAGAGGAGGGCAACTAAAATGGTGCAGGGTCTGCACCGGAAGACATATGAAGAGAGACTTAAGGAGCTTAATATGTATAGCCTCGAGGAAAGGAGGGAGAGGGGGACATGATAGAAACTTTCAAGTACCTCAAGGGAATCAACAAAGTCCAAGAGGGTAGCATCTTTCAAAAATAGAGGTGTGCAAGAACAAGAGGGCACAATTTGAAGATAGAGGGGCGGCTCAGAGGTAATTTAAGGAAGTATTTTTTCACAGAGAGGGTTGTGGATGCATGGAATGGCCTTCCGGAGGAGGTTGTGGAGTCAAAATCAGTGGTGGAATTCAAGCATGCATGGGATAGTCATAAGGCAATTCTGGGGGTTGGGGGTAGAAAGAAGTAGGCTGCTGGTTAACTAGGATCTGCAGCTTATCCAGTAGGTAGGGAAATGGGCAGACTGGGTGGGCCAAGCGGTCCTTATCTGCCGTCAAATTCTATGTTTCTATGTTTCTATGTTTCAAGTCAAGTGTTTTAAAC
The DNA here is from genome assembly GCA_016271365.2 of Neoceratodus forsteri. Taxonomy (NCBI): domain Eukaryota; kingdom Metazoa; phylum Chordata; order Ceratodontiformes; family Ceratodontidae; genus Neoceratodus; species Neoceratodus forsteri. The sequence continues at coordinate 140,533,744 of CM057449.1, read as the reverse complement.
CAATCCATGTGTGGGACCACTGGTTGGGGCTCTGGGTAGGTATAACTTCCCAGAGGGTTGTGCTAGCTAATCACTGAACCCACTTAAAAGTCACTCTGGGTGGAGGCTCCACACAAATAGTTCTATTGTTGGTACTGAGCCCCTTGTAGCTACCAAACCAGAATCCAGGCCCCTCAACCTGCATCTAGGACAGAAGGCAGGGGTAGTAGCCCATTGGGAGGTGGTGCCTGGGTTACATTTATTTTTTAGAGAGAGTGGGTGAGCTGTGGAAAAACCTTCCAGCAGAGGGGCACACATCGCTGGGACCAAGTAAAAGACTTAATTGTTACAGAGGAGGAAGCAATGAGGAAGCAATAAGGAAGGGGCTGAGAGAGAGGTAAGGGCAATAACCCTAACTAGTCGTTAGGACCTGGGATAGTTTAGGGTAAAATAGAGCAGACTGAAGGGACCCATAGTCTTTTTCTGCTGACATTTTCTTTGTTACTACGTTTCAAGCCCCTAATCTATTTACACCCTAGAAACACCACAGTGACAAAACAACCATGTGGTGTCACAAACTATCCATTTCCACAGAAGGACTTGCTCCACAGGATATGCCACATTTGTAGAAAACAAAACCACATTATGGGAAAATGTCAGTGCACTGTTCCATGGTTTACACTGCAGAGTCAATGTGAATCAAACTAAAAATGTCACCAACAGCTTAATACAGTTCAGTTTAAACTGGCTTGCATCTGTATCACCCCCACCCCAACAAGGCTGACAATAGGCAGTATTTTCTAGGCCTTCTTTCCTAAACAACAAGAAATCGATAGAGAGATAGATAGATAAATAGATACAGAAATAATTAAATACATTTATGCAATAGGTGTATAGCAAAAATTAATGAGATAAAAATGTGTATTTCAGCTACAAAAGTTATGTACACAGTAGGTACATCATGCACTGTTAGTATTTATGTGCATAGTGAGTACGTCACTGCTAACCCCCAACACACCTCTTGAGCAGGCCAGCACTACTTCCATACATTTACAAAGTGAACCAGCTGTCTCATTTACAGTAACGCATTTCTGCCAACTGAAATAACCCATGTCACCCACAAAAAAACCCAAAAAACACCATGTTAGTTCTCCTCCCTATAAATAACTAGATATTGGCAGCATTTTGAGGGAAAAAATGGTGAGAGCAGCATGTTAAAATGCCATAACCATCTGTCTCTCAGAGCTCCGATTAAATCAACAGTTACATTGCAGGTCAATATATTGTTCACTGCACTCTGTAGTGAGCGACTGGTAGTCAGAGGCAAGCATGGTAAAAAAAAATTGAAATCGCAGGTAAACTAACTGTTCAGAACACCCCAATTTAAATGTTCACTAACCAAACATGTTGTGAAGCTGGTAAAGTGAAAGAATTCCTATTGCTTGTATACATACAACCAACTGCAAACGCCCATTCTGAAAATCAAATAACTTTATTCAAAACAGTTAACTCAGACCTAGACAACCACACCAAATTATGAACTAGCAACAGCAACTGGCATTTCTTACCAGTATCAGATGGCAAATACCAGCTTGTATTCGGCCCCCTACTCCCCCCGCATGCCCCCACCTACAGCATCTGCTTGACTCCAGCTTGACCTCACAGTTCTCAAGACATGCCAACATGCAAACTGTGACTGTACCCATGCCACTGTGTCACAATGTATTTTAAACTGTGAACTACCATTGCAACACCACATAGTGAATAAGAATCTCAAACACAGCTTTTAAATTATTATAAATACTGCTCCGAGGGTGTAAAACAGAATGTTTTTAGAAATTAGACCAGCTGGAAAGTCATGAAGAGTCCTTCAGTCTAGAATTAGAGGAAATACTAAGTCAAATTGAGAATGACAATGAGCCTCTCGAAGAGCCACAAGCAGTACCAAGGCAAAATCCTGAGAATTCATTCAACATAAACAACAGTCTGCAAGAAGAACAACAGGTACAACAACTCACTCTGGCAGCCAGCAATACTATCCCTAACCTAGTTTTGAACCCAGACACCCAGCATCACCAAACACCACCAACTGCATCTGAACAGCCATCAACCAGCAGTGCTGCAGTAATTGACATGGACACAATAGAACAATTCATAGAAAAAGGCAGGAACAACAACACAACAGTAAAAAACAAAACTGATGTCCAGGTACTCAACAAGGTATCTAAAGAAAACCTTTAAAATCAATACAGAAATAGAGAACTTGCCACCCACTGAGCTAGACAAGCTATTGTGTCACTACTGTATGAACATCTGCAAAAAGAATGGCACACCATATGAGCCTCTGACAATGAGATTAACCTTCCAGAGCCTAGAGCGTTACCTGATGCTTAAAATGAAGAAGCAGACAAGTGCTGCAATCCAAGCAAAAGCAGCTGAAAGGTGAGGGCAGAAGTATCAAGCCAAATGCTGCAGATGAACTCACAGACTCTCTTACTTGATAAATTATATTCTGCTCACCAGTTAGGCCAACATACTGTAGAGTCACTATTAAACACCATGTGGTTAATAGTGACCATGTACTTTGGTATCCGGAGCAACATGGAAACCCAAAATATCCATTGGGTAGACATAGAGTTGAAGAATTATGAGAACAATCGTCAATATATACAAATCAACCAAGAATGCCAAATTAAAAGCAGGTCAGGGGCAAACCCAAGAGGGACTCATAAATTAAAACCACGGGCCTATGCCACGCCAAGCAACGCTGAGCAATGTCCAGGAGAAGGAGAGCTCCTTATTTCAAAGGTATTAAGCAGCCAAGCCCAACTGCTAGATGAACAGTGAGGCAGCAAAAGGAAATATCTCAGTACAGTACCAGCTCACTGGAAAGACGTTGCTGGTTCCTGCTTCCACCAGCCCACCATTAATGCAAAGAGCATAACTTTCAACATTGTATAAGGTAATCAACACCAAAAATAAACATAAAATAGTTTATGAAATTAACTGAAAATTGCAATTGAAAAGAAATAAAGAAAATTAGAAAAAATATGTAGTAGTGAAATGTAGATAAAATGTGCTTTAAACAGTGTAAATAATGTGAGCCATAGTAAATGTCACATGCACCCAAATTGTGCTCAAATGTGCAACAGGTAATTTAAAAACTACAAGCAAACTTCTTCAGGTACCTACACTGTTCCCTGCAGGTGACGTGTGTGACGTGAGAACAGGTCCCTTTGGTTATACCCAAGCGCACACACACCACAGACTGCTATGTGAGGTCCACAGATGCCACTCACCCAAAAATCCAAAGGGAAAAATAAAAATAACAAGATTCTAGCACTTACACACATAGCAAAAAGAAACAAATAAAAAATAATAATAATAATCTCCTTCTCTCCTCTCTCACTCTGCTTAACAAACACAGGTGAACAATATGACTTGGTAAAAAGAAAACGACCACAGGTCATCACGTTGAACACTGATTCTGACTAGAACTTGTAAGTTTAAGTACAACAACTAGTGAAAGAAAAGTTACAGAGAAGCAATACCTAAGCGTGCACTCCAGATTAAGAAACACAAAAACATTCCCCAAAATACCCACTGTGAAAGCAATCAATTGTTGAAAAGAAAAACCAGAAGAAGAAAAAATTGTAAAAAAAAAAAAAACCAGTCCTTAATACCTGTAAGTCCTCAGGTCAGTTCCCACCAGATGTACTTGTGTACCTGCTACCTGCAATGAAAATAATAACCTTTGGCAGTAGTGAGAGGGCATGACTACACACAGGTAAAGTATACATCCCTCAACCTGTTGCTGGAACAAGGTAAAGATATTAGACGTGAAAGAAACTAGCAGTTCTTGCCAGGGATGAAATTCATTATTGTAATAATGGAATGTAAAGAATGGAAGTGGTCAAAGTAAAGTGCTCTCTTCCCACCCCATTTGAACCAACATGTTACAAAATTCATACCCACCAGCAGAAAAGCCGCATATTGTTCTTGGCTTTCAGCAGAACTGACTAGGATCTAGCAGATAGTAAAAATGTGTAATGTCCCAGATAGAGCAATAATGTTGTAATGAATTGTAACATAAAAAAAAGTTGAATAATACTTTGACTACATCAAAACCTCCATAAGCTGTGAACTAAATTACATGAGTCTGTGACTTCCATTGAAAATTGCTTAAATATTGTGAAGTGTTAGACACAGCAAGTATACAAATCTAAGCAAAGACAGTTTTTAGATATACAGTCACCTCAAAAAGCAATGATTCGAGCAATGATATACTTTCTACTCTTCGCGCCACGGCTCAGAAACTAACACTGACAATTCTGCAAAATTGAAGAGCCACCTTCAACAACCAGCATTTAATCAACAATCTTCTGCAACCAATCCAATGTTTAAATCCCATGGGAATTGATTCCTGTGGTGAACCTACTATAAATCTCAGTACAGTCATTTCTTTAGCCTAGATGTTAACATGTACAGTTTGGGCTAGATATTCAAAGGGGTTGCACCTGGCGCAACTGAGTTGTATCAGCACAACCCCACGACTGTGCCCTGGGGCAATACTCAAAAGTGGGAACTGCACAGTGCAATTCCCAATGTGCTGGGTGCAAAGATAATGTACGCGGCACATCTTCGGGGGCACGCCCATGCATATGCGGCACATCCCAATATTCAGCCCAGGATGTGTGGAACATCTGCTGGTGCAACCCTGAGATTTGCCGCATACCTGGGCTCAAAGTTGAGCCTGTAAAAATAGGCTCAAGTGCAGTCCACCTACTGGCAGGCTGCTGTATTGCGGTGCGCAACACAACAGCTGCCAGACGTGGTTGGCGCCTCCCCAACACCACGCACAAGCACACACAATAAGCCCATGTAGTTTAGCAGCCTCTCAACCCAACCCTCCGATTACAATCGTATTTATTAAAATAATATCCCTGGTGGTCTACTGGATCCCCCCATCCCACCCAAATTCCAGATCACTGGTGAATTAGTAATTTACATTTCCTTGGTGGTCTAGTGATAACCATCACCCTGCCCATAACCCCAATTGCCTGTAATGGTGATGTAATCAATGCCCTGGTGGTCCAGTGGCTCCCCCCGCCCATCCTCACCCACTGGTCACTGAACAATATAACTTAAGGATTCCAGGCAGTGTAATGGAACCCAACCCCACCCCGTAGCTCCAATCGCTGTGCTGTCCTCTAATTTAATATCTCTGGTGGTCCAGTGGAAACCCCCACCCCTTCCATAGCAGTGATCGCTGTGCTAATATTTTAATGAATATCCATGGTGGTCCAGTAGTGCCCCCCACCCACACAGGACCTCCAACCCACCCCCATCACCAGTGGACAGCATACCCGCATGACATACCACCAGCCTGCTTGCGAATGATAGCTTACAGGAAGGGCTGCAAGCTCATTGATCCCATTGTGGACCAATGGGCTTGCAGTGCATACTATAATAATTTACAACTTTGTGAATGAATAACTTCATTCACAGAGTTGTGAATTATTACAATATGCACTGCAAGCCCATTGGTCCACAATGTAAACAATTAACTTGCAGTTCCTACTGTAAGTTGTCATTTGGTGGGCAACCGCAGTGGTATGCGGGCGGGTATGCTGCCCGCCAATGACGGGAAGGGGGGTCTGGGTGAGCTGGGGTTCCTGTGTGTGGAAGCCTGCAGTTTGAATACCCCATTGCCATACACAAATCCCCTTACATTGTGGTAAGTGGGAATGGGGGACACTGTTGAATTCTAGATGCAGTGGATATATCCTTGGTAGCCTAATCCTTGCAAATATTGTGGACTTGCCACTAGGCTCAAATCTAACCGATAACCTACAATCATCTCTGAACTAATATAACTACAATGTAACCAATATTCTTTGTTATGTCCATGTAACCAATGTTTCTTTGAAATGTCCATTTCTTTGTATGTCTGACCTGGAACCTTTGTAAACGAGCCTTCTGGTGCAAAGGTATTAATCCCAAACTTAAATAAATAAATACATAAGTGTAGGCTGCCTAACCTAAAGAGGGATAAAGGTTTTTTTTCCCCATTTCAACAAGGAAAGAGTTTACAATGGGGAAGGAGAAATATCTGTTGGAGGGGTAATTTGTTGGGGGGTAGCAACTCATTGAGTGGCCATTGCCAGTGAGAGAAGTGGGTCAATCCAATGGTGATTGGGTAATGTCTAGGTGGGTGAGGGGGCCAGCTAGTGGCAGAGCCACCCATTTCTTTTGGGACTGCAGTGTGTGAATCAAGGAGTGTAATCATGCCATGCCCTAGGGAGTTACTGGTATTTCTGTGGCTGCTTCCCCCAGTTCCAACTCCCCAAGCCTTACTCTGGCTGCCACCTTTCAGTGCTGGGAGTCAGGTGTGTATTTAATCTGTGCCCAGCCTGTTCCCTCAGGGTTTTCCCTTGTTTTCCTTTGCTGTCCATCTGAGTTGCAGTCACAGCTGGGAAGCTGCTATTTTGACTGTCTACATAAGCTTAGGCATGCATCTTGTTTGTCACCCCTCCCCATAGTCAGTCCCACCTGATGAAGGGGAATGAGTTCAGAGCCAGTCTCCGCCTTCCATACTCATAGTGCCCATCCTCGTTCCCATCTGATTTTTGACTGCAGGCTTGTTCTCTGCATGACCCTGCGAGCCCTGTTGTATTGCCAGACCTCAGAGATACCTGTCTGGCATGTCTATGGGTCAGTCGGGCTCCTGGGGGATGGGAAGACAGGACCCCTCCCTCATTCTATACCTCTCCCAGCAGACCTGGGCCTCATACCAGCTTGTGTTGGTCAATGGGGTGGAGGGATATGGTCCCTTTTCTAAGATCTGGCTATTTGAGCTTAGGTGTGTGGGGAGGGGGCTCAATACAGAAAAAAACAGTTTAAAGATATCACACTTTTAAAATTGGAAAGACAGTGTGGCATATGGGAATGTCATTTTTCTTCGAAGTCCATTGGCGTTATTCTGGCTGGTCTTCCTGCTATTACCAGGTTTTGGCCTCCTTGTCCACTGGATGGGCTTGTGGGTGTCCTCAGCCATCTCTGCCCTGAAGGCTCCACCAATCAATCTCCAGTTCTCATCTCTTTGTGAATTTCTGCCCACAGGTGACTCTCAGTTCTGGGGGTGGACAAGCTGTCTCCTGATCTTGGCCCAGTCTTTCGGAGTCAAGTTCCCCAACTTAGTCCTGGGATGTAAAGCCCAATTAGAAACTTCCGTCTCTGCCCTCCACTGCTTGATGATGGTGATTCTTCACCTGATCTCTTCCTGTGTCTTTTGCGGTGGCTTGCCAGCGATTCCATGTCTTTCTTACCTTTCATGGTGGGAGGGACAACAAGGACAGTTGTTGGGTGGGAACTTGCGCTAGTCCATTGAACGGCTATGTCTACAGCTCCTCGGGGGGGGGGTTGAGCGGCACTCACCTGTATGGTCTGTGTGGTCACTTGCATTGCAGATAGTGAGCAGCTTCTTCTGGTGAGTCAAGGGTGTTTGCCACTCCATTCCTGGTGGTTTTCAGCCTGGACGGATATTGGAGTTAGTAAGGTACTTCCAACTCCTGCAGCACTTTCATGATGGTCGAATAGCCTTTCCTTCTGGCTGTTAACTCTGCTGAATAGTCATTAAAAAATCACAGTGTAATAGCCCTCCCACACCAGGCACTCTTTCTCTCTGGCAAGCACTAGGATTCTTTCTTTTTCTGGGAACCACAGCAATTTTACAATTATTGGCCTTGGTCTCTTTCTGGACTTGGGTGGTGGTGCCAGATTGTGGTGGGCATGCTCTGTCTCCACTGAGTGGTTCCATGTATAGCCCAATAGTTTGGGTAATGTGAAGGAAGCCTGTTGCATTTTTCCTCTCTGCACCCTCCAGGAAGCCTGTGATCCTTAGATTGTTGCTGTTTTTGGAGTCTACATCTCTCTGCCAGAGAAGTCCTGCCATACACTCTAGCTCTTCGATGTGGGCCTCCTGGAGTGAGTCTTTGTCATCCATATATGTAGGAAAAGTATCAGTGTCCCTCTGGTAAAGCTCCAGTGTCTGTACCCTGTCCTGTAGATCACTAATGGAGGTCTTCAAGGATGTGATTGCAGGATTTGTTGCAATAAACATTTTAGCTCTGATCCCACTTGTGCCAACACTGGGGTTCCTGGGCTGTGGCGGTAGCCATCTTAGCTATATCAGTCACCACTGGACAGAGTGAAGATTTGTGGTTTTCCCGGTGCTGTACCAGCCAGCAGTAGGCACAACTGGCTGAGATCTAAGCAGAATTACTCAGGGAAGCTGGATCTGTGTGTAGGGATAGCCAAACCTCGACATGATTGAGGATGACGACAGATGTTTATGGGTTGTCTAGAAGCGTTTTGAACTAGGCAGGCAGCCATCCTGTCGACCTCATGCACCCCCACCCTCCCAGTGTCCTTTTAATAACCACTGTTATGAACACCCCACTTTGTAAAGAATGTCACAAAATATGGCCAAAAGTTTCACTTTTGATAGCAAAACATATACCTTGTTTATCAACTATGTGAAAAATAATCTTAAAACAGTGAGGAAAAAGAGAGAGGGAGGGGGGGAGAGAGAGAGAGAGAGGGAGAGGTACCTAACTTTGTTCCTTAGCTGTCTGGTAAAACATTACTTTTTCTAGTTACATTTAGTATTAGCGTTGGTCGAAGAGGCAAGGCAGATTAATGCTTATTCATAGCAACAGGGATTGATGCTTATTACACCACTAAAGGAAAGGACCCTGGCTTTTGTTGGATGTGGCTTTGAGTCCCTGAATGAGCTAAAATAAAGACAAAAGTGGTGTTTCTGAACATGTTTTGCTCTCAAACGTTACTCTTCTGGCTTTCCATTCTAGGTAATGCCAATGTTTTTCATTTGGATAGCTGCTGATATTTACACGTTCAAGGTGTGGGGTTCGATGTGGGATTTAATCTGTTGGTTTCTCTCTATAGGCTGGGTCCAGACCATAACGATCATTAAGAACCCCGTTAATGGGACACTTGGACAGACTATTTACCTGTTAGTAGAGGTCACATTTCCTACAGACTAATAGCTGGAATGGTTTTTCGGAGATACGATAAAGGAGAATGTAGTGGTGAGAGACAAAAACGGTGGTACCGGTCCGGAATATTCTCCCGATTACCAGGGGAGAGCTGAGCTGTTCAGGAACAACGGTACCTTAAAGCTGGCCAGTCTGACATTCAGTGACGCCGGGGACTACACCGTGGCAGTTAGAAATGTTACCAGTGGAGCATCGGTGTCCGAAACCGTACAGCTGCAGGTGTTCAGTAAGTGGTTACCTACCAATTTTTCTTTTGGGAGCTAATGCTATCCTAGCCACCAACTGTGGACTGAAAGAGTACTTTACCGGACTCTCCATGTCCTGCTTTCGCAATCAGAACAGGTCTCCAGCGTTTCACTCCCCGCCTTGGGACCCCAGTTAGTCAGTGGTTGGATGTGGTGGTGAGGAGGGGTGGCTAAGGGGCTGAGGCAGTTTAGGCTATACTTAAGTTGCCGAGTTGTTAAATGCACCGGGACAACCGACGACGACCTTGAGCAATTTCTTTCCAATGCCATGAAAAGGAAGCATCAATGGACCCCAATGGAAAAGGCAAGGCTGGATGCTAGGCAGTGCACAATTTAACCGAATGGAAGGCGTGTAAAGTCGCCGAGTTTGCATTTTGTACCCCAACTTGAGCCCTTAGTTGGATGGTGGTAAATGGCTAATGAATTCAGACGGGATATCTGCGAAGATGGTGCGTGTTTTTTTTTTTTTGGGGGGCAGGCAAATATCACAGACTGTTACTATAATGCATTTCATGTGTGAATTCAAGATGTTTACGGTGCCATTAAACAGCACCAGAGTTCTATTCTAGGTATAATACAACAACCTTCTTGTTCTTTTAGATGTTGCCCCCGCTCCCATCATGGGTATAACGGTGCTACAGAAATCAGTCATTGGGACTCAAGGACAGACTGCCTACCTATTAGTCGAGGTCATTAATCCGAATCCAATCTATACTCTGACATGGAGTCACGGATATACGTTAGTAGTCCAAGACACTAACGGTTATGTGCAGTATTTCGGAGATTATAGTGAAAGAGCCGAGCTGTTCGTGAAGAACGGGACGCTCCGACTGGATAACCTGAAACTGGAGGACTGTGGGTACTACATGGTGAGCATTTATTCAGACAGAGGAGAAACGATCACCGAAGCAGTAGAGCTTCTAGTTTATGGTAAGTCCCACAACTCCAAGCACCTCCAAGCACAACCTTTGACAAAAAAATCCAATATAAAATTATAAAGTATGGGAACCCTTATTATTAACTGAAATTAAGCAAATTACAACCTTATAATAACTGTTTTCCCTTTTTTCCCCATAGGGAAACTGTGGAGTAATTTGCCCTAATAAAGGAGAGTTTATTACTGCAAACATGCTCATGGTTTCCCTTACTCTGCCCATGCATCAGCCACAGTATATCTGCCTTTTCACTGTCACCCTCTGCCCTCCCCTCCATTAAGCCTCACTATCCATCCTTTGGTCTTTCTTCGCTTACTAATGTACCTATAAAAGGTTTTATCCCCCTTCTTAGCTGAGTTGGCTATCTTTCCTCAGTTTAGGCCTTTGCTATTCTGATTACCTTCCCTGCTTCCTTCTGCTTTAACTGATAGAGTTCTCTTTCCTGCCCCTTCTGTGATTCCTTATACTTTCTGAATGCTGTCTTTTTCTCACTAACCTTCCCCGCCACCTGTTTTGAGAACCATAGTTTTTTTCCCTTTGTTTTGTTTTGTTGATTTGCTTCACACAAAGGCTTGTTGTCTCTGTAATGGTAGTTTTGATTTTTTCCAATTGTTCCTCCACCCCTTCCTGCCCTTTTGCTAGTGCATTCCTTAGGTACTCTCCCATTCTGCCAAAGTCCACCCTCATAAAGTCCAGTACCCTTGCTTTTGTATGACTTGACTCTATGGCTGTATTTATTGTGAACCATGCTGTCTGGTGGTCACTTGTTCCCAGAGGGCTACCCACATCTAAATCCAAGATCCTCTCACGATCCCTGTTTGACAGTACCAGAACTAAGACTGCTCCCTCCTGAGTGGGTTCCAACACTAGCTACCTGAGACATGCCCTCCGTAGGGCATCAAGAATGACTCTGCTCTTGGATGTGGCTGCAGCAAATGTGCTCCAGTTAACATCTGGCATATTCAGGTCCCCCATCAACAATATCTCCCCTTTTTCTGCCATTTTAAGAATGCCTTCTAACATTTCTTTGTCCATGTCCTGCCCCTGAGATGGGGGGTCTGTATACATCCCCTGTGCGGATTGTGGTGTCATTTCCTGTCTCCAAGGTGACCCAGAGTACCTCCTCTCCTTCCTAAGATGGAATATTGGATGGGCAGGGTGAGACCTAGCACTATAGAAGAGGAACGGGATGTAGGAGTTATCATCAGTAACTCCTTTAAACAAATGAACTAGTGCAAGAAAGCCAATGGCAAGGCTAGTAGGATACTGGGATGTATCAGAAGGGGGTAGGTAGGTTGGTAGCAGATGAAAAGAGGTAATACATTCCCTATACAGATCCTCGGTGTGGCCTCACCCAGAGTACTGTATTCAGTGCTGGAGCCTTCCCCTCAGAAAGGACAGGGATAGATTGGAAACAGTGCTGCGCAGAGTAACAAAAATGATCAGAGCTAGCAGGACAGATCCTATAAGGAATGCCTCAAGGTACTAAATATGTACTCAATGGAAACCAGAAGAGAGAGAGGGGAGATATGATAGAGTCATTCAAGTCCCTTAAATGAATTAACAAGGTAAACTCCAGGGAATTATTTAACCTGAATACCAACTTATGATCATGTGGTCATGAGTGGAAATTAACAGGAGGGAGGTTCAAGAGGGGTGTGAGGAAGTATTTCTTTATGGAAAGGGTGATGGAACCTTGAAACAGTTTGTTGACCGAGGTGGTGGTTGTGAATACAGTCAAGGAATTCAAGAAGGCCTGGGACAGAATAAAGGGAATAGTGGTTGCCTAGGGGACCAGGGAATAGAATAGGGATAGGACAGGGTGGGTTATCACTCTGGAGGAACAATAGGTTCCAGGGAAGATTCCAAATATTATAGATATATGGGTAGACTGGAAGGACCTCTGGTCTTTTTCTGCCATCATGGTCTATGTTTCGATAGAAGTAGATTCTGAACTACCCTTGTGAAGAAATGCAACAGATACAATTCAGTAATAAGGCACCACAGGGTGTGCATTGTGCTCGGATACTGGTACATCTTGGGTGGGGTGAGGGTAGTTCAGAATATCCTTCTATAGAAACTTGATGCCAAATTATGAAATGCGTCCCTTACTATGAATAAATAAGATTATTTTTAAAGGTTTTTTTTTTAATTAGGATTTGTACAACAACAACAACAAATAAGAAAGCTAAAGGGACGCTGTTGGCCCCTTTTGCATCATATTAATTCTAGTTGAAACCCTGCATTTTATGATTGCTCACCTTCACTAAAACTCATTGAAGTTGTTGCTTGTTTGATCTGTTTCCTTTCATAGTAGAATTGAAATGCATGGGAATGGTGCAATTCTATACAACCTTGTTTTGCTTCAAATCCTTAATCAGCTCTTATTGCATACATCCTGAACAGTATGAACACCACCAAACAGTGCAGCCACTCATGATGCAATAGACTTCTCAACTCCCACAGCATCATGAGTTGCTAGATTGTATTAGGACTGTTCTCAAGTCAAGGAAGGATGCAGTGGGAGTTGATCAAAGAATGCTAACAAACATGTCTTTGTGGGGGTAACAGCAGTATGGTGGGCAGTCTCATTTTTACTTTTAAAACAAAAAAGGAATAAAAATCAAAGCACCAGCCGTACCAACAATAGAAACATACAAGTTGTAGCAGATAGGGACCATACGATCCATCAAGTCTGCCCTTGGCTTTCTACAATCTCTAGCAATCTCTAATGAATGAGAACAATCATTACTTTTTTTTTAGGGACAGTTTGAGGTTTAAGGGGTAATAGTGTCTTTTTAAGAAGTCAAAACGAAACAACTGACTAGAAAATACTTTGCTTAGTTATAGGTGGACATACCACAGTAGGCGCAAACCTGGCTAGAGCTTAAGGCCTGGACTAGCTCAGCTTAACCTCTGTAAATAATTAAGAGCCAAGGTTGAGCCGAGCCAGTCATAGTCAAAGTATGCATTTTTGTCAGCGTCAGCAGTTAGTGTAGTGCCTGAAACATGCAACTCCTATGCAGAGAACAGCTTGCAGCAGCCAGGGATTGCCTCATGGTTTAGCTCATTGAGTCAAGTCAGACCCCTGGCTCAGCTCTGGCTTAGCTCTAGAAGAGTACAAATTACTGGCTTGCCCACCTCTACTTTTAGTAGTTGTACTTTACAGATTGGGCAATAGGTGGCACCCACACTACATAGTTTCTAAGTAAGGGTAGTATGCAAGGATGGTAGCTATAGTACTGTACTTTAGTCATGTTTTTTTTTCTGATTGCCGGGCACTGGTAGTGCTTTTCTGGGAGTAGCTTTATATTTTCAGGTCTGCTTCATGAGCGCCAGTAGCAGTTTACTTACTACAGCAGGCAGTTTCAAGACCATGGATAGCATGTTGGTGGGATCTGGGGCAGACAGTAGCCAATGTGACAGGGACATGGGAGTGATTATGTTTAGCGTGATGAGATATATGTTTGTTGTGTTCCATTACCCACCACCACCACCACCACCAACAGTGAAGCCACAGATCATGTGCATGCTGCAACTGTTGTGAAAAGCAGGGGAAAATACTATGACTGTGAGTTATTCAAGCTTGGTGGCTAATAATTAAAAAAAAAACCTTCTTTGGCTGGACGTGGGAAAAGACCATGCCCATGACTCATCTTTGGTCAGTTGTCAGCTGTTACAACAGCACGTATGGTCTTTTTTTTTTTGGCCCCCACTGCTGATGCACGGGGTCTATAAGGGGTAAAGACTTGTAAAAAAATGGGAAATTGTAAGGGAGACATCTTTTGACCTGTACATTAACTGATGTGATGCCAGGGTAGCTGTGTTAAATGTGAGCATTTCTAACTAGTTTAGATGTACTGATTCAGTGGCTGAGTGCAGGGAGTAAAGAGGTCACCAGACTTCTTCCTCTGTTCTTGTGCTGGGTGATCAGCATGGGGTTCCAAGGTCTTCAGACAATCAGCTTTCTAGATTTTGTCTACCCATTTCATAAGTCCATATACTACACAAGGTGTACTACACACCTTCTAGGCCTAGCAAGATTGCCTCCCTGATTAGCGACAAATGCTCAAGATGTCAGTACTACCCTGGATCATTGATTCACTTGTTCGTGACATGCAAAAAACTAACTAAATTTTGGGACTCATTTTTTTTAACCTTGGAAGAAACTATTGCTATAAAACTAAACAAGGAAGCAATGAGAACTTTGCTGGATGGTGAACTTTATAATTTGAACTGCTCATTTGAGCTAAAAACATGGATCTCTGTTGATCTTCTAAATATGAAAAAGTGTATACTTATGTGTTGCAAGGATCAGTCTTCTCTGAATATTATTACATGGTACAAATTAGAGAGGATTCATTATTTTCTATTAGACACATTTCTAATCTATTGTGAAATATGGGAACCTTTTATTGACTTTCTTAAAGAAAGACAGTGACGGTGCACTAAATAGAAATCTTATCCCAGAATTAACTCCCTACACATCTTGTAAACTATTTAACTAGATAAACTGGATAAGGATGTCATCTGAATGTAACAAATGTTATTAATATATTGTATATAGAAGCTTGTGTAAAAGAAACACTCATACAAATATATATAACACATAATGTATAAAGTTTCTGAAATGTAAATAAAATATAAAACAAAAAAAAAAGAAGTGGTAGCACCTCAGTGGAAAAACTTTAGAAAACAAAACATTTAGATGCAGTTCAGCTTGTACTTCATATTATAGGGGTGCAGTAGTGTCCCTATAGTTAGAGTTGAGCAGGCACTTTAAAGAGCAGCTGACATGTTTTGGAAAATTATGAGAAACACAATATTTAGCCAAAATTCTGAATATATTTCATATATGTTCTGCAGGTTTCTCCTCTCCATTATTTATTGTCGATGAAATTCCCACAAAAACAAGATCTCTGTTCATTGCTGTTCATCTGACTTAATAACTTCTTCCTTACTTGAAACTATAATGCTCTGTTGTGACATCACAGTTTGTTGCCATGGGAATAACGGTGATGTCACAAGCAGAGTATTGTGACATCAGGTTGGGAAGAAGAAATAGGAGCTGATGAACCCTCAAGGAACAACTATCCTATTTTCATGCATAGGACCTCAGTTATAAACAATGGGGACGAGAAACGCAGCGCCTGTAAGAAATACAAGCTGCTTTGTGTCCAAATACTATGTTTTTCCAAGTTCTTCTCGAGGCATCGGTGGCTCTTTAATGTTACACCTCAGATTTTTCACTTTAATAACTGTGCAACAATTTAACAGATTTGCACAGAAAAATTGCATGCACAGTCTTGTGTGGTAGATCTCTTGATGTGCCAAGTTTCGTTTTGTTCCAATTGATAGATTTTGAGCTGTGCATAGTGCTAAAATATTAAAATTCATCTTTTTTATGCTTTATTTGTCCTAATGCTGCACCCAGATGGCTTAGAATTTTGGTCTGAAATTTTCAGAGTACAAAGGGCTTGCCCCACAAAAGTGCCTTTCACTGGGTTGGTGAAAAAATATTAATCTGCTGCAAAAATATTTAATTTTAAAGTTTTGGGTTCTGAGCATGCTCATTTCACACTTTGGATAGCTTCCTGGAACTATAAAGGAATTCTGTCTCACGAAAAAGGATTCTTTTTCTTGAGGGGGTCAATCCTTTGTCATGAGAAAAAAATCCTTTTTCATGAGCCGCCATCTTGTTTTACATTTTCTCCACACAGCAAACTGTCATAACTGTGCATACTGATGTCTTCTATAGACACCAAAGCATGTATCTTGCTCATCGGAAATTGATGAGCTTCATTCTGTGCTTTGCAACAGCTCCCATGCACCTGTAACTTTTTTTAAGATTTTTAAAATCCTTTTGCATGACTCGCTAACATCCTTTATTGTGAATCCTTTTTCATTCTCGCGAAAAATGATTTTAAGAAAAACTATGGCCGACATCCCTTTTTGCGAGACAAATCCCTTTTTGTGAGAACAAAGAAGGATTAATAAAAAAGGAACCTAACTCATAAAAAAGGATGAAAAAAAAGTCTGAAATCCTTTTTCGTGAGATAGGATCCTTTATTGTGAATATGAAAAAGGATTTAAGAAAAATGATCCAATCTCATGAAAAAGGATTAGAAATTTAACTAAGTCACAGGATCCTTTTTCATGAATATGAGAAAGGATTCACAGTAAAATATCCTTTCTCACAAAAAAGGATACAAAATCAACTAAGTCCAAAATCATTTTGCATGACAATTGATAATTTTTCATGCAAATTAAAACATATGGTGAGAATGGATTCACTGGCATGCAAAAGGATTTTTTTACACCCTTTTCAATGCCGTTCATTGGTGACTAATGGTAGTGTCCAACTGTTGCCCATTCACCATCATCCCCAAATTGTATATCCCTGGTGAACTACCAACTGCTGTATGACAAATGGTTCACCCATACTACAGCAACAACCAAGCTGCCAGCATAAATGATATTGCCGGCACTTGGTTGACAACTGGCACAGTGCTCCAATAATCTGTTGTCTGGCAGATGGAGCAACAGCGATTGCAGGGGTCTTCGCTCCTTGCACTCCCTATGTATTTTAG
The DNA here is from genome assembly GCA_016271365.2 of Neoceratodus forsteri. NCBI lineage: Eukaryota > Metazoa > Chordata > Ceratodontiformes > Ceratodontidae > Neoceratodus > Neoceratodus forsteri. The sequence continues at coordinate 140,516,918 of CM057449.1, read as the reverse complement.
TAACAAATTCTGGGTCACACCCCAGAGGGAAGAAGGGTGATCCAGAGATTAGCAAGACTGTCTGACAACAAGAAACCCAGGTTGCACAAGATGCATGTGACATTATTACCCCAACAACATTCCAGCAGCAAGATTATGTCGGCACATTAATGGACTACCATGACAAATAAGGTAACTACAATTCAATGTATTTTTCAACTGCAGTTTCCTTACTTGTCAGATAGCAGTCGCCAGTTCCAGTAGCAAGACATGTCTTTGATCAGAGAGCTCATCTTCACTTTGGGACCACTTCAGGTGAGTGAAGGTGGGTGGGTGGGGTCTAAGGAGTATGGGGTGGTGGGTGTACAGTGGGAGGTCAGATGGGGTGTGGGTTCGATCAACAGTGTATTTTCTTTTACAGGCAAAAAATTAAGACAGTGAGGAACCATTTTCTTAACTGCAGATTGTGAGGGACATACAATTTGAGGGCAATAGTAAATAGGCAACAGTTGGAGGGTGGGGGGAGGGCAGCACTGAACACCAATGCAGTATTAACAAAAAAAAAAGGAAACAGAAGGCTGGGGAGTGGCACTACACACTAGAGATACTAATTTAACATTAATGGGGACTGGGGCACCATTGGTGGGTAAGGGGGACCACTGGCATGCAAATGGATTTTTACACTCTTTTCAGTGCCATTCATTAGTGGCCAGTGGTACCCCCACCCTTCAACTGTTGCCTATTCACAATCACCCCTAAATTGTATATCTCTGGTGTCTAGTGGCACCCCCACCCTCTGATCCTCATATGAAATGTATTTTATACCTCTTTGGTGTCCAGTGACAACCCACCACCCTCCAATGTCCCATGCAATCTGCAGTTAAGAAAATGGTCCCTCGATGTCTTGATTTTTTTAACCTGCAAAATGAAGTCCCTACCATTGATGGAACCCACACCCCCCCACACCACCCACTGTGCACTCCCCACCCTGTACCACCCCTTGACACTCCCTCGTACCCTCACTCATCTGAACAGCCACCACATTGAAGATCCACTCTCCAGCCGAAGACACATCTTGCTACTGGAACCGGTGACTGCTGTATGATAAATAATGTAACTGCAGTTCAGTGTTATTTTCCAACCACAGTTGCCTTACTTGTCAGGCAGCAGTCATCAGTTCCTGCAGCAAGATGCATCTTTGATCGGAGAGTGCATTGTCACTGTGGGACCACTTCAGGTGAGTGAGGGTGTATGGGGGGGAAACTAGGGGTGTGTGAGATGGTGGATGCATTGTGGGAGGTTAGGTGGGGGGGTGTGGGTTCAATCAATGGTGGACTTGTTTTTACAGGTAAAAAAAATGAAGACATCAAGGGACCATTTTCTTAATTGCAGATTGTGAGGGACGTTGGAGGATGGGGGTGCCACTAGACACCAGGGATATAAAATTTGTGGGTGATGGTGACTGGACAACAGTTGGAGGGTGGGAGGGTACTACTGAACACCAAGGCAATATTGACACAAAATTTAAACAGAAGGCTAAGGAGTGGCACTACACACCAGAGCTATTAATTTAACATTAATGGGGACAGGGACACAATTGGTGAGTTGGGGGGGGGGGGCTGGACAGAAGTGAATATATAAAACAAATGATATGGAATTGGATGGTGGGAACCACTAGACACCAGGGCTGTTTCCTTACAATGAGGACCAGGGCACAATTGCTGAATGGGGGGTTCCACTGGATACCAGGGAGAAAGGGTAATTTAAGTTTTACAAATAACATGTGAGTATATTATATATGTAGGAGTGCAGGGTCCAAAGGACCCTGCACCCCCAACAATTATGGATACAATTATAGTATCTCAAAAAGTAAGGAAATAAATTGCAAAAACTTTGTTACTGCACCAGTTAGGGTCAACACGACAAAGTTGGGAAATGTGGCGTTAAGGTTCCAACCCTAACACCCCCTCTCTAGGCAGCACAGCAGGTGAGGGGTGTACCTTGGGGCTCTCAAGCCTAATGCTCACCCCATTCTCCTATAGTGCACACATCTGACCTTATTTATGAATGAAATGTGGTGAGCGTTAGACTTGAGAACCCTAAGTCACACCCCACTTCTACTGTGCTGCTTGGAGGGGGGTATTAGGAATGGAAACCATAATGCCACACTTCCCAACTTTTGTTGCATTGACCCTAACTGGTGCATTAACAACATTTTGGCAATTTCTATCATATATAGATTCCCCCCCTTAGAGCCCTAGCTTACACCCCAGGTGAGGACACGTTGGGGGGGGTGGCCCAAACCCCGGCCCCAGAGGCATCAAATCATCAGGAAGCTCTGGCAGCACTGCAGCCACAGGCAGGTGAGGACCCACTATTGGCTCCCTGCATCAGTGTTGTGCCAGGAGAGGCATTTTTTTACAGGTACGCCCTCCCAGAGTATGATGTGCCACTACATCAAGGCAAATGCCAGCGTACATCACACTGTCCCTCTAGCGCAGGGATAGGGGCAGCGATACCTCTGGCAGTCACCAGAGGTCGGGCCACCCCTAAGCCGGAGTACCCCCTTCCCCCCAGAGGAGCTGAGCAGTCTGGACACTCAGACATCCCCCACGGCCAGTCTTCTGGTGCCGGGCTTTACTCCCGAACCCTGTTTGCCAGCATTGCGAGTGGAAATTCAACCACTGTACTAATGGGCCAGCCCATAATCCTTTGTTCTAACATCACAGTCCATTGCCACGAATGCTTGTGATGTCACGCACAGAGTATTATACTATGAGACAGGTAATAAGCAATAGGCGCTGGTGAACGTTCAGGGAACAAGGACCCATTTTACATGCATATGTCCTCAGTAATAGTAAAGGTTTGCTTGCTTGTATTCACTGTGTAGTTATTGCTCATAGATTGGGCAGCAGTTAAAATTAACAAACTAAAAACACAGGCTATAATTAAGCAATAAGGCATGACAGGGTGTGGTATATCGTGGGATATCATCACGCCTCGGGTAGTTAGACACGAGGGCCGCGGGCAGAATGCGTCCCAGCATGACCCGAGTAACAAATATCCACGATACTACACCGTGAGTGCCTATATTGCTATTATGAATGGATCAGTATTTCTATAACTAAAAGAAAATTAAAACTGTTTTAAAATGTTTTAAAGTACATTTGGTAAGGTGTAGTGATACATTAAAAGAAAATAGTTCTTGTAATTTTTACTGTGGGCAACAGGTGTCGCTGTTGTAAGGCATGAGAGAGCTGAAAGGATCCAGGCTAACTGCAGTGAGTCTTGGTGGAAATCTTGCTGACCCTTATGAGATGGAACCCCGCCTCCTGACCCTTGCCAGGAGGTACAAATATTCTCACAACCCCGGCTCCCGTAAAAGTATTGTGGAAGGGAGAACTTTTTTATTTCCCCGACAGTGCCTGGAGTGAGAAACACAAGCCGTTGATGTATGAAGTGGCAAACTCAAGCCGTGGATTTGTATGGTAAGGCAATACTTTTTTTACGGGAGCGGGGGTTGTGAGAATATTTGTACTTCCTATGTTATGTGCTGGAAAAGCTGTAAATGTGTATTGTGTCTGGTATTTTAATCAATGTTACGAGCAGCTTTACAGCGAAATGGACGACTGTGCGTGCGCCTCTTAAAGCAGATAAAGATATTTGGCGGTCGTTGCAGCGTCAAGAACAAAATAGCGCCGACGGGCAAGCGGATGTGTTTTGGGGACAGTGAGGGGTTGGTGGTCGAGGGTTGTTTGAAACCGTGATGATGTAGCTAGATATCATCACGGCTTCAAAAACGTCTCAGCCAATCAGCGACGTCCATTTACGATCGCCGGTTCATAATAGTGAATTTGTAATGACTGGGAAATGAAGAGGTTCACACATAACATTGTTGTTTTCTTAGATTGTGACGGCACTAGGTCAACACTGCAAACACCAAAACAGCACAGTCAAGAACTGCAAATGCAAAACAGTGCTTGCAATAACAGCGCCCTACCAAAAGAGCAACTGAAACAACAAAGCCAATAATAGCAGTCCACAGACACACTAATCGCTACTGTGGCTAACAACAGCAACTGTAACATGTAAATTGAGTTTGTGAGGATAGCTACGAGAATGCACCCTCCAAACTAAATATAATCAACTCCGAGGGGGGTTGCTACACAGGATGGGTAGTAGAATTTTTTTTGGGGAGGGGAATTACATCTGTGAAGGGTGGGGAGAGACCAAACTAAAAACAACACTTGGGGAAGGGGAACAAAAAAAAAACAGTTGGGAGACCAGGAACAGAACTCTGGTCTCTAAGACAGTTCCCTGTCCTAGCTGCTCAGGCCTTAGCCCCCTCCACTGAAGGAACAGCTCAGTAGGGTACCATGCTGCCTGATACTTGTCCTCTCCTCCACTGTGACTAGATAGCTGCAGGGGTAGCGGTAACTGCCTTGTGCTATGCTATCCCTGTAGCTGTCTGGTCAGATGCTATTCTGGAAGCACAGTTTTTCCCTGCACTATCCTGGAAATGCCATTTTCACCTGGTATGGATTATAACTTGTGTGCCTTATGATTCGGCAAGGACTTCAAAGTGAAAAGGAGGAGAATGACAGAGAGTTGCAGAATTAGGATGAAAATTCAGGGTTCTGATGCTGTGATAAGAAAATATGGGGCACTGTTTATTTATTTATTTGAAAAATTTCACCAGGAAAGGTGAGATGAGCTACAAAGAGCTCATTTCCAGAAGTGTCCTGGGGGAAGGGGAGAATGGGATGCAATGTACATAGCAAGTACAAATACAATGAACAGAAAATATGACAAAAATCATACAAGAAACAGTGGAATAAGAAACAAGAATTTGTCAATGCCGAATGTTGTCTTGCTGGCATTGGCATTGGTAGTGCAGGAGTTAGAGATGCATAATAGGAATGGCAGTGAAGTATTGAAGTGATGCCAACACCCACCCCCACCCTGCAGAGACTGACAGGCATTGGGGTGTGTCTTTGGGTCGTCAGCTATAACGCTCATGCCATTTTACCTCACCCTACCCTGTAGACACTGACAAGTGTTGTGTTGTGCTTTGGGGTCTTTGGACGTTATACTTACCAAATTCCATAAGGAAATACGCTTAGGAAAATGGGGTGAACTTTATGGCCAAACACTCCAAGGCACACCACAATGTCTGTCACTGGCTGCAAGGAGGGGTTGGGGGTGGAATAGGGAGCATTACAGCCGATGATCCCAAGTCACACCCCTGACGCCTGTCAGTCTGCACAGGGTGGGGTGTTGCAGTTGGAAATCCTAACGCCATAGGCGTGTGTTGGTATTTTCACTCCAAATTTTCAACATGGGCTTTTTGTGATCCCACCTCATGAAGAGCGGCACTATCAGTTTGTTAGCTGAAAGGTGGTTTTGCACAGTGGCTATGTCATTTGGCAACACAAGTCTGAAAACACATTTTGGGCAGTATGTAAAAAATGACAACTGTATTGTTCATGAGGAGGTGTAACAAAATGACAATGTTGAAAATCTGGAGAGAAAATATGAAAAATTGGCGAAGTCATGAGCATGCATAGAAACTGTGCAACACTTGTCCGTAACCCAATTATTTGGGGGTTTTGTAACCACATTTTCAACATAGGCATTTTGGGACCTCCTCTCATGAACAGTGGCACTGTGATTTTGTTAATTTGTCTCAAAAGTTGATTTCCCACAGTGACCACGCCATTGTGCGCCACAGGTGCAAAAACACATTTTGGACAGGATGTGAAAAATTACAGCTGTACTGTTCATAAGGAGGTGTGAAAAAATGCCAGTGTTGAAAATCTGGCATGAAAATATTACAAATTTGCGAAGTTACAAGGGTGTGTGGGAACTGCGCAATGCACGCTTGTAACACAGTCATTTTATAGCCTTTCGTCACCAAATTTTCAACATAGGCATTTTAGAATCTCTGCTCATGAATAGTGTCACTGTCATTTCCTCAAATTGTCCCAAAAACTAATTTTGCGCAGTGACCGCGCTATTCTGCGTCAGACATGTGAAAACACATTTTAGCCAGGGTATGTAAAATGACAGCTGTGCTTTTTATAAGGAGGTGTGGTAAAATGCCGATTTTGAAAATCTGGAGTGAAAATATTACAAATTCTCGAAGTTTCGAGCATGGAAACTGCAGAACGCACCCTCATAAAACAGCAATTTTTGGAATTTTTTCCACCAAATTTGCAACATAGGCTTTTTGAGAGCCCCTCTCATGAACAGTGGCACTGTAGTTTTGTTAATCAGTCCCCAAAGGTGATTCCGCGCACTGACTGCGAAATCATCTTTTGCAACCGAATAACACCATGACAGTGACTGAATTCATGAGGAGGGGTCCCAGTAACCCCATGTTGAAAACTTGGTGTCAAAATTCCCAAAAATGCCCAAGATATCCACCAAAGTTGAAAAAACCCTATTTATGCCATTATACAGCTTACCGGCATTTCTTCAGTTCGCAGTCAGCTTTGAAGAGTGCAGACGTGTTCCCGGTCCACCAAAGATCATCGTGCCAGACTCCAGAGGTAAGTATGTGGTGAGGGGGGGTGTGGGGAGGCAGGGTGCGCAGAGGGTGGACGTGGGTTGGGGGTGCAGGGACACCACAATAGATCATTTTCTGTTTTACAGGTGAAAAAAAAAAGGGAACATTGCGGGACAGTTTTTTTATCAGGGACATTTGGCACACTAGGGTGGGCTCCCAGCATGCCACTGGATTGTTTTTTTGGGGGGATGTTGCCAATGGGGGATTGGGCACCCCCATCGGCATATACTAAAGGGGTCAGCACACAACAGATTGGGGGAGACATTATGCCGATGGGGAGTAGGCTCCCCATCAGCAAAATAAACAGGGAAGGGGCTGTAGCTGATGGGATTGGCCCCCTTCTGCAAAAGAAAGACTGTTGGGGTCACATGATGCCGAGGATTAGGCACCCCTCGGCACACACTTGGGGGTCATCATTATGCCCGATGAGAGTGGTCTCCCCGTTGGCAAATGAAGTGGGTTGGGGCATGCGACAGGATTGGGCACCCCTGAAGTCGGGCCGTGGCAGTCAGTGCCACCATGTTTACGTCGGGAGGTGTGTTATTGTGCCACTGCAATGAGAAGCAAGCTTCTCATTGCAGTGGACCTTTTCTTAGATCTGGTGACCACATTCCCTATTGCTGGTGTGGCGCCTGCATGCTGGTTTATTGGGGAATGAGGGATGCACCTACTGATGCGTCCCCTGCATTCACCCTCAGTGACCACACCTTCAAATCTGCTACTACTGCAATATGTTGACTCGTGCGCAAGCATGAGCCAACATAAAACAAGAATTTGTCAATGCCGAATGTTGTCTTGCTGCCATTGGCAGTGCAGGAGTTAGAGAGATGCAGCATAGGAGTGGCAGTCAAGTATTGGACTGATGCCAACCCACCCCCACCCTACAGAGAGTGAGAGGCATTATGGTGTCCCTGTGGGTGTTTGGTAGTGCAGTGCAGGAAAACATGCTGGGCAGGATGTATAAAATGACAGTTGCACAGTTCATAAGGAGGTGTAATTAAATAGCAGTGCTGAAAATGTGGCATACAAATATACGAAAGTTGCGGAGTTGCAAGGGTGCGTGGCAAATATGCAAGGCACGCTTGCAGCACTGGCAGTTTGTGGGCGTTCGGCACCAAATTTTCAACATGGGCATTTTAGCACCTCTGCTCATGTACAGTGTCACTGTCATTTCCTCAAAGTGTCCCAAGAAGTGATTTCGCACAGCGACCACGCTATTCTGCGCCGGAAGTGCAGAAACACATATTGGGCAGGATATGTGAAGTGACAGCTGTACTGTTCATCAAGAGATGTGTCAAAATGGCAATGCTGGAAATCCAGAGTGAAAATATCACAAATGCACGATGGTACGAGCATGCGTGCAATCTGCCAACGCACACTCGTAACACAGTCATTTTATGGAGTATCAGCTCCAAATTTTCAACATAGGCATTCTAGGAGCTCTGCTCATGAACTGTGTCACTGTCATTTCCATAATCTGGTCCAAACACTGATTTCCAGCGACTATCAATTGTGCGCTTGGAAGTCTGGAAACACATTTGAGCAGGATGTGAAATGACAGCTGCACTGTTCTGAGAGGGTGCAGAAAAATGCCAATGCTGAAAATACTGCATTAAAATATTGCGAATGCATGAAGTTACGAGCCTGCATAGCAACTGTGCAATGCACGCTGGTAAAACAGGCATTTCTTGGATTTTTTCCACCAAATTTGGAACATAGACTTTTTGAGAGGCCACTTCATGAACACTGGCACTGTCATTTTATTAATGGGTCCTGAAAGGTGATTTGGCAGTGACTTCCGAGGCCGGTTAACGCCATGACAGTGACAGAATTCATGAGAAGGGGCCCCAAAAACCCCATGTTGAAAATTTGGGGCCAAAATTCCAAGAAATGCCTGAGATATGCAACAAAGTTGAAAAAACCCTATTCATTGTATTATACAGCTTACGGCATTTCCTCAGTTAGGTGAGTCGGTTTGAAGAGCGCAGATGTGTTCCCGTCCACCTGAAGATCATCGCGCTGAGTCAGTCAAGTATGGGGTGAGGGGGTGAGGGAGGCAGAGTGCGCAGTGGGTGGGTGCGGGTGGGGGCAGGTGGGACCTAGACTACGAAGAGCGGTTTTCGTTTTCTAGGGAAAAAGAAAATGTCACGGGACAGTTTGGCACTGCAGGGCATTTGGCATGCTGGGGTGGGCTCCCAGCATGCCACCTAAGTGGGTTTTGGGGGGTCAGTAGCCGGCGGGAGATTGGGCACCTCGTGCGGCACACAACACGGGGGTTAATGCCACCGTGGGATTGGGCACCCGCCCGGCAAAAAAGTGGGGGAGTGCTAGCAAGGGGTGGGCACCCCTCGGCATTCAACAGTTGGGGGTGATGCCAATGGGGTGAGGCTCCCCACCGGCGATGCACACACAAGCAGGGGGTGCCTAGCCGGGGGATTGGGCACCCCTCTTGGCATTCCACATTGCGGGGATGCTGACAGAGTGGGCTCCCCGTTGGCACACAAACATGGGGAGTGCAACAGGGGATTGGAGGCACCCCCATGTCGATATAGTGAGGCAGCTGCCCGCTGCTCAACTATGGCTATACGATGGCGAACACTCAAGCAAAGGACCGCCGCGTATGACGCAGTGCAGTGGTCTTTGCTTTGATGTGCTGGCCCCATTATGTATGCATGGTGTGGTGATGCTATGCAGGCTGATTGGGGAATGAGGGACGCACCTACTGATCGTGCCCTGCATTCGCCCAACAGCAGTCAAGGCCTCCAAGACTCGCACTGTGGCAAGATGTTTCTTGCGCATGCTCGCAAGCCAACATAAAGATGGTAAACAGTACTAAGCAAAAAATGAAACTATACAATAATCCAGAAAGTCGACACAACTATGCTTCAAATATCAATATAAAAATGTATTTATGCAAAGAACATACCTCAACATATGTAATAAAGAATATCATTATGCATACATACACACATACAACCACTTAAAACATTTTAGTGGAGGGGGAGGAGAGGGGAGGGGGGATGTTAATATATATATATAATATATATATATATATGTATAAATATATATATATATATGCATGTATACGTACATACATTATATATAACACATGTAATATAGATAAGGCATACAATGTACATATACCAAGGTCAGGAGCATTTGCAGAGCGGGGAGATATATTTTCGGAGAAGACATGACAATGAACCAGAGGATGTGGCAGAGTGGATATCTAGGGGTAGTGAGCTCCAGAGATTAGGAAAATAATAAGAGAAGGCAGCCCTACCAGAAGTGGAATTATTTATTTATTTAGTTAGTTTTTGCTGACCGGGTAAGTGCACTAGACAAATCCTGCCTATTTTCAGGCATGACCCGGGGGAGGGGGAATACAGATGAATGCCAACTGACCTTGAATCAGATTAAGCTGTTGGTGGTATTTTTAGTGAATGAGGGAAATTTGGCCAGGACACTGGGGAAATTCCCCTACTAGCTGCTGGTGGCGTGACAGTCTGGGAGTCGTCCTGACGTCACAGAGGCAGGATGGCAGATTGCACTCAGCCTCGAGAGGAGATGGAGGTCGGAGATAGAGCGGTATCTGAAGCACATACGAAAAATCTTACCGGAGTAGATGGTGTACATTTTCAGATCCCCCCGATACAAGCATCGCAACAGGAGGTGAATTTGGGTGCAGAGATGGTTCCTGGAGTTTCATCCGGTGAATGTTTGGAGGAAGCCGTCTGTTCTTCTTTTCCGATGGCATTGGACGGTACAGCAGCATGTATGGGGCCGTCACAGGCCGGCGGTGCAATTGTGATTCAGTTTCGAGCGGATGGAGTTAAGTGAGGGACGTGCTTCCTCTATCTTGCGACAGCAGTTTGGACTGGGAAAACCGATTCCTGATGAAAGCTTGGACTGGTCTGAGGAGACAGCACTGATGGAGGCTGGATGGAAAAGAACAGAAGCGGGTGTCTGGATGCCGGATTCTTCATGGACCCTGAATATGCATGCCAACGACAACCACACATTGACTGAAGGTACAGCTGTACAGTTTAATAAGGGTACCCCTAAAAATGATACTCGGGAGGGTGGGGAGTGTGGCTTGGCTTTTTCTAAGCCAAGTACCTCCGCAGCTGTTTCAGCTGATTTTCAAAAATCGTTTCAGCCTGTTTCTTCGGAACAGCCACAAAGACCTCCAATGTCTGAACTTTTTAAAAATAAATTAGAACAGGCTCCTCGTAGAAATGCAGTCAGGATCAGGTATAAAGGAGGTTTGGCTGAGCATCCAGATAGATATTTTGTCTTTAAGCATTTATTGAAGAATTCTATGGGTTTTTTGGCTAAAGATATTTATGCACTGATTCATGTATCTGGTGAGGATACCTTTGATGTTAGTTTCCAGACTACTTCACTTATGGACCGTTTTGGGAAAAATATTCTGTTCAGAAAACTACTTCATTATGGACACCCTTTTGCAATACCTCTTTCTAAACCCTAATTCGTTTTGTCACAATTATGTTTAGAAACGAAGGTAAATGTGACGACATTTATCATTGGCTTCAGACAAAATGTGACATACTAAGCCCCAAGCCCTGTTAGATGTAGAAGGTATTTGGACGGGTGGGTGGAAATTCAAGGTAAAGCTTTTTCAAGTTAATTCGGATATTGTTCACTTACCGAATAGTTTTTTCTTAGGCAAGGACAGGGGGGTCTGTTTTTATGGGGGGCAGCCTCGGGCCTGTTATAAATGTGGAGATAGGACTCATATTAGTAGTGTGTGCGATGTCTTAAAATGCCCATTGTGTGGTGGGTTTGGCCACTCTACTGATATGTGTACTAATATCTTTAAGTGTAATCTTTGTGATGAACAAGGTCATGCTTTCCACCAATGCCCCTGGGCTCAGAGAAATTGTGCAGAGGGTCTTGACCAAGATGAATTGTTGCGTAAAGCCCAAAATAGTACTAAGGGATTTAGTGAATCTAATAATTTACCTACCTCTGAGGCTTCCCCTACCTTGCATTTAAAGAGTACTGCTGATTCACATAATGAAGGTTAAATCTTACTGAGGAATCTCAGTTTTCGTTGAGAATTGGTCTCAAGGCCTACTACTGCCAATAAACCTTCCTCCACTGCAATTATGCTCCGCCCTTTGAAGTAGTTAAAATCGGCGTTTCACAAGGGCTTCCTTGAAACAACCTGTGCCTGGCCCTCTCTCCACTGAAAATTTTTCACCTTTGCAAGAAGATACCAGAGAGTCGGTTTAGAATCTGACACCTCAATATTTCAGAACTCACAACAGATGATGAGGAGAGTAAGGGGACAGATTTGGCCAAGGAAAAAAAAGGAAAAAAGGTAAAAAGCGAAAGGTGAGTCAGAAAAATAGTATCTAGTTTTAATTTTTTATGGCCACACTAAAAGCTAGCTACATAATGTATGTAGTTTAAAAGCTTTTCAAAACAACTACCTCTTTTCTGTACTTAACAGCTTTAAAACAAGATATTATTTTTTACAAGAAACCAGAGCTCTTCACTATGGAAGTGAATCAAATTAAAGAAAATGGGTGTTAGGCCCTTCTTTTTGGACTTTCGGTTCTGATGCAGCAGATGGCCTTGGCATTCTATTTTGTAATTCTGCTTTCAAGATTTCTAAAGTAATTGATGTATATCCAGGAAGAATTTTAATTTTAGACTGCTCACTTTATACTTATTATTTTAAGCTTAATAAATGTTTATGGATCCCAAACTAAAACAGAGGCGTATTGAAATATTTGAGAATATAAAACCATATCTATATACTAAACGACATATTCTTTGGAGGTGATTTTAATTGCTCCATAGACACTGGATTTATTAAAGCTAAAGGAAAAAAGTTTATTGTGACTCCAATGCTCTCATTAACATAATTAAAGATGCTAGTCTTAAAGATGCTTATCGAAACTTACATGCTGAGGATGGTGAAACTATCATCGACACACCTTTTAGAGCCAGTTGATATGGTCTTTATATCCCATTATTTATTTTCCAAATTTTGTTCAGTTACTCCTACAGAATTCTCTGATCATTCTGTCCTGCTTTGTACTTTTTCTCTAGAACATTTACCTCCTACATTGCATAACAAAGTTACTCGATGGAGACTGAACACTTCTTTCTTAAGTAATTCAGTTTACTTTTCTAAATTAGAATTTTTTTTTGCAGCCAAATTTTCTACAATGGATTTGTTTTCATCACCTTTTGAGTGGTGGTTGCAAACAAAACAAGAAATAAAAAAGCTTTTTCAGGGTTGGGGTAAGAGAAAAGTAGATTCTGATTACAGAAAATACTTACTTCTTAGAAATAGACTTTATAAATTAATGTCTGCTTCTCTTCAGCAACGGGTTCTTTGTACTCCTCAAATAGCTGAAGTTAAGAATAAAATGAGAATTTTTCAATATGATAGGGCTAAATCCTTGGATTTAGAATTTAGGTTTGGCACAAAGCATTGTCCAAGTTCTGATCCTTATCAGGCATGCAAAATGAGATTGGCTGACATGTTTATGACGGGTCTATGTGATTTTCAAAATAACATAGTAACTACAGATTTGGGAATGATGGCAGTGGTGCAAAGGCATTTATCTGATTTTTTTTCCTGTCAAGATGCAATTAATTTAGAATCCTTTCCATTGGAACAATTTAAGACTTTACCTTCAATTTCGGATGAATTGTTATATTGTTTAACTGATCCTATTACCTCACAGGAAGTTATAGCTGTTATAAAACAATTAAGCACTGGATCAGCTCCAGGGTTTGATGGTATTCCCAATGAATTTTATAAAACTTGTATTTCCTATATGAGTTACTTTTTGCCCTTAGTTTATAATTCCTTTTTAGCATCAGGAAGGCCTTGTAAATCTTTCGTTATTAAAATTTATTTACAAAAAAGGAGATAGAACTTTATTATCAAATTGGCGTCCTATTAGTCTATTAAATAGTGATTACAAGATTTTAACAAAGATCTTAAACTTGAGAATAGAAAAAGTGGCTAGACTATTAATACATCCTGCACAAACTTGTGCCATTTCTCAGCGGAAAATTCAACATAACCTCTTTATAATTCGAGATTTGTTTTCTAGTAAGGAACATTTTCAAAAATCAGAAATGGTAATAGCATTAGATCAAGCGAAGGCTTTTGATTCGGTGTGTCATTCTTATCTCTACTTTATTTTACTTCATTATGGGATCCCGAGAACCTTTGTCAATTGGCTCTCGACTTTATAAACTCATGCTGTCACCATTCCAATTGTTCATAATGCTTTAGGTGATGAGATATTAATAAAAAAAAGGGTGAGACAGGGTTGCCCCCTTAGTCCACTGTTATATACATTTGTTCTAGATCCAATCATCAGAGGTATTATCTCAGATGGTAATATTACTGGTATTGCTCCTTCCCCTGGATTGGCTCCAATTAAAGTCACTGCTTTTGCTGATGATGTCACCTTATTATTGGCTGATAGTTCTTCACTACAAAGAGCCCTGGACCTTTTCTCCTTTTTTGGGACTTTTTCAGGAGCTTCCCTCAATCTTAAAAAAAGTTTTGTTTTACTATTAGGACCTAGAGTTCCTGATTTATCTATGTGCTATAATATTTCCATGTTATCTCCACCACAGAAAATATTAGGTATCTGGTTTGGGATGGAAGATATGGCACTTTTTAATTGGGAAAAACAATTATCGGCTGGAGACCTTAAGGTTGCACAATGGAAACACTGGCGCTTTGGGAAACAAAAAAGAGTGCTGATTGTAAAGAAATTTCTCCTTCCATTATTTATTTATGTCAGTCACATTTTTCCTCCCCTTTTTCTTGTGAAACTAGATTATATAGTGTTTTTTTTCAAATGCTATGGGGCAACAGACTTAACCCAGTAAACCGGGAATTTACTTATCTAAAAAAGCAGCATGGAGGTCTAAGTATGGTTAATCTGGTAGTTTTTTTTCATTCTGTTTTTTTGTTTTCTTCTTTTTCTTTTCTTTGGAATGGTGTAATTTTACCGTGGCATTATTGGGTCAAATCTATATGGCACAAATATTTTTTTAAGTGGTCTCTTTTTCCCCCTAGGGTATTAGCTTCTGATGGACTGCCATCCTATGGTATTTCCACTTTTAAAAACTTTTCAGTGGAAAATTTCTATGCCACAATTAACTTGTTAATAGAAAGTCCTTTTATAATTATATTGTATTTGACTTATTGAAAGTTGTACTCATTTTTCGGAATGTACTCCATCCCATATAGAGTATGCTTTCAATAAATTAAAGATGGTAGAATTCGAATAAAGTTTGGGATATTATATGGATGTCAGCATGGAAGGTTAGGAGTTAGAGGAATTTAAGATATAAACCTTTGAGTGATAGGTATTGTTTACGGGATACTTGCATTAATATAGAAGAAAGTCAGACACATTTCTTTTAGACTGTATGCATAGTAGGAATTTTGGAAAGTTACTGACCACACATTGGCAAAATGCCTCATTTGAAACATTTGTCCTCTGAAACTTTGGTTCTTGGAAATTATTCAGGAGTGTGGACATTTATCATAAAAGTACTTTAAATGTTTTCTTTCTCTTTACAATTTTTTTATGGCAAGCAAGATGTAAATTTGTTATGCAACAATTATGTACACCTTATGTAATTATTGTATCATCTGTTGAAACAGAATTGAAAGCACTTAAAAACAAGATGAATTGACTTTTCCACCTGTAAAGTGAATGGCTTGTGGAAGAATTTTGTGTTTATTTCTTAATCTGTTTGTTAATTTGATGAAAAGGTTTTTCTTGTGATGGTTTTGTTTTCTTGTCAATAAAATTCCCCTACTCTTTTCGATAAGTGCCATGGGATCTTTAACATCCACCTGAACTACCACCAATCCAGGCAGATGGGACCTCGGTTTAACGTCTCATTCGAAGGACGGCACTTCAGAAGTGCAGCACCCCTCTCATGCTGCACTACAGTGTCAGTATTGGGATATTAACCCAAGTGCCAGATGTGGGAACTGAACCCACAGCCCTCTGATCTTCCGGCCTCAGAGGCGAGTGTGCTACCTACTGAGCCACTGACACTGACAAAATGACATTATGGGCAGGAGGTGCTAGAGTCCTGGGGGTGGAGTTGCGGAGGGAGTAGGAGACAGAAGAGGGGGTGGACAGGAGACCAGTTAAGTATAATGGAAGGGAGCCAAACCAGAGCTTACCAACCAAAGAAGCACAATAAGCAAGATGTCTGGCCTCAAGGGATGGAAATGAGAGAGCAGTGTGTAGGTTGCAGTTGTGCCTATGAAGTGGACCATTAAGGGGAAAGCAGCAGAAGGAGTTAAATAGGGTGTCTAGTCTGGTGAGGGTGGATCTAGGGGCAACACCGTAGACTGTGACACCAAAGTCAAAAATTGGGAGTATCATCTTCTGGATGATTTCCCGGCGGGCCTGAGTGGGGGTACATCCACAGCATCTGTAAAGAGTACCAAGTTTAGGTTGAAGCTATTTTTAATAGCATTCACATGCCCAGAGAAGTCTAGGTTCCTATCGAGCTAGAGCCTGAGGTATTTAAAATCGGAGACATCATCCAACTGGGAACCGACAAAAGTGTGGAAAGTAGGGGTAGCTGTAAACCTGACAATCCTTTGTCTAATACCAAAAGTCATAGAGACAGTCTTTTGGGGATTAAGGAACAGTTGGATAGATTGAAACCAACACTGGACATTATCGAAAGCCAGTTGAAGGTTAGTCACCACATTGGAGGATGAGTTACCGGAGCAATATAAGACAGTATCACCCTTGTACATATGGATATCTGTTGTTAAGCAGGCAGAGGGTAAGTCATTCAGGAATATCAAGAAGAATATTGGTCCAAGAACTCAACCTTGAGGGACACCAGTGTTAATAGGGAGAGGGAAAGAAATGGAGTTACCAACCCTAATGGACTGGGACTTTTCTATGAAGTAGAAACTGAACCACTTATCGGCAGTCTCAGAGACACAAGCAGCTGCCAGCTTGCAGAGAAGCAGAGAGTGGGCAACAGTGTTGAAGGCTTTGGCTAAATCTAGAAAGATGGCAGCAGTGGTGCAGCCCTGATCCATGCCTGAAAGAATGGAGTCAGTGAGCTGGAGCAAGGAGGTCATGGTAGAATGTGACTTGTGCAAACCAGACTGGAAAGGGGTGAAAAAGGATGATGAATCAATGAAAGGAGAAAGCTGAGTCAGCACCAGGTGCTGTTAGAGTTTGGCAACAACTGGGAGGAGGAGGAGGGATATCAGGCGGTAGTTACCCGGATTAGAAGTATCGCTGCCCTTAGGAAGAGGGACAACAGTGGTAAGCTTCCAAGCAGCAGGCACAGTACCCAATGAGAAGGACTAGTTAAAAGGTAGGTAATTGGAAGAGCAATGGCATGGCAGAGAGGTGTAAATGTTTAGGGTCAAGCCCATCTGGGCTTTTGCCTTTATGGGGTTAAGGGCTAGCAGGGCCTTTAGGGTGTCAATGGTAGTTACCTGTGTGAAGGAGAAACAAAGTGAAGGGAAGGGGAAGGAGTGGAGGGAGCTGTCGGGGGTAGAGATTGGGGGGTGGGAGAGAAGCAAGAAGGGTAGCAGCACAGGTGCTAAAGAAGGTGTTGAATTCAATAGATACGGAAGTGCGGTCAGAGATAGTGGTATCACCTATCTTTAGGACTGGTGGGGTGGACTGGGCAGGAAGGAAGAATAGGGCATGAACTACCTTCCAGAATTTGGAGGGGTTATTAAGATTCTCCTGGAAGGTGGAGGAAAAGTATTCTGATTTGGCATGTCTGATAGCTCTAGCGCAGACATTCCAGAGTGATCGATATTTTAGTAAATCGACAAGAAGACCTGAGGCTTTGTAAGTCTGCCAGGCTTGATCACAAGCATGCTGACAGGCCAGAAGTTTGGCTGAAACCCATGGGAGGTGAGAGCCCTGGACTCTGGTTTTTCATAGTGGAGCATGCTGATACCAAACATGCAAGAACTGGGATTTGAATTAGGCTAAAGCAGAGTCAACCGAGGAGTCATTTGCAATTGGAGACCAGCCAGTACCAACAAGTTTCTCATAGAGGGAAGACAAGTCAAGTGACCTGAAAGAGTGGAGGTGAAGGATATTTGGCAGTGATTTGGGGCAATGGATTTTGCACACACAGTAGACCATGCGATGGTCATTAAGTGCATCTGGAAGGATTCTTGATGTGACTACCTGATGGGGTTGTGAAGAGAGTACCCAGTCAGTTGAAAGCTATGGTAATGGTTGTGGCTGATCAAATGACTGAATTCCTTGACAAGCACAACCTCCTCTGTGCGGAACAAGATGGTTTCCACAGGGGACATAGCACCACTACCACCCTTATCGAGTTCTCCAACTACTTACACACTGCCCTGGATAAAGGGCACCTCGTGGGGGCAGTCTACATCGACTTATCAAAAGCCTTCAATACCGTCAGCCACCCACTCCTCATAGCCACACTCTTCCAGCTAGGTTTTGCACACGGCCCTGTGTCCTGGTTCTCCAACTACCTCACCTCCAGGTCACAGTGTGTAAAAATCAACAATACCCTCTCCGGCAATCGGCAGGTCTGCTCGGGTGTCCCACAAGGCTCGATCCTTGGACCACTGCTCTTAAGTTTGTATCTAAATTTGCTCCCCAGCTTCTACTCTGAAAAAATGCTCCTCTATGCGGATGACACCATTCTTTTCACATCCCACCAAATCCCCTCCCTCCTTCAAAGTGCCCTGCAACACTCTTTTAATCAGGCAGAATCTTAGTTTTTGGACTGATGACTTGTAATTAACATAAAAAAGATGAAGCACATGCTATTTTCTCACTCCCAAAGCAAATCTAGGGACGCCCCACTTACTATCCTGTCTCGCTCCCTGCTTCCCTTAGAGCAGGTCAAAACATACAAATACCTGGGTGTCACTTTCAACTCTTCCTTCTCTTTTCATGACCATACACGCAACCTCACCTCAGCCATAAACAGTCGTTTTGGCTTACTGTACTGCCACAAGATTTGCCTACCACCTGCAGCCCTAAGACTGGCCATCACCTCTTCTGTTCTGTCCCTAGTTGACTATGGTATACTGGTGTATGGTGCAGCTGATAATACCACACTCAATAAAATCAAACTGTCCCTGAACAAAGCCTGACATCTACTTATGGGTTCCCACAGACTCACCCACACATGTACCTTATATGACCTTTCTAGTTTTCTTAACCTTGAGGAGAGGTTGCGCTACCATATCCACCTCCTAACCAAGAAAATTGTTGCAGGTCTTGCACCTCCAGGTCTAAGTACTATTCTCATCCCCTTCGTCCCTGCTATCCCCAACCGGAACGCTCTCAAATGCACATTCTAAGTACCCAGGGTCAGACTTCCCTGGCACAAAGGTCCTTCCATTATCGGGCACCATCCTGGGGCAACACCTTCCCCCCTGTTATCACCACTTAACTAAGATTAGGGCCCTACAAATCAGCCCTCAGACAACATCTAATCACCACCCGCAGCTGTAACTGCACGTAGCAGCTGCTCAAGTGTCAACACATCTGTCCTTAGTATCTATCTGCTATCTGCTATTTGTATTACAGCATTGAAACTGTAGTCCCCTGTTTACTCTATGGTATTTTAGCTACCACATTGTATAGGACCTACATAGAATGTCACACCCATGTGGACTCTATGTAAGCAATAATACCCGAGAGGGTGGGCTTTATTGGGAAATACCAGACCACCCAGGGGCATAATGAGGCCAGACGCCGCAGGCGGAGGGCCTTGTATCCCCTGGAAGGTCCGGTATTTCCCAATAAAGCCCACCCTGGAGGATCTTATTGCACTTAGAAAATGAGCACTGTAAATTAAAATAAAGTTTAATAAAAAAAAGTTAATAAAAACTTGGTTTAACATAAGTTTTGTAATAAAATAGTTCCTCTGCCTGCTTTAGAATGATGTGTTTTTTTTTTCTTTGTTTGAGATAGGGACTTTTATCTCTGTAGTTTAACTAAAAAAGGGTTGCCCCAGTTCACTAACTCATCCCCACCCCTGCATAATTTGTTTCCCTCCCTCTCAATTCCCTTAGTTTATTTAAAAAAAAAAGTTGCTGATGAGTGGTTTGCTGCAGTATGTAGCTACTGAAGAGGGACTGATTTTAAATATATTTGAAAAAAGACATTGAGTTCATTTGTAGATGGTGGAGGTATGGGGAGAGCAGGAGCAAGAAAGCCACTCAAGAGGTGTTGGAGATTGGGAGGCGAACAGTGGGTCAGGGTGTGTGTGAGCGAGGTGCAGAACAAAATAAATATAACAAGGAACAGGTAGGACTTGGTGAGTTTACAGTCTGCTGTGCTGCATTTTTGTATTCAGCTGAATGCGGTAAGACTCTTGGTTTGTTTGCAGGGAAATGACTGCATCCAAAAGGGTAATAGCACTAGCTGGGCAAGCCTTGTGCAGGGGGAATCGCTGGTTTAATCTTGCCATTTAAAAAAAATGTTTGCGTGTGAAGAAGGGGGCGAGACCGCGGTATTGAAGTGATGCGAGGAACAATTACAGCAGCTGGGAGAAATGATCAACTGTCTTTCTCTTCCCGACTGCAAAAATAGCAACTGGAGTGTATTTTTTTTCCATTTACAAAGCTGGGCAAGCCTTGCACTGCAGGTTGAAGCTTAGGACTGTTGTACATCAGCCTGGGGATCGGCGTCTGAAAAAGGGGTCGCGAGACGGTGGTCGGAGAGTGCTGCCGTTAGCCATCAGCATGGTTGGCAGAAGTGATCAACCGTCTCTCTCTCTCTCTCTCTCACCGATTGCAAAAGTACAAAATGCATTGTGTGTATGTGTGTAATTTTTTTTTATGACTTTTGATACTGAACTGGTCTGGGGGGGGGGGGGAGACTTGGCTGACCACTGAGTTACTCACTATGCGAGAGAAAAAAATGGCGGTAGTTTGAAATTTTCCAGGGTGCTTTCACCCAGTGAGGAAGCAGGGTGGGCACCAGGATATCAGAGAGGGTGTAGGGGCCAGTTGGGCAGGGACTTTTTATTTAGTGGGCATCTATTGAAAAATAGATGCCCACCTCAGCCATGTTGTCAGCCAATCAGCTTCCAGGATTTTTCTTTGCCATTTTCTAATCCCCTGTAATATGTACATAAATATAAATGATCCCTTATATTTTTCTGTATAATATGTTTACAGGATTTGTATGTGTAATTGCTTTTCTGTGTTTTGATGAGGAGCCTTTGTAAATGAGTCTCTGACTCAAAGGGTTGCAATTCCAATTCCTACAAAATAAATAAATAAAATTAGGGACTGCTTATCCGATTTGAGGTTTAAGCGAGTTAGGTAAGAGAGCAATTGAGTGAGATTCAGGGAGGAGAGATATGGTTACGGAGTTCGGACTGAGTGCTGGAACGCCAATTTATACTGAGAACACCAAGGATGAGGAGTGGGTAGAGAGATCAGTGATAATGTTAGAAATGGAGGAAGAAGGGAGGCTGGGGCAGCAGTAGATACCCCCAATAAAGAAAGGAAGAGAGCTGAAAAAGGAACGTTTTAGCAGCAGAAGCTCATCAGTAGATGGGGAGGCAATAGAGAGGCAGAGGGAATACTAGATAGATGAATCAATGGGAATAGCCCCCCCCCACTCCTGGTTAATGGTCCTGCCAAATGAGGGAGTACCAAGGGATGGAGATGGAATAATCAGGGATTTTGGAGGAGAGCCATGATTCAGTGATGATCATCACACTGGGTTTTAGGCTAACCATAAGAGGCTGTAGCAGCTCTATCTTAGGGAGAAGGCTCCTAATGTTGAGATGGAGTACCTTTAATCCTTTGCAGAGGTCGATGGGGAGAGAAAGGAATGGCCCTGGATTAGGTTCGATATCACCCGCAGGGAGAAGTAATGGAATGACCAGCAGCTTGGAGGGGAAAAATATACTCCTCTGAGATAAGGAAGTTTTATGGGAGAAAGAGGAGGGGGTATAAACAGGGGATTGACAATGTGTCGACAGAATGGAGGCTAAGTGGATACAAGGTGAGTGGAGGATGGAAGGACCAGGGTGCCATGGACAGTGACGAAGAGGGAGGAGACAAGAGGATGGGAGAGAGGGGGAGGAGGAATAAGGAAGGAAGGGAGACTCAGGCAAGGTAGGAAGAGAAGTCGGAGGGATGGATGTGAGGGTAAACAATAGGGGGAAGATAGTGAGGATAAGAAGGAATATAGTGTAAGGGGACAGAGAAGACAACATGGAGAGTAAACAGTGAGGATATAAAGATCAGAACATAAAGTTGAGATAAAGGGATTTGTAAGTATAAAATAACAAAGAGGGGAGAGGGGCTCAAGAGAAAAGAGGAAATAGATTATGAGACAAAAAGGTAAAAAATACAAGAGTTCAGCAACAGTTTAAAATAAACATAACACTGCGAAGATGAAATAACAAAGCTGAGCTTAAAAAATGTATAAGAAGTATTTGAATACCAGTCACAACACAATGCAGCAAAATAGATATTACTCAGTGCCTAAGGTATACATCGAAATGGGGCAGGGGGCCTCTAGTGAAAACAAAGAATAAAACTGACAGTGAAATGTAGCCTGGAGGACAGGCATTAAAGGCAAAAATGACAAATTTTAAATTAACAATTTATAGCTTTAAATTAATTGCAGAGAGACCTTATACTTCCTAATGATTTACACCAAGGGGACAAAGCACCTCTCTTGCAGGCTCTAGAGGTAGACAACCCCTTGAAACTATGAGAAAGATACAAACCTCTGAGCATTTAATAGGTCGTGGAGGTGAGGGGGGGCAAATTTCATCCTGGACGGGAGAGCCGTAACTTACAGGAGCGGGTCTCCTGAGAAAGACAATTTGGACTTAAAGTCTATAGTTTAAAAGTCTGTTGCAGGGTGAGGGCAGTGAAGGGAAAATTAACTTATTTACCTACCCTCAGACCCCTGATGGCTTCAACACAACAGCAGAATTAATAGCAGTAACCGCAGTCACTAGGCATTACAAAGCTCAGACAGGAAAAGACACCAAAAGTAATTTCACAGTTCAGATTGATATTAATGTATTCACATGCTTTACAAGCAAACAGAAATACAGAAACATAGAATTTATGTGCAGAAAGGAACTGTATGACTCACATAGTCTGTCCAGCTGGACCCTGCCTGCTCTGTCTCTGCAGATCCTAACTGGTCACTGGTGACACTCACTATTTACTAAAAGTCCCCTATGTCTATTCCACATAAACTTAAAGCCCCTTACAGTTTTCGCCTCCACTACTTCTGCTGTTCCAGGCATCTGTCACTCTTCCAGTGAAGTAGTACTTCCTCACAGCTCTCTTTTACTCCCCCCTTCCATATTCATATTATGCCCTCTGGTCCTAGTGCTCTTCCTCATTTGAAAGAGACTCCCCTCCTGCACCCTTTTCAACCTGTGAGGTAATTGTTGGTCTCAATCTTGTCCCCTTTTGCTGTCCTTTCTTCCAGTGTGTACATATTGAAATCCCTCAGTCTCTCCTCATTGGTCTTTTGGTGCAATCCCAGCACCATTTTAGTTGCCTTCATCTGGACTGCCTCCACCCTGTCTGTGTCCTTCCTGAAGTGTGTTCTCCAGAACTGGACACAATACTCCAGGTCAGGTCTCACAAGTGAATGATACAGTGGTAACACCACCTCTCTACTCCTGCTGGAAATACCTCTCCTTATGCATCCTAGCATCCCACTGGCTCACCCTACAACTTTGCTACACTACTTTGTGATTTTGAGGCTGTTGGGGCCGCAAGGAGAGCTTCCGGCTGCAGGGAAGCGGGCCAGGGCCAGTGAGAGCAATGGAGCAGTGGATCCTTCCTGGCCACAAAGGAACAGGCCAGGGCCAGAGAGAATGAAGGAGTGGTGTATCTTTCCTGGCCACGAGGCAGGCCAGGGCAGTGACTTCAGCACTATAGGGGAGAAGGACCAATCAGGCACTGGCGCAGGCTTTGTGGACTGGTGGCCCAGTTTGGCTGCAGTGGCAATATACCAGGAGGAACTGTAGTGACAGGGTTGTATGGGAGACTGGAGGAGATCCTTCCTGGCTGCTGGGAGTGGGCCAGGGCAAGCAGCAGAAGTTGATGAGTGGGCAGCAGCTTCACTGCTGACAAGGGAGTGTGAGTCCAATGGCTTGCAGCAAAGAGCCTGGCGGAGTTTCAGGATCAGCCACTCCTGATGTGGGAAGGGGCTGATAGTGCGACAATCAACCAGGAGGGCCAGTGCACCAGTCCGAGCCAGAGGCACGTAGCTTGAAAGCTGCCCAGGCTTTAAAAGGCGGCCCCGGTCAACAGAGGCAGATCAGCGGCAGCTCTCGGGGCCACAAGGATATCTTCCCAGCTGCAAGGAAGCGGGTCAGGGCCAGTGAGAGCAGTGGAGCAGTGGATCCTTCCTGGTGCAAGGGAGCGGGCCAGGGCTGACAAGTGCTACAGGGGAGAAGGACCGATCAGGTACCAGCCCAGGCTTTTTGGACTGGCAGTCAAGTCCAGCTTCAGTGGTAATTTACCAGGAGGAGCTGTAGTGACTGGGTTTTGTGGTGAGCGCTACAGCGCTACATGGGAGAAGAGCCAGTCAGGCACTGGCTCGGGTTTTTTGGACTGGTGGTCAAGTCCAGCCACAGCAGCAATTTACCAGGAAGAGCTGTAGTGACTGGGTTTTGTGGGCGACAAGAGGAGATCCTTCCCAGCCACGGGCAGCGGGCCAGGGCGAGCAGCAGAAAGAGACGAGCAGGCAGTGGCTTCACTGTCGACAAGGGAGTGTGAGTCAGGCAGCTTGTGGCAAAGAGTGTGACGGAGTTCCATGGTCGGCCAATCCTAACACGGGAAGAGGCTGATAGTGCACCAATCAGCCAAGAGTGCCGGTGCACCAATCCATGCCAGAGGCGCATAGCTTGAAAGCTGCTCAGGCTTTAAAAGGTGGCCTTGTTCGATGGAGGTAGATCAGCGGCAGGTCTCAGAGCCTCAAGGAGATCTTCCCAGCCACAAGGAAGCAGGCCAGGGCCAGCGAGAGCAGTGGAGCAGTGGATTCTTCCCAGCCACAAAGGAGTGGGCCTGGGCCAGTGAGAATGAAGGAGCGGTGTATCTTTCCTGGCCTCAAGAGAGCGGGCCAGGGCTGGTGAGCGCTACAGTGCTACAGGAGAGAAGGACCAGTCAGGCACAGACTGTTTGGACTGGTGGCCGAGTCTGGCCACAGTGGCAATTTACCTGGAGGAGCTGTAGTGACTGGGGACTGGGTTTTGTGTTTCACCCGCCCACCTCAGCCCCGACCTCTGTTGAGTGGACACAGAGAGAGGAGCTAGCTAAGGGGCTGTGGTCAGGACTCAAGGGAGAGGAGATCTCTGGGGGTGGGGTTACAAGCTTTGGTACAGCCTGTGTTGGGGAATGATATTTTGTGGCCATTATTTTTGCTTTGCTGTTATTTGTATGGAGAGTTTTTAGCACACTCTGTAGGACCATTCTTTATTAGGTAGCTGGCCCGTCGGACAATGGTTTTGGTGGGGGGGATCCTACATGCTCTGGCACAGCTAGGACAATTAGGGATAAGGGATTGGGCAACCAACTTGGAGGGAAAATCAATATGGGATGGGGACTGGAATGAGGCAAGGTCCACAGATCATGAGGGCCAGCATCTTTGGAAGGCTGGTGGGGTGTGTCGGGTATGGGTCGGTCATGGAACTAGCCCTGGCTTGGAGGATGGGGGGTTGCATGGTGTGCCATTAGTTGGCACAACACAAGGAGGAGGTCAAGTTGCTAAGATGGACGTTGAGTAGGGTGGGGAAGGGGGATAAGAAGGTGACTCTACTGTGGGGGCAAGTTGGGGGGAGGGTAGAAGGAGGAAGAATGGGGAATTTTTAGTGGGTTCAGGTGTGGCACCCAAAATGGGAAGGAACCATTGGAAAAAGGATGATACGGGCACATGGGACTGCCCTACCAAAAAGGGAAGTGTTGGAGTGGGCCCTATAGGAAGGAAGGGAACTCTAGTGGGCATGAGAAGGGGTGGCCCTGAGTGAAATAAGGACCAGGGGACCTGGCAGGAGGTTAGGAGAACAGGGCTAGGCTATGAGCAAAAGAGGGCTGGTAGGGGGAGTGAGCCAGAAGGAGGAGTCAAGACAGTAAGCATAGAACATAACAATAGATTTGCACCCCTGGTAAAGTCAAGCAAGGGGAAGGGGGAGGAATCTGGAACAGAGGAGGCTCCAGAGGGGGCAGGTAAACTAGGAATGGCGAAAAGCTCAGCAGACAGGAGCAGCAGAGTTGCTCCCCTACACAGAGACTCCATGGAAGGGGGGGAGCAGGTAATGGTGGATACACGGAAGGAGGAAGGGGAGGGCTGGAAGGCAGGACACTGAGGATAAGGGAGAAGATGGTGACAGAAAAGGAGGTGGAGCTTGGAGTGGGGAGGCCCTGGGAAGGGTGAAGGAGGACCAAGTGGGGGATGAGAATGTAGTAGGGTGATGGGAGAATACAGGGAGGTAGCGGGAGAGTGGTATGGAGGAGGCTGGGGAGGGGTTGGCCATTTCCCAGTGGTGGGGGGGAACCTTGTCCTTGGGAAAACATGGAGTTGTACTCGGTGCCATAGAGGGATGGGAGGTGGCTGGAAGGTCATGGTCAGTGAGAGGAAAGAGCTGGGGGCAGGGAGAGTCCCTTGTTCCTGGGGTAATATGGGGATGGACCTGAGCTATGGTGGAAGGGAAATGTCTGGGGGAGGAAGGCAGGGGGTCCCTTGTTCCTGGGGGTAATACGGAGTTGGACCCTTGTGCCACACAGCAATGGGAAGTGGTTGGGGAGAACAGGTCAGTGAGGAGAAACAGCTGGGGTCCCTTGTTCCTGGGGGTAATACAGGGAAGGACCAGAGTGCCTTAGTGGGAAGGGAAGTGGCTGGGGAGGTCAGGTCAGTGAGGAGAAAGAGCTGGAACAGAAGGGACAGGATGGCAGTTGGCATGCAGGTGAGGGTAGGAGATGGAAAAGCTGATGAAGTGAAGGGGATGGGGGAGCAACTGGGATAGGGAGTAGACCTAGGGAAAAGGAGGTGGTAAGAGTGCTCTTCTTGGGTGACTTCATGATTAGGGGGTCAGGTGGGGGGGCAGGGGAGGAGACTTCCTGTGGTGTTAGGATCAAGAGTATGCTGGGCTTGATGGTGCATGAGGCCAAGCATCTGGTCTATATTAGTGCACCTGGGTACAGATGATATAGAGGAAAACACTGTGCTGGAGATTCAGGCTAGGTTCCGGGAGCTAGCCAGGGTCTGTCAGGCCGTTGGATGCTCGGTCTCCTTCTCAGAGATCCTACTGGTGCCTAGGGCCAGTGTGGGGAATAAGCAGAAAATAAGGGATTTAAATGTATGGCTCAGTGAATGGTGCAAGGCCAGGGGTATGGGTGGGTGGGGGACTGGGATGTAACCTGGGAGGACAAGGAACTGCATGCAAGGGACAGGCTCCACCTCAGCTCAGGGAGGAAAGAGGTCTTGAAGCATAGATTGGCAGAATTCATCCATTCTAGGTGTGTTTTAAGCTTGTGAGAGGGGGAGGTTGGGGCTTCCTGGCAGGCCCAGCCAGGATGGCCCTGGCCTTCTCCCCAAGTGGGTGGGGGGTGCACAGACCAGGAGCACCCAATAGTGCACAAGGGGGCCCTCGTAGGCAGCAACCTGGGAGCCCTCAGGGCAGGGGAAGAGGACACGATGGAGGGTGGTCCTGATTAATGCCTGGAGCATGGGGAACAAGATACCTGAGTTTCAGGCATTGCTACTGGACGGTGGAGTGGATGTGGGGGCTATCACTGAAACTTGGGCCACTCCTGAGCATGATTGGGACTTAAACCTAATAGGATATACCACGTTCAGAGAGGATAGGGTGGTGGGCAGGGGAGAGGGTATAGCATTTATCATTAAGGCTGGCATAGGGATAAGCAAGGTTCAGGAAGCTGGGGGTCAGGTGGAGGCTTTATAAGTCACCCTGCGGACTCCAGGGGGCAAGTGGGTGAAATTGGGAGTGGTATATAAACCACCTGGGCAGGGGGAAGACCTGGTAAAAGGCCTGTTGGTGAACCTTAGGGACTACTGTGGTCGGGGGAGGGAGGGCAGAATTATGGTGCTGGGGGATTTGAATATGCCAGGAGCAGACTGGGGAACCATGGTATCCTCATCGGCCAGGGAGCAGCCTCTGCTGGACATCTTCCAGGATGCATTTCTTGCCCAGCTGGCAACTGACCCAACAAGGGAGGGTCGCATCCTGGATGTGGTCCTGTCAGACAGTGAGCTCATCAGGGACCTAGTAGTTGGGGACCCACTGGTGGGAAGTGATCATGCCACGATCTGGTTATCCCTGGACCTGGGGGGGAGAAGATTGCATAAAAATGATGGTAGTTGACTATAGAGGTGCGGAGGGTATGGAGTGGATCCTTAAGGGTTACCTAGATGGGATCAGGCCGGGTATGGACACTGAGAGCTGGAGAGTAGTTATTAAAAAGGGGCTCCTGGGGGTCACGTGATGCAGGCGTCCTAGAAGCAGTGACCTGGAGCTCCCATCCCTCTCCTCCTAATACTGCAAAACTCCTGGAGGCCTTTTCGATCAGAATCGCATTGCATCATTAACTACCTGCCTTCAACGATCGGGATTTAGGTTTTAAAACTCAGTTAATTTAATTGGAAAATAATTCCACGATGGATGTTGATATGAGGCAGGCCCAGCTGAAACACACACCATTTCCCTCGCCTGAAACTAACGAAAAAGGCCAAGGCTCAAGAGGGGGCGGCTAGCAAGAGCGGAGCTGTGTCCAATTTACCGATCCTGCTTACTGAGGATCATTTTTTACAAGAATTGCTGCCATTTAAAGAAACTCTTTCCAAAATCTCCTCTGAATTAAAATCTATCAGAGGGGACTTGTCTGACCTTAAATGGAGAGTGGGAGACTCGGAGGCTCGTGTCACATCACTAGAAAATTTGAAAGTTAAGCTGGATCCAGAAATAGTGTTATTGCAGCAACAGATCCAGAAATTACAATTGAAAATTGAAGACCTAGAGGGAAGGAGCAGATGGAACAATATTTTAATTATGGGACTTGCAGAGAAGGGCCACCACCGCTACCTCAGAGGTCGCCAAGAAAGAGGAGTGGTTGGATCAAGGTGGGCTCAGGGAGGGAGAGGGTGGTGGAACAGAGGTGCATCCCTCCAGTTGTACCTCTCCACAATTCATATGCTGTTCTGGCAGAGTGGTTCCTCTATGGAGGCACCTACAATGGAGACCAAGAGATGCTGGGAACCTCCACAAAGGAGACCCACAGGAGGGTGGCACGAGACTCCACAGGGGAAGGAAACAACTCCTGGTGGCAGAATTGATCATTGGGGGGGTAGAAGTGGGGGAGGAAGGGGATAGGGAGGTAAGGTGCCTGCCTGGTGCCACGGCTCAGAGGGACAGGAAGCGAATCCTCAGGATTGCGGGAGCAGCTGCATGAGGGAGGGAGCTGGATGTCATTTTCCACCTAGGGACAAATGACCTGGCTATGAATGGGATCATAGTGGTGCAAAAGGAGTTTGTAGAGTTGGGGAGGGGCCTTAGACAAGTAGCATGTACGGTAACCTTCTCGGAGGTGCTGCCTGTCTATGACAAGGATGCCGCTAGGGTATTCCGCACCATGGGATTCAATGAATGGTTGAAAAACTGGTGTGGAGCTCAGAGTTTTGGCTTCATTGGGGACTGGAGAGCCACCTGGAGGGATGCAGGCCTATACTGGCGCGATGGTCTGCATCTATCCAGGGGGCGGACAGGATCCTAGGTAATAGGTTTAAATGCTTCATTGGCAAGCATTTAAACTAGCCAAGGGGGAGGCACTGAAAAGGAGCAGGGAAATCCCAGCCTTCCCCCACAAAACACAGTAGTCAGAGAGGTAAACACCAAGGCAGAGAAGTCAGTAGGGAGCAGGACAGGAGTAAATGCAGAAAAAGGTAGTAAGGACAGGGATGGGGCTAAAAGGGGTCAGGCCATAAAAGAAAAGTGGAAGGTGATGAGTATCAATGCCCGCAGTCTGTGTAACAAGCTCTCTGAACTAGTGGCCTTTATGGGAAGGTAGTCAGAATAGCAAGGCACAAACTGAGGAAAAGATAGCCAACTCTGTTAAGAAGGGGGATAAAACCTTTGCGTATCAACCCTGTTGCAGATCTTTGTATCATCTGCAAAGAGACATACTTTCCCTTCCAGTCCCTCTGCAATGTCACAATGTCGCTTGTTCCCAGATGGCTACCCACTTCAAGATCAGAGATGCTCTCTCCATCCCCTTTGAGAGTACCAGGTCTAAGATTGCTCCCTCCCGAGTGGGTTCCAAAACTAGCTGTCTGAGGCATGCCCCCTGTAGGGCATTGAGAAAGGCCCTGCTCTTGGATGTGGCTGCAGCAAAGGTGCTCCAGTCAACATCTGGCATATTCAGGTCCCCCATCAGCAATATCTCCCCTTTCTCTGCCATCCCAAGGATGCCTTCTATCATTTCCTTGTCTATTTCCTCCCTGAGATGGGGGTCTGTATACAACCCCTGTGCAGATTGTGGAGCCATTTCCAGTCTCCTGGGTGACCCACAGTGCCTCCTCTCCTCCCTGTTTACCCTTTAGTTCTGTTGCCTTTATCCCTTCCCTTACATAGAGAGCTACTCCTCCCCCTCTTCTTCCCTCCCTGTCCCTCCTGTAGATTGTATACCCTGATATGTTGACATCCCAGTCATGGTTCTCTGTGTACCATGTTTCTGTGACTGCCACAATATCCAGGCATCCCTCTTCCATCAAGGCCACCATTTCAGGGAGCTTTTTACCTAGACTACGGGCATTGGTACTCATTACCCTCCATTTTTTTTATGGCTTTATTTCTTTTTGCCCCATGCCTGTCCCTACTGCCTTTGTCTTTTTCTCCATTTACCCCTGCCCTTCTCCCTATCGACTGCTCTATTTTGGTGTTTACCTCACTAATTACCCTGATTTTTTTGGGGGCTAGGATTTCCCTTCTCCTCTTCAGTGCCTCCCCCCTTGGCTAGTTTAAATGTTTGCCACTGAAGCATTTAAACCTATCACCTAGGATCCTGGTTCCCCTCCAGGATAGATGCAGACCATTGCACCTGTATAGGCCTGCACCCCTCCAGGTGGAGCCCCAGTCCCCAATGAAGCCAAATTCCTGAGCTCTGCACCAGCTTTTCAACCAGTCATTGAATCCCATGGTGCGGAGTGCCCTAGCATCATCCATGCCTTAGACAGGTAGCACTTCTGAGAAAGTTACCGTGTGTGCTACTTGTCTAAGGCCCCTCCCCAACTCCAAAAACTCCTGTTGCACTGCTCTGATCCCATTCTTAGCCAGGTCATTCATTCCTAGGTGGATAATGACATCCAGCTCCCTCCCCCTTGCTGCTGCTCCCACGATCCTGAGGATTCGTTTCCCGTCCCTCCAAGCCTTGGTGCTGGGCAGGCACCTTACCTCCCTTTCCCCTCCCTCCCCCAGTTCTAACCCCCTAACAATTGAGTCCCCCACCAGGAGTTGTTTCCTTCCCTTGTGGGGTCCTGAGCTACCCTCCTGTGGGTCTCCATTGTGGAGGTTCCCAGCATCCTCCTTGGTCTCCACTGCAGGTGCCTCCATAGAGGAACCATTTTTTGCCAGAGTGGTGAATGAATTGTGGAGAAGCACAACTGGAGGGATGTGCCTCTGTTCCACCACCCTCATCCTCCCTGAGTCCACCGTGGTCCAACCACTCCTCTTTCTTGGCAACCTCTGAGGTAGTGGCGGTGGCCTGGGTGGTCCCTAGGTGGGGGAGCAGGTTTTCTGAATCTTTGACTTCCAGGACAAGCCATGTTCATTCCCTGGGACAAGCAGTGGGGGTGGGGGTGGGGGGTGGGATGCTCCAGCTCAAGCAGGCTTAAGGAAGAACTGCATAAACTACCGAATTATGGGGGGTTTGGTTTCCTAATGCTCCTCCTGATCACGGCTTGCAAAACCTGGAGTCTGTACCAATGCTTCTGCAGGTCAGGTTTAATTCCTTATTCACATTTTGTGTTTCCAATTCTGAGTTTGGAGGACACGAGTCTAGGACTGATAAGGGTTGATCTTTCTCCATATTTCACTATTCCTCTTCAACTTCGGGATTTTGATCAGGGGAGGGACTGTTGTATATAGTTATTGGATTTCAGGGGCAGGAGGGAGGGGGGACAAGGCTGTTGCTCCTGGATTAACTATCCCATGGACATGGTGGGTTTTTAGAGTTCGACACCATGTGGGGGAATTGTTGCGCATTGTTGGGAGTGGGGGCTGGACTAGGTACGGGGGAGGATTTACAGTGAACAGATTCGTATTTGGACAAGGGTATGTCAAATTTTATAAATCACATGTTAAACCTTGAGATTCTGTTTTTTTGGGGAGAGGCAGGGGAGGGAGAGGTTGCACCACTTATGTTTTTATTCATTTTGACCCCTTTGGTATTTTAATGAATCTTTTTTTTTGTAAACTTTATTTAACAAGAAGGACACACATAGACGAAACCAATAAACATACTGATCATCCAAGAGACTATGGTACAAAAGATGTGGGATAGTCATTCCATTCAGGAACCAGAGATTATTTGCACAGGATGGACTACACTTGAATAGGCAGGGGCGCATCTTTGCTCATAGATTGTGCCAGGATATTGACAATGGTTTAAACTGCCCGGTGGGGAATGTGGGGAACCTCAGACCTAAGTCTGCTAACACCAAGCATGTGGATCCCGTAACCTGGAAATTCATGGTTGTAAATGCCAGAAGTTTAAATTTGACAAACTGCTCTATACTCTGTGTAGTTCCAACATACATATCTGTGCCATTACAGAAACTTGGTGGAGAGAAGAGGATCCTTGGGGCACAAATATACCAGGTTATACCCTTTATCACAGGGCTAGGACACTGACAAAAGGAGGAGGAGTGGCCCTTTATGTTGCAGACAGCATAGTTACTGAATCCATCGATACTACCCGATGGGACAGCACTGAGACTTTATGGGTCAAGATTCCCCCCCCCCACCCCACAAGCTGCCAAGTTAAACCTGGGCTTGGTTTATAGACCCCCATTCACCTCTCAGCTGAATGACATACAACTGTTAGATTTTATTATTAAACTGACTTTTTCTGATAATAGTATATTACTTGGTGACTTTACTCTCCCAGGGATTAACTGGGATACTTTATAAGCAGAAACAGCAGATGAATCATGCTTTTTAGAAGCTTTCATTTTAGCAGGCTATGAACCAGTTTGTCATGACAAACACCAGGGGAAACCATATTTTGGACTTAGTCCTAAGTAATTTAGTAGACAACATCTGTGATTGTAATGTTCAACCCCCGTGGTCTAGTGATCACTCCATGGTTAGTTTTGTTTATAAGGGTAGGCTGGGTAATGACATAGGCAGTACCACAGTGTATAATTATAATAATGCTAGCTTTGATAGCATGCAAAGTGGCCTGGCCACATGAGACTGGGAGAAGGAATTTAATTTGATAACCAGTCACTAGAACATATGTGGGAACTCAATGACTAGCAGAATTACTTCCCTTGTACAAACATATACTCCAGTAATTCCTAAATATGAGGCATAAACAAACCATGGCCACAGTGGATGACATTGAATGTGTGGAAACAAATCAATAAGAAAAATTTGCTTTTAGTAAGGCCAAGGAGAGTGGAAATACTAAATGTTGGGACAAATACAAAATGCTCCTGAGAAAATCTAAACTTAGCATTAAGAAAGCTAAACAAAAACACGAGCTCATGCTTGCCCGCATGGTGCAAGATAATTACAAATCGTTCTATACTTATGTTAACAATTGAGGGGGGGCAGGCAAAACCATTGGACCACACAAAGACCCAGATGGTAATATGGTCACAGGTAATCAGATAATGGCTGAGCAATATAATAGGTTTTCTACTTCAGTCTTTAATAAAAAGACTTACCCCAGGATGGACCACCTCGATCAACCTCCTACTACAAACCCCTCATAAATAAGGAGGATGAGCTCAAGAGACTCCAGAACATTGATCAGAATAAGTCACAAGGCCCAGATGGTTTACACCCCATAATCATAAAGGAATTGGCTGATTTATTGGTAGGCCCAATAACAGCTATCTACCAAAAATCACTGAATGATGGGTTGGTCTTGGAAGCCTGGAGACAGACAGTCGTGGTGCTGATCCACAAAAAAGGTACCAAACACATGGCGGAAAACTATAGACCCATTAGTCTAACAGCAGTTCTTGGTAAGATCATGGAAGGCATTATAAAGATCAAATAATTAACCATCTTAGGTCAACAAGTGCCCTGGACTGTACACAGCATGGGTTCACCCAGGGTAGGTCATGCCAGACCAATTTATTGGAGTTTTATGGCAGGGTTAGTAAAGCCTTGGATGACAGACATGTGATAGATGTTATCTTCTTAGACTTTTCAAAAGCATTTGATAAGGTCCCACATGGGGAACTCATTGACGCTTTAATAGAAAATGGAATTACTGGCAATGTATCCCGTTGGATTGAAGCATTGCTTTTGGATAGGAAACAAAAAATCAGTGTTAAAGGGACATATTCAAAATGGGCAGATGTGACAAGTGGGGTGCCACAGGGATCTGTGCTGGGGCCATGCCTGTTTAACGTTTACATTTCCCCAATGAGTACTTCTACGGGCGTATGGCTATCTAAGTTCGCAGATGATACAAGAATACCGCACATTGTGGATACTCGGGAGGATGTAGACACCTTTCAAATAGCCTTTAGAGATCTGGAGACCTGGGCAACCAATAAGAAATTGACATTCAACGTGGACAAATGCAGTGTTATGCATTTTGGAAATAAAAATAGGCAAGAAAGTTACTCACTGGATGACCAGGTACTTAACATAGTAGTGGATGAAAGAGATTTGGGTGTCAGGGTAACTAAAGATCTCAGTTTCAAATCGCAGTGTAATCAGATTATTAAAAAATCTAGTAGTATATTACACTGCATTAATAACATATTAAGTCCAGGAACAAGGATGTTCTGCTACCACTATACATCCCTGGTGCGACCGCATATGGAGTACTGTGCCCAGTTCTGGTCTCCCAGTGGTAGAAGGGAAATACAAGTCCTGGAGAGGGTTCAGAAAAGCACAGAATCAGTGAGGCTCAGGGACTGGATTACCAGTCAAGACTTGCCACCTTGGGGTTGTACTCATTGGAATTTAGATGCCTGAGGGGGAACATGTGTCTGTTGTACAGAGCACCTGATTACCCCCAATTGTGGGAACTCCTTGGATTAGAGTTTAAGGACAAGATTTATAGCCCCAGATCACATCCCCTACAACTTGAAGCTGAAAGATCTAAAACCACCAAAAGGATGCAATGGTTCTCCATTAGGGTAATAAAAATCTGGAACGAGTTGCCACTAGAAATAGTGGCCAGTGGTAGTATGCTCAGTTTCAAGGCACAACTTGATATATACCTGATTAAAAATAATATTTTGGGGTTACCAATGAAAATTGCGAGTTATAATGGACCCTGCTCTACATAAAGCTCTGAATAACCTATGAAACATATGAAACACTATAACTAAAATAAATTTGTTTAGAAGTATGGGGTCTTCTAAGGCCTGGGAGATAAATAACTCTTTGTGGTGCTAAAACAGCCCCATTGCAAGGACCTCTCTGAGAAAGTTCAGGCCTAGGCCCCTTCGAAATGCAGTCAGCAAGGTTGAGCTGTGCTCCCCAGGGTGAGAGGCAAGGGAAAATAATGGTGCCCCCAGCCCACCATCATAGGCCACCACCTGGTGTTGTGGACTGTTAGGCATCTGCACCCTAAATAACCTCCCTCCCTTAGACATCGCTGATCAAATCAATAAAAAAATCAGGATTTAGCTTTTTTTCAGGCCACAGAACAGTTCAATGATGTTGCTCGTCAGCTTGGATTTCTCGATCAGGGCTCCTACTCCCATTCCAATCTCTGAGGAACTAATTTGCTGCAAGTTGGTTGATAAAAGCTCTTTGCTTTTTGCCAAGAGGTCTCATCACTAATCAAGTGGAACGCACTAGAGAGAATGGGCACTTCAGGGTGTGCAGCTTACCTTTAACATAATTGAAAGCTTGGCACCATATCTGAAGAGCTCGGGAGTAATTGAGGAAAATGCTGACCCGTCTGTTGTTCTGCAGGATCATGCTTGTTTACCAGGCGGCATCAAGAACTTGCTGTCGGTCCTAGTACTGAAGAAATTTCACAAGTAGGTGATGGGGTCTTTGATCTGGCTGTGGTTTCATACCAGGGGAGTGATGTGCCCTCTGCACCTCCAAACTGCAATTTTGAGGGAGAGACAGGATCTGCTTCAGCCAGGTCTGAATATAACTCACACAGTCCCTGCCCTCCTACCCCTCTGGGAGTCCAACAGTTTGAACATTATTTCTTCGTTCCATGTTCTCATGGTTGTCTATTAGCTCCCTCAATTCCCTGATTTCTTTTAGGGCTCTTCTTAAGTCAGTCACCATAGAAGAGGAACAGACCTCTTGGGCACTAACTTGTGCTTCCATCTCCGTGATTCTCTTCTCATGAGCGTCCACAGTTTCTGACACTGAGTTCACAGTTTGTTGCAAATGTTGTAATTGGCTAGTTAGGTTATCAAAACCAGCTTGCATTTTAAGATCACATTTAAGATCTTCAATCAAGCATTCTGGAGACAGGTAATTAGGGCTCACATTAGCCATAGCTGAGGTTTCAGGCTCTGAGGACCGCTCCATGAGGGGTTGTTGAGAGAGTGGTGATGGTGGCCCACTCGGGCACAGATCTTGCTGCCTGTATTGTAGGTTTGCAAAATGTAGCTTCAGTTGTTTTTCCCAGATTTGAGTATAGTAGCCATTAGGTACTTACTTGAAAAGAAGAAGACTACTGCTGGTCACGGATTTAGGCAGAATACATTAAATTTTCAGCAGATCGACATGGAGCTCCTCACTTAGACCTCCTCCATGTTTGCCAGCCAGGCCACACCTCATTTTAATTAATCTACTTGAACGTTATACCTGAACCAAATGTTATGGCTTTAAATCTTAAAAGCTGCTCGTGGAATGTAAAAGGAGCTCATTCTCCTACTAAGAGAACTAAAATTATATTACACCTCAACAAATTGAATGTAGATGTTGCTCTTCTTCAAGAGACTCACCTCCTCACTTCCCAAGTGCTACAACTCTGGAGAATGTGGGTAGGACAAGCACTAGGTACAAGAGTAGACACTCATGGGGGGTTGCCATTTTGGTAGCCTGTACATTCCATTTAGATTGCTAGACTCCATCACAGATACCCATGGAAGATACATTATAATTAAGACCTTACTTGGCCACTCAGAGATAATGTTGAGTTCAGTATATGGTCCCACAACACATGACCCTCAATTCTTTACATCCCTAATGACACATCTAGCTCCCTGGTCCAGTCTACCTACTTCGCTTGGTGGGGACTGGAATCTGGTCTATAACAATTCCCTGGAAAGATCCAAAGTTAACTCCCTCTCACTGTCTCCAGCGCAATTGGCACTCAGGGAATTCATGGATTCTATTGGATTACTCGATCCGTGGAAGGCATTAAACCCCACAAACAAAGAATTTTCCTTCCAATCCATCCCACATAACTCATTCTCCCGGACTGATTACTTCCTACTGAGCACTAGTTACCTTTCCACTGTAATAGCCTGCCACTACCTTTCTAAGGTGATCTCTGACCACCATCCTACCCTTTTACAATGGCAAATTGGACCGGGGAATGCCAGAGATAAATCTTGGAGATTTAATATACAGTTACTAAAGTCAGATACTTTTATTTCCCATATCCAAAAATACATCAACTCCTTTTTTACTAATAATTCCCCCACTATGGACAAACAAGACATTCTCTGGGGAGCCTTGAAATGTACTATACATAGGGAGATTATTCATTTCTCTTCTATTCGTAAGAAAATTGCCTCCCAGACTTTAGCTACTTTACTCCAGCAAGTTCGCCAATTAGAGCTGGGCCTCCCCTCTCAACCTACCTCGACTGAACTTAACCAACTAGAAATACTCCAAGCTCATTACAACACCATCTTAAGTGATAAGACTGAACACCTAATCCTGAGATCCAAGGTCAATTATTACGATCAAGACGATAAGGCCAGGAAATTACTAACCCTACACCTTCTAGCTCAAGCCAATGATAGAATAGTACCCTCACTTTGCACCTTAGAAAGCGATATTGTCACCTCACCTCAGGACACAGTGAAAAGTTTTCAGGAATACTATCAAAAGCTGTATTCCAGGCCTTTAGACACCTATGACCCAGATCTCATGGACCAATTCATGCAAGACATCCAGCTTCCGCAGCTGTGGCAGCAGCAGATGGAATATCTGCAGACCCCCCCCTTACACACTGGAAATAATATCAGCTATTGACTCACTCCCATTAGATAAAGTACCAGGCCTGGACAGGTATTCCACAGAGTTCTACTAGACTTTCAAATCCCAACTTGTCCCCATTTTACTTGATATGTTTAATTATATCTACAAACATGGCCATTCTGATCTTTCCCTAACTGAAGCTACAATAGTTGTCCTCCCCAAACCTGGTAGAGATCCCCTTCTAGTTTCCAACTATCGGCCCATTTAATTAATCGATGTAGATCTCAAAATTCTAGCTAAGGTCCTTGCCAATCAGCTCAGCAAAGTCTGGCATCACCTGATAATTCTGGAACAGGTGGGCTTCATAGCATGTCACCTCTCCGCAGATCATCTTTGGAAAATTGCCCATCTTATCTCTGCATCCGGGGACTCCGATGCCCCTGCGGTGTTGGCATCCCTGGATGCAGAGAAAGCATTTGACAGGGTATCCTGGGACTACCTGTTCTGTCTATTACCAAGATACAATTTCCCCTCCCAATTTATTCGCTGGATCAAGATTCTGTACTCACACCCCACAGCCCGAATACTCTGCAATGGAGTACTCTTTCATCCCATCACCCTCCAGCAGGGCACCAGACAAGGCTGCCCACTTTTCCCATTTTTGTTCAGTTTGTACCTGGAATCTCTCATCTGATGTATTAACATCTCAGTTTTAGTTTCAGGTATTTTGGTAGGATCGACTCATTACAAAATATCAGTCTACGCAGACAATATACTTCTTCACATCACTAATCCCTTTATCGCACTCCCAGCTGCTGTTAACATCATTGAGGAGTTTGGCAGGATCTCGAATTACAAGTTAAACCTTTCCAAAATGGAGGTAATGCCCCTTAATGTTTTCATGGTTCCTTCTGACATACAGTGCCTAGGCTTTACATGGGTCAGGGACAAAATTAAATATTTGGGTATTTACCTCTCCCTATCGGACTCCAAAATGAAACAATATAAATTGGATGCAACCCTGACTTGTATTACAACTGACCTAAAATGCTAGTCCCTACTTCCTTTCTCATTTTGGGGAAGAATCAGTGTGGTAAAGATGAATATTCTTCCTCGCCTCTTGTATCCTCTTCAGATGTACAATTATTCTCTCCCTAAGACTTATTTTTCGCAGGTACATAGTATTATTTCCAACTTTATATGGTTGGGTAACCCCCCCCCACCCCCGAAGAGCACTCTCCAAACTGCAGTGGACGAAATACAGAGGTGGACTACAACTCCCTAATTTTTTCCTGTATTACCTATCCATAAACAGCTCAGTGATCTGGTATTGGCAAACCTTAACAGCCTCTGCACAGCTCAATGCATATGTTGCCCTATGGTTACAAATAGAACAATCCCTCTGTACTGCCCTTAGTCTCGATCTGACCTCCCTTATCTATTTCCCCTTAAGTGTCTTCCCACCCAACTAGGCAACACCCCTATCATGGCAACACTAAGAGCGCATCAACAGATCTGTGCCATTACCTACATTGCCCTCATACATGATACCTCATAGCCTGCCTTTCACAACCCTAATTTCAAGATTGGGAGGCGTCTGATTGACCCTTACTTTTTACCCTGCGGCAAGAAACCAACTGTCCATGATTTCCTTAACATTAACTATAAACTTATTCCTTTCTGGGATGCCCAACAAAAATTAGGCCTTTCTTCCTCGCACTACTATAAATATATTCAACTCTCTCACATGTTTCTCCATCACTTCAGACTATGCCCCTGGGACTACAACCTGACTGGGCCTCTTCTACCCATTCTCTCGTCATCTCCCTCAACCTATACCATCTCCTTTTTTTTACCAACTGCTGCATGACTTTCCGTCGGAGTGTGAAGGACCGCCTAGATACAAATGGCACCAGGTCTTACCTTCTATCCTGCAAGCCCCCAACCCTTGGAGCCAGATATGGACCCATTTATACAAAGATATTAGATGGGATAAATATCGACTTCTCCAATTCAATGTAATTCATGACCTATATTATACCCCAGTTAAACTCCATAAAATGGGGATACTCCCCAATGATACCTGTACTCATTGTGGTGAGCAACCAGGCAACCTGCTCCACATCTTGTGGAATTGTAATAAAGCTGCCTCTTTCTGGACAGCTATCAAAGGAAAATTGAATTCCCTACTTCGTCTTGCAGATGCCTTCCAACCCTAAATATGTATCCTAGGAGATCATGGAGATTACTTGATTGGGCAACAACGTAAATAAATGGCATTGATTTCCCCGTGTGCCAAGAAAGCGTTGCTACGTCACTGGCTAGATCAAGTGACTCCCACTATTACAGAATGGCTTCACATGATATTGTTTGCTCTTCAGGCAGAAAATCTGTTAGCCAACATCTCTAAAAAGCCAAATTATTACCGAAAGACATGGGCCCCCCTTTACACATTACTTACTCTATAGTCACTGCTGAAGTATTGACATCAGTTCAGTTAAAGACATACAGGGTTTTTAGGTGTATGGCTCTGTTACAGGTGCAGCCTGTTGGGGAGGGGGGAAGGGACACTGTTGGGAGGAGGGGGAAATTTCTCTTTTTTTCCTTTTTCTGTTTCCCTGTTTCTATCTAGTATCTACTGCAGAATGTCTGAGTATTTTTTTCCTACCACTGTAGATAGGGGACCCTGTTTAACTGTTCCAAATGTATTAGATTGGCTACCAGTACACTGTCTCATTGCTTTTTATGTTGCTTGTTGTAAAAGTTGAAAATGTTAATAAAGCATACTAAATTTGAAAAAAAAGGGCTCCTGGAAGCTGCCAAGGGCTGCACAAAGGAGCAACACAAGTGGGGTACAGCCAGGAGGCCAAGCTGGTAGACAAGGGAGGTCCAAGATGCAGTGAAGGAAAAGAAGGCTGCTTATAGCTGATACAGGCATTCTCAGGGGTTATAGACAAGGGGGAGTATGATATGATAGCCAGGAGGGTCACCAAGACAATGAGGTTAGCTAGGACGGGGGCGGAGCAGAGGTTGGCTCAGAGGATTAGAAGGGGTGAAAAAGGGTTCTTCAGATATATCAGAGAAAGGAGAAAAGCTAAGGGGCAGATCAGTAGGCTGAGGTCAGGGAGTGGGTGGGAGGAGGAGGAGGCAGGAGAGCAGGCGGAGGTGCTAAATGACTATTTTGCCTCGGACTCCACTAGGATGGATAGGGGGTGGCACTGCATGGGAAGGGGCAAGGGGAACTGGCAGATGGGGGGCATGGATGTTGAAATCCCCATTGGGAGGGTGTGGGAATCCCTCAAGGCCCTAACAGCGGAGAAGGCACCAGGCCCAGATGGGATCCATCCCAGGGTGGTTAAGAAATTGGCTGATACCCTAGCCACACCTCTGGCAGACCTATATAACTCCTCCCTTCAGTTGGGTTGGGTGCCTCAGGACAGGGGGACGGCACATATCATGCCTATACACAAGGGTAACTCGTGAGAGGAGCCAGGAAATTACAGGTCGGTACACCTGACGTCAGTGGTGGGCAAAGTGATGGAGGTCATCTTAAAAGAGAGGCTGGAGGGATTTCTGAAGGCATGGGGCCACCTAGATGATCACCAGCATGGCTGTGTTAAGGGCAGACTGTGTCAGACCAACCCGGTGGAGTTCTATGAATGGGTGACAAGAGCGCTGGATCAGGGCAGGCCAGTGGATATCCTCTTTCTAGATCTCAGCAGGGCGTTTGACTTAGTGCCACATCCCAGGCTGCTGGAGAAGCTGGGGGAAATGGGGGTGGGGGTATGAATGGTCATGTTGATAGGAAACTGGTTGGCAGGTCATGTTCAGAAAGTAATGGTTGGGGGGAGATCTCATCTCCCAGGAGAGTCATTAGCAGGGTCCCACAGGGATCAGTGCTGGGCCCACTCCTGTTTAATGCTTATATCTCAGATATCAGAAGCGATATCAGAAGCGAGATGAGCCTCTTTGCCGACAACTCAAAGTGGGGGGTGGTGGTTGATGGCGAGGAGGAGGGGAGTTTGGCCCTCCAGGAGGACCTAGAGACTCTGGAGGAGTGGTCACACACCTGGAAACTAAAGTTTAATACTGGGAAATGCAGAGTTCTACACCTGGGGGCCAGAAACCCAGTTCATATGTACACATTGGGAGGGGAGACACTGCAGGTTTCAAAGGGGGAGAAGGACCTCAGAGTGGTGGCTGATGCCAACATGAACAATTCAGAGCAGTGTAGAAGGGCTGCAGCCCAACTGAATAAAATGCTGTGGTGCATAGCCAGGGGGATAACTTCAAGGAGCTGAGAGGCACTCCTTCAGCTGTATAATTGCCTGGTAAAACCACACCTTGAATACTGCGTACAGTTTTGGCATTCTTATTTAAAGAGGGATATTGCTCTTCTGGAGAGGGTCCAGAGGAGGGCGATGAGGATGATACAGGGTCTGGAGGAAAAGCCTTATGGGGAGAGACTCAAGGAGCTCCACATATACTCTCTGGAGAAGAGGAGGGACAGATGGGACATGATCAAGGTCTTCACATATCTCCGAGGAATAAATAGGGTTAGCCAAGATAGGATGCATCAGCTGAGGGAGGTGGGGACCACCAGGGGGCATTCAGGCTGCTTGGTGGGAGACTAAGGGGAGAGACAAGGAGATGCTACTTCACTGAAGGGGTGGAGGAACCCTGGAATGTGCTGCCTGTGGAACTGGTGGCTGTTGCAACTGTGGAGGGGTCCAAGAGAGGCTGGGATAGGTATAGAGGGAGGGTGCATCTCAGAACCCCACAGGGGAATGGGGTTGGGGGACCTTGTGTGGAGGGGGGGGGTTGTAACGGTGCCCTGTATGGGCACTGATCCCCGAGCAGACTCAATAGACTACAGGGCCTACTCTGCTGGCTTCTTAGCATGTTAGTATATGATAACGCAATGTCCCTTTCCTGATTAGTGACTTCAGTACCTAACCCCATCCTACACTCAGCTCCTTGTTTCCTGTGCCCTGGGTGCTTGATTTCACATGTTTTGGCACTGAATCTAGACTGTCATGCTCTTTAAGGCTGCAATAACAGAAAGGCAGATGGGCAGTTGTCCTGGGACCTGATCTCTGTAGGCCCACTCACTTTCCCATCCCAGGGTTTGAAATTGGTGCCCGACTACCTGCCCATCAAATGCCCCCCACCAGGCTCTTTACCATTTTTTAAGCCTCAGGTTATTACTTTTACTTGCTCCAGTTTCCAGCATTGCTGCTAGGTGTGTACTGTTGTCAGCCAGTGGAAATTGCTGAAGGGCGCTCCGAATACTCCTGCAGACCCTGGCTCTCATGCCTAAGACATGTGATGGTGGTGGCAATGACAGCATGCCTGGAGGTAGGAGTATGCTATTGCCTTATTTAGCAGCAGCACTGAACAAGTGTGATGTGAGTTTGCATTCTTGCCTTCCCGATTCAGCTTGTTTTCACTGGGAAGATGAAAGGAAACATCTATCTCTAATTAGAAGCATCAGTTACCGCTGTGGCACCGATGACCCGGTTCAGAATCAGACTCGGTGCCGGAGGGCCGGTCCGGGAGAGAAGGCCTGAGTGTCCACTGACTGCTCACTTCTCTTGGGGTGGAGGGTGGGGTGAGAAACTCGGTGCCTACTGACCCCTGGCAGAGGCCGGAGACAGCAGTGCGTCCAGCTCCACATTCCAGGGGAGCATGACATGTGCTGGCATATGCCTTGTGTCCTGCACATCAAGATCCTAGGGGAAGAAAATGGAGGAAAAATGGTGCCTGGGCTGATCAGGTGATGGCCTCCTAGACCCTCATCTCCAGGGACTCCTGTTCCAGAGAAGACCACCTCAACAGCACCCAGGACCACTGGATTGCTGGTAAGGCACTTCCTCTCGCAGGAGGAGGGCCTGCCCAATAAAGGGAAACATTGGGGTACCCTTGGTGGCTGCATTGTGGGGCTGTAGGTGGACGGGAAGATCCCCAGGGTTCGAGAAGTAGGTCCATGTGGGGCCTGAATGAGAGATCCACAAGGGAGCTTGGGGGAGGAGGCACAAAAAAAAAAAAGCATCAGTTTAACTTTAGGAGAGTTGATTAAGCCACAGAAACAGATTTAAGATCAATATCATCTCCCATGA
Organism: Neoceratodus forsteri; assembly: GCA_016271365.2. NCBI lineage: Eukaryota > Metazoa > Chordata > Ceratodontiformes > Ceratodontidae > Neoceratodus > Neoceratodus forsteri. The sequence continues at coordinate 140,472,851 of CM057449.1, read as the reverse complement.
ATGGACTGTGGGTTTTGTTGCAAACTGTAACTCCGTAGACACTTACTCGACTTACTTGTATAGCAGGTAGGTATTTTTACTCCACTGCCAGCAGCAGAGAAAACACCCTACTTTACCATGAACTCCTGTTAAATAGTAGTAAGAGCACCTGCACCTGACAAGAGGATAGGCTGAACAAGGATTATGTAACAATGATAGCTTAATCTAATTACTTTGATTACCTATAGTGGAGCTCCACCCTACTCCTAGTGCTCCCCAAATGTGTATCTGTCAGTGTTATGTATTTATCAGTTCTGTACTCAATTACCCCGTAGTTAGCATCTTACCATATGCACTGTGTCCTGCTTAAAGCAGCAGTACTACCATATCAGGAAGTGATCTATCAAAATTCCACGTTTTGGCTATAAGCATGCGGCCAAAGTTCCAGTTTCCATACCTGTAAATATTTTTTTTCAGTCATCTTTAGTTTTTTAGATACTTGCAATTTATTTGAATTGTTGTGGTGCTACAACAAATATGGTGGCTGACTAATTTTCAGCTGCGTTTTTCCTTCAGGTTGCATCATTTCTTTTGACTACAGCAGTGGGACCCTCTGCTGACCACTCCCGATGTCCATGCAAGTCATACACATGTGCAGTTGGCAGCAGAGGAGATTCCAGTGCAACATGCTTGGTGGCAGAAATGTGAAAAAAAAGCACAGGATAACTGAACAAATTACTCAGCGATAGTACAATGCTGGCGGGAAAGAGTACCAGGTATATGATCAGCAAAGCACAGGAAATAAACTGTCAAAAAGAGTGCAAATTTTTTTTTCATAGTACTGCTGCTTTAGTTTGACTACTTGTGAATGTATCTTTGTAAGATTTCTGCCTGTTGTACACACTGTTAAATGATTATATGTAACTAACCCCGGGTCACCCCTGAAAAAGGGATCTCTGGGTCTCAGTGGGCCTACCCAGTTAACAAAACTGAATAGATCAAAGAAATAAATAAGAAGAGAGGCAGATTTTGCTGTAGTAGCTGTAGGGCTTGGGGTCCCCAGCTTCAGAAAAAAGGGAGTTCAAACAATCCCGTCCCTGAGACTTAAAATTGTGCATCCATGGTACTGTAAATGGCAGTCCTACAGATTTAAGGTTTGCATGTCTATCTACATTTTCAAGCATATCCATTCTTCTGTTTATTTGTAACTATGTTAAAGTTTCACAGATATGAAGCTGTTAAAGCCTCAGGGAGAAAGCTTTATTTTTCATTTCAACTTCCTTTTACAGTTCTAGACACTGATCTTTCATCGTGTCCCAGTGGCAGACTTGGCAGTAGTGTTTTTTTTTTTATGTGACCTTTGTTGTCCTTTGGTGTCTTGTTGGCAAGTGAGCACTGGGCAACAGCATAGATAATTCTATTGGGGAGGGGAGGCAAACCTGTTTTTTCTGCTTATTAAGCAAGAGAGTGAGCTAGAGATGCCCCCCCCCTTAGTTCCTGGATCAACCCCCTACACAAAGTTATTCAAACTTTAAAACCACACAACAAAAAAACACAACACAAATGATCTTTTTTATCCTCACACAAACAGACCCAGCTCAGCTGCTCCAACCACTCCTGATCTCCGATCTCCACCCACTCTCACAACCGCCACTACCCAGCAGCTTGACTCCTGCTCCACTGTTCTGTAAAGGTCCCCCTCCCACAAACTCTGTAATAGAACAATAAAGACTTATTTTGCAGGCAACCAGACAAGCAATTTACTGTACGATCACCGAGTGTTCCTCTTCCTCTTATTTTATTTCTTTTAACGGACCCAACTCTGGCACTCGCTGTAGGGCCTAAGATGCCTACCCATGTATGTCACATAAGACTACAACTCCCATGACACCATGGGGCAACTATACATCTTAGACAGGGTTTACCAATTAGCAATGCTCTTGAACTGGCAAATATAAAGCAGTGCAGGGACTACTTTACAAGAAAACTCTGTATTCTTTTTTTTTATCAGTTACTATACTTTTTTATAGTATTTTATTTTCTGTTACTTAAAATGTTACATATGGGCCACTTCCTAAGCACAATAATACCCTCTAGGGTGGGCGGTATTGGGGAATACTGGACCTTCCTGGAGATATTACGCCCCTGGGTGGTCTGGCATTCCCCATTACTGCCAACCCTGTTGGGTATTATTGCTTACTCATTGCTGATGTGGGCACCTAGGGTAGCCATCGTATAAAGTACGTGTGTAGCAGATGTGTGCACAAGATGTTCTTAAGCACTAGAGCAAATGTGACAAAAATATTTTCTTGGGGCAGTTGCTCTTTTTTTTTTGCAGTATATGTGTGTATGAGAGGTGTGTGTGTTTTGAATCTGTGGCGGGAAGCACAGTGAGTGAAAAAGAAAGTACAGACACAGTTTGTATTATGGACTTTTACTTAACATTTGATCATTTTTGTGCTGGGTCGGTGAAAAGTCTGTCACATCAGTGGATTTTTTCCATTCACTTGCAAAAGGATGTTGGACCATTTTTAGGCAGGCTGATGTAAAAGGAAGTAACCACATACTGTACTTTCAATTTCAGGGGAAGGGCCTTCAGCTTGGAAATCCCAAGGGGCCTGTGCAGTTTTAATTCAGCCCTAATAGTCTAGACCACTCCTCGAGTTTCTCAAAATCCCTATGCATTCTTTCCGCCCCTACTGATTGTCCACCCTATTACAGGTTTTGGTGTCAACTGCAACAAAGAAACACCTTTCACTCCAATTCTTCTGCAATGTTATAAGTCATATATAAAGACACTGAAGAGAACCAGTCTCAGTACTGAAGCCTGCAACACCCTTAAGCTGCTCAGTTTCTTTATTAGTCTCCTCCTGTGAGGCACAGTGTCTAAGGCCTTGCTAAAGTCGAGAGAGGCTACATCCACTTCCTTCCCCTGATCTATTTCCCTCGTCACCCACTTAAAGAAATTAATCAGATTCATTTGTCGCACTTGCTTTTTACCAGTTTATGAGGATACATTTATTGCATGAGTTGCAAGCACTGCATCATGGGTATGCAAATTATGTGGGCTGTGCATAATATGGGTTGTACAACACCTCTGTCATTCCCTGAGTAGCAAACTTCTGAACAGCAGTGCACATGAAAGTAGTGAACAGTAGCATCTGTGGAACAAAAGGCAGAGGTAAAGATTTCAAGCAGCAATTAGGAGTTACACAGGACAGCCCTCCAACTTGTATTCTCTAGCCTTGTGATTGGGCAAGAACTTCAATGGGAAAAGGAGGAAAAAGACAGAGAATTGGTGGGATTAGGGAGGACATTCAGTGTTCCGAAGCTGTGATAAGTGGAGGAGGGGCACACCCAAAAAACCCTGTAACAGTTCAGACTGATAGCAATATGTTTGTGTGCCATCCAAGCTAACATAATAAAGGGGAGAGGAACTATATAATTAATGTGAAATATAAGCTCAATTGTGTCCAAATATTTGGCTTTCAGAAGTTCTTCTCAAGATATCAGATGTTCCTTAAGTTATAAGAGAGGGTCCTCACCCAGTATTAAGGTAAGAGGACTGTAAAGTGAAGGCGAGTGATGCTGGCATTCTACATATATAGGATAATGTATGGGGTGGTGTGTGTAATGAGATGTTTACACACACACACCTGAGGAGTTAAATGCTACATAAACCCTGAGATCGAAGCTCGAGGGGCTTGTGCAAGCATCTAACCTTGAAGGTGAGTGTAAACTTCGAGTTTACACACACACCACCCCATATTTTATTTGATATAATTGCTAGGTTTACATTTTTTGTTGCAGCAGTTATATACACGCATTTGTCAATGCCAAATGTTTGCTTGCTGGTATTGGCATTGGTACTGCAAAAGTTAGAGAGCTGCATAATAGGAATGGCAGTGAAGTACTGAACTAACACCAACCCCCAACCCCCATCCTGCAAAGACTGACAGGCATTGGGGTGTGCCTTTGGGTCATCGGCCATAACACTCATATCATTCCATCTCACCCCACCCTGCAGACACTGACAAGTGTTACAGTGTGCTTTGGGGTCCTTGGCCCTTACGCTCACCCCATTCCATAAGGAAATAACCTGAGATGGGTGCAGTACAGGAGAATGGGGTGAACGTTGGGGCCAAAGACCCCAAAGCACACCTTGATGCCTGTCAGTGGCTGAAGGGTTGAGGTGGAATAGCGTGAGCATTACGGCCGACGACACCAAGCCACACACCCCGATGCCTGTCAGTCTGTACAAAGTAGGGTGTTATGGTTGGAAACTCTAACACCCCAGGTGTTTGTTTGTATTTTCAACATGGGCTTTTTAAGATCCCACCTCATGAACAGTGGCACTATCATTTTGTTATGCAATCCCAAAAGATGATTTCACACAGCGAATGCCTCTTTCAATGCAACAGGTGCGAAAAGACGTTTTAGGCAGGATGTGAAAAATGACATCTTTACTGCTCATGAGGAGGTGTGAAAAAATGGCAGTGTTGAAAATCTGAAGTGAAAATATGAAAAAGTGGCAAAGTTACGAGCATGCATAGAAACTGCATAACACATGCTCGTAATGCAATAATTATTTGGAATTTATTCAGCAAATTTTCAACATGGCCTTTTTGGGACCTCCCCTCACGAACAGTAGCACTGTGATTTCATTAGTCTGTCCCATAAGTTGATTTCACACTGTGACTGCGCCATTCTGTGTCACAGCACAGGTACAAAAACATGTTTTGGGCAGGATGAAAAAAATGACAACTATATTGTTCATAAGGAGGTGTGAAAAAATGGCAATGTTATACATTTGAAGTAAAAATATTAAAAATTGGTGAAGCTACGAGCATGCGTAGAAACTGCACAACACATGCTCGTAACACAGTAATTTTTTTGAGTTTGTTCACTAAACTTGCAACATGGGCTTTTTGGGACTCCACCTAATGAACAGTAGCACTGTTGTTTCGTTAACCGGTCCTGAAAGGTGATTCCATGCAGCAACCGCAAAATCACCTTTCTGGACCGAGAAACAAAGTGACAGTGACAGTGTTCAAGATGTGGGGTCCCAAGAACCCCATGTTGAAATTTGGGGACAAGACTCAAAAAAATGGCTGAGATATCAACCTAAGTTGAAACCCCCCGTTGCCTGCCATTATAAAGCTTACCTACATTTGCTCAGTTCCCAGTTTGCTTTTGAAGAGTGCAGACATGTTCCTGGTCCACAGAGGATCACAGCGCCAGACCTCCAGTGGTAAGTATGGAGTGAGGGGTGCGGTAGGTGGGGTGTGCAGAGGGATGGGTGGGGATGGGGAGGGGCCCAGGGAGACAACAAGGACAGTTTCTTTTTCAGGTAAAAAAAAAACAGCAAGGGCCTTTTTTTCATTTACAGAATAAGAAAAGATTGGTTCATAGGGGTGGGCTCCCATTGTACCATAGTGGTGGTGGGAAGGGGGGTACAGACTCGGGGATTGGGCACCTTGATGTTGGCAAGGGTGTTGATGGGCTGAAGGGGGCATCCGACACTGGCAGAGGGCATCACGGTGTTGGAAAGGAAAGGAGGAATTGTTTAACCAGGAAAGACATACTAATGTGGGGGATGCCAACATAGGGATTAAGCACCCCATGTCGGCTTATGGGGACTGTCTGGCGGGTGGCAGGAACCACCATATTTCGGCACACTGGGGTGGGCTTCCAGTGTGCCACTTAACGGGGGGAATATGCCAACACAGGATTGGGTACCCTGATGTCGGCTTTCCCCAGGAGTGTGTGGCTGGAGGCAGGAGCTGCCAATTCAAATATTAAATATTTTGCCAGAAAAGGCACACTAGGGCCAGGGGCATAGGGCAGCAGCTGACAAGAAGGAAACTGCACCCATGCACATTACTGTGCATTGTAATGTGCATGGGCAGAGAGTCTTGTCAGCTGCCTCTGTGTTCCTGGTTGCGAGGGAGGGGGGAGCTGCTACTGCAATCAGGGATGATGAAACTGTCCCTGATTGGAGCAGCAGATTTCTTTTAAGTCTGGCGCTCGCTCTGAAACTGCCATCATCAGCAGTTTTTCTATTGATTGGTAGCCGAAGGACAGGCCCCTCAAAGCATGGGCTACAATGGCCACACACTGCCACACCTCTGCAATGCTCTACTAACCTCAATATGTTTCTTGTGCACTGCATGTGCAAGCAAACATAAAAATAAAAAAGATTTCCCTGTGTGCGGCTGCGGTCTGCTTGGGTTTGAGTATGCAGTACACAGTCGGTTTTATTAATTTATTTAAACTTTATTCATGCACTTATTTGTGCCCAGAGCTGAAATGTTTCTTTTTTATGTAAAATTTCCAGTTTTTGTTCTGTAGTGACTTACTACCAAGTTCAAATTGTGGTTCCATGCCCGAGAGAAAGACGAGCCAGCGGTCCGGGAGAAAGAGTTGCAGTGGGTGCATGCGCATAAGGAGGAAAACCATGCATGTGTTTACCATAATAAACACTCCTTTATTACGGCAAATAATGCCACAGTTCTTCTGTGGGAAAAATGAAGACCCATTAATTAATGGCAGAATAATACATGGACAACAGTGGACAACATGGCAGTGTTTTCACCAAGGAGTTCTGATGGCACCATAGCTAAAGTGGTTCCAGGTGCTGTCCCTTCTTTTTCAGTTCACAATTAAAATCCCCACCCAAAAAAAGTTCTTAGTGGTAACTAGAAAGGGTTGCAACAAGGATAAAATTGCAACCCGTCTGGCCTTTGTCTGTGGGCCATAAATAGTAATGAGGCGACAAACCATATTTGACCACAGGTCATCCAAAATCAGGACTGTACCAGGAACTAGGTCTACAAGTTTATGCAAGGTGAATGTATATGAATTTAATAAAATGCCTATCCCATCCACTCTATCCTGTCAGAAGGACCAGTAGGAAGGACCCCACAGCTACTCCCCTTTAAAAAATCTGGCCTGATCTTCTGAAAACATCCAGGTCTCTTGAAGGAAACGTATATCAAATCTAGATTCATGAATGTAATTGAACACAACTTGGCGTTTCACAGTATTTAATATACTGTGGACATTAATGGTGCCCAGTTTTAGTGAAATCAGTCTCTATACTGTTTTTTTTTTCTCTTCTTTTTCTTTTTTCCCTTATATCCCACAAGATCCTGGTTTGGTAAAGGCTGTTCTGTTTCAATAGGTTGGGAATCTGAGTCCCCTTGATCCATCTTTTCCTCACCTCATGGTGTGGCTAGGGCAGCATAGGAATTGGATGATTCAAAATCCATGGGGGGGAGGGGTTGGCTTAATATTTCAAGAGGACCTTCTTCATGTCAAAGGGGATGGGTTTGAAAGGGAATTGGTTTCCACCACAGGTTTAACTTGTTCAGAATAGCGCATGACCCTAGAATTCCTAGGTCTATGAGTGAGCTATCTAAGTTGTTTTTGGGGAGAGGGAAGGGGAGGGTCCTGTAAAATATCTACTTCCCCGAAGACCTTAGTTTCTGTAAAAGTGGTAGGGGGGAGTGAAGTCTGGGAAGGAGGTTTGCCCTGCCCTAATGCCATGTCCTGAGCATGTTGAATGAGTAATTCAGCACTTCTGCAGGTCACCTTGTTTTTTGCAGCCCAGTCACATTATAAAAAAACATGCCCTATCTCATCGCATAGGTCACCTTTGGTATGGGAAGCACACTGAAAAGTAATGCGTCCAATCTCACCACAATTATTACAATGTGGTTTATAGCAGGAGCTGGACAGATGCATCCTGGGACCACACTTATAGCAGGACCTAGGCTGGCCTGCATAAAAACATACCCCTCGATCTCTGCCTAGCATGAAGGAATTAGGAACAAGATTGATTCCAGCTTCAGTGGTCCACAATTTAATTTTGTACTTCCAACCACCCATCCAGAATAATTCTGTATCAAGTACGGCCTCAGGGTCGCTCAACACCTCACACCTTTGGGAAAGCCAGTAAGTAATAGCCTCCACATGGACCCCCTCATTCCGAAACATGACTGTAACAAATGTTATTAAAGGTTTTGTAAGGGGAATAACCAAGAAGGGGGTCCAAGTGGGGGAAAACTTAACTTGACTATATTACTCCCAAAAGAGATCTAAAGTGCATGCAGTATGAAAACTCACATCATAATTATCCTCCCCCAAAATGTTTATAAAAGCTTAAACCTCCTTAGGGGAGAAATGAAGGGAGTCCTTTAATAAACATTTTCCAACATAATATCGATCAGGTCTGTGCTCCAATCCCCCTTTATATCGGATCCAGACAGCGTTCCTTTTTGGTGCAGCTTCCTTCTTTATTTTGGAGAAATGTTCCAATAATAGGGGTTTCTGTGGGTCAGGTTGTTCCTGTGCTGTTTGCCCAGGCTCATTTAGCATACCATCAGCTCCCTTAATGACACCTGGCCTGTTTGTGGCTTTATCAAGGTCTAAGCCTGCCTGTGGTAATTCAGTAGGCTGTGCTATAGGTGCTCTTGTGTTAGAATCAGCATCAGACCAAGCTTGGGTAGTTGTAGCTGGATGCCATTCAGGGACTGAGTGTGGAAAGTCAAGTTTGGGGTCCCATGCAGGATCATGCAGCCAGGTTCCCTTGGGGGATCTCTTCCAACTGGCTTCACTGAGTGCCTTTTGAGATGACCAAGGTTCACAAAGAGAAGTTGATACTGTTTTTAATGAAAATGCCTCTTTAATTGCTGCACAGGTAGTCTGCTGCAAGTTACACATACGTTCCTAAGTATCTGCCTTGCTAAGGTTAGAGAGAGAGAGGCTGCATCCAATCGTATGTTGTGATTGGCTAAGGTTACAGCCGTACACTTGTCCTTTGGATCTTCCTTTTGCATTCTAGAAGATGATCCTTTAGCCGCAAAGGAAAAAACTGTTGCCCCATTTTGACAAGTCATATTGTGTTAATATTTGACTGGGTGCGAATTTAGGAGAATATTTAAACTATCAGTAGTTGGCCTTGGAGTATATTTCAACACAAACCCCCCACAGTTTTAAACAGGTTTTAATCAGAAACCAATGCACTATCCTCCCCAACAATGCCTCATGGCTTTCCAAATGCCTTTTCAGACAATTGCAGTATGTTTCCAGACAAACCCTTTATATCAGCCCGCACAGTGATCTCTTCTGATTTTTCTTCATTCTCCAACGGCTTTAGGCACACACTTTCAGTGGTGTTTAAAATGCCAGCTGAATCTCCCCTAGGTATAGGGACAATGTGAGTGTTGTGGGCAGTGGCGGCTCTACACCAGGTCCTGCCAGGGCATGTGCCCCGGTAAAAAAATGCTGTGCCCCAGTTGGTGCCCCATAAGGTGCAGAGCTTCCCCCCATAGTAACAATATATCAGTGCCCTGGCTTCCATCTGTTGTACCCCAGCTGTGCCCTGGTAACCATTTGTGGCTAGAGCCGCTACTGGTTGTGGGATTGATGACTCGGACACCAACTTGTTGAGGAAAATCAAAAAGGACTTCCCTGTCCACTTTATTTAAATAAAATAAAACCGGCAAACTGAACAAACATTGTAGCAACAAAATAAACACTCTAAAGGTATAAGTAAAGGACTTCTCTAGAAAGGTTAGAGAGCTGTTGGACTTTGTGCTGTCCAACACACACCGAATCTCTTGTTCACACAGAGGCACCTTAACTTAGACAAAGCATACCAGGTGACCTGCAAGCTCCTCCTCTAACATAATATATTTAGAAAACATACTAAATACCAATAAAATAATGAACAACATCTATCATCCATGTTTGCACATTGTAACTATGACAGTTCAGCATTTGCTTGAATTAATATGTCAAATAAAGACCTCTTTCTCCAACTCCTGTTTGTGGAACTTCTCCCACTACATTTGGTACAATAAATACCAATACACACTGGCCGGGTGGCCCTTAGAGAAGCAAACAGTTAATGAGAGGAGATCCCTGGACATGCGAGGAGGAAAATGAGGCAGACGCAGGAGCTGGTGTTAGAGCCGTATCAAGAATACAAACAAACACAAGGAAGTTGACTAGTTTGGATATTTGTAATAACCTCTGTTTTTTCTATTATTATTACTAAATAATCCCAATAGATACTCCTATGCATATTTACATTACAGAAGAGGATACCTCTCACCACTCGATTCTGCGAGCAGGTGCCCTTTGTTATTCTCTCCCTCTCATCTTTTAATGATTTGAAATACCTCTGGTTACTCTGCATACAAACGTATTAAAAGAACCAGGGTAAGAGAGTGTTTCCTTACACAGCATATCAACATTCCCAGGCCAAGTCCACTGCAGGTCTCAATACCCTATTTCATCTCCAGACAGTTCAGCGGTATACCTATCTAAACTGCAAATCTGCATATCTGTGACACTTGAAATAGACTGATACCACCGTTTGCTTTCAGAAGTTAAATTTTAATAGCTAACTTTAAGCAGCTCATAGTCTTAGGGTTACTTGTTCCCATATCTTCTGTAAATAGGGGACGTCCAAAGATAAGGACAGAGTGAAATGCAAAGTAAGGGAGTAAACAACAGGTGGCCAGTCCGCCGAGAAAAGTAAATGGGACAGATAGAGAACGCATTACAGGACAAACAGAGAACGTTGTTGCGCAACGGACTTGTTTCTTTATTGAATAAATTTAGTAGAGCAGAAAAGGGAGTTTTAGCAGAGGTAGAATATAAAAGAGAAAATGGGATGTCCCAGAATATGAGGGAACAGGTCTCCCCGTGACAGACAGCGTTAACATCGACAGAAGAAAGAGGAATTTGTGACTCACCCGGGCCCGCCTTGGCTTTTGATACTGCTGCGTCATGATGCCAGTTGACAGGATGCTGCGGTCTCTTGACAGGTGGGTTAACAGCTTTCAACCTCGCAATCGGAGTAGTGAGGTGCTCTCATTCTTGTAAATGCCTGGTTTGCTCTTGATGCAATAAAAACAAAAGGGTTGATTCTGCTTTAGTTTCCTTACTGAATCCCTCCCCATTTGGCTGGGATAAATCTTGAATCTTCACTGAATGGCTAATATCTTCTGTAGATATGAAAATTTCTGGTACTTCCCCCGTGTCTTCTGAATCATTTAACAATATTTCCAATTCTTCATGGGACTCTGAAAATACTGCAGTAGAGGCCAAGGCCTGATACCCCATTCCAGAGACATCCATCTCCTCCTGAGACAGATTTCCAGTGGCCATCTTGCTGGCCCGAGGTTCCCCTACAGCCAAGTAGGGGAATTTCCCTGGTGCCCTGGCCAAATTTCACCCCATTCACTAAAAATACCACCAACAGCTTAATCTGGTTCAAGGTCAGTTGGCATTCATCAATATCCCCCAGGTCGTGCCTGAAAATAGGCAGAATTTATCTAGTGCACTTACCCAATCAACATAAACTAAATAAAATAAATACTGACACTTAATTTTTTTGCCATTTATTATGTTTTATGTCCTCATCTGCTGGCCCCCATTGGTACGATCTACACACGCTTAACCATACCACACACCCCAGGACTTACCTCACTCCCAAACACCCCCAGTTTACCCCCCAGAGGTGGGGCCATGTGGGGGTGGCCCTTCCACTGATGGAGACTGAATGGTAGAATGGGAGCGAGAGCCTGGTTGGTGGCATGAGGTCTGCAACATGGGGGCAGACGTCATTGTGTGGTGGCAGAACCTCCATTTTCTGTTTCCTTCCTGGGAGGCATGTCATACAATGACATAGGGGTGGCACTCGGAACATCTGACATACCTCCTAAACGTAGTCAGTCCCAGCTGTCGCACCTCAGATTACCACGAGAGGTATAGCATCTAGAGTATGGAGTCCAGTACTGGTGCCCACATCTCAAAAAGGACATTAACCTGCTGGAGAAGGTACAGAGGAGGGCTGCAAAGACGATAGCTGATCAGCAGGGTAAGGCATTTGATAAGAGGTTGATGGCACTGACATGTACTCCCTGGAAGACAGGAAGAGGGGACATGATTGGGACCTTTAAGTACTTGAAAGGGATAAATAAGGTTGATAAGGAGAGTCTCTTTAAGCTGAGTGGCAGCCATAACAAGAGGGGGCACAGTCTTAAGCTGGGGGGTGGGAGGTTTAGGAGGGAGGTCAGGAAGCACTTCTTCACAGAGAGGGTGGTGGACTCTCGGAATGTGCTGCCAGAAGAGGTAATCTCGTTGAAGACAGTGGGCAGCTTTAAGGGAGGCTGGGACAGGTATAGGGGAGGGTAAGGGTCATGGGTAGGGAGGACTGTAGGATTGGGGAGAGGGGGCAGGGACAGTAGCTCAAGCTGCGGACCCTGCATCACGAGCAGACTTGATAGACCATATGGCCTTCTGCTGGCTTCTTCGTATGTTTGTATGTATGTTCACATGCACCTAAACTCTGATTACGTCCCCCCCCCGGAGGAAGAGTGTGGTCCACAGGACACTCGATTCTCCTCCCCAGGGTAGCCCTCCAACTTCCTAGGCTCGTTCCCGAACCCGGGTCATCAGGGTCGTGAATGGTAGCAGTACCATAGTTCCGTCGGGCCAGCTGAATACCGACTCTTCACTATAAACTGTGGAATAATGTTCTGTATTTCATGCAAACTGCAGAATAATTATCTGCAGTTCATGTAAACCATGGAAAAATATTCCTCAGCTCTTGTAAACCATGGAAAAATATTCTGTGGTTCACGTAAACTGCAGAATAATATTCCACAGATTTTCTGCGGTTTACATTAAATTCCGTGGCAATTTCCACAGCTTCAGAATCTCGGAAAACACGGGGTCTTGCCTGTGATCTATCTTCTCCTTTCTCCCCCTCTCTACTCTTCGCCCTTTGCTAGACTACCCTTAGCCACTTCCTCTAACCCGGTCCATTCCCTATTCTCGTAGGCAAATGTTACTTACTGCTGTTGCTGTATTTTCTGTAAAATAATCCCTATGTATATGCTCTTGTACATTCAGTGTATATTACTCAATATGAATTTGTGATATATTGTATAACTGTGTGCCTTAATATGAGTGTACCTTCTCTGTAAATAATTTTATGCTGCATAGCTATGTACTTCTTCCTGTGCCCTTTTCCCCAGGATGCTTCTGGAAATGAGTTGTTTATGGCTCAGTATATCTCCTGGTGGAGCTTTTGAAATAAATAAATAAATAAAGGTGGAATAGTAGCCCTCTAACTACTCCCTCTCCTGCAAGCACAACATCTCTGTCTTTGGTGATACTTATTGAGGCTCCATATGGATTTAAATAGTTCCAGTTTCCCTTCTGCTAGATGGGTGAGCGTTTCATACCCTGTCAATTTGTACACATTCTCTTCCCAGCCTCCTGTCATTGGTATATGTGTTCTCAACCGTCTCCAAAGAAACAGTCTTTGGCTTCTGTGATAGCCACCATAAACCACACAACATGTGCTGGCACTATAGCCTAGAGGTTAGAGCGACAAGCTGGGAATGAGCTCGGTACATCCAGTAGTCCTGGGTTTGATTCTGACAGCCTCCACTTGCACACTGTGTGACTCTGAGCTGATAATGTATGTGCATGAGGAAGACAAGAAGGAAAGGCTCCCCCCCCCGTGGGTGGATGTTCGTGAGGGCAGGATAGTCGGCCCTCCCCAGAGCTGCAAGGAACCCTCCACCCACCAGAACACAGCCCAAAGTCCAGCAGAGGCTCCCCCATGGGTGAACAGTCATGAAGGCAGGATGGTCGGCCCTCCTCAGAGCTGCAAGGAATGTCCCGCCCGCCAGAACACAGCCTGAAGTCCAGCAAAGGCTCCCTCCATGGGTGGACAGTCACGAGGAGAGGATGGTCAACCCTCCCCAGAGCTGCAAGGAACCCCCCACCCGCAGAAACACAGCTCAAAGTCCAGGTACGGAAGGGAGACGTGGCAGTGCTCAAACAGAGCCTGAACAGCAATGGATAGTAGAGTTTGGCACAAATTTTAAACAAAGGACTACCACATAGCTCCCTCTGCCTTTTACTCGGCAGACAAAAGCTGATAGTTGTTTTTCCCTTTGTTAATCTCTCCAAATGCACTGGTTTTATATCTATTTTGCTGTGCACATTAATTTATATTTCACGCATTAATACCTGCTTACTTAGCTTCTGATCCCAGTACTTGTTTCCCGCTGTACTGTTCTCAGACATTCCAAATGAAATGACTCACATTTAAGGTTAATCTAGCAGTAACTGCTGAGTCCTTTTCAGTAATTACATTTATTAGTGTCTGTTTCTCCAACTGAACCATCACCAATATTCTGATTCTGATTCTGTTATGTTTTTGCTGTAGCAAGTACTTTAATTTTGCAGTAGGTACTAAATTAACTAAATTATTGGAGCACTAGCAAGGCTACAAATTGTGCAGGCTGTTGACTCAGGATTCCGGTCTCCCCCTCTCCTGGCCTGACCCACCACTAGCCTGATCCTCCCCCTTCTTGTTAGCTGAACCCCTGCTACTGTGCGTACCTTTATTTCACCTCCTGTGTTCTCTCTTTCACAGCAAAGGCTCCCCCTGTGGGTGGACAGTTGTGAGGACAGGATAGTCAGTCCTCCCCTGAGCCGCAAGGAACCCCCCCCACCAGAACACAGTCCTAATTCCAGGCACGGAAGGGAGACATGGCAGTGCTCAAATAGCACCTGAACAGCAATGGATAGTGGAGGCCCCACCAACACTTTGCGTCGACTACCCCAACTCCCCCCCCCACCACCCTTGGTGAACTCTTAGTTGTACAGCTCACATCATGTGTCACACAGAATCAATCTGCTAATGCTCCCATTAGCAGGTTATCCTCTCCTTCCACTAGGGGCCTCTCATTCTGGATACATGCTTCCCTGCCTCAGCTACCACTTTGATTCTCCCATATACTGCTCCCCCATGTTGTCTATTCTAACAATTTTCTCTCTACTGGCCCCCTGGTGTCTCTCCCATCCTCCTCTAACCCTGCAATGGAGGACTGTTTGCCTACACCCTGTGCCCCAACTGACTTCCCATCTCCCTCCATCACCTCATCTGCAGGTCAACCCCCCCATGACTCACCTACTTTACCTGGTCACTGGGGCTTCTGTCCTCCCACCCTCCTTCCAAGCAGGCCAAATAGAACTATAAATGCAAACCCAGTTCCCTGCTGTGTGAACTAAGCCAGCAATAGTCACTCCTCGTAAGCTCATGTGGGCACGGCCCATAACCAAACTTCTGATCTCTCTCCTGCTTCTGACATTCGGAAACATCGAGCAAAACCCTGGTCCTATCTCCTCCCACGTTCACTCCCCCACCTCCATCGTACAACTCCCTAGAGGTCTAAAACTGGTCCACCTCAATATATGTAGCCTTCTGCTCAAACTCACTCTGCTCCAGCAAACTATCCTTTCCCATCAGTAGGACATTCTGCTGTCTCGGAGACCTGGTTAAAACCCCACAATAGTGACACTGAAGTTGCTATTCCGGGGTATTTCATCATTTGTCACGATCGACTTGGCACAAAAAGAGGCGGCGGTGTTGCCATGTATGTCGCATCTGCACTCCAGTTTTCCCAAGTCACACTACCTATGCCCACAAAGTCCATTGACTCAATTATGGTAAAACTTTCTGTCCCCCACACAGCTCCCCTCTTCATTGCAGGCTCCTATCATTCTCCTGACAGCCCCATGCCCGATATCATGGAATACCTTGGCACCCTAAAGACTAAGGCCCCAGGGGCTGAGTTACACATCCTGTGCGATTTCAACTTGAACTGGCTGTCCAATAAGAATGCCAAACTTCACAACTTGGTAACAGCCCTAAACTTATCCCAAATGATCACTGAGCCCACTCGTCTGAACCACAAATCGCTCAACCATTTATTCCTTGATTGGCCGCTCACCTCTCATCCGCACTAGATACCTGCTTCAGGGCTCTTACCTGACACCCTAAGTGACCATCAAGTGAGGTATATGGTAAGGAACATTTTCAGACCTAAGGCAGCCCCCCCCCACACATCTTCCTGACTAGGTCCTACAAATCCCTTGACCTCCCCACCCTTCTCTTTGACCCAGATACCACCGACTGATCACCCATTCACCAGGCCACCTTCTTGGGCTCCGCCCCTGGATGGCTTCAAATCCAGATTCATGGCCATCTTGGACCACTATACCCCTCTCAGATGGTCAAGGGTGCATGGTGCTCACCTCCCTTGATTACAGCAGACATCATTGCCAACCTCAGAGCAAGGGACCTAGCATGGAAATCCTTCAAGGTCTCCAGCTCTCTGCAGGACCATCTGAAGTACCGTGCTCTCCGTAATGCATGCACAAAGATAATCCACCAGACTAAAGCCAATTACTTCAAAACAGCCTTGCACTCTAATTTAAGCCACCCTGCAAAATTCTGAAGGGTGGTCAAATCGCTCTTCTTCCCTCCCTCCCAACCACCTACTCCTACCTTAAACATCGGTGGTTCCACTGTTACTGCCCCGCCAGCTGTGGCATCTGTGTTCAACACATTTTTCACTAGCTGCACCTTGTTACTGTTGTCCTCTCTCCCTTTGTCCCTGTCCTCCTCCTCCTCCCCCCACCTCCTACTCCCTCTCCCACTCAAGTCCCCCCAACTCTCTTCCTCCTTCTTCTCCTTCTGCTCTGTCACCCCACTTGAGGTTCTAAAAGCTCTGCTTGCTCTAAATCCATCCAAGGGCAAATACTCCTCTGGTCTGTATGCCAAAATATTGTACCTATCGACTCCGGCCATCACTCCCCCCCATTGGCTGCTCTGTACAACTTATCTTTCTCTCTAGCATCTATCCCATCTAAGTGGAAACATGCTACAGTCATCTCACTTCCTAAAAGTGGCGATACCTTGGTCTGCAGCAACGTCTGCCCCATTTCCCTCCTCCCCATACTGGCTAAGCTCTAGGAACACCTTGTCCTCTCCAAACTATCCTCCTTCCATGATTCCTCATCCTTCTTCATGTCTTACTAGTCTGCCTTCAGGAAGTCCCACTCCACCACATCCTTGCTGAGGCTCACCGACTCCATACTCTCCACCATGGACAGTGGGCACATCACCTCAGCTATTTTCATTGACCTGGCAAAAGCATTCAACACTGTCTCCCTCACTCTTCTTCTGACCAAGCTCTCCTACACAAGGCTGTCTGACCTGGCTACAGAATGGTTCCGCTCCTATCTGGTAGACCAGTCACAATCAGTCAGAAATGGTAGCTCAATCTCTGCCCACATCTTCATAACATCAAGTGTGCCACAGGGTTCATCCTAGGGCTGCTCCTGTTCTCTATTTTTCTCAACAGCCTGCCATCTGCCTGCCCACATACATCCACTCACATGTATGCTGATGACATGGCACCCCATATATTAGGCCCCTCAACCACTGACGTGGCAACCAGACTTCAGCTGGACTTCAACAATGTCCAGCTCTGGTTTTGCTCAAATCAGCTTTACCTCAATGCCAAGAAAACCATCTCTATGTCCTTCGGCACAAGGCAGAGACTTTCATGGCTCCCACCTTATACACCCTCGATGGGACTGCTCTGAAGGTCAGCTCCTCCTTTAGCTATCTCGGTGTGTGGCTCAACCAGCACCTTAACTTTTCTGTGCATATCGATGCCATCCACAAAAAACTACACCCCAGACTGGGTGCCCTCTACTGTAATTGTGGATGCATCCCATTATTGTCTCACCATGCTATGGTACAGAAAGTTATTCTGACAGTTATTGACTATGGGGATGTAGTGTACAGTGCCACCCCCCCCCCAAGTCTACCCTGGACAGACTGGACTCACTCTTCCACGCCTTTTGTCTTTTTGTCCTCAACTGTCCCTACTCCACCCATCATTGTATCCTATCAGTTGCTGGGCTTCCCCTCACTGCAGAACTGCCACCTTACACACTGCATTTGTGTCACTGCTAAGTTCTGGTCCCTGTCCCTGCTCCCCTACTTCTCCTTGGCTCTTTCCACCTCTCCTCTGCCAGCTTACTCACTCAGACACAATGATACTAGACTCTTCTCTATCCCACACATGTCCACCACTGCAGGCCAGTCTGCCTTCAATTACCATATGCCTAAGCTGTGGAACTCCCTCCCGGTGGACATTCGGCATGCCCCTTCTGCCTGGTATCTCTATGCTCGCCTCACTGATCACTTCTCCTCCACTTGCACATGCAACTAACTAAAAGCTGCTCTAAGTCCCCTTCCTCCATTGTAATGCAATATGAGGTAGTGGCAATGGCTCTGTACTGAAATTGCTCGTTTGTATTGTATTGTACACCTACACTGTTCTTATTTGCATTGTTGTATTGTACTGCACCTAAACCTCTATTGTTTCTTTTTTCTTGCTCTACACAGGCTGTACATGCTTATTTGTCTGTTTGTTATTGTTGTCCAACTACCACTGTTTAGTACATTGTATTTTAATGTATTGTACTGTACCCCCGACGCATCTGGAATCGGGCAGTACTCTGCTCAGTGTGCCTTCCTGATTAAACTCTTAAATAAATAAATAAGAGCACAATGGACACACATGCATGGAGTAAGGGAAACACTGAGCATGTTCACCGTTATAACAAGCTGGTTTTAATGCGAATTATAACCTCATTTCCCAATGGGGAAGAATGCTCCCCAGTTGTTATACCACAGTAAAATGCAGAGGGGATCAGATTATACGATAGTAACATGCTGAGGGATTCAGCTCAGGATTTGATCACCCAAAGCACGTTGCAGGGTACAGGGTCATCCACGAAGATCAGCTGCTCTGTGTGAGATTTCAGTTTGCAGTGTGACAAACTCGAGCCATTACCATTGGATTACACTGCTGTCTTATAATTCCTTGCAAGACAACACAACAAAAACAGAGTTAAGACAACTTGATCTTAGAGGACAGCACTATATAATCCACACTCTGGAATGCTGTATTAATTTTCTTAATATGTTTTTTAATGAAAAACTGAATTATGGTGTTTAAATAAGAGCTTCAATGTAGAAAGTTGCCTTGCCCATGGTACTGTGGCTTTAAGAGGTAGTTTCAGAGGGTAACCTGTGATATGGGCGACTCCAATTGAGCAACTCAGTTTGAGCGCCTGTGCAAACAGCGAGTGTGAGTAAAGACCAAGGGGGAATGACAGCAAATGAGAAAAATGTTGAGAGAGTCTATAGAGAGGAACAGCCAGCAAGAGAAGGTTATAGGGCCTATTCCAGCTGGCCATCTGGTGTGGTGGTTAGGGTTATGGCCTGGGAAGCTGGTGGATGGGGGTTTGGGACTACTGTGTGGTTGTTGTTTTTTACTGTTGTCCCCGACTTTGTTCCCCCCCACCTGCAGGTTACCTCCCCAGCATTCTCCCCCTGCAGGCTACTGTGCCCATGGAGTAGCCCCCTCCCATGTTTTCTTGTCTCACCCAGGGTCCTCCCCTCCCCCTGGAGTTGGTTATTTAGAGATGGAGATGCAGGGGACTTGCTCCCCGCAAAGTGGGCTGCAAGGGGCCTAGTAAGATTTTATGTCTGCTCTTGTTAGTAATGTTGTGCCGTCGCTGATTTTTTCCGTTGGTGCAGTGCTGATTGCCGAATTTGTTGTCTGCGATTTGCACCCGCTCTTTTGGCAGTAGCAGTTTTGCCTTTGCCCATATCACATGGTACCATTTCACAGTAGCAACCCTTAAAAAAGTAAAGTTTAGTTTAGGTGATCTGAATATGACCATTCCCTTTGGAGCCTGAAGAGAATTTGTTTGCTTACAGAGGTGACCTTTCTTCAGAAAATGAGTTGATTATGAATATTTTCTTTTTTTCTAAACTTATTGCAACTTTATTAAGATTTAGTTGCTTCAGTCTGGGTAGCAATTCTTACATCAACTTTGCCATTCTTCTTATAAGCTGACCAAGCAAATGCTACAGATTATAAAACAGTTAAGTTAACCAGCCAACTGTGGCAAAATACACATGGCTGAGAAAAGGTCCGTTCTGAGTCTGAGTCTGTTAGGTCAGAGACTCCTTGTGGCCCTTGTGTATAGGTTAAAAGTTTCTTTACCAGGATCTTATCTCTATGTGCCTAAGTGACCTCTCCCCTTGGCCCCATTGTGGCTATTTCTCGTTATATGCTGCTGGTAGCTGTGGTGATCTGTGAAGATTCCCACTGTGCTCAGAGCTCTTTGTGTTTTTCTAATGTAAGCAGAGGGTTGCAGTGATACATTCCATTCTGTTTACTGCCTCTATACATTGGTCATATACTCCAAAGACAAGTTCAATATCTCTGATACACTTAGTATGACAAAGCCAAAAGAATTTGAACTTGTGTCCCTAAAAATTAACCTGCCCTTGGCAGAAAACCTTAACATCATAGGTTGCCACAGGCCCCCCCTCCCCCGCTGGGAGCCATGACATTACTCCAACCCTGAAATCCTTAGTCTCCCACAATAATGAGACCATCATTCTAGGGGACCTAACCATGGACTGGCCTTCCTCCAAATCTAATGGCCTCAAAGGCCTTTGCAATGAACTTGGCTTCACTCAACTCATCACAGAGCCTACTAGGACAAACACCAAAAACAATGCACAGAGCTCTATTCTAGACATCTTTTTATCAAACCACCCTCATTAAATCCTACATTCTGCCATTTTTCATAATAACTTAAGTTTCATAAGTCAAATCAAGCTTTGGGACTTTCGTCCATAATGTTCTCCATTTTGTTGTTAAAACGTAGTAGTCTTATCATATAGATACTCGTCAAGCCTAGACTTGAACATGTCCATACTAGAACTCCCCACCACATTTATCGGCAAGCAATTCCATGCCGACACCACCCTTACAGTGAACCAGTGTTTCCTTAAATTAGTATTTCATTTAGGCAATTCTAATTGTATGCAATGCTTTCGAGCGCTAGACCAACCTATTCTATATGACATTTTAAGATCTTCCCTTAATGTAGCATTGTGTGATATTCTAAACATCAAACAAAGGTCTCCTCTTAATCTTCTATAATATAAAGAATATAAGTTAAGTTTAGTTAGTCTCTCCTTATAGGACAGATTTTTTAGTTCGAACACTGATCTTGTCGCTCTGTGCTGTACACTCTCCATTCTCACAATATCTTCCCTGTACTGTGGTGACCACAGTTGGACGCAATACTCCAGGTGCGGTCTCCCCAGAGCTCCATAAAATGGAATAGTCACGTTTTCATGTCTGCTAGAAATATGTCTCAAGATACAATTTAAATTCTGATTTGCCCTTTTAACCTGTTGTTTGCAATGTGAACTAAGCTTTAAATCTGAAGGAACATTGATACCCAAGTCTCTCTCTTCAGATGTTGATACCAGAATACTACTCCCAATATGATACATATGTTTGCTGTTGTTTCGGCCCATATGCATAATTTTGCATTTAGAAGTATTGAGTTCCAATTTGCTAATTTTAGTCCACTCATAAATTTCGTTTATGGCCTGTTGCAACAAAAGTGCCTCAGTTGTTGAAGTCACAGTTGATTCCAGTCTACAATCATCAGAAAACTTAGAAATCCATATATAAGGATTACTGAGTTGCTAGGATGAAATATAGACATTAAAAAGACAAGGACCCAACACCGAACCCTGAGGCACCCCACTGGTGACTGCAGACCAATCTGACATCACACCCCTGACCACCACTCTCTGCCTTCTGCCCATCAACCATTTAGCTATCCATTTTACAATGTTACTATAAATTCCTGTTTTAATCAGAATTTGTATTAATTCCTCATGAGGTAGTTTGTCAAAAGCCTTAGCAAAATCCATGAAAACTACATCCACCAGTTTTCCATTATCCAATTCTGTGTTAACATTTCCGTAAAAGGATAATAGGTTAGTTTGACATGATCTAGACTTAATAAAGCCATGTTATATAATCAACTATGATATCCTTTAAAATACCCTCCATAACTTTACCTAATAATGATGTCAAACTAATGGGCCTAAAATTGGCTGGGTCAGATCTAGATCCTTTTTTGTGGAGAGGAACAACCAAAGCATTTCTCCAAGCTTGAGGAACTTCACCACTATCCAAGGATGTTTGATATAAAAAGCTCAGTGGATCTGCCAAATGGTCCGCAAGTTCTTGTAAAATTCTGGAGTGAATGTTATCTGGGCCTGGAGATTTATTGATGTCTAATTTACTTAATCTGTTCTTTACCTCTGCAGGTGTTATTTTAATGTTTCCAACTAAGGAAGTTGAGGTATCAAAAATAAGAGGTGTATTACTAGGATTAAAAACTGCGCAGAAATAATTATTTTGTGTGTTTAACTGTCTCTTGCTCGTTAAGCATGCCACCGTTATTATCTTTAAAGGGTCCCAGTATTGAGTGATGAATCTTTTTACTGTTAATATATGAGAAAAAAGATTTTTTATTATCTTTAATTTTATTGGCCAGGGTAATTTCTTGCTGAGCTTTTGCTCTTTTTATAGTTAACTTAAGTAATTTAACTTGTTTAACTATATGCTAAATAATTCTTCTGGGTTTTATCCTTCATATATTTCTTGAATATTCTATCTTTGCTATTGATTAAATGTTTGATTTGTTTATTTAGTTTATTTAGTGTTTACGGGATTGTGGTCTGTAACAGAAGCAACCCAAAGAGACCATTCTCATTCAAATTCATTATGAAACAGTCCTTCCACAAATGCAACTCAGACGGCTATTTGATCTTAAAAATACAAGCTGGCAAAGCCTCTACCTAGCGAAAACAATGGACAAGGCCGTAGACATCCTCAATGACAATTTAGCTGTTCTGGCAAATAAGCATGCCACTTTTATCAAGACCAGAGTTTATAAACTTTCCCACCAGTGGTTTACACCCGATCTTTAAGCTGCGCTATTCAATCATGATAAACTCTGGGCCCATGCAAGGAACACTAAGTGCCTGTCTGACTGGCAGGCATTTAGAGCTGCCAGGATTTCATGCATCAAACTCGTATGCACCACCAAGTCTAACTTTTACATCACTTCACTCATACAAGCCAAAGGCAATTCGGCAAAAATCTGGCAGACCATTAAGTCTGTTGAAGGACGTAAAGCTGCTTCCTCCATGCTGACCAAGATCCGTGCTAACAGAGTGGTAATCGAAGAATGCAGCCAGATTCTTGAGGAACTCAGTTCACATTTCACCTCTGCCAGGTTGGCATTTGTTTCCTCTCCCTATGCTGGGCTACTCAGCCCTCCCTTAGACAATGAATCTTCACCTGCTCCCCTTCCACCACACTCCTTCCAACTCCATCCTGCTTCCTTCAAGGAAGTGGAAGACCAACTTAAAAAACTAGACACCAGAAAGGGTGGTGGGCTGATGGACTGGAACCATTCTTCCTCAAATTAGGGAAAGCATAGTGTCAGCTCGACACCAGCACAGCGACACCCCCACATTGACACCCTCAGGACATCCTTGACAACACCGCTTTGGGAAACCCATCAACATGCCCCCTCCCACAGTGGTAGAAGGTACGCTGGTGGCAACTACAAAGGCAGCCGCCACACCTGCATACCTGTTTGCATGGGGGGGCACTGTCACTAACCCCTTGTGTGGTTTCCCTAGCTGCCACCTAGCCATGTGTCCATGGCAATAGTCCTGCATTGGGCTGCAGTCCGCCGGCATCCTTTACTGTGTGCACTGCTGTGCTGCCTACCCTGTCAATTGTTGCCATCATATTATCCACTGTCAGCCACTTGCTACCTGGCCTGTTGCACTGCTGCCCGTTGGTGTCCCCCATGGCACAGGGGTGCTCCTGTCATCGGTCCGCTGTTGGCAGTGTCCATGGTGGGTGCTGGCAACAGACTTCTTGCCATCAATCTGGGTTGCATCAGGGTTGTTTGCGGTGCTGCAATGGTGTCATTGTGGGGGACATTGCCGCAAGCACTGTCGATCACCTGTGGTGCTTCCAAATTAGGTTATTATTACCTTACAGACCCCTTAATCAACATATTCAGTTTTTCTGTCACCACTTCCTCAGTACCAACCTGCTTGATATCTGCCCATGTTTTGCCTCTGTTCAAATCAGGTGACCCTTGCAACCTAAACAATTATAGGCCCATCTCCATCTTGCCTATTCTCCAGAATTCTCAAAAAATTAATCTACACTCAACTGAAAGCATACATCAAAAGCTATTCTCTGCTCAACCCTGCCCATTTTGGTTTCAGGCAAAATCACAGCACCATTTCTGCCCTCAACAAAGTTGCTAACGATTGGATCTCAGCCCATTATGCCAAACAGATCACAGGTGCTGTCTTCCGGGACCTCAGCAAGGCGTTCCATACTGTGGACCACAACCTTGTCCTCCTTAGCCTCAAAAAGCTAAGCGAGCCACAGAATCCATCGCACAGTGGTTTGTCAGCTATCTCTCAGGTAGAATCCAGAAAATTAAGGCTGATGGCCTTTTCTCAGACTCCGTACCCATTACTATGGGTGTACGTCAATGATCTATTTTAGGGTGTATTCTCTTTTCTATTTATATCAACTCCCTTGATATCAGTGTAGTCAACTAAAAGCTGTACTTCTTTGCTGATGATACAGTACTGTACATTTCAAAACTAACCCTGTCTGGAGTTTGTGAGGAACTGCAAGCCGATTTTTCTAAGCTCGAGCAGAGCCTCATCAACTCTAAACTTCTGCAAATGTAAAAAAAAAGGGTAATGTTTTTCACCCTCAACAAGACCCCCCCCACTCAAACTCTACTAAGTCCCTTCATTGTTACCACCTTAGCAGAGTCTCTTGAGGTTGTAAATAAATTCAAGTACCTTGGTTTGTGGCTCGACAACAAACTTTCCTTCAATATACACATTGACAACCTCACCAGCAAACTAAAAGACAGATTAGGATTCTTCTACAGGAACAGGTCCTTATTCCCTTCCGAGACCAGATGAAGGCTTGTACAGGCCACATTTCTCCTATTCCTAGATTATGGTGACATAATCTGCAACTGCACAACAGCTGCCAACCTGCATAAATTGGATGTTTTGTACTACCGTGCTCTAAGATTTGTCACCAAAGCTCCAATCAGAACTCTCCACTGTGATTTATACTCAACCATTGGCTGGATGTCCCTAAGCGATTGATTCATCTCAGAACACAGACGCTCAAAATCCTCTTGAACAAGCTTCCAGGATATACTGTATTTCCTCCCTCATACATATCTCCTATTGCACCTATTCCTTAAGAAAGGTTGACTTTATCCTCCTAGATGTGCCTAGGACATGCACGTCCATAGGCAGGAGTGCTATCTCCTATGCCCTCCTGGCAATCTGGAATAACTTGCAGTCAGTTCTCAATCTCTCCAGCATTGTCTCAATCAACCTCTTCAAATTTTTAACCAGAAAAAAGTTTAATATGCAACTGCCACAGGTTGTAGGCCCATTGCTCATCACTCCTCCTCGATCTTGGCCTCCCTGCCTCTTGTCACTGTCATTCTCGCACTTTGCTCCTGACCTATATCCCTTTTCCTCTCCTTCTTTCTCCCTAGCCTCTTCCCCCACTCTTCCTGCCCTTATTACTGTCTTCACCTTCCCTTTGATCTGTTCTGATGTCCCCCCTCCCATTACTCTCACTGTTCTCTGCCATTCTTTTTCTCCCTTGTCTTCACCTTTTCCTTCCCTTTCTGTTCTAACAGGGTCATTATGCTACAATGCACTTATTACTATGCTGAGCTTTAAACATATAGTGTGATTGTTCTCCATTGCACTGTATTTGCACATATTTCTGTCGATTCAATGTGTTAGCACATGTTCAGAATGTATTGCTTTGTATATTTTTGTAAGCCCCTCTCTACAGAGGGGCTTATGCTCCCAATAGGGATCCACTTCCACCTCCTACCCACCCCCTCAGGCTAGGGAATTTATTATTGCTCTGGCATGGTTAATCCCTGCTGGATGCCTAAAGGTGGCAGCAGAAGACAGGTTAGGGAAGATGTATAAGGAGTGGACACAGGACGTTCGAGGGCTTTCCAGCCCAGGCACTAGGCCTGAGGCTGGACGGAGGGTGGCTGGAGGAGCAGGAGAGGCAGGCAAGGAGGGAGCTCTACGGTCTGGGTTGGGCCTATGGGGGGATCCCCCCAAAGCTGGTAGACAGGGACATCCTCTGCAGTAACATGGCATTGAGAAGCCAGGAAGGGAGCTCTGAAGGGAGGAAGACTAGCTGGGTATCTGCATTGTTGGGATGAGGACGGCTAAGATGACTGGAGAATGTCAGAATATGCAGGAGTATCATGTGATCCTGTATAAGAGTGTTGGGCTGCCAGGGCTGGGGGGATGGTGGCAGAGTTCCCACAGGGGAGGGGCCAGTGGCAGGGGTCTTCTCTCGCACCCAGAGTGGCAGGGCAGCTCTGGCGTAGTGGGAGCCAGGAGTGTCCTTCACCCATATATTGGGACCTGCGTGGAGGGGCAGGTCCTGCAACACCAGGATCCAAGGGCCAGATAGGTCACAGGTCTTAGGGCAGGTCTTGGGGGCAGCTCTTGGCAGGAGCTTAGTTCAAGCCCACGATGTTTTGGCAGGGATGTGGACCAGAAGCTAAGGCCATTCCTGAATCGTCATCTGGGAGCTCAGTAAAGAGGAAAGGTGCCATAGTAGAGGAGTGGGCTTCTCATAGGGCCTGAGCGGTGGCAGTGCTCAGGACTCTCTTATGGCAGGGCAGCCCAAGAGGTGCAGCTTAAGCACTGGAGTGGGGCCGGGTTGGAGGGTCTCAGCACCAGTGGGCAATGAGAGAATGTACATGGCCGTAGTAAGGGAACCAGTGCAGAAAGTGCTTGGTGCACTGGCAGGTTCAGGTTCCATGTGGGAAGAGAGTATATGGGTTACAGGGCCTTGTTCAGAAAAGAGAAATCATAGTACCCCTTGAAATTTGGGCCAAGGTCCAGGGGCCAGGTAGGGGAAGCAGCATGCTTCTCTGCGACAGAGATAGGGCAGCACACCAGAGGCAGACAGATAGAGAGATGAGCAAAGGGTAACCCAGAAAAGGGAAAGAAAGGGTTTAGGCATACTAGTGCCAGTGAGTCAGCAGCCTGTTGATACTTCAAGGGAAGGATCCACTTGGGTAAACCATCCAAGATTCAGAAGTGAAGATAACCTGCTTGTACTGCCTGTATAACATTTAGTCTGCTCGAGAAGTCCAGCATTGGGTGAAATGTAAAATGTTTAGATACCCCCATAGAGCTGCTTTATTTATTTGGTGAAGAATGGGACGCCTGTAAGGTAAGGTAAGGTAACATTTATTTATATAAGGTGCCCTTCCTGAGCTGAGGGTGCCTTCACAAATTTTTCAACATAACAATAAATTTAAAATCCATAATAATTAAAGCACATTTAAACAACACAGACATTAAGTTTCCAGGAATGCTTGTTCAAAGAGAAAGTTTTTCAGGGCTTTTTTAAACCCTTCTACAGTCAGACTATCTCATATCTGACAAGGCAGAGAATTCCACAGGGTAGGTGCTATAAAGGCAAAAGTTCTTTCTCCAGATGTTTTCAGGGTTACTCTGGGACTCTCTAGCAACCCCTCATCAGAGAATCAGAGGGAGCGGGAGGAACAGCAAGAAAACAGGAATTCTTTCAGGTAGTGGGGTCCCAACCCGTGTAGGGCCTTAAAGGTCAGCAACACAACCTTGAAGGTGATCTACCACTGTACAGGCAGCCAGTGCAGTTTGCGCAGCACAGGTGTTATATGACTGAATCTAGGGCTTCCAGTCAACAACCTGGCCGTCACATTCTGCACTAGCTGCAAGCGGCAGATATCCACCATACTGCAATGCCCTAGATAAAGGGCATTGCAGTAATCAAGACGACTGGTAACTAAGGCATGGACCAGGGTAGGAAGATCTTTAAGTGGGACCAGGTGTTTCACCCATGCTATATTCCTTAGATGGAAAAAGGAAGATCTGACTACATCCGACATCTGTGCCCTCAGGGTCAGGCCCTCATCAAACATAACACCAAGGTTATGCACCTGGCCAGAGGCCATAAGCGGGCCCCCTCCCCCATAAATAAACCTGAGGGTTTCCCTGCCCATGAACCTAACAACACCAAACAAACTACCTTGGGGTGCAACCACCTACTACTACTCGTCACTACCTCTTTTGGCATTGCTGGTACCATACACGTCCTCTTGTTCTGCAAATTTTGGACTCCCCGCTGTTCTGTCTAACCCTTTATGTGAATCCACTTTATTAACCCTCACTCTCCTTCTCTCCCTCAGCCGAGAAACTGTCGCCCAGGCTCCCAGCTCCTAAGCTGCGGGATTCCCGGCTGCAGGCGGTCAGCGCCCCTCTAGCCCGATGCTCGAGGCCGCAGACACGGACCCAAGGCCCTACAAGTCGGCAACTGCATGACTTTTCGACCGCCCCCCTCCCCCACCTCCGCTGATTATTAAATACAGTAGCTCCTGCCAAAATATTAGTCCACGTCCCCTGGCGCAGTGCCCCACCAATAGAGACTTAGCTCGTGATCCCCCTCTTCTCTATCCAGCCTACGGGATCCAACTCTCAGGGCCTCGCCTTACTAAAATGCATAGGCTCTCCTTGGCTGTGCCTTCACCACTAAATATCTTTAATGCTATCAAATTTGGGTCAACCTGGATCGGAAAGCTACTGATAAGCTGCATTAATCCAGCAACCCCACTGGCCCCTGGGCTAATTGAGTGGCTCCTTTTTGAGGTACCATCATGTCGGGCCCTATATGGCTCCTTTTACTGCCCCTTCTTCTGCTGATACCAGCTGCCCAGCATTGGACACCTGAACTACCATCATGTTTGGTCTACAACGGCACCTTGTGCTGTATACCACATAGCAACTTATCCTTTAATTGCCTCCGTGATTCCAAGTACCAGTACCTCGAACCCTGCTCTTGGACCACACATACCAGTAGTACTTATAACACTCCCCCACCACAAGGCCCACCTCCCACCACGCAGACTTCTATCTCCTCCCCGCCTATTGTGGTAGGGGTACTAGCTCTTGCTACAACAGATCAGCTCTTCTATGGTGGCTACTTTCCAGTCCCTAAAAACATCAGATCTACTAGACGGGAGAAAGGCAAGAATTACAAGCTTATAATTAGCGCTCTTAGAAAAATCCTACTTATCCTCCTGCTTTGTTCAGGCAACGTAGAACTCAACCCTGGCCCCCAGAAGCTATTGCTTTGCCAGCAGAACTAGCAAATTTAAAGGAATAAACTTCTTGCATATTAACGTATGTAGCCTCCTTAAAAGATAACCTTAATACAAACCTGGGTAAATCATACCTCTCCTGACATACTTGTGATTTCCGAAACTTGGCTTAGACCCAGCACCACTGATAGAGAAGTAAACATACCCAACTATGCCTTGTTCAGAGCTGAGAGGCATGCCAGAGGAGGAGGGGTAGCTATCTACGTTAAAGACAAATTTTCTGCCTCCTGCTTATCCTCGGCATCTGTTGCCAGCGAATTCAAATGCCTAATTCTCAAAGTGGAAATTACACAGACTACTGCACTCTGCGTAATAGGATGCTACAGACCACCGTCTGCTGGCCTACAGCTTGTGTCATATCTAAGTGACAAGTTGGGACAGGGGCTGCCAGAAACTATTATTTTAGGAGACCTCAACTTTGACTGGCTCTCTAACACAGCTGCCCCCCTTGCATCCTTCTGTGATGAACATGGGCTGACGCAACTTATTACTGAACCAACACACCCAAACATGAAGAACCCCAGTAAAAGTACACTTTGGATGTGCTAATGGTGAGCAAACCTCATGTCTTCTCCACGCTGATGTCTTCTTCTCAGGCGCCAGCGACCATTGTTTTATTGCGGGAGTAAGATCCACCAACAACCCAGCACCCATCAGCAAGTTCTCTATGAAGAGATCCAGGCGCAACTTCAATGAACATGCCTACCTAAACGAGCTTAAGTACTCCCCTGAGTGGCAAGATTTCTACCTGGCCAAAACGATTACGTCAGCTTACAATATCTTCCACAACATTCTATCAAGGGCCCTTAATAAGTATGCTCCCCTTATTAAAGTTCGAACTAGGACCAAAACCTGTAAATGGTTCACCCTCAGATCAAGTCCTTGCTTCTAGAAAGAGATAAGCTCTGGAAAAAGCACGCAGACTGAACACTGCAAAGGACTGGAACCAGTTCAGGGAGACTACGAAATTTATGTACCAAAACAATCAGAGAATGAAGGCCACCTTCTTCAAATCGAACTCGACTCTGCCACAAAGAGCCCAATCAAGCTCTGGAACACAATCAGTGATCTGCTAGGCCACTCCCAGGAAATTCACTCCCGACCAAGATTACCTCTGGCAACTTGACTATAACCGAAAAGATGGATATACTTGACGCATTCAATAACCACTTTGCTACTGCAGGCATGGCATTTGATAACTCCCCTGCAAACATACTTCGCTCCCAGACTGCCAGCCAACTGCCTGAAACTCCGATAGCTTAGCCGCCTTTCTCACTTCAACCTGCCACACTGAAAGAGGTAGAGGAGGGCAACAAAGATGATACGAGGGCTAGGGGATTTGACTTACGAGGACAGACTTGAGGAGCTCTGCCTGTTTTCATTGGAGGAGAGGAGAGACAGGGGGGACATGATTGAGGTCTTCAAGTACCTCAAGGGAATAAATAGGGTAAACATGGAGGGGATCTTTAGACTAAAGCAGGGAGGCATCACCAGAGGGCATGGTTTGAAGTTGGAAGGTGGAAGGGTGAGGGGGGAAAAGAGCAGGAGGTTTTTCACTGAGAGGGTGGTGGACCCTTGGAATGCTCTGCCTGGTGAGCTGGTTCAGAGATCCACAGTGGAGGGCTTTAAGAGAGGGTGGGACAGACACAGAAAGTGGATGTATCAGATGATGGCCTGTCCCGGGGGGGGGGGATGGATGATCGGGGTTTCTGGAGCACAAGGGATGGGAGGGTCTCGGCACCCAACTAAGGATCTAGGTTCGAGCAGACTCGATAGACCATAAGGCCTAATCTGCTGGCAAATAGTATGTTAGTATGTTAGTACCTCTTGCTTCAGTTGGATACTAGAAAAAGTGCTGGGGCCGACTCCCTTGACCTTTACTTCCTAAAAATTGCCTACCACGTACTAGCAATACCCGTCACCCACCTTTTTAACTTATCCCTGTCTCAGGGCACCTTACCACCTATATGGAAGACAGCACATGTCATACCACTGTTCAAATCAGGTGACCGTGGCGATCTCAATAACTACAGGCCAATTTCCCCCCTTCCGGTCCTGTCCAAGCTCCTAGAGAAAATTGTAAATGCACAGCTGAGGACTCACCTTGAGTCTAGGGAACTGCTAAATCCTATGCAGTCCGGATTCAGAGCTAAACATAGCACTATCTCAGCCCTCACAAGTTACTAATGACTTGCAGCGTAATCTTGAGAAGCAAAAAACTTTATTTGTGCTGTTTTCCTTGATCTAAGCAAGGCTTTCGACACCGTCGACCATATCTGCTCCTCTCCGCCCTTCAAACCATAGGTGTGGACCCCTCCTCTCTGCGTTGGTTCACTGACTATCTTACAGGGTGCCTTCAACAAGTTAAAGCCGAAGGAGGCCTGTTCCCCTTAAAAACTCTGCAAAGAGGGGTACCTCAAGGTTCTATATTAGGGCCCTTACTTTTTGCAATCTACATTAATAACATCGACTACTGTATAAAAGCCAACATCCATCTGTTTGCAGATGATACAGTTCTCACGTGAGTCACCCAACACCTGAAGCTGCCTGCAATGACCTACAGTCAGAATTCAACCTTTGCAAAGCCAACTCCTCCAAAAAAAGCTACTCCTTAATGCCAAAAAACTAAAGCGATGGTCCTCTCTCCTTTTATCCGTACAGCTAACCCTGTGTCCAGTGGGACAGTTCCCCAAATTACCACAGTTCTAGGTGAAAAACTAGAATTTGTTACAAAATTCAAGTATCTGGGAGTTTGGATAGACCATAGACTCTCCTTCATTGAACATATCGAGGACTTGCTAAAACGACTTCGGCAAAGGCTTGGACTGTTTTTTAGAATCAGCCAATTTCTCACCAGAGATGCCAAGAAACAACTGGTCCAATCCATTTTCCTATCATTGGTTGATTCGCTGACTTCCTCTACAGCCAATGCCCCAACTCTTACATGGCTAAACTGGACACACTCTACCATCGAGCACTGAGGTTTATAGCAGGACTCCCCTTGACATACATCACTGCACCCTATATGCGGTAGTGGGATGGACATCACTAAAGTTCAGGCGCCACAAGCCGCTCTCTGGACCTATAGAGCCATCTCTAATAAGCTGCCTTACTATATCTCCTGCTGTCTTCCCTGAGTATAATTTGGAAATCTGGCGTTAAGAAGTTACTCAGCTATTACACTTAAAGTACCCAAAGCAAATCCGCCGGCAGGGCAGCCATAAACTTGCTACCTACCTTATGGAGCGATCTACAAAAACCCTCAAATTAAGCACTCTAATCGGTATAAATGCTTTCAAGATGCTTTATTTCCGTACAATCAGAGAAGTATGTAACTGCTTCACCACTCAGACCCAATACGGTGTCTGCACTGGTATATAGCCACGCCTAGACCCAATTTTAAGTACTGCCCCCCCCAGCTTGCTCCCCACCAGCCTAATTGTTCTCTCTCTTATCCCCCTGTCTTATCAACACTAGGCCCAGCCATCCCCTTATTCTTCCTTTCCCAACCTCGGATAGGAGCTCACTATCCTGGGTTGTGACATCCTACCATGCCCCGTACTTTATAGCATTCAATCCCGGGGCTCACACATACTCCCTTTCTCTATCCACCTTCTCTACATCCAGCTTTACTAACTCCTTTCTGTGCACCGTGCCCTCCTAGCCTTTCTCCCCCTACTTCCCTCCCTCTCTTCCCCCCTACCTTCACCTCTACCTGGTGTATATTTTAATTTTTATTTTTTTCTTCCGTTACTTCCTCCTGCAACCTTAGATAACCTGCTTTATCTTCCTATAGACACTTCTATGTATGTAATACCATGTAATCTGTACAATATCTGTATAATTCTATGTACATATGAACTTCTTTTTCTTCCTCTCTGTAAAGAGTATTATCTGTATTGCCTTGTAAATACCTGTGTTGACCTGTATATACAATTGTTCATGCTCCACCCAGGTCCATCTTGCAAATGAGCTTCTGCTCAACGATGAGCGCCTGGTTAAATAAAGACTTGATTGATTGATTGATTGAACCTAACATCCTCACCCCTGGGTCCACCATCAATACCTCTGTTTTACTTGAGTTCAACCTAAGCCAACTGGTACTCATCCAGTTCTGTATCTCCAGCAGGCAGTTGTTAAACACTGTGATTGAATCAGACTCCTGCTCAGGCATGAAAGACATGTAGAGCTGAGAATCATCAACACAGCAATGAAAACTCAGACAATACCATCTCACAATGTCCCCCAATGGAAGCATATACACCGCAAATAACATGGGGGACAACACTGAACCCTGTGAAACCCCACAAGGTAGGCAGCGAGGGGCCGAGGAATTAATCCCCGACACCTCTCTCTGAGTCCTGCCCTCAAAGAAGGATCGAAACCAACTGTGGACCACCCCTCTTAGTCCACAGAAGAACCACAGGTGCTCAAGCATCACTCCATGATCTAAGGTTTCAAATGCTGCTGAGAGATCAAGGAGAACCAAGATGGACCGAGCTCTCTGATCTCTTGCCATCAAGAGATCATTTAGTACACATACCAGGGATGTCTTAGTGCTATGCCATTTCCTGAAGCCAGACTGGATAGGGTCATAGATACTGTGGCTGGTTAAATGATCCTCCAGTTGCAAAGCGACCACCTTCTCAATAATTTTCCTAAAAATGGAAGTTTCAAGACCAGTCTGTAGTTTGCTGGGCAGTCGGGAAGTTTTTTTCTGAAGAGGGCAAACTACTGCCTCCTTTAAGGGATATGGAAAGATCCCTCTCTCCAATGAAGCCATCACTATCCCAGTCAGGATTGGGGCCGATGATCTCTACACGCCTCACTAATAGGAGAGTAGGGCCTAGATCCAGACTACAGTAGGTAGGACGCAAACTCTGGACAATCCTCACTATATCCATGACTGCCAGTTGGCTAAAGGCGAATGAAGTCAACTGGGCATTAGTGCTACTTAGTTGATTCATGCAAGACCCAATGGGAAGGCACTGGCTGATCTCATCCCTGATGATGGACACCTTATCAGCGAAGAACAGCGCAAACTCCTCACACTGTAACTGTGACAATGCTTGACTGGCATGAAGACAGGCTGGATTGTACAGCCTGTCTACTGTCCGGAAGAGCTGAGCTGGTCTATTCCTCACTGCAGCAATTTTCCTGGACAGGAACTCTGCCTTCTTATGAGAAATTGCTGATTGGTAGATCTTATAGTGATCCAACAGTCTAAGCTTGTCCACCTCCAGGCGAGTTTTCCACCAGCGTCTCTCCAATCTTCGACCCTGTCTCTTCAACCCACGGATGTCCCCGATAAACCATGGAGCCCCCGGGTGAAGAGTAGAGGGGTGAGCATGAGTTGGAGCAATGACATCCAGAGCCCCCACAATTGCCCTATTATAGGCCAGCACTAGGTGCCCTGGATCAATGCTATCCATTGTCAATCCCGAGAAGTCCAGCTCCGTCATTAGGCCCTCCAAAGTAACTCCTCCCAAAGGATGGAACTGTACTATCTCCTTAGGGACAGGCCTCTTTCGTGGGGGCTGCAAAACTGAACCTCAGGGCATGATGGTCAAACCACCCAATAGGCTCCACCTCCACATTGGAGATTTCCATCCCCAGATGGAATATCAAGTCTAATGAGTATCCCCTTTCATGAGTTGCAGAGGTAACAACCCATGTCAGGCCCTATGACTCCATCAATTGGAGGAGGTTTTGTCCAAAAAAGTGAGTTCATTGTCAACCCAGGCACTGAAGTCCCCCAGAATTAACCATCAGGGGGGCACCAATACCCTCTCAGCGACAAAGTCTGCAACCTCCCTCAGGAATTCCCTCCCATAACCTGGTGGACAATAAATGAGAAGGACCCTGTAGCCTGCATCTGCACCACAATACACTCAAAGGAGTTGGTACATCCAACTGACACCTCCCTAAGATCCAGTTCATGTCTAAAACAGACTGCAACCCCCCCACCCCTATGGTCCACTCTCTGAATCACCGAGAACCCGGCCGGAACCACAGACTCTAAAATAGGGCCCGCATTCTCATCCTACCAGGTCTCGGTGATGCAAGCCATGTCAACCGATACAACAAGATCCGCCACCACTGTGGTCTTATTCCTGGTAGACCTGGCATTGCTTAACGTCACCCAAAAGGGACGAGTATCCAATGATGACTCCACTTCCTGCTTGGCCAAGTCAGTGCCCTTGGGTATGGGCACAAGGCAAGGTAAGCCTCACTTCTGTATCCATTTCACCCCAGGGTGTCTCCTGGTTCTGTCTCTATCCGCCCACTCCTTTCCCAGCCCCCCCAAGATTTCTAGGATCTCCTATTCCTTACACTCCTCTGTCTCAAAATGCCGAAAACTCTGCAATTTTTATAAACTTCTGGAGGAAGTGAAGGGTATTCAAATGGACGGAGATCCTTTAGTCTTGAGGGGGAGTACCACCTGACTATCCTTAATACCTCAACACATATTTCAAATAGTCTAAATAACACTGTGTCTGCTTTACAACCCCACACAGCCAACGCTTCCTCCCCTTTATATTTAAAAAACATACAATTATTAAACCCTCATCAAACCAACCCTTTAAATAATAAAAACCCACCCTCTTGTAATTTCAATAGTAACCCCTCCCCTCCCCCCCTCTCTCTCTCTCTCTCTCTGTACTCCTGAAATGATTTGGAATGCAGGTAACAAAATAAAGAAGCTGTTGGGAAGAAATTTAGTAGTGATTCTCCTTTAAGTTAAAAGGGGAGGAAATGAAATGAAAAGCCTCTTGTATTTATTTTTTGTCATAAGTTGTAATTCTAGAAGGTGACCATCAGGCTGCACCGGGATTGAGGGGATCAGGAGCTCAGAGGAAACAGAAGGCTGCAGGTTTGTAGGACCTGCATCTGGAAACCAGAATTTTGGGGTATATCCAGTTCACAGAGGCAGAGATCGAGAGTACACGGTGTGATGAAGCCATTGAGAGGTGGAACACTTGCTTTCCTACCTTTATTTTGAGTGCACTAGCTCACAGTTTGTTTCGCATTGTGGTAATCCTTCTTTTTCTCCCTGGAACATCTGCAATTAAAAATTATGCCCCTAGATAGAGGGGGTTACATTTTTATGTTTGCTTGCATGCATGTGCAAGAAAAATAGTGCCACCACATGAGTTTTCGTAGGTGTGGCACCCCGCTTCCAATGCCCTGATCCTTTTTGCAGGTGTGGTCACACTGCACCATGGAATATCCGAGCTGTCTATGACAGCAGTTCAGATGCAGTGGTGTACAGTTGAAAGAGAAAGACCTCTACAGTCAGCGGTGGTATCGTGTAGGCAATTTGCATACTGCCATGCCGTCAGCAGTATACAGATTGCTTACACGTCACCACCGCTAATTGTAGTTGTCAAACTGTACACCACTGCATCTCCCGCTGGCATACTGTGTCCCCCCCCTTTTGTTGTGTGCCAAGAGGGTGCCCAATTCCCCTCAGCTCATGCACACACCCCCAAGCACACTGTATGTCCGACGGGATGCCCAATCCCCGTCGGCTCCAGTGCCCCACAAAAAACAAACTTCCAGGTGCCATGCTGGGAGCCCACCCCAGCATGGCAAAAGTCCATCGTCCTCATGTGCTCCCACCACACTGTATGGCCAATGAGGGTGCCCAATCCCCCATTGGCTCCACTGCACCCCCAAACAAACTTCCAGGTGCCATGCTGGGAGCCCACTCCAATGTGGCAAAAGTCTTACGTTGTCTTTGTTAAAAAAAAAAAAAACCTATACCAAAAGAAAATGATCCCTCATTGACTGTCTTGCCCCCACCCAACTCACACCCACCCTCTGTGTACCCCACATCTCCACACTCCCTCACCCCATACTTACCTCTGGAGGCTGGC
The DNA here is from genome assembly GCA_016271365.2 of Neoceratodus forsteri. Classification (NCBI taxonomy): domain Eukaryota; kingdom Metazoa; phylum Chordata; order Ceratodontiformes; family Ceratodontidae; genus Neoceratodus; species Neoceratodus forsteri. The sequence continues at coordinate 140,435,877 of CM057449.1, read as the reverse complement.
ATGACAATCGTTGATGGACCAGGAACATATCTGCACTCTTCAAAGTCAACGGCAAACTGAAGAAATGCTGGTAAGCTGTATAATGGCATAAATAGGGATTTTTCAACTTTGGTGCATATCTCAGTCTTTTTTTTTTTTTTTTAAATTTTCAACATGGGGTTCTTAGAACCCCATCTCATGAATTCAGTGACTGTCATCTGGTTATTCGGTCTTGAAAGGTGATTTTGCGGTCACTGCGCAAAATCACCTTTCGGGACCAATTGATGAAACAACAGTGTCACTATTCATGAGGTGGGCTCTCAAAAAGCCTATGTTGCAAATCTGGTGAAAAAATTTCCCCAGATGACTGTGTAACAAGCATGCATTGCACAGTTTCCATGCACATTTGCACATTCACAAATTTATATTTTCACTCCAGATTTTCAACATTGGCATTTTTTCACACCTCCTTATGAACAGTAAAGCTGTCATTTTTTACATTCTGGCTGAAATGTATTTTCGCACTTCCAGTGCAGAATAGTGCAGTTGCCGTGGGAAATCAGTGTTTGGGACAGATTAAGAAAATCATAGTGATACTGTTCATGAGCAGAGGTCCTAAAATGCCTATGTTGAAAATCTGGTGACAAAAGTCCATAAAATGACTGTATTACAAGCGTGCATTGCGCAGTTTCTACGCACCCTCGTAATTTCATGAATTTGTAATATTTTCACTCCAGAGTTTCAACATTGGTATTTTTCACACCTCCTTATGAACAGTACAACTGTCATTTTTCACATCCTGGCTGAAAATGTGTTTTCACACTTCCGGCGAAGAATAGAGCGGTCGCTGTGAGAAATCAATGTTCAGGACAGATTCAGAAAATCACAGTAACGCTGTTCATGAGCCGAGGTCTCAAAATACCTATATTGAAAATCTGGTACAGAAAATCCCCAAAATAATTGCGTTACTTATTTATTTATTTAACAGATTTTAGGATTACAACCTTTGAGTCAGGTACTCATTTACAAAGGCTCCGCATCAGAAAAAACAAACATAAACACTTAATACATATAGATATACAATGGCAGCTAAAGGTTACCATTTTTTCAGTTATACAACATTGCAGAATCATGATCAGTTATACATTGCATTGAATGTCTTACGGAGAGCTGTATTTTACAGTTTTCAAGAGAACAATAAGTTTGCTGATAGAGGGAGGGAGTAACAGGTTTGATATTTACAGTGAAGTAAAGAATTAGACAGATATCTTGCGAGTGCAGCCACAGGAGGCATTGTTAATAGGTAATGTTTGGTAGCCCTATCAGTAGGAGCTCAGTGGCGGGTCGGTCCCATAAGATGATAGACAGATGATCCAGCACTAGCTGGTACATTGGCAGCACCGTGAAATGAAAATGTGCTCTTTGAGGGCTGACTTGAAAGGTCCTAATTTGGAGATGGAGGAGACATCGGAGGGGAGTTTGTTGTACCAGACTGGGGCCCTGTGTGGGAATGACCTTTGGGCTAAGGAGATTCTAACCCTCAGGATGGACCACACCCATCGGTTGGCAGTACGGGTGTTCACCATGGTGTGGGAGGATAGGAGAGAGGCAGAAACCCCTAAGGAGGTATGCCCCCGGTGTATTTTCTTTGTGAGGAGACATGTTTGATAAAATAGCCTTTAATCCAGGGTGAAGAGATTTGTGAGGGCATATAGGGTACAACTATGGGTATGCTTGTCTGCCCCGGAAAGGAGTCTGCACACTTCATTTATGGCCAGGTGGATTTTGTTAAGGGCTGTGTGGTCAGCAGCCGAGTAGATAATGAGTCCATAATTGACTAGGGAGAGGACTGTGGAGGTGACAGCCAGATTAAGGGCTCCCAGAGGTAGGCAATCTTTGTTCAGATACAATAGGCCTATACGGACGTTTATGGCTGATGATAGAGTGTTAATGTGTGAATGGAAGGAGAGGCTGGAATCAAATGTAAGGCCCAAGTATTTATATGTATGGACCTGTTCTAGAGGAAGGAGAGAGTGGGAGAGGATTGTTAGCTGCGCATTCTTGGCCTTATTCTGTCAGTGGGCAAAGAACATGGGCTTTGTCTTTTTTACATTCACCACAAGTCTTTGGTCTATGAACCAGTTTTCAGTCTAGTTAAATGTATGTTGGAGGGAGGACTGCAATACTGTGGGATCTGGGTGTCAGGCAAAAAGAACCGCATTGTCTGCACAGGGTAGTAGGTTGCTGGAGCAGGAATTGGGCAAGGTGTTTAGGTAGATGCTGAATAATAGAGGGCTGAGGATGGAGCCCTGGGGAACCCCAGAGTGGACAGGCAGGGTGGTTTAGAGGGTGTTGTTTATTTTGACACATTGTGATCTAGCTGTGAGGTAACTGGTAAACCAGGAGATGGGTCCTTGGGACAGACCTATGTGGCGGAATGTGCTTAAGAGTAAGGGGTGGGAGACTGTAACAAAGGCCTTTGACAGGTCGATGAAGACAGCTCCAGCTAGGTGTTTTCTATCCAGTGTAGAGGGAATAAAATTAGAGAACTCAGTGAGAGCCATAGTTGTGCTGTGCCCAGATCTGCTTCCTGCAAAGTAGATTATGAGCAAGCAGTTACTCAGTGAGTTGGGTGGCTATAATTTTTTTGAGAGATTTCAAGAGTGGTGGGAGAATGGATATGGGACAGTAGTTCTTGAGGGAGGTGCTGTCACCACTCTTCAGTATTGGGGAGACTGTGGCAGTCTTCCAGTCCGGGGGAACTGCCCCAGACCTAGGGAGTGGTTAATGAGATAAGTCAGTGGGGAGAGGACTGTATCTAGTACTTGATGTAAGATTCTCATATCAAAAGAATCTTTGCAATAGCAAGAGCCACTGAGTGCTTTTATGACATAAGGCCTTGCCTCATTCGTAGAGATCACCCTGAGATGGAAGGAGGGATGCTGGGTGTTAGGGGGCGGGGTTGCAGGAGTGGGATCAAAGAAGTTATTTGGGACTACTGCATTAAGGTCAGTGAATGATGAGTTGAGACAGTTGGCGATGGCCAGTGGGTCGGTGGTAGGGACATTGATTACAGTTAGTGGGGGGGGGGACAGAATTTGCCTTTGAGTTCCTTGATATTGTCCCAGAAGAAAAAATGACTCACCTTAGCAATGTTGTTTCTTCTAATGGAGTCTTGCCATATTATGACATATGCAGTGAGCCCCAACCTTAGAACTGCTCCGGAGGTGAAAGAGTTAACTTCCATGCCAGGCATGGAATCTTGAGCGCGAGCTCGGGTTCAGAACTCTGTCTGTTGTTCTTCAAACTCAAACTGTCAGATCTTTATGAGCAAAACTCACTAAGGTTCTGTGTGGAAGCTGTAAACCTACACTAGCCAACTGGCTACTAAAATATTAACACATTTTTTGGTCCCAAAACCAAGACTCAAGTCAGGGGATCCAAAAATGAAAAACACAACAGTAAGCACCCCAGAAAAAAAGGGGGTGAAGAAAAACAAAGTGGGCAACTACAAGTGCCAACAGTGCACTGCTCAACCACATCCCAAAACAGAGGTTCTGAGAGGGGCAGGCAGGGGGGGAGGTCATAATATAGCAAGACTCCATTAGAAGAAACAACATTACTAAGGTGAGTAATTTTTCTTCAAACAACATGAAGTCTTGCTATATTATGACAGCAGTACCTCCATGAAGGAGGGCCAGAACCTACTTAGGAAACAGGCTCTGAAGCACAGCTGTGCCAAACCGAGCATCACTCCTAGCCTGGATGTCCAGGGAGTAATGCTTGGTGAAAGTGTGAACTGTTTTCCAGGTAGCTGCTTGACATATCTCTATGAATGGGATGTCCCTGGCTGCAGCCAGGGATGCAGCTGAACCTCTGGTAGAGTGAGCCCTCAGGCCTGAAGGGGGAACCTTACCCAGTTTTTGGTAACAAAATTGGATACAAGAGACGATCCACCTGGCAATGGATCTTTTAGTGGCAGGTTTCCCTTTGCCCACCTCACCATAAGTGAGGAACAGTTGGAGGGAATCAAACCTGTGACCCTTGGTACACTCTATGTAGTAACTAAGGGCTCTTTTGACATCTAAACTGTGTAATCTCCTCTCACAGAGGAGGAATGGTCAGTGAAGTACACAGGGAGAGAAATGGATTGATTAAGGTGAAAGTCTGAGACCACTTTAGGCAAGAACTTTCTGTTAGTTCTGAGGACCACTTTATCCCTATGAAAGGAGATAAAATTAGGCTCCACTGACAATGCTTGTAGTTCACTTATGCGCCTGGCAGAAGTGATGGCTACCAAAAACACAGTTTTCCAAGTCAAGTACTTAAGCTCTGCTGAATACAAAGGCTCAAAGGGGGGTTGCATAAGCTGAGCAATGCACATATTAAGATCCCAGGCAGGGGCAGGGTCCCTGAATGGAGGGTTGGTGTGAAGCAACCCTTGAAAAACTGGAGAATACCGGATGAGCTGAAAGGAAGAGGGTTTACCTGCTGATAAGAAAGCAGATACGGCTGCCAGGTGCACTTTTAGGGTAGCTGGTCTCAGCCCAAGGATTCAAATGTACCATATAATCCAGAACTGTAGGCAAACCAGCAGACTCTGGGGAAATATTCTTGCCAGAGCACCATATGGAAAATCTCTTCCATTTGGAATTATAAGTAGCCTTTGGAAGGCTTCTAGAAGCCTTCAAGATATCGAGCACCCTTGGAAAGATATAGGTCAGCAAACTCTAACTCTTCAAGAGCCAGGCCTTGAGATTGAGAGATTTGAGATCTGGTACCAAACCCTCCCCTGGGCACAGGTTAACAGATTGTGATTCCTGGGGAGACACAGGGGAAGGTGGACTGCTAAGGACAAAAGGAGTGGATACCAGGGCTGTCTGGCCCAGTCTGGAGCAATCAGAATCATCTTGCAAGGTTGAGATCTGATTTTGACTAGCACCTTGAACAGGAGAGGGAAGGGGGAAAAGCATAGAGAAACTTCCCTTCCCAGTTGAGAAGGAAGGCATCCAGAGGGACTGAGCCCAACACTGGGGGCCTGCAGCAAAAAAGAGGAAGTTGGTGATTGTCTGGGGCTGCAAAAAGATCTATCTGAGGAGTGCCCCACCTGGCAAATACTACCTCCAGAATTAGGGGATCCAGTGACCATTCGTGATGGCCCTGGGAAATCCTGCTGAGAGCATCTGCCAGGACATTGTCCTTGCCTGGGAGGTGAACTGCAATAAGGGAGGTGTTCAGGGAATAAGCCAGAGACAATAACTTCATTGCTTCGGTGCACAAGGCCATAGACCGAGTGCCCCCTTGCTAGTTGATGTACCACATTGTGGTGGTGTTGTCCGTCCTGAGCTGAACCACTCTGTTCTGAACAGACGTGGAAAAAACTTGAAGTGCTAGAAAAACTGCTCTGAGTTCCAACAGGTTGATGTGGAGCAGAGATTCCTGAGGGGACCACAATCCCTGGGTGGTGAGGTCGCCCATGTGAGCTCCCCACCCCAAGAGGGATGCATCTGTAGTAAGGGTCAAGGAGTGAGACTGAGGGATGAAGGGAATCCCTTGTCTCAGATTGCTCTGATCCTGCCACCACTGCAGGGCCTGTATCAGGGTTCGAGTTACTGGGATCAATTTAGTTAGAGGATCTCTCTTTTGAGACCAGAAGACTCTCAAATGGAACTGAATGTTCCTCATCTGAAATCTTGCTCCCTGCACTACTGCTGTGGAAGCAGCCATGTGCCCTAGGAACTGCAGAAAATGCCTTGCTGGTTGAGAGACCTGCAGAGTGAAGGAGGAGGCCAGAGAAACCAGGGTCCTTGCTCTTTCTAGAGGAAGGAAGGCTCTGGCCTGTTGAGTGTTCAGTTCTGCACCTATGAAGGTAAGTAGCTGAACAGGCTCTAGAACTGACTTTGGGAGACTGAGAAGGAAACCTAGAGATGTAAGCAGCTGCTGAGTAACCTGAAGGTGTAATTTGACTTATGCTGGAGACTGGCCCACTATGAGCCAGTCGTCCAAGTAAGGAAAGATGGCAATCTTTTGCCTTCTTAAATGAGCAACTGCTACTGCCAGGCATTTTGTGAATACCCTTGGGGCAGAGGTGAGGCCGAAGGGCATTGCTCTGAACTGATAATGGCCTGAGGGCAGTTCGAATCTGAGGTACTTTCAGTGGGAGCTTCTTATGAGAACATGGAAGTAGGCATCCTTGAGGTCCAGGGACACTAGCCAGTCCCCTGGCCTTAGAGAGTGTAAAATAATTCCCAGAGTCACCATTTTGAATCTTGGTTTTAAAAGGTGCTTGTTTAGGTATCTGAGATCCAGGATGGGCCACCATTCTTCTGTCTTTTTTGGGGTAAGGAAGTACCTGGAGTACAGTCCTTTGCCCTGGTGTAGGGGAGGAACCCTTTCTACAGCTCTGAGAGCCAGGAGGGTTGAAACTTCTGTTTCTAGGGCGAGAACTTCTGATGGATTTGCAGGTGGAAAGGATCTGGTTCTCATCTTTGGAAATTTTTTGAAGCTGAGAACCAGTCCCTGGCTTACTACCTCCAGGACCCACTTGTCTGATGTTAAAGACTACAGGCAATGGAGAATCGGCCCTGGTCGTCCCATCAGGGAGCTTGTTTGGCAGGGGCTTTAGGCTAGGGGTGGGAGCAGGCCTGCTCGTACCCCGGCTGCCTCTCCCTCTGAAGAACCCCCTCTGAGCATAGGCTGAAGAGAAGGCCTGGGCTTGGTAAAAAGGCCTGTGAAGAGGCCTGCCCCTGCCCCTGGAAGGCTGCCTCTGAGGAGTGGCCTGCCTTTCCTTGGCCTGTGCACTCCTATAGGTAGTTCTATACTCATCCATTTTCTTCATGTAATTCTCTGTCTGCTCCCCAAACAGAGAGTTACCCACAACAGGAAAATCCATGGCCTTAGCCTGGGTATCCTGTGACAGGCTAGTACACCTGAGCCAAGCTATTCTGCGAAAATCCACAGATGTAGCCATGACTCTTGAAGATACATCATTAGAGTCCACTGCAGCATGAAATTGCACCTTGTATGCCTCAATACCATCAGCAGCCACCTGCTCCAGCTGCTTGGCAAGCTGGCCAGGGACCTGTTTTGCTAGAGGCATAACAGTATCCCATCTGGATTTCTGGTATCTTGCAACATAGGCCATATAATTTGCCTGTCTGAGTCCCAAGGATGCTGCCATGTACTGTTTCTTTTCCATGGCATCAATCCTCCTGGAGTCCTTGTCAGGGGAGAGTGAAGCCAAGGGAATATTTGCCTTATCACAGGCTGCAGCCTACACTACCCCAACATGGCTGCATTGTTGTGAAAGGAACTCCGTATCAGAGCCTGACAATGTGTACCTCTTGTCCATTTTTTTATCCACAGGAGGTATAGTGTGAGGAGCTTTTAAAATCTTTATTGTCTGTTTCCTAAAAGATTTATGTAAGGGAATAGACAGTCTCCTGGACTCTGGGATATCCATCATTTCTACATAGTCAGGCTCCTTCTGTTCGTCCACAGCTTCTTCCAAAGGAAGCTGGAGTATTTCAGCCACCTTTTTATAAAACATAAAATGAGAAGGGGACTCAGAAAGCCTAGGGGGAGACACTCCTAAAGGTCTGTCTGGGGAGATGTCCAGTTCAATGGGCACATCCAGACTTTCAAAATCACATTCACTCTCTTCATAATCTTCCTCCCCCTCCTCCGGTTCATAAAATTCCTCTATATCATATTCTTGAACCGGTGGCTATGACCGAACACGACAGCTTACCTGATGGTGCAGTTCGGTCAGAACGAGAAAGCGACTGGACAATTTTGATCGCTTTGGCTATCTCTGCAGTGGTTGGAGAAGGAAATTTTGGCTTCACACCTGCTGATTTTCTATTCCTTTTTGCTGGGACTGACTCCTCCGAGTCAGCTCTCCGTTTGCCTGAGGAAGTCTCGCCCTGGTCAGAGGGCACTCCCTCCGGTTCGGTTGGCACCGAACCGGGCTGGCCATCTGGGTCAGCGGACTTCTTGGCCTCTCGTTCCCTGAGCCTACCAACTCTCTTATCCAGGGTTGCTGCAGGGAAATTCTTGCAAATCTGGCAGTCTGCATTGAGGTGGTCAAACCCCAGACAATAAACACATGTGGTGTGTGGGTCAGCCTTGGCAAAGGCTTCCCCACAGACACTACAGTGCTGAAACCCAGTGGGCCCGGTTTTCCTTTTGGATTTCTCAGACATAGTGCCAGCCTAACCAAAAACTTGCCTGTTTACGGCAATCCGCCAACAAGACACCCTTATCGGTTCCCAACCGTGTCACGGGTCGTGGAAAAAAATGTAATGAAATCCATTTTTTTTAGAACCGATAAGAACCGGGAACCGCACTCTAAATTGCAATTTAATAAAGTTTAACAACAACCTGATTGGTTCAAACCGAACCGATAATATCGTTTCCAAGTTCCACACAGAAATAATGTAAAACCTATTTATTACTTACGATACCACAGACAGAGCTTGATCCGACCGGTTGTGGTTTAAATATAGACAAAATGCGGTTTAAAAAATGAGAAATTACACTTTTTAACTGACAAAATGAACCGAGCAGCAGGAGAAATCTCCGGAGCGACTGTTCAGTGAGGCGGAGTAAAGAATCTAACAGTTTGAGTTTGAAGAACAACAAACAGAGTTCTCAACTGAGCTCGCGCTCAAGATTCCATGCCTGGCATGGAAGTTAGCTCTTTCACCTCCGGAGCAGTTCTAAGGTTGGGACTCACTGCATATGTCATAATAAAGCAAGACTTCATGTTGTTTGAATAACCAAGCATTCCATCAGAAGGAGGAAAGGGTCATTTTGTAGTAGCCCAATTTGGCCTGTTTTAGGGCCCAAGTGCATCTGTTACAAGCTGCTTTATAGGCTTGCCTCCATGCTGGATGCGACTGCTTTATGCCAGAGATCATCTCTGTGCTTTAGCTGTTGGAGCAGTGCAGGCTTGACCCAGGGGGCATTACTTTCTTGGATTGCACTTTTGCTAGTGGGGCATAGATGTCTCATGCTTTATTAAAAGAACAGGTGAAATAATCAAGGGCTTCATCTATAGTAGGGGCCCGGGAGATGGGGGACCAGTCCCATTGAGATAAGTATTTTCTTAGTTTTGTGAGGCCTCCAGCTCAGAGATGATGCCGGGCAATATAGTTTGGTTTGGGTTTCTGCTGAAGACACGACCAGGAAGAGTGAGTGATCGCTAAGGGAGTCCGGAAGGACCACCAGGTCAGAGATTCTGTGGGGGTGGTTGGTGAGGAGAAGGTCAATCAGGGTGCTAGAGCCATTAGTAGGGTTCACCCTGATAGGTTGGCTGAGCAGCTGGGTCAGGTCCAGTGCAGTGAAGGTGTCCTTGGCGTGGGAAGCCGATCTGGCAAGCCAGTTCACATTTAAGTCTCCAACTATGATGTGTTCCATTTTTTTGGGGGGGAGCCAGAGATGTAGTTAGCAAGGGATTGTATATCAGAGCTTGGTTCCTTGAGGGAACATATGCAACAGTAAGAATTACAGGGACTCTGGAGGGATCTGGAGTAAGTTTTAATGATAAGGCTTGGACACCATGGTCTAATGGAGGTGTTGGAAGAGCATGGCATATAACGGAGTCACGGACATACACAGCACACCCCCCACCACGTTTGCCGACTCTGTCAGCTCTGTGAAGGGTGACACCAGGGAGGGTGATCAAGGAGTAAGGTGTTTTTTGGAGAGCCAGGTTTCTGTGAGGGCTAGCACATCTGGCTGATGTTGCAGTATCCAGCAATGGAGACCTGCTGTCTTTTTGGTTAAGCTGCAAATGTTCATTGCAGCTATTCTAAGCCTGTGGTGCAACAGGCAAGGGCTGGGTGAGACAGGGCCCGGCTTAGGATGAACATTTCCTGAAATTAGTAGAAGAATGGCAAAGACTCTGAGGAGAGCAAAAGAACGTTGCCTTATTATTAAGTATAGCTGCCACCTAGTTATAGTGCGGGTAGTACATGGGACGGCCAGGGTGATAAGGGCTGGAAAGGATAGGAATGTGATCCGGCATGGAGGTTAACGGTGGCGCATGACTGCAGGGAGATATGTGGGGGGGGATGGGGGATGCATGACCGGCAGTGGCAGTGTGGGTGGCAGTCAGTGATGGTTCATGGGGATGGGAGGTGTGGGAAGAAGACCCTTGAGGAGAAGGCTAAGGGATCCAAGAAGTAGGATAGTAAAAGCGATCAGTAGGAGCCTGTGTGGTCCATGTGACAATGGGTGCCCAGCAAGTAGTGATAAGGGGGTAGTGGCCCAGTGTCGGTATAAGGGGGGGCACTCCAATACCCATAATTGTGGTGGTCTCTATGGTACAGCGATAGGGTGATGGACTATGGTTTGTTAAGGTGTAGTAATTTGCTCTATGGAAGAAGGACCCAGGACGAGAAGTGCTTAGGGAAGAGCAGTGGGAAGAGGAATGCAACCTCCAAGAGTTGTTGCCCTCTAGTGGCTTTGCAGTATAATTTGCAAATGGAAAAGTAGATAGTCTAAATATTCTATGCAGGTAACATCTACTAAGTGCAGTTATTAACTATTCTAAGCAGTAAAAGCAACAAGCTAGAAAAATTAACAATCCTGTTCCACTAAACAGTTGGTACTGGTAAACACAACATTAGCAGTTCTTCTATTAAAAAAGAGACAGCTCAGGAAAGGTAGAGTCAAGAGCCAGTAAGAGAAGCGGGAACAGCATTATGCCTAATCAGAGCTCAGGAGCAGAAGTAGTGCAGCTAAATGGCCTGAAAGGCAAAAAGCGACAAGTAAAATCCTGTTGGTAGCTGTGCACTGCTTTTCAAATTGTGTACCTGGTTGTAGGCTGAGAAGCAGGCGGGTCAGCACAAAACAGCTGCTGGGTTCAGAGCAGCTCCTATGGTTTGCAGGAGGAGGCAGTCACCTGTACCAGGCAGGATGCCTGTTTCCAGTGCGCCTTGTGCAGTTTCTACACATACTCATGACTTCATCAGTTTTTTTTTAGATTTTCACTCCAGATTTTTAACATTACCATTTTTGTACACCTCCTCACGAACAGTACAGCTGTCATTTTTTCACACTGTGTTCGAAAAGTGTTTTTGCACCTGTGGCACCAAATGGCACAGTCACTGTGCAAAATAACCTTTCAGCTAACAAATTGATAGTGTCACTGTTCATGCAGTGGGGTCACAAAAAGCCAATGTTGAAAACTTGGAGTAAAAATACCAAGAAATGACCAGGGCATTAGGGTTTCCGACCATAACACCCTACCCTGTTGAGACTGACAGGCATCAGGGGTGTTACTTGGGATTGTCAACAGTAATGCTCATGCCTTCCACCCCCACCCCACCCTGCAGCCAGTGACAGGCATCAAGGTATGCCTTGGACTCTTTGGCCCCAGAGTTCACCCCATTCTCCTATACTGCACCCATTTCAGCATATTTCCTTCTGGAATGAGGTAAGTGTAAAACCCAAACACTCCAAGGCACACTTCGATACTGATACTTGTCAGTGTCTGCAGGGTAGGGGTGGAGTTGGCCTCAGTTCAATACATCACTGCCATTTCTGTACTGCATCTGTCTAACTCCTGCACTTCCACTGCTAATGGCAGCAAGCAACCATTCGGCATTGACAAGTGCTTGTTATTCACTGTCATGCCTTCACCTCATTTATTTTATTCACTGTTATAGCACTGTATCTTGTTGTTATGTTTCCCATTTATTGTCTGTGTTTTTTGCACATTTCTGGTATATGCTCAGGACCTCCTGGTGAATAAGCCTACTCAATGGAGCTTTCCTACAATAAACTTGAATTGAACTGAATATTAAATGCATGCTGAAAATGGAAAAAGCAGTTAAAATCAACATTTTGACTATAGGTCTTCTTCAGGAATCATCTAAAAGAGAAAAAAAGCAGCATTAGTGGAGCAGTAAGGGGAAATAAGGTGTATATATATACAGTCCAGCCCCGATTAACCGACCCCCGCTTATCCGAACTCCCTTTCTAAAGAATGCAGTACATGTCACCCTGTTTAACTTATAATCGTGGTTTTTCTTTAAATGCTGATTGCTGCAGTGTAACTGTGGTTCATTCTTCCACACTAACTAACTGAAGCAGCATCACCAGGCACTTGTTAACGCTCTGTTAACACTAATTACTAGTAATCAATATCACCTTGCACTGATGACAGCTGTACTTAAGCAGCATCACAGCTTCAAAGGTTCATTCTCAGTTTGTAGAGATGGCAGGAAAGTGAAACAGGGTCATTTTGAGTGTTGCCCAGAAGATTCGGATCATGGAGCGACTGGAGAATGGTGAAAGGGCAGCCGTTCTAGCAGGCGAGTACAGAGTGAGGAGGTCGACAATAAGCGACATTAAAGGAGCGAAAGAGAAACTCCGTGACTTTGCCCTTTCAATGGATACTGCATCCGGTGCTGAGGACCAGAAAAATATGCGCTCCTGTACTGATGAACAGCGGGATTCCGCTTTGTATCTGTGGTTCAGGCAAGAGCGTGAGAAGGTACGCCTATCTCAGGTCCCCTTCTGAAGGAAAAGGCACTCATATGTCATGAGCATCTAGGTATCACATCACCCTTTGCTGCCAGTGAGGGATGGCTCAATCGCTTCAAGCGGCGCCATGGGATCAGGCAGCTCTAGCTCTGTGGCGAGAGGCTCTGCGCTGCTGAGTAGTTGATTTCACCCTTCATTGAAAATCTCTTAAAAATCATTGAAGACACTGGTCTCATCCCAGATCAGATCTACAATGCGGATGAGACCGGGCTGTTCTGGAGGTGCTTACCGGACAGGACTTTGGCCCACGGTGGGGAGAAGGATGCTCCCGGCCACAAAAAAGCAAAAGACAAGGTAACCATCCTGGGATGTGTTAATGCCTCAGGGAGTCACAAACTGAAGCTTGTGCTTACTGGGAAGTCAAAGCAGCCTTGCTGCTTTAAACATGTGAACGTGGCTGCTCTACTGCTGCAATATGAAGTGCAGCACAATGCCTGGATGGACAGCGCCATCTTCTCAAGGTGGTACAAAGAGCAATTTGTTCCCCAGGTAAAGCAGCATTTACAGAGCAAAGAGCTGCCGATGCGTGCACTTCTGCTCCTTGACAACTCCCCCGCACACCCCCCACTCACTGATGTTCGTACTAGAGATGGTTACATCAAAGTTATGTTTTTACCAGCTAGCACCACCAGCAGGTTACAGCCCTGTGATATAGGCATTCTTGAAACACTGATGAGGGGTTATCGAAAGATACTCCTACAATCTGTGCTGTCCAAGACAAATCAATCCCTCCCATTGAGTGATATTATTAAAGCACTGTCACTCAAGATGTAGTGTACATGTGTGCTGAGGCCTGGGAGGCCATACAGCCAGACAGCATCCGTAAAGCATGGGTACGAGGTGGCATCAGAACAGCCCGTGAGGACACTAGTTCAAGTCCCGACAATGCGCCCGAGGAGCTGGTGGATACTATGGATAACAAGATCCAAACACTGGTTGCTATGATGCCAAATGGTCCTACAGCAGAAGAGATCACAGAGTGGGAGCTTTGCAATACAGACGAGCAGGGTCACGAACACATGTCCGAGGGTGCCATCCTCGAATTCGTGCAGAAGGAAGAGGAGGCTACAGAGGAGGAGGACAATGAAACAGATGCCGAGAAAGATGATGCTACTGTGCCCTCTCATTCAGAGGCTGTGGAAGTGTTCAACAGATGCATCCAATATACTGAGAGCCAAGCTGATTGTAATCCAGTGCAGGTTATGCGGCAGAGAGCCTGCCAAAAATCTCTAGACCAAAAGAAGCAAATTTGCCTCACAGATTATTTTAAATAAATAAAGAAGATTTGATTGAATGAAAACCTAATAGATATGATTTTAAAATTATTTCTAATAAAGATTGATTATTACAGCATTATTTGTGCTCTGTGTACCTTTTCCCAATTATTTATAGTCTGACTCCCGCTCATCCGATCTCCCAATTAGCTGAACTAATTGCATGTACCCCACGCAGTTCAGATAATCGGGGTTGGACTGTATACATATATATATATCTATACATATATAGATATATATATATAATATTTGGCACGGTCGCACCACTATATTTAGGGTTATGAAGGCACTTCTATGTTAAAGTCAAAATTTTGCACATTAATAACTTTGGACCCATTCAACAGATTTGCCTGAAATTTAGTATGTGCGGTGGGGCATGGTAGATCTCTTGATCTGCCAAATTTCGTTTTGTTAGACTTATGGTCTTTGTGTACGAAAACGCTGAAAATGCAAAATTATCCAGTTTTGGAGGCAGTTTTGGGATATTGTCTGTGGCCCTGCTTGGCCATCATGTGGCATGTCACTCTGTGAGATGGCTCATCTGAAAGAGCTTGGCTGGCTGAGCATGCCACTTTTCGTTTGGTGAAAAAATATTAAGGCATTCAAAAGTTATGGCACTTGTAAGCTCCCATTATAAGTCAATGGGAACATTTATATGGTTGTTTTGTGAACAAAGAATGGGGTTTGGCCCATCTCGTCCCACCTGGTGGTCAAAGAATTTGCAGCCTCGCGGTCAAAGAATCTTTTTCCCCCAGAATTCTTTGATCATGAGGTCCGCCATCTTGTTTTTTAAATTCTTTCACAAAAAATCAAATATCTCAGCACAGGGGTCACTCTTCAAGTAAAACCTACATGGGTTTTACTCAGGGAGCTTCGATCTATTGACCCATGCATTTGGTTTCACCTAAAATGGTCAAAAAATAGAGTTATAATGTTTTAAATTATTTGATCGCGACTCGCTAACGATCTTTGTTCGCGAGCCAGCAAATTCTTTTTTCATGAGATTCTTTGATCGTGATCTTGCATCGTGAGGTAGAAATACAATTTTCTCAGCTCAGGGATGGCCTAGGAACACAAATGAGGTTGGGTTTTGCTCAGGGGGCTTCGTTCTATTGAGGCATGGTGGTGTGGTGGTTTCATGTAATTCTGCCTAAATGTCGAGTTTCATCATTTTTAATTTTTTGATCGTGAGCCTGCAAATTCTTTGATCATGAGCCTGCAAATTCTTTGATCGCGAGATTCTTTGATTGTGATCTTGCATCATGAGGGCACAACGAGATTGCCCTTTGAAAAATTCAAATTTCTCAGCCATGAGGTGGTCTAGTAACACAAATGAGGGTGGGTTTTTCTCAGGGGGCTTCGTTCCAGCTAGGCATTGTGGTGGTTTCATGTTATTCTGCCTAAAACTCGAGTTTCACAATTTTTTATTCTTAGATTGTGAGCCTGCAAATTCTTTGATCTCAAGATTCTTTGATTGCCCGATAGGGACAAGATGACCAGATTTTATAATGCATTAGATAGGCCAATTTTACTAATCTTTAACATTACATATAGTATCTCAGAAAAGGTTTGGTCTTTTTACTTGAAATTTGGAGGGTGTTTACAGCATGTCCTGTAGATGTAAATTATGGTGTTTACATGTCAGAAATTTTTTGTGGAGATATTGTGTGGCACAGTTTACGCTCAGCGGACAGCATTTTGCATTGTGGTGGTGGCTTGAAATTGATAGGGTACCTAGCCTTAGTGTTATGGATGTAGTTTTCAGTCATTGTGTCTGTGAAATGTCAACTGGTGCAGAACTCTGCAACTCCGATGAATGAAAATCTCAATCTTTAAAATGTTATGTCTTGGACACGGTTTGGTCTTTTATATTGAAATTTGAAGGGTCTTGACGGCATGTCCTGTAGATGTCAATTATGGTATTTAGGTGTTGCAAAATTAATTTCCTGAGGAGATATTATGTCACACACTTTATTGCCATGGGTATAGTTTCACTGCTTATGTGTCTGAGATGTAAACAGCTGCTCAATTATGCCACTCTCATGACCGACCAATACATCTCATATTCAGTAGTTGTACTGTTATCTTATGGAGACATTTACAAGTTGGTGGGAGCACAGGGACCAAAGGGCCCGCACTCCCACCAACTTCTGCAACGTCTTAGTTTTCTATTCTTTTTCAAAAAGTAAGGAAATTCTATGCAAAAAACTGCGTTAATGCATCATTTAGGATTAAAACACAAAAAGTCAGGCAATGAAAAATCTTTAGGGTTGCCCCCCCCCCGTGGACCCGCCAATCATCTCCAGATTGACAGATGATGGGGTGTGTCATTGGGGTTGTAAGGTCTAAATGTTGCCCCATTCTTCTTCACTGTTGCTTCTGAATATGATTACACAAGGAATGGGGCAACATTGAGGTCTCACAACCCCAATGACACACCCCATCATTTGTCAATCTGGGGATGATTGGTGGGTCCACGGTGGGGAGGGGCAACTCTAAAGATTTTTCATTTCCTGACTTTTTGTGTTTTAACCCTAAATGATGCATTAATGCAGTTTTTTGCACAGAATATATATATATATGGATATATTGCAAAAACTGCATTAGTGCATCAGTTGGAATAAAGTGAGAAAAGTAAGGAAATATGGTGTTAGAGTTTCCAACTCTAACACCCCAACACACCACCACCACCCTGCACAGACCAAAAGGCAATGGTGGGTGTCACTGGGGTTGTCAGCCCTAACTCTGGTTCTGAGTAAGGTTGGGGGGGAGAACTCAAGCACAGCAGCTCTCTCAGAATCAGAGTTATCAGCCCCAAAAAAGAGACTTTCCATTGCATGCAGGAGTATCAGAAGGAATACTAGGTGTAATAGAAACAGAGTCAATAGTAGTATTAAGGACAGTAGCAGAAAATTCAGCAGGTGAGGTACACAGTATAGCTAAATGATTGCCTCGATGGCACAGAAGAGCTATGAGAAATCGAGAGTACAGAAACATCAGCTGCAGACTCAGTAGCTGTAGAAATATGAGAAATGTAGGGGGGGAGACCACAGTCAAAACAACTGAGGAGGAAGAAACCCCCAAACCTCCAAACCAGAGGGACTATCTGTAGAGCCACGTGGGATCAGTGAAGTTGTGTGCCGAGCTGCATCCATAATCTCTGCCACAGAGATCAGTCGGCATGAAACCCAGCCCTCGCACTCTGAGGAAGGAATCCAGCCAGCAGCTGGGAGGGACTCAGAAGGGCTCCAAACGTGTGCCAAAACACCTCGCTGACACAAGCTGGAGCAGCTCTGTTGGAGAGCATAACATGGCTAAATGTTTCTTGGGCAGAAGACTTCCACAAGGTAGCCAGAAGAACAACTATTAGGAAGTATAATAAGATAGACTACACTGAAATTAAGTGGGTATTAAATGCACAGGATTGGAACCGTTTAGAATACAAATCTATAGTAGTGACACAGGTAGAGACAGATAATATACTCCAGACCTGCATAAACAATCATGTCCCCTTGACACATAAATACAATAATAAGAGCAGAATACCAAAATGGTTCACACATAAAATTTGTAGACTGCTTAATAAAGGAGATAAGGCATGTAAAAAATATAATAGTCGTCCCTCTCCAGAAAGGCTCATGGTATATAAAACCCTAGTCAAAAGATGTAAAAAAAGCATTCGAACAGCTAAGGCAAGGGCGGAGTTAGGCTTAGCATCTAATAGAAAGGATAATGGTAAAGAATTCTACAATTATATTGGAAGTTTAAAAAATGGGCGAAAATAGATTATAGGGCTTAAGGATGGAGATAGAGTGTTGGATAGGGAAGAAGACATGGCAAACATGTTTAATGAATATTTTTTGAATGTCTACTAAAAGGAAAACAGTAGTTACTCATTTTGACCCGGACGTGGCAGGAACCAGTGTACAACCACCGTATATCTTAACAGAGTAGGCTAGAGACAACTTGACCAGCCTTAAGAAATACAAATTTGGGGGACCCGACAGATACCATCCTGCATTACTGATACAATTAGCTAATGAATTATCAATTCCTCTGTCTATGCTGTTTAATAAATCCCCAAGAGAAGTGTTGGTTCTGTAAGTATGGAAGGCTGCACACATCACACCCATACATAAATCTGGGAATAAATTCAAAGTAGATAATTATTGACTTATAAACATCTGTGATAGGTAAATTGATGGAGCGCTTTATTAATGAATTCCTGGAGAACAATCTAAGGGAATTAAATTTTATGGATGTAGCACAACATGGCTTTGCTAGAGGAAAATCATGTATTACCAATCAAATGCACTTTTTTGAGCCTGTCAGCCAGGCATTGGATGCTGGTTTACCTGTGGATGTTGTTTACTTAGATTGTAAGCAAGCCTTCCACTCCATATCACGTGATAGCTTACTTAAGATCTTACAGGACTTAGGGGTCCATGCATTTCTAATTAGGTGGATAGCAGCATGGCTTAAGAGTAGAACACAAGTCAAAATAAGAGGCTGTATGTCAGGTAAGGGTGTGGTGACAAGTGGAGTACCCCAGGAGTCAATATTGGGGCCTAGACTATTTAATATTATGATTTCAAACATGCAGGTAGCAGACAGGGTATGGATCTGCAAATATGCAGATGATTCAAAAATAGGTGCAATTGTGAATGACCTTCAGTCAATAGAGCAACTGCAGACACAGCTCAATAAACGAGAAGCCTGGGCAGTAGTACACCAACTGGAATTCAACATCAAGAAATGCAAAGTTATGTGTTTCGGACACAACAACGTTAAAGTTCGATATACCTTGAACAACACACTTATTGAGCAAACCAATAATGAAAAAGACCTAGGGGTACTTATATCAAATAGCCTTAATTTTGATAAGCACACTATAGAAAGCATGAACAGAACCAACTGAATTACTGGAAGCATACTGCTCAACATCAAGAACAGAAAGAAGGAGGTCCTTGTGCCCCTGTATAGATCACATGTTAGACCCATGGCTGAATATGGGGCACCATTTAGTACACCACAAAGCATAGGAGTCAGCAATAAACTTGAAAGAGTGCAACGAAGGTTTACCAAAAAGTTATGGTCAGCTAAAAATGAGGATTATATGTCTAGATTAAAATATCTAGGTTTGTATTCCATGTCTTATAGAACAATTAGAGGGGATCTTTCTTATGTTTGCAGAGCAACAAAGAATCAGTTGTTATGGGAAACTGCAGGATTAAGTTGGAAAGAGAAGACTGGAATGGGTACTAGGGGTCATGGAATGCAGCTAAAAGGTGAAAGGTACAATACCTCCAGGAGAGGAAGGCGGTTTAATCAATGGGTTGTGAATGTTTGGAATAAACTCCCTGAGGTAGTAGTACACGCAAGTAGTATGATGGCCTTCAAAAATCTCTTGTATAAACACGTGGGACAAAACAAATGGAAATTGTCCACTACTTAGTGGCAGGTCCACTATATGGCTTTAACAGCATGTGGACCTGATTCTATTCTATGAACCTATGACCCAAAGAGCTCCAAGGAGGCAGTGGGATGTCAGAAAAAGTAGATCAAGATAAAATGCCCAAGGCTACATTAAGTGACAATGGGTCATTCAGAGAAAAGGACAGCTACTCAGGTGAGGTGGTCTGACACTGCAAATTCTGGAAGGAAACTGGGAGGTTACAGGAGCAGAGTCAAGATGTAGAGGAGTATCAGAGGAGGCATCCTCTCACAACAGCATCAGGAGAAAAAAAAGCCTTGTTTCTGTGCATCACAGACTGCAACAAACACTTGTCCTGCTCTGTCAGAACAGAGTCTGAATCAGATGGCAAGCTGCTGAACACAGTGACAGTCATCAGTTAAGGCATGCTACGCACTTGGAATATAGGCTGAGATGAAACCCAATCCACAAGTTGAGTATGAAGAGCAGAGGTAATATCCCTCATAGAGTCAGAGAGTTTAGGTGCAGCAGTAACAAAATCACATACAGGAGTAGAAAGTGGGAGAAAGGGCCCTCCAACAGCACCTCCTCCACCGGCATCGGTAATGTCCACCACCTAGGTTGTAATTACGATTCTTTCAATAAATAAAAATAAATGAATAAATAGACTGACAAGGGTTCTCCCTAAAGGAAGAGTAATGGAATTTTTATGAGTCAAAAATAAACATATACAAACAAATCATTACAATATTATAAAAACAAAGCCGTATATATTACAAAACATATTCAAAACAGGAATACTAATATCAAAGAAGAAACAGAAAAACAACAAAACCATTAGAATAATCCTAAACCTACACACTGTCATATTGACACATTTTCCATAGTTTTTCTATTTCAAATCAGCCTTTCAGACTTGTTAGATAAAGTTTACAGATCTCCATCTAAGTTGTAGCTGGGAAACAGGAAGAGCTTTCTTGTCATATTCTTGCTGATTTTTTGTTTCATGTTCAATCTGGACAATTATCACATCTGGCTGTATATCTGTTTGTTGGAATAAAGATTTGCAGTGAGCTTTCCATAAAAAAATACACATGTAAAGATCACTCTTGAAGAATCCTGTAATGTTCTCAGAATAACCTGTCACTGTATTTTCATGGGTAACAGATCCCCAGTAATTGTTGTTCCACTGTATAACAACCAGCAATCAAAAACACTTTACAAAAGGACGTTGCACAAACAGATGTTCCCTTGTTTCTTCGTCTTGAATACATTTACTCCTAAAACACATTCTTTCTTGCCAGCTTTTGTGTTTTGCATTCCCTTTTACTCCCAATCTGCCATGGCTACTAAGCCATACTATATCCCACATTCTAGGTGGGGTTGATTTATCTAATGTGTGTGTGTGTATGTATATATATATATATAGAAGACAAAGAACCTCTGTGCGCAAACACTGAGGCAAGGGTTACCCCAAAGGGCATTTGGCTGGGAAGCCAAGTTTCAAGAAAATACAAAATCACACATGCCCCCACAATGCAAAGCATCATGGGCTGCATATGCAAATCACCACAGAATGTTATGCTGGTCCAACTTTAAGCAGAATTGCATGGTGCCAAAAGGCCTCTCACACAGTTTGCAAAGGGTGCTAACAGAAGACATAGACACGTGTTTAAGTCTCTACCAGGACTCATCAGTATGCCTCGTCTGTTTGACACCCCAGTGGAATGGACCAGCTACCCTAGAGGCAGTGTGCCTTGATATGTTGTGGTGAACCCATTAAAATAAAAAAACATTTAAAGACAAAGAACCTCTGTGCGCAAACACTGAGGCAAGGGTTACCCTTAAAGGGCATTTGCTGGGAAGCCAAGTTTCAAGAAAATACAAAATCACACATGCCCCCACAATGCAAAGCATCATGGGCTGCATATGCAAATCACCACAGAATGTTATGCTGGTCCAACTTTAAGCAGAATTGCATGGTGCCAAAGGCCTCACACAGTTTGCAAAGGGTGCTAACAGAAGACATAGACACGTGTTTCGTCCTACCAGGACTCATCAGTATGCCTCGCCTGTTTGACACCCCAGTGGAATGGACCAGCTACCCTAGAGGCAGTGTGCCTTGGATATATTGTGGTGAACCCATTAAAATAAAAACCATTTAAAAGACAAAAGAACCTCTGTTGCAAACACTGAGGCAAGGGTTACCCTAAAGGGCATTTGGCTGGGAAGCCAAGTTTCAAGAAAATACAAAATCACACATGCCCCACAATGCAAAGCATCATGGGCTGCATATACAAATCACCACAGAATGTTATGCTGGTCAACTTTAAGCAGAATTGCATGGTGCCAAAAGGCCTCTCACACAGTTTGCAAAGGGTGCTAACAGAAGACATAGACACGTGTTTCGTCCTACCAGGACTCATCAGTATGCCTCGTCTGTTTGACACCCCAGTGGAATGGACCAGCTACCCTAGAGGCAGTGTGCCTTGGATATATTGTGGTGAACCCATTAAAATAAAAACCATTTAAAGACAAAAGAACCTCTGTGCGCAAACACTGAGGCAAGGGTTACCCAAAGGGCATTTGGCTGGGAAGCCAAGTTTCAAGAAAATACAAAATCACACATGCACCACAATGCAAAAGCATCATGGGCTGCATATACAAATCACCACAGAATATTATTACTGGTCCAACTTTAAGCAGAATTGCATGGTACCAAAAGGCCTCTCCACACAGTTGCAAAGGGTGCTAACAGAAGACATAGACACGTGTTACGTCCTACCAGGACTCATCAGTATGCCTCGTCTGTTTTGACACCCCAGTGGGAATAGACCAGCTACCCTAGAACAGTGTGCCTTGGATATATTGTAGTGAACCCATTAAAATAAAAACCATTTAAAAGACAAAGAACCTCTGTGCATAAAACACTGAGGCAAGGTTACCCAAAGGGCATTTGGCTGGGAAGCCAGAGTTTCAAAGAAAATACAAAATCACACATGCCCCCCACAATGCAAAGCATCATAATCATTACGCACGTTATGCTGCCGCAGTTGACCATAACATTCTGTGGTGATTTACTATGCAGCCTCCATGATGCTTTTCGTATTGTGGGGCATGTGATTTTTGTATTTTCTTGAAACTTGGCTTCCCAGCCAAATGCCCTTTGGGTAACCCTTGCCTCAGTGTTTGCGCAAGAGGTTCTTTTTCTTTAAATGGTTTTTATTTTAATGGGTTCACCACAATATATCCAAGGCACACTGCCTCTAGGGTAGCTGGTCCATTCCACTGGGGTGTCAAACAGACGAGGCATACTGATGAGTCCTGGTAGGACGAAACACGTGTTCTATGTCTTCTGTTAGCAACTCCTTTGCAAACTGTGTGGAGAGGCCTTTGGCACCATGCATCTTCTTAAAGTTGGACCAGCATAACATTCTGTGGTGATTTGCATATGCAGCCCATGATGCTTTGCATTGTGGGGCATGTGTGATTTTGTATATATATATATATATATATATGTATATTTTGTTTTACCATGCCACTATAGTTAGGGTTGAGTACACCATTTAAGGTTAAAGTGTGAAATTTTGCACCTTAATAACTTTGCTACTGTACAATAGATTTGCCTGAAATTTGGCAGACACGGAGCAGTACCATTGATCTCTGGATCTGCCAAGCTTCATAATGGTTGAATGTATGGTTGCGGAGTTATAAATCAACATTCTGTGGTGCATTTACACTTTTTGCACATTCTGTGCTCAGGCTCAGTGTCGACGGTTTTGCGACCGGTCCGACAACTTCAGAGAACATGCGGCC
The DNA here is from genome assembly GCA_016271365.2 of Neoceratodus forsteri. NCBI lineage: Eukaryota > Metazoa > Chordata > Ceratodontiformes > Ceratodontidae > Neoceratodus > Neoceratodus forsteri. The sequence goes on along the minus strand of CM057449.1, from coordinate 140,412,819 downwards.
GGGTCCCCAATGTGCCTTTCAAGATTTTGTGAAAAATATTAAACAGTTCAAAAGTTATTCAAAACAAGTTTCCCATTATAGTCAATGGGAAAGTTAACAAAAGTTCGACAGTGTCGCAATGCAGTTTTAGTGTCGCAAATGACCCCTGTAGTGTCATGAGTCAGCCATTTAAGGTAGTGGTCACAGAAATGCTTGGTATTTAAATTTGGGACCCTTTAGGACACAATTATTTTTGTGCTCACCTAGTCGGACTCTAAGCATGCTAGCCATGTCTTTTTGGGGTTAAACATTCCAGAAATATGTTTTGGAATTTTGTTAACTGTAGTGTCGCATTTGCAACACTTTCATGATTTTATTTTGCGAAAGTGTCATAATTCTCAGACACTACTTTAAACACTATGGCCAAAATAACAGGAATTCTTTGCCACCCTGCTGCAAAAGAACGGTTTGGTATTTTGGGCTGAAATTTGAGGAAGAAAGCCAGCATCCACAGATGTGACTTTTCATGGTTTGGTGACAAGATATTACAGGAATACAAAGTTATGGTACTCCAAAGTTGACGTTGTTTCCATAGACTAACATTACAGCGCCCGCTATGCTTTTGGGGCCCGTATCTCGAAAACAAATTTGAGATACGGACTTTTTGTCAGAAAATGTTTAGCCTTCCACTGGGGGCTAGGTACAAAACTAGTCAGGAAAGTAATAATTTATATGAAATTAAAAAATTTCTATGTCGTCGGTGTTCCTGAGATATAAGCAATTTAGTATTCCAAGTGCTCATTTTCTGCTCCGAGGCCCATTATTGCACTTACATTCTTTGTATTCACTGTGTTTCTCTCAGCCAGCTGTTGGCGAAAAAAAAAATTGTATTTCATTACTGTCACAGTTAAGCGTTCCCTTAGTTTCAATGACCATTTGCGTTATGCCTCATCACGCCCACCGCAGTGTTATCTCTTTATGCTTTTGTTTGCGCTTGTTTCCTATGTTACTGTTACCATTTGTGTTTCCATTACTGTTTCTGTTTGTGTTTCATTTTGCATCACCGTGTGCATTACCATTTGTGTTTGCATACTCACTTCCATTTGCATTTAGCTTCCTTTTTCTTTGGCATCATTGTTGCTGTAAACGTTACCATTTGTGTTTCCTATTGTGGTACCATGACTGTGCGCGTTACCAGTTGCATTTCGTATGCACTTGCATTTGCATTTCGTTGCATTACCATTCCTATCTATGCCACAATGTGCGTTACCCTTACGTTTTCTTTTGTGCTTGCGCTATGCTACTGTTAAAATTTGCATTTCCATTACTGACTTTGTTAGCGTTTCATTTTGTGTCACTGTGTGCATTGCCATTTGTGTTTGTGTACATGCTTCTGTTTGCGTTTCCTTTAGGCGTCATCATTGCTGTTCCCATTAGCATTTGTTTTTCCTACTGCAGTACCATGACCATGCGCATTACCATTTGCATTTCATACATGCTTGTGTTTGCATTTCCATTTGCATTACGTTGCTCTCTCGCCTACTATGTGCATTACCCTTATGCTTTTGTTTGCAGTTCCGTTTGTTTACTGTTAACATTTGCATTTCCATTACTGTTTTGTTTGCCTTTCCTTTTGTGTCACCATGTGCATTTCCATTTGCATTTGCGTGTGCACTTTCATTTTGTTTGCATTTCTGTTTGGGTTTCCTTTGGTGTCATCGTTGCTGTTACTGTAAGTGTCTGCGTTTCAATTACATTACTGTGGTCGTGTGCATTACTGGTTTGAATTTCTGTACACGCTTGCATTTGCATTTCTGTTTTCATTAACATTTGTGCTTCTGTTTCTATTACTGTTTGCGTTATTGTTTACATTTGCCTCACCATGTGCATTAGCATTTGTGCTTGCATCTGCATTGCCATTACTTCACTATTTATAGTGCACATTCTCAAAAGAAGGGAAATTCATGGCAAAACTCAGTTTAATGCATCAGTTAGGGTTGTTCCACAGCGACAAAAGTGAAGAAATTCAGTAACGACATGGTGGCATAGACGGAACGCTAACACAAATGGTTACAGAAATGCAAGTGGAAATGCTAACTGTAACAGTAATGGAAAGGTATACCCTTTTTCCCCAAAAGCTGCATTGAGAAACACAGTGAATACAAAGATTGTATGCATAATAATGGGCCCTGGAGCAGAAAATTTATGTATTTATTTATTTAGTTATTTTGTTGACCGGTAAGTGCACTAGACAATATTGCCTATTTTCAGGCACGAATTCGGGAGGGGATACAGATGAATGCCAACTGACCTTGGAACCAGATTAAGCTGTTGGTGGTATCTTTTAGTGAATGAGGGAAATTTGGCCAGGACACTGGGAATTTCCCTACTCTGCTGCTGGATTGCTGCCAGTAGGGGACTGGCCATTGCCAAGATGGCCACTCGGACTGAACTAGCGAGAGGAGGAGGGCGTCAGTGAATGGGAGAGCTAGCCTCAGCTCCTGCTCATGGTGATTCGGAGGCTTTACACTTGGCAACGGGGACGCAATTGGATGTGGAATTTCATGATGCTGCAGTGCGATGGGAAGACTTGGTGCAAACGCCTTTGTTAAATAAGGTTTTTCTCCACTTACCCGGAGCTTGCGAGGGCTGACAGGGCATTGCATTCAGAGGGTATTGAATTGCTATCTAGTGACACTACTGTGAAGGTCAGTGGGATTTTGTGATGCCGGAGCTCTATAAGGGCTGATGATGAGGTTACTGAACCGAGAGATTCTTCAAAACACCTGGTGGGAGGTGAGCAAGTACCCAGGCTGCTGCCTCAGCGAGGGGAAACGAACATGGCAAAGAAGGAAATTATGAATACTGGGGCTCAGGAAATGGAGAATTCAAGACTTTCAGCTACTGTGTCAGTAGGTAGCATTCATCAGAGCTCGGTAAACAAGAGCAAAACGGAGGCAGAGTACATACTGGTAACAGCGAGGCAACAGACCGCTGCTGCGCAGCTTCACACTGCGCTCTCCTCGCAGCTCTCCTAGCGATGACAGCAGTAGGACGAATTTGGAAATATCCCCAAAGACCTTCTCATGCCTGCATGTCCTGAGGGGAGCAGCCACACTGGAGACCTGTACGAAAGTCGGGGATAGCGCTGAGACAGTCAATTCCATTACAGGTTGGTGAAAACCAGTTTAAGTTTAAAGACATACAGCACAGCCCTGCTACCGAAATAATAGTGCAGTAGGGTTCGTTGTTTGCTAGTAACACTACTGTTCATTTGAGGTCCCCATGGTCACATTCACTCAAGCTGAGACTGCGACTTTAAGTAAAACATCAGGGTTTGTTCTCAGAAAAGGCTTCGATAAAGAGCCAATAGTGCAAGAGGTGACTTACCAGTCCTCAGCAAGCTCACAAGAGGGGTTACTGATTTTTTCCCTTGTAAACTGGCTTCAAAACAAACTACCTCAGAAGTTAAGCAGCCGGGGACGGGTCCTCCTTGCTTGTTGGAAGAAACACATGGGGTGGACTGGTCCTCAGCAGCCCCAGCGGAAGCAGGCTGGCATGAGCATGCTGTATCAGGGGCTTGGAAACCAGACCTCACTGGGATCTTCAGTCAACGCCACAGCACTCACCTGAGTGGACACTAGCATTACAGGTAAAGTCAGAGTTGAGTAAGGCAACAGGTATCCAAGGATATGCAGCATCCCTTGGAAACTTTAGTACCGAGAACCTATTAACTGTGCCTATATCACCCCAAGTGAACTTGGAACAATCAGTACAGGGCCTTCCAACCCGGGACAAGATTCAGGCTGTTTGAACCCCTCCCTTAACCAAGAAGCCACTGATGTCAGAACTTTTCTACCTCAATAAGGGAAGCTGCTCCTCGCGGAATGCAGTGCGGCCAAGCATAAAGGAGGGTTGGAGGCTAGGCCTGACAGACATTACGTTGGGAAAACTTTACTAAAGGACTCTTTGCACTTTACCCCACATGATGTTTATGCTTTTATTAATATTTCTGGGAAGACAATTTGATATTTTCGAACACAACATGCCTTAGATTTATTTTGGGAGAGGTATGGTCAGGTTAAGTTCTCTCTCGCGTGGACCCCTTTTTGGCTATTCCTTTATCTAAGCCTTTGATTAAATTTGTCACAGTTATGTTCCGAATGAAGGGGTCCACGTGGAGGACATTACTTTTGTTATCACAAAATGTGATGTTTTGAGTGAGCCAGAACCTATTCTGGACTCAGAACAATTTTGTACAGGGGTGGAAGTACAAAATTAAACTGAAATAATCAGGGCAGGGATAGAGCACATTCCTAATTCCTTTCTGCTTGGTAGGGATAGGGGTGTGTGTTTTACAGTGGACAGCCACGTGCTTGTTACAAATGTGGAGCTAGGACACATCTTTCTAGTGTATGTGATCAACCTCGCTACGACAATTGTGGGAAGTGGGGCATTTAACGACATTTTGCAATAGCCAGTCTCGCTGTGATTTATGAAGAGTGGGGTCATGTGTTTAGGGTATGCCCTTGGGCAACCAAAACAAATCTTCTGGTTCAAAATCTGATCTTCTTATCCAAAAGCTCAGAAGGCAGTAGATCTGGCACCCTCCTTCCCCACCCTCCTCCCCTCCAGCATGCAGTCAAGTGGTGATTTAGCTGGTAGTCAAAGTAAAATAAAGAGAACGGCTTGTGATAAGGTTCCAACTGCTGGTAGGCCTTACAAACAGTTAAAAATATGGAGCTTGGATCTGTTACAGGTAAGTGTCCCTCTTAAAAGCTAGTATGGACCCTCCTGATCCCTTACACTTCCGTGTTATTCAGGAGTAGTCACGGGAGGGGAAGGTAAGGGGATACATTGCCTAGCCCTGAATTAGCTTTACCACAAAGACGGTCATCTAGGAACTTGCACCCCAAAACCCTCCGTGGCTAGGACTGAAACTAGTAATTCTTCTGTTGCCTTTTCACCCCTTTGGGGATACTGAGATGGATTTGGGAGACTGGACTCACAAACATCCACTGTCTACTAGATCACAACCAGTGGATAACTATAAGGAGAAAAAAGAAAAGAGGAAAAATAGAGGTTCATTAACATAAACTGGTATGAGTTTGATTTGGGGCTCTCTAAATACACACAGTTTATTGAATGGGATTAAGAGACATGCCCTTTTTCATTATATTCATGACCAACGCTTATCGGTTTGCTTTCTGCAGGAAACATGGATGCTTTCTTTAGAGCAACAGGTATCATTTAAAGGGATTGGGTGTGGGCCCTTCCTTTTGGTCATTTGGAGAAGACACGACTGATGGGGTAGGGATAGTATTTAACTCGATTCATTTCAGTTGCATAACCTGATTGACCTTATTCCAGGTAGGGTGTTGATAGTGGATGGAAATGGCAGGATTTATGTTTCCGATTTATTAATATCTATAATCCTCAAACTAAAGCAGGTAGGTAACTTGCTTAAATTCTATTAAACCCTTCTTGTTGATGACTGTCAGGGTTTTGTGGGAGGTGATTTTAACTGTTCTTTGCAGAACTCTCCTCAAAATAAGAAGAAAATATATTGTGATGCCAATGCTTGGGGAATATTATTAAAATGGCTAGCCTTGTGAATTGCAATACACTTTTGCCTGCAGGACATAGATTTTCCTTTAATAAAGGAAAAATTTTACGTTGATTGACTACATGTTAGTCTCTCCAAATATGCAGGTAGCCTCCTTTAAAATGTTCCCATGTGAATTTTCAGACCATTCTTTCTTAATTAGCAATTTGGTGCTGGTAAATTCACCTCAATGCAGACAAATCAGGTGGAAACTGAATAATTCTATGTTAAACTTGCCTTATATTCAAGCTGGGGTTAAAAAATCTGTTAAGAGCCAGGTTGTCGGCGTCTTTCTGTATTCAGACTTGGGGAATGGTGGTTGGAATCAAAGGCAGATTTAAGGAATTGGTTTAAGACACAGGGTTTAGAAAAAAATTATAATTTTTGTACTATTTGGGACTTAGGCAGCAATTGCAGAGACTCACATCTATTGCATATGCATCTAGATTGGACTAATCTCACAAATTTCTATATTAAAAGTACAGATGAGAGTATTTCAATACGATAGAGGTATTACTATGCAAGCTATTCTTACCAATGGTGTAAGGAAATTCCTATAGGCGATCCCTTTGAGATGTGTACACAGCTCAGAGATTCTTCAAATATGGATGTATTGCTAAAATCGATAATACTTTGGCTACCTCTATTGAGCAACTTAGAGAGGTAATTATAGAGCATTTTCGATCACTTGAACCCCTCTGTAATTTTGGAAAATGCAATGCTCTCATATTTGAGTTCGATCTCAGTTCCAGTGAAAGCACCAGAAGCCTCAGGGTTATGGGGCCCTATCACTCAAAAAGAAATAATAGGTACAATTGAGACCTTAAATGAACATTTCCCGAACGGACGGACTATCTAATAATTTATATAAACAGTTTTCTGAAGAACTGTGTCACTGTTTGTGTATGGTGTTTCAGTTTTCATGAAGAAAGCTGTTTTTTCCTCCTTTTCAGAGGGCTGTTAGTTTATATATTCAAAAGGGGATAGGAAAAATATTGCCAATTGGCGTTTATTACCTTATTGAATTCAGACTATAAGATCTTCACTAGTATACTAAATAATTGCTTAAAATCCTATGCTAGATGGGTTATTTCACCCTATCAATTTTGTGGCTTACCTGATAGAAGGGTTCAGTCAGCTCTTATGTTGATAAGAGATGTCATTGAACATCTTTCGGACATAGGTTCATCTCATTGTTTGATAGCAGCAGATTTGGATAAAGCCTTTGATAGAGTACATTTGCCCTTTCTTTTTTGACTTTGGCACATTATGGTGTTCTCTTCAAATGGTGAAACTGATGGAGAGGTTATACGATAATCATGAAGTTTTTCCATTCTTGAAAGGGTGCAGGGCAGAGGGCTTTCAGCTACACGCAGGAGTTCGCAGGGTGTCCTCTTAGTCCGCTCTTTACAACTTTGCTCTAGATCCCCTATTACAAACCTTAATTGCTACACAGAAATGGAAGGATATTACAGTTACCACACTCCAAAAATCTCTCTTTGGTGCAAGCTTATGCAGATGATTTAGTAGTGTATTTTAAAAATAGGGTTTCAGTTCCTATTTTTATACAGGCCTTTGATGCTTTCTAAAGTCTCAAATGCATGTTTGAATCTTGCAAAACTAAAGGTTTATTTTTAGGATCGGTAAGACCAAAGGAGGTATCGCAAGAGGGTATTCATTTCTCTAGGAATCCACTGAAAATTTTGGGTATACTATTTAGTCCCCTGAATATGCCTGTGGAAAACTGGGATTCTGCACTTCAACGAACAGAGTTCAAGGTAAACAGATGGAAACGGGAAGTTGTCAAAACTGAAGCGTATACAGGTTATTAAACAGTTTCTCATTCCAGGTGTGCAGTACGTTGCTATGATTTTTCCTCTACCAGTGAACCTAGAAACAAAAATGTATAGTTTATTTTTTCAAATGCTTTGGGGAAATAGGTTAAATCCCGCTAAGAGAGATTATACGTACTACAGAAGAAAGCGGGAGGTTTGGGCATGATAGACCCTGTGGTGTTTGTGCATTCGTTATTTATTATGCATTCTGTTAAAAATGGTTTAGTAGCTGAGTAAAGGGCAGATGACTCCTGGTCTCTAAGGTATTTGGGTAATTATTTCAAGAATTGGAAAATGTATGCCCCTAAATTAAATTGTCATATTCACCTTCCACAATATTTTCGCCTACAGCACACAAATTATTTAAATGGAAAATTCAGAAGCAAGTAATATTGAATAATAACATGAAGAAATTTTATCAGTATGTGATGCTTCAGCCACTCCTCCTGAGCCGTGCTTTAAGAATCGTCTGGGGCCCTAAATAAAATGTTTTGGCTAATTAAATGACATGAGGTTGCCTCAATCACAATGGGAAACGAATGGTTGATTTTTATGGTCGCCTAAATGTTAGAGGTAATGCCAAGTATAAAGCCTTAGAAGAAAGGAAGTGTCCGTGATTTAGAGTGTATTAATTTAGAAGAGTCGATGGAACATTTTTTTCTTAGGTGTTTTTATGCTGTGGGTTTATGGTCATATTTGGCAGATTTATGGGGTTTCTTGTGGCTTAATAGTATGTCATATGAAATTTTGATTTTAGGTTGTTATCCTGTGGCTTTATCTTGCTTTCATGAAGGAACGTTATCTTTATTCCTAGGCTGTTTAAAATTTTATTTATGGCAAGCAAGGTGTCAATTGGTTATTTACCAAAAGAAAATGCCCTTTTCAGCAAGGTCATTCAGTAAGCATTTTGATAACTAGGAGCTTTCAAGACTGTATTTTCAGGACACTAAAAGGGTACCTGCTGACACTTTATTAAAATGATGGAAAGGTTTTCTTCACTTTATTAAGTTTAAATGAGGTATAATACCAGTTAGGTATGAGAATAGTGTTTGCCCTTTACTTATTTTGTATTCTGTTTCTTTTTTCTGTGTATGGTTGATTGTTATTTATGCAGCTCACTGTTTATTATTAGATTATGTGGATAGTTGATGATCCTTTGCTTTTTGTTTTCTATGTTGATTATTTCAATAAAACTCCCTACTCTTTCGATAGTGCCATGGGATCTTTAGCATCCACCTGAACTACCACCAATCCAGGCAGATGGGACCCAAGTTTAATGTCTCATCTGAAAGACAGCACCTCAGAAGTGCAGCGCCTCTCATGCTGCACTACAGTGTCAGTACTGGGATATTAACCCAGTGCCAGATGTGGGAACTGAACCCACAGCCTTTGATCTCCTGGCCTCAGAAGTGAGTGTGCTACCTATGAGCCACTGACACTAATGCACTAATGAACACATGGGGTGGGATAGTCAGAAGGGTTGCATGGCACAACACAGTTGCACCATGCACAACCCCTGATGTGCCCCAGCATGATATTCAAAAGGAAAGTGCCTGGCACAAATTCTGATGTGCCGGAACACATCAGTAATATATGGCAGTCGGGGGATCGCGTTTATGCATGCTCCGCATCCCGACATTCAGCCTGGGATGTGCTGAGCCCATGCAGGCGCAACCCCTACTTCTGCTGCACACAGTTGAGCCAGAAAAAGAGCAACAGCTGACCACCCACAGGTGAGCTGTCGTGTTGCAGGGCGCAACACGCAGCTGCCAGCTGTGGGTGGCCACCTGAGCTCTGGTGGCACCATCCGTCGTGTTAGCACCTTCCTGCCCTATCACAGGCATAGGTATTAAAACAGATCCTATATCCCTGGTGGTCAGTGGACCGCTCCCATGTCAGCGGGCGTATGTATTAAAATGAAAGGTCCAATATCCTGGTGGTCCAGTGGACTGCTCCCAGCCTGATTGCGGCATATGTATTAAATAAAGGTCCCAAATCCCTGGTGGTCCAGAGGACCGCGTCAACTGATCTGGGTGTAGGTTTTAAATATCTCTTCCAATCCATCCCTGGTGGTCCAGCGGTACCCCCCTCACCGCCCACTAGGCCCCACCCCGCTCCCCCAAGTCAGTGGCAGGCAGCAGCTCCCCACCATAAGCCACCCACTGCCCGTGAAGTGACTGCATACAGTAGGGCTGTCGCCCATTGGTCCTCAGCATGGGCCAATGGGCATGCAGACCGCATAGCACAGTCCAGATATGTGAATGGATCCATTCATATTTCTGGACTGTGTAGTATGGTATGGTCTGCACGCTCATTGGCCCATGCTGTGGACCAGTAGGTGTACATCCCTACTGTATGCAGTCAGTCGGGCGGCAGCGGGCGTTTATGGTGGTGAGCGCCACCACCGCTGACTGTGGGGAGCGGTGGTGGGGCTCAGTGGTGGTGGGGAGGGGTACCGCTGGACCACCAGGGATGGATTGGTAAATGATATTTTAAAACCTACACCGAGATCAGGCTGGACGCGTCCACTGGACCACCAGGGATATGAGACCTTTATTTTAATACATATGCCCGCAATCAGGCTGGGAGTGGTCCACTGACCTTTATTTTACTACATATACCCACGATCGGTGTCTGGGAGAGGTCCACTGACCACCAGGATATTGGGCCTTTTGTCAGGCCACATATGCCCACGATCGGGCAGTGGGCACTTTGCACACTTGTGAGATCATCGACGACTGCAGCCTGGCAGGCTTAGGCGCAAGTCACCGGGATCAGCACCTGCATGCAAATGAACATGACATGCATACGCAATGGCCCTATTTGCATCTTGCATGCATTATGGCCCCATTTGCATGTGCACTTTTGAATATTGCGGTTGATGCACCTAGCGCAACGGCACTTGCGCTTAGCGTATCCCCGGCTCCTCTCTGGCCACTTGCGCTGGTGCAGTGCCACTGTGTCATCGCTGTGGGTGGCCATGGAGCGATATTCAACAGTGCTGAGCCGTGGTGCGGCACCATTGAATATCACCCTGTCAGCGCCCTGGCACATCCCAGTTGCGCTTACGCCCAGGCTTGCACACAGTCTGATGCAGTCTGAATATCCCACCCTTGGAATACAAAATTTCTTATGTCTGAAATATCAGTACCTTTTTCCACTTTAACAATCATGAAAGAAACACATTCTGTAGTATTATATAGGGGAGCCCCATTATTAACTGAAATCAAGCAGATTATAACCTTGTTATGCCATCATTATGACATCACTCTGTTGTTAACCTTTCTTGAGTATGTCACATCAATGATATAACAAAACATAATGCTCACAATAATCAATGTTTTGTAAAGTAATTCAGAAATGTAAAGTCATTCAATCCAAGATTACAGTCTTGTAGCCCATACACTATAAAATATAATGTGTGATCTTTGGTTAACAACCACGTTGAAAACACTTCTTGAGGTTGCCATGACATCTGAAAACCTCTTGAGCTGTGCTGTCAAGGTTTACACCGATGTCATGGCAATCTTTGCAGTGCTTTCAGCGTGGTTATTAACAAATACCATACATTATCCTCTATGTAGTTCAAACCAACATCAGTTATTAAATATAGAATAAAGTACGGAGTGGTGTGTTTAACGAGAGTTTACAAACACCCGAGGGGTTAGATGCTACATAAACCCGAGCAAAGCATCTAACCCCGAGGGTATGTGTAAACTTCACCTGTATTTTATTTAATATAATTGCTGGGTCTCCCTTTATGCCACAGCAATTATTTAAAATATCATCAGTTTTGTGTGGCTACGAGTACGCTTCACTTTATTTTACCTCTGGTCAGATTTTCATTTTCGGCGGCTTCTCGTATTTAAAAAAAATATGTTCATAGTCCCCATATGTAACACTAGTTCTGATTTTTATTTTTTATAAATTTACTCACTGTGAGTAAGAAGGCAGCGTGAGCCAGGAAGGGAGACACTGCTGTAGGCGCATGCGCAGAGGGAGGAGAACCGAGCGCGTGTTTGCCGTTATAAATGCTCCTTTATAATGGCAAATTATGCCACGGTCTGTCAATGGCAAAGGGGAGACCCATTAATTATTTAGTTATTATATCTGGTAGAAACTGTGACAGGGTTTACCAAGAACTTACCCTAAAAGTTCAAAACAGCTAAAGTAGCCTTTCTGAAGGACCTGGGGATTCGCCATCAACTTCTAGGGAGACTAAACTTCTTCACCTAATGTGTAGAAGGAGGATGTCCACATCCTGCAACTCATGGTACCTGGAAAATGATTGGGATGAATGCTAAGTTAGCAGCCAGTCCTCATGGGTGTCTCATGGAGGCCTTAACCTGCCCTTTGCACTTCTATTAAACAACCCTTTGCTTCTGTTAACTATGTAATTCAAATAGGGGCCCAGATGGCTTCATATTTACAAACATTCCCTGTGTTGTTGCAGATCAGTCTGGTCAGGTTAGTATTCTCTGCATTTCCGAAAGCCATTGCCCAATTGTTGGAATTGCCACTGGTCTCCACCTTTTCAGAATCTGCTGTTTCAGTTCACGTAGGCCTGTACAAACCAAAATAGCTGGGATTTAATCAGGGTGAGTTGGCGGGGGTACCTAAAGCCACAAGTTTGGATCCAGTGGTAATGGAATGCCCAAGACTTGCAAACAGTACTTGGCCATCTCTAACCATATGGGTTGTGGGGGCAGGACCAGAGTATGTGAAGAATGTCACGTAGTACACCTCCAGCAGGTATCTAATTGTACCAACTCCATTTATTTCAGTTGCGCTGGGGTGTGGTACTACAGATGCGTCACCTTGTTCTGGATAAGCAACCTCCTCTGATCACTGCAGGCTTGGTGTGCCCCTGTTGTCACTGCTGTTGCGAGATCTAGGTACCTAGCTTTGTTTCCCATTTCCTCTTGGCTGCAATAGCGGTATCTGGGGCACTGTCCCTCATCATGCCTTGAATTTTGCCTGCCAGGCCTTGTTTTGTCTTAACCATGATTTAATTGGCAGTGGTTGTAGTAACTTTTATGCCTTTACACATTAAGCATGTACACTGCTGTTTACCCTGAAGGTCTAGAGATTTCTAATCTGAAGGTGTCTCCAAAGTCCCTTGTGGAATGCCAGACTGGTCCTTAACACCCTGAAATGAGTCTAGCATAGAGCTGTCAGGGTCTCTAAGTCCCAAGGCAAGCCACTGATTTGGACTTTCACCCTGTCCACTTCACTGGTCAGTTATCAATGCAACAGAAGGGTGGTCCCATATAGGAGTGTACCACCCAGGTCTTAGACAGCACTTGGCCCTTAGGCCAACCTTTGCCATGCCTGATGAGAGTTATGGATTGTTATCCAGTGCTGATACTTCTTGGGCAAAGGGTGGCCTAAGTACACAGAAAGTGGTGAGCCCATTAGGATATCCTCTCTATCATGATCCAAGCTAGGAGGTGATTTGCCCACCTGAAACCAAGTCAGTGTTTTGCTATGATGAAGATGAGGAGTATTGAGCAAAGTCAGGCAGATTCCAGCCCTGCTTATCCAAGGGGCCTCAGTTTGGCCTCACTATACCATGGGGGTGGAATCCCATAGAAATACTTATTAAGCTGTTCAGTTTCCTTTCCTAACATTCTGGAAGTAATATGGAGAGTTGAGAAAGTAGGTAGTAAATTCTGGGGCCACCATTAACTTAATTGCTGCTATTTTACCAACTATTGACTGACTGAGATGTTACCATCTCGCCAACTCTTTATGGAGTATCTCCACCAGTGACCCAAAGTTAATGTCCACCATGGATTTTAGTTTAGGGAAATTCTCACCCCCACGGTACTTTATTTCTGACTGAGCCTAAAGTGCATAGCCTAGTTTGACGAGTATACCTGTTAAGGGTAAAATTCAGATTTTGATATATTAATCCTAAACCCAGAAAATTCTCCAGATTTGGTCGGCGAATGTAGTATGTGAAGGAGGCTTAGGGAAATGGGTAAGAATAAGGCAGTCATCTGCATAAAGTTTGGTTACACACTGTTTGTCATCAAGTTCAATCCCTAATATACCAGGGTGTGCCCTAAGTGCTGCTGCTAATGGCTCCATGGACAAGACAAAAGCAGAGAGGACAGCGTCACCCTTGCTTGGTACTCCTGTGCAAAAGGAAGGATCTGACAGGTTCCCATTGGTGAGTACCCTGCCTTGGGGCATTTGTATAATGTTCTGATCCAGGTCAAAAATGCGGACCAATGTTAAACTGTCCAGCACCCATGCAGGTATTCCCTCCTCCAAGTCAAAAGCTTTTTCAAGTCTATTATGATAGCTGGAGTGGGAGTACCTCTGCTGTTTGCATTAAGGGTATTAGGGCCCAAATGTGGTCCGAGTTTATTCTACCTTTCACAAAACCCACCTGGGAGGATGAGTAATTTCGGGAGGCACTTTTCTAGCTGCATTGCCAGGACCATGGCCAGGATTTTGGCATCTGTGTTTATCAATGAAATTGGCCTGTAGCTAGCAGGAAGAGTATGAACTTTCCTTCCTTGGGATGAACTGTAATAATAGCCTCATTTAGGGATAAAGGAGAGTGCCTTTTGTAGGTGCCTCTTGTAACATCTCAAGAGGGTGGTTGTTACCAAAGGTTTGACCATTTTGTAAAATCTCTGGAAAGCCACCCCCGAAGACGATGGGAGGCCATACCGGAGATAGCCTGGGTAATCTCCCTTCGTAATGTTAGCTTCAGTGCCTCCTTGTGTGAAGCTGACAGTTTAGGGAGCTTCAGGTTTGCCATGAAGTTGGCATATTTCCTCCCTTCCCATTCTGCCTTAGAGGAATAAAGGGCCTTATAAAATCAGCCATAATCCCACTGATTGACTTTGGATTCAGGGACACTTTACCAGCTATATCTTTGAGTTGTTGGACGGACCTCTCCACCCGTCTCTGTTTCAGCCTGTAGGGCAAGATCCTGCTTGCCATTTTCCCATCAGACCAATACTTGTATTGGGGCATTTGCAAATTCAAGTTCAGCCTTCCTGGTTGCTTAAGTGTTAAGCCTGAGCCTAGTTTCCAAAAGTTCTGCAATAACTTGCCGATTTTTCCAAAGTGGAGATTTTTTCTTATACTGCATCTCTAAAGCCTTGAGTTTATTTTCTAATAGGGCTTGTTCTTTTCTCTGTTTTCACCTATGGAAGGTGAAATTGATTATTTTGCCCTGAAATTGTAGCCTTATATGCTTCCCATATGCTAGTTGCTGACACCGAACCTGCAAGATCATCCCTGAAAATAATTTTGTTTCTATCTTGAGCCATGGCGCAAAACATTTTATCTTGCTGGAGTACGGGTCTAACTGCCATAGAAGGGACTGACTTGACTGCAGGGAGGTCAAAAGGTTTAGAATCACTGGGGCATTGTCAGAAATGTATAGTGGGGCAATATGCACTCGGTAGTGGCTGAAGTCAGATTAGGAAGGTGAACCAGTGGTCCAGTCTGCTGGCCATGGTATTGGGGCAGAAAAATATGTGTAGTCCTTATCTGTGTGGTGTGATAGTTACCATAAGTCCGCATGTTGGTGAAGGGTAAGCAAGTCTTTCATGGCTAGTAAAGATCGGGTGTGAGGTGCTGGCTTGGCATTGGCTCTGTCAGCAGATGGTCCATTGTTATATTAAAATCCACACCCAGTAGGATATCAGGATTGTCAAGGAGACATCCATAATTGTTTGGGAGATGCTATCTAAAACTCAGGACTATCTTCATTTGGAGCGTATATATTAGCCAGTACCATAGGACCATGGGAGTAGATAACACCTTCATGATTATCCATCTCCCTCACCATCTGTGTGTACGTCTGTCGGCTTCTGTTGCAACTTCATATGTAACAAGATGGAGACACCTCTTGGCAGACCCAGCAACACTGTGGGCTTTCTTCCCACTCACTCTCTAACCAGCTTAGCTGCTTCCCTCGAGCCCTTGAGCAAACTTTGTTTCCTGAAGAAAGGCTACAAGGGTTCCTAATTTTTCCAGCTGTGTCAGCACCTTCTTCTTTTCACTGGTGAGTTAAGACCTTTACAGTCCATGAGGTGGCTACTATGTCCTGAGAGCTAGCTACAATCAAGCTGTCGCCATGTTATTTACAACCGAATGAATAACAAAAGTGTGGTACCATGAGTAATACCCTAGAGAGATCAGAAATCCCTGTTGGTTTCTTTCACCTTATTTTCCCTGTCCTTTCATACGGTATGAACTGTAAGTTTACTTGTTTCCAGCCCTACATAGGTAAATAATTACTACTCTCTTTCCATTATATCACTTATCATAAACCTAGTCTGAATGGTAAACCCAACACTTAAACATTGTGTGGCCTCAATAGGAACTATACCACTTGTGGGAATTTTCAGCTCAGACATACTGTTAACCAAAAAATAAAAGGACCAGGGAAAAATGAGTTAGCCAAACATAAACATGTTAACACTTATCACTGGTTCCCCACAACTCTTTTGAGGTAGTAAAACAGTCTCTTACCAGGGGTTAGGACTCTCATCCTCCTCCAATAGCCAAGTAATATTCTCTAGGGGGTGTACACTATGCAGTGTACCATAGCTGAGTGAAAAATCCAGCCCCAGTCAACAGAATAGTGTAGGTGAGAGGGGATTGAAGACCAGGCATCTCCTTTAGTGAAGACGCTTCCCCTATCCTTGGGGAGGCATGATAGGCTGCACTGAGTATGCCAATGGATGAAACAATAACTTTTGCATTGTTAGGAGCAAGAAGAAAAGAAAGAAAAGGAGGTAGAGACAGAGTCAACTCATTTCATGTAGGTATAGACTGCAGCCAGTATGTATTCCTCCCCCATTTCTCCCTGCACCTTAACTTGTGGTGCGAATATCCATACCACTAAGACTATCTGTTTGGATCAGGCAGCAGCCTGTTTTCCCTCAACCCTATCTTGTCCCATTTGACTCAAAGTTAACCAGGACAACAGTGAACGGATGCTGAACATTTATATAAATGTGAGAAAGGTCTGAGAGGAGCACAGGCACTTCAGAATGGTGGGTTTCCCTTGGTCTGAAACCTCGTGTACCACTTTCTTGTTGTGGAACATGAAACTTCCTGCCTCTGCTATATGGAAAGTAGACAGCCTCCCGTCCATGTTTGGTAGCAGTCAAACACTTGTTGAGCCCAAACCCTTCATTGTAACCACTAAAGGGCAACCAGCCCAAAACAAACTTAATTAACAATTGACACCTATAATATCGTACTTCAACAGAGTCCCTGAACCTAGCAGCTTCTCCCAGGTGGGAGGGTCCGTAATCTCTCGGTACAGTAATGGCCAAGATGGACCCTCTTCCACTCAAAATTACCTCACTAATAAAATGATCTTAAGGATCAAAAAGTCTGAGGAGTGTTTTCAGACTTGGGGATGAACTGCAAGTCAATTACCTACCACCCAGAGCCTTGTCATGTAGTGCTGGAATCTTCAGCCTCTGGAGCAGCCGTGACATCTGATGCCAGTTGGGCCTCTTCTAAACAATTAGCCCAGTCCCAGTAGATGGGCGCACAGGTCACCAGCAAAGTCTTGGTGGCAAGGGGAGCTCCTGTAGAAATACCAAGATCAGTCAAGCCAATGAGCTCTAGAGCCACAGGTTGGAGTTCTCCCAGTGGTGTGAAGCGATTAAATGTTTTGACAGGAGTAGCATAGGTCGAAGAGATGCTGCCACTGGAAAGATGAACTTACCTCTGCTTGCTCTGGGAATGGTTTCTTTGGGATCTAGCATGCTGCAGGGTGAGCTATTTATTGGCGGTTTGTGGACCTTTTCTGCTGCCTCCTCTTGGATTTGCTGCCACTCAACTCCTTTCTCCAGTGGTGCCAGCCTTATGGGTCTGGTTGTTCAGAGGTCCACATGGCTCGGAGGTGTCCATGGCTTGAGGGCCTCACCACAAGGCTGGGCTAGTGATCCTTGTGGGAAGACTCCAAGATGTCAGACACAAAGTGCTCCACTTCTGAAGGATTGCAAAAGGTAATCATTTCTCCCTATATGTTACACGCAGTTGGGCAGGATATCTCAGAGGTGCAGGAATATTCAGCTTGTATAGGGCTTATGTAACTGGTCCATAAGCCTGCCATCTGCAAGACAGTTCAAATGAATAGTCCTGAAAATCTGTACCTGACAGCCCTCCCAGACCAACTGCTTTCTTTCCTAAGTCTTCAGGAAAAGTTATTTCTCTGAGTATCAGGGAAGTTGCAAAGTATTGGCCTCAGCCGATCTCCTGGTTGTGGTCGGGCACCAAAGAGTGGTGGGCATGCTCCAGCTCCGTGGGGTATAATTGTTCAGTTCAAGCATTACCGCAAAGATTTCTTCAAAAGGTGATCATGTTAGTCCCTTGGCCTCCAGGACGCCAACAATTTGATATTCTTTCACCTCTCCCGGTTTTCCAGATTGTCCACCTTAGCTAAAAGAAATTTAATTTGATTGTGAAAGTCCCAAAGTTGGCAGTGGTGCTCATGTAGTATTCTTCCTGCCATTTGACAGTTGCTTCGGTGCTAGTAACTCTCGATGTCAGTTTCACTAAGTCAGCTTTTGTACTAGCAGTGGTATCTTTAAGCTCAGCCATTTCTAACAGGACTTTATTGAGCATGGAAGTACTGGTAGTCAGATGTTGCTTCATAGTTAGGGATGACATTGTTTTCGTGGTCTAAGGTCCTGCCAGCAGCGTTCACCTTAGGGTACTACTCCAGCTGTACCCTGGTGGTTCTAAATTGTCAGACAGGCCAGCAAGGTAAAGGTGAAATGCAGCCTGTTAGGGTCCAAAGTTATCAGCCTTGTAGTGTCTGATTTGTGGCAATAGATGTATCAAAATGATCGCTACCTTCTGGAGATGCTGAATCCCACAAGTGTTGCTTGGATAGGAGAAATGAGTTCAATGGATGGGTCCAGATGAGAGAGTCTGGTACTGTAGCAAATCAATTAAAATTATACAGCATCCATCTTAGATGGCTAGCTCCCAAATAAATATTTTTAATCTTAGAATAATTGGTCCTACTTACACCTTTATAGTTTGTTTCAGTATAAAATACGTGTTCTTGGATGAAGGTGTATAATTTTTATTATTGACTGTTACCTGTTCTATGGTTAATTTTTATTGCCTAATCATCTCCACTACTGGCAAAAAATGCAAACTCTGGTCAGAGCATCATGGCTGCATAAAGTCCTTGGTTGACCCCAGATCTGGAGCCAAGTGCACAGCACAGATTCCCAGTGGTGCAATGAACATCACTGCAAACAATACTACTTAATAAATTCTTTTTTTTTTAATATTTTGACTCTCAACCTTTCAACATAGTCTGCTTATGACCTCACCTCATAAACCCCAGAGGGTGAAGATTTTCAAATCTGTGCCAAATCCCTGCTCCGCACTATAGGTGCAAAAACACATTTTGGACAGGTTATGAAAAAGGCAGCTGTACTGTTCATGAAGTGGTGTGAAAAATGCTATGTTGAAAATCTGAAGTAAAAAAATGCAAAATTACCAAAGATATGCGTATGCGTAGAAACATTTCAACAGCGCACATAACAGCCATTTTGGAACTTTACTATATTTTCAACATGGTCTTTTGGAGTCTACCTCATGAACACTTGTGGTGAAATTTTGTTATTCAGTCCCAAAAGGTGATTTTGCATAGTGGCCACAAAATCACCTTCCAGGCCTGATTAACGAAATGGCAGTTGTAATGTTCATGAGGTGGGGTCCCAAAAGACCTTGTTGAAAATTTGGTGAAAAAAAAAAATGGCAAAGTTATGAACAGAAGTTCAAATTTCATTGAAATACATTATCCAAGCTGGTTTGCTGGCACAGCGGTAGTACTACCGCTTGTGGCGCCTGCGACCAGATTCGTGTAGTGAGCCTGGGTCATCTGAGGGCCAGCCAGGGGAGAGGGACTGAGTGCTCGATGGTCCGCCTCCTTCTCCAGGAGGGTGGGTTGCTTTCCTCACCACAATACCACCACCACCACCTGTGTGACCACGGATGGTGCTGGTGCAGCGAGAAGCAGAACAGAAGGGAGGTAGGCATTGGCCAAGGACCAGAGTGGAGATGGGTCTCTGTGAGCCTCTGTTTCATTGGTCCTCCTGTGCAATGACACCTGCAAGGGTGGGACTAGAAACATGGAAAAAGGACTGCATGTCTGGCCAGGTGATGGACTCCTGCACCATCATGACCACAGAGGAACCAGGAGATGCTCCAGGTGCATGCTCCCTGATGTTCATGGGAGGTAAGGAGGCAACCTCTGCCCCATCTGGGTGGTCATTTGGGCCTCTAGCTGTACCAGAATGAGGCATTAATGTAGAGATCCCTGGTCCTCTCGGCATAGCCTGGGTAGGTGCATTGGGAGCCTGGAGAGAGGTCCAGTGTGGTGGCAAGGGGCAAAAATATAAAGTAAAAAAGAAAAGAAATACATTATATAGCACTTACTTTTATTTCTCAGTTCACAGTTTGGCTTTGAAGAGTGCAGATGTGTCTCAGTTTACAGAAGTTAGCAGTATAGGATCTCTGGAGGTAAGTATAGGGTAAGTGGTGTGTGGGTGGTGGGTGCTCAGTGGGAAGATTGGGTTTAGAAGAGGGGTGGCAGGGATGATGAGGGCATTTTATTTTGCAGTTAAAACAAAAAGACATCAAGGGACATTTTCTTTCCCAGGACATTTATTAAAGCTTATTCAAAAAAGAAGCAGCTACATGAAAATTCTAGCATTTGGGATTTATTAAAGCTAATTTTGGGGGATAACTTGTGATTGCTAACACAAGGATTGGGTCCCCAATGTCAGCACTGAATAGGAAAATGATGAGCTGGGGAGGAAATCAGACACCAGGGGTGGGCATCCTGGTGTTGAATTATAGAAATATTTATATTTAAACTATTTTGCAACACTGGGGTTGGGCTCCCCAGTGTCCCATACTGTTGAGAGGGGGAAGCTGACAGAGGGTTTCAGCCTCCAAATTGTCAACAATATTAACGGAGCGGAGTGCACCGCACAGAAGCGTGCTGTGTCCAACATGGCTGCTGTGCTCTTGATGTGTACAGCTTCTCATATGCACATTAAGGCAAGGTGGTCATCTTGGGCACAGCAAGTGTTTATTCAGATGACTCTGTGTGCTTGCACATACCTAATGCAGAAGTATCACATTAAAGTAGTCCATAGAGAGGGAGATGACATGCTGAGGAGGGAAGCTCCATCCATGGAGGACAGGGAAGAGCAGACAATACTCCAGCAATGACTGCGGCAGTATGGACAGCATCAACATCACTGTAGGAGAAGATGGGGATGAATTCCACTCATGGTTCCTTCTCCCTCCTGCAGTGATGTGATCTCAAAATGCCTGCAGGGCTCCACCTATGCAGCCATTAAAATGAGGGTAATCTCCTACTTTTCCTCACTAAGTGAGCAGATAGTTGTCACTGTTGCAAGAGGCTCCCAACCATCTTTCTGTAAAAGGCTTCCACACTGATAGTGGCATGGATACAAAAACACCAATATTATATGAAAGGAACACACTGTAATAAAAATTAATTGGATTAATCAGATTCAGTCACCCAAGTTTTAAGGTAAATACAGTATTTCCTTTTAATGGGATTTAGTATACTACCCAGATTACTTAAAAGGTTGAACTCACTAAACATGTCTCAAATTGATTTAGAGGTGGATAAACTATGCTTAAATATATAAACACTGTAACAAATGTATTTATCATGTCTGCTTTTTTCTTTGTTGCCATTTTTTTTTTTTTTCTTTTCCAAGCAAGCTTGATTTTTTCTTTCCAGTTTCTGTGGTTCATATTTCCTTTCCCAAAAGTTATACCTAAGATATAAATAGGAGCATTTGATATAGGAAGTTCAGCAATGGTAGCATCCACTTTGATGTGAGCACTAAGAATATTGCCTCTACTTTATGCAGATTAATTTGGCTCCTAATATTGCTGAATAATTATCAGTTTGCTGCATAGCCTCCATGGCAGATTATAGATTTGCGGTTGTAAATATATATCAGCTGCATATTCAGAAACTGTGATTGTTCGGATTCATCATAAGTCTGTGTACCAGTAACCTTTGGATTGTCCTGTAAACTAGGTAATAAAGGATAAATATAGAAGACTTATAATAAGGGGTTTGGGGCAACCCATCTAAGTACCCTTTTAATAGCAGTCTGTCTTCCAAAAACATTAATTAGCGGTATAGATGTAACCATCTTATACATAATGTCTAACCAAACACAAAATTGCTGCCGAATACCATGTCTTTGTAGTACTGTAAATATGTCCTCATGTGACACCTTGTTGAAAGCTTTTCTTGGCCCAGTGATAACAAATACCTATGTGCTGCATTTTCTTCTCCCATTTCTACTACTTCTTATCAATATAAAATTATCATGAATGCGTCTCCTGCTATTGAGCATGTTTGACTAGGAAATATTAAATAAGGGCCACTTTTGCTAATCTAGCAGCAAGTATCTTCATTAAAAAATGTTAACATCCATGTCCATGATGCTAAGGGTCTCTAGTTTTTAGGTTGAACCTGTTACCTTTTATGGCTGTGGCAGAGCCTATAGCCATCTTGCTATCTGTAGCTGGAAAATGAAGTATCGTGGAACACATGTTTTGGACTTTTCAATGTATCCTTCCACATCTGCAAATCACTATACCAACTGAAATAAAATACTACCTTCTTTCGTTAAGAATGTTGGAGACATAACTACAAGTGCTTATCAGATGCCATTAGGAAACTTAAACAGCTTTTTCAATATGTGTTAAATATTGGTTGCCTATTAAACTGGAGATTAGTTTACCCCTTTCGGAATGCAACAACTTGCAGATTTAAATACTCAGCATTTAAACAGCTTCTTGCTACTAGTTTCACTTGGGAATGTATTACCTTTCAAGAAAGAGTCATACTATTGAATGGCACCCTTTCCCAGCAAATCTATAATTTACACTGTTTTATTTAACCTCTAAAGACACTATCTGATAAGTATTGTCTCAGACACATTCCAGGTCTTCAGTGAACTACCTAGACTAAATATGTAGCAATCAGCAGGCATTTTCTACTATGATTTTTGGGAACAAAATATATTGAGCTACAGCAAACACACACACACACACACACGGATACACATACACACACACACACACACACACTGTACACCACCCTCATGCCCACAATATTCAAAATAAATACTACATTCTAATATGTTATAAAACAATAAAGAAACTGTTTATGTCAGTGAACACAGTGAAGTTCAGTTTACAGTAGATTTCTTTAAATATTTCTTATCCTATATTTCGTATCCTGGATAGCGCAGGGAGATGCTACCTCTCATTGTCATAGGGATCTTCATTTACTCATTTTGCACTGTATTTACTCGGCTGTCCCAGATTAGATGCAATATCTTGTTTTCAGTAGGGTCATGATTTTACCATTTTATAATGTTTTTCTTCAGGGTAGCCAAGTCCAGGGCCCCCTTATTCAAAATGAGATGCGTGGTGCATCCCGGGCGAAAGCGAGATATGCTGCACAACTCAACAGTGCACTGCAGCATGATATTCAAACATGCAGGATGCACCAGCCACAAGGGAATGGGCTAGGGTGCACACAGATAGTATGCATGCAAGTTGAGGATGCGTTCCCATACATATGCCACGCTGCGGCATACTCAGTGGGAATGCACCCTCATAGTCCAGAGCAGCGCGGTCCACAGTTAGGCCAGAATAGCTGGCCTAACCCTGCCAGCTATCCACAAATGGGCTGCAGAAGTGCACCCAGGTGCACAACAGCCTGGCAGCCCTGGTGGACTAGAGGTACCCCTTCCATCCCGATCAATCCAACTTCCTCCTGAAGAGCTTCATAGTGTAGGGCCCCAAGACCCAATTGCACCAAAGAAAACTACAGTCCATATCAATATTCATAACATAAAGGACCCCACCCACTGTCTCAGTACCAAGACACCCCCTCTCCCCATGCCCAACCTGTTGTGAAGACTGGCACTGCCTCCACACCCTGCCATGGCCAGCTACAACTGTACAGGACCTGGGCTGGGGACCTGCACTGGAATGACCCAAGTGGCTGTACTATGCATTGGGGCACTATGTGCTGTGGACCCACCAGTATATGCAGCCATTGTACATTCCTGGCAAACCATAAGAATGAATTGACATACCTCCAATGCATGCCTTGTCAATGCTGTATCTTCCTGCTGTCATACACTACTGCAGGCCCACACCTCCTTGTTACCTGTGTAACATGCCACCATCTGGACTGCTGAGGTATCCTGGGTGCCATGGGGTATGGTATCCTGCAAGGTAATTTGCAGTGTACACTCCAGGCTATGGATAGTGCATCCATGGTTCCCTGATTTACAAACAAATTGGAGGTTGGCTGTAACATGCCTGTTCTGGGACCGTGTGAGTGGGTACAGCATTGGCAGTCACTGCACTGAGCAGTGCAATGGCACCGGGATGATAGATCCACATGCGAGCACCTGAAGTGTATGGCCACTGAGCATTATTGTCCGCACACAGCTCATGCCTATGTATGACAGAGCTTCAGTTAACTCCATTTTGGGAGTATTTGACTCTAAAACATAAGGCAAAACTTCCAAAATAAAGGGAAGAAGTCATTGACTTCAAATGTAAAAAACAAAACTGGATGACTTCCAAAACTGAAGGCACAGAAGCTGAATAAATATGGATTTTCTAAAATAAATTGTATTTACCATTAATATTTGTATTAACATCCATAATTTGATTCTCCTTAGAATACTGGCTTTTACATTGTTGGATCTGGGAAGTATTTTGACTTCCAGAAAATTGAAATGACTTCAGATTTTGACTCATGGAAGTATTTGACTTCCACAAAAAATAAAT
The DNA here is from genome assembly GCA_016271365.2 of Neoceratodus forsteri. NCBI lineage: Eukaryota > Metazoa > Chordata > Ceratodontiformes > Ceratodontidae > Neoceratodus > Neoceratodus forsteri. Next base: position 140,388,510 of record CM057449.1, on the reverse strand, counting down.
TAACTGAACACATATGACACATTCCAGTGCCCTTCTGCCAGTGCTCTGCCACCCTAAATAAGAAGCCATTTCTTCTGTGAACTATTCAGGCTAAATATATATCAATCAGCAAGCATATTCTAGGAAAATACATTGTAAAAATGTGTAAAGGAAGACCTCATAGTAACTGCCTCTCAGCAGATCTGCATTGTGCAAATTCATTAGAAATAATGGTTAAAAGCACCCAAAAGCTCTCCACAGCTGTATCGGCTCTGACTAGAATTTGTTTATAAAGGAAGATCTACAAGGCAATGCCTAGTTCTGGAGTGGGTGGACATTCATTTAAGATTCATCTGAATACTATATATAAAATTTCAGTCATGGTGGAGATATTTTTTTTAGAAAATTCTGATGTAAGTCCATCTATGCCTGGGGTTGTGTTACCTTTTAAGGATTTAATTGCTAGACTAGTTTCCTCCATTATGATGGGTGTTATAAGCTTGTGAGATTCATCAGGTGGAAAAGGAGGAATACAGTACAGAAGAATTAAAAAGCTTTTATATCTGTTAGAGATGTTTGCGTACCCCTGAAACTACTTTCTAGGTTTTGATGTATAATGTCAGAAACCTCTGCATTAGTTGTTTTCACTATTCTCTGTTGATCATGTAGTTTATCAGTTGTTTAGCCATCAACCTTGTCTTGCAAGGAAAGGCAACTTTATTTCTATGGCACCCATTCCCAGAGGATCTGGGCACCTAACAATATAACAGAACAAGTAAGAACAATACAGAGTGTTAAATAAATACAGCATATCAAAATTCATTGTCACAACTTTATCATAAATATCAGTCATTTCTCAGTCAGTCGGGCAGAAAGAATTATTCAGAACAGGCCAGGCAGAAGAGGTGTGTTTTTAGTCTCTGTACACTTCAGTTGAAGGAGCCTCCCAGACTGCAGGTGGTAACAAGTTCCACAGTGCCAGACCAGCGATACAAAAGGCATGGTCACCTCAATGTCTTGAGCTGAACCCTGGGAACTTCCAGGATTCCACTCAACAAGGAGCAGAGGAGCAGACAGAGGCTGCAGGTGTCAGGAGCTCCGTCAGGTAGCCAGGGCCAAGTCTGTATAGGGCCTTAATGGTGAGCAAGCCCATTGAAAAGGACCCTCCACTTAACAGGGAGCCAGTGCAGTGCATGCAGGACTAGGGTCACATGACTGGACCTGGTCAAGCCCATCAGTAACCAGCTGTAGTCTGCAGAGGGTCCCCCATGATCCCAAAGTAAAGAGAGTTACAGTAGTTGAGCCCAGAGGTAACAGAGGCATGTTCTAGTGTTGGCAGATCTTCTGGCAGAATAAGGGGCTTGATCCTTGCAATGATCTTCAAGTGGTAAAACCACTTCTGACAACAGAAGACACCTGATCTTCAAATGTTGTCAAGGATCACACCTAGATCACGAACCCTCAGGAGGTGACCAACGAAGCAGACAACAGGAAAAGACCTGTATTAGTTCAGGTGTCATGCCATCATGCCTACTACCCATCTCAACCATTAGCACCTTCATCTTGTCTGGGTTCCAACCAGCAACCAGCTGGAGGACATCCAGTCATTGATTTGTGCCAGGCAGGTTTTCAGCACATCCTCAGCATCAGATGTTCTGGGAGCAAATAACAGATACAGCTGGGTGTCATCTGCGTAGCAGTGAAACTCCACTCTAAACTGTTGGATGATCTTGCCCAGGGGCAGCATGTACACTACTAACAGCATAAGGAAAAGATTGAGCCCTCGGGCACTCCACATGACAGGGCATTGGGAAGGAGGAGAAATTCCCTACCCACTACACCTGTGAGCAAGCTAGGACTCAAATCATTTGATGACAACACTGGCAAGTCCACAATACTCACAGAGCCAATTGAGAAGCATGACGTGATCCACAGTGTCAAAAGCTGAAAGAGAAGGAGGAGAACAAGAATTTACTTGTCCCTCTATCTCTAGCCCTGAGCAGATCATTATGCACCCTAATAAATGTTGTCTCCATTCTATGCCTGGCCCTAAAACCTGACTGAATGGCTTGTAGATATCAAAGAACACAAGGTGATCCACATGCTATTGTGTCACAAGTCTCTCAACAACCTTGCTTAAAAGTGGCATGTAGGAGATAGGATGGTAATTCACCAGGATGTCTGGGTCAAGGGATTGTTTCTTCGGGAGGAGTCTCCAGTGCCTCTTTCAAGGCCATCATGAAGACCACCTCTGCCATCGACACCTGACAATCCTGATGAACACCAGGTCAACAGTCCTGGCGCATCTCATTAAGAAAAATGTCAGGGCTCTGTCCAGCTCAAAATAAGTGTACTTCAGCTCTAAGATCACCTCAATGACCTCCACCACTTCCACTAGTTTAAACTTCTCCCATATTGGCAGAGTGGCTCTGTTCCTCCTAATGTGATCACTGCGAGGTAATGATTGCCTCACTGACAGAATCCCTGACCTGAAAGAGGATACTCTGTCAGAGAAAAACAGAAGCAAGCTATTCACATATAGTGAATGAAAAGTATTTCTCGCCTGCAGACAGGCAGGATGGAGTAACCTATCCACAGTCTGAAAAAGCTGAGAAGGTCTGTTTTCTTGCCGCAATTTCCAGGACAGAAATTCTGCTTTCTAATGGAAATTGCCTCCTGGTACTCACCGTAGTGAGCTCGCAGGACCAGTTTGTTATCCTCCAACTGGGTCTTCCACCAGCAATACTCCTTCAACTTCTGACCCTTGATCTTCATCGCCTTGAGATCCCCATCAAACCTGGGGATCACAGCAAGAGGATCTTGGTCGTATCTGGACTGGAGCAATGACGTCCAGTGCATTGAATACCACCCTGGTATAGATGTCCACCACCTCACTGGTGCCAGTTTCCATGCAGTGTCCTCCTAGATAGATCAGCTAATGCCAGCAGTCCCTCTGAGGACAAAACCCTTAAAGGGCGGTACCTGACCATCACAACAGGGAGGAACTTTCAGGGTGGGCCCTAAGCACAAACTTTACAGTGCAATGATCAAACTAAGAAACCCGATCAGTCTTGAGGTTATCAACCTCAAAACCCAGCTGAAACACCAGATCGAGCATGTGACTATGTTTGTGGGTTGCAGAAGTAATCACTTTGACAGGCCCAGTGATGATATCAGCAGGAGGAGGACATGACCAAAATGTGAGGATTCATTGTCAACCCAGGCATTGAAGTCCCCAAGGTTAAACACCTGAATGACTCCAACACCTGAGTGGCAACAAAGTCCACCACCTCCTGCAGGAATTCCCCATCTCGACCCAGGGGGTAAGAAACTTACTTACCATAGTAATGTTGTTTCTTCCCAGTGATACACGGGTATTCAGAACTTCTGCAGTAACTATTTAAGACAGAACTGGCAGGCCCAGTGATGCTGAGGTTGAGCTCTGGATGCAGCACCTCATGCCACACTGGCAACCCAGGTTCAGAAGCAGACTTGGGTTGTCGGGGGTTGGCAGGGTAGGAAAGGATTGAGCTTCAGGAGGACAGCTCTCCTTTCCTGGGAGGAGGGGATGTAGATGTCACTGTCTGTTGACCCTAGTGGTGACTGGGGTCATAGCAGCAGTCGGATCCTGCAAGCGCAGGGGAATGGCCACAGCAGCACTTTTGCAGGTGTGAACAGGAGTGTTCAACATCGTGCTGGAGTGCATTTATATAAATAATTTATATAAATAACATTGAGCTGCTCTAAAATCCTGCTCTGCTATTCTATATGCTGATGATCTTGTCATCTATACAAGTTCTACTAATATAGACACTATCAATACAACTCTTTCCTCTGACTTTAGCAATATCCAAAACTGGCTATATGACCACAAACTGGCTGTCAACACTAGCAAAACTAAAGCCATGCTGCTTGGATCAGCCCCAAAGCTCTGGGCTTGCACAACAGCACTGATGGTGCAGGACTTAGAAGGTCAATTACTGGAATGTGTGACCTCTTTCAAGTACCTGGGCATCCTGCTAGATCAATCTCTTGATCGTAATCTTCATGTACAGTCTGTTTGCAGAGCTGTCAATTCCAAACTGGGTGTTGCATATAAGACTAGTTATGTGCTCATGCCATCGGCTAAAATAGCCATTGTGAGGAGTTCTGCTCCCTACCTAACCTATGGGGCTCCCTTATTTGGGGCTGCTCATAAAACTGACCTACTCAGATGGGATATTATGTATAACAACATATGTCACTATGCCTCTTCTGCTCCTGGCTTAAACACCACTGTCAACTTTATAATGATCTTGGTTGGCTCTCTCCATTTGCTAGTAGGAAATACTACCTTGGCTCTCTTATTGATTCGATAATTCAAAATCAAACCCCTAGGTGTCTTGCAGCTATGCTTGTTCCTCAGGACACATTCCATGGTCTACAATCAGCTGATAAATTCTTTCTGAATTTGCCGAGGTGCCGCACTAGGAAAGGAACTGTTGCATTTGAGCATGCGGCTCCACAGCTGTGGAATTCCCTTCCCTCAACATTAGACTTTCTAGCTCCACATGCTTTAAGAGAAAATTGTGCTCAAATCGGCTGATTGCTGATATCTGTTCCTGCTTTCACCCTACTCTAATGACTGATGTCTTTGCCATACAATAATATTTCCTCACCTCTCTATAACCCTCTGACTGCCTCAGCCTGTCCGGCTCCCTTTCCTTGCCCATATACAATCTTGCACTGCAGGCATCTCCCTTACACTTACATATACTCATATAATCTAATCTCATGGCTTGCTCCCTTTTCCTCACTTACCAACCTTTTCCTTAATGACACCCCTGCTCTCAATGGTTATTTCTTCCTGTTGTATTACCTGTTTGTGTATACCTTGTTCTGTTTATATGATATGTCACCTGATAATTTATTGTCCAAGGTCCTCTCTATCCATTGCATAGGTAGGCACCTATGAACTTATGAATGGTCTACTCTGTATGTCTCTGATATATTGTATCCACTTTAACTCATTGTATATAAAGCGCTTTACATTGTATGTTCTGATATATTGTATCCAGTTTAACTCATTATACATAAAGCACTTATAAATTATTGTCCTGTTAAACTTCTGCATGTCTGTACTCTCCGGGTCGTGCCTGAAAATAGTCATTTTATGGCTAGTGCACTTACCAGTTAACAAAACTAAATAAACTAAATAAATAAATAAATCAATAAATGGGGGCCAGTAACAAGAAAATACCACCTTCCATTGGTAGGTTCTAGAGCTCTGCTTTACATCCAGTTCAGACACAAGCTCTCCTGGCTCTCCTTCCATCTGTCCCCACCAGACACTAAATAGAAAGAGTACTGGATGGAGTAGCGGTTCTTGCTCCTGGGAATTTAGATCCAGGGGTTCAGGAGACATGATGAGGAGGAGGTACAGACCAGGAGTGGCTGAAGGCTTCAGGAGGATGGATAAGCCGGCAGCAAATGACCAAACTCGAGACAGTCCAGTGAGGTAGGGGCAGAAAATAAAGTCAACAACAAAAAAAAAAAGACAGAACTGCCCAGAGACAATGGAACACATATAAATGATGGAATCTTTTGCGTGACAACTTTTCAAATGCTGCTTTGAAGAACTGCCTTAGTTCTAAACCGCTTCGATTTCCTGGATGCCTGGAAAGCAGGTCCCGAGGACTAATTGTATTAAATAACAACAATAATAATAATGATAATTATACCCACCCCCAGGTAGCTGCTTTACAGATGTCCATTAATGGAACATCCCTGGCAGTTATTATGGTAGCAGCTGTGTCTCTTGTGGAATAGGCCCTCAGTCCTATTGGGGTTCCTTTCCAGCCTTAGTGTAACAAAACTGGATATGCTGTATTATCCATCGATAAATGGACCTTTTCAATGCTGGTTACCTTTCCCACATCCCAAAAGTCCAGAACAGATGTTTTCTGTCCTGTCTATGGTCTTTAGTGGCTGTCATATAGTAGCTAAGAGTTCTCTTGACATCCAGACTCCTTTCATCAGAGGTAGAGCACTCAGTGAAAAAGACAGGTAGGGTAAAGGTTTGGTTCAGGTGGAAATCAGAGACCACATTAGGGAGAAATTTCTTGTTCATTCTCAGGACCACCAAATCCCTGTGGAATGAAATGTAGTCCTGATCAATTCAGAGAGCCTGGAGCTCACTGATGTTTCTCACAGAAGTCATTGCTACTAGGAAAAGTGTTTTCCATGTGACATATATCAAATGAGCTGAAGACATGGGCTCAAAGGAGGCCCCTGAGGTTAGCTATGCACATTTATGTCCCATGCTAGCACCGGTTCCTATGAGGATATGGTGCAAATGGTGAGGCCCTTAAAGAACCTCTTAAAGACAGGATCTAAAGCCACTGACACATCCTGTCCAGCTGATATGAAAGCAGATGCTGCAGCCAGGTCGAGTTTAATGGTACTGGACTGCAACCCCAGTGAATGTAAATAAGTAAGATGAAGTACAGCTGGGACCCCAGCCTGTGCTGATACCGTTTTCTGGCTGAACACTAAATAGAAAACCTTTTCCATTTTGAGGTGTAGGTTTTCTTAGTGGAGGGCTTCCTGTAACCCTAAAAATGTATGTCCAAGACACTTTCAAAAGATGCAAGCCTGCATATTCTAGGTCCTCAAAAGCCAAGCCTTGAGCCTAAATGACCTGAGGTTCAGATACAGGACCCTCCCTGGTTGCAGCTTAGCAGATGTGCCTCAAGGAAGTGTACTGGCTCGACCACAGACATGGAGAGAAGTAGAGAGTACCATGGCTGCCTGGCCTAGTCTAGTGCTATCAAGATCATTGATGTTAACTGGGACCTGAGCTTGAGCAATACCCTATACACCAGAGGAATGGAGGAAAAGCATACAGATGCTTCCCTGACCAGTTCAGAGCCAGAGCATCCAAGGAGACTGTTCCCCGATCTGGTGGTCTGCAACAGTATTGTGGCAGGTGGTGGTTCTGGTGGGATGCAAACAAGTCCACCTTTGGGGTGCACCACCTCCTGAAAATCACTTCCACCACTTGCCTGTTCAGGGTCCATTCATGATGGAACTAATTGATTTGACTCAGAGCTTCTGCAAGGCTATTGTCTTTCCTGGCAGATTGATTGCCTGTAGAAACTCCCAGAGAGTATGGCAGGCTCCAGATTTCCATGGTTTCTGTGCAAAGAGGGTTTGACCTTGTTCCTCCTGCTTGTTTATGTAGTACACTGTGGTGGTATTGTCCATCCTGACATACCATCTTTCCCTGTACTAGTGTTGTGAAGGCCTTTAGTGCCAGAAACACTGCTCTGAGTTACAGCAGGTTTATGTGCTGGAGTGACTGTGCACTTGATCAACTGCCCTGAGTTGTGTGGTCCCTCAAATGGGTGCCCCACCCCAGTAGAGATGCATCTGTTGTAAGAACAACTAATGGAGACCCTTGCTGAAAGGGAACCCCTTCTTCGATTGGATTCCTCTTTCCACCACTGAAGTGCCTGCAACAAAGTTTTTGTTATTGGGATTAACTTTAAGAGAGGATTTCTTCTTTGTCACCAGAGTGCCCTTAGGTGGAGCTGGATGTCTCTCATTTGGAACCTGGAACCTAGGACTGTGTCTGTGGCCATAGCTATGTGGCCCAAAAGCTGTAGGAACTGTCTTGAAGTTTTTGGCTTGTGTAAGCTGAATGAGTCTCCAATCAGTTGGATATTTCTTACCCTGTCCAGAAGCAGGTAAGCCCTGCCTTGCAGGGTATTGATTTCTGACCCATAACCTGCAGCACTTGTGCAGGTAGAAGGACATATTTTTGTGTTTTATCATGAACCCAAGGAACTCCAGAAGCCTCTGGGTAATCTGCATGTATTGACTGACTTGCTGTGGTGATTTTCCTACCACCAACCAGTCATCCAAATATTGGAACACTGTGACATCTTGTCTTCAAAGATGTGCCATGACCACTGCCAAGTACTTTGTGAACACTCTTGGAGCTGAAGCGAGACCAAATGGTGGGGTTGAGAATGGTAGTGACCTGATGGAGTCTGAACCTGAGATATTTTCTGTGAGACTCCCTTATGGAGATATGGAAATAGGCATATTTTAGGTCCAGTGATGCCAACCAGTCTCCTTTTGGAATGTTGGCAGAATCAATGCCAGTGTGGCCATTTTGAGCTTCGATTTGTCAGATACTTGTTTAGTACCCTGAGATCTAAGATAGGCTGCCACTCCCCATTTTTCTTTATGGTGAGGAAATGCATTGAGTAAAACCCATTTCCTTTCTGCTGAGCTGGGATTGGCTTGACTGCCTTTGACAGTAGCAGGTTTCCAACCTCTTCCTCCAACAGCTTCTTTTCTGCGAGGGAGGATGGTTTGAATACACTGGTTCTCAGAACAGGAAGGGATTTGAAAGTCAGAGACATCCCTGACTCACTCCCTCCAGGACCCACTAGTATAGTATAGTAATATCTTGCCAAGCCTGGAGGTAATAAGCCAGTCTGCCTCTGACAGGTAGAGAGGAAGTGGCCTATAAAAGCATGTCAGGGTGTTTGTTTAATCTGAGGCTGAAACTGGGTTTGAGATCCCCCTGGAGCCCCTTTTATAACTACCTCTGAAGTACCCTTTCTGGGGATACTGCTGATATTGGGGTGCAGTTATTACCTGGAAAAAGGTCTTGTTAAGAAAGGACCTGCTGCTACCTCCCTCCCATAGGGTTTTGTGGATGGGGAGGCCTTCTCTTTCTGAATTGCTCTTGAAGGTGGCTTTGTTTTGTCCATCTTTTCATGGAAGCCACTGTTTTGTTTCCCAAAAGGAATTACCCTCAAGAGGAAACCCATTGCCTTTGTTTGTGTGTCCTGGGTAAGATCTGTGGCTCTTAGCCAGGCAGTATAGCACATTGACTTAAGGCTCTGAGCTGCAGATCTGAGGCCTGGTTTGAATCTCACAGCTGCCTACGTGCATACTGTGTGATCCTGAGCAAGTCATTTAATTTCCTTTGTCCTGCCAGGTCACATCTGGAAACGAGCTTCAGCTTAGTGTGCTACTCCTGGTTAAACAATGTTCCCTTTCCTTTCCATTTCCCACACCTCTGTTGAGCAACAGTATTGACCATCCACCTAGGTGCTGTGTCGTTAGTGTCAGAAGCCATTTGAAACTGATATTTGGGTGGAGAGAACTGGGACCGCAGCTAGGTTAATGCAGTGATTTAAATCCTATTTGGGAATAGGAAACAAGAAGTTTTAATTGATAATTCATCATCTGACATGGGCAACCTGACCAGAGGTGTGCCCTCAGTGGTCAATCCTAGGGCCACTGTTGTTTTTGATATATGTAAACAAACTGCCCCTAAGTATAAACAGCACACAAATAAGGCTTTCGCCGACGACACTGTATTATTAGCAACTGCAAAATGCATGATGACATGATAAATAAATTACAACTTGACTTTGACACCCTTCAGGATTGATTCTCCAGTTCCAAACTAGTGTCAAGCGGGAAAAAAAACAGGTAATGTTTTTTAATTAAAGTAACCAAAGTTACAAAAATGTAACACCAGACAAAGGAATATCAATAAGAAGGGTAAAATGAATAGTCACAAATCAATATAAACATCTTGGGGTGATTATAGATGGTTATTTAGTATTTTCTGATCATACAGATTTCATAACTAAGAAAGTTAATAATAGAATAGGGGCCCTGTGTAGAGCTTCTCAAATTTTGAATGATCAAACACGGAAAATAGTTGCAACACAGTTGATACAACCAGTACTGGAGTATGGTAACTTGGTATACAATTCTGCTGAACAAAATACTTGGATAAAGTTACCAAATCATATAACCGACTGGTTAGATTTGCCCTGAAATGTAGTTTTAAGACCCAACATTGCCAGACGTATAAGGAGTTGAAATGGGACAGTCTGCCAGTATGGTATAAAACAATATTCATTATTGATATTCAAGATTAATAAGGGGTTGATAAAAGGAAATGTGGGTATTCAATTTGGTTGTGAATCGCAGCATTACTATTTAAAGAGAGGTACAACATAGGGCCTTAAATATTCCAAAATTTAATACAAGATATGGGAATAGGCAGCAAAATCTGGAATGAGAATCCTCCTCAAATGAGAAACCTGAAAAGTTTAAATGTATTTAAATCCAGACTAGATGAGAATTTTATCTTGGAATATACTTGTTTATAGTGATGACTACCCTTTGTAGTGGGTGGTATGATGTATATGTATTATGACTAAATAGAACAAGTCATTAATGTTTGCATAATTTCACACCTGTGAAGGGTATGAATAATGATGTATCGTGTTGATATTAATGTATGTATGATGATGTGAATGTATTGTATTGAACGTAACCTGTATGTTCATACACATAGGACAACTTTAAAAATAAGTCTTACAGTATGACCTAAAGCTATATCCTATTCAAAAATAAAAATTTAACAACATAACAACAACAAACCTAGCACATTTCTGCAAGATCAGCTAACAAGGATGATGTGGCCTTATCTGCCATAACTAAGACAGACTGCCACAGTAACTTTTGGTACTGTGCTGCATAGGCTTGAAAAATTAGCCTGCTTGGTGGCCAGGAGGCTGACAAATATCCCTTCTTGGACTTACTGTCAATTTTTGGGACTCCTTTTCTGATGGCTGAGAAGCCAGGGGCACTTCAGCCTTGTCACAGGCTGCTGTCTGCACCTCCACCCCCTTGGTCAGGGTGGAAAACAGAAATTCTGCACCTCCTTTCCAGCTGATGTTTCTTGTTCAGTCTCTTATCAAGAGTGGGGACTGAGTTAGGAGTCTGCAAAATCTTTAAATCATCTTTTTCAAGAATTTATTGACTGGGAGAAGGAGCTTTTGTGGGTGTTAACCCCATCATCTCACAATATTCCATCTTCTCCTCATCCTCTATTTCCTCACTTGTGTCAAAGTCCAGGGCATCAGCTATCCTTCTCACAAAAGTGAAGTGTGAGGAACAATCCTCAGTAGCTCTGGCAGGAAAGCCAAAGTCCAGGCTCAGGGAAACCTCAGGTTCAATAGGTTTTCCCTCCTACTCCCTGACACTCCCATGGTCCTCCACTTCAAAAATGAGGGTTTGGCCAGTGGCCAGCCTGTCCAGCTGGGGTGTGCCCAGGTGGTTTCTCGGCCAGGAGAGCAAAGTCCTGCAAGGTTTTTGTACCTCTTTGAAAGCCTGTGCTATCTCCTGAGGAGAGGGAAAGCCAGAGCACTCACAGAAGTCCCCTTTTTTGTTCAGTAAGGGGTTCTGTGTACTTAAATTTGTTTGTCTTTTTGAGGGAACCGGGAGTCAGCCAGTTCAACAAGCCCTTAGAAGTCATTTTTCACCCTTCTCTGGAGTTGAATGTAAAACTGCAGTGGTTTTACCCACAGCAGAAGAGGGTGTCTGCTGGTCAAGGACTGAGGGACCCTTAGGTGGTGGAAGTTTTTCTTTAGCCATTCAGGCATTTTTCCACATTTTTCTGGGAAAGTCTTACAAATGTCACAATCTTTTTTTAGGTGATCATAGCCAAGACAGGCAACACACAAACTGTGCTTGTTTGCCTTGGCAAATACATCGCCACAATCAGAATAGTTTTAAAACCAGGTTCACCACTTTTCTTTTTAAGATTTTCAGACATTTTATAGAGAACCAATAAAAAATTTAAACTGCTAAATGATTTTAAATCTTAAGTAAAATTTACCAGTTGTGGTTGGTTCCAGAATCGATTAAAGAACTGACAGAAACTGGGAACTGCAGAAAAATGAACCATTATCGGTTCAGTAACCAATAATGTTATTACTAAAAATAATATTTTTAATAAAATAAACTAAACTAATGGCATTGTTTAATCAGAAAACTTCAGTCTAAACTAAACCATCTTGGTTCCCCACTGGCTATACCAAACCGGGAGGAATCGATTAAAAATATAGATTTAACACTAAAACTATGGTTTAGCTATAATTACAATAAGTAAAGGCAGCAAATGAAAGAAAAAAGATATTTATATGATTTTCTAAGTTTCTTCACGTCACAGTTAGAAGTTGAGAGAGGAACTCCGAGTATCTAGACTTGACAGGCAGAGTGAAATCTGAGAGGTTTAGAACTAAGGCAGTTGGGAAGATTTGCCCTGGGGGTAAATGCCCGCTCACACTACTGTGATGTCCTCTCCTCGCTAGGCTGGTTTACTTACGTTGATAAGTTGAGATTCTCCTCCTCGAGCCTCATATTTAAGCTCATCCATGACTTTACACCTCCTTGCCTTGGACGAACTCGTGCGACTCCGGCATGCACCGTGACCCTTTGCTCCACCTCACTTCCCCTTCTTGTCTTATCAAACTACGTTTGACCACTGCCAGGAGACCCTTCCGTTCACTGCCTCTCTGATTGGAACTCTCTTTCTCCGCTATCTTGTCTTGCCCCTCTCTCTCTTGTTCCAATCTAAGCTATCTACCTCATTTCCCCTCTTCACCCTGTTCCTGCTTCACCTGAATAAGTTCCTCCCTATCCCTCCCCATTCCTAATCTGCCCTTTATGTACTTCTCTATGTTAAGCTTCGTTGAAGTTACTATCCTGTGCCATTGCCTAACCCTGTTTTTACTTATCTCTTACCCTGACAAACCTTGTTCAAGTATTTTATCATGACTTTGTTTTATTGTTACCCAATATGTCAAATGTGTTGCAACTCTGTTAACTTACACTGTTACTACATGTCCTGTGCATTTTCACCCTATTAATCTTGCACTGTTACTGTATGTATTCCATACCGGTTAGCCCTGAAAAAGGGACTGTATTGTCTCAGTGGACTTACCGGTCACCAAAACTCGAAATAAAAATAAATAAATAAATAGTTCAAGACAGCATTTGAAAAGTTGTCATGTACAAGCGTTCCATCATTTGCATGTGTTCCATTTTCTCTCCAGGCAGTTCTGTCTTAAAGGGACACTGCAGAAGTTATGAATACCTCGTATTGCTGGGGTTAGAAATAAGGAGGACCTCGACCTACACCTGGACTCCATGTACGGCCACACACTCAAAAGATCCAGTACTTCCAACCAGAAAAGAAATAAAAGCTACAACTGACTACTTCTTAAAATATGCATCATTTTCCTGTTTGCTTTAATTCCACTAGCTCTTTAATAGGGCTGTCACCTTGCATTAAAAGTTTTTATTCTACCTTCAAAGTATCTGGTCTGTAACTCCTACTTGTCTAATATTTACCGCTAGAGGCCTCTCCCTCTTGCCTTTTCCATAGGAATCACTGGGGCTCAGAAAACTGACATAACAGCTTAATCTGGTTCAAGGTCAGTTGGCATTCATCTGTATCCCCTCCCCGAGTGCGTGCCTGAAAATAGGCAGGATTTGTCTAGTGCACTTACCGGTCAACAAAAACTAAATAAATAAATTAAATAAATAAATAAATAATAATACACAGTATGGGCCTCTTGTCATGTACAGTGTAAACATCTTAAACAGTTTAAACAACAGAAACTGCTTCAACAGGCGAGAATACCTCAAAGGTCTTTTCCACCCTGTTAGTTAGCATCCTGGTAAACTGCAGACAGGGTGAGGCCCCAGTGGCCATCGCTGTCATTATGCTTTCTGATTTTTCACTTGCATTTCCTTCCTGGCAGCACTTTTATGAAGCCTGAATTTATCAATCAAATACACTGGAAAAAGGCATGCTTGTGTTTTGGCTTGAGCTCTGATCTCCATGGGCGACAGTCTGGGTACATCCAGGATAGAATCAGAGGAGCAGTAACCAAGGTACATGCTGCTGTGCCCCCAAACAGCGGGGCTCAAATTGGCATTCACAATCTGGACTCCACGGCAATTAGCAGTGTTGAATGTCTGCCTTGAGACCATGTGCTATCCATCCAGTGGGCCATGAAATCTCAAAAAGTGTCTGTATTGTTTGTTTTACTACTCAACCAATTACTGTGAATGTCTAACACCCAATGTTCCTCAGCCAAGCAGGCTTTGGTAGGAAGCAAGTCCCAGACCCCTGTGGACCTCTGCCAAAGGTCAAGCATTAGAAGCAGATTTATTCTCAGTCTGAGCCTTTATCTGGGAAGACATGCCTAAAGGTTGCTATTGGGCTCGATGTCATATTGCCATTGGAAGAGCTGCAGTTGACAGTCACTTCCCTCAGGTTCCACCTGCCCATAACTTTTTTTTTTTTTTATTTAGTTGTTTAACCAGGTATAGCACAATAAGCTGAAAGCTTTTCACAGGAGCAACCTGGGAGCACAAGGAGGTTAAGTGACTTGCTTAGGGTCACACAGTATGCAAGTGGAAGCTGTGAGATTCAAACCCAGGTCTGGTCTGCTGGATGTCACCAAATTTGCAGCTCAGAGCCTTAGACCACTCGCTAAACTTGCTCTCCTCTCTTTCATTAGTGGTATGCTTTACTTTTTAACTGCCTTCCAATTGGTTTGTAGGCCTCAGTCCCTACACTGTAAGGGCTAAGGGCTTCATTGTCTCTGACTGTCTTGGCTGTGAGGACCCTGGGCCAGGCCACTCACCTCCACTTCATGAAGACACAATCTTTTTGCTTTGAGGCCCCTATGGATAAATTATCTTAGTGTTGTTTCCAGTTCCTATCCCGCTTGATGCACCTCTCCTGAACCAAACAGCCTGTACTTTTATCAGTAGTGTTTTGTATTTTGTCTAGCCCAGGCATCCTTACCTGGGTCTTCCTTCTGTGGTCACCACAGCCCGGACTCTAGTTATTATCATGGAAGAAGTGACCTCTGCAGTACTCTCCCAGTCAGCAGATCCCCAGAATTAAATCCATTTTATTGCTCCCCTATCAGCCCCATCCTCCTCGGTGTCATTGAGGCACAGGTCAGGAAGCATAGAAAACCATAAGTAGTTTCAAAATTTGCAAATAGCATTTTATTATTAATAACAGCAGAATAAAAATAAAATTGTTCAGTATAACTATTTACATTGTCAATGGCAGTACAAACATGGAAAGAGTCCTGAGTTTTTCTTCTCAAATTTCAATCTCCATCTCTCAGTCTCTGTCTCTTTCTTGCTACAAGAATTTGCTCTTTTATAAGTCTGTGCCTGGGAAACTCATTAAGAAAACAGCATGCTTGTCACACAATGTTCTTGTAAGTTTTCAATATTCTTGCAGGTGCAGCAAAACGAACATAATGACCTAGAACTGACCTCTTGTTTACAGCACCTCAGAGTTTGCAGACCAGTTTCTCAGGTTAAAACCTTGAACTCCAAATAGCTTTTGAAATCATTTCAACAATATAACTATATACAGTTTTAAACAAAGGGATCCCAGTATCATTGATATTTAAGCAATAAGGCATGACAGGGTGTGTGTTATCATCAGCAGCTATCTGTCTAACAGGGTTCAAGTTGTTAAGTTTGACTCATCCTACTCTGATAAAGCTACTATGAGTATTGGTGTACCCCAAGGCTCTATCATGGTACCACTTCTTTTTCAATTTTCATTAACAACATCACCTCAAACCTCACTGCCTCCTCCTTCATACTCTATGTGGATAACATTGTCCTCTATACCAGTGCGAAAAAATGTATCTGACATCAATCTACAGCTTTCAATGACTTCCAATGCATACAATCCTGGCTCTCGGATCATAAACTTGTTCTTAATGAGACCAAAACTCAGTCGATGCTATTTGGCACTCCTCAAAACTCAATTCAAACCAAAACAACTTTAGGGTCTCCTGCCTAAATGGCTCACCCACTGGTTTAGTTACCTCTTTTAAGTACCAAGGTGTCACCTTGGATCAGTCCATAAACTTGAACTTCACATTTTGAAACACGTGCAAGTCTGTTAACTCTAAGCTAGGTGTAGCTTATCATTACTAGCTATGTTTTAACCCCTCAACGAGACTAGCTATTGCCCAGGGCATACTCATACAGACCCTAACCTAATGGGTATCTTCATATGCCACTACACCTAAAACAAATCTCCATAGATGGGACGTTACCTACATAATATATGTCGGTACGCTGCCTCATCCCATAGGTGGAAACACCACTGCCTCCTCTATTCTGATCTTAACTGGCTATCTCCTAATGCCTCCAGGTTCTACTCCATTGACTCCACTATAGACAGTATTATGAGGTCCCAAACTCCTAAATCTCTGGCCGGTACTGCTTGTGCCACAGACCTCCAACTATGACAGCTGATAAATTCTTCTTAAGTGTGCTGAAATACTCAACCACCAAAGGTTCTAGTACTTTGCCACTACACTCCTCAAGCTGGGAACTACTCCCTCTAGATGTCGCCTTAGCACCCACCCATGACACCTTTAAAAAGCTCTCCGTCACTACCTCATCTCATCTAACCAATGCTCCTGCTTTAAACCACCTTAGGTTCCCTGTCCCCATCCCTGACTGCAGTTCTTAACCTGCTTCCCAAAATACCATTTCTTACACCTCTCCCAGATGCACCCCTACCTGACAGGCCTACACCCATAATACCACCATGTACCTAACCTACCTATCTCAGTTTGCCTATCCCTGCTTCTAACCCCCTTTTGCACTTACTGACCCTGTTCCCGCCCTCTGTATCAGTACATTTTGCCCACTTACCCTTGCTAGGTATATCCTCTCTTACCTTGTTTCCACTGCCTCACCCACTACTTGCCTGGCTCCTATCTCTGAAACTTACCCTACTCCAAACATGAATAACCTCCTTTTTCCTATCCCTGCATCTAACCCCTTGGCACTTTTTTTTTTTTTTCTCATATTTCCTTGTCTGTTGAAAATTGCTTTTCTTCCAGGGTCACAGCTGCTATATGTCTATGTTTTCTTTGAATTTGTGACCATGTATCTCTGAGCTATCCCTTGTATTTTGCAACAATACGGTTTATACTCTACCGCCAATATACCTCATCCCAATGCTATAACTGTAATTTTATGTCCTGTAACCTGCTCTCAATACCTTGTATCTTATTTATGCTGAATAACCTGCTGTAGAATACCACTGTGTATATCTTGCTGTATCTGCCTTCTTTTGTATTCTTTGTAATGTTACCCTATTGTATTCTCTGTAATGTTACCCTGTAACCTCCCAGGTCGTGCCTGAAAATAGTCATTCCTTGGCTAGTGTACCTACCAGTAAACAAAAACTAAATAAAAATAAAATAAAATGTAATAACGTCACTCCTGGGGTGGACTGAAATGTGAGGTGAAGCGTGCTTTCACCACCCCAGGAGTGACATTATTATACCATAACACAACCCTGGAGTGCCTTATTGTAAATATACAATCGATTGATGTTTATATACAGAATAAAAAAAATTTAAAGAAGGTTTTGTTAGTGTGGGAAAATATTTTTATTTAAGAGAAGATGCAAACAATCATGCTAATCCAAGGAATCAATGTTACAGTGATGTTATTGTGTAATAACATCACTGTCTAATCAAGTCAGCAGCCAATCAGCTTTTACATTTTCCTTCCCATTGTATAATTCTACATAAAAATTCAAATATAGTTTTACACCGCAGCTTTGCAAGGGAAGAAAGACAGAAATAGCAAGGGAAGAGAAATAATGAGAGGCAGAGAATTGTGAGACCGTCAGAGTTATCAGTTCCTAGGTCTCACAGGAAAAGTTGCTTAGCAACCAGGCACCAGGCAAACAAGAGACACAAAGGAGAGGATGCAACAGACCCTTGCATTGAACTCTTTCTGCATAACAAATGGGGCCAGGTCTTATTCAACCCTGTCACACTCAGTATTTAGGACAGGGTGCCCAAAACCCATGTGAAGCACTGCATCCCTGTGCCTTAAACAAGTACAATAAATTAGAGTAACAGTTTAGTGGTGCAGTTCAACCTGTGAGCTCAGTCTGAAAGGATATCAGTCTTGGCTTATTCAGCAGGTTGGGTGTATACCTACTACTGGACAGGGACACGAAGAGACATTCTTTGGATGGTCAGGCATCTCTGTCCAATGTTTTTGGGGGCATGGCAGCAGGTTGTTGTGTTGGTTTGGCAGAGGATGCCTTCATCTCCCTCATCTTGCATGGCTCTTGGTGGGCTTTGCTGTCAGTTCCTTTTCTGGATCTGGAGCTTTTGTTACTAAATTCAAATACCTGGGGGTGTGGATTGACCAAAAGCTTTCCTTTGCGATCATGTTGAGGATCTCTTAAAGAAGCTTAGGCAGAGGTTTGGTCTCTTCTATAGGATCAAACATTTTCTAACACTTGATGCCAGGAAGAGACTGGTCAAACCACATTCCTTATCTTATCGGACTATGCAGATTTCCTTTACAGACAAGGCCCCATGTCTGCCCTGGCTAAATTAGACACACTCTGCCATCATGCCTTGAAGTTCATAACTGGTCTCCCATACTCTGCATATCACTGCTCCTTCGTCATGATAGGTTGGTCATCTCTTAACTTCAGAAGTGTCCTAAAAACTGTCGTCCCTTCTGCAAGAAGATTTTAAATTGAGCTAGTGCTATTAATGCAAGTGCATTTGATGTTTTGAGCAATCTGGTACTTCCAAATAGCAAACAGGGTACATCTTTTTGCATGGTCATTGGGTAAAGTCCTGATAAAAAAAATCTGGTGTCCCCAAAGAGTACCTTGTTTCCTTCAGGCCAACAAGACTTTTGTTTTAGTTCTGAAGTCCAAAAACCTGAGGATGATCAGTCTTGTTTTTGGTTTTGGGTAAGTGGGTTTGGAAGTGAGGGCCCAGTGCACTCTCAGTATCTCCCTGGGTTCATCCTTCAGCCAGACCAACAGTTCTTTAAGAAGGGATTCCAGAAGCAGTTCCATCACTTATGTCTCTGTGCCTCTGGAAGGCCATACATTTGTAAGTTATCCTGTCAGGAGCTGAACTCTAGGCCATGAGTTTTCTAAATGTGCTCCTGCTCCCAGCAGTGAAGGTACTGAAGAGTTTCAGTATTTGTTTACTCTGCCACCTCAGTCAGACCTGCCTCGAGGTCTGTGGTCCACTGCCCACTTCAGCTAACTCCTTTGCTGTCTTGTCAACTGTTTCTTTGAGGCAGGCCATGGCTGAGCTCCCTCTCTTGAGCTCATAAAACAACTTGTTGAGAGGTAGTAGTGAACTGGTCCTCCTTTCATCATTGCTCTGGACTGTCTGGTGCTCTGACATGACAGAGGCAGACCTACTGCAGTTTTGGGCCCTGGTGTCTCTAGCATCCCTGGAGCTGCTTTCATTACAGTATTCCATCAGCGTCTCTTTAGCTGTTAGTTTTGCTGAGTAAGTCAGCCTGTTAGATGCTGTTGATTAGACCTTATATTGGAATGGATTAAAATGGATTTGGTCATCCAAAGGTTGGTGCAATAAGAGTTAATTCCTCATGGAAGCTAAGTAGAACCAGAAGTTCCAATTATGACCATTTTCTACAGAAGCTTTTTATGGCTGCATGGGCTGAGATCCATCGTATTGCTGTGATTCTGTTTTGGAGCATTGTGGATGCACGTGACCAGTCCGCTGTCTAGCGTGCTTCCACAGTGTTTTGGCACAGTTCCAATCATTGTGTTTTAGTGGCCCTTCCTCTGCTGGCTGCATAAACCTGCCCTCTTCGCAGGGCACTACTTTCTCTTCCACAGCTGTGGAGGTGACGGCTGCCATGCCCAAGATGGCCACTGATGTAAACGCATGTGTAGATTTGTACAGCCACCATCTTGGGTATGGCAGACTGTAGTGTGGATAGCAGCTGTGTTTAGTGTATCCTCCATTGACTCCGTTTTGCTGCTCTGAGCAGCCATATCAGCTCAGACCAGAGTTTGTTTAAAGGAGTGATGATTATGGTTTCTTCTTTGTTTATCTGAACTTTGACCAGGAAAGAGCTCCATTTGCTGTGAGTACTGTACTAGACTGTGAGGTCCTGAGATGACATCAGCAGCAGCTCTTCACTGACACAGGCTGTTCTGAACAGGTAGTGAAATCAGGGTTACAAAATAGATCATAACTTGAAAATGAAGTAACGTAGAATTTTAGTTTTTGGTATGAGATTTACGGGGTGGTGGTATGCAATGTTGCACATTTCATCAGACACTCTTTAAAGTTTCCCAAGCTTATCAAGCAGCTTTGTGAGTTTAAAGGTGAAACTCAGGCTAACGTGGCGTTGCACAGAGACTGCGACATACCATCAGCATGAATTTCTGCTCGGAGTTTGAAACTCACTATAACATTTGCTAACCAGCTTCAAGCAAGACGGCTTGTGTTCATTTCAGGTAAAACTAAAACCTTTGTGGAGTTTTAGATAAAATTAAGCTTTTGGTTACATACAGAAAACAATATTTTATATAGGGATATGGCTTTTGATAATTTGTAAACATTTTGCAGCACAGCCAAATTTTAGTAAATCAGATTAGCTAGTATAATAACAGAAACTAAATAAGCTTTTTTAAGCTATTTTGTCCCCATCATCTCCTCCACTAACTGGCAATGGGCACATATAGGTGTTTTTACATGTTTTCTCCCTGACACCCCCCAAGGCCCAGGCACATGGCCATGTGAGGTGTGTGGAGGTATGCTATGCACCCTGTGGAGCCAGTTCAGCCCCTTCCACCTCCTGTATTTGTTTGCTGCCCCTCTCCACCTACACTACCCACTGGACCTCCACCCACTGGGAGTAGAACTATGGTGGGGTGCTAACCCACCCTTGCGAGAGGAGAACTGCCCATTGGTATGCTTGATCCTGCCCCTCCCTCCCTCACGCCCCGGCACCCGATGACCCAAGGTAATACCCAAACTCAGGTCACCAGCATAGCACAAGGTGTGGTGTCTAGTTGTTTTATGATGCAGGTGACAAAAATGTAAAAAGCATAATGTATGTTGGGAGAGAATGGTTGCTTACAGAAAGAAGCACTGCTCCATTTACAAAACAGAACTAAACTTATAGGGAACAATTGAAACACTACAGCCACCTTAGACTGACAAAAGAAAAGGAAAATATGAAACCAGTAAGGAAAACAACTGTTCAATTCCACTGTTATTTAAGATACAGAATAGACTTGAATATACATAATTTCAGGCTTTTAAGAAAACTACAAAAATAACGTTATACACAATTTTGATGGAAATGGGTTCTGTTTATCTACAAAATCACCTTGTGCTGTACCGTCCAGCTTGAGCACTCTGTTCTGATGAGGAAGCCTGCTTGGAGTACCCAGGGTTAGGCTGTGGCACTCTGGAGATAGGGCATTTGCAGTGGCCATACCTACCCAGTGAAACTCCCTACCAGAGTATTTGAGAAGGGCTCCCTCAGTAGAAGTCTTTAAAAGGGATAAAAAACTTATTTGTTCAAACAGGTGTTCTATTGACTGATCAGTGATCATAAGTATACATAGAAGGAGAATTTTACCTATAAGGTTTTATATATGTGTGTTTTTCTTTGGATGATTTTAATATGGTTTGTTGTACTGCTGTTTTATTGTATGGTGCTCAGAGTCCCAGGAATTCGGTGCTTTATAAACAAAATATCTATATGTCTGTCTGTCTGTCTGTCTGTCTATCTATCTTCTTTACAACAGTTATGACCTGAAATAAAACTATGACGCATCTGACCTTTATAGGTCTGTTTACCTAGACTTAGGAAACAAGTTTGAAATGTTTGGACTATTTCTACCTCATCCATAGACTGCATAAACTCCTCTATAAAAAGCTGAACTGTGAATTCTGTATAATTAAAAACTGCTACTTTAGTTCCGTATTTTGGTCTCCATCTTTGCTGATCTGCCCCTTTTGTTTAGTTGAGATTGGCTTAAGATATGTTCAGCTGAAGATACATTTTATGATCCATCAATCCTAAGGCTAAACAAACCATGTACAGCTTCAGTTGAGTCAGCATGATAGAGTCATATTGAGGTCACTCAGGGATCTTTTGTTAAAACCAGCTTACTTCTGTATTTGCAGTGTTTTCAAATGTACCTATCTATCACTCGTTGTCTCTACTTCATGGTTAAGAGCTATAATCAGGAAACCATCCAAGACTGTCTCTGTAGAAATATGCTGTTCTTGTAAATGCAGTTTCTTTTGGTAGAATGAATTTACCCCTTTTATAAAAGTGTAGGGCTATATGTCGCAGCTACCAATACTACAGCCATGAGAAACCACGTCCAATTTTCAAATAGTAGCGGTAGCACATTTTGAACAGCTTCTAACACATCATTGTTTAGGCAACTGCTCATGTTCATTATTTCACACCAGCAATTTTTTAAATGTCACTCATTAAAATCTGTATAAGCTGAAGTTTTCAAGTTTACAGGGTTACTTGGAGTTTGAGCAGCATGGTTTGATCTTTGCATGTTTATCAAAGTCTATAAACTATTCTCTATTTTCTGCTTTTCGAACATTCTTTGGTGTATCCCCCACAGGTTACACATCTTAACAGCTCTCACCATGTAGCACTGTGTTCCTCATCACAACTCCCAATATTATACATGTACACATAATATGGCACAGGGCTTCCTTTTTGCAGTGGTTTTTAAGTATTTTTATGACTTCCTGATGATACCGCTTCTTCTACAGCACTCCGTAGTTTACACTCAATTGTTCATATAGTATGTCAAGTCCCTTAGCAATACATGGCATCTCTTTTAAATTCTGACAGTGTCATATATTGCTTGTATTGCATCAAAATAGTATGCTGTGCACCCAAGTTTCTATGCTGTCCATTCGACTAGTAGCTTGATCCGTCATGTGTGCAACCTCTCACAGACTTCAGGAAAATCGTTCCAGTACCCCTTCTCTGGTTCATATAAACAACTTTGTCTTGTCTACATGGGGTGGTCTATGGTACATCCCTCACAGTTTATCTTCAAGTCATGAGCCATCAAGTCTTGCAGTAGTTGTATTAGAATACCCTTAATCAGGTCCAACATGATAATCTTTTCAGGTAGCACTTGAATTGCTGTCATGGCCATCAGACATTTCAACAGGGCATTGCTCAACACCTGGTACATCTGGTTCTTCCACAGTTCATCCATGTTAACACACTCATGATTATCATTGAAACCATGTCTCATGAATGTTTGATCAATTCAGTCATACCAGAATCCTCTGCTGTGGCACTAGCGAGACAAGACAACATTCACTCCACCCATAGCAGCATCACAATATGGAGGGAGGGCTGCATCATGTCAGTGCACATGAGAGTGGAAAGGGTGGGGATACCCATCATATCTGGTGCACATGGGAGTGGAAAGGGGTGGGGTGCTGCATCATTTCCGGTGTACGGGAAGCAAAGGGGCGGAAACATTGTCACTTCTGGCGCGGCATGAAGGGTCAAGGTATTAGTCAATTCCGACCATCAATCAAATTTTGACAGTTAGTATACACATATACTATTGGCAGTCTCTCCATATTGACTAGTTTAAAATCCAGCTGTATTTAAAAGAGACCATGCTGGTCTGAAAAGAGTGACTAATGACACATAGCTGTATTTTCAGGTTTGTGCTGGTTTCTGTATGGATTCTTTAACCTGTTTTTGTAAAGAATTTATGTACCAATACCATTATTTTCTTTTGGATTATTAATTCTGGGTTTTAGTACATTGTTTTGCTATTGTGCCAATGTCAAACCATTTCATTCCATGATGGCCTCCTCATCAAAGTATAATGGCACTGTAGTGCCTCTGTAGCTAGGGAGTATGCACTTTAATACTGAATGATGCTTTTTATCTGTTTTATAACTTGGTTTTCTATTGGGATATGAGCCTAAAACTGACTTGCACCCTCAGTATCAGAATCTTGAAATTCTGTAAACTTGTTGAAACATGGTCAGCTACTTCAGTGCAAAAGTTAGGTGTAGAGGAAGGGTAGAGCAAATATTGAAATTACCAGTATTAAGCTGCTTTCCATTTAAGAATGCAAACAGAAAAATAGTAAAACTAAATCATGAAATATTCTAGTTAATTACTTCCTGTCACAAAGGTTGTGCATTAATGTAAAATAAAAATTTAGCAGCTGTTTAAAGTAACACCATCTACATATGCACGCAGCATTTCAGGTTTTTATACTGTTGTTTTTATGTTTCTGTAATCATAGTCGTAAGACCAGTGAACTATAATTATGGGCTTGTGCACATTCGGAATCAATGCACCCTGCTCCTTACTGTGGCACCAGGAGTCAGTCTTCAGTGTGCCTAACTACCCAGACCTGCTCAACATTTGAGTGCAGCACGGAAGCCCATCTCTTGTGCAGCACTAGTGCCTCCAACCATTTGCCCATTAATGGCGACACCAGGACCTCATTAGCAGTGCCCCACTACTGTAGCACCCCAACCCTCAGAATACTGACTGTGGAAGTGACAGCCACTCCTCAGTGCCAAGTAGAGATGGGTGAATTCTGAAAAATCTGCTCTGTGAATGAAGTCCCGAATTTTGCACAATTTGCTAAGTGGAATTTGTGAAATTCGCAGAATTGGCCAGTGCAAATTTTACCATTAAAGTGCAAAGTTTTGCCTGCAAATGTTGTGCTTTGTGGTGAATTTACACAATCTGTGGGGTGAAATTGAAGTGAAATTTGCACAGTTCATACAAAGCAAGGTTTAGCTGGTCAGGAGAGGCTAAAAGCTCCACAAAGTGTGAATTTCAGCTGCCGTAGGTGAACTTCACTGGTGAATTTTTATTTCATCACATCTCTAGTGCCAAGGCAATTTCACCAGCCCCCTGACATAGAAACATAGACTTTGATGGCAGATAAGGACCATCTGGCCCACCCAGTCTGCTCATTTCCTACCTATTGGATAAGTTGCAGATCCTAGTTTACCAACAGCCTACTTCCTTGTACCTCCCACTAGAATTGCCTTATATCTGTGCCATGCGTTCTTAAATTCCCCACTGTTTTTTGACCCCAGGACCTCCTCAGGAAGGCCATGCCATGCATCTAAAACTCTCTCCATGAAAAAATACTCCCTCACGTTGCCCTGAGCCATCCCCCATCTTCAAATTGTGCCCCTTGTTCTTGCACATCTCTTTTCCTGAATGATGCTACCCTCTTGGACTTTGTTGATTCCCTTGAGGTACTTCAAAGTTTCTATCATGTCCCCTCCCTCCTTTCCTTGAGGGTATACATATCAAACTCTATTACCCTCTCTTCATATGGCTACTGGTGCAGACTCTGCACCATTTTGAGTTGCCCTCCTCTGGACTGCTTCCATCGTATCTATGTCCTTGCAGACATGGGGTTTCCAGAACTGCATGCACTATTCCAGATGGGTTCTCACCAACTGTTTGTACAGAGGATAACAACTTCCTGTTTTCTACTGGTGATGCCTCTCCTATGCATCCCAGTACTCCCTCAGTCTTCCTTACTGCCTTATCACATTGCTTGCCTACCTTTAGGCTGTCTGATAGGACTACCTCAGGTCTCTTTCCATTTTGTTGCCGGTAATACCTCCCCACTCCATTGTGTACTCTTCCCTTGGGTTTTGTTTCCCAGGTGCATTACTTTGCACTTCTTTGCATTGAATCTAAGCTGCCATACTTCTGACCATTCCTCCAGCCTTGCCCAATCCCTGCTCATCCTTTCCATCCCCGCTTGTGTATCAACCCTGTTGCAGATCTTTGTGTCATCTACAAAGAGGCATGCTTTTCCTTCCAGTCCCTCCACAATGTCACGTGCTATATAAAGACATTAAAGAAGATCGGTCCCATTGCTGAACCCTGTGGTACCCCATTAGTAACCCCCTTTCTTCAGAGTGGACCCATTTACTATTACCCTCTGTGTCCTGTTGTGTAGCCAATTTTCTACCAGGTTGCCACCCTGGGACCCAGGCTAACACTTGTTTATTAATCTTTTGTGTGGGACTGTGTCAGATGCCTTGCTAAAGTCTAGGTAGACCATGTCCACAGCCCTCCTGGTCTATTATTTTGGTCACCCTGTCAAAAATCTATTAGATTCATCTGACATGACCTTTCTGCTGTGAATCCATTCTGCTTTGGGTCCTATGCCCTGCTGGCCTCTAGGTACTCAACAATTCCTTCTTTCAGAAGCAATTCCATTATTTTCCTGCCACTGAGGTCAAACTAATAGGTCTGTAGTTTCATACCAATGTCTTGCTTCCACTTGTGTGATGGGGAATCACATCTGCCCTTCTCCAGACCTCAGGTACCACCACCATCCTCCCATGATTTGTTAAAAGGGTAGTCAGTGGTGTTACTAGTTCCCCTTAGTTCTTTTAGAATTATGGTGTGAATCCTGTTAGGCCCCATTGCTTTGTCCACCTTCAGTTTTAGGAGTTCCTTCAGAACCCTTTCTTTTGTGAATGGACTGGTATCTACCACCCCATTCAGTGTGTTTCTATTATTTGGTTTAGGTACATCCCTCCTCTTCTTTTGTGAATGCTGAACAGAAGTATTTATTCAGTATGTCTGCATTTTCACTGACACCCTCTGCCCACCCACCCCTTCCCTTTATTAATCCTCACTATCCTTCCCTGATCTTTCTTGGCTCCCTAATATACTTATAAATGTTTTATCCAACTTCTTAACTGAGTTGGTTATCTTTTCCTTGGTTTGGGCCTTTGCTATTCTGACTGCCTTCACTGCTTCCTTCTGCTTTAACTGGTACAGTTCTCTGTCCTGCTCCTTCTGTGTTTCCTTATACAGTACTTCCTGAATGTTATCTTTTCTCCCTAACCTGCCCGCCACCTCTTTTGAGAACCATAGTGATTTTTTCCTTCATTTTGTTTATTTTCTTCACACAAAAGCTTGTTGTCTCTGTGATGGCAGCTTTGATTTTTCCCGTTGTTCCTTCACCTCACCTTCTTGCCCATTTGGTAGTGCTTTTCTGAGGCACTTCCCCATTTATCAAAGTCAGTTCTCCTAAAGTCCAATATCCTCATCTTTGTGTGACTTGACTCTTTGCCTGTGTTTATTGTGAACCACACTGTTTGGTGGTCGCTTATTCCCAGATGGCTACCCATTTCAAATCTGAGATCCTCTCTCCATCCCCATTTGAGAGTACCAGGTCTAGAATGCTCCCTCCTCCCAAGTGGGTTCCAGCACTAGCTGTCTGAGGCATGCCCCCATAGGGCATTGAGAATGACCCTGCTCTTGGATGTGGCTGCAGTAAAGGTGCTTCAGTTAACTCTGGCATATTCAGGTCTCCATCATCAATATCTCCCCTTTTTGCCATTCTAAGGATGCCTTCTATCATTTCCTTGTCCATTTCCTCCCTGATATGGAATCTGTACACAATCACTGTACAGATTGTGGTGCCATTCCTGTCTCCATGGTGACCCACAGTGCCTCCTCTCCTCCCTGTTTACCTTTTAGTTCCATTGCTTTGATCTCTTCCCATACATGAAAGCTACTCCTCCTCCTCTTTTACCCTTCCGTCTCTCCTGTACCCTGGTATGTTGACATCCCAGTCATGGTTCTCTATGTACCATGTTTCTGTGACTGCCATGATATCCAGGCATCCCTCTTAAATCAAGGCCACAAGTTTGGGAAGCTTGTTACCTGGACTATGGGCATTGGTACTCATCTCCCTCCATTTTTGAGGGTCTTATCCCTCTTAGCCCCATCCCTGTCCTTACTATCTTTGCCTTTTTCTCCATTGACCCTGTCCTGCTCTCTATCGACTTCTCTACCTTAGTGACTGTCTGCTGCTTAAATACCTTGTCCCACCTTACAGTCCACTGTGGCCCTAGAGTTCATCTATTTACTCCCCTACAGTCGCTGTGGCACTGGTTACTGACCCCTACCCGCACAACTACACTGACTTCCTGAATGATCCCTATGCTGCTGGTTATCCATCCTTTGTTGCTGTGCAACTGCTCCCACCCCCTACTGACCACTGCAGTTTTCAGACTCCTTTACAGTGTATCACAACTACCCTGACCTTCCTGACTATTGGCTGCGATACCAGGACCACATTCTGTTTCTGCAGTATTGGCAGACACTCTTATTAGTCCACTACAAACCAGAAGCCCATTCTGCCTGCTACTCAACTACCCTGACCCTTCTGACTGCCAGTGGTTGCTTAGGAGCCCATCATTGGCACTATCCTGGTACCCTTAACCCTGTGACCATCAACAGTGGCAGCAAGAGCCCATACTTCATACTACATTAGTGCACTGACCCTAATTGTCATGTATGACAAGGAATATCCATCATCGTGGCAGTCAAATTACTTGACTCTGTATACTGCTGATTATTGCACCAGGACCCCATCGCCAGTGCTGTACTGGTACCCCCAACCTGTCAGTTTTTTGTTGCACTAGGATCCCATCTACATCACCATTAACTCTGGCAGTGGAAGCCAAAATATTTGCTGAGTCGTCTTTTCTTAGATACCATTTCTTCAGCACTGATTACTGAAGAAGGAAATTAGGCTATCATTTGTTTGTTCTAAAGTATTCATCCCACTGTCTTTCCACAGTACCTTAGTGAACTTTTACTGTCCTACAGGTTGAAGTTTTGGGGATTTGTTATGGATGTTTGTAGCCTTCTTTGATTGCTGAATGCCATACCAGGTATCACGTAATACTGAGGGTGCATTTCAGATGGATACCTCAGGAAAAATCTATTCAACAGACTACAAAGTGGTTAGACTTAGGCCACCACAATATTGGCAGATTTGAAAATGGCTGACAAAAGCATCTTAAGACAAGTGTAGACTTAAGCAGCCAGGTGGGGACTTCAGTTTCCAGATCATTGATGACAAAGTTGGACAGCAGTGGCTCCAGAGCTGGTCCCCAGTGATGTTGGGTAACCACAACCCTTTGCATTTTGCCCTGAAGGCTTGTTTGGTAGTCATTTGTGCATACCTTAATTATACCATACTAGTGCATTTGCCCCAAAGATTGTTATGCACAAGCTGGCTTGGTGGCACTGAGATTGGGCGCTGGGCGCTACACCTCGTGCTAAGCCAGCGACCCAGGTTGAGAACGGACTCGGGTGGCCGGGGTCGGCAGGGAGAGGGAGGATTGAGCATCCCAATGGATGCTCTCCTCCCTCAGGGTGGGAACCAAGAATGCTCGCTTCTGCATCCCTTCATAGCGGTGGGCACTGGCAATTGAGAGGATGGGCTGACTCGTTCGTCGGAGCCGGGAGAAGAGACGTCGACAGCGCGCAGAGGTTGGGCATGTGAAATGCATACCACTGGGACGTACGTCCTAGCGCTCGGCGTCCCAGAGGTGAGGGAAAACCAGGGAGAAAATGGAAAAACACCTCCCGGCCCTAGATGATAGCCTCTCGGTACCATCCGGACCACCAAGAGGGACAGACCCCAATGTGCAGGAGGAGGAAAGGAGGCACTCTGGGGCAGATCCTCCGAAAGATGGAATGAGGGGTTGAAAGGAAGGAAGGAGAGGTCTCGGGAGCAGGCAAGGAGAGATAAAGAAATAAAGTAAAAAAAGATTGTTATGCAGAAGTTTAAAGGCCTTGCTGAAATTTAGATGCACTAAGACACCCCTTTGTCACACCAACTGAAGAAGGTGCTCAAGCTGGCCTGGCACTATCTGCCCTTCAAATAATGGCATGCAGAAAGACAAACAGAAGCACTGGCCTTAACCAAGTGCTTCATTACTCTAACTTGATAATGGCCTCAAGAATCTTGTTTAGAGTTGCTTTTAGGATGACTGGCCTGGAACTGATCAGGCCTGACCATGAGCCTTCTTCAACATGCGATTACATTGGCTATTTTGTAGGTCTTCACTGTCGTACTAGTATAAGTAGACTCATGAAAGGTGACTGTAAGCAGCCCTGCTAATTGTTCCCTTTGCTCTACTGTGATCCTGCTTTGTAACACGTGTACTCCTTGCCACTTATTTTGCTTGACCTTCACTAGGCAGTCGGATGTTGGAACAGATATGTCCATAGGCTACACTGTGGTTACCTCTGGTGCCATGGGCCCATTAGTAAAACAAAGTATTTTTCAGCATCTTGGCCATCCTCATGACTCTCTCATAGTTTTATGCTCCTTGCCAAATTATTGATGTCTAATGCCCTCGATCACCTTACAGTACTTCTCCATTTGTGTATCGGGCGACTATGGTAATGTCAAGGTTCCTACTACTATTTTTGCTTCTAACTTCTCCTTGGCTTCCTTAAATACAGTCTTGCAATCCCAGGGTGCTGCTTTGTACTCCTCTCTGGCCTAACAGTAACCTGCCCCTTTCCAGAAAAGCCAAAGGCCACTCACTGGCCCTTTAACCCTTATTCGTGCAGGGATGCAGACCTTGTCTGCTTCAAGAATCTTCTTTAATGAACTCACACATAGCAGCAGTTGCAATAGTAGTTGTCATGGGTGTAGGAAGGCATACTCCATGTAACCTCCTGCAAATGGGGGTTCCCAAAGTCTTCAGGAGCTTGCCTGAATGCTCCAAGTCTGGAGGTGTTCGAGGCGTTTAAGCGCTAAGTGTGAGTGCTTTAAGAGCCTCTGGTACTGTCTCTTTAAGAGCTGCCTGCTTGTGACCATAATTAATTGAGGAGGGGACTGTGTGTTCTAATCCCGAATCCCCCGGGATGCTGTCAATTTGCTCCGTTTCTGCAGTTGCTAAAGGCGCAGAGGGCCCATCGGAAAGATGTAACTGTTTGCCTGTAATCATTTAGCAGTATTTGTGAAATTGCAGTTTATCTAACCTGTTTTATTGCAGCTGGGACTCTGTGTGTTTGCCCTCCATGTTGGACTTGAACTGCTGAACTGGACCAGTCAGTGTGGGGATCTTTAAATGGAGCCTGCTGCTGGCAAATCAGAACTTGGACTCTTAATTTGGGCCAGCCACAAGGGATTGTATGAACAGTGACTCTGGGAAATGTAGTTTTGACCTTGGCGCTTTTTCTACCAACAGGGGAGTCTTTTGTGAGTGACAGCCAAACCAGCCAACAGAACAGTGTGGAGCTAAAGGAAATGCCCTGCTCTGTGACTGGAAAGATTAGATCAGTTGTGACAGTGAAGAGGTATGTGCATCTTGTGTAAGTAGTTTAGCATGGGAAGTGCATGTGAGGCCCTGAGTTTCGGCCTGCAGCCATTGTGAGTGCCAGTTTGGACTGAATCCAAGTTGTGAGGAGAAAGAAACACCAGAAGTGTGGAAAACAGGCTCACCCTGTAGAAGACTGGAGAAATTGCTGAATCACACTTGGTCTGTCAGGAACTGAAGCTGCTGTGTGTGCTCCGGGTATTTTGCAGTAATTGGGATCGGGATCTAGGAGCAGCCTGCGTGGTATAGTACTTTCCTTTTACATATGAATGCGTAGTGCTTGTGGGAATCGCTATTTCCAATCTCTTGTGCCGTGTGCTGTGTGTTGGAGCTGGAAGCAAACCCCAGCTTGTCTCGGACTAAATCCATTTGCTATTTACTGCAGTGGGGTCCAGTCACAAGGACCTTGTCTCCATGCCCTGTTGTTCTGACTACCCAGAAGAACATCCACCATCCAGTTCGCAGCTTGGGTATTGTGAGTACAAATCAGGGTATTCCCCTGCAACCTGTTTTCAATTACAAGTGTGTCATCTAATTATTAAGCAATAAGGCATGACCAGGGGTTAGATTAACAGTCTGTTAATCTCCCATTAGAAAGTGTAATGTGCACGAGGCGCAGCTGAGTGCTATATTGCCTCTAGGGTGATTAACTGACCGTTAATCTAACTCTGGAGTGCCTTATTGCTATTATAAAACACACCAAAAGAAAAGAGTTTAAAGTATACTTTTCAATGTTTTCCTCATTTAGAGGAGATTTTAATAAAATAGTTCTTCCCCAACAGTTTAAGAATGCAGGTTCAAAATCAGAATGCATCATTCCACACATTCAGCAGGGCTAGAGGATGGAATGCTGACAGAAAGAATTCATATGCCATGGTGATCAGGCTGTACATGACAGTATAACATGGATTAATGTAAGGCTGTTGGAATCCTAACAGCCAATCAGATTGCAGCATTTCTGAGACCCTTTTTATATTTGTTGTTTCACTTCTTCATGGACTGAGCCATCCGGCTCCGGATTACAATTGGGTGTTGTGCATATATTTTCTTCTACAGGGCCCTGTCCATCTGCACTTGCCGCCAACCCGGGCAAGGGACCTGGCTAGCCCCCAAACCTGGGTACCCAGAGTGTGACTTTTCAGACCCTGTATGTGTGCACAGTACTGTGATTTAATTCTGCTAATTAACCTGATCTCCCCTCCCGTGTTTTATTCCCCTAAATAAACCAGATTTGATGTTGTTAAACTTTAAACTGTCTGAAGTGTCAGTACCTACATATCAAGCATTGTATTGGTTTATGTATGTTGATTAACCTTATTTACAGGAGTCCCAGAGGCGAACCTCAGAATCAGTCTCGAGGTAAGTGGTGCTTTATGAATGAACAGTGTGTACATGTGGGGTATTGGAGCTGTAACTCCAGGGTACTGTGTGAGCCACTAGAGGGAATAAAGGGGTCTCAGTGTCCCAGGGGGCTGTGACCAAGCTAGTCTAACCACTACAAACCCTGACCTCTGGGTGGAGGCACCCACCATAGGACCTAGGCCCCTCAACCTGTCCGTGAGTCAAACAGGCAGGGTAGTAGCCCTTGGGATAGCGCCACCTGGGGTTACACTCCATGGTGTACAATTTTATTTTAAGTGGGCAGAAACAAGGGACTGCACTGCTGCCACTGTTACAAGCAAGAGGACACACAGCCACTGATCCTTCTGTACTTTCATTCTTGGGAGTCAAAACTAGAAGGGTTGGCCACCTAGACTATCTTTGCTTCCTATGGACCATACAACATTACAGTCTCTGGGGTGGTATGTGTGTGTCTGAGGTAACAATGTGTGCAACTGCATTTACCAGTACAAGGGTAGGTGCAACAAACACTGTCATAGTGTGCAGTAATGTGTCTATAAGCCTGGTGGGGTAACAAACATGGTTATGATTTATACATTTTCATTGTCTGGCTATGTCCTTGGGAGTAGTAGCAAGTTTTATTGTTTTCTTCCACTACTCAGCACTCTAATGGATTTAGAAAATATGCTGACATCTTAGATTCAAGAGAAAGACACTGGTCAAGAACTATCTCAGGCACTGTGTTTCTCTCACTGCCTCACTCTGCACACCAGCTAACATTGGGAGCCATGATATGCTCAGCTATTCACCCCAATCACCAGTTAGAAGGTTATCTTGTTTTGCTCATTACTTCTTGCCATTTTCTTGATGTTCACACTAGAGATCCCTCCATTCCCCAGTGCTGAGAACCAGGATGTGAGGGCACTAAACCTAGTCCCTTGTTGGACATACTGTTCTAGAAAACACTCTTGATGATGGATAGTTACCAAGAGCTTTAGTGATGTCTTTGTCCTTGCCAGGACATACCTACTTTATTTATTTATTTTTTTATGTTTGCCTATACATATTAAACTTGGAACAAAGGACACAGATGTCAGGATCCTACCATATTCCCATGGACTGTAGCACCTTGATTATTAGTAACACACGTCTTGGCTACATGTTAACCCATTCACCAACATCCTCAATGGGGTTCCCCTTGAAGTCCCTCTTTCAAACTGTTTATTTATTCATTTTGTAGATAACATTACAAAATGAATATGTGAGAAATGACCGTATGATTACCCAACATTTGATTCTCTTACAAAGGAAGTATTCAGGCACTCCTCCTTCAGTACACAGTGGGGAGTTAAAGTATGTTATAATTTCCAAAGATCAAACATATTGCATGCAACCAAGAAACTCTTAGGAGCCAGAATTCAGATGACTAAGTCGTACCACCATTACTAACAGACCATCGTAGTATCTAAAGCTGCCTTTGATAGATAAGTGCCAATGGCACATTTAAGACCTAAGAAGAATCTGTCTTGGGCTTTAAGTAACAATCTATATAGCCCTGATAGCTTTAGAAAAAAAATTAAAATAATAACTAACTGGATAACTTTTCCTAGTAAGAACATTTATAACATTCTTTCCAAACCCAATGCTTGTGTTAGAAGAACATAATGGCACTAGATAATTAAATGTTTTACTTCTGATACAGAGTATATTAGAGCTGCATCTGCTAACTATGAAAGGCTACTAATGGTAAAAAAAATCCATGGGATAAACATAGTTTCAAGTCTGTTAATGTAGTCAGATCAGAGTCATGCTGCATGGGAAAAGTGTTGTGAGACTGCTGCCCTGTCATGCAACATTGCTGTTCTGAACTGTAGTCTGTGATGGAAACTACCTTTATTATTTGTGGTGTAGTTTTTCATTCATTTCATTTCAGAGTTAAGACTCTTTGGTGGTCTAATGGACCCCAACCCCAATCTGCCCATAGGTTATAACATACAATTGTCCTGGTGGCCTAGCATGCTCCTCTCCCTATCCCCGATGTGCCCATAGATTATAACATATAACTGTCCCTAGTGGTCTAGAGAACCTCGCTCCCTATTCCCAATCTCCTCCATTAATTATTCATAAATCTGTCCCTGGTAGTCCAACAGACCTCTCTCCTATCCCCAATCTGCCTGTATAATATGATGATAAAATTCCCTGGTGGTCTAGTGGACCCCCAGCAGGCAGTGCTCCATCACCCACTCCCCCATCCCGAGCTTGTGACTGGCACAGTGCTCTGCTCTCCCACAACAGCCTGCTGCCAGTTGAGCTGTCAAGGAAGTTTGAAATAACAACGTAACATGCTAATTGCCAGCAGATTAGGCCTTATGATCTATCAGGTCTGCTTGAACCTCAGGTCCCTTGTTGGGAACCGAGGGCCCCCTGTGTTCCAAAACTTCCCCTTTCTGTATCTGTCCCACCATCTCTTGAAGCCTTCCACCATGGAAATCTGGACCAACTCACCAGACAGCGTGTTCCAAGGTTTCACCACCCTCTCAGTGAAAAACCTCCTCCTCTTTCCTCCTTCATCCTTCACCTTCCAACTTCAACCCATGTCCTCTGGTGATACCTCCCTCCTTTAGTCTAGATCCCTCCATGTTTACCCTCTTTATTCCTTGAGGTACTTGAAGAGCTCGATCATGTCCCCCCTGTCTCCTCTCCTCCAATGAGAACAGGCCAAGCTCCTCAAGTCTGTCCTCATAAGTCAACTCCCCAGTCCTCGAATCATCCTGGTAGCCCTCCTCTGTACCCTCTCCAGGAGTTGTATGTCCCTCTTCAGGTGCAGTCTCCAGTACTGTACACAGTACTTGATGTGTGGTCTAACCAGTCCATTGTACAGTGGCAGAATCACTTCCCTGCTCCTAGAGGTGATCCCACTTACAATGCATCCCAACATCCTGTTTGCTTTGCTAGCTGGTCTGCTGCACTGCTGAGAGTTATTCATACATGCATCCACCATGACTCCTAGGTCTTTTTCCCCAGCCAGGCCTCCAGCACCTCCCTCCCAGGTGTACCTGTGCTTGGGTTTCCCACCCAAGATGTAACATGTTGCACTTGGTGGTATTGAAAATTCATTTCCATGCGAGCCCACTTTTCAGGTGTCCAGGTCCCCTTGTAGGTCCAACCTCCCTCTTCCCCTCAACTACTGCTCCCATCTTGGAGTTGTCAGTGAAGAGACTCATCTCACACCTAGACCCACCCTGATGTCAGATATGTAAGCATTAAACAGGATCGGACCCAGGACCGAGCCCTACGGTATCCCACTGACCTCTCTAGGGTTGAGAGCTCCCCACCGACCACTACTCTCTGTGTGCATCCAACTAGCCAGTTTCCTATCCATCTGATCATCAAGGGCCTCCATCCCCGTCAATTTTCCACCAGTCCATTGTGGGGGACCGATCAAACACCTTGCTGAAGTACAAGAATAGTACATCCACAGACTTCCCATCCAGTTCTGATGTTACCCATTCATAGAACTCAACAAGGTTGGTTTGACATGATCTACCTAGCACAAACCCATGTTGTCAGCTATCCAGCCCTCCCTCCTCCTCCAAGAACACCCCCAATTATTCCTTCAGTATACTCTCCATAATTTTCCCACCACCGAGGTCAAACTGATGGGTCTATAGTTATCTGGTACTTCCTCAACCCCCCTTTATTGATTGGCACCAGATGCACCTCACACCAATCCCTAAGGACCCTCCCTGTCTCAAGCAACCTGTTGAACAGCTCC
The DNA here is from genome assembly GCA_016271365.2 of Neoceratodus forsteri. Classification (NCBI taxonomy): domain Eukaryota; kingdom Metazoa; phylum Chordata; order Ceratodontiformes; family Ceratodontidae; genus Neoceratodus; species Neoceratodus forsteri. The sequence goes on along the minus strand of CM057449.1, from coordinate 140,352,516 downwards.
ACCAGGGTTGCGGCCAGTATATCCACCAACTCCCATAGTACTCTCGGATGAATGCCATCCAGCCCAGATTTATCCTTCTTCAGTGTCTTAGAGGCTTGCCACACCCATTTGGTGGAGATAGCATCATCTGTCCCCCACCTTGCTGGCCTTTCTATCCTTGTCCTGGTGTGAAACCCCAGGGATGCCTCTCCCTCCCTTATGCACCATATCTGTTGCTCCCCTGATCCCACACACACTTCTACCCCTTGTGCCTTGCTTTGTAAATATCCCATCCCTTCCTAGTGAATACCGAGGCAAAGTACTTGTTTAATACCTCTGCCTGCTCCTTGCCTTTTCCATCCACCCTCCATCTGATCTAAGTCTGCCAAGATGGCCCTTAGTTTTCTCCGCTCCCGATGTACCAGAAAAAAATTTTCCCTCCCCATTTCCTCTGTGCCAGCCTGCTGTTTTCTAGACTTTGCCCTTACACCATCCGGGTGACTTTTCTAGATGCAAGATAGTGCGTTTCCATTTCCCTTTTCCCTCTCGATGTTTTGTATTCTTTGTAGGTGGCCTTCTTCTCCTGATTGCTACCTGAACTTCACTGGTTTACCAGCGTGGTTTATATGACCTTGCTCCTTACTCTTCACCATAGGCAGGTCCTGACTGTCTCATGAAGTCCCGTTTTATGACCTCCCAACTCTTTTCCACATCTGTCATTCTTGTAATCCCCTTCAAGTGATCCTTGAGAATATTTCCCATGCCCATAAAGTCTGCTCCCCTGAAATCCATGGCCAGTGTCCTAGCTCTCTCCCCCATGCTAATTTGAAATCAGACAGTATTGTGCTCAAGCCCAGTCAGGGATCCTCTACAACCATGTCCGTTACCAGATCCCCATCCACAGAACCACGTCCAGGACATGTCCCTCCCTCATGGGCTCCATCACATGCTGTGTTAAGAACACATCCTGGAAGCTGTCCAGTAGCCTCTGCTCCTTGGCCACCTTAGAGGACATGGTTCCCCAGTTTGTACCTGGCATATTAGGTCCCCATCAACACCCTCTCTCACCTTTTTGGTCTGCACTGGGCAATAATGTTGTTCAGCAAACAATCCTCAGGACATCACCCATCCTGGGGTGCCTATATACTACACCAGCTTGACCTTACCTGCCGAGGTTCGTGGGTGACCCATAAGGCCTCCCGTTCCCCTCTGCCTCTTCTACCCTAGCAATTTCTATGCCCTCTCTGGTGTGCATGCTTCTCCTCCCCTCTGCCCTCCTTTCTATCCTTCTTAAACATAATGTACCCACTTACGTTTAGGTCCCAGTCATGGTTTTGTTGTACGTTTCTCACGTTTCTGTGACCACTGCCGCATTCACCCCCAAATAGCAGGCCTGGAACTCTGGTAACTTGTTTCCCAAGCTCCTGGCATTTACTAACCCACCACCCTTATCCTTGATCCCTTTGTTGAAACCCACCGGGTTCCTTGTGCCTCCAGCCCCCTTCTGCTCCTCCTGGAACTTCCTCCCCAGTCTGTTTCTCCCCTCCTCCCCTTGGGTTTGAAGGCTACTCCTCTCATTCGGAGGAGGGCTGAGCCAGCCCTCCTAGTCCCTCCCCTCACAAGTTTAAACCCCACCTTTCTTGAATGTATTCTGCCACCCCTGTTTAGGATTTCCTTCCCTTATGGGTAAAGCTACCAACAGTCCCTATTTTCCCAGGACAGTCCCTATTTTAGGCAGCATGTCCCAGTGTCCCCACAAGTTTTGCAAACTGTCACTTTTTCCCAGTTTTGCTTACTTGTCCCAGTTTTGTCCCAGTTTGTCCCCTTTTTTTTGCTGACTGCTAATCCATGGTGACAGTTATTTCCAGCACTACTGTGGGCGTGCTCGGGCTGGACAGCAGTTTACCTTCAACCTATTGTATGTTGCACTGCAAGCGTGTCAATGAGAGCACAATAAAGCATGTTCCTTCCTGTTAGATTAGAATGGGTAGTAGTGCAAGCAAGCACATATGGACATCTGCCTGCCAGCAGCTTAGAGGGACTCCAGACAGAGAGAAGACCGGCAGCAGGGACTAAGGTACCGAACCTGATCAGCTGAGAAGTGTGTGAAAACAATCTGGTGTGTGGTGGAGTCACTGAAGTGAAATTTGCTCAGCAAATGAGGTGAGAGTAAGCGGGTTGGATGGGACTGTCAGGAGGAGCAATACATGCAACTCGAGTATCTGATCACAATTTAATGCAGGTTTGCTTCTAATGAAGTTTCTGTACATCATGGTTTGGAACTTGCTGCAGCAGAATGATGTATTGTTTTAATCTGAATGTTTGCTGCTGGTGTTACTGTGGAGAGGCATGGCCAGAGCAAGCAGCAAAATTTAACTGATTGTGCACACAGTGCTGACTGCGGCGGTGTCCGTGGGAGTAGCACGGTTGGGGAGGGTCATGATCAGGATGAACTGTCCCAGTTTTAGACCTCAGAAAGTTGGTAGCTTTACTAATGGGGTAAGATGAAGCCTGTCCTTGGCATACAGTCCCTTATCCTCCAAACTCCTCCAGTTCCCTAACCCCCGACCCACTTTCTTCCTCCACTTCCTGAGCCAGACATTTACCTCTGAGATCTTCCTTTTGTTCTCCACTGATGCCCTAGGTACTGGCAATATTTCTGAAAAGAAATGTTGCATCCATTATCAACAGACTCTTGCAAGTTCTTGGAACCTTGCTTGGATTTCAAAACACTGTGTCCTCTAAATCATTAGTCCCAAGTCACCAGGAAATTCGGTTTCCCTCCACAATCCTTACCAGTTTCTCCCCTAGAGCTGTCCTCCCTCGTGTCTGCTGTGAGTTGCTTTCCCCATCTGCTTTACATTTAAGTTTCCTCTTCTCCTCTGGTACTATTTCTATCCTTTCCCTTTCCGGTCTACGATGCCCTTTGGGTATCCGACTCCCTCTGCCCTGCCTCTGCATCTGTTCCCTCATTTCCACCAGCTTCTTCCTCCCTTCTAGGTTTGCTTAGAAGCTCAAATTTATTATAACACTCTAAGCCAGGTGCCATCAAATGACCTGAGTTTCCCTCACCTACCCCTCTAGGCTGCCCCTCTTCCTCTCTATCCTTAACCTCCTTTGGTGCCCTTCCCTCTGTCTGCACTTTAGGCTTCCCCACAACAGCCCTTCCTGACTCTACCCCTCCTCTCTCTTTTATTTGGTACATCTACCCATAAGTTCTCCCCTTGCTGTCAACACCCCTGCCTGTAGGCCTCTTTCCCTAATATCCTTCCTCCTACTTGCTAAAGTAGCCTCCTCTATTTTCTGAGCTTTGCCCCAGCCTCTCCTCTACCCCACCTGTCTGTCATGCATAACCATACCCTGATCCTTTAACACACCTCCAACTCACCCAGCTTACTCTAGCCGACATACTTCACTCCTGATCAGAGACAGTTGCCTGCAGAGTGGACAGCCTCCTTTTCCAGGCCCAGTTGAGGTGTTGCTGCCCAGGCCAGGATTAATGGATGTGGGGCCCTACTCACAAGTAATATTTTGTGGCTCGGGGCCCTAAATATGAACATCACACTTTTCCTCAGTGCCGTGCCAGCAAGGATACAACAACCAGAGTACTCAAGCAGGATGTCATTTACACTAATGCTATGTGTTATGCCACATGACTTGACAGGTCACATGCCATTTTAAACAATACAATTCAGGCCTGACAATAAAATCACAAATTAACTCACAAGTGACAATACCCTTCTTTATTTTTGAAAGATATCACTTGTGGTAATGCAAACACACCAAATGATGTATTACATCTTGGAAATACAAAAAATACCAACATTTGTTTCACAGATACTTGGACTGAAGCGCTATATTTTACTTCTGTATATATGCATTGTTTTACTTTTGTATGCAGTGTGCACCACACAATATTTTTGTTTAAAAATAGAATATGAAATTCTGTAGCTAGGTATAAGCAGTTCATACAAAGTGTCAGTAATACAATTAGCTTTAGTTCAAGCAACAGGTATGTATAACACCCTATTATAAAAGGGTCTGAAAATACATCTTTCTGATTGGTTGTAAACATTCTATCAGCTGCCCTATGTTAATCTTTGATTAACATACATAAGCCAATCATATGCTGAGCAAGGTTTAACACTATTTAAAAAAAACACATTTCTTTTATTATATGTAATAAAGGCACTTCCAGGGTTATGGTAATGGTCAGATCTCTGTAGCACTCACCTACACCTCGTGCCAGATTACTCCCCTATAGGTGATTAACAGACCATTAACACAACCCCTGGTAAGCGATATTGCTTAATTGGAGATGCCTAGTTTAATATGCTCATCAAACAAAAACTTTCTTTACATGCTTGAAGTAATAGAAGCATGTAGTAGAAAAATAATAAGTATCCATTCTGCGGAATACAGAACACCAACTGATGATGTATATCATGCATGTTCCAAATAATGCATGTTCCAAATAACTGTATAATATTATTCACAGGCAGACCAGTGGAGAATGATTGACACAGGGACCCCCAAAGGGCATACATTACACAAAGCAGACCAGTGGGATAGAAACCTGTATGGGTACACACCCCAAAGGGCAGTTGCAGACCACTGGGTCAATGGACAGGATGGAATTCCTACACAGCAGGGCATGCACCACCAGAAAAGTGCAGTTGGGTTGAAATGGACAAGGATGGACACGTAAAGACATGTTCATGCATGCACAGCTCAGGGCAGCAGACCAGTCCAGTAGGATGAGACAAGGACTGGACAAGAGTCCAGCTATAGCTAGAAGGCATACACCAGCCAGTGCCAGGGGGCAGATCAGTGGTGAGATACACAGGATGGAAGCCCTAGAGGCTATATACCATCCAGGGTCAGGACAGAGCAGTGTGTATGTGTGGGAGTGGGTGGACAGACAGTCACAGGAATCCCTAGGGTAGAAAGAGCATTACATATTTCACATAGTGTATTAGCTTCAAAGTTCCAGGCAGACATGTGGAAGACATGTAATCAAATATCAATTCTTGTTGACTGTAGAGAAAAATACCAAATGGTATAAATATGCATCTTAGAAATAACTATATTCCCCAGGATGTAGAAGAATATGAAACAGTGCACACTAAAGTGGAATGCAATACTACTAGAACCTTCACAGTCTGAGGCAGACATGTGGAAGATGTGTAATCAAATATAATTTCTTTGTGACTGCAGAACAGAACACCAAATGGTGCAAATATGCTTCTTAGAAATAACTCTATTCCTCAGGATAGAAGATTATAAAACCGTGCACACAGAAGTGAAATATAGTACTACTGTAGCTTCACCATCTGAGGCAGACATGTGGAAGATATCTGTAGTCAAATATCATTTCTTTGTGACTGTAGAACAGAAACATCACATGATGGTGTATATCATGCATGTTCCAAATAATGCAAGTTCAAATAACTGTATAATATTAATCACAGGCAGACCAGTGGAGAATGATTGACACAGGGACCCCCAAAGGGCATACATCACACAAAACAGACCAGTGGGATAGAATGGACAGGGATGGACACATAAAGACATGTTCATGCATGCACAGCTCAGGGCAGCAGACCAGTCCAGTAGGGATGAGACAGGGACTGGACAAGAGTCCCAGCCATAGCTAGAAGGCATACACCAGCCAGTGCCAGGGGGCAGATGGTGGTGAGATACACAGGATGGAAGCCTTAGAGGCTATGTACCATCCAGGGTCAGGAGTAGAGCAGTGTGTATGTTTGGAGTGGGTGGACAGACTGTCACAGGAATCCCTAGAGTAGAGAGAGGCATTAAATATAATTTCACGTAGCATATTAGCTTAAAGTTCCAGGCAGACATGTGGAAAACATGTAATCAAATATCAATTCTTGTTGACCGTGAAGAAAAATACCAAATGGTGTAAATATGCATCTTAGAAATAACTTCACTATTTCTACCCATGTAGCAGATGAATAATATGAAAGTTACAAAAAGTAGAAAGAGGAAAAGTATGGCTTCCAAACCCAAAACACACTCAGACAAGTAGTTAGAACTGCTTCCTGCATGATTTCTGAGTAGAGAAAGTGTTGATTACAGTCCTTGTCACATCACTCTCAATAGAAAGTATGGCAAGTGAATTCAAGCTTGTCCTGTGTCATTGTTGATCTCAGGCAGTTCTTTATCAAGGCCAGTTTTGAAAGAGCGTTCTCCTTCACAGACTGTTACTGACAGAGTTAGAATACTCTGAGAGCAACTGCTACATTAGGAAGGAAGATTCCATCAGATCATTTCACCGCATGTATTTCATAATCTCTTGTGCACTTCACTCGATATTAACATGCGATATGAAGTCAAGAAAAGCAGAAATTCATCAACACAGTTTGCATCAGGATCTTTTGCATATTTGCTAATGATGCGTGATGCGTCGATCTGAGCTGTGTTGCATCATTATCAACAATAGCATGCAGAAATGCAAAATCATCAGACAATTGTTGGTAAGCTGTGTGATGCTGCTGTAATGAAGCATGCACCTGGTTGACTATCACAAGGAATGACTCCCGCAAGCCTTGGGAGCCTATAAGGACGACGTGAGATGTGGCTGAATCATCAGCATGGCATTTTGGTCATCTGATTCTGGTACACTCACTTGAATAAAGCCTGGGACATATCTGGCATTATGTTTTTGCTGCCCTTTCAATATCTTCAAATTTATCTCTCAACTGATTAGTGAAATCCTCTAGAGACAAGAACTCAGCAGCAACAGCTGTCAGATCCACTCTTGTACTTTGGAGAAAGGTATTGCATTTCTGGAATCTTTGCAAATTCTGTTCCACAGTTCATACATGAAGGCTGTTTCCAGTCATCGTAATGCATTGGCCAATGACTTGCAAGTGAGCCTCATTTCTGCTGGTTCCTGTTCATCATCTGCCAGATTCATCAGTATGTTGTAGAAGTTGCAATAGTTCAAAGATAGAGCTCTGACAGACTCTGCATGACAATGCCATCGTGTGGATGATAGGGTCTTGAGTGTCAGGATTCTCCCATTCTTGTTGGAGTCAAACCTTCTGTCAGAGATTTCCACCGCCTCATGGAACCAGCTGCAAAAGCATATATCTGCTGTACTGTGCTATAGAATTTAACTGCTTCTATGCAACAATTGACCTTGCAGTACCAACTAGATTCAATGAATGTGCTGCACGGTACATAGTCAGCAAGTGAGTTGATCTCTTTTAGTCATGCCTGCAGGCCGCATACTGTCCAGACATGTTGGCGTATTATCATAACTTTGACCTCTACAGTATTCAACACTGAGGCCCAGCTCTTTCAGCGTGTCCAACACATTATCCTGCAAGTTTTCTCCAGTGTGGCTGTGTATAGGCACAAATTTCAAAAACGCCCTTGGGCTCTCCAGTTTCATTGACAAATCAAACAACAAAAGTTAATTGGTCCATGTGACTCACATCTGGCATTGAATCAACAGAAATGGAGAAATATTTAGCAGTTTGAACCTCATTGCACACAGCTGTCAGAACATCAGTTCCCATTAGTTCTATAAGTTCATCTGATTGTAGATGATAAATAGCTTGGATTTCCTCAGCCAGAATTGCCATAACATGAGATATGGACAGCAAGAAATGGATCAAACTTTGCTATTACTTCAAGCATGCCAAGATAGTTTCCATTGTGTTGTGAGCCTATTAGCTCATCATCTTCTCTGAATGCCAGTCCACGCTCAGCTAGAAATTTGATCACCTCAACAACTCTAAGGAGCACCGATCACCAGTAGTTCTTCTCACTTTCCTGCTGTTTCTGCAGTTCAGCATCTATGCACCCTGGTAGAAGCTCTCTTTAGCCAGGCAAGCATTACTGTCTGGTGCTCATCACTGTTCTCATGCCATTTGATTACTTTGGTTGCATTACTCCAGTCACTGAATCCATCAGTGGCAAACTGTGAGGACTTGTGGACAATAACATCAGCAAAACAGTAAATGTTCCCAGCTGTAGGAAGTATAAAAGCCATTCATGGTTGTACCATTCACCATTAGCTTTCTTTCCATGGAAGAGATTCTTGGAAAAGTATCGTACTCTGAAATGATCCGCTGGGATTGTTCAAAGGTCTCAGATGGTTCTGACAAGAAGAAGGGCCATTTGAACCAATATTCAATGTCCTCCTTCAATAAACTGCCCCAAAAACCAGGATCAGAAGATGTTTTCAATGTTTTGAGGTGCAGCACTATAGCCAGACCCACAACCAAATTGACCTGTGTGGCAGCCTGTGAAGGCCGGAAGCCTGGTGAACAATACCAGAGGTGGCAGGACTTGGCGCGCAGTACATCGGAACCAGAAATGACCTGTGTGGCAGCCTGTGAGAGCAAGAAGACCTGGTGAATGATACCAGAGGTGGCAGGACTTGGCACGTGAGTACATCTGGAACCAGAAGGACCTGTGTGCAGCCTGTGAAGGTGGGAAGACCTGATGGACGATACCAGAGGTGGCAGGATTTGGCACCACAGTACATCTGGAACCAGAATTGACCTGTGTGGCAGCCTGTGAAGGTGGGAAGACCTGGTGAGACGATACCAGAGATGGCAGGACTTGGTGCCGCAGCACATGCGGAACCAGAATTGACCTGTGTGGCAGCCTGTGAAGGTGGGAAGACCTGGTGAATGATACCAGAGGTGGCAGGACTTGGTGCCACAGTATATCAGAACCAGAAGTCATCTGTGTGGCAGCCTGTGAAGGCATGAAGACCTGGTGAATGATACCAGAGGTGGCAGGTGCTGGCTTCTGTGAATCAGGTCTTAAAGAAGATGCCGCTCTGTGTCCAAAGAAGGGATAGATAGTTGCTCACAGTATGCAGCTGAGTTGTCCTTATTACTCGCTATCCTCACTGATGCATTTCTAAAGAAAGTTTCCAACTTTGGTGTTCTATTCACAATAGTTTGGTTTGCCTCATCCGTAGCTGTTGGCACTTCCTCTTTCAGCACCACTGATATATTTTCGCACAGACATGTTGCTTGAGAACCAACCTGCATACAAAGCGGTGAGAAACAATTGATTATTGTAAGGGGAACTAAGTAATACTCTGAATCAAATGTAACATTCCCATCCCATATACTCGATTCACGATGACTCCTTACCTTCTGCATTGCACAACAGCTGGTATGGTGTGCCTGTCATCATCTGTGGCCACAACAAATGTTTTTGAAAGGCATCAGCTAGCCTAGCACCCCCACTTTTTGCAGTGCCCCCATTCACAGCCATCCCCAACACAGATTAATGCCAACTGACCTAGAACCAGATTAAGCTGGTGGTGGTAAATATAAGAAATACAGAATATAGCCTACAATTGCAATTCAGATTCATAGACAAACTACTACTGTAACTGTCTGTAATTACATCTAAGCAATAAGGTAGAAGGGGCATAAACCATATTTGACAGCACAGCCAGGGGCATAGCATATTAAGGCACAAGGCCAACAGCTGAGTGACTGCAGTTGCTACGCCGTGCTCTAAAATATAGGTCTACACATCTACTGAGTGCCATACTGCACTTATAAAAGATTTTTACTTTTGAGTGTTGTGAAAAGCATGTTTATATCCAAGCAATAATACCCTCAAGGGTGGGTGGTTCTGGGCAATACTGGACCACCCAGGGGCATAATGAGGGCCCAGCGCCCACCGCAGTCGGAGGAGCCTTACAGCCTGGAAGGTCCAGTATTGCCCTTACCGCCCACCATGGAGGGTATTATTACACTTAGAAAATGAGCTATGTGTGTCCTTTTTATACAATTTCATAGATTTCATAGATTTATTCAAGCACGGAGAGACTTACTTCCTTTACGCTTGCCATTTTAGTTAATTTATTTATTAATTTAAAACTTGCATACTCGTCACCAATGTGTATATCCAAATTGTTCTTAAACTGGTTCATAGTCTCACTATTAACCACTGTTGCTAGTAAAGCATTCCATGATGTAACTACTCTTTGGCTGAACCAATGCCTTCTCAAATTATGCTTCCAGCTGGATAATATCATCTGTTTGTTATGTCTTCTACTCCCATATTCATCTGTTCTTAAAATAATTCCCAAATCAGTTAATCTGCTAGTATCTTTCGTTTCTTTAAACAATAGGCATGTCTCCCTAAATCTCCTGTATCCAACGAATATAATTTTAGGGCGATCAATCTATCCTGATATGTTTTGTTTGTAATCCATCTGTTGATTTAGTAAATCTCCTTTGGACAGACTCCAACCTATTTATATACTTCCTGTTTTGAGGTGCCCAAACCTGGAATCGTACTCAGATGAGGCCTCACAATACTACATAAAGTGGGATCATCACCTTTGCATCCCTACTTGCTACATATCTTAAAATGCAATTCAGGTTTTGGTTTGCCTTTTTTATTTGCTGCTTACAATGGGAACTAAATTTGAAATCGGAACTAATTATGATACCCAAGTCCTTTTCTTCATAGGTAACTATTAATTGTCAGTTGTCAAGAGTATAAATATTGTGTACATTTGATTTTCCCATGTGCATTACTTTACATTTATTAGTGTTAAGCATCAATTTATTGGTAATAGTCTAATCTGAAATATTTTTTATTACATTTGTAATTATTTTATTTCTTCCTGTGTGTCTACCAACTCTACAGTCATCAGCAAACTTATACAACCAGACTTTGGAATTACTTACTTGTAGAAGCTATATAAATATTGAATAAACTTGGGCCCAAAACGGAACCATAGGGTACTCCACTGGTGATTGCTGACCATCTAGACTCAGTTCCCAGAATTGAGACCCTTTGTTGTCTACCTTGCAACCAATCAGCTACCCAGTTACAATATTTGTGTTTAAATTGATCTCCTCCAGCAATTTTATTAAATCCATATGAGGCAGTTTATCAAATGCCTTTGCAAAATCCAGATAAATCACATCGACTGATTTTCCTATATCCAATTCCTGTTAACCCTTTCATGAAAGCCAATAAATTTGTCTGGCAAGATCCGGCTTGGTGAATCCATGTTGTGATTGGTCCACTAGATCCTTATCCTCCAGTTGATTTATAACTAAATCTTTGATTACCCCTCAAAATCTTACCCATCAAAGATGCTAGGCTTACAGGTCTGAAGTTTTCAGGTTTGGATCTAGCCCATTTTTTTAGTATAGGGACTACTATAGCTGTTTTCCAGTCCTGGGGTACTTTTCCTTGATCCAATGAAGTCTGGAAGATATGTGTAAGAGGTGGAGCCAAAACTTGTGCCATCTCCTTAGCACCTTGGATGGACATCGTCCAGGCCTGGTGATTTGGTTACACCTAATTTAGATAACCTATCCTGTATATCCTTGACATTGATCATAATTTGTTCTGGAGTCAGACTATATTTTTGCAATACGATTCTGTATTGCCAACATGAAAACTGAACAAAAATAATTATTTTGAGTATCAGCCATCTCTACGGAGTAGCAAACTATCATAGTATTTGTAAAGGTCCTATCATATTATTTCCTTGTCTTTTATTGTTTTATATGAATAAAAGATTTCTTACTGTCATAACTCTGTCTGCCAAGTTAATTCAAACTATTCTTTTGCTTTCCTGATTTTATAATTTGTCTGTTTAAGACATTCTCTGTACAGTTTGTAATGTAAGGTGAACCATGATTCCTGTACTTCTTGAATAATCCATTTTTCCAGTTAATAATTTTTTAATAGATTTATTCATCCATGCTGGCTTATTCCTTTTGGAATTGTCATATTTAGGTTTAGTAGGAATAAATTTATTAGTTAACTGTTTTATTTTGATTAACAAAGATCCCATATCTTGAATAGATGTAATATTTATAACATTTTGCCAATCCCAATGGATAAATTCACTTATAAGTCCCTCAAAATCAGCTTTACCAGAATTCAAAATGGATGTAGTACTTAAAGTATTTGTAGAACTAGACCCAGAAATATTGAAAAAGACAGTATAATGGTCATTACTTCCTAACAGACTTTTACTGATACATTATTAATTATACTTCCAAATTACAAAACAATCTAAAGTAATTATATAAAAAATGACAATTGCAGGTTCAGATCTTTTTGATAAAGTAGTCCATGCTGGCAGTAGTTGTGGGAGGGTAAAATTAGGAGTACTTGCATGTTGTGTGCTGCATTTACTGGCGACAGGTTATATCACGTACCCTGCCTCCAATCCTTGCTGCCTCCCTGAGGACCAGGAGTGTGAAAAGGAGCCTTGGGAGAGTGCACTGGTCCTGAAATGGAGGAGGAGGAGGAGCTGGTAACGAAATGTGTCTGGAGCCTAAAGACTGAGATTGGCCCTGTCTCTTGATAGTGCGTGTGCACCTTTGTCAACTCCCGGATTCCTTCACTGCTTCTTAAGGGCTGAATTGACTGGGAATATCATCATAGGTACGTTAACCAACTGGCTTGTCATGAGAGGTGCCTGCTTGTCAGGTTTGAAGCCAGAGGTGCTTGACAGGTCTGAAGCCAGATGTTGCAGCTAGTCAAGGTTTGATAAGACTTGATCAGTGGCGCTCGACGCCTTCTCCTATACAGTTACAGCATAATCCTAAGTCAAACCCATTAAGTGCAGCTGGTGAAAACTAGGCATGTTCTTCTGAGTCCAGTGAACTGAGATGGCCAATCCAGGGGCCGCCAGGCTAAGTGGCTCTGGCTGAAAGAGAGTGGTGGATGCCACCTTGAGACATAGCTGAGGCTTTTACAGCCTAGTTGAGATCGGTGTCCTCTTTCCTTTGCCTAGGGTCTATTATGAGGCAGTCTAACCCCTTTGCAGATTGCTTCTTGACTGCTTGAAAGGGTTAGATAGCCACCAGGCCACTGGGTAGGTGCGATCTGGGCCTTGCCATTCGTCCTATCGCAAGCCCTCTGTGCCTGAAAGGAGAGGAGGCTGTGGCCAGGTTTGGCAGCAGCTGCCAGGCGAAAGCCTGTATTGGGGAGCCCGGGAGATCAAGGAAAAACCCAACTAAGATCTGGGTTATGAAAAGATTAGACCATCCAGGTCGGAGTCGCCGAGCCTGATGATGGTGATGATGATGAGCCCCTAGTTCCCCTTTCCTAGGGAGATGAATTGGAGCCTAAAGAGTCTGGGGAATGCTCTCTGTGACACTCTCCATTATTAGCACCCAGAGATCTTCATTGAGACCATAAGGATGTGAAGACAACTCTTCCTCTTCAGATAAGGACTGGTGTGAAGCATACAGGGTCCAGAGCAGGTGCCCTGTGTTAACTGTAGGACTGGGGCCAGAGATTAGACTGTGGACTGCTGGGTCTCTAAGGCCTCTAAGGCCACTGCTGTCTTGTGGCTGGGGGTGCTGCTCACTGAGACCTGTCCGCTGTTGTCTATCGGACTGAGTCTATGAGGGTATTGTGCCTTTCTAGGGATCCTTGACATTCGCAGATGCTGCTGTCTGCAAGTAGGCCCGTGACCCGGTGAAGGCCAATAGAGTGGGATGAATCCCCTGTGCCCGGAAGGACTGACTGAGACCATAAGCCTAAAGGTCTTACTCCTCTTTTTAAAGTGCACCCTCTCCCCTGGAGGTTTCCTGTTGAAGTTGCTGGCCCTTTAAGGAAATATACTGAGCTCCTTTTCTTCGTTTGCCTTTGCTGCTTTATTAAACATTTGGAGGAGGAGTGGTCTTAATACCCTGCAGTGCTAGCTCCCAAAGAATACGCTGAATGACCATGAGGGCTAAGTGAGCAGGGCAGACCCATCATCGATGACGGCTGAGGAGACCGGAATGGCCGCCATTGACGGAAAACACCCAGGGACTGCCCTTGTCCAGGGGTATAAGAGAAAAGAAAATGCTCTAGTGCTATGGTGTTTTATTGCCCCTGTACGCTAGGTCTGTTCCCGGAGAGCGCCCGCTCTTTGCTTCATGACCTCTGTCGTCTGCTCCAAGTAGCGCTCTGCTCCAAGTAGTGCTCTCCTCCTGTGCTGCCATGCTCATCGTCGACAAGCCAGAAAGTGAACATCGGCCAGCGGCGAAGCGGCCGATCAAACAGTCGATCGTCGATGAGTGGCTAGTGACCAGTGCCAGCTTTCAATGGAAAAAATCAAGGCTGCCCATGAGGGAATGCGCATTTATGCTCCTAAGTAAGTGCTCGGTGCTGTTTTGAGCCCCAAACACCAACAACTACCCTCTGAACTGTGTTAGGGAGCAGGCCCTGGATGATCGGCTGCAGATCCCAAAGTGGCAGCCGATGAATGCACAAGGAGTGAGTAACAGTCGACAAGCGGCTGAGGAGTCCAATGTGCCAGTCGATGATGGAAACACTCGGGACTGCCCTTTGTGAGGGAATGTCCTGGATACGGTGTTGATTTTCTGCCCCAAAATATTCTGGTGCCGATTTTAGCCCCAAATCTGTACTGGGGCAGATTCCAGCTCCTGATGTGGCGACCCGGTTGCAAAATGGTGGGAAAAAATGAGACCGTGTTGAAATCGGTCCAGTCTGTACAACTAGCAAGGCTGAGAGATTGGGGTCTATGCAGGAGCATTGAGAAACAGCTACAATGCCCAAAATAAAAGAAATTGATGGACTTACAGTCTGTTGTCTTCAGCTCTGCCAAGAGGACAGAGCACTGCTTGCAGAGTACTTGCCAGACTGGAGGCAGGAAGTAAACTGAGAAGAACGAGGTGAGGACTGGATGTCCCCTGCTGCAGAGGTCTGATTCCTGCCTGTGGATCAGCATCAGGAGGTACAGCCCAGGAGTAAGGCCCGGAGACCAGCTTAGGAGAGAACTGACAGTGCCCTTTAATATACAAAATAAATATTCTTAAACTATATTTTGGTTACTGTTTACAGACAGTATATCACCATGCTGCAGCCGGATGTCCAGCAAGAAGTAGTAAAACATGACACAACACAAACAAAATGAAAAGCAGAAAACCTTAAAGCACTCTAAACAAGAAACACAGCTGAACCTTTGTTTGAAAATCTGTGTTTGTGCAACCACCTACTGGCCCTAAATGAAACAGAAGGTACTCCTCTCACCAAACGTCTAGGGAAAAGAGAGAGTGACGGCCGACGGGGTGAGGCTTACATAATTTATTGCCACCATCGGCAGGTGGGATATAACAGATGGAGAAGACTGTTATAAATAAACAGACAACCAAGTGCAGCAACTGCATGGCACACACCTGGTGTGGACCAATTACAATGGCCAACAACCCATGTCCCTGGGAGAAAATGTTTGCTCAGGACTATGCTAGGTTTGCAGTCCTGGACAGGGCACCAATTAACTCTAGACACAAAGAAGCAGCAGAATTACTGTCCAAACCAGGGCTGGGATTCGAGAGTGTGTCTTTATGAAGCAGAAGAATCAGCATTTATAGAGCACTTTTCATACACAGTGTATCCCAAAGCGCTTAACAAGCAATGCTAGACTGGAAGTGAAGTGACTGAATGTGTAGTGGCAGCCATATCACATCAACACCCACACACAGCCTGGATGATTGCATGAACCGTTTTATGGGAAGGGAATGTTGGCCACGACACCGGGAATGTCCTCACTCTTTCAAAGAGTGACCTGGTTCTTTGCTTCCACCTGGACACCCACCAGGACAACACCAGGATGGGCAGAAGGGACCTCAGTTTAATGTCTCATCTGAAGGACGGCATACCCCAGCAGTACAGCACCCCCAATACTGCACTTGGATGCCAGCATTTTAGGTGCAAGTTCAATCTCGGTGTGGGACGAGAACCACGACTTTCTGGTCCAGAGGCAGATGCTGTGCTACCAAATGAGCCATGCTGACACCTTATTCATGTAACAGAGTAGGAATAACCACAAAGCAAAGATGGACCTCCATGGTGACACACACTAGTAATGCAGATTACTGAGGTACAGTCTGTACAGACATTCCTGATATCCCATTTACCATATGAAAAAAAAACACACACACTGGAGAACACATTGTTCCAACTGGAAAATTGACCAGGTACTGGACATTTCCCATATTTCACAGGATTAACTGTGGTACACGACCACAAAGAGCACATACAGGCTGATGACTTCTAGAACCCACTATCCTGTGGTAAACAGTAAACTGGAACAAAAATAACCAACATACATGGTAAACACTTTCTCAGGCATTAGCAATTGAACTGAATGGAAAGGAAATAGGTTTCGGTGCCCTTCTGAAGCATACATGCAAACTGGTTGCTCCAGATGAGGTCCCACCTTTGTTTCCAAGCTTATACTCAGCCATTCATCTGTACAAACACCTTAAAACTACAGAAATCTCTATATCTATATAACTGTATTGGCAGGAGTGGGCAACTGCATTACAGCCCCTGCCCCCGAGCGTGGTGATCAACAAGCCTGGCAAGGATGGGTGAGACACAAACATGGAAAGAATAATTAATGCATAAATAAGGGGCAAAGTCGGGGACACTAACATTAGGGTGGAGTAAAGCACTGCCATAACTAAGACAGCAATGTGTGGAAATTGTTTTATAATTTTTCTGGCCTTGGCATGGATATTAATCTTTAAAATTATGATTACATCACCTTTAGATCAAAGTTGCTGTAAGCATAACTTAAAAATTCAAATCCTCAAGCCATTAAAATTATTGTCTGCCTACTGCTGTCCTAGTTACAGCTGTGGTGGCATCCTTGTGATTATTTAGGCGTTTTACCCCAGTGCACTGTGCTGTAATTGGGATCTGATCCACGGTGTGGAGGGTATCTTCGCTTCTACAATTTCTGAAATTCTGCAGAAATAAATTACAAGAAGAGGAACAGAGTTTTTAATCATGTTGCCACAAATTTTGGAGACCTGGCCAGGCAAGTGGTTTTTTTAGGGGTCGCCTGCCCTGCTAACATTAATCCTTGCCAGTCACCTTTACAGAGCTGTGGGCAAAAATCCAGATAATGCATTTGACCAGTAAAGGTACACTGAGCTGAACAGCTGATTCCCAGGTGTGTCCTGGGCGAGGGGACAAGAGACAAAACAGAAAATAGCAGTAACAATCAGCAGTAAGTAGACAGAAATACACGTAAAACAGAAATACACGTAGACAGAAATACAAGTAAACAGAAATACAAGTAGACAGAAATACACGTAAACAGAAATACACGTAAACAGAAATACAAGTAAACAGAAATACAAGTAAACAGAAATACACGTAAACAGAAATACAAGTAAACAGAAATACAAGTAAATAGATATGCAGAATATACTGTGCAGATAACAAATAAAAAGGTGTAGCAGCATGAGGCATTGCTAGGTGCATCTGGAAGGTGGATAAATAGAACAGTATGCTGCAAGCAAAGAATCAGTATATAAGACAGCAAAACAAAAACATTGTGCAACATATGTCCAAGAACAAGCATGCAATAAAAAGTAGATGTTCTGGCTGAGAAGCCAAACTGTTAAATGCAAACTAGCGTGATGTAGTAACACATTAATTTATAGTCAGAATGGATTCTAGATCCATCATGTCATTCATCCCCACCTTCACACACAGGATGATCCCCATTATCAGAAAACCCAACTCAGTCCTTTACTCCTTCTGTCAGGTGTCTGCAACCTGAACCTTCCAGCAGTACCAGCTCCAACAATGTCCCTCTGCCAGCCATCCCTGACTCGTATCATGAACCCAACCCTCTTCCAGTTGTTAAAATCCAACCTGACCCAACTTTCTTATACTGCAGTTACACCTGTGGACGCACACACACTCCAACACACACTCCCTCCTACACTTAGTCTATGACAGACAACAACTGGGTGTGTGATGGAACACTAGGACAGAGGGCTATACAGTATACCTATAGCCATTCCTGGCTGGCTGCCAGAATTATTTGTGCTTGCTCAGCCCAGCAGATGCCCGCTCCAGACAGTCTAATTATTTTAAATTACATGTTTTTTTCATACCTTGTCATCAACCTCCTCCTCCTCTGGCTCTGTCTCTTCTTCAGTCACGGCAGGCTAGACTGATGAGACTTGGCTCAGGCTGTCTGTCTCTCACCCGCAACAGCAGGCCCAATAAAGAGAGGCCTAGCTCGATGACTCCACACCACACTGTGTGAAGAAAAAAGGCACGTAGGGGTCTCTCTGAGAGAGTGACTGTCTTTTAAGGACCAGAGAGAAGGAAAGGACTTTTGAGGATGAGGACGGTGACCAACCATCCAGACCAAAAGAAAAACAGTGCAGCTAGAGCTAGCCTAGCACTGCAGCTCTGCCTCTCACTGGCACAATGACGATCTCAGAAGGTCACGGATCCACCGACCTTGCGACACCCTCAGTCAGGTTGGTCACACTCGCTGGATAGGCGAGAGAGGGTGGGTCCATTGTCCGTTCCTGTCCTGGCTCCTGAGATGAGTCCTCGTCTCGACAGTAAATTTAAGGCGCACCGCATGCAGCCACAGATGACAGTTCAGTAGTCAGATGGCCAGCGACACACACTGCAGCCCTCGTCCGGCTCTGACTGCTGCTGACCGTCACCACCGGAAAAGAACTTCCCACTCTCCCTCACTGACCAACCGATGACTCCAAAAACCGCACTCAGTGCCACTATGAGTCTGCAACTCAATTCCTGCTTGGGCTCTCAGATTTAGCCACACCTCCTTGCTCCACAAGTTGGACGGTGATTAGAATAATTTTGTGTCCATTCCCGGACTGTCACTCAGTCACACAGTCTAGACTGAGCGAGGAGGAGGGAGCCGAGCAAGAGAGGCTCGAGTCCAGTCAGTCGCTTGCTGAGCATCCGCGGGAAGCACGGGGGGTGACCGGGGAGGAACTGCCTCAAACTTTGTTTGCTTTTGCTTCATCAATTTTACAGAATGTATACTCTCAGGAGGTGGTGGGAAGGAAAATGTTTATTATTAGGGATGAGTGGGAAGTAAAAACACTGTCTGACTGCAGACTGGGGGCCTCCCTGAACCTCTGGGTCCCTCGCCATGGCGTCGTGTGCATACTTATTAATCCGGGCCTGTTGCAGCCCCACATTCTGTGCAACCTACAACACTTCTGAATATGCCTGCCATGGTAGATTGAGACCACCCTGTTTTTCCCCATGCAGACATATTAGGACCATTAGCCTTTCCCAGTCCCTACCCCTGGGTTACTGTCCCCCCAGTAGCCATACTGGAGTGTATTCAAACAGTCATATTCGCTTGGAACAAATTAAGCACCCTTCCCATTTTGTAGTGGGCTAGCAGATCTAGCAGTCTACACAGCTCCTGATCAAGGTTGTTTTAAACCAGCTCCCAGTCAAGATATTCAGCTATTTGCTATCAGATGTGACAGTCTAAGCTGTTAAAACCACTAAAAGCCCAAATCAAGGTATTCAGCTATATGCTAACAGATCTCCTAAGCTCCTTATAAAGGTATTTAGCTATTTACTAACAGATCTGAAAGTCTAAACAGTAAAAAACAGCTCTGACAGTCTAAACAGTAACAACAACTCTGACAAATCAAGGTATTCAGCTATATGCTAACAGATATCCTAAGCTCTAATCAAGGTATTTAGCTATTTACTAACAGATCTGACAGTCTAATCAGTAAAAACAGCTCTGACAGTCTAAACAGTAAAACAGCTCTTTCTCCAATGAGCTGGCAAGGCTCTGTCCTCAGTTTTAAACTCTGGCGCCTCCCCACAGACAAACAGAACTGGCGCTCTCCCTCGCTTCTGCTCCGGTCTCTGTTTTGGCTCACAAAACAGCTCATCAGGCTGCTCCCGCTGTGCGATGCTGCAACTGAACTCCCCTCAATGCAAGGGAAGAGATGATCCAAGCCTGGACTCAACAACCCTTACCCCCATCGCTGCAGCTCCCGCAGCCCCATTTCAGCAATGTACAGTTTGCAGTTTTACTGTTCAACCAGTCCCATGAGCTTTTGTCCAGCAGTCCTGCCTCAAAACACCAAGGATCTCCCTCTCCACTGTGAACCTATTCCTCCTACCAGCTTCTCCTCTGCCCTAGTTTCATCCAGTGGCTAGGTTTGGGAGGGGCCAAGAAGGGTATTTAATAATGGAGGACATGGGGGTGGGCTGGGTGATAAACCTCTCCCAAAAACAGTAGCAGTAGCAGCAAATCTCCAGCCCCTAGTGCCTCCATGAGGGAAGAGGGTCCAGACATGGACACGCAGTCCTCCATTCCTCTGTGAGGATTTCAGCCTTTTTAAATGCTGGCACCTCCTTCCTGCTCTGGCCCAATTGGCTCAGAGCTCCCCACAATGCCCACACTTGACTGCCAGCTTCTGTTTCTTCCTGGCAGCCTCGCCCCAAAACAGCAGCAGCAGGAAATCTCCAGCCCCTTGTACCTCCATGGGGAAGAGGGGTCCAGATGTGGACACCACAGTCCTCTGTGAGGATCAAACTGGTGGAATAAAGTGACTATAAATATATGACTATACCAGCACTGAACTGTGTGCATTGATTGAAGTGAAACGTTCATATAATGATGTTCTATGCATGTAACGTGAACTTTAGTTCAATAGAAAGAAAAGTAAAAAAAAAATAATGCAGTCGTTGGGTGCAGGTGGTGGGGGTAGGGCACCCATTGCTGTTTTCATAAAAATTGGGCAGGCAGAAGGTTTCTGATGGGAGGGTTGGGCACTGGCCACCAGTTTTCTTAAAGACAGTTTTGTTTATGATTGAGTGTGGAGGAAATATCAGCTGTGGTGTCTGTGGGAGGTAGAGGGCAGCATGACTATTAGAGGGCAGGTAAAGGTGTTTATTTTAACATGTGGATAGGTTATATGTGACACTTTACACCAGGACTGAGCACCCATTGTCAGAAAGATGTTGTGGGGTACCAGTGCTGAGGTTAGGCACCACCACCAGTTCCATTGTAGATCAGGTAGGTTAGGGGTACCAGCAGTGAATTTGGGCACTCAATATCAGTTTCATTATAAATTAAGCAGGAGGAAGGTGGGTAGCAGCTGTGGGGTTGGGCATCTGCCACCAGTTCCAGTAAACTTCAGGCAAGCAGGAGGAGGTACTGATGGGAGAGTTGGGTACTGGCCACCAGTTTTCTTTTTGCTCCCCAGTTCTAGGCTGGCCTCTCCTTTGGGTCTTCCTATGCTCCTCACTGCCACACTGCCTCGATGTAGCCACCCATCACCCACATTGCAGCCCCGGGGTAACCCCAATATAACTCTTCGCTGGTGGGTCCCTCTCCTCTGAGGGGAAGGCACCGTGGGGTAGCCAGTGCAATTCTTGGCCCAGGTGCTGCTGAGGTGGCCTATAGACTGCTTGGGATCTTGTGGCAGCAGGTGCTGGCGACTGTCATCTGGTCTGCCACGGAGATCTTTTCCCATTTGCTCCCAGGGGGCATGGCACACCACATATGTCAAGGTATATGCCGATGTTCACCATGCCCCATTAGTCAGTGGGACCCAATGCATTACTGTACCACAGCCTCCACCAGGGGTCAGCAAATGCCAGGTCGCTTTCCTGCCCTCCTCCTGAGAGAAGGCAAGTAGTCATCCGACGCTCAAGCCCTCTCTCCACGGCTGGCCCTCCAGTACTCGGGTCCATTTCCAAACCTGGGTCGCTGATGTGGCAAGCAGAAATCCTACCACCCCTACCCCATATTCCAGATGTTGGTATAGCTCCTAGAGTATTGTCGGATCATTCACCAGTATGGCTCCTATATAATCCCAATCCAAATATTAGGCAGGATAAAATATGGACATTAAATACACAACTTCTTAAAGACCCTTGGGTCATAAAGAAATTGCAAGCTCTTATCCGAAGTTTTTGACAATTGAACTTAGGTTCTATTGCTAATGGATAAAATATGGGGTTAAAATGTGTCATTCGGGGAGTGTATTTGGATTGCTTCGACCATAAGAAAAGCAAGAGGCTTCCTTGCAAACCCTTTTAGTGCAGATAGAAGACTTGAACATAGCCCAACCCTGGAATTCTCTGAATGAGAGCAAGTCGAATTAACCAAGTTAAGGCATCAATATGCAGATTTATTAAGGAAAAGTCTGAATATGCATTGCTAAAGATGTGGTCAATGTATACAGACCAAGGAGATAAGTAGGACACTTGTTGACTATGCGACTTAAAGAACAAGAAGCTTCCCATTTGGTAAAAGCTATCTCCTCTCAAATTGATGGTACCCTTAAAACTTCCCCAGTAGAGATTACCCAAGAATTTGATAGGTTTTATTCACAGCTATACTCTCCTCCCCTTAACGTTCTTTCAAATAAGGAAGTTCAGGATTACTTAGAGAAGGTTCCACTTCCACAATTATCCCAAGATCAACAAACTCTCTTAATGCGCCTATATCACAGACCGAAATTTTAACTGCCATCCAGGCTTTGGCATCGGATAAATCTCCAGGTCTGGATGGACTTCCGTTAACTTATACAAAGCCCTGGCAACCGATTTAACTCCTGTTCTTGCTCAGGTCTTCTCCTTCCTTTGTGAAAGGGATATATCTGATTCCTCAATTCTGCAAGCCCTTATAATAGTTCTACCTAAGACCAATAAACCTCCCGATAAAGTTACCAATTATCGTCCCATATCTCTTATGAACTGTGATATTAAAATCCTAGCAAAATGTTGGCTGCTAGGGTAATGCAAGTTTAGGAAGGACTTATAGGTCCTGAGCAGGTAGGGTTTCGAGGAGATCCTCTCTAGACCATCTGAGGAAACTAGAACATATTTTCTCTGTGTCCAGGAGTCTCAGGACCCAATGGTTTTGTGTCCCTGTACAGGAGGAAGCTTTTGACAGGGTACACTGGAACTTTTCTTTTGACAAATAGAAAGATTTGGTTTCCTATAATGTTTATTGAATGGGTGAAGATCTTACCTCCTGCCGAATGCTAAAGTATACTGTAATGGTATTCTGTCGGAAGGCTTTTCTCTCCACTCGGGACTCGTCAGGGTTGCCCTCTATCCCCATTTTTGTTTAATATTTATTTAGAGCCCTTAATCAGACTCCTGAATTCCTCCACAAGTGCATGGTATTATACTGGGCCCTCTTATTAAAATCTCAGCTTATGCTGATGATCTTTTACTGCATATTTACATCCTGCCGTCTCACTACCAGTCACACTACAATTATTTCAATTTGGATTGGTCTCGAATTATAAGTTAAATTTGATAAAACTACCCTAATGCCACTAAATAAGGGTGTATGTCCCACAGATTATATACATTTAGGTCTAAAGTCATCTAAACTTGTATACTTTGGAATAACTCTCACGCAGTGCTGTTCTGAGAAAAGGTTGAACCTGGAGAATTTGATGGTAACTATTGCAAGGGATTTAAATAGGTGGGCACACTTCCAATGTCAATGCAAGCTAGAATCAGTGTTATTAAAATGAATATCCTTCTCCGCATTTTTACCCTATTCATATACTTAACCTTTTATCCCAATGGCATGGTTTAAAAACTACATGCATTAATATCCCGCTTTATTTGGCAAAAGAAGTGCCGTCGTCGGCTCCTATATAAAATTGGGTGCTCCAAAACCTTTGGCGACTCAGATTACCTAATTTTATTTATATTATTTAGCCAGTCATATCTCAAAATATGCCCAATGTATCATAGATCCAGGGTCTGCGAATCCCTTAAAGTGTACACCCATTTGGTTACAAGTGGAAAGGTATTTGATCACAACAATGAGAATATCTCTACAGGCTATGTACTTTGCATCGTTAAATAGATTACCTCCACAATTAAGATGCACAATTATTGTATATGTTAAAGTACATGCTCAACTTTGTAGGTCTATGAAAACGAGAACACACAGGATATTTCCCAACCATTATGTGAAACCCTAATTTTAAACGTCAGGAGCACTTATTTGTATAGCAGTGATACCGAAATGTATATCTGACCTTATACAGGAGGGAAGAATACCTGGAAGCCCAAAATTACTTTATGAGTTGGGGCTTCCAAGATCCTAAATTTTAAGGTGTACCAGATTCACCATATGCTGATGGATTGGTTTGGCATGCTAAAATGGGACACCAATCAAGGAGGTTTCTCTCCCACATGCAACCTCTTGCCGATTCGTCCAACCCGGTCTCGTGTTTAGTGACCTTTATCTTTCCTCACATGTACCCCACAATATCAGGGAATCCCAGCACTGGGTAAGGGCACTACCCATGTTACCCAAAGAATGGGATCGTGTATTTGGTTGGATCTCCACCAATATTCCATAACGACAGGTTATGCCTTACCCAATTCTGTATTCTCCATAACATATATTTTACCCCAAGGCATTTGCTTAGAATGGGTAAACTTCCTACAACAACATGCTCTAAGTCTGCTTGACAGATGGTACATTGTTTCATATTTTATGGGAGTGCAATAAAGTAGTCTCACTATGGGAGAGAATCAAGGCAACAATTAGTCCCTATTAGGCTTAGCGGATCTTTTCTCCCCTGAAATATGTCTTGTGTGGGGCTCTTTCATTGATCCCTGTTAAGGAAAAAGGTTCCATATTTCTTGAGTATCCTTAGTGGTAAATAAATTAGTATTACGTCATTGGTTAGATCAGGAAGAAATTCTTATTCGGAATGGGTAAAGGAAATACTGTATAGCCTAAGGATTGAAAAACAATAGCCACACTTAGGGACCGTCCTCATGGATATGACAAGAGATGGGCAAATTGGAGACTTTGTTAATGGTGTAAATGTCCTTTAAATGACAAATTGAATAAATAAGGATATACACTAGGGATATATTAAGTCTGACATTGTAAGGATGAAAGTCATTTTGATAGATCCTTTAAGTTTACTGTATACCCATGAAATGGAACCCCTCATGTATCTTTATTTTACTTATTTTAGCTTTATTTTAGGTCTTGGTATCTTAGGAGGGAGGGGTTAATAGAGAGGAGGGATATATGTATTGCTTGTGCAGCTATTTCTAAAGATATTTGATCTTTACATGCTATGTAACTTATAATGAGACTGTACAAGTTTAATAACAATAAAGCTTATTAAATTTAAAAAAAAAGAAATCCAACCACTGCACTGACAGGCTGTCCACCAGTCTCATTAAACACAGTTTTGTTTGTGACTGAGTGCGAGGAAATATCAGCTGTGGTGTCTGTGGGAAGTGGAGGGTAGCATGACTACTAGAGGGCAAAGGAAGGTGTTTTTCAATCAATCAATCAATCAAACTTTATTTAACCAGGCAGTTACATTGTTGAGCAAGCTCATTTGCAAGATGGTCCTGGGCACAGAGGACAAATTCATTTACAGTATTCAATATCATTTCATAACACATCAGACACTGAAACAGACTATTTTTAAGTACAAGATCATTAGGTAACTGGAACAAGACTTAGATGACGAGGGCTATTTACATATACATGGAATTCATCGTATATGGGTTAGGAGACAGTGGAGGACAGAGGGAGGAGAGGATGGCAAAGACACAGTGGAAGACAGAGAGAGCAGAGGAGGGCAAAGACACACGAGGGGAACGGTGGGTCAGCCCTGCTAGGGTAGAGGCCCCCAGGAGTTGCCACAGGGAAAGAGGGAGGAGCTGGGGCGTAGGGTACACTAAAAGGAATGCTGGCCAGCAGGGGAATAAGAAGGCCAGTGAGGTCCAGAAGCTAGGGCAATATTCAGTCCATATGCCAGTGATTACCTAAAGCAATCGCACTGCAATCTTCAGGCATCGAGAAAGCAGTTGCCTGAATATATAGGGGCTAGGCAGAAGGAACATTTAAGTGCTTTTTGCATGTTGTTCCAAAGTGATGGTAGGAAGGAGCTGATGGCAGTTGTATCATGACATGTCCTCGTCTGTGGTAGCTTGAGGAGGACAAAGGAGGAGTTCCGTAGGCTGTACACACCTTTTGACCATTCAGACAGGTTGCAGACATAGGGTAGGAGCTTGTTAGAAAGAGCCCTGAAAAGCCACATGAGGGCATTTATTGCCTCCTCATTAAGAGGGTGGACAATCAATTGCCTGGTACAACAGGCACTGGCGGAGTCCAAGGGGCATGTCAAGTATGAATCTCAAAGCATGATGGTAGAGTGTGTCAAGCTTTTGGAGACCATACTGGGGCAGTGACTGTAAAGAAAGTCAGTGTAGTCAGCAAGGGTAGAAAGGTTGTTTGAACCAGCTACTTCCTAGCATTGAGAGTGAGTAGATGTCTTATGTGGTAAAATATGCCAAGTCGCTGTCTTAGCTTTTTGTTAACTCAGTTAGGTATACAATGAAACTGAGTTTGTTATCCAACCAGACTCCCAGATATTTTAATTTATCCACTGTTTCCAGAGGTTCACCAAGGAGGGTGATAATCTGGGGTTACCAGGTGTCACCACATTGTGGGAGGAGTGCGGGGAGATAATCATGGCTTTGTTTTTGGCATTGAACAAGAGCTTCAGGCTCAGCAGGTTATGTTGGAGGATGATAAAGTCCTGCTGTAACTTCCTATAAGTAAGATATAGAGAGCGGTTGATTGTATAGAGGACTGTTTCATCTGTGAAAAGGTGAACATTTACTGCAGAATGTGCCAGAATCTATGTGGTTAATATAAAGTGCAAAGAGGATAGACCACAAGATAGAACCTTGCAGGACACCTCGGGCAAAGCTTTTAGTGGGACAGTTCCCTTGTGCTTTAATTTGTTGTCTTCAATTTATGAGGTAGCAGTGGAATCCTTTACCACAGCAGGGTTAGGCCAATACCAATATCAAGCAGGATGAAGTGATCAACCAAAGTCAAAGGCTTTGCGAGGTCAAGGAAAAGGCAGATGTGCTGTTTATTATCCAGGGCTTTTAACCAGTCATTAGACACTTTGGCTAGAGCTAACATGGTGCTATGTTTAGGTCTGAACCGATTGGTTGGTTAAGGATATTTTCACAGTCCAAATACTCCCTTAGTTGTGAGTTGACAATTTTTTCTAGTAGCTTAGATAGTACAGGAAGAAACAATGATTGGTCTGTAATTATTCAAGTCTGTAAGGTCTCCCAACTTGAACAAAGGGAAAATATGCAATTTTCCAACTGAGTGGTAGCTACCCTTGGGTAAGTGAGCTATTAAATAGATGAGCAATAGGTGCAGTCAGATGATAATATCCTGCTTTTAGAAAGAAGTGTTCTAACGAGTTGGCACCAGCACTCTTTTGGTATCTAGCAAAAGAGGGTGATCCTACACCTGTTTAAAGGATACTGGCTGGAAATTAAAGGGAGGGTGGCTGCACAGTGGACAAAGTAGGGCTAATACCTACACTGGTAGCACTTGGGGCACTCAGTTTAATAACAGGCAAGGCATTGCATGCAATGCCTGCAGCAGCAAAGTGGTTATTGAGCTGGTCAAGGATCTCAGACCTATCTGTGTAGGAGTTATTGTTCACTATAATTTGGCCGGAATTGGGGTGACTGGAGAGTGTCCTTCGACCTCTCTCAAGATTTGCCAAAACTTGGTAAAGCAGTTTTAGTTTTCCTCAAGGGTAGACTGAAAGAGCGTGATTTTCCATCCTGATCAGTTTGGTGCAGGCATTCCTGGCTACCCGAAGGAGAGCCAGTCTGAGATGGACTGCGACTTCCTTTGCCCTTTTCCATAGTGTGTCTCTGGACTGCAGGGCCCTCTTCAGGGATGGGCTGAACCAATCAGGTGCCCATTTCCTAGATTTAACCTTTCTTAAAGGTGAATGTTTATTAATTACCCTTAGTAACTGATCCTGGAAGATACAGAAAGCTTCAGACACAGAAGGTGTGAGATAGAAGTCCTGCCACTTAATATTCCCAAGATCTGTCAGAAAGGCAGGGAGACAGAAGTGTTTTAGGCTGTGCTTTAGCTTGAAGGTAGAATTGGAAGGTAGATGTGGGGAACGCCTGACACAGGCGACAGCGCAGTGGTCACTCAGGTGATTATGGAAGACCCTGAATGGGAGATATGATGTGGTTTGTTGATGAGCATATGATCCAGCGAGGAGCTTTGGTCATTTTTTTTTTTATTAGGTCGGGTAACCTCAGGGATAATCTGAGTTAGCCCATGCTCAACACAGAAATCCTTGAGCCTGTTGGTGCAGGCATCATTCCAATTAAGATTAGGTCCCCATTATGATGCATTCAGTAGTCGCTTTCTCCAAGATGGAGTGAAGGTGAGGTAGTATACACAAGCCAGCAGCAGGTGGCCTATAGCATGCAGGTACCAGTAGGGCTACTCCAGGCGATAAGGTTAACTTGAGGGCAAGACACCCGAATTCTTTGGGCATTGATGTAGGACAATATCAGAGGTTAGAATTTGTCCTTAATATATATGGCAACACCACTATCTCTGTCGACCTGTCACACCTGTGAAGGTTGTAGCCAGGAATGTTAAGCATTTTGTCGGATACATGATTCTTAAGCCAGGTTTCTGAGAACATTGCTACATTAGGCATTGCGTGTAGCACCCAGGCTTGGACCAGGTCAAATTTATTGACTAGGCTGCATACATTCATATGAAGGAAGCTAAGGCCCTTTAACTGTGAGTGCTCCCTGGAGCAGCTAGCAGATGGGGGTTTAGTTCCACACTACCTGCACAGAGCAACAGCAGGATTAATAGTTTTCTGAGACATCTTACAAGCTTTAACTTTAGACAAGCAGGAGGGCATATCAGCAGCAGGGTTGGGTGCCCACTGCCTGTTTCATATTTACTGTGATGGGTGGAGGGTTCCAGTGGCAAGTGTGGGCTCCAGCTGCCAGTTTACTTAAACACTGTGTCACTGCAGGTCACTAGTGGTGGGATAAGCACCCACCACCCATTTCATTAAAGTTGGGGCAGGTGGGGGAGGGCTAAAGGTGGCGGGGTTGGGCACCCTCCACTGGCTACATTAAAGGCTAGGCATGTGAGAGGGGGTACTAGTAGTGGGCTTGAACACTTGGCACTGATTTTCTTAAAGATCATGCCGGTGGGAGGGGGTACTGGCTGGGGTTGGGGACCTGCCACCAGGTTCTTTAATGATTGTTTTTGAAAGAAAAAGATGCGCCATTAGAAAAGGCTAGATAGTGCTGAGAAAAGGCTGCCAGCCTGATATAAGACAAAAAAATATCTCAGCATTCTGTAGCAGTGGAAACAAAATCTTAGTTGCAAGTACAAAATAGGTTTATTGTGGCAAGAAGGTGAGTTTTCAGGAACTTCTTGTCACATTAAACCTTTTGCACTTGCAGCTAAGGACTTTGTTCTCTCTGTCCACAAGTCCTTAATAAGTGTGCAGGCAGGGTGATACCAGTGGGTGGAGAGGGGTTCAGTGCCCACCACTGGTTTTACACTGATTGGGCCATACGGGGTACTGGCCAGGGTGACAGGGAGAAGGTGGCATGACCACTGGGGTTGTTTCTTAACTATAGGTGGGAGTGTGATAAGCTGCATCTGATGCTTGGATTGGGCACATGGTGTCAGAAAATAAATGTGGATTTGTTTTTGTGATTGATATTATAAGTCAATCATGAATGAAAAAATCATCATATAATGTATGGTAGAATGCTATTAACCTTAGGAAATCATCATTCCTAAGGCTGCTAATCCATCGTCCATCTGTTCCATTGTTGTTAACCTATCGATGCTACATCATATCAATAGGTTAACAACATTGAATGAAGCTGCTGGCGATCTGTGGAGCCGTGTGGCTGTCTGAGAAGCCACGCTTTCAGACCTCAAGTTTTAAACAGCACTTCACGGCTGTGAAATTGACATATTTACTGAACTACAGTACCACCGCAGTCATGCCCATACACTATAAAAGACAATGTATAGTACAGTGGTTAACCACACAATGCTATCATCTCCTGGTTCCCATGGTAACCACTTGATGACTGTATAGTGTGGTTAACCACTGATGCCTATACATTATCCTCTTATGTTTTTTGCAACATGCAGGGGAAAACATTTTTTTT
The DNA here is from genome assembly GCA_016271365.2 of Neoceratodus forsteri. Lineage (NCBI taxonomy): Eukaryota > Metazoa > Chordata > Ceratodontiformes > Ceratodontidae > Neoceratodus > Neoceratodus forsteri. Next base: position 140,322,690 of record CM057449.1, on the reverse strand, counting down.
GTATTAATAACTGACTTAATGTTAGGCGGGTATGAATTGAAAATGTTGCATTTTATCAGCTTTTTATTTTTTGTTAGGTCCACATGGACTTAACTTTTATTTTGAACCTTTACAGCTTAAAATGAAATGAAACTAGTGAAACATACTTCCTTGGAACACAATCTCATGAACCTGTAACTATCATATTTTATCTCTGCCTATTTATTTATTTTTTACTGTTGGTGAGCAAAAGAAACAACCAGAAATAGTGAATTTTATGAAATTCACTGATTAATAACTTTTAAATCAAAAACAATTGTCATCAATATTGCTAAATAATTAACTCATAGGACTGAAACTGCATGGCAAGTTTAAGCTGTTAAAATTTTTTTTGAAACAAACACTAACTCAGCTCTAATATAAAGGTGCTGTCCTACCTGCATAACACACAGAGTTTGTATGGCATGCAAACAGTTCTCATACAAGATATTATAGGGGTGCCATGACATCCTTATAGTTAGGTTTATGTAGGGTGTTTAATGCTAAACCCATAACTTTCCACCTTAATGGCTTTGTCCCTGTTGAATGGAATTGCACCAAATTTTACAAGCACAGCCGGGGGCAAGGTCTCTTGATTTGGCAAGTTTCCTTCTGGTTGGATGTGCAATTTCCAAGATCCAGATAGTGCAAAAAGAGAACAAATTGGATTGTTTTGCTGTTTGTTTGCTGTCACCTACAGCCAAGATAGTTTAGAATTTTATTCTGAAATTATCAGGGTAGAAAGGGCTTGCCCTAGAATGGTGTCTTGTGTTGGTTTAGCAAAAATATTAATCTGTTCCCAAGTTCTAAGGATTTAAAACTTAGCTTCTGAGTATGTTCAGTAGGGTCTTACAGTAAGATGTTTGATATGAAAGAAGAATTTCTGCTCACAAAAGAAAATTGTTTCATGAGCTGAAATTTTTCTTTTGTGAGAAAAATCTTGTTTCATGTGGTGGCTATCTTGGTTCCATTTTTATTTTTATTTTCTTTTTTTGCAAAAATAAGTTTTGAAAAAACATAAGAATGATGTCCTGGAGAGACGCAAGCACATGAATCTAGCTTGATGGGGCAGAGTGGCAATATGGCTGCACTGCTGCTCTGTTCCCCATTGCTCCACAATCGCTAGGCGGTGGTTACTTTCATGAAGGTTGTTTTGTTGTGTACATTTCTCCTTTACTCCAAATTATTGAAATCAACTTAGTTAAATATGATTTTAGCATGTAAGTAGTGACAAACCTTGCTTGGTGGTGGAGAACCGCAGTCTACTCGGGAGACATGCCCGCTGATTGTGTTTGCTCTGCTCCAGACCAGGAGGTTATTTGCCTGCTGCCCTGTTTGGGGCAGGTTTTGAATTGTCTGAATTATAGATTCTTGGTGGCATGAGTCAGAGATTTGTGAACATTTGTCAGAGCTAGACAGAGATGGCTCCTGTCTTCTTACCAGGAGCTGGAGAGTTTCAGCACAAATGATGGTGAGGCATCCAGGTGCACTTTATGTGCTGAAACACCCAAAGTATATTTAGTAGAGGTGCCTAATACAACTTTCAGAGCTGAAGAATTGCATACAATGGAGGTTGGTCGTCACGGAAAATTATGAATATAGTGAAGGAACTTGTGGTTAATGAGAAGGACATTTAGCTCCACTGTTTTACCTCTGGTGACCTCTCTTGCTAACTCACTAACTTGCATAAAGATGCTGTATCAACAAAAAGTCGAGGATGACTATGGGGTGACTCCACCTGAGAGGTACATTCCATTATTGTTTTTTAGCTGGTGACTTATTATCCAGGCCTGTAAATTAACACAAAGAACTGGGCTGAAGGACCTGATAGTGTTTTAGCATGTAAAATTATGGATAACGCTGGTGGCGGCCCCTTTGTGCAGTGATAACTGCCACTAACTTGATACTGCCATTACCTTATTATTTGTGGAATCTTATTTCTGGGTAAATTTTACCAAAGTTTTGATGTTTTTATTCTGGAGCTTGAACTACTGTTATATATTTTTGCCTCTGAAGGACTCCAACCCAGCCTCAGCACCAAGCCCCTTATTTCATATAGAAGCCGTAAGCGGACTCCTAAAAGCATTGACATGAGCCACCAAAGAGCTGACATATTAGCCATCATCCTTAATGGAGTGGCATTTTTCCTAATGTGGAGCCATATATGTGATTTTTTCCCTTTGGTGTGTTTGTTTTAAGTTAATACCAATAGTTCATATTGTTATATTTGCATTTATGTGATAGCTCATAGTCCAGGATAATACTGTCAGAATAAGTAGTTAGAGTATTCAGACTAATTCTGAATAGGATCTTTAGTGAGGAGAAGATTTCAATATCAATGTATATGTTTTTATTTTTCTGTTGCAAACCATATCTTGAATTATTTGGACATTATTTGATATTGCTTGGAAGATTTGCACAGAGCCTTATGGTATGTCTGTGGTAATATTTGGGAGGTTATCCAGAAACAATCACAGGAGCTTACTCTGAAATGGCTATTCATTTCTATAGTAAGCAGATATCATTAGCCTACAGCAGAGTGGCATACCCAAGTTATGTTATTGAGCCCATTACTAGATCCAGAATTTAAGCACAGAGAAAAGTGATCCATTGTGCAACTATAGGTCTAGTCATTAGATCCCAGATTTGTGACCTATAATACAAGCTGGTTGTGTGCCTGATCTAGGGGTCATTTAGTGGGGATACGGACAGTATGCACTCTGGGGTATCTCCATTAGGACCCAGGGATGGGCCCACTGATAGTATAAATTGGCACAACCTGGGTGGCATGGCAATGACCTGTTAATACATAATGGGGCAGAGTAGTTTTATGCACTATTCAATGGTTTTTGTGTGGGACCAAATATTCATGGCTTGAACCTGCCATTGACTGGGCTTATAGATGGTCCCTTGAATGAGGAATATGTTTGCCAGAGTGGTAATTGCTGTCTGGGAGGACCTGGGTAGCCCCAAATGCTGCAGTTTATTTTTTGGATCTGTGTCTAAACCAAGTGAAAAAGTAAAACAACAGCAGAACTTGGTGCAACATTACATTATTTAATTATTGATCTATAGAATATGAGATTAATACAATATTTTGGTTTACTTATTTTAGTCACTGGACTTATGTGAGATAAAGATGACCTATATGTGTTATTGATAGACTTTTGGAACACTATTTGTACTGTTTAATGTGGGCTATTGTATTTTTAATTATTTAAAATTTTACTTATGTTGTAATGGTTTAAATAACTGATCAACAATAAACTAAACTGAAAACTTAAACTGAGTTTAATGAGAGGTGTTTAGCCTCATTCTGGACTTCATTTTTTAAAAATGACCTTGAAATATGGTTTTGGGACATCCCCAAAATCCTTAGCAAGGTTTGTTTCCTGAGTCAATTTTTTGTTTCGAGAAGCTCACAAAGAAAATATGGCCTCACAAAACAAGAGTTCTACATCATGAAACAAGATTTTGGACTTAGGTTTTTCAGACTTGTTTTGTGAGTAGGCATCTTGTTTTGTGAGTTCACAAACTCTTGTAAAATAAGAAGGTTGGCTTATGAAACAAGGTGTTGGACTTATTTTTCATATTCTTGCTTTGTGAGCCAAGAATCTTGTTTTGTGAAGCTGTATTATTTTGTGAATCTCTAAACAAGGCTGCTGGTTCAAAAACAGAAATATAGGTTCACAAAAGAAAAAATTACTCACCTTAGTAATGTTGTTTCTTCTAATGCAGTCTTGCTATATTATAGACATTAGTAGTTTGTTCCAGCTCTAGAACTGCCCTGAGTGAAATGGTTAAAACCATTCCAAAATAGAATTTTGACACGAGAGCAGCTCTATCTCTGTCATTTCAAACTTGAACTGTCAGATCTTTTACGAGCCAAACTCACTAAGGTCTGTGGAAGCTGTAACCTACACTAGCCAAATGGCTACCTAAATAATAACAACCATAGATGGTCCCAACACCCAAGACTCAAGTCAGGGGACCAGAAATAACACCATTCTAATAATATGAAAATGGAACATAAGTATAATAAAACACACACGCGTACACATACACACTCCCAAAGTCCCAAAGGGGACAAAATGCTAACAGGACATAAGTAGTGCCCACACTAAGTTGCCCGCACCCACCAAGTAGAGGTTCTGAGAGGGGCAGGTTAGAGGTCTATAATATAGCAAGACTCCATTAGAAGAAAACATTACTAAGGTGAGTAATTTTTCTTCAAACAACATGAAGTCTTGCTATATTATAGACATTAGCAGAATACACAGCAGTACCTCCATGGAGGAGGGCAGAACCTACTTAGGGAATAGGCTCTGAAGAACAGCTGTGCCAAACCGAACATCTCTCCTGGCCTGGACATCCAGGGAGTAATGCTTGGTAAAAGTGTACCGCTTTCCAAGTAGCAGCCTGGCAAATCTCTAATAAAGGGATATCTCTGGCAGCAGCTAGAGACGCAGCTGTACCCTGGTAGAATGAGCCCTCAAACTGGGGTCGGGGCTCTGCCCACTTTCTGATAACAAAATTGGATACAAGAGACAATCCACCTGGCTATTGATCTCTTTAGTGGCAGGTTTGCCTTTCCCAACTTCACCATAGGTAAGGAAAAGTTGGAGGATTCAACCTGTGACCTTTGGTACGCCTATATAATATGTAAGAGCTCTCTTAACATCCAGGCTGTGCAACCTCCTCTCACCCAAGAGGAGTGATCAGTGAAAATACTGAAGGGAGATAGATTGATTAAGATGGAAATCTGAAACCACCTTAGGCAAAAACTTCCTATTAGTCCTAAGGACTACCTTATCCCTGTGGAAAGAAAGAAAGTCAGTCTCCACTGACAAGGCTTGCAATTCACTTATGCATCTGGCAGAAGTGATAGCCACTAGAAAAACAGTTTTCCAAGTTAGGGTACTTAAGCTCTGCAGAAGACAGAGGTTCAAAAGGGGTTGCATTAACTGGGCAATGCAAACATTAAGGTCCCAAGCAGGGCCGGTTCCCGAAGGGAGGATTAGTATGGAGTAATCCTTAAAAACTTGGAAAACACAGGATGAGAGGAAAGAGGGATGACTTTCCTGCTGACACAAAAGCAGACACAGCTGCCAAAATGAACTCTCAGGGTAGCTGGTCTGAGACCCAAGAATTAAGATGTACCATGTAATCTAACAAAATGGGCAATTCAGCAGATTCTGGGAAATATTTTTCCCAGCACACCAAATGGAAAACCTTTTCCATTTAGAACTATAAGTAGCCCTAGTGGAAGGCTTTCTGGAAGCCTTTAGATCTCAAGAACACCCTGAGAGAGGTGTAAATCAGCAACTCTAACCTCAAGAGCCAGGCCTTGAGGTTGAGGGATTTGAGGTCCGATACCAAACCTTCCTGGGCACAAGTCAACAGATTGTGATTCCTGGGGAGGCACAGGGAAGATGGACTGTCAGAGACAGAAGGAGTGGGTACCAGGGCTGCCTGGCCAATATGGGGCAATCAGAATCACCCTGCAAGGCTGAGATCTGATTTTGACTAGTACTTTGAATAGAGGAGAGGAAGGGGGAAGCAGAGGAACTCTCCCTTCCAACCAGAAGAAGGGCATCCAGGGAACTGAGCCCAGCACTGGAGGCCTGCAACAGAACAGAGGAAGTCTGTGATTGTCTGGGGCTGCAAAAGATTCTATCTGAGGATGCCCCACCTGGCAAAAACTATCCCCAGCACTTGAGGATCCAGGGACCATTCGTGATGGCCCTGGGAAATCCTGCTGAGGGCATCCGCTAGGACATTGTCCTTCCCTGGAAGATGAACTGCTATGAGGGAAGTGTTCAGGAATAGGCCAGAGACCACAACTTCATTGCCTCGGTGCACAAGGTCAAGACCGAGTGCCCCTGCTTGTTGATGAACCACATTGTTGTGGTGTTGTCTGTTCTGACTTGTATCACCTTGTCATGGACAGATGCAGAAAAATCTTGAAGAGCTAAAAAGACAGCTCTGAGTTCCAGCAAATTGATGTGGAGCAGAGATTCCTGGGGACCAAACTCCCTGAGTGGAAAGGTCGCCCATGTGGGCTCCCCAACCCAGAAGGAAGCATCTGTAGTGAGAGTCAAGTTGTGAGAAGGGGAAATGAAGGGGACCCCCATTCTTAATTGCTCTGATCCTGCCACCACTGGAGAGCTAGGATCAAGGTTCAAGTCACTGGGACCAACTTGGAAGGGGTCTCTTCTCTGAGACCAAAAGGTTCTCAAGTGAAACTGAATGTCTCTCATCTGAAATCTGGCTCCCTGCACAACAGCTGTGGATGCAGCCATGTGCCCCAGGAGCTGCAGAAAGTGTCTTGCTGGTCGAGAGAACTGCAGAGTGAAGGAAGAGGCCAGAGCCACTAAATTCCTTTCCTTTATGGGGAAGAAAGGCTCTGGCTAGCTTTGTGTCCAATTCTGCCCCTATAAGGTGAGTACCTGGACTGGTTCCAGAACCGACTTTTGGTAGGTTTAGCAGAAACCCAGGGAGGTGAGAAGCTGCTGGGTGACCTGCAGGTGAGATTTTACCTGTTCTGGGACTGGCCTACAATGAGCCAGTCATCTAGATAGGGAAAAACAGCAATCCTCTGCCTCCTTAAGGGGCCACTGCCACTGCTAGACACTTTGTGAATACCCTTGGAGCAGAGGTAAGGCCAAAGGGTATTGCTCTGAACTGGTAATGACCTGAGGGCAGTTCGAATCTAAGGTACTTCGATGGGATCTTCTGATTAGGACATGGAAATAGGCATCCTTGAGGTCCAGGGAGGCTAGCCAGTCCCTGGCCTTAGGGAAGGTAAAATCATTGCCAGAGTTACCATTTTGAACTTTGGTTTCAAAAGATGCTTGTTCAGATATCTGAGATCTAAAATGGGCCGCCATTCTCCTGTCTTTTGGGGTATGGAAGTATTTGAATACAGACCCTGCCCTGATGCAGGGAGGAACCCTTTCTACTGCTCTGAGAGCTAACAGGGATGAGACCTCTGTTTCCAGAGCGAGGGTCTCTGAAGCACTTGCAGGTAGAAAAATCTGCTTCTCAACTTGGGAAACTTTTTGAAGCTGAGAACCAGACCCTGGCTTACTACTTCCAGAACCCACTTGTCTGAGGTTAAAGAAGCCCAATTCTGACTGAAGTAAGCCAGCCTGCCCCCCACTGGTACAGGAGAATCGGCCCTGGGCACCTGGTCAGGGTGCCTGTTTGCAGGAGCTTTAGGTTGGGGGTGGGAGCAGGTCTGCCCACCCTCGCCTGCCCCTGCTCTCTGAAGAAGCCCCTCTGAGCATAGGCAGAGGAGGCCTGAGTCTGGTAGAAAGGCCTGTGAAAAGGCCCACCCCTACCCCTGGGGGCATGCCTTGAGGAGTGGCTTGCCGCCTCCTTAGCCTGGGCACCTTGTAAGTAGTCCTATATTCATCCATCTTCTTCATGTAATTCTCTGTCTGCTCTCCAAACAGAGAATTTCCACCACAGGAAAATCCATAGCCTTAGTCTGGGTATCCTGTGACAAATTAGTACACCTGAGCCAGGCCAACCTACGAAAAGCTACAGATGTGGCCATGACCCTAGAGGAAACATCATTAACATCCACAGCAGCATGAAACTGAACCTTAGAGGCTTCAATGCCATCAGCAGCCACCTGTTCTAGTTCACTAGCCAGCTGGCCATGGGCCTGCTTGGCCAATTGCATAACAGTATCCCATCTAGATTTCTGATACCTAGCTACATAAGCCATATAATTTGCTTGCCTGAGTCCCAGAGAGGCTGCCATATACTGTTTTTGCCATGGCATAAATCTTCCTGGAATCCTTGTCAGGAGGATGTGAAGCCAAGGGAATATTAGCTTTATCACAGGCAGCAGCCTGAACTACCCCAACATGACTGCATTGCTGAGAAAGGAATTCTGTATCAGGGCCTGACAATGTATACCTTCTGTCCATCTTTTATCTACAGGAGGCACAGAATTAGGAGCTTTAAAATTTTAATTGTTTGTTTCCAAAAGACTTATGTAAAGGAATAGACAATCTCCTAGACTCTGGAATATCCATCATTTCTACAAAATCAGACTCCTCTTGCTCATCCACAGCCTCTTCTAAAGGAAGCTGGAGGGTTTCAGCAACTTTTTATAAAACATAAAATGAGATGGGGACTCAGACAGCATAGGGGAGATTCTAAAGGTCTGTCTGGGGAGATGTCCGGTTCAATGGGCACACCCAGACCTTCCCAGCCACATTCATACTGTTCATAATCCTCCTCCTCCTCTGGTTCATAAAATTCTCAATATCATAATCTTGAACCACTGGGACCGGACGAACCGACTTTTACCAGATAGTGGTGGTTCGGACGGACCCTGAGACAGTGACTGGACAATTTGTATGGCTTTTGCTATCTCTGCAGCAGTTGGAGAAGGAATTTTGGACTCCAGACCTGCTGATTTTCTTGTTTTCTTTACTGGAATTGGTTCCTCAGAACCAGCTTTTCTTTGCCGAGGAAGTCTGGCCCTGGTCAGAGGGCACTCCCTCTGGTTCGGTTGGCACCGAACTGGGCTGGCCATCCGGTCAGCGGACTTTTGGCCTCCGCCCTGAGCCTGCCCAATCTTTTTTCCAGGGTGGCTGCAGGGAAATTTTTACATACCTGGCAGTCTGACTGGAGGTGGTCAAACCCCAGACAATAAACACATGTGGTGTGTAGGTCAGCCTTGGCAAAGACTTCCCCACAAACATCACAGTGTTGAAACCCAGTGGGCCGGTTTTCTTTTGGGTTTCTCAGACATAATGCCAGCCTAACCAAAACTTGCCCTTTAACGGCAGTGCCAGGTAAGACACCTTATCGGTTCCTAACCGTGTCACGGTATTGGAAAAACCTAATAAACTGCTTTTTAGAACCGATAAGAACCGGGAACCCACTCTAAAATAGTAACTTTTAGTTTTAAATGAGTTTTAAACCCACTGATTGGTTCAAAACCAAACCGATAACTTACAAGTTCCACACAGACAAAACCTTCATTTACTTACGGTTACCACAGATAGAGCTTGAACTGAACGGTTTTCGGTTAAATAAAACTATTCTCGGTTAAATCCAACCGAGAAAACACTTTTAAACCGAGAAATGAACCGAGCAGAAGGAGAAATCTCGGAGCGACTGTTCACTGAGGAGGAGAAAGAATCTGACAGTTCAAGTTTGAAATGACACAGATAGAGCTGCTCTCGTGACAAAATTCTATTTTGGAATGGTTTTAACCATTTCACTCCGGGCAGTTCTAGAGCTGGAACAAACTGCTAATGTCTATAATATAGCAAGACTTCATGTTGTTTGAATAATAATTTCTTTATAATGAAAGAATGAAGACGTGTGCTCATAACTGTGCCATTTTGATTTCAAGTGAAATTTTCAACACATTTTTAATATGTGCTTATTATGACCCTACATCATGAACCTTTGTGGAAACTTACTTGAGAAATGATTGAAAAGGTATATCTGAAGCCACACAGAAGTGGACTCCTGCATGTCTGCGTATGTACTGTAGCAATACAAAACTGCAAGGTATGGAAGGCTCTATGCTTCTGCACCCATGAACTCCTCAGTTAGGGCATGGCCAGATGGTTCTGAATGTCTGCATCTGTAGCCACACAAAAGTGCCGGGCCCAGAGGGTCCTGCACTCCTGCAGTCTGATGGACTCTACACTTGGCATATGGCCAGAAGGGCACTGCACATCTGTATCTACAGATGCATGGAAAAGCAGGGCCAGATGAATGTGTTAAAAACATTAAGGTTTTGTATTTCCTGAGTCTTGGTGAATAGATGGTGGGTTTTCTTGGGCTGTCAACTCTAATGCTCACTTCTCCCCTCAGCTCATAGCCTCTTGTCCAAAATACAAGTACAGCTCCATGACAGTGCCTCATACTGATACACTCTTCAAAGGTACTGTAGTGTGTCTTGCTACATGTTGCCAATATCTGTTTAGCTATGCTTCACACAGGACCCAGTGGGCCCAGTCTGAAGAAAAGGGATCACATGCTACCTTGTTTGTTCAGGGAAGAGGTGAGTATTATGGTTGACAACCCCAAGGAAGACCAATTAGCCAAGACTCAGGTGACTCAAAACCTAATGGTTCTTTTTGCTGTGCTGGAGTGAAGAGTTAGGGTTGAAAGATGTAATATCATATTTGCCTATTTTGTTGCTTTAAGCAGAACCATAACTTGTCCATTAATACAGCATTTTGCAAAGAATAAATGTATAGACATGAAAACATTCCCAGTACAAGATAAAAACATTGGGTTGTATGCACAATGGAGCTCAGAACATTCTGAAAATGGCGCAAACCAAGCTGTACAATAGCACACCATGTAGATAGTCCAAGATAGACGCATGACCAAGATATACTATCTCTGCTGCCTAATGCATAGTCCTATGCAAGAAGAAGGGCCAGTCTGGGTGACAGCTTTGGGCTGGAATTTGGCCTTCAATTGGAAGCCTTGGTTGTCCCTACATAGATCCCCAGCTCCATGATAGCAGGGTCATGGGATACCACAGTCGGTGAGGACTACCATGTGCTGGAGGCACTGCTGCATGTTTTAGTGTTGGTACAGCTGTGCTCCACAGCTGGGTTTTTCACCTAACTCTCTGGAAGAGGAGAGGGCTGGGGTCCAGACTAGCAGAGGACTAATGAGTCCTTCAGATGCTTGCAGGAGGTGCACACCTTTCATGACAGAATTCCAGCAGCCATAATGAATGCCCTTGACACTGCACTGACAGAGTGCAAATGGCATACTGAATGCCACAGTCTCTTGACCCACATCTGGTATACCCATCCCCTGCCTCCACCTGCTACACAGATGTGTGAGTACAGGTGTAGTCAAAGCCTGGAGGGACAAGTGGCAGTGCAATAGTTGTTTGTGCATACACAGTTGTCCTTTGAAACCTGGGATATGCATATTTTGGCCCTATACAACATATATCATGGAACAGATGGCTGTATAATAGTGGTACATAAAGCCCAAGTTTGTATGGAATGTTGATGTTTCCCATTTTGAATACGTGTAATAAAATGCTCATTTTGTTTGCTTCTATTTGTTTGTTTTCATCCCTCATAATGATGTATTTTTTTATTTATTTATTCCAGATTCAAATTTTACAGTTTCAGAAGGGTTCATATAACCCGATAGAAGCCATAGTAATAAGTGTTATCATCCTGTCTACCATCATAATCGCTCTGGTGGCTGCTTGCATTTTCCTGTACAAGAAATACAAATTAGGTAACTATGCCTTATGTATTTTGTAAATCCTCACATATTATTAGAATACAGTCCTTAGTCCTAAAATGAATATTTTGTAGGAAACAGGTAGCTTAATAAAACACAATTCTTAAGGAAACTATGACTATTTTAAACAGAAACATGAAGCAATACTCTAGGGATGTTAAACAAACTTGAAACACAACAATATTTCCAGTTATATAAAAAAAAAAAGTTCAACCAAACTCATGTTCATGAGTAAGCTAGAATTTGTTTTGAGGTGTGAGCTGGGAGGATTGCAAGGGAACTGGAGACAGCAACAAGAAAATTGGTGTAGTACACACCAAATATAGCACAACCAATGTACATTGCAGGAATAGTAAAGTACAATTATTATGCTTTACAAGGGAAATAAAGAAAAATAATATATAATGAAGAAACTAAAGTAAAATAATATACATTGCAAGGAACAATAAAGTACAATTAATATACTATACTAGGGAAAATGAGAGTCAAATAATATACAGTATGTTGCAAGGAAAATAAAATACAGGTAATATACATTGCAAGGAAAAAGTACAATTTATATACTGTACAATGGAAAATAAAGTACAAATAATATACACTGTAAGAAAATAAAGTACAATTAATATACTGTTCAAAGAAAAATTAAACATACAATAATGGATGGGGAAGAGAGTGTTTAATGAGAAATTAATGGTTGCCCGAGGTGTGGATGCTACATAAACCCCAAGGGAAGCCAGAGGGGTTATTAAAGCATCCCACACCAAGGCAACTATTACTTTTGAGTTACCAGCACGCTTGCCCATCTGTTATTTTTTATGTTTGCTTGCATGCATGTGCAAGAAACATAGTGCCATCATCAAGAGTTTTCAGAGGTGTGGCACCCATCTTAATTCAGTTAGTGTGTTTGCAGGCACGGCCGCAGTTCTCCAATGAGCACTGCAGCTTTCTATGACAGCAGTTGAAAATGCAGTGCTGTACAGTTAAAAGGAGAGCTCCACTTCAGTGAGCAGCACTCCCCTCCACATGCATGCACACACACATGTGCGTGCTCATCGCCCCCCACGCACACACTCTGATGGTCGACGGGTGCCCAATCCTGTTGGCTCCATGCCCCCCAAAAAAGTTTCTAGGTGCCATGCTGGGAGCCCACCCCAGCGTGGTAAAAATGTTATTGCCGACGGGTGTCCAATCCCCGTCACCTCCAGGCCCCCAAACAGTTTTCCAACTGCCATGCTGGGAGCCCACCCCAGCGTGGCAAATGTCCGTGTCATCTCTCCTAAAAACAAAACCTGTGAACAAAAAACATTCCCTCGACAGTCTCCCTACCCACCCGCCCCCACCCTCTGTGCACCCTTCCTCCCCACACCCCCACCTCACCCCATACTTCCTCCAGAGCTCGCGCTGATGATCTTTGGTGGACGAACATGTCTGCACTCTTCATAGCTGACCGCGAACTGAAGAAATGCCGGTATGCTGTATAATGCAATGAATAGGGTTTTTCAACTTTAATGCATATCTCAGGCATTTTTTTGAATTTTGGCACCAAATTTTCAACATGGGTTTTTGGACCCCTCCTCATGAATTCTGGAACTGTCATGGCATTAATCGGGCCCGAAGGAGTGATTTACTTGATCACTGTGCAAATCTTGCTTTCAGGATCAATTAGCGAAATGACAGTGCCAGTGTTCATATGGTGGGCTGTAAAAAGCCTATGTTGCAAATCTGGTGAAAAATTCTAAAAATAACTGTTTTATGATTGTGCACTGTGCAGTTCCTCGCGCACACTTGTAAGTTCGCAAATTTTTAATATTTGCACTCTGGATTTAACATTGCCATTTTACGCACCTCCTCATGAGCAGTACAGCTGTCATTTTCCGTCGGCCAAATGTGTTTCCACGCGTAGCGCACATCGGCGCAGTTGGTGTCTTGAAATCAATGTATGGGCCACATTAAAGAAATTATTGACACTGTTCATGAGCAGAGGTCTTAAAATGGCAATGTTGAAAATTTGGTGAAAAATTCCCAAAATGACTGTTTTAGGGCGCCGTTGCACAGTTCCTACACACGCTCGCAAGTTTGCAAATTTTGATATTTGCACGCCAGATTTTCAACATTGCCATTTTATTACACTTCCTTATGAGCAGTACAGCTGCCATTTTTCACATCTCACCCAAAATGTGTTTCTGCACATGTAGCGCACAAATGGTGCAGTCAGTGTGCAAAAGCAAAGTTTGGGACAGATTAAGAAAATCACAGTAACACTGTTCATGAGCAGAGGTCTTAAAATGGCTATGTTGAAAATTTGGTGACAAACTCCATAAATGACTGTGTTATGAGTGAGCATTGCGCAGTTTCCACGCACCTCATAAGTTCATGAATTTGTAATATTTTCAGTCCAGATTTCACCATCACCAGTGGCATTTTTCACACTTCCTTATGAACAGTACAGCTGTCATTTTTCACAACATGGCCAAATGTGTTTTCACACTTTCAGTGCAGAAATGCGTGGTCGCTGTAGGAAATCATTGTTCAGGACAGATAAGGAAAATCACAGTGACACTGTTCATGATCGGAGGTCCCAAAATGCCTGTGTTGACAATCTGCTGTAAAAATCCCCAAACTAATCACATTACGGGTGTGTTGCACAGTTTCTATGCACAGTGACTTCACCAGTTTTTTAACATTTTCACTGCAGATTTTCAGCATTGCCATTTTTACAGCTCCCCATGAACAGTACTAGCTGTCATTTTTCACATCCTGTTCAGAATGTGTTTTTGCACCAGTGGTGCTAAATGCCGTAGTCGCTGTGAAAAACAGCTTTTGTTAACAAACTGATTTTGCCACTGTTCATGAGGTGAGGGTCACAAAACCATATTGAAAATTTAAAGTGAAAATACCAACAAATGCCTGAGGCGTTAGGCTTTCCGACCATAACTCCCCACCCTGTAGAGAATGACAGGCATCAGGAGTGTGACTTGGGATTCTCACCTGTAATGCTCATACCATTCCACACCCTGCAGCCAGTGAGAGGCATCAAGGTGTGCCTTGGACTCTTCAGCCCCAAAGTTCACCCCATTCTCTATACTGTACCCATCTCACTGTATTTGATGGAATGGAGTGTGCATAGGGCCAAAGACCCCAAGGCACACCGTGACACTTGTCAGTGTCTGCAGGGCAGAGTGTGGTGAAATGGTATGGCCGTTATGCCTGACGACCCAAAGGCACACCCCATGCCTGTCACTCTCTGCAGGGTGGGGTGGGGTTGGTGTTAGTTCAATACTTCACTGCCATTCCTATTATGCAGCTCTGTAACTCCTACACTACTAATGCTAATGCCAGCAAGCAAACATTCGGCATTGACAAATGCTTGTTTATAATTGCTGGTTAAGAATTTTCACCTTAGTATATTATGCTATTTGGTGTTCCTCACAGACACACAAACACACACACACACACACACTCTCTCTCTCTCTCTCTCTCTCTCTCTGTTTCTCTCACAAAAGAGAGTTTGTTTGTGAGGAATATTTTTAAGCCCATTTTTATTTGCTATTACTGGTGACCCCTTTAATAACTTGTTTTACTAGATCAAAAAATGCCGTAATAACCCATCATTCTGATCATCTAATGCACCTACACAAGCTGCATAAACTGTACAGAAAAACCCAGAAATTATGAAAAACTAAAAGGAATAGGCAAGTGCGTTTTATGGATTTTATTTTACATTACCTTGGTGTGTGATGATCGTATAAACCTCTCTCGAGCCGCTCTTAAGGTTTATGAGTCATCACACACCTCGGTGTGTAAACAAATCCATAACACACTTTGCCTATCCATTATTCTCTGTTTATTTCATTTTGTTGTGATAGCTTTACCTCTAAGAAGTTGCCAGGGCTGTTCATGGGTGGTAGAGCAGTTTGGAGCCTTTTGTAGGCAAAGCCCTTGGAGCATTCCTGGGCAGTTGTTGAGCAGCATGAGTTCCAGATAGCAGGATCAACCAGATAAGTTGTTTTTAAAAAGAAAGCAATGCAAATCCTGGTGTGGCATCTCCTTGGTAAGTAGGATGATTAGACACCATGTTTCTGATAATGTTTAGCCCGCCCATGGGAAGTGAAAGAGCCAATCAGGATGTGGCTCTTTCTTGACTGAAGTGGCACGTATTTGCTGTTATAATCCTGGGTTATAACAGCAGATTATAACTGGTTCAGCCTATGGGAAAAAACTGCTGACCAGTTATTATATAGAGAATAAGTATGGGTCTCGGTGAGTAATGAGAATTTACACACACCGAGGGTTTATGCATAGCATCAAACTCCAAGGGTGTGTATAAATTGAGTTTACACATCAGAGATTCATATTTTATTTTATATAATTGTAGGGTTTCTCTTTTCGCCTCAGCAATTATATAACATAAAAAGACTGCTGTGCCAGCACAGTCAAATTACCTCAGCGCATGAGGTCCACTTTCACTTTATTTAAAATATTGTCAGGGTGGTCCATCCGTAGCCGCTGGAACATTTGAAGTAATTGTAAAATTACTTACTGCCGAGTGTCATTACAGTTTCTGTCCATGGTGGGTTTGCAGTGGGGAAAACTTTTCTGTTCAGGAAGGACACAGAAAGCGAGGTGTTTGTCTTGTGTGAGGAAAACCATGCGCGTGTTTGCTAGTATAAATGCTTGGCAAATTATGCCATGTTTCCTAATGGGAAAAGGGAAGCCCAATAATTATATACAAATAATATACATTACAATAAAATATAAAGTACATGTAATACACTGCACAAGGAAAATAAAGTGCCAATGATATACATTGCAAGGAAAAATAAAAGCATGTATTTTTATTTATTTATTGAAATGTTTCACCGGAAAAGCACATTGAACAACAAGCTACTTATCTCCCAGTATGTCCTGGGGAGAGGGTATAGGAAATACGTATATACATGCATATATACAAACATAAATACAGTTATGCCAAACATTAGTACAATTTATACAGTGGAACTTGGCTTTGTAAATGGTGCTGAATTACTGGGGATAAAATAGTATGCATATAGCATATATACATACAGACAATCAAGCAAGACATTAGGAGAGTATATACAGCTGAACTTTGTAGCAGGAAGCACACTCACCTCTGAGGTTGGGAGATCAGAAGGCTGTGAGTTCTATCACCACACCAGACACTTGGGTTAAATCCCAGTACTGACACTGTAGTGCAGCATGAGGGGGTGCTACACTCTTGAGGTACTCTCTTTCAGATGAGATGTTAAACCGAGGTCCCATCTGTCTGTTCTGGTGGTAGTTCAGGTAGATGTTAAAGATCCCATGGCACTTCTCAAAAGAGTAGGGGAATTGTTTATTATAACTTCAAATCCAAATTATAAAACACTACATGCTATAACTTCACATGAAAAATACTGAAATAAATTAGCATAAGGAACAGAAAAATATATATTTCAGTCATACAGAAAATCAAAAATAAAATTAGAGACCATGCAATGTCTGAGTCACACTATTAAACAACTAAAAGAAACCCTCCACAATACCTCAAAGTCCATTATATACATCATGGTCTTATGGAAAATATAAACCTTCTACCATCCTCCTGTCCCATCCCCCCGCACACATACACAAGTAGGGACTTTTTAAATTATAATTTCTAGTCAAAATCACAAACAATAACATGTTGCACATCACATGATAAATGGTGAAATATAGTCATAAGGATCAAAAAATGAAATATATCCATCTAACCAAAAAACAGGATAAGTGAAATCACTAGTATTCAGGTCATACTCTTATGTTAACAAAAAAGCCTCCAATTAAATCAAAACAACTTCTGTATCTCAGAGACTGTTGAAATATAGTCTTTTGCCACCATCCTCTTATCTCATCCTGCCCTCCTCCCCTGAAGGTACATCCCTCCTTAGCTTATTCTATAAAAGGCAATATGGAACATAAATAAGAACTCAGAATCAATAGTAGAGCAACCTATCACTTCTCTTATACTGGCTATCTCAGTATTATACAGTTGACTAGCTATTGCACCTTATACAAGCATGCTAAAATGTTTTATACCTACATGGTAATAATGCATAATTTGTCTGTAAGCCATGTCAAAACTTGCAACACTTAATTGCTTTTGCAGGAAACATATTCATCTTATACCCACCGGTAACTGTAAAACCACAGGAAGGGTAGACCTTCATTGTTTTCCATGGCACATACAGCTGAATTTCTTTCCGGTGATGTATTATGTGTCCTAGAGGTAAATTATCTCTACAGTACCATCCCTGTTTTATTCTCCTAAAAGGATTCTGACTGCTTTCCACACTGGACTCCCACACCACTAACAGGAGGGACATGTGGGACCTAGATTCTCCTAAAATTAATAAACATCATTAGCTGTATAAAAGGTGAACACACTTAACATACAAATTAGTAAAGTCACAGTACTTTAAATACTATAGTTTATTCCTATTAAATGACTCATGGGAGATTACCCCACATTTACTAAACGGTGTAGCATTAATATCTTCTTCTTTTTGTTTACATTCCAAAATTGAATTCTGAACTGTACAAAAAGCTTTTCTGGTATTTCCTTCACTTGTTGCAGTAACTTAGCCCTAGATATCCAGATATGATACTTAATGCACACAAATATCACATGGATGGTTTGACAGTTGAAATGTTGCCGCTGTAATGGAAGTATACCTAAAATAACATTTCTGGCATTAAGATGTGTGCGGGGAACTGGTTCCAATCCTTGCAAAATACTGCTCAAAATTGTTTCACATACTGTGTGGGCAGTTGAAATATAGATGCTCCAAGGTTTGTAGCTGGGTCATACATGGCTCCCTTGGACAATATCTATCTTCTACCTCTTTGTGTTTTAAATTATATTTTACATTCAGTTTGCCATGTGTCATAACACATCCCACATTTTGTCCGGTATCTGTACATATGAGCATCCTTCCTATAAAATTCTTGTTTTGTTTGGGACAATGGCAATAAAATAATGTATAATAGTATATAGTATAATGTACTATAAAATGTATTGTTAGTACGTGCTCAGACAATGATTTCCTACTATGGGTCAACACCTGGGGCCCGATTACAAGAAGTATGGGCGCAACTCGCCGGGTTGCTCATGCACCACTATGCCAGGGACCCTGTGCTCTATTCTATGATGAGCAGGGTCCCCAGCACCTATGCCCTGTGAACTGCAGCAGCACAGGGTTGCACCACGGAATGGTGCAACAGCCCTGGGTGCCACAGTCACGGCCGTGAATCACTGCTCCTCCAGAGCTCCCCCACCCCAAAATGCACCTGCAACTACCTGGTGACATTGAGGGGCTTGGCCAGGTGGCACATGCATTTCGGCAGGTGGTAAAAGGACCCCGAGGTTCCTGACATTTGGGAGTGGGGGGCACGACCATGTGGAGGGGATGAGGAACAGGGCTATGTGTTTCCTCATGGTGCTGCAGAGTGGTCATCCATTGGTTCACAAGGACAAATGCCCATTAGACCACCTCCATGCTGGTCTAAGTCCACAGCACCATAGCAGGTCTTGGAATGGCGTTGGAGGGTTACAGCAGCCACCTTCTGGAATAGGGTGCAGTTGCTGCCATAACCCACTCTTGCGCCATGCTGCAGTGGGTTGCAGATGTAGTGGGTGGCACAGCCCACCTCTGGTGCAACCCTCATGCAGCATAGTGCAAGTCACCTCTTGGAATCATGGCTGACAGTATGCCTGGCACAAGGTGCGATTTGTGCATAGGTGTGACGTAAATCACCTTCCACAAGGCGATCCGTGCCTTGGAATCGTGCCCTTGGTTCTTAGTTTCCACTGTTTCAATTTCCCCAACGGTTTGGAAAGGGGAGGCCTTCTATCAGTTTTATTTAGCTACACAGCTGTCCTGTGGCAAGGCCCCACCCACTCTCCAGTGCTATCTAAGACTCATGGTGCCCATAACCTTGAGTCTCCTCTGAGTAGTGGTTTAATATTCTGATATAGAAATATTGTGTGAAAAATAATACAGGATTAATCACTGCAGTCCCCATGGCTTTTGTCTAAATATAGGACTCCCCTTTGATAGGATTAAGTCTACTTCCCCAAAACATGAGAAGAAACAACTATATAGGACTACTTCTAATTAACTTGGAGGTGGAAATACTACTGCTAAATGTAAAACATAAGGCCCTATGCATTAAGGTGTGAAGTGGGCACACCATGTAACCCTGGCATGTAGCCCACTCCTCCTGGCCAGGCCCTCTGCTTCCCCTGCACAGCATTCGTCAGCAGCAGTATGTCCACCCACCACACCAGATCCCTGGTGGCATGCAGGTCTACGTGTGGAGGGCAGACCGGGGGAGGTGCAGGGGCATGCGGCACTCCTCGGGATGCACGATCTTGTGCAGTGCGCGGGCGAGGTGTCAGCACCTCCCACCACATTGGGGCAGCCAAAGGCAGGGGCCAGTTATGTGCTCTCCAGGAGTGACAGCCATGAGTTGTGGTGGTGAGGTGGGGTCATGTGCACCCCACCGAGAAGCCCCTGCATGTGGCATACACTGGGAGGCCTGCAGGTGGTCATCCAGGCACCTGCCCCCCCACACAGCACATGACACTCTACGTGCTGGCACCTCACTTGTCACCCATGGGCACAGGTGATCCACTGTGGGGTCTGGGTCAGGCAGCTGACTGCGCTCACCCAGATCCTGCAGCTCTGCCGACCGCCCCGCAGGTCCACCATGCCAGGGGGCAGGACTACATGTGCGTAGCCACCATTCGTGCATCTGGCCACCTGCAGATCTCCTGTGGGTGCGAGCTGCATCGATGGGGTGCGCCTCAGGCACGATTTCCCACCCCTTTTGCATAGGGCCCATCGTTAATAAGAAGGTTGTTTCATCATGTATGTTCTCTTTGTTTTGGACATATGTCACGTGTTCCATCGCTCTCACTCTTTGTTGTGCTTTATTTAACAAAGCCTCCCAGTTAAAATATGCAGAGCCATCCATTCCAAAATAGATTCCTAAAATGTTACACCCTGAGTTGTTCACCGTATTCCAATAGTTTCCTGTACCACAGGCTGTGGTCTTCCTATAGGAATACAAGTGCTTTGGAGAACTTAACCTGTGCCCCTGTTAAAGTACAAAATTCCTGTATAAGTCCCTGCAGATATTGTGAATATTTCATCCACCATATTTAGGCAGAGATCATCTGCATATGCGACCGTCTTATTTCTACATCCTCACAAGATATAGATAAACCTAATACCTGATCTGAAGTGTTGAGTTTCTGTAGAAGCGGTCTAAAGTTAAAATATATAAGATGGGGCTCAGAGGACATCCCTGACGTAGCTCTCTCTGAAGAGGCATCCCTTCCTAACCATCCAGTTATGTAAGGAATACACTGAGCATTATGAGGACACGTGTTTATCCATGATATAAATGTGCTTGGAAATCCATATTGGATCATATATTTCCCAATAAACTCATGTGAAACCCTATCAAAGGCTTTGGCCTGATCCAGACTCATAAGAAAACCCGATAATTCTCCATTTGTCACGTTGTCTAAAATTTCCCTTATAAAAATCAGGGAATCCCCTATTTTACGTGCTGGTATTTATTTGTTTATTTATTAACGGTATCAGAATTACAAACCTTTGAGTCAGAGACTCCTTTACAAAGGCTCCATGTCATGGTAGATATGAGTACAACAGACAGTGTGACATATGGGCCATGATATTCAAAGGTGTTGTGCCTGGCGCCAGCGCAACCCCGCATTGTGCCCTGGTGGGATATTGAAAAGGCTGCCTGGCGCAACTCAAATCCCAATGTGCGGGCGCATGATAATGTATGCAGCACAGATGCAAGGGGTGTGCCCCATGCATATGCGGCACATCCTGATATTCCAGCCAGGATATGCGGCGCGCCCAGCTGCTGGCACAGCTTTCCTGATGCCTACATAGGGGCTCAAAGTTGAGCCCGTGAAAAGGTGGAACAATACCCGCCACCGACAGGTAGGCTGTCAGACGCAGGGCGCAACACAGCAGTTGCCAGCCATGGGTGGCCACCTGACCACCCAGAACACTGTCCACAAGCAACCACAACACCCTGGTGGTCGAGTGGTACCCTCCCACCTTCCCAATTGCCGGTAAATGTAGAATACATCAGTCCCTGGTGGGCTAGTGGAACCCCTCCCTCCTGAGTGCCCAATCACCAGTGAATGAAGATATAAACAGTCCCTGGCGGTCTAGTGTACCCCACACCCTGCCGAGCACCTGATCACCGGTAAATGGTGAAATAATCATTCCCTAGTAGTTTAATGGACCTCCCACCCTCCTGAACCCCCGATCATCAGTAAAAGGTGAACTATACATACCTT
Source organism: Neoceratodus forsteri (assembly GCA_016271365.2). Taxonomy (NCBI): domain Eukaryota; kingdom Metazoa; phylum Chordata; order Ceratodontiformes; family Ceratodontidae; genus Neoceratodus; species Neoceratodus forsteri. The sequence continues at coordinate 140,301,026 of CM057449.1, read as the reverse complement.
GGTAGTCTAGTGGTACCGCCTGTTGCCGTGATCATGGTACATTTTCATATATATTTTCCCTGGTGATTCAGTGGCACCCCCCACCACCCCACCACGGCACCTTGCCATCCCTGACCTCATCGTAGCGGCTGCACTGCCAGCATACCACCCAGTCGTCACCGAATGATTAGTAGGCTGGCTTGCAGGGCATAATACTAGACAGTCCCAGACATGTGAATGACTTCATTCACATATTTGGGACTGCGTAGTATGGATGCCCTGCAAGCCCATACTGCACCTGTCATTCAGCGGGTAGCCGGGCGGGTATGCGCAGGGTTGCAGCCACCCACTGATGATGGGGAGCGGGGGTGGCAAGGGGTGCTGTGTAGGTGGGAGGAGTGGGGGTGCCACTGGATCACCATAGAAAGTATATACAGAGATGTACCGAGATCGTGGCAACGGGCGGGGGTACCACTAGATACCAGGGCTGACCTCTACAGTAGTATATGGCAATCGGGACACGGGAGGGACGGGGGTGCCACTGAACTACCAGGGAAGGCCAGCACTTACATTTATCAGAGAATCGGGGACTCGGGAGGAGGGGGGACCACTAGACTACCAGGGAAGGTCATATATTACATATATCAGGAGTCGGGGACTCAGGAGGAGGGAGACCACTACACTACCAGGGAAGGATGTATATATGCATATCGGGATGTCAGGGACTCGTGGAGGGGGGTCCAATAGACTACCAGGGAATGTTTTGTTTTACATTTACCACGATCGCAGCTGCCGGGCGGGGATGCCCCGGATCCCCACTGTACATGTCATGCTGTGCAGGGTGTCAGGCAAGTTGCCAGGCTGCCCCGCACAAGGCATGCAAATGGGGTCATAATGACATGCAAATGGCCCTGTTTGCACCTTTGCATATATTATGGCCTCATTTGTATGCCCTCCGCTTAATATCACAGGTGGTGCACCCAGCACAACTGCGTTGTGCTGGGGCATCTCCATGCTCTCTATCTGTGGCTTGCACCGGCACAGTGCCACTGCACCATGCACAGTGAGTGCACTGTCTGTGCCATATTCAATGGTGTTGCGCCATGGCACATCACTGTTGAATATCACTCAGCCACAGCGCATCCCAGTTGCACTGTGCCCAGGCTTGTGCCACTGCCTGGGCTAGTCTGAATATAATGGAACATGGAGTACAAAGTTGTGCAATGGTGACAGGCAAAATACAGTGCAGTTAAATACAAACAGTAGGGTAAATGTACAAAACAGTGTAAAAATGTACAAAACAGTTCAATAAATGTACACAAATATACAACAAACAGTGCTGTTTATATGCATCAGGCAGGAACATATATACTTACAGGCATACATCTATGAGGAAGGAGGCTCTGCATTGGTACATTGTCAAAGGCGAGTGGGGATAGGTAGTCAAAGATGTTCAGGTAGGCATAGGCTAAGGGCAATTACAGCTGTGGGTGGGGCAAAGGTGGCTTTGGAGTGAGGGATTTGAAGGGCCCAAGTTTGATTTAATTGGAGATGGAAGCAGGGAGAGTTTATCCAGGTTGGGGCTCTAGAGAGGAAGGACCTCTGGGCCAGGGCAGTCCTGACTCTGGACACATGGAGAATAGTCTTAGCGGAGCTGCGGGTGAAAGGAGCTGGGGGGCAGGCTGAAGTAATGAAGAGTGTCAGGCAGGCCAGACCAACCATAATCTTTTGGCAAGGAGGCAGGACTTGTACTGGTGGCACTCCTCAAAGTTGAGTAGGTTGGCTAGTGTGTAAAGGGTCATGTGTGGTGAGTTTGACACAGCGTAAGAAGGCGGCAAGCTTTGTTGAGGGAGATTTTAATTCTATGAAAACTGAGTCAGCAGCCACCCCATAGACTAGTAGCCCATAGTCAATGAGTGAGAGAACCGAGGAAGTGATAGTGGAGCTTTTACAGCTTCAGGGGGCAAGCAGTCCCTGTGGTGATATAGTAGGCCAATAAGGGTATTGGCATTGGAGCAAAGAAGATGGATGTGCTCATAGAAGGATAGTGCTGGGTCAAAGGTTATGCCTAGATATTTAAAGCTGAGAACCTGTTCTAGAGGGTGGAGTTTATTAGTCATGAGTTGCAGGAGGGAGCCATGGTGCCTACTCTGGTAGTGGGAGAATAACATGGACTTTGTCTTTTTATGGTTGAGAATGAGTCTGTGGTCAATGAACCACAATTCAGCCTGGCTGAAAGATTTCTGAAGAATGACTTGTAAGGAGTGGGGGTCAGGATGGGAATAGAAGATTACTGCGTCCATCGGCATAAAGAAGGATGCATTCAGAGCAGGCGGTGGGAAGGGTATTCCAAGAGAACTGGTAGGCAGCTAGAGATGGTGTCATTTATCTTGACACACTGGGAGTGGGAAGAGAGGTAGCTGGTAAACCAGGTGGTGACCCATTGGGAGAAGCTTAGCTGAGCAAGTGTGCACAGGAGGAGTGGGTGGCTTACTATGTCAAATGCCTTGGACAGATCTAAGAAGACTGCCCTGGCCAGGTGCCCACTATCGAGAGCAGAGTGTAGGAAGCTGGAAAATTCCAGAAGAGCTGTGGTAGTACTATGGCCTTGGCAGAAGCCATGCTGTTCCTCACAAAGGTGGTTGTGGGTGGAGATGTATTCAGAGAGCTGGTCCGTAACTATTTTTCTATGGCCTTGGAGGGGGAGGATAGAGATAGGATAATAGTTACCTGGGAGATGCAGTCACCACTCTTGTGTATGGGGGTGATGACTGCTACTTTTCCACCTGTAGAAGGGTCTGCCCTTTTTTAGTAGTGGAATTTTTCTTTACAACCTGATATCTATCCCCATCAGGAACATGGGGAGAGGGCATACCTTCAGTATCCTGATGTTCTGTAGGTGTAGGGTTTGGTGTTACAGCATCTGCACACCTCACAGAATTTTGTGGGTTTAGTTCCACAATCACTGGGTCTTGTCTAGCAGCGGGGTTATTGTCAATACCTTTTTCCCAACCAGTTGTCTGAGATGGAAGTTTTTCGATGCTGTTGCAGCTCTATTAATATAAAAATCCTGAACCCCATAGTCCTGGTTTTCTGCGTTGTGTGAGGCCCATGGACAGTCTATGAAAGCATGACTTTCATCTTCACATAGATTGCACCTGATATATTTACGACAGAAAAAGCCTGTAAAGCCAGCCCGCCAGTGCAGTGGTTGGATTTCCACTTGTGGTGCTGGTGACCCTGGTTCGGGAATGGACTCGGGTCACTGGAAGGCCAGCCAGGGAGAAGGATGGAGCATCCCTGGGACTGCTCTCCTTCTCCAGGGGGAGGGTGGATAGTGCCCGTGCTCGGCAGACCTCTGGCGGAGGCCAGGGGTACCGCAGCTACCGGTGCTTGAAGAATTCAGGGGCAGGGTGGATGAGGATGTCATTGCATATCTCTGCCTCCTCCACACAAAAAAGGGGAAGAAAAATACCCTGCTCCTGCCACCTCAATGACACCCGCTCCAGCTGCAAATTGGCTCTCAGGCTGACTCCGCCTTTCTGTGTTCACAGCACCATTGGCCCAGGGGCATCATGATCCCACCCTGGGGAACAAGCCGAGGTGTTCAGGAGTGCGGCTAATATGAGAAGCCACAGCTGGAGTCCGTGACTGGGAAGATAGTCCGGCAGTAGGAACAGGACCAAAAAAGAAAAAAAAGAAAAGCCTGTGAGACCTATTTGTTTACATTGGGCACATTTAAGGTTCAGTTGCTCGGGCGAACCACATTTGTAGCACTGACACAGTTGCCCAGGGTAAAAGATAAACCCTTTATCTCTGCCCAGAAAGAAACAATTTAGCAGATGAACCAAGCTAGTATCAGTCTGGTGCAAAGTCACTTTCATTCACCATCCCCATTCCAAAATCCTCCGAGTTACAAACTGGTTCTGGGTTTTCTTCCACTTACATTTCTTTTCCATCCAATACAGGATATCTATGATATTGACCCTCTCATTTTGGAACAATACAGTGATGAACTTAGTGAAACTTTTGGTGAGTGGGATAGCTTGAAAAGGCACCTGTAACCCCTGCAAATGAGGGTTCCCAAAAGTCTTCCAGGAGATTTCTTGAATGCTCCAAGCCTGAATGGTGTTCGCGCCTAAGCCGCTTATCTGTGAGTGCTTATAGATCCTCTGGTACTGTCTTTAAGAGCTGTCTGCTTGCAGACTATTCATTAGTTTGTATGGGGGCTGTGTATTTAATGCTCAAATCCTACCTGAGCTGCTGTCAAATCATTCCTTTTTGCAGTCGCTAAGAGTGCAAAGGAGCCCATCTGAAAGCTGTAACTGTTTGCCTGTAATCATTTAGCAGCATTTGTGAGATTGCAGTTTATCTAACCTGTTTTATTGCAGCTGGGACTCTATGTGTTCCCTCCCATGCTGGTTTTGAACTGCTGAGCTGGACCAATCAGTGTGGGTTAAGGGAGCTCTAAAATGGAGCCTGTGGATGAATCAGAACTTGACTCTTAATCTGAGCCAGCCACAAGGGGATTGTGTGGGCAGTGACTCTGGGAAATGTAGTTTTGACCTTGGCACCTTTTTACACCAACAGGGGAGTTTATTGTGAGTGACAGCCAAACCAGCCAAGAACTTGGAGGAACTCAGAGGAAATGCCTGGCTCTGTCTACTGGAAAGATCAGATTAGTTTTGGCAGTGAGGAGAAAAGAGCTGTCTGTTCCTTCGTGTATAGTTTCCACGAAAAGCATGTAAGGCCCCTCAAGTCAGTCTATAGCCTTTGTGACTGTCAGTTGGGGCTGAATCAGAGTTGTGAAGAGAAAGAAGCACTAGAAGTGTGGAAACCAGGCTCACCTTGTAGAAGACTGGAGAAATTGCTGAATCATGCTCGATCTGTCAGGAACTGAATCTGCTGGGTGTTCTCCGGTATTGTGCAGTAATTGTGATCGGGATAGAGAAGCAGCCTGCCTGGTATAGTACTTTCCTTTTACATATAAATGTATGTAGTGCTTGTGGGGAATCGCTTCAAATCCCTGTACAGTGAATTGAGTGCATGAAGCTGGAAGTAAACCCCAGTTTAATCCAGACTACATCCATTTGCTCTAAACTGCAGTGGGGTCCAGTCACAAGGACCTTGTCCACATGGTCTGCTCCTCCTGGCAATCCAGGACAATCTGCTTTCCATCCAGTTCCCAGCATTGAGTTTGTGAGTACAAGCAGAGTAGCTCCCTGCCATCTGTTTGTCAAATTGCAAGTGTGTCATCTAATTGCTATTTTTAATTTCTTCATAAACTGAACCTCCGGCCCGGATTACAACTGGGTATTGTGCAAGTGTTTTTCCATCACAGGGCCCCACCCAGCTGCACCGATCCTGGCTAACCCCTCCATCCTGGGTACCCAGTAAAGTGACATTTTGGACTCTGAACATGTGCACAGTACTGTGATTATTAATGTGGCTAAACTAAATAACCTGATTTTCCCTGTCCTTTTTATATCCCCTAAATAAATCAGATCTGTTTGTTTCAGCAAAGTTACACTGTCTGAGGTACTGCTTATGTTAAAGTATTGTACTGTGGTTTTGTACTGTATCATCTTGTTTTTAGTCCCCAGAGTCAAGCTGATTGAACCAGTCCTGGGGGTAAGTGCATACTGTGAAGGCAATTCTTCTAGTGGGAAGAAGGGGTTGCAGTGTCCCAGAGGGCTGTGACCAAGTCATACCAGACAGTAATAACTCTGACCTCTGGGTGGAGGCACCCGCCATTGGACCTAGGCCCCTCAACCTGTCAGTAGTCAGTCAGGCAGGGGTAGTAGCACTTAGATAGCGCCACCTGGGGTTACTCACCCATAAAGGGTTAGTTTTTAAGTTTGAGTATTTAGTCCAGAACCTTTCCAACAAGTCTGGTGAGTGAAAGCTGATGTCAAGGTACTTTTCTCTAGGTGCATGTATAATAGCATATACATCACCTGGGGTAAAGGCCAGGTTTTAATTAACTCTTTGCCCATGTAAACCTGTCTGGTGGGTGTTCCAGGCCCCCAACATATCTGAGCCTGACAGCATTACGGCATTTAGCCAATTCCACTGGTTTCTGGAAAAGGCTAGCAAAGGAAGCTTTGTCTTCTGACCCCTTCTGTGTTCCCTTGCTGTGGAGGTTCCTGGTCTTTCTCAGTATAATCATCAGTACCGTTGGAAGTCATACTGTTTTCCACTCTGGGCCCCTCCTTCCCCAGCAGTTGCATCATGAAAGATTTCAGTCCAACTCCCACGAGGGAGTATGAAATGTTATTTGATTCTGGAGTTTAATTTTGCCGTTCTCCCTGCCCTTGTGTTGTTCCTCACAGGCAGTCATTTGTTTATTCCCCACTTCAGTGTTATTGTCTAAAACCACAGACCCGTGGTTACTTATGTGAGCAGGATTTGCGGTGCCTGGCATAGGCACTGACTCATCCGTATCCAGTTCCTCTTGGTGTCTGTTTCCAGCCTGCAGATTGAAGCGCTTGTTTTGGGACCATGGTAGTTCCTCCAAAGGCATTTCCTTTTGGGCCGTCTGTGTTGTACATCCTCCTGTATCACAGGTACCCACCCCAAACACAAAGATTTTGAAGGTACATCAATAGAGGTTCCCGGTGAGTACTGGAACCCTCTTTTTATTCTTTTCTTCTTCAAGCTTCTTTCTGGCTTTCTGAAATTTTGCCTTGATGTCTGACATTTGTTTTAATAGCTCCTTTTTCTTCTCTCTTCTGCCCGTCTCTGAGGAGCTGCTAACTCCTCTCATGTCTCTGTATCCTATCCATACTAATGTCTGCATCTGTTTCTAGTCTTTGTTCTATACTTTCCATTTGTAATTTTGTATTCTGAACTTTAGAGATCATAGAACGTTCGATGCATTCAAATGTGAGAGACATTGCTCCACCACCTCTCTCTCATCGTTGTCCAACGATAACTGGAGTCCTCCATGCTGCTGGGAAATGATGCAGTGCCACCTACCTGCAGAACAGGGAATTTCCCTGGTGCCCTGGCCAAATTTCCCATTCACTAAAAATACCACCAACATCTTAATCTGGTTCAAGGTTAGTTGGCATTCATCTGCATCCCTCCCACGGTCATGCCTGAAAATAGGCAGAATTTGTCTAGTGTACTTACCAGATCAACAAAAACTAAATAAATATAACAGTGCTAAATTACAGAGGATAAAAAGAATAAGGCAGTAGTAAATTACATTTGCAACAAACCAGTAGATGGTAAGTGCTACAGCTCAGGATATGTAGCTGATTGGAATATAATGTAGAAACTACCAGCAGTGGGGGTATAGAGGTGGGAGCTTATCCACAGGAGTAGTTTACTGTGAGGAAGTTTTGTAGAGCTATGCATAGTGAGTAAGGTGAGGAGGAGAGGTGAATCTGGGTAGAAGAGCATTCCATAATTTAGGGAACCTATGCGAGAAGGCCATTTGGCCTATAGCAGTTGAACAACGAGGAACTGCCAATAGGCGAAAGTCATAGGACCTAAGAGAATGGTCGGGGAAGGAAAGAAGGGTGAGGAAAGACCCTGGAGTCAGTTGAAAACTATTTATGACTGACTTACCACACATTATGACTGATTTTTCAACTAGTTTGAAATTTGTGACTTCAACTAACTGAAGAAAATCCAACCAATTTTTCAACTTTCACCATCCTTGAATTTTACTATGTGGTAGTCTGTCATACTTTATCTTCATATCTTGTGCCACATTACACACCAGGGGTAATTAATGGTTATCTAATCACTAGTCATGCCTCATTGCTTAATAAATCGCACTTTCGTTTATACATGTAATAACCACACACAGGTGTCAACCTTAATTTTTTTTGCACTAGCCAGCAGGGCAAGGTGATTCAAAATTGCAGCAGCCCACAAATCACTGCAAGAACCCACAATAATAATGGCAAATTTAGATCACTTATACAGGAAACAATTCAAGCCAAGAAATACTCTGATTATTGCACATTTATCATGTTTCCTTATTCCTTTCTGCCCCATTTGCAAAAAAAGAAAAAAAAGACTGCAATGCCATCACATACAGTGAACCCCACATTGTTTTGTACCACAGCCTTCTATTTTCCTCTTTCTTCACAACCCCTGCCCCAACCTGAGGACGTCACAACAGCAAATGTTCAGTCAAACAGACATCGCTCTGCACATACAACAGCCGACACCATCATGAACCTCACCACACTCTCACCATTCACATTCCACAGGGCAATGAGCAGAGCCTGGCAGAGAAAGCCATCCACTCAGCCCCCGCACAGATAGTCAACTGGAGACATGGACTTTGCAAGTTTTTGAATAGTGAGCCAGGAGCACATCTAAGACTTCTTTGGTGGGGCTTCACAAACCTAAGGGGGTTTGAGAAATAGAACTACTATGGCATTTTATATTTAAAAGCATTGATTTTACTATGCTCGGCCCCAACAAAAATACAGTGTCCTTTCATCCTTTTATCCATCCAGGGGAATCCGTGCACAGGCATGATGCTATACTGCCTTTATTTCTATATAGGATGATCTAGGCACCCCAGGAATGTCGATTTTAACCTTTCAAACTATGTTTTTTATTAAGGTCTTTTTGGGGACCATATATGGTTCTAAAGATTTTAGCTGGGTGGGATAAGGGTGAGAATGTAGGTGGACTGTATGGATGGTGTTAACATACTAAGAAGCCATCAGAGTAGGCCCTATGGTCTATCAAGTCTGCCCATGGATCAGTACCCATTTAGGGCACTGTTTTCTGCCCCTCCTCCCCAAGGTCCCACTCCCCTGACTTGGCCACCCTCAATGCCAACCTTGTTTAGATGTACTCTCCTGATACCTGTCCCAGCCCCTCTTGAATCCCTCCATGGTATCACAGTCACCAGTGATGACTGGTTTGTTCCATTAGAAGAGCTGGGGACCCCTTACACTTTCAAGCAATGGCAGCTATGGATCTGTGGATGGTCATTTCAGAGTCTGGCCTGCAGTGGTGTCCAGGGAAAGAACAGAGTTAAGAGATTTGGATGGGAAAGGAAAGCTATGGTGAGGCTATAATAAAACCCACCACCTGCAGGGCAGACCCTTATAGCACTTACCATTTAGTCACTGAAATGCTAAATACAGACACTCAAAATGTAGGGAAATGAGAGGTATTGGTCTTAATATGGGACAAAATGTCAGACTGACACACATTCAGAAAACTGGAAGCTAGTTACTTAACAGCACTGCACTCTACCTTTGATCACACCCTGGACAATCCTAACAGTGGAGTGATATGACTCACACTGATCTTTGCTGCCCTCTGTCCCTTGTTGAACTGCCAGATAATTGCAGCTCTTAATGAGCTAATAATCACAAATCTGGAACACAGAGATATTAGCATGAGGACAAAACCTGCTAAATACAGACTTTTTTTAACTTCATTAACGGCCATGAAAGCATGTAGTAATCAAGACAGACAAGTAGAGTTAACTGAGGTTCAGTGCAACAAAGTGCAAAATAATGTGCCTGGGTAGAGGGAACCCTGGGAGAGCTACAGGTTGGGGACGCTGACTGTCACCAAGGAGGAAAAAGACCTAAGGGTTATCATGTCTGATAACCTTAAGGTGTCAAAGCAGTGCCAAAGGCAGCGAGGCATGCCAGTGGCATGCTGGGATGCATAGGCAGTAGCATCACTAGCAGGAGACGGAGGTGGTGATGCCATTGTATAAAACATTGGCAAGGCCTTACCCAGAGTACTGCATGCAGTTCTGGAGGCAACACCTGTGCAAGGACATTAACAAGGTGAAGACTATCAGAGAAGGGCAACAAAGATGGTGCAGGGCTTGCACCACAAACCATATGAGGAGAGACTAAGGGACCTCAATATGTACTCACTGGAGAGAGAGAGAGGATGGACATGACTGAAACTTTAAAGTACCTCAAGGGCATTAACAAGGTGTGGGTGGGGACCTTTTCTGATGTAGAAATAGTACTAGAACAAGGGACATAATATAAAACTGTAGCGGGGAGATTAAGAGGTAACATGAGGAAGTTTTTCTACACATAAAGTATAATTAATGCTTGGCATAGTCTGCCACAGGAGATCATGGGAGCAAGCACAGTGAAGGGTTTAGCATGCCTGGGACAGGCAAGAGGAACCTTGAGAGGGTAGGAGTGATAAAAGACATTGATCACATAGGGTCAGTCACCACATACAATGTACAGTATAGGATGGGCATAGCAGCTAGCATCCTTATCTGCCAAACGTTTCTGTGTAACTGCACTAGCTCTGGTCAGTTTGCACTAGGGTTTGGGTTAGTAAAATATGTTAAGATCGCTAACCCCGCACTCACTCTGAGAGTCCATCCAGGATATGAACAGACAGAGAGTGTGTGCTAAAGGGGAAAAATCTGCTGCCCAGGTATATGTCATTTTTTTTTTTTTAGCAGAGTGGCACACAACATGATTGAAGAGGAATTAGGCTAGGATGGTCGATGGAAGACTGAGACACCAGTAGAAAAGGAAAACCAGCACTTGTGCTATGTACCTTAAGCACTTCTTTTACTGCAAGAAAGGTGCTCAAGATCAATTCACGATAACAGTTCTATTCTATTTCTACAACTGACGAAACCTGGGTCAGCAGTAAAGAAGCTCTCCTTTTATTTCATTTCGATGGAATCTGAAAAAATATGCTAATGAGAGTCTGTCAGGGAGAAGATTAGGAGACTCAAGGTGGGACGCTCATGCACTGTCTTGACTAAATAGGGATGGGGTAGAATTGAGGTTTTCGTATTTTTCGCCACAGCCTCAGATTAGCTGCCTGAGCTCCCTCTCGTACATTACACAGTATAGGACAAACTTTGTTTTTCCTTCATCTCTGCCTGTGATTCTAGTATACTCCTTCCTAACCTGTAAAATAAATGCACTGCAGCACTTTTATAGTTTACTGACTTTCCAGTTCAAAATCCTTATCTGGACCAATTCTCCTCCGAACTTCCTTCCACCAGACAGGGCAGGGGTCAGCTGGTCATCCTCAACTGAAGTGAATTCCTCACTCCCTCCATGGTGACTGGGATGCATGCTGTGCCGCAGCCTAGGATGCCTCCTCTCGGCTCCGTCTCGACCTACAAAGGGCAAGGCAGGCTGCACTGATACCACCACTCATCGATGACACAGACCCAGGCTGCACTCAGCACCACAACATGACAACCAACTACAGAGGATGCCCAACCTGGTCCTGCTACAGTAGCTGCTACTTGGCTTAGGATCTGCTCACAAGCCATTGTGAGCATTCTCTCACTCTCTCTCTCTCTCTCTCTCTCACTCTCTCAGGTCTCTGGAGATGCTAGTCCTCCGAGTCCCCCTGGATCCCAGACCCTCTGCTCTGCTGCCTGTGCCTCCTCTCAGTCAGTGCCTGTCACCCACTCTGCTGCCAGCCACTCTAGTGGTAAGGTTAAAGAGATGTTGGACTACTGCTGTACCGAGGCTCTTTTGACCCGATGACCATGACAACACCTCTGCCTGGCCCTCTCATGAGTCCTAGGGTCCTCCTCTCTCATGCCTACTGGCCTAGTAGGACCACAGATGCCCTTCCTGGCTAGCCTCTTTGAGATGAGTCCTCCTGTGGAGGGACCTCCTCTGCTCCCTAGTCCCTCAAGACTGAAGATGGCTGGTGACTCAGAGCTTAACTGATGATTCCCTGTAATCTGCTCTGGACTACCATCCTACCTGTATTAATGGCTCTGTGGCATGCCCAGCTCCCTCTCTGATTTCCCAACAGGCCTCTCCCATCTCCTGGACTCTGCGGCCCTCGTAGTGCAGCATCAGATTGCAATTTTCTGCACTGACTATCCAAATGGCACCTCTAGAACACAGTAAATTTATTTAAAAACCTGGTCCTTGACTGAAGGAACACCAAACCTGTGACCCAAGTACAAAGTTGTTATAAAACAGCCGCCTGTCTGATCGCAACACCACCTCCTGAGTCACTGTCTACCATGCCTCCCCGCTGCCTCGTGCAAGTCCAAGACACTCAGTGCTCCTGGCTCCTCCTTCTCTTTGCTGTCATTATAGGATACTAAGTGCCCAAAAGTCAGGGTGTATTTATTGGCTAACAGGCACTGTGAAACACAGTTCAACTGAGAGAAGGACGGTTAAGAATCTCACCCCCAAAAGATAAAAAGAGAAAACACCAGTGACAGACTTAGTTGACTTTCAAAGTAGCAGCAGCAGCAGCAGCACAAAAGCAATGATGGATCATCGATTGCACTTAAATTCAGCTGCACTAATTTATGACTGCAATTCAATGCAACTGCAACTCATTACAACTGCCTTAAATTGCAATCAACTATTCCAACGGCAGACAGCAGCTCCGGGGTCTATTCAGCACAGTGTAGGAAAGCAGTAGCAGTGGCCAACAAGATGCTGGGTTGTATTGCAAGGGTATAACCTCTAGGAGGAGGGAGGAGGTGATTCTGCCATTATACAGATCACTGGTCAGATCCCACCTGGAGTACTGTGTTCAGTTTTGGTGCCCTTACCTAAAGAGGGCATTAAATTGCTGGAAGGAGCACAACGCAGAGCAACAAAGATGATTATGGGTCTGGGGAGTTACCATATGAGATTAGACTGAGGAGCTGAACATGTACTCTCTGGAGGAGCAGGGACAGTGGGGATATGACTGAGACTTTTAGGTATAGGAAAGGAATAAACACGACAGGCACAGAGGGACTGTTTAAGGGAGGGTGGGAAGAGACACTGGGTCATGACATGAGATTGGAGGGTGGAAGGTTTAGGAGAGAGATGAAGAGCATTTCTTACAGAAAGGGTGGTAGCAGAGTGGAACACACTACCAGCAGAGGTGATGGCCTGTAAAACAGTGGGATACTTCAGAGGGGTTAAGATAGAGCAAAGGGAGAGTCATGGGAGGGGCAGCAGCAGAGTAGGTGTGCTAGCTGCAAATTGAGCAGACTTGATAGACCAAATGGCCTTTTTTGATGGCAGTTTCATATGTTCATAAGAGGGAGGTACCAAACCACAATTTGCTTATGAATTTGACACAGTGATGCTGATGAAGATTTTCTAAAGAGGGAATAGCCAGGGAGTGGCACAAATTACAGTAGAGTGTGTGAAAGGACTCAAGAGCAAAGTGACAGAAGGAATTAAAAAGAGTGTCCAATCTGGTGAGGGAAGACTTGGGAGTGGCACTGCAGACTATGTCACAATAGTCAAAGATAGGTAGAATCATCTTCTGGATGAGTTTATGTCTGGCCAGTAGCGGGAGGCAGCTATGGTTCCTGTATAAGGTATAAAGCTTGGGGCACAGTTTCTTCAGGATGGAGTTCACATGTCCAGAGAAGTTGAGATGGTCAATGCCAAACCCCAAGTACCTAAAAGATAAGGTGTACTTAAGGACTGTCCCATCAAGAGTATGGAAGGAGGGTAGGGAGGTAGCCGAGCGATGTAATTTATATGATGGGGTACTTTACCAGAGTGATGACAATACCGCTGTAATAAACAATCATACTGGGGTTGATTTTAAAAACTGCAGGACTGAGTCATTAATAATCTGCTTATCAGCCAAAGAAAACTAATGCCATGCATTTTTGACCAATGTTAAAAGTTACATGGTTTATAGAGCAGCTCAAGATCTCCTATCAATGGATCCCTTTGAGGTTACATGAAGCTTGAAATAGGCACTTTCTGGATCTGTTTCTGTCACTTAGAACCCATATTAACATCATTACTAAAACCATAGACATGAAATTTGGACTGTCATGTGGAGTAAAGGTACACCTCACCAAATAATCCTACCTTACAGTTGATAACAGTATCTTGTTTCTTACTCTTTCTTGTGGCTCTGACATCCTGGTTTCCATTAATGGGGACTGAGATGGCCAGAATGAAGATCCTGTATAAAAATAGGATGCCATGCATACTGCCCACACAATATGGGTTATTACTATAGAGTGCTTACCGAACTTAAATGGCCTACAGTAGAAGGTTGAATCCAGTATACACTGCAGTTTCTGACCTTTAATGTGTCAAACCTCAAAATCCTGGTTGACCCTTACAAAGGAGCATCCTGTCACATTGGGATTGTCTGGTCACCACAAAAACAATAAATAAATATGATAATAATAAGGAATGTAAGATCATGTTAACCCCACTGACTAACTGTAATGGATTATTCTTTTTTCAATTTCTTTTAGGCTTTTCAGAAAAAAGGACTGCTCAAAACTGATCTTATTAAATAAACATTAGAAACTGAAATAAAATACTGATGTTTGTATGAGGCAACTAGAGACATCAAAGATATGCTGCCAGCTATTTAACAACAGTATAGTGTATGGTAGAACGCTGTTCTGCATGGAAATCCATGCTTGGAACAGCATTGTTGTGCTGTTCTCAGTGTGTCACGATCTTGTTGTGCTGCACTCAGTACATTACCAGTGCAGCACAACAAGATTGAACGCACGTAACTGCGTGCGCAATGTTGGGTCATCTGTAGGAACAGAACTAATTTGAGTTAAATATTTTATTATAATATTATTATAATTCTTAAATTGTTATTCTATATCCTTATATTGGCTTAATTATTAAGTCCTATAAATGTTTCTGATCAAATTAATGTCTAAATGAATCTTTAAAACAAGGCAATGCTGCTTATGGCCTGAATACTAAAATAGAATAATGATGCCATGAAAAGGGAATACAGCATATGGTCAACTTCAGAAAAAAAAAGTTGTTTCAGGGATAGTCTGTTTAAATTGAATGGCCTCTTCCAATTAGTAGCAGAAGAGCTTGAAACTTGACATAATTTACAATCTTGTTTTTCAGTACCAGCCAGAACACATCTCAAAGGTTAACATAGATTTAGACTGGCTTTAAGAAATTAAGACTATTTATAGAAAATATACAAAACTCTGATACATTTCTAAATTATACAGGTTATTATAAATGCATTTACCTGTCCAGTGAGTAAGTTTTAAACCCATCAACAAAGAGCATTGTGAGCTATTTACAAAAATCTGTAGCCTCAAAACTGTTTAAAATATATTGACAATTTTGGTGTCTATAGTAAGCTGACCTTGACACCTTTTCAATGAAAAGAGAGTTGAAGTGTTTATCTGATTGAAACAACTAGTCGGGTGGACTATAAGCCTCTGGATAGCTACATGAGGTCATGGTTCATTTATTTTGAACAAAGGAGATCCCTGTCTTAAAGAAGTCTTATTAAATTTACACAGTTCTAATGATAGCAGGTATGCCAAAGTAACATCATTTAAACAAAAAAAATGTACTTCTGAAATCTGTAAATACTTTTGAGATATCTATAAAGGTAAATGTTTTATAATGCTTTTATAAATTATAGATTTTATATTAGAATTGACACCATCATGTTTGGTCTCAAATTAATCCTCTCCTTTACTGCATCTAAAAATGTGAGTCTTATATATGTACAAAGGTGCACATAGATACAAGAAAGAAAAGTTGTTTTATATCAAAAATAGTTTTCAGGATGAGGTCATATCGAAAAAAAATGGCTTAGGAGGGCTAACAGTAACACCCTCAAAGAGTGCTCAGACCAGTCATAACTAGATGGTGATGTCGCCCAGTAAGGGGGACATAAATGGGATGTTGGCGGCCGCCCAGAACTGCTTAATTCTTGGTGCATAAAGACCTGTGTTCAAAGTCATGACAATTTTGATGAGCTTGGACTTGTTCTGGACTAAAAGCCTGAAGCCACATCTGCTGGGAACATTACTTGGGCTTTAACATTGCACACAGAAGGAGTGCTAAACCAGCCTGAAAGCCTACACAACTCTGCCACAGGTCCAGCTGCTGAAACAGACTGTTACAGAAGGGATTTTCTTCCAGTATTGGATTAAGGCCTGTGTTTTGCATACTGATAATTTGAGCTAAAAGTAATGTTTTGGAATTTCTGTTAAAATCCTGAACAAGAGGCTGACTTTGGAATTTACCAGCCAGCAAGTCCGCAGTGCTGTTGAATAGCAGTGAGTCCAGAGTTACAGGTTCAAAAGCAGAAATGAACTGAAACAGAAAAGAGTCACAGAATCCAGTTACCCAAAACAACATTGCTATCCACAGGAGAGATCTTTCTACAGACTGTGCTGAGCTGCTAAATCTAGTCTGATTTTTCCCACTAAATCCTGAAGTGACTTTTGATGATTTGTGACATCAAGCAAGAAGGATCCAGCCTGCATTGCTCCATTGATGTCAAAAGACTCTACAGTTCCAGGTTCAAGGGAAAAGACAGCAAACTAAAGCCAAACTCAGCACCAAGGACATTTGTCATCCAAAACCAAAGTTCTCACCAAGACTTTGAAAGCTAAAAAGTAGAAGACCACATCTAAAGATAACTGAAACATAAGTATTCCTTTATCATACTATTAGTACTTATTTGGCTATCTAGGGTTATAACTTGGTGTATTTTAGCTCCAAACCTTGGGTTTATGGTTAGCTTGAATTTAAATCTAAAGAAAATACATGTTTCATTGCTTGTTTATTTGCATTGCTTATTGCTGAAATTTGTTTTATTTGTTTTATATGATTTACTTGATTTTCTAAAAGCTGTTTTGTTTATGTTACAGTTTGTTTCCATTACTTTTATTATGCTTGCTATTTATACTAGTTATGAATATTTAGGACTTGTACATACAGTATGTGAATAAAATATATTTATCTCTTATATAATCCAAAGTGTGGCGACAGTGTTTTTCACCATCATTTTGAATCTGAGAGCATAGAATAATATCACATGTGAATATTTATTATTTTGGTAATTTATGAAATAATTTTGGGTAAGGCCCTAGGTGAATCCAAGTACATCATTATAAAAGTGATATTATAAGCCTTTGTTCCAACACTGTGGCGGTGACAGTAGATAAGGATCAGTGAAAAGAAGCAGCGCTTGAACAAACTGAGCCATGAAGGTACTTTACTTTCTGCCAAACCTTGCCTGGACTTACCATACACTATAAAAGATTGTCTATGGTGAGTCATTTACAGACAAGGGTATTCTCAAATCTTGAGGTCTCCATGTCAACAGACAACCCTCGAGCTTGCCTCGAGGTCTGGCATTGCCATGGAGACCCTTGATTGAGAATATCCTTGTTGCAAATGATTCCCCATAGACAATCCTCATCTCTGATGTTAACAACTGAATCCCTACTCTTCCACTCCCATTTATTTTAATGGGGGACATTTAACAACCACCTCTAAAGAGCATGTGAGAACCCTCTCCAGCACATCACTAATACAGATTAGAGAATCACTACTACTGTATAAAAGAAGCACAGTTTCAAAACAAGAAATAAGACATGGCTGTATAGTGTGGGAAGCCTCCACAGTTATGCTGCTGCTGCCAGTTTCATTAAAGATCAGGCAGAAATGGGGTACCATTGTGGCTCTGTGCACCCACTGCCAGCTTTGTTAAACATAAGGCAGGCTGAGGAGGGGTAGACGCAGTGGGATGGGCACCCTCCTCCAATTTCTTCAACTCCCATGGCTGGTAGGGCTACCAGTAACAAGGTTGGGTAAAGCCACTGGTGTCGTTAGAACTCAGGTGGTCAGGAATGGGGTAAGAGCTGGTGGGAGCTGGGCACCTCTGCCAGTTTTCTCAAAGACTTTACTAGCAGATGGTACTGGTGAGTGGAACGGGCACCTGTCACCAATTTAATTAAAATAATGCAGATGGGGGACCTGAGGTAAGGTTGGACAACCACTGTCAGTTTTGTTTGAGATTGAATGAGAAGGGCTACCAGCTGTGGCGGCAGTGGGTGGGAGATGACTGACATGCCTATTAAAGGGTGGGCGAGGTTTGGGAATATTTTTAACTTGTGTGCATAGGTTTTAAGTTGCACTTTACACCAGGATAGGACCCCCATTGTCAGAAAGGAGTTGGGATACGAAGATTTAATCAGGAGAGAGAACAGAGTATGCCTTACTGAAGTCCAGAACAAAATATCTTGAACAAGGAGAGAAGCCAGGCAGAATTCTAGCCCTAAAACTTAAAGAAACGGAAAATTTGAGGTTGATTCCCAGTATTAGAGCCGGAGATGGTTCTATTAGAACTAGTCCACGGATATAGCTGGGGTCTTCTAAACCTTTTTCAAGAATCTTTACAAGACCAAGCCTCTGTCTCTCCTGTGAGTATAGCAGAATTTCTGGAGAGCTCTCCTCTTCCCAGACTGGACGCTAGTCAGGAGGAGCTACTGTTAGGTCCCATAACTCCTGAAGAAATCATAGGCGCCATCCGTGATTTGACTTGGGATAAAGCCCTGGACCAGATGGCTTTTCCCCAAATTTTACAAACCTTTGTTCGAACTTACCCTCCATTATTGAAGTTATTTAATTATATCCTCTCTTCCGAGTCTTAGATCCCTCCTTGTTAGAGGCAACCATTATCCTAATCTCCAAACCCAATAAATCGGCTTTAGACCCTGCTAATTATAGGCCAATTTCCCAGCTTAACTATGATGTTAAGATTTTACGAGATTCTCTTTAAGAATTAAACGAGTATGGCAGACACTCCTCAGTGCAGAACAAGTGGGGTTTGTGCAGGAAGATCTGCAGCTGACCACATAAGGACCCTAGCACACATCTTTCATACCGCTCAAGACTCTCAACTCCCTATGGCCTAGTAGCACTCGATGCCGAGAAGGCTTTTGATCGAGTAAGTTGGGAATTTTGTGGGCTACCCTACATAGAATGGGTTTCTGACCCAATTTATCCAATGGATTAAGGTGAACTATAGCTCTCCTCAGCGAGAATCTATTGTAACGGGTGCTCTCTCCCAGATTTCCCTTATATTCAGGTACTCGCTAGGGTTGCCCGTTATCACCATACCTTTTTAACCTCTACTCAACCTTTACTGGTACGTATCAAGTCCTCATCCGATATTAAAGGTTGTATTATTGGTCAGCAATCATTAACTATCTCTGTGTTCGCAGATAATATTCTATTGCATCTTGTGAACCCAGCTCAATCTATCCAGGGGTACTTAAAATCATTGCTCAATTTGGGACGGTTTCCAATTACCGGCTGAACCTATCTAAATCTGAAATTTTTCCGCTCAATTCACGAGTTTTTCAGGCGGAGGTTGCCCAATTTGAATGAAATGGATTGTCAACCACCTTAAATATCTAGGTATATATTTAACGCGAGACCCTTATACAACTAAGAAACTTAATTTAGAGGACTTAATGGATCGGGTCAGGAGCGACCTCAACAGATGGTCAACCCTCCCTCACTATAGGTGGGAGGATTAGTGTGATTAAGATGAATATACTTCACGTCTTTTCTACCCTTTAAGCTTACTTAACATTTGGTTACCAAAATCCTTTTCCAAAAGATTCATTCCTCTATATTTAAATTTATCTGGAAAGACAAGCAACCAAGAAGGTCTTTACCAAATGTGTGCTCCTAAGGCCAATGGGGGCCTTCTACCCAATTTTGAGCTTTATTATAGGGCCAGTCATCTGGCAAAATGAGTAAGTGGATCTGTCCACCTCAAGGCCACTATAGGCCCAAGTGGCTGCAGATTGAATGTGAGTTCCTTAAGAACGTTAAGATAGACCCCAATCTTTATTCTATTGCAACTTATCAGTGCTTCCAAATCGGGTGAGTAGTTCCGTGATTGGTACCTCAGTAAAGGTCTTTAATCAGTACTGCAACTCAATTGTAATTAACAACTCCAAAGACCTGACCCAACCCTTAATCGGTAATCCTAACATTAAGTTGGCCTCGGTTGGCTGCACCCTCATGGCTGCCACAAATTAAAGATTGTGCGGAAGATTTTACTATCAGAATCTCTTATGTCCCTCAGATAAGCTGATGACCAAATTCACTATTCCCTCACAATATATTTTCAAATTATATCAGTTAAGACACCTCATAGTTAAAGGCTTTGGTCCGGTGAAAGCGGAGTCAGGTCTTCGGTCTTTATTGGACCTGCTCAAGTCCCTGGCTAACGAGCCCCACAATATTGCTAGGTTTTATGCACAGCTTCTGCTTGACCAAATACCTGAAGCCCTGCCAGGCTACAAGGTGTGGGAATCGCTGGTTGCCAAGTATTCTTCACCCTGGAAGCAGGTGTGGATGGACTCGAATAGATTCCTATCCTTGGACAGCTATAAGCTCACACAGTATTATATAATTAATAACATGTACTACACTCCAGAGAAACTTTTAAATTTGGGAAAATTAGCTCCTCCAATTGTACCAGGTGTGGAGAAGACCAAGGGACATACTGCACATATTTTGGACCTGCAAAAGATTGCTCCTTTGTGGAAATGCATTCAGGACAATCTAGATCCCTTGTTAGGTCTAAGGGACCTATTCACACCTGAAATCTGTATACTAGGGGTCTATGTGGATATTGAAGTGAAGGAAAGGAATACCATATAGCTTTAATTTCTATGGCAGTCAAAAGATTAATCCTTCCCATTGGTTAGATCAGTCTGAGACTGTCTATCAGGATTGGATAGCAGAAATGTCCCAATGTTTTAAAGTTGAAAAGCTGATGGCTAGTTTCAGACATGCTTTACCTGCATTCCACAAGAAATGGGGCACGTTATATGCCCTATATCTTCACTAGGACCATAACTGGGGCCTCTTAAAACTCCCTTACTACATGGCTTAGGCCCTAAGACATGACCAGTTACCTTGTTGGTTTCCCATAATCCCTATTTACAATTAGGTAAGATCTGTTTTTACCAAGATCCTAAGGTCATTAGGTGGCATCCTTCTCGGGTGGGGGGAGGAGGGGGAGGGGTGGGGGTCTTGTTTTTGTTGTTGTTTTTCTGTACTCCTTCTGTTCTGTCTTATTCCTCGGATGTTGTGTTTTCTTACCCTTTTGTGATACCGACCTTTTGGCTATGGAACATGGTACTGTACATTCATGTTTTTGAATTTGTAAAAACCCAATAAAGCGTTAATTTCAAAAAAAAAAGAAAGGAGTTGGGGGTACCACTGCTGAGGATGGGCACCCACAATCAGTTCCATTAAAGATCTGGCAAGCAGTGGGGTACCTGCAGAAGGTTGGACAACCACCGTCTATTTAAGTAAAGGATGAATCAATGAGAGGGAAGGTACCAGAGGTGGTGTGGGGCACCCACTGCCTGCTTCATATCTTTTGTGTAGGTGTGGGGGTCCAGTGGGAATGTTAGCACCCACTGCCAGTTTTCGTTAACATTGTGTAGTCAGGAGGGTGTGGGCAGTGCGGTTGGGCACCTTCCACTCATTTCATTAAAGATAGGCAGGCAAGAGGGGGTGCTGATGGAGGGGTTGGGCACCCACCATTGAGTTTTTTAAATATCCACAGGAAAAGCGGGCTACTGGTAGCAGAGCTGGGCACCCACCACCAGTTTTGTTAAAGACTGAGGAGGCAGGATGGGGCTACTGGTAGCAGAGATGGAAATCCGCCACTAGTTTTGTTAAAGATCGGGCAGGAAGGAGGGATCTACAAGTCCAGTTGCAAGTTGGACACCTGCTACTAATTTTGTTGAAGATCTGGCAGGAAGAAGGAGGCTACTGGTAGTGGGGTTAGGCATTCACCTTTAATTTTGTTAAGCACTGGGCAAGAAGGAGGAAGCTAATAGTGGCAGGGTTAGGCACCTGCCACCGATTTCATTATAGATTGGACAGGTAAGAGGGGTACTATTGGTGGGTTGTGCATGCAGCACTAGCTTTATTAAAGATGGGGAAGAGGTACCAAATTTGGGTTGGACACCTGCCACCAGCTTCCTTAAGGAACATGCAGGCAGGGGTTGGGCGTCCACCATTAGTTATAAATGATCTGGCAGTGAGGGCATTTTTAACTCCTGGTGGTGGTATGGTAAGCAACATCTAATGTGGGGATTGGGTGCCTGGTATCAGAAAAATAAATGTGGGTTTGTTTTTTATTCATGATAGACCTTTACGTTAATCATAAATGAAAAAAATCATCATGTTACTGGATGTTCTCTGGTGACATGGTTAAAAATGAGTGCGATGTAAGAAAACTGTTGCATTTGTTCAGCTTGCTCAGTGCACATGTCATAAACTTTAAACCTTTATTTCTAAAATTAAATAACATTTAATTAAACTAGCAATTAGCTAGCTAATTAAACTAGTGGAATGGCTTCCTTGAAACAAGATCTCACAAACCTGTAATTTCCATTTGTTTTCTCTGCCTATTTTTTTCTATATTTATTTATTAACTCTATCACCACTCCTGCCTGGCACTGTCTCAGGCATCCACTCTCACTTCCACTGCATACTGTCCTCCTGAGGCCACCCTTGCTGGGAAAGAGGGACAGACACCCCTTTCCAACCCATCCTGGTGGATGCACTTGTTCACTGGGGCTAGGCAGGCTGGGGATTGAGAGAGCCAGCTATGGTAAGCCTGGCATTGGGCATGTTGTGGTGGGGCACTGGCATTGCTGTTGCCTATCCAGGGGTGGGGGTTTTCTCTGTAGGTTTCCCCAGGTGCGGCATGCAATGAATCCAGCATGGCTCTTCTATGCCTGTGCTGCAGGAGCCCACCGACATCCTTTCTCTCTACGTCCTGTGCACTGCATTGCCACCAGTCTCCACCAGAGGCCACTGCAGCACTGGGACATCCCTGGATCCCTCACTGGGAGAAAGAAGCAGTCCATCAGATGCTCGATCCTCTCCTAACCTGCTGACCCCCGATGACCGAGTCTGCTCCGAGCCTGGGTCACCAGCATGGTGCGAGGTGTAGCGCCCAGCGCTCAACCTCCGTGCCACCGGGCAGTCTTTTTTTTTTTTTCATTATACATGAGGAAAATCAACAACTGCAAATAGGACTGTTATGAAATTCAATAATTAATAGTGTTTAAACTGCCAAATTGACTTTTATCAAAATTGCAACAAATTAGCTCCTAGAACTGAGACTGTGCATGACAAGTTCAAGCTGTCAAAAGCCCAGTTTTGAAACAAACTAACTCAACCCTAACATACAGGTGCTACCTGGCCTGTATAACACACACTGTTTGTATGGCATTTAAATAGTTCTATTATAAGATATAAATGTATGGACTTGTACGTGTTCCCAATACTAGGTGAAAACATTGGTCTGTATGGATGATGGAGCTCAGAACATTCTGGAAAGGGCACTGCACTAAGCTAGGTAACTGCACGTTATGTACATAGCTCCAGCCAGACACACAGTGCCAGGATGCACCATCCCATTCAAGGAGAGAGGCCTCCTGGGGAACAGCCTGGGGCCTGAAGCTTGGGCTTCCAATTGGTAGCCCTGGTTGGTGCAACTGTAGAGCCCCAGCTTTGTGACAGCAGGGGATCACAGGATACAGCAGTCAGAAAGTTCCATGTCCTGGATACACTGTGTCATACTTTAGGTGTTTATAAAGTTCCACAACCATGTTCCTTCCCCAGCCCTCTGTGGCATGGAGAAGGGCTGGGGTCTAAACTAGTGGAGCACCAGTAAGTCCTTCAGGCAGGCTGAATGGCATGTTTGTTGGCCCACCTCTGACAAGCCATCACTGCCTGACCTGCCACACAGATGTGTGGGCACAGGTGTGGTCAGGGCCTGGAGGACACTTGGCAGGGAGGGTTGTTTTATGCATCCACGGGTGTCCTTGGAAATCAGGTATGTGCATATTTTAACTTATCCAACATATCGTGGCATGGATGGCTGTGTAACAATGATACATACTGTAGAGTGCACTGTTTGTATGGCAAGTTAATATTGTCCTTACTGGAGATACAGTATATAATGCTGGTTGGTTGGTTTGTTTCATCCCTCATAATGATTTGTAATTTTATATTTCTAGGCTGGAGTCAAATTACCCAAGCAGAAATCGCACTAATGAGTGTTGCCATCATCCTGTCTGCTTTCATAATCGTGCTGGTGTCTGTTGGTGCTTTCCTGTACATTGTATATGGTAACTATGTTTACACATGCTGTGACTCCATTAGCATATTTTAGAATACAGTCCTTAGTTCTAAAATGAATATTTGGTGGGAAAATGTATACTACACAAGGGACACTTATTCAAGAAAAGACTATTTTAGAATAAACACATGAAGTTGCTGTACATACTAGGGACATCAAACATGACAATATTTCCAGTTATATTAAAAATGCAAACAAACGAAAAAACACAAGGTTCATGCTCTTTAAAGTGTCCCCAGTTGACAGCATAGTGCATATTTATGACACGCTATTCCAGTTTATTTTATTTTGTGATGTTATTTACAAATTTAGCTAGGCTTGGCACACAAAACTAGAGCTCATTCCAAGGTGTGAGCCTGGAGGGTTGCATGGAGAAGGAAGTACAGCAAAAGAAGACTGGCGTACTGCAGACAAAACTGAAGTAAAATAATATACATTGCAAGAAAAAATAATGTACAAGTAACATACATTAGCCAAAAATATGAGGACTCAGCTCTTCATGCAGTGAATACATTCACCAGACACACAAACTGTAGTGTTTTGCCAAAATTGTAATCAGATTACTCAGAAGTATACAGCAAGCTGGTGTTGCCCAAGGAGGCCACCCAAAGCAGCAATGTTTCACACAGAGTGCTTTGTCAACTGGAGTGCACCCTGTCATACTTATTTATATACACAATATGTAGTTAAACATTAAAAATAAGAACACCCCAACTATAGTGCAAGCTATTAATACACAATAGATGCAACAATACCATCCTGGCTGTTTGTGGCTCATTGCATCAGATTATTTATGCTGCAGGATGCAGTTCAAAACAGATATGCTATCTCCTATTTGATAATTTTACAGTAACCATTTAATTTATTACATAATCGTTCTGAAATTACACAGAAAAGCACTATAACTTATCCAAGTTTTAAATGTAACTAAGAAACTGAATTTTAAATGAGTAACCAACAACCAGAAAAAATTTATTTCTGCAACAATTTTCCTGACAAATATTTCCATTTTAAAACTGATATATATACAGTATATCCTCAACCTATTCTAAAAGGGTGCATTGTTCTTTATCAATAGAGGGGTGGAGGGAGGATTTAGCTGTCAGCATTTATTATGTCTAATGATGTCACAATAGAAGATACAGTATCTACAGCAGTCATCTGTTCAATTTGGCCATTCCAGTGCCCCAACTTGTAAATCCAGTATGCCTTCCGGAAAATAGTGTTTCTATAGCTCTTCCTCTGGGCCCTAAGGTTACCTCCCAGTAAATATGAGTTTATGCATCCCCCCCACTTGTAGGACATGCACTACTAATGCATATTTCTATTTTTATTAATTATTGCCCATACATGTTCCCCAACACGCCTTCTTGATTTGTGCTTGTCTACCAACATAGAAAACACCACAGCTGCAAACTGCCAGATATTTTAAATGACATTACAAGTGTCACATGTTATTGAGCTCCATGTTTCGTATTCCTGACCATCCTTTGGGCCAAAGAAAGTTTGTGTTTTGGAGAGCACATTGCAGTACTTTCATCTATGGCATGGTTTGCAGCCTGGATTAAGGGTGGAAAAAACTCTTATTCAGTGTTCAAGGCTGCACACGATGTACCACAGTATCTTTTTATGCTTCTTACTCTTCTGTAAGATATGCAGGGTCATTTTTGATATCCTACTTAGTTTTGTCTCCACTTCAATTATATCCCAATTCTTCCTAAGTTATTTCATTGCTTAAGTAATCTGATCATGCCTATTCTCAGAGTTTGTGGAATAACATGGATTGATGCTTTTGAATTTTATCTGGGAAAGAAAAGCCCCCAGTTTGAAAGGAGGATTCTAAAAGTGCCAGTCACTCAGGTGCTTGGAATCTGCTTTGGTCCTTGGCTATCATGCTTGTCACGGTTTTAAACACATATTACATTGGTTTCATCCCATCTCCAATTATACTCCGTTATGGGTGGAAATAGAATGGTCTATTATGGGGGACACTCCTTTGGCCATGACTCTGAGAGATCCCTGTCAGATCCTGATCAATCCACATTCCTATTCAATTTGCTGGGTAAACTTGGGGTAACTTCATAAAATATTTGGGTGGAATTCTAGTTACTTGGGCCCTATGAACCCTATAGAATAACCCTAGGATGCAGATAGGAAGCATCCAGGTACATTGGAGCCACCTGGGCTTCAAATATATTTTTCTAGTGGGAGATTTGTTTGATCCAGAGAGTGGCTTTTTCCGATCATTTTCTCAACTGCAAAAGGAATATGGGATATTAGCCTATGATATTTGGAAGTTTTTTCAACTGTGCCATGTTCTTTCTCTATGGCTTTAGAAAGATCATAAATTATTATAAACAGATTTAAAAAACTACAAATATCAAAAGGTCATATGAGTGCAATTTACAAGCTCCTGCATAGGAATGGGCTCTTGTACTTGGAGCCTCACCAACTCAAATGGATGGAGGATCTACAAGATCCACTGGAGGCTCTGAACTGGTCATGTTGTTGGGTGGATGTCCATAGGGCCCTCCGATCCAAAGTCACAACTTATTCAAAAAGGTTTTGGGTAGATGGTACAGAATGACAGACAAATTGGTTAATATGGGCCTTTCTGCTTCAAAGGAATGTTGGAGATGTGGTAAAGATGTGGTGCTTTATATTATGTACTCTTTGGCCTTGTGCTTTATTAGGGACTGGTGGTCTGATACTATAGATACTATGGTGCAAAGTTTACAAATTCCTTACCCTACTCCCTCATTTTTGGCTTCTAGGTGACCTTTATTGTTAGACATGCAAGCCTTTCAGTTTAAAACGGTTCTATATACTGTGGCTCTGGAGGCAAAAGGGCTCCTCCTGCTTCAGTGGTGGACTCTAACCTCCCTCTAAAATCCATTGGTTGCAGGTGATTTGCAGAGCAACCTCCTACCAGCAGGTGGTCTTTTGTACATGGAAGGCCCTTTACAAATTTTACAGAGCATGGTACATCTGGTTAAGCCATTTTGGAGTGATGAATTGGTCATTGAGTAGCCCAACTTCATTTTAGTTTTTCATGGGCTTATGGTGGAATTTCATCAGCTTGTTCCCAAATGTTAGTTTCATTTAGATTTGGGTGAAGTTATCCTCTAGATGAAGCAAGCAATAATACCTAACAGGGTGGGCAGTATTGGGCAATACTAGATCGCCCAGGGGTGTAATGAGGACCGACGCCATAGGCAGAGGGCCTTATAGCCACTGGAAGGTCCGTATTGCCCATACTACCCACCCTGGAGGGTATTATTGTGCTTAGAAAATGGACCTCATAAGTTATTTTTCATAGGAGTACAAAACCATCTAAAGTAATGATATAAAATGACTAAAATGGAATTGTTATACGTTGAGGGGGTAAAGTAGTCCCTGTATCTACTGCATTGGCCAGTAGATTATGTTTGCCATGTATTTTTGTGTGCTAGATGTGTCTCACCCTACCCCCATTTACTTTCCATTTTTAAAGCCCTTGCATTTGTTTTCTTTCTTCCTCCTGGTTGTCTTCCCTGGAATCTGCCTTCTTTATTTTGGTAGCTGGTGGCTCACTGATGAGACCACTGTCGCTGTCCCCATTTGTGTATCTTTTGAGGATCATGCTGTTAGGAAAAAGGATTTGGTCTGCAGGAAGATGATGGCTCAGACGATGCGATGTGTGGAAAATGACTGAGTGGCTCTGGTTGTCACGTAAGGTGATTTTAAATTAAATTTTCCGATGTTTTGGTTTCTGTGAGTGGTGGGGTGATTAATTTGTATGCGACTTTATGACAGCGCTTGAATGGAAGCTGTACTGAAACAGAACGGAGCAAAGTGGGGCTGGGGTCTGTTTTGTTTCATCCTTTTTTGTGTGCTATGTGAGCGGGTGAAGTATGATACATTGGGATATGTCTGACACTCACTTGTACATCGTTGTGTTTTGTGTGTGTGTGTGTGTGTGTGTGTGTGTGTGTGTGTGTGGTGGCTCACTCATCTTGCTAAGGGCAAAGAAAAATGACAGCAGTTTGAAATGTTTTGTCCAGTTCTTAAGCCAATGACAAAGCAGGCTGGGCACAAGGATACACTGTATGAGGCTGGCAGTGTTGGCATTGCTGGTACCTTTTACTTACAAGGCCCTCACTGTAAGTTAATGTACACCATGCCAGCCAATCAGATTTGATTATTTGCAAAGCCCATTTTCTAAGGGTAGTAAGATGTCAGTATCAGTGGCTCAGCAGGTAGCACACTCCGCCTCTGAGTCTGGGAAATCAGAATGCTGTGTGTTCTATCCCACACCAGGCACTTGGGTTAATATCCCATACTGACACTGAGGGGTGCTGCACTTTCTGAGGTGCCATCTTTCGGATAAGATGTTGAACTGAGGTCCCATCTGCCTGTACTGGTGGTAGTTCAGGTGGATGTTAAAGATCCCGTGATATTTCGAAAAGAGTAAGGGTGTTTTTATTGGTTAATACAATACCATATACAGATTATAAATAGGTCAAACAATAAAAAGAAAACACATAACCTGTGGAAAAAGGAGAGAGAAAATATATAACAACAAGCACAAAAAGAAAACTGCTAAATCATCCCTTGTACAACAAGGATTATACTCAATCAATCAAGTCTTTATTTAACTAGGTTCATCATTGAGCAGAAGCTCATTTGCAAGATGGATCTGGGTGGAGCATGAACAATTGTATATACAGGTCAATACAGGTATTTATAAGGCAATACAGACAATACTCTTTACAGAGAGGAAGAAAAGAAGTTCATATGTACATAGAATTATACAGATATTGTTCAGATTACATGGTATTTACATACATAGAAGTGTTTATAGAAAGATAAAGCAGGTTATTTAAGGTTGCAGGAGGAAGTAACAGAAGAAAAAAATAAAATATACACCAAGTAGAGGTGAAGGTAGGGGAGGGAGGGAGGGAGGTAGGGGAGAAAGGCTAGGAGGGCACGGTGCACAGAAAGGAGTTGGTAAAACGGGATGTAGAGAAGGTGGATGGAGAAAAGGAGTATGTGTGAACCCCGGGATTGAATGCTATAAGCACGGGCATGGTAGGATGTCACAACCCAGGGTAGTGAGCTCTATCCGAGGTTGGGAAAGGAAGAATAAGGGATGGATGGGCCTAGTGTTGATAAGACAGGGAATAAGAGAGAGAGAGAGAGAGAACAATTAGGCTGGTGAGGAGCAAGCTGGGGGTCAGTACTAAAATTGGGTCTAAGCGTGTATATACCAGTGCAGACACCGGTACTGGGTCTGAGTGGGTGAAGCAGCTACATACTTCTCTGATTGTATGGAAATAAAGCGTTTTGAAGGCATTTATACCGATTAGAGTGCTAATTTGAGGGTTTTTGTATATTGCTCCATAAGGTAGGTAGCACTAAGCTTATGGCTGCCCTGTCAAGCAGGATTTTGCTTTGGGTACTTTAAGTATAATAGCTGAGTAACTTCTTAACGTGTATTTCCCAATTATACTCAGGGGAAGACAGCAGGAGATATAGTAAGGCAGCTTATTAGAGATGGCTCTATAGGTCCAGAGAGCGGTGTTCTGTGGCACCTGAACTTTAGTGATGTCCACCCCACTGCCGCATACAGGGTGCAGTGATGTGTATCAAGGGAGTCCGTTATCAACTTCAGTGCTTGATGGTAGAGTGTCCAGTTGAGCCATGTAAGAGTTGGGGCATTGGCTGTAGAGAAGTCAGTGTAATCAACCAATGATAGGAAAATGGATTGGACCAGTTGTTTCTTGGCCTCTGGTGAGAAATTGGTTGATTCTAAAAACAATCCAAGCCTTTGCCAAGTCGCTTTAGCAAGTCCTCGATATGTTCAATGAAGGAGAGTCTTTGGTCTATCCAAACTCCCAGATACTTGAATTTTGTAACAAATTCTAGTTTTTCACCTAGAACTGTATTAATTTGGGAACTGTCCCATTGGACACAGGGTTAGCTGTACAGATAAAGGGAGAGGACCATCGCTTTAGTTTTTTGGCATTAAGGAGTAGCTTTTTTGGAGGAGTTGGCTTTGCAAAAGGTTGAATTCTGACTGTAGGTCATTGCAGGCAGCTTCAGGTGTTGGGTGACTCACGTGAGAACTGTATCATCTGCAAACAGATGGATGTTGGCTCTTTTATACAGTAGTCAATGTTATTAATGTAGATTGCAAAATACTAATAAACGATATTATGTTACCCATTTCAGACAATGGCTATACTTATATCTAAGCAGCAGTATCTTTATTTAACTGTGTAGAAAATTTAGATCCCAAAGGACAAGTTTATTTAAATTTAATGAAAATGTTTGAAGGCAGTGTAGCGTAGTGGTTTAAGGCTCTGAGCTGCAAATCTGGAGCACTGGGTTTGAATCCACTTCCCCACTTGCATACTGTGTAACCCTGAGCAAGTTACTTAACTTCCTTGTGCTCCCAGGTCGCACCTGTAAACAAGCTTTCAGCTTAGTGTTTCTCTCCTGGTTAAAAAAAAAAAAGCAAGACCTTTCCACTGCTGTTGCATCTTATGTACCCTATATGATTCCACTTCTTTATCCCAAATGACTAGTAATGCCTTTTACAAATTACTTTAAACACCATGTACAGCATAAGCTGCTGATGAAGCACCCACTGAACTCTAGCATTCCATAAATAATATTTTAAAACTGCAAAAAAAAAAAACTGGCAGTGTCCCAGGATCATACTTTGTCAACCAATTGGTATAACCTCCCAATACCGATGCTTTATAGGGAAGATTCTGAAGCCATGGCAATTTCCAGACTGTAGCCAAAAATGCCCAGAGGTTACAAGAGAAAACACAATGCAGGGAGAAATGCTCCATTGATTCCTCTGGGACCCACACCCCAAAATGGACAAGATCGCTCTTTAAATGGCCTATGCTTATGGTTTCCTTAACATATAATTTTCTATAGGCATGTAGCCATACTATTTCCCACAAATGGTCAGGGATCCTTTTTGTTCAATAGTCTCAATACTTTGTCTCTTTTATGTGGCTGACAGTGTTTAAATTCCAGGTAAGAGGGTTCAATTTTATCCCAAACATGGTGGTATAGTTGAACTTAGATGAAACCAACAATGATGATTTCAAATATGCCATTTAAACAATTTCTGTATAGCGGACTTGAAGGATTCAGGAGTCATTAACGCCAAGAATTTTAGAGGGTAGTCAGCCCATTTTACCATAAAATATTTCCAGTTATTTACAAACCATTTATGGAGCAGGGTATGAGGCATAATCCATGGATGTTTAACTAACTGTGTCCAGAATAATGAATGGAAAACACTACCGGTCAACCATTCCCAGTCCACCCCTCGCACGTGAAAGATATGTGTAATCTCTTTTAACTGGGTTAAGACAACTCCCCATAACATGTTAAAAATAAGCTATACAGTCTGGTTTCTAGTGACAATAAGTGGGAATATTTTACCAATAAATGATAAGCTAGGAGAAGGAATTTTAATGATGAAGATCCTTTTTAATTTAAACAGTTTCCATCCTTTCCACAGATTAACTTTAGCTTCACATTTCTGCAATCCCAACATCCAGTTTATGTGTGCCATATTATGTGGGAAAATATAAATCCTAAAATTTTAATTTGGTCTGATACAACTGGGAAATTTACCACAACACTGGGGTGTCAGGTAGATGATTTAATGTGATGGCCTTACATTTAAGGGATTCAGAAGCCAATGAGTATAGCTGTATTTCTTTGCAGGCTTCATTAACTACAGACATCTTTAAGGAGAAGGCAAGTGTTATCTGCATGGGCTAAAATTTTAACTTCATCACCTGGAATATCCCCTTCAGACCTTGCTCCTTTATAGTAGTCATGAGTTTTACAATAAGGGATTGAGGGAAAAGACGATAACAGAGGACTCAGGGGTCACCCTTGATGCACCCTTCCAGAACGGTTAAAAACAAATAAAGAAAACAAAGCGGAGTAAAACCACTATGGTTCTCAAAAGAGGTAGCAGGGAAGGTTAAGGAGAAAAGGTTGCATTCAAAAAGTATAAGGAATCACAGAAGGAGCACGACAGAGAACTGTATCAATTAAAGCAGAAAGAAGTGGGGATGGCAGTCAGAATAGCAAAGGCCCAAACTGAGGGAAAATAGTCAACTCAGTTAAGAAGGGGATAAACCTTCTATAGGTACATTAGGGAGCATAGAAAGGTTAAGGGAGGAATAGTGAAGATTAATCAATCAATCAATCAATCAAATCTTTATTTATCCAGGCGATCACCGTTGAGCAAGCTCATTTACAAGGTGGACCTGCTGTTTGTCAATGACAGATATATACATAGATTAGCTGTGCACTACACAAAATGTTTAAGTAAGAAACAGATTTACAATTGTAAGGTACAGTATAAACATTCCATTGCACTTGTGGGAACAGATAGACAACACAAGACATTATTGTGGCATGTTCAATCCTTCTTATACATGTAAGTTAAGTGTCACTTTATGCAGGTCTCAGGCGAAGGGTACAATTATGACCATTTCATCCCTTAGTAACTAATTCTAGCTTGGACGGTGGCCACAGGCTTGGACGGTGGCCATGGCTATGGGGCCCATGTTTCCAACTGAACAACTATTAGGGTGGCATGTAGGAGTAGGTAAAGAAAAGGTGCCAAGGGTTCCGAGGGCCAAACAAGGCAGCTGGCTACTGAACGGGTTAGGGAGGGAATAGAGGGTTAGGTTCAAGGCTGTGTGGTAGAATTAGAAATGAATTAATAAAGAGATTAATAAAGGAGAGGGAGGTGTGCAGAGGAGACAGTGAAAAGGCAGAGATACTGAATGAATAATTTTGCTCAGTATTCACAAAGAAGATGAGGAGGAGTTACCTAAACCAGACAATAGAAGCACTCTGGGTAGAGGGTTGACATCAGTCCATTACAAAAGAAAGAGTCCTGAAAGAACTCCTAAAACTCAAGGTGGACAAAGCAATGGGGCCTGATGGGATTCACCCCAGAATCCTAAAAGAACTAAGGGGGACCTAGTGACACCACTGACCACTCTTTTAACAAATCATGGGAGGATGGGGTGGTACCTGAGGACTGGAGGAGGGCAGATGTGATTTCCTTCACAAAGTGGAGCAAGGCAGAAGCAGAAAACTACAGACCTGTAAGTTTGACCTCAGTGGTAGGAAAATGATGGAATCACTTCTGAAAGAAGAATTGTTGAGTACCTAGAGGCCAGCAGGGCACAGGACCCAAAGCAGCATGGATTTACAGTGGGAAGGTCATGTCAGATGAATCTAATTGATTACTTTGACTGGGTGACCAAAGTAATAGACCAGGGAGGGGCTGTGGATATGGCCTACCTAGACTTTAGCAAAGCATTTGACACAGTCCTGCATGAAAGACTAATAATCAAGTTAGCCAGCCTGGGAGTGGGTTCCAGGGTGGTAGCCTGGGTAGCAAACTGGCTGCACAACAGGACACAGAAAGTAATAGTGAATGGAACACATTCCGAAGAAAGGAGGTTACTAGTGGAGTACCTCAGGGCTCAGCACTGGGTCCAGTCCTCTTTAACATTTTATAGGTGACATTGCAGAGGGTCTGGAGGGAAAGGTATGCCTCTTTGCAGAAGACACAAAGATCTGTAACAGAGTTGATACACAAGGGGGTAGAAAGGATGAGAAGGTTGGAGGAATGGCAGACATATGGCAACTTACATTCAATGCAAAGAAGTGCTAAGTAATGCACCTGGGAAACAAAAACCCAGGAGTAGAGTACACAATAGCAGGGAGGTACTAACAACAACAAAATGGAAAGGGACTTGGGGTAGTCATATCAGATGACCTAAAGGTGGGTAAGCAATGTGAGAAGTCAGTAGGAGAGCCAGGGGATACTGGGATGCATGGGACGGGGCATCACAAGTAGAAAAGGAAGTGGTTATCCCTCTGTACAGACAGTTGGTGAGACCCATCTGGAATACTGTGTGCAGTTTTGGAGACCCCATCTACACAAGGTCATAGACAGGATGGAAGCAGTCCAGAGGAGGGCAACTAAAATGGTGCAGGGTCTGCATCAGAAACTATATGAAGAGAGACTGAGAGAGCTTAATATGTATACCCTTGATGAAAGGAGGGACGGGGGACATGATAGAAACTTTTAAGTACCTCAAGGGAATCAACAAAGTCCAGGAGGGTAGCATCTTTCAGAAAAAGAGATGTGTAAGAACAAGGGGCACAATTTAAAGATAGAGGGGACGGCTCAGGGGTAATGTGAGGATTTTTTTCACAGAGAGAGTGGTGGATGCATGGAACTGCCTTCCTGGGGAGGTTGTTGGGTCTAAAACTGTGGGAATTCAAACATGCATGGGACAGACATAAGGCAATTGTAGTTGGGGGTTGCAGGAAGCAGGCTGTTGGTTAACTAGAATCTGCAGCTTATCCAATAGGAAGGAAATGGGCAGACTGGGTGGGCCAAGTGGTCCTTATCTGCCGTCAAAGTCTATGTTTCTATGTTTTGATACAAGGGCTCCATGAAGCAGAGACATAAAGCATTTGTAGTTTATCAGTAAAGGAGGGGAATCCCATATGCTTCTAATACGTGAAAAAGAAACTGATGGTCCACAGCATCAAATGTTTTCTGTTAATCCAGGGACATCACCCACCCTGGAAGTTGTTGTCTGAGGTGGTATTCCAAAGTTCCCTTAAAATAATCAACAGATGGTGACTGGATCTATTAGGTATAATTACAAAACTGGAATGGATAAATAATGCGTGAGTGCTAGTTTCTATACTCTGATATGCAAGATTTGTGGCAAAATTTTGAAATCCCTATTCAGGAGACTGATTGGTCTCCAGTTATGGTATAGGGACCTATCTCCAGATTTAAACAAATAGATAGTCAAACTTTTGAAAACTGGGTAGGCACCTCATTACGTAAAAAAGAAAGTAAAACCTTTGTTAAACATAGTGCCATTTCTGGAGCAAAGATCTTGTAGAATTCATTAGAAATTCCATCTAGTCCCGGGCTGTCCCCAGTTTCCTAGTTCGAATAACATCAGAAATTTCCTGAACAGTAATTGCCATGAAAAGAAAATCACATTCTCGGGAGAAACCGCATGTTGCCGCAAATCAGAGAGACAGGAAGCACAATCAGGAAGCTCTTCATGCACACCAGTATGAGCATCCATAATAGTTTAAAAATGTCAGATACTGACAGCACCTCAATACCTCTGTTGTCCCTTAGACTAGAAATTGAAGGTGCACAACCGCGTGCTTTACAAGCCTCACAAGGGTCGAGAACTGGCATTTTCTGAGTCCCGAATGATAACTCTGCCTGAAGAGACTCACTCTGTCATATTGTAGTGATTGCTTTCAGCCTTAAGGGCATTTATTTGGGACAGAAGGTCACACCCCACCACTGGAGTAGAAGACAATAAATACTGAAACTTAAGGTCAAATATTTAAAATATTGTGATTGTGCACTGTATTTCCCAAAACACTGGAAATGGTGTGAGAAATAAATTTTGTCTGAAGCCACTAATCACCTAAATCATCATACAAGTCGATGACTGAGGCCCAGATGGCAAGACTCTTTTTGACTGCCACCTGCATTGCTGAATCTTTCAGAATTTGGCCATTCAGTTTCCTTCTAGTCCTAACGTGGGGTGAGACAGACAGAATTCAAAGTAGTTATAACCATCTGATTATCTAAATATTCAATGGGACAAAGTCCGTGGCAGCAATTTTTAAATGTTTGGAAACAAAAGATAATCAATCACAGTAGTAAATTGGGCCCTCTTATAAGTAAATTATGTCTGTTGTAAAATATATGTGTTACAGTTCTGAAGATCAGCTGAAATGATACAGTTTTTAAATGCTAAAGAATCACAATACACCTTAACACAGGGGCATATTTTTGGGCGGTCAAACAGCAGTTAAATCACCTCCAAGAATTACTATCTTGGCTGTATGAAGAAAGGGTTTTATTAGAGAAAAAGGCTTTGTTCTATCAGCCTTTGATTGGGGAGCATAGACATTAATTAATCTACATAGTTATCTGTCTAGGTAACCATCTAGAATAAGGATTTGTCCGGGAATAAGATCCAGAAGATGGAATAAGATGAAGCGAGCACTAGTGAAGAGGATGCTATCCCCATCAGCCATTTCCCTCCCAAACAACCAATAAGATGGTCCCATGGCCATTCTGATTTAAAGGCCTGTAACTGAAAAATAGAGGCCATCCAAGTTTCCTGAAGGAATATAACATCCAGAGCAAGGTCATGTATTAACTGAAATATAGGCAACCATCATTTATTATTATGAAAGCTGTGCAATTAGCGTAGGCACTGTGGTGTTAGCAATGTTCAGCCAAAAAGTTCAGATGGTCAATTCTTTCTTTTTCTTTTTCTTCTTCCTAGTATACATGTAACCCCTGCAAATGGGGGTTCCAAAAGACTTCAGGAGCTTGCTTGAATGCTCCAAGCCTGAATGGTGTTTGGCGTTTAAGCCATTTATCAGTGAGTGTTTTAGAGCCTCTGGTACTGTCTCTTTAAGAGCCGTCTGCTTGCAGACATAATTAGTTGTATGGGGGACTGTGTGTTTCTCTGTTTGAGTACCACTCGAACTGCTGCCACTTCACTCCATTTTGCAGTCACTAGAGTGCAAAGGGAACCTATCTGAAAGATGTAACTGCCAGAAATCATTTACAGTAATAATGAAATTATAGTTTGTCTAACCTGCTTTCTTTGCAGTCAGAACTGTGTCTGCCTAGTTCCCCATTCTGGTTTTGAACTGCTGAACTGGACCAATCAGTGTGGGGTAAGCTAGCTCTAAAATGTTGCCTTGGACGAATCAGAACTTGGACTCATAATCTGAGCCAGCCACAAGAGGATTGTATGGGCAGTGACTC
Source organism: Neoceratodus forsteri (assembly GCA_016271365.2). NCBI lineage: Eukaryota > Metazoa > Chordata > Ceratodontiformes > Ceratodontidae > Neoceratodus > Neoceratodus forsteri. Next base: position 140,264,239 of record CM057449.1, on the reverse strand, counting down.
TGGGAGATGTAGTTTAGACTTGCGCCTTTTGGACCAACAGCAGCAGTCTATTGTGAGTGACAGCCAATCCAGTCAAGAACTGGGAGGAACTCAAAGGAAGTGCCCAGTTTTGTCTGTTGGAGTTTCAGTTTAGCTCTGGCAGTGAAGGGAAAGAAACCCTGTGCTCCTTCAGTGCACAGTTTCTGTCAAAAACGTGTGTAAGGCCCAGAGTTCCGGTCTGCAGCTTGTGTAACTGCTTGTTAGGACTGAATCCGTCCTGTGAAAAGAATCAAAGGATCTCTGAAGAGTAGAAACCAGGCTCACCCTGTAGAAGACTGGAGAAATTGCTGAATTGCACTCGATCTGTCAGGAACTGAATCTGCTGTGTGTTCTCCGGTGTGTGCAGTAATTGCGATCGGGATAGAGAAGCAGCCTGCCTGGTACAGTACTTTCTTTTTACCATATAAATGTGTGAGAGTCTCGTGGAGCTCAAGAGTAGCCCTGCTGAGTTGAAGGACCCTATCTTGTTTGGAGGTCGTGAGTACTAATTCAGGGTCGCTCCTGTTGGATTGCCACATTAAATCCAAATGGAATCACTGTACTGCTGACTGTTTAAACTAATTTTCTCTTTCACTGTGTGAAAGGGCCCCTACCAGCTGCCACGGTTTGGACTAGCCACTAGGGCTTGGGTACCAGGGACAGTAACTGGTAGGGATAGGCCTGTGCACAGAGCCATAGGTAGATAGTAAAGTGATAAGCTAATTAACCTGATTTCCCTGTCCTTGTTATATCCCCTAAATAAATCAGAGCTGCTTGTTTCAGCAAAGTTATACTGCCTGAGGTATTTGTCTATGTTAAAGTACTGTACTGTGATTGTTGCACTGTATCTTATTTCACAGGAGGTCCCAGTGCGGAACTAGTCCTGGGGGTAAGTGTATACTGTGAAGGTAATTCTGATATATTGTGTGGGCCACTAGTGGAAGAAAGGGGTTGCAGTGTCCCAGAAGGCTGTGACCAAGTAAGTTTAACTATTGCAAACCCTGACCTCTGGGTGGAGGCACCCGCCATTGGATCCAGGCCCCTCAACCTGTTAGTGGCAAATAGGCAGGGTAGTAGCCCCTGGGATAGCGCCATCTAGGGTTACATACAGTTTATCTGCCAGTTGGGACTTCAGAACACCAATGTCCATTGCATTCTTTGGGTCATACTCATGGTCAGATTCCCCATTCAGTGGTGTCCGATATCTCATAAGGATTGTTCATTTCCACAGGTTGCCTAGACTCATCTATGAACTGTCTTGAGAAGATCGTTTGAGAAGGCACGTCAACACTAATAGGGGAGAACCAATCTTCCTGATTCCTGTAATGGCACTATGCTCTTCAGGATCAGCGTAGCAAACTGGCTGTAGTAGGGAGCAGTTTATGGGACCTCCGTTTGCTCTGGAACTACATCCTTAGCAGGTCTGTGCAGTTCCTCTGTAACCACACATGGGGTGTCTCCTCACGGTACCAGACCTTTGTCCTGGAAAGTCGGTTGTGGGGAGGAGTATGATCTTCATTCTCCTCTGCCTATGCCTTGTTTATCAGATCTTCAGGATCCATAGACTGCTGTTTATTGACTGCCCCAGGGCAATTTTTATAATATGCTTTTCGTCATTGCACAAATTACATCGTAGATAATTTGTGCAATTAGAATTGACATGCCCAACCTCGTTACAGAGGCTACATCACAGTTTATCGCACATACTCTATAGGTGGGTGCGAGACCCACACTGATAGCAGGCCCTGGGTTGCCCTAGAAAATAGCATGCTCCTCTGTCCCAACCAAGGAAGAAACAGTTAGGAATATGAATGATACCATCATCAGTCTGGTGTAGTTTACCTGGAACTTCCACCCCTGTCCAGAACTGTTCATCATCTAGGATGGCCACTGGGGGCCTAGAACCTGACATTTTTGTTGCAGCTAATGGTGTATGTCACTGATGGGAACATTTTTGTTATGGAATGTAATGATTACAGATTTTGTCAAGGGTTTTGTAAGTGGGATAGCTGTAAATGGGATCAAGAGGGGATGTTTTAACCTGGTTGTCATGAGATCAAAAGGATTCCAACAGTTTAGCAGAATGAAAGCTAATGTCAAATATGTCCTCCCAGAGATGTGAATGAAAGCAAAGACATCAACTGAATAAAATCGCAATGAATCTTTAATAAGATTTTTTCCCACATAATGTCGGTCAGGGTGGGTATCCAGATCACCTTTATATTTAAAGTGCGGACCGTGTGTAGTCTTGGCAATGGTTCCACGAATTGAGCTTAAAAGTTCAGAAAGCATTTTGGGTTTTGTCTAATGGAGGATCATCATTCAGGGAAGTAAGGGATCTGAACCTTCTTCCTTGGACACTATGTAGTTTGGTACAGGGGTCTTCAAAGGGGGTGGAGGAACATTCTCCTCTGGAGGCTGTACTTGTTGTAGGTTACACATAAACAGTAATGGGCTTTCCTGAGACTTTGAATTAACATCAACTAATGCTGTTTTCTGACATGTACCTCAATAGGCACTGAGACATCAGGACATGGAACATTCATAAATTAGAGAGCTTAGTACAGGCACAGAGTGAGCTTTCATTTGGGATTGATCACACTTCTTTCACTATCATGAGACACCAGTCAGCAGTGGTAGATGACTGAGAAAAGAAACTGTATCCCATGTAGGATCAGGGACCCATTGTCCTTCTTTGTTCATAATCCATCCCGCCCCTTTAAGGCCGAATCTGTCCAGGAACGTCTCTCACTAGTATCCAAGTCTAGTCCAAAAGCTTGTTTTATGGCAGAGACCAGAGGTAGAGGGATGAAAATTATATGACTCCTGCATCTGCCTTTTACTCTGTATGTCATCCTCCATAATATTTCTATTTTGCAAGATCACATTATCCTTCTTTTTCTTTGAGTCCTCCATTTTCCGTTTGGACTCTGTATAATCTCCTTCCATTTTTGTATCGTAACTTCTTTGTCCCGCAAGTCAGCAGTACAGGTAACATTTCCATCCATCACTTTAAGGATTCATAAACTAGGCCTGCTTTCATCCCCAAGCGGCACATTCAGGCAATCCCTGTGTAGGCCCAGCCATTTTATAGTATTCAGATTCTGGGGTTGGTCCTCGTAGCCTGCATGCAGAATTCTCTCACCAATGAAGCTACCGTGCTTGTCTGCGGCCTTGTTGAATACAACCTATATCCTTCCAAATCATGACTCTCCAAGTCTCCCAACAACCAAGCATCACCGAATGCCTACAGACGATCGTTGCTACCTTTTCCCATCAGCCCATGATTCTGCTGAAAAGGACACCCTGGAAGATTTATAAAGGTACTATCAGTGGTAGCAGAACATTAGAATCCTTTTACTAAAAAGGTAAAGACTGTAGCACTTTCTTGGGGTTGCGTAAAGGTTTGATAAATAGGTTTCTTTAGCTGTAGCTGTATGGGAGGGGCCGTATGTTGCAGTGGTACCTGAACAATGAGGTTCATATCGTGTTGCACTGGGCTCAGTGGCATGATCACATCTGTAGATTTAGCAACAGCTTGCTGCAACTGCAGCTGCCTCTCCTGAAATAAAATCTCCATATAAATCATTTTCTGTAGATCCACAGCAGATTTCTCAGTAAGAGGTACAAGATCCGTTTGAATATTTCCATCCATGTCTTCAATAGCTCTGTTAGGTTCCTGGGAATGCATAGGATCCGGTGCATCAAAATAAATTTCTGCCTCAGTTCCAGGAGGACTAGGTCTGAGACAACACCCTTAGCCTCCACAGCATCCTGCTCCATCAGCTCCTCAGCCAGACTGGCCATCACAGAACCAAACAGCAGTGCCCCTACCATCGAATAGGGAATTTTATTTAAGCAAACATAACATCTTGTACAGAAAAAGAAAAATTATACACTTAGTCAACCAAACTCATAATAACATTCGATAAGTACCCTTATTCAAAGCAACTCATAAAACCACAGAATGTTTCCTATCTTATAAATCATGTAACTCTTGTAGCAGGTTCATAACAAATTGTGAACTCGTAACAGCACTCCAAACTATACTTCTCCACATTCCATGGTTTTGGGCATGCCAGACAGAACTCAAAAGGTAAAACAGTTACTATTCTATGTTATCTACTTATAATCAATTGCTACAGTGTCCCTGTAACCCTCCAATTTATAACCTCCCTTCAGCTCTTAAGGTAACCATGCTATCCTTCCCATAGGACATCCACACGTACCTTGGGTAATCTCCTATAGTCTGTGGTTTTACTAGTACTAAAGAAGATTCAGTCATCAAAGCTATTGAAGTCACTGTAGTATTTAGTTGTTGTGTCAACATTGGCACCGTGCCTGCCACAGAAAAACTTAATACAAGCAAAACCACATTTAGAGTGTTTGGATAATAAAGTTGCCAACATATAGTTACATAGACAGTGTTGGCAGATAAGGGCCTATGGCCCACCCAGTCTCGCCCATTTGAGCTTGAAAGTTCAGTTTGTTTCCCTAGAAGTCTGTTGCCTCACCCTGACCTCCAGAATTCCTTTATGTCTATCCCATGCATTCTTAAATCCCGTGATTGTTTCAGCCCCACCACTTCCTCTGGCAGGGTGTTCCACTTGTCCACCACCCGTTCTGTGGAAGAAATTCTTTCTCATGTTTCCTCTGAATCGTCCTCCCTCCAACTTCATCCCATGCCCTCTAGTCCTGGAACATTTTTTCGCTTAAAAATAGTGTTTTCCTGCACCCTGTTCCTCCCTGTAAGATACTTGTATGTCTCTATCATATCCCTCTCTCCTCCTCTCCTCCAGGGAGTACATGTTCAGTTCCTTCAACCTGTCTTCATAGGACTTGTGCTGCAATCCATGCACCATCTTTGTTGCCCTCCTCTGAACCTTCTCTACCCTGTCTATGTCCTTACGTAGGTATGGTCTCCAGAACTGTACACTGTACTCCAGGTGGGGCCTCACTAGTGTCTTGTATAGCGGAATTATGACCTCCTTTTTCCTGCTGGTGATGCCCCTGCCTATACATCCCAGCATCCTATTTGCTTTACCTGCTGCCTTGTCACACTGTTTCCTACCTTGAGGTCATCAGAGATGACAACCCCAAGATCTCTTTCCTGCTTTGCATGCTATATCCTCACCCCCAACTGATATATTGTGCCAGGGTTTTTGTGCCCCATATGCATTATTTTGCACTTCTTGCATTGAATTTCAACTGCCAAACCCTGACCATTCTTCAAGTTTCTGCAGGTCGCTTCTCATTCTGTCTACACCCTCTGGTGTGTCTACTCTGTTACAGAGCTTTGTGTCATCAGCTAATAGTGAAATTCTGCCTTCGGGTCCCGCGCAATGTCACTGATGAAGATGTTGAATAGGACGGTCCCAGCACTGATCCCTGTGGTACCCCACTGGTCACTCTTCCCTCTGTGGAGTGACAGCCATTTACCACCACCCTCTGTGTCCTGCCACCCAGCCAGTTACCTACCCACCACACTACTGTCCTGCCCACACCCAATTCCCCAGTTTGTGTAATAGTCTTCTATGTGGCACAGTGTCAAAGGCCTTGCTGAAGTCCAGATAGGCCATGTCCACTGCCTCCCTGATCCACCTCCCTAGTCACCCAGTCAAAAAATTCAACGAGATTGGTCTGACATGACTCCCCTGGTGAAACCATGCTGCCTTGGGTCCTGTAGTCCATTGACAACCAGATGTTCCACCAATCTCTCCTTCAGTAGTGCTTCCATGATCTTCCCCACTACCGAGGTGAGGCTGACTGGTCTGTAGTTCCTGCTTCCTCTTTGTTCCCACTTTTGTATAAAGGGACTACATCTGCTCTCCTCCAGTCTTTGGGTACCCCTGTTTCCAGTGATTGGCTAAACAGGATAGCCAGAGGTTCAGCCACCACCTCTCTTAGTTCTTTAACTAACCAACAACAGTATAATCCCTAAAATAAGGGCTTCATATGTGACATTTTTCAGAACTGACCACTGCCATCTAGAGGCCAAGCCATGAAGTAACATCTGTGTCTCTGGGCATTGAATAAAAAAGTGACCCTGAGTTTCCTCTGGTTGAAAACACCCACTTCTGGGGCAATATCTCTCTTCAGAGCTTTATGCCTCAGATTCCCTCTAAGGCCTAGTCTACCATGGCAACTAAGCCACACTACATCCCAAGTTTTGACCAGAACTCTTTTGTCTTTTAACAAACATGAAACTTTGCATGTCTAGATGATAAACACATAGAAACGTAGAAACATAGAATTTGACGGCAGATAAGGACCGCTTGGCCCACCAGTCTGCCCATTTCCTGTCTACTGGATAAGCTGCAGATCCTAGTTAACCAGCAGCCTACTCTTTCTACCCCACCCCTGGAATTGCCTTATGACTGTCTCTATGCATGCTTGAATTCCACCACTGTTTTTGACTCCACGACCTCCTCCAGAAGGCCGTTCCATGCATCCACAACCCTCTCTGTGAAAAATACTTCTTAAATTACCTCTGAGCCGCCCCCATCTTCAAATCGGCCCCTTGTTCTTGCACACCTCTTTTTTGAAAGATGCTACCCTCTTGGACTTTGTTGATTCCTTGAGTACTTGAAGTTTCTATCATGTCCCCCTCCTCCTTTCCTCGAGGCTATACATATTAAGCTCCTTAAGTCTCTCTTCATATGTCTTCTGGTTCAGACCCTGCACCATTTTAGTTGCCCTCCTCTGGACAGCTTCCATCCTGTCTATGTCTTTGCGAAGACTGGGTCTCCAGAACTGCACACAGTACTCCAGATGGGGTCTGACCAGCTGTCTGTACAGAGGGATAATAACTTCCTGTTTTCTACTGGTGATGCCTCTCCTATGCATCCCAGTATCCCCAGCCCTCCTTGCTGCCCTCTCACATTGCTTGCCCACCTTTAGGTCATCTGATATGACTACCCCCAGGTCCCTTTCCATTTTTGTTGTTGTTAGTATCTCACCCCCATTGTGTACTCTTCCCTGGGTTTTGTTTCCCAGGTGCATTACCTTGCACTTCTTAGCACTGAATCTAAGCTGCCATACATTTGACCATTCCTCTAACCTTGCCAAGTCCTTTTCATCCTTTCCACCCCACTTGTGCATCAACTCTGTTGCAGATCTTTGTGTCATCTGCAAAGAGACATACTTTACTTCCAGTCCTCTGCAAAGTCACTTATAAAGACATTGAAGAGGACCGGTCCTAATACTGAACCCTGTGGTACCCACTAGTAACCCCCTTTCTTCAGAGTGGACTCCATTTACTATTACTCTCTGTGTCCTATTCTCCAGCCAACTTTTTACCCAGGCTGTCATCTTGGGACCCACTCCCAGGCTAACTAACTTATATATTAATCTTTTGTGCGGACTGTGTCAAATGCCTTGCTAAAGTCTAGGTAGGCCATGTCCACAGCCCTCCCTGATCTACTACTTTGGTCACCCACCCAAAGAAATCTATCAGATTTGTCTGGCATGACCTTCCTGCTGTGAATCCATGCTGCCTTGGGTCCGCAGCCCTCTGGCCTCTAGATACTCGACAATTCTTTCCTTCAGAAGTGATACCATCATTTTCCCTACCACTGAGGTTAAACTAACAGGTCTGTAGTTTCCTGCTTCTGCCTTGCTCCCACTTTTGTGAAGGGGAATCACATCTGCCCTCCTCCAGTCCTCGGTACCACCCCATCCTCCCATGATTTGTTAAACAGGGTAGTCAGTGGTGTCACTAATTCCACCCTTAGTTCTTTTAGAATTCTGGGATGAATCCCATGAGGCCCCATTGCTTTGTCCACCTTCAGTTTTAAGAGTTCTTTCAGAACCCTTTCTTCTGTAAATGGGCTGGTATCAACTTCTGTATCCAGAGTGTTTTACTGTTTGTTTTAGGTACCTCCCTCTTCCTTTGTAAATACAGACCAAAATATTTGTTTAGTATCTCTGCCTTTTCACAGTCACCTCTGCCCACCCCACCCCCTTTATTAAGCCTCACTATCCTCCCTTGGTCTTCCTTCGCTCCCTGATGTACCTATAAAGGTTTTATCCCCTCTTAACTGAGTTGGCTATCTTTTCTCAGTTTGGGCCTTTGCTGTTCTGACTGCCTTCCTAGCTTCCTTTGCTTTAACTGATACAGTCTCTGTCCTGCTCCTTCTGTGATTCCTTGTACTTCCTGAAAGCTTTTTTCTCTTGAACCTTCACTGCCACTTCCTTTGGGAACCATAGTGGTTTCTTACATCGCTTAGTTTTGTTTATTTGCTTCACACAAAGGCTAGTTACCTCTGTGATGGCAGTTTTATTATTCCCCATTGTTCTTCCACCCTCCTTCCTGCCCATTTGCTAGTGCATTCCTTAGGCACTCACCCATTTTGCAAAGTCAGCCCTCCTAAAGTCCAGTACCTTTGCCTTTGTATGGCTTGACTCTATTGCTGTGTTTATTGAACCATACTGTTCGATGGTCGCTAGTTCCCAGATGGCTACCCACTTCTACATCTGTGATCCTCTTCATCTCCATTTGAGAGAACCAGGTCTAAGATTGCTCCCTCTTGAGTGGGCTCCAATACTAGTTGTCTAAGGCATGCCCCTGTAGGGCATCTAGAATAACCCCACTCTTCAAAGTGGCTGCTGCAACTGCACTCCAGTTAACATCTGGCATATTCAGATCACCCATCAGCAATATCTCCCTTTTTCTGCCTTACTAAGTATACTTTCTATCATTTCCTTGTCCATTTCCTCCCCTGAGAAGGGTCTGTATACAACCCTGTGCAGATTGTGGTGCCATTGCTGGTCTCCAAATTTACCCACAGTGCTTCTTCTCCTCCCTGTTTTCCTTTTGTTCTGCTGCTGCTTTGATTCCTTCCCTTATGTAAAGAGCTACCTCCTCCTCTATTACCCTCTCTGTCCCTCCTGTAGATAGTGTATCCTGGTATGTTTACGTCCCAGTCATGGTTTTGTGTGAACCATGTTTCTGTGACTGCCACGATATCCAGATGTTCTCCTCCATCAAGGCCACTAATTCAGGAAGCTTGTTACTCAGACTATGGGCATTGGTACTCATTGCTTTCCATTTTTTGATGGCTTTACCTTCAGTTGCAGCATCCCCACTGACCTTTCTACCTTGGTCTTTTTCTCATTTAGTACCCTGTTTTGTAGGGAGAGGCTGGGATTTTCCTGCAGCTTATCAGTGCCTCCCCTTGACTAGTTTAAAAGCTTGCCAATGAAGCATTTAAACTGATTGCTCAAAAGACTTGTTCCTTCCAGGACAGATGCAGACCATCCTGCCAGTATAGGCTAGTGTCCTCCAGGTGGAACCCCAGTCACCAATGAAGCCAAACCCTGTGTTCCACTCCATTTTTCAACCATTCATTAAACTGCATGGTGCAAAGTACCCTCGCCTCACTCATGCCATTGACAGCAGCACTTCTGAGAAGGATACTGTGTGCTACTTGTCTTAGGCCCTCCCCAGTTCTACAAAGTCCTTCTGCACTGCTCTAATCTCATGTTGAGCCAAGTCATTTGTCCCTAGTTGAACAATGACGTCCAGCTCAGACTCCGTGCAGCTGTTCTCGTGATCCTGAGGATGCGCTTCCTGTCCCTCCAAGCCATGGCACCAGGCAGGCACCTTACTTCAGTTTTCCTGCTCCCCAGTTCTATCCCCTAATAATGAGTCCCCACCAGGAGCTGGTTCCTTTCTTGTGGTGTCCTCTGCCTCCTTCCTGTGGGCCGCCCTTGTGACAGGTGTCCTCAGCCTCCTTAATCTCCTCTGTGGGTGCATCCATAGGGAGCTGTCCCCAGAATGGTGTATGGATTGTGGAGTGGAACAACTGACTGGGAGTGCCTCTGTTCCACCATCCTCACCCTCCCTGAGCCCACTGTGGTCCAACTGCTGTGCTTTCTTTGCAACCTCTGAGGCAGTGGTGGTGGCTCGGTGCTCCTGGATGGGGAGGTTCCTTCTTTACCATCCAGTCTGGCCTGGGGAAGGTTCCTTACTGCTGTCCAGTGTGGCCTGAAGATGGGCAAATTCTTCCCTCAGGGCAGAGAGTTGTCCGCAAATAGGCAGCATCTCAGCCTCCAGAAAGTCTCCCGGAAGACTGCTGCCCACAGCCATTACATTGCACTACTCCCACATGATTTTGTACTTTTTTGTTTGTTTGTGTGTGTGTGTGTGTGTGTGTGTATGATTAGTTTGTTATATAGAAATATATATATTATACAATGTGTATGCTTATATTTTCAGTGCTGTGTGCTAGAGAGGATATGACATTGATATGCACCTTGCACTCTTGAGGAAATGATGTCAGAACCCTAGGTATAAAGGAACTATTTCCAGGGGTGGGTGGGGTGAGGGTGGGAAGGGTTGGACCTAAACTGTGCCCTCACAAAACAATCAGCTAAGAGCTCTGACCCACCGCTACGATGAGTACCTTCATGTCAGCAAGATACCATACACAACAATTTGACAGAGCAAATACTCTGCTAATCAAACAGAGAAAAATCCAGACATCCAAGTCAGACACAGGTAAACCTCCCCAGCCCCAAAACAGCCTGGTGGTTTGTGCTTCTGAAAGAGTCAGCCCCAAAATAAGTCAGCTGTGCTTTAAACTCTTCCTGCACTGAAAATCTTAAGAATTGTAACAAGACTGTCTTTTCCTGATTAAGTTCCTTATTTCACCTTTCAGTTAGAAGTAGCCACCACCTGCAGAATATCTGCTACAAACCAAAGACAATTGTAAGCGCCCCTCTGTTGTGAGCACAACCGCTTTTGCAAATCCTATGTTCAGTATTGTAGCTCCCAGCAAGAGGTAGCTTGCCTTAAAAATATTAGCTGTTCACTGTGGAAATTCAACCCTCACAGCATGCTGGGTTGATATAACTTGAAAACAAAGTTGTTTTCTGTGTGAAGTCTGCAAACCTGATTTGGTGATATGCCATTGACGAAGCTTTTGTAAAGAAGCCTCCGCATATTCTGGAAATTGTGTTGAAGCATACCGCTTAGGTGCTAAATCCTGCCATCCTCTACATTAAGAACTAAACAGCACCCAACTCCATTTCTGCCACCCTGTAACTTCTAGGTCCCACAAATGTTTAACTATGGAAGTTCAAAAAAGAGTGAAAAAACCCCAAAGGGTTAATCATTCCCAAACCTCCACATTTAACTGGTAGATAAGTATAATCCCTTTTCTCTGGGTTCAAATGACTGCCCCACAAGATTTGAAAAAATAGCTTAGCAGTCTAGTGTCAAAACATACTGACGGTGGATAAATGAAACTCAAATAAGTAAAAATAGGGAGCAATTTAATAATTTGTACCCTTTTTTGGACAGTTTCCATGTCTTCCATACCTGTACTTTTAGTTCACAGGCAATTAGTTTTTCTCCCAATTCAACACTTGGGGTTTCCTGCTCCAAAATGCAGTCCCAATATCAGCACTGGCTGCTGAGCCACTGAAAGTAGACTCAATCACCTGACCTTCTTCTATAGGAGAACCAATTTTACAATCTGACTCTTCTCTGTGTTAATTTTGGCTCCAGACTGTGGAAGCATGGGATCAATGACAGACACACAGACAGAACTTTGGTGCATAAAAATGCAAATTACTGCATTTATCATTTTATTTCTTAAATCAGAAATAAATGTCCAAAATAAATTGTTCAAAAAATAAAAAATAAAGAAAGCACTGTTACTTCACAGAAAGAAATATAAAGTGTTAAGTCCAGCACACTTCAAACAGGAATCACTTCTTCTTGGTCTGTCTTCCTTCTTTAACAGCTATAGCTTTCCTTGAACAAGCTCCTTCTTGCTCAGTGTCCAGAACCCTACTGAACACTCCTCCACATCTCCTCTCTAACCAATCAAATAGGGTTTATATAGTCTCTTCCTGGTACATTTTACTCCTCCCCTTTTGGTGACATCATACCTTCTTCCTATATAAACTCATTCTGGCCTGGACAGCTTCTAAGCAGGGCCTACTGAAGCTTCTGGTAAAACAATCACTTTCAATTTTTTTCATGACTTCACAATCCATAATATATTGTGTTGTACAGCTTTAAGAAGTAGAAGAAAGTTTGTCTTTAAATAATAGCAAAACAATTCTGTCAGAAATACCTGTTTTGTTCTTTTAAACAGTCTAAGACAACAGAAAGAAAACAGCTCTCTGTACCTCAGAGAGTCATTTTAATTCAAATTATAATTCATTAGCTACCATATAGAGTTTTTAACTCTTTCTGCCTGTTTGGTTTATTTCAGATGGCTGAAATTGCAGCTTTTACCTTCCTCTGCCTTTCACTGTTTACAGGGCTCAATAATAAGAGAAACAGCTTTTCTTGGATCAGCAGGGACTCTGTTCTGTGACGCATCACTACTCTTTAACAACTCTGCAGCATTGTAGTCTACTTTTGGGGACAAATGCATTTTAAAACAGGATAAAGACAGCTTCTGTTAGGAAACAGTTTTTTAAATCAGCAAGACAGTTTGATTTTGTTTTATGAAAAGGGCATTTAAAGGGATAGTAAAGCACAAAGAGATGTGTTTGTCAGGTTGGCCACCCTGACAAGAAAAGAAACAGAATAGTTTGGAATAAGTAAAAGAATATAGAAAAGAATGAAACAGAATTTGTTTTATTTTAAAGGGAATGTTACCCTATTTTATTATGCATAATGGGGCCCTGTTACATTCCTCCCCACACAAACATCTAACCATCGGTTGGATGACCTGAACCCTCCCTTGAAGGGGATGGAACTTTCGCCTTCCACTAGAAATTCCCCTCAGGGACCCTTTATCTTTAGTATTGACCACTGTCTTATCGAGACATAAATCAATATTTCAATCAATACATATTCTGAGGTTTAAAACATAGAATGGTACACTCCATAAATACATTACAGTAGTCTTCAGAATCGCTATTTCAAAACAGCTTCAGCAATTCCTATCATGCTGCACCAAAACATGACATGAAATCAGCATTCTGATGCTGGGTACCAGATCTGTGTCTGACTGTGAAATGATATGGCTGAAGAGCCAAGTACCAACGCATAATCCGTGTATTTTTTCTTTCATGTTATTAAGCCATACCAACGGATTATGGTCAGTAACCACCTCAAAATTATTACCCCAAAGATAATATTTCAAGGCCTCAATGGCCCACTTCATTGCCAGGCATTCCTTCTCTACAGTGGAATATTTCCTCTCCGCTCATGTAGTTTTCTGCTAATATAAAGGATGGGGTGTTCACCATGTTTATCATGCTGAGTTAACACTGCACTGATGCCTGTATCAGAAGCGTCAGTGTGAACCTCAAATGGCTTTGAAAAATCAGGACTTGACAATACTGGGGCTGAACACAAGGCAGCTTTTATACTCCGAAAAGCCTGGTCACACTCATGGTTCCAATTTACTTTATCTGGGTTTTGTTTTTGGTTAGCTCAGTCAGGGGTAGCTAAAGTGGAAAAATCTGGGATAAACCTTCTATAATAGCTGGCTAACCCAAAAAGATCGAACATGACGTTTTGTCCTGGGTACAGCACTATTAGCAACTGCATCCACTTTACTGACTTCTGGCTGTACTTTGCCATTACCGATAATGAAACCTAAATATCTGATTTCTGTTTTGGCTAAGGCACATTTTGAGGATTTATTGTAAGTTCAGCCTCTAATGCTCTGAATTACTGCACTTAAATGTCTTAAATGAGTGTCCCAGTCCGGACTGTAGATAACTACGTCGTCCAGATAAGCAGCACTGTACAAATTATGGGGTCTCAAAATATGGTCCATATACCTCTGAAAGGTTGCCGGGCACCATGAAGGCTAAACGGCATGGTCGTGGAATTGAAACAACCCTATGGGTGTGCTGAAAGCTGTTAACTCCTGTGCACTTTGAGCTAGGGGTATTTGCCAATACCCCTTTGTTAAATCCAAAGTACTGATGTACTTTGCAGAACCTATTTGGTCTAGTAGATTATCTATCCTAGGCATGGGGTATCCGTCAAAATCAGATATTGCATTGATCTTTCTGAAATCAAGACATAACCTGATACCTCCCTCCTTCTTTTCAACTATCACCAGTGGGATAACCATGAACTACGGATGGTACTACGACTTTGGCTTGTTCCATTTTTCTGCATTTCTTAATAACCTCCTGTCTCACCTTTTCTGGTATTCTATATGGTTTCCAATGTATGGGTTTATGTTGTTGGATGTGTATTTGATGCTCTACCCTACTGCTCGACCTGGTGTTCCTGTAAATGTCTCTTGATAATACTCTAAGAGATGTCATTCTCATGTTTTTGTTCAGGGTGTAGGTCAGGATTGATCTGGACTTCTTCTTTATTTGATTTCTTTCTGAGCCGATTATAGGCTATTTCTAGCTCAGATGTATCTTGTTCAATTTGAATGTAGAGACTAGCATCTGGAGGTGTTTCAAACCATTTTCTAAGTAGGTTAGCATGATATACATTTCAGGTTGGCCTATGATCTGGCATCTCAATCTCATAATTAACCTGGCTTGTCTGCCTGATTACCTTATAGGGACCTCTCCATTTCATTAATAGTTTGCTCTCACTAGAGGGTAACAATAACACCACTTTCTCTACAGGTTCAAATTGTTTCATTTTGAGGCCTTCATCATAACACTCTTTTGACACATTTGTTTTAGGTTTACATTTTGATGGGCTATTGTAACATATTTTACCAATCTTTCTCTGATAGCAGTCATATAATCAACAATATTATTATACCCAACATTCTTTCCTTCTTCCCAATGCTCTTTAACAACATCAAGGCCTCCTTGGATTTCGACCATACAGCAAAGAGAATGGGGAAAACAGTAGTGGCCTGGGGCACCTCCCGATAAGTAAATAATAGGTATGGCAAGTACTTATCCCAGTCTCATCCTCTTCTTGTACATACTTCTGCAGCATGCTTTAGAGTTTTATTAAACGCTCCACTAATCCATCTGACGGAGGATGGTAAGGGACGCTTTTACAGCTGATACTCCTAAAAGATGATACAATTCCTTAACATGACAGAGGTGAAGTTACTGCCTCAATCTGTTAGGATGGTTTGCGGATTCCCATTCTACTAAAAACTTTGACCAACTCTTCAGCTATTCGAGGGGCTGTAACGGTCCTCATTGGAATAGCTTCAGGATAATGAGTTGCGAATCACAAATAACTAAGATATATTGGTTGCTTTAGAACTCTTAGTAAGTGGTCCTACCACATCCATTGCTATCCTTTCAAATGGGTGGTGACATAGAGAATGGGTTGCAATGGTACCAATCCTTTTTCCTTCTTAGCTACCATCTGGCACTCAGGACAGGCTCTACAGTACTCAGCTACCTCCTGATGTATTCCTGGTCTATTAAATCTAGCTAGGATACGCTGTATGGTTCTGTCTTGCCCTTCATGCCCTGCCATAGGTATTTTATGTGCCAGGTGCATTATTTTCTCTCTCTATTTTTGGTACCATAAGCTGTTCTACCTGTTGTTCAGTACCAGATTCTATAGTTACACGATATAATACACCTTTATTCACAACAAAACTAGAATATCCAGGTTGTACTTCTTTTTCACCTGTAAAAGAAAGGGTTTAAAGTCTCATCATTTATTTGATCCTGTTGTATTTCACAGGATGAAAGTTCAGGTATACTCTCTATCCCTTCTTTAACATGAGTTCCACACCGTACTTTCTCTTTCCTTCTTTCTTGCTTTGATTTTCTTGCCTTCCCTTTCATAAAAATAGTCTTCTAAAGAAAATACGTCCCCAATTGTTGTATTTAGCCTGTGATCTAGTTACCACAGGTACCAATTTAGAAGACATTGGTTGACTTTGTAACAATTTATCAAACTTGGGGAAGTCCTGTCCAATAATGACTGGTACTGGTACTGGTAGGTGCGGTACTAAACCCACCACCATTTGATGACTTTCCTTTCCACAGTTAGGTTCATAGTGGCAGTATGGTATTGATGAATGTCACCATACACACAACTCACCGTGGTATCATTACCAGTAATTTCTGTTTCTGGCACCAAATCAGATCTTAATAAGGACTGCTTACCCCCCAAGTCTAACAATCCCAAAGTTTGTAGGTTACCAGTTCCTACTGAGGTCACATATCCTATGTTGGCAAGGGATAAATGAGTCACATCTGTCTTATGGAAGATTTCAAACAATATGCCCCTTTCTTAGGCACCCATGGCATATTATTTCTGCATATGGTATCCTACCCCGGTTGTCTTCGACCATAGTTAGTATTGTGGGTGTTGGGACAAAAACTCTGGCTGGTGTTTGACTTGGTACTGGATTACTAGGTGGCCCCTTGGTCTAGAGGACGAGCAGCCAGATAATCTTGAGCTAATTTTATTGTAACTTCAGAAGATTCAGGTTTGTTTTCTTTACCCATAACTGAACATCCAGAGGCAATACCTGGGTAAATTGTTCTATTATAATCAGCTGCATTATCTGATCAATAGTTTTAGTAGCTGGCTGTAACCATTTTGCACAGTAATCCCTTAGTCTGGCATATGTCTCTTAGGTGTATCATAGGATGACATTTTCTGTTGTCAGAAGCGCTGCTTATAGGTTTCAGTATTTATATTATATCTTCTTAGTACCTCTTCCTTAACTTTGTCATAGTCATTAGCATCTGTCCCACTTAACTAGCTATAAACAAGTTGTGATCTCCCGAAAGATAAGGTACCAACCTGATTACCCACTGGTCCCGGGCCAGGCACACGTCACTGCTATCCGCTCAAAAGTGGTTAGATAAGCTTCAATGTCATCCATTTCTGTAAGTTTTGTAAGCTTAATATCTCAGGGTCCTGCTCATTCTGTATGACCCTAATTCATCTCCTGAATGGCTTTCAAGGTATTGTGCCATTTCTCATCTTGTCGTCTCCAATCCTCAGCCTTCATCCCACGGTCCTCTTCCGCTGTCGCCGATCCTCTTCTTTCTGCTGCTCCAGGTCCAGTTGTCATAGGCATAACCATTTTAACAGGTCACCTGGCTCTTCGGGTATCACTGCCATCTGAGCCTCTGACTCTTCCTTCTCTTCTGTATCAGTCTTCATCTTGGGTCTTGCACATGGGTTCCAACCCAGGCAAGAAGGGTAGACCAGTTCTTTCCTTACTGATCTAGTAAGATGTCCTGCACCAGTTACTGTCTGATCCTTTTCTTCCATCTGCCAGGGCACTGATATGTGACAACGCTCCTGGTAGCGCCCCAAGCAGCCTTATGTCTCAGGAAGATCCCACTTGACACCAGTGTGGAAGTGTGGGATCAATGACAGACACACAGACAGAACTTTGGTGCATAAAAATGCAAATTACGATTTATCATTTTATTTCTTAAATCAGAAATAAATGTCCAAAATAAATTGTTCAAAAAAAGAAAGAAAGCACTGTTACTTCACAGAAAGAAATATAAAGTGTTAAGTCCAGCACACTTCAAACAGGAATCACTTCTTCTTGGTCTGTCTTCCTTCTTTAACAGCTATAGCTTTCCTTGAACAAGCTCCTTCTTGATCAGTGTACAGAACCCCACTGAACACTCCTCCACATCTCCTCTCCATGCCAATCAAATAGGGGTTTATATAGTCTCCTCCTGGTACATTTTACTCCTCCCTTTTGGTGACATCATACCTTCTTCCTATATAAACTGTCATTCTGGGCCTGGACAGCTCCTAAGCAGGGCCTACTGAAGCTTCTGGTAAAACAATCACTTTTAATTATTTTTCATGACTTCACAATCCATAATATATTGTGTTGTACAGCTTTAAGAAGTAGAAGAAAGTTTGTCTTTAAATAATAGCAAAACAATTCTGTCAGAAATACTCTGTTTTGTTCTTTTAAAACAGTCTAAGACAACAGAAAGAAAAACAGCTCTCTGTACCTCAGAGAGTCATTTTAATTCAAATTATAATTCATTAGCTACCATATAGAGTTTTTTAACTCTTCTGCCTGTTTGGTTTATTTCAGATGGCTGAAATTGCAGCTTTTACCTTCCTCTGCCTTCTACTGTTTACAGGGCTCAATAACAAGAGAAAACAGCTTTTCTTGGATCAGCAGGGACTCTGTTCTGTATGTACCACTACTCTTTAACAACTCTGCAGCATTGTAGTCTACTTTTGGGGACAAATGCATTTTAAAACAGGATAAAGACAGAAGCTTCTGTTAGGAAACAGTTTTTAAATCAGCAAGACAGTTTGATTTTGTTTTATGAAAAGGGGCATTTAAAGGGATAGTAAAGCACAAAGAGATGTGTTTGTCAGGTTGGCCACCCTGACAAGAAAAGAAACAGAATAGTTTGGAATAAGTAAAGGAATATAGAAAAGAGTGAAACAGAATTTGTTTTTATTTTAAAGGAGAATGTTACCCTACTTTATTATGTATAACAGGGGGCCTGTTACACAGACCACTGTCAAAATGTATCCACAATTCAAAGAATCTCAGCACCTTCTCCCACCGATTGTATAAAAAAACATCATCCACATAAGCTGCCACTTTTGTGCTCCTAAACCTATTCCTGGCTAATACCTTTAATGCTTGCATTTATTAAGGTGAGCCTAATAAGGATTCAAAGCATAAGTGTACAGTAAAGGGCTTACGGACATCCTTGTCTCACTCCAATTTTCATTTCTACAGCCTCGCCCATTAATCCATTAACATCTGGGATTATTCTAGCATTTACATACAAATATTTAAGCCAAGACAGCATGCTGTCCCTAATACCGTAATGGTGCACGATCTGAAATAAATACTCATGGGAAACCCTGTCAAAGGCCTTCGCTTGATCTAAAGCCAATAAGTACCCTTTCACCTTTTGGGTGCTACCATATTCTTCTCTTAAAAAGTCAAATTTGCCGTAATGTTTCTATCCGTATAGAACAACATTGCACCGGATGTATTAAAATTTTACTTATCTGTTGTAATCTGAAACATAACATTTTGAAAGGATCTTATAGTCTGTATTTAATAGACTAATAGTGCTCCAATTTGTCAATAAATATACAACATTTAATTATATGATGTACATAAAGGTGAAGCCAGACCACCGAAAGTATTTTATAAAAGCCACTATGATAGGTTCTGGTTGCCCCATCACTCTACAGCGTTTCTGTAGCCAAAACAAAATCTCATTCACATTCACCCTTCTTGCTAGAAACATAATAGTAATCAATTTTATCAGGGGTTGGTGAGGGGTATAGCCATAAAAATTAGACCATAAAGTGTGTTTCTAAGTGAATTATATTTAGTCCAGAATCTCTCTAAGCCAGACGATTGTCTAAAACTTAGATTGAAAGTGTCTTCCCCGAAATATGGATGAGAGCATACATTTCTGATGGATGAAACAGCATAGAATCCTTAATCAATCTCTTTGCTACATATACCCAGTCCGGGTGTTCAGGTAAACCCCTCGATATCTTATCCGAACAGCATTATGTCTAGGGGCTTGTGTAAGTTTGTGTTGGAAGAGGTCTGAAAACCCTGCCTGGAGGCCTCAAGCCCTTTCGATCATCCGAGAGCGGTGGGCAATTTGTAGCAGTCTCCTGCATGAGAGGGCCCTGGCTTGGGCCTCCTGTGGGTCGCTGTTCAAAGTATGACAAAGCCATTCTGTGGCTGATCCCTGGGGAGTTTTGTACCTATGCAGTTCATTCCCTCTTCCAGGGCCTGCACCCTGTTCTCATTTTCTGGGTGATCCTTCTGCTCAGTCATGGTACTGAGAGGTAGCTTCCTCTCAAGGAATCCTGTTCACTCAAACCATCCAGAGGTATCTCCTGATTAGAGGGTGAAAAGACACCCAGTGTGAGTCAGGCAACCAACGCCCATCCGGATGAAGTAACCATCCAGCTTTTTGCAAGGCTTTGTCCGGGGACCATGTGTTAAAATCTATAGGGCCATCTTTTTCCACCAGAGGTACATTTGTTACACTCATTGGTGCAGTCGCTTCTCCTCTGTTATTCCTTGGGGTAGGCTGTCCACAGCCTGCTCGGCCTGTTCACCCATGAAACGTTATCATTATTTGTAACACTAGAAAGATCAGTGTCATCCCTTTATTTGCAGGGCAGAGCCTCACACTCAGGAACCATCTCCCTGTCGCAGTCACTAGCTGCTTCTTGTAGTCCATTCAACCCTTCGAGTGAAGTTCGTGGACCATTTCAGGCAAATCACTTATTTCACACACCTGTGACTCACCACGACCTGCGAGTGTCCTGCCAAGTCCTTGATGTGCATCTCCGAAATTGAGGGTTTCTCCTGAACTCCAGCCTCTGTAGCTTCCATAAACTCTTCCCAGCACAGTGGAACTCATCCTCCATCTCATCATCCAGCAACTGAGAATCCTCCATCTCCTCCACATCAGCATTTCTTCCTCCTCCTCCTCCTCCTCCTCTGTCTGGTTCCCAGCTGGCTCCTCCATTCTGCTTCCAGGAAGTCCAAGCCCCCTGCTGGCAGAGTAGGAGAATTTCCCCGTGTCCTAGCCAAATTTCCCACCATTTGCTAAAAATATCACCAACAGCTTAATCTGGTTCAAGGTCAGTTAGCATTTATCTATATCCCCTCCCGGGCGTGCCTGAAAATAGGCAGAATTTGTCTAGTGCACTTACCCGGTCAACAAAAACTAAATAAAATAAAATGTTGCCATAGTAGTTTTGTCAATTTTCTGAATTAAGACTTTGCCTGGACAGGTATAGAGTTATCCGACTATTCCTATTATTTGTACATGCAGGTGTACAAGTTCACGTCTCTACATATCTGATGTTTAATTAAGTCATTGATATGGAGATTGCCTGTTATTGTTTGTACTATTTGCATTTTTATATTTACAATAAAATGTTTATATGCAAAAGAAGTTCCAGTTCTTATACAGTATATGGTATCTCTAATGGCACCTGCATCAATAGAGAAAGTTGTAACAAAATGAATCACTCCATCCCTGACAGCATCTCCTCCCTCCCCTTGGTTCTTGACTCTAATAAGGTTTCCTTTTGCACAGCATCCACTTCACATCTAGCCCTGTCAATGGTCACAGCACCATACCTACATTCTCTAAGGTGGGAACGAAGCTTGTGCTGCTAACCTATACTCAGATTCCTTTGTGTTGTTGCTCTTCATGCACATATAGTATAATGACATTTTGGAATATTGACAGTAGTGTGGCATGGATGACGGCTGTCTGCTTTATTTAAAGTACTTGTCAGTCATTCTGCTTAACAATGTGGTGTAAAGCTCACCAGCACTGTTCCTGTTTAAACGGATGTCCAAAAAGCAAATATTTTCTTGCTGTAATTTTATAACAAATTTGAAGCCTGGTCTGAAGGTCTCTATTTCTGAAATTCAAGCAATTCACTTTCTGTTCCACACCAGACTATGAAATAGTTATCAGGGTATATTTTCCACAACTCCATTATATCGCTATATCATAAATGTGATATCTCCTCTTTTCTTAGGAGACTCCTGTTTTTGATTGAACCCTCCTCCTCCCTCCTGGAAAATAAAATCTCCTGCTTGAGTAAAATTCTGTCCAAAATATCCATTTATGTTTTTTGGCAGATAAAGACATAAAAAGTAAATTAGTGATTAACAATGTAAGTGATAACTTTGTACAGCTAGTTGTTGATTCTTTTTAGTGCTTATTCTTGACAAAATGAAATACATTAAATGTTTTAAATGCTTTTTTTTTTATTTTTGACACCATTTTAAGGACAAACAGATGACATTGTGGCATCTTCCTACTAGCAGGCCAATCTCCTACTAATTTGACCCATATCTCCTCTTAAGCAAGTTGGGCATATCACATGTATGCTATGGATTTGAATATATGGTCATATTTGCCTAATAGTCCATGGACAAAGTAGCATAACGGGACAAATGTCACCCCCATCACTGTCCCATTTTTTATAGATAGTATTTATCCATAAATGAAAAGATATTACTAGTGAGGACAATCTTGACCCTATTCATGAGCAATTCAGTGGGAGTTTTTATTAGTGCAACCCTCTAAATAAATCTCTAATTCTGGCAAGCCAAAACTATGAGGAATATTTATATACACACTGATCACATCCAAAGTCATCACAAAGCTACCTTTCTGTCCATACATATTTTCTGCCAAGTTAATACTGTCCAGAGTGTCTTGTAAATACAATCTAAGTTCTGTAACCAAGGGTTCAATGTGGCAATCGATATAATCTGACAGAGGTTCTGTAAGAGGATCCCAACTAAAGATAATGGGCCTGATTCTCAAAGCTTCTGAGACAGCGCAGGGGCTTGCATCCCAGTGATTGGTGCAAAGTGTCAGCTTGTGCAAAACAATGCCCTTGGAGTGATTCACAAAGGAAACCCATGCCTACTGCAGGCTGCCTGCCCCAAACAGGGCTTGTACCACCTGTGTGTCACAAAATAGGCTGTGGCAAGGTGATAGGCATGCAGCAGGTGCAAACTGCAAAGCTCCTCAATCAGTGTCTCAAACCCACCCAGACACCGATTTTCTAAGTACCCTAAGGGTACTAAGAAATTCACCTCTGGGTGAGCTGAGCACTCTGCAGCAATGTGCCATGGTCCCCTACCCCAGCCCCAATCTTCCATTGTATATATAAGAAAAACCCTGGTAGTCTAGTGGCCCCCAGGCCCTGATTCACTGTTAAATACAAGAATATCCTCAGTAGTCAGTGGCTCCCCAAGCTGATCTCCCATAATAAAAGATTAAATAACCCTGGTGGTCTAGTGGATCACCTGAGCCCCCAAGTCCCAATCTCCCATTATATCAGAGTTTACTATGCCTGGTGGTTTAATGAACCCCACCCACAGTGTCCTGCCTCCCCGCCACAACCTGTGCAAAGCTGGTGATTGGCACAGCCCACCTCTCAGCACTGCGGCCAGGTGGCAACTGAGCTCTGAATGAGTGCATACTGTATACAGTACATGCCAAGTGACTGATAGCTGCTGTCAATCAGTGAGCGCATACTATATATAGTATGTGCTCATTCAGAACTCAGTTGGTGGCACGCATGGTGGTGAGCAGAGGGTTATGCCAGTTGCCAGCTCAGTTACAGGTTGCGGGGCGGGTTGGTAGGGCACTGTGGGTGTGTACTAGACCACCGGGTATAGTAAACAGTGATATAATGGGGAGCAGGGCTTGAGCAGTCCATTAGACCAACAGGGTTATTTGATTTATTATTATGGGAGATTGGGGCTTGGGGGATACAATGACCAACAGGGATATTCTTATATTTAATGGAGATCAGGGCTTGAAGCTCACTGGGCTGGGGATATTTTTAGATTTAATTGGGGTTGGAGCTAGTTACTAGACTACCAGGATATTTGAAAGATGTCAGATCAGGCTTGGGGACTGCAAGATTAATATAGATATTTGAAAGATTACGGAGATCAGGGCTTGTGAGTGATGCTAGACTGAGGTCTGCATATGCACATTGGCACAGGCTTGTGGCAACTTGTCAAGGTGTGCCCTTTGTTTAGCAAACTGTTTGGGTGTGCTGCAAGCCACAGAGTTTTACCATGACCCCTGCCTGATAGAGAATCGGGCATAGGGTCCATGGCACATGGAGATTGGCGCAAGCCACCTTTGGCATGGCTTGCACTAAGGTTTGAGAATAGAGCCCAGTGGGTCTACCTGGTGGATTGACCAATGTTTATGGACCTTGGTAGTAAATATGTCACTGCCCTCAAAGGATGTTTGACAGTAACAAAGTCTCTCCTTACAGTAATCCAATTTGTGTCAAAAGCTTCTTGAATTAAATCATCTACTTTCTGTTTGTAATCATTAGTTGTATCTTTTGACAGACACTGATACACGTTTGTGTCAGATAGCTGCCTTTCCACTTCTCATGTGTAATCACTGGTGTTCATTACGCCACCCCCTCCTCCAGTTGTTCACTGGTTTGATGGTCAAAGCTTTATTGTTGACAAGATTTACTAGCGCTTCTTGTTTGGCTCTAGATATGTTGTTAAAATATGGTAGAATGTCCTTATAATATGTTTCTAAATCATATACACATGTCTTATAAAAGGTAGAAACAGTGGAAGTCATTGAGGTTGCAAAGGTGGCCTGTATATGCAGAGCACACTTCATTGCTAATGTATCCTGAGTTGAAGGTTCATCTAACTGTGTGCTCAGACTTCCTCAACACTCCCACTTAGCCCTCTGATGTTCTTTTCATTGTGCTGAAAAGCACTTAAGATTTAATAACCTGACATATTTGTTCAGATCTAAAATGTCTCAAATTTGTTTACTCTAATCATGGGGACACAGGTGAGTCCCCCATTCAGTGCTTTCTTTTCAATTTCTATGAGGGGTATATCAGGTAAGTTGATAACATTATTATCTGTAACTGTTCGCAGTGTTAGATTACTAGCTGCATTGTTCTTATTTATTAATTCACTCTTGTTCACAGTAATAACATGTTTGGTACAGTTTCACTACTGTGAAGACCACTTAATGCAACTGCTGCTTAAATGCATATTTTTTCCATAACCCATTTTTTTTCCTATTCCTCTAATGTTAGATTAACCTCTTAAGTGCACTGCATGTACAGTAAGTGCACATTCTGGTTAAATGTACATTTGTTTTACTTTTCCTATTGATTTTTGGTCCAACCCAGCTTTTAAGTGCACATTCAGTACATGTACCACCTAAACAGTCCACCTTAACATCTTACTTGGCCACAGTACTGTACTATATAAATGAAGCTGGGTTCACAACACACAGAGGTGGTAGTCACTTTGCCATAGGAAATGTGGGGTATATCTATGGGGATTCAGAAGAGAATGAACAGGAGGACAGGTGATGAGGTGCCAGGAGGAGGAGCCGATGAAGTAACTGCAGCCGTGGTGCTGTCTAGCATGGCCACAGTAAAAAAAAATTGTTTTGTCAAAAGAAAAGACTGACTTTAGCCTTCTGTTTAATTTTGAATCCTACACTGAAACACACAAATGAGAAGATTACTAAGTTTTTCAAGTAGTACTGTGCCAGAGGACTGGTCAGTAATGTCATTTTAACTTGAGCTTCTGGTATTTAATGATATCAGTCAGGTTTACATTACGATCCTGTAGCAGTTCTAGTAATCAGTTTGTTGAAAACGCATTTGTTTGTAGCTCTGGATCCTACACTCCTGTAGTTGTCGTGGCCTCATTTACATCCTCTTCAACCTCTCTCTGCTCCTCCCATCCTCCTCTTCTCTCGTGTCTGAACATTGCATGGGCTTCTCCTGGGTAGTGTGAGTTGCGGTCAATGTTTGTAGATATTGGGGCATTCCCTTCCTCTAAAAAACAGTTGAATTAGAGTCAGTTGAGCTGCTCTCTTGATTTATTTTGCCTTCAGAATGAATTTAGACTTTTTGCCCAGTCAAAGACTTTCTTATTTAAATAATCTTTTCATCTCTGAAAATATCTTAATTTTTATGTTTCTTGCATGCATGCACAAGAAACATGTTGTGGCAGCTTAGGAGAGAAGTGGATTGTGGAGGTGTGGCACTGTTGCAGCCAATGCCGCCACTGCTTTTATGGGCTTGGCTGTGTCACCAATGCAAGCGCATGCTGGTGGTGACACTAGTTTGCAAGCATGCCACCAACTTGAAATGATTTGCCACAGCAATAAAGGAGAGCCTTGTCATTGCAGCATCAGTCATCCACCTCTCCTTTGGGTCTGAATAGTTTCCATGGATGAGAAGCTGACCCTGCAATGCTGGAGGTCCCTGATTGTTGCAGCCATCTGATCCCTTAGGCTTTTAAACAGCTAGCCACAGACAAGAGCTCTGCAAACAAAATTAGAAAGACCCCTCCTCCTTGTTTTTATGTTGGCGCCTTGTGCAGCCAACATCGTGAGATAGTGCAGCTTTAGAGGTGCGGTCGCTGTTGGGCGAATGCAGGGCATGCACTAGTAGGCATCCCGCATTCCCCAATCAACCTGCATACTGGCGCCAAACCATGCATACATAATGTGGTGAGCATATCTAAGAAAAGGTCTGCTGCAACCGAGCAAAGCTCATCAGATGCAGCAGTCCTTTTCTGCCATGCTCTCCACCATTATGTACGCGCACACTGGCTGTCGAACTGCCAACTTGGGGGTGCCTAATCCCCTGTCGGCTGCCCCTGCCCTCAGAATGTGCCGACGAGAGAGCCTACTCCCCATCGGCATAAAGCATCCCCCAATTGTTTAATGCAGAGGGATGCCCAATCCTCAGCTCTGCACCCCACCCTTCTTTGTGTGCCTACAGGTTGCCCAATCCCTGTCAGCATAAACCCCCGTGTTTGTCGATGAGGGTGCCCAATCCCCGGGCTGCCAGACACCCCAAACAGTTAGGTGTGGCATGCTGGGAGCCCACCCAGTGTGCCAAATGCCCTGCAAAACAAAACTGTCCCGCAATGTTTTTTTTTCTTTTTAAACCTGTAAAACGAAAATGGTCCATCGTAGTCTTCGTGCCCCCCACCCGCACCCACCCTCTGTGCACCCTGCCTTCCCACAACCCCTCACCCCATACTTACCTCCGAGTCTGACGCGATCTTCGTGGACCAGAAACACGCCTGCACTCTTCAAAGCCGACCGCTGAACTGAGGAAATGCTGGTAAGCTGTATAATGGAATAAATAGGGTTTTTCAACTTTGATGCATATCTCAGGCATTTTTGGGATTTTGGCCCCAAACTTTCAACTTGGAGTTTTTGGACCCTTCTCATGAATTCCTGCACTGTCACGGCATTATTCAGTCCCAAAAGGTGATTTTGCAGTCCCTACGGAAATCACCTTCGGACCGTAATGAAATGACAGTGTGAGTGTTCATGAGGGGGCCCTCAAAAACCCTATGTTGCAAATTTGGTAGGAAAAATCCAAACATGACTGTTTTATTGGCCAAGGTAGCAACTGCGCAACACACACTCGTAGGTTAGCGAATTCACAATATTTTCATGCCAGATTCTCAACATTGGCATTTTACCACACCTTCTTGCAAACCCGTACAGTATCATTTTCCACATCCTGGCTGAAATGTTTTTCGCACTTCCGGCACACAATAAGCGCGGTCATGGTGTGGAAACCAGTTTTGGGACACATGAAATGACAGTGATGCTGTTCATGAGCAGAGACCCTAAAATGCCTGTGTTGAAAATTAGATGACAATACTCCATAAAATAGCGGTTTGACATGCATGAGCAACTGCAAGCGACGCTCGTACATTAGCGCATTCACACTATTTTCATGCCAGATTCTCAACATAGGCATTTACCACACCTTCTCATGAACTGTACAGCTGTCATTTTTCACATCCTGGCTGTAATGTGTTTTCGCACTTCGTGCAGAATAGCACGTCGCTGTGTGAAATCAGTGTTTGGGACATTATGAAAATAACAGTGATACTGTTCATGAGCAGAGGTCCTAAAATGCCTGTGTTGAAAATTTGGTGACAATACTCCATAAAATGACTGTGTTATGAAGGTTGTTGCGAAGTTGTACACATCATCAGTATGTTCAAGAAACTTCTAATATTCTCACCCAGATTTTCTACAGTGCCATTGTTCTGCACCTCCTAATGAACAGTAAAGCTGTCATTTTCACATCCTGACCAAAATCTGTTTTCGCAGTTCCGGCGAGAATAGCGTGGTCGCTGTGGAAAGTCCATGTTCGAGACATATGATGAAAATGACTGTGACACTGTTTATTAGTAGATGCCCTAAAATGCCTATGTTGAAAATTTGGGAACAAAAGTCAATAAATGAGTGTTTTATGAGTGTGTTGTACAGTTTGCACGCACGCCATGACTTTGTCAATTTGTAATTTTTTCACTCCAGCTGTTCATCATTGGCATTTTTCCATAACTCCTTATGAACACTGCAGCTGCCTGAAATGTGTTTCGCATCGCCCAGCACAGAATTGCACGACGCTGGTGAAATCAGTTTTGGGACAGTTTGAGGAAATGACAGTGACACTATTCATGAGCAGAGGTCCTAAAATACCTATGTTGAAAATTTGGTGCAAAACTCCATACAATGACTGTGTTGGAAGCGTGCATTGCACAGTTTCCACGCACCTTGTAACCGTCAATCTGCAATATTTTCATGCCACATTTTCACCACTGGCATTTGTGCACATCTTCTTATCAGCAGTCCAGCTGCCATTTTCCAGCCTGCCAAAATGTGTTTCTGCAGCTGTGGCGCACAATGGCATGCTCGCTGTGCACAATCACCTTTTGAGATACATTCACAAAATCACAGCACTATGCGCTCTCAGCTACGCGACCTCCCACTGCCAATGCCAGCGCCGACAACATTCGGCATTGACAAATGCTTGTTTTCTTTTGGCTTCCCACAACCCAACATTTTACTTTAAACTGTCAGAGAAAAAGGCGAGCTAAAAAATACAAATAATTGATAACCATCCCTTTGGCCTGTCCCCTTACAAATAACAGAACGGACTCACTAAGTGAAGAACAATTCCAAACCCAGCATCCGGTCGGAGCCTGAGGGTCTGACTCCCAGACCAACACTCCTGGAGGCAAAGCTGGATTCTGCAAGTGAGAGCTGCTGCTGAGTGGACTCTGGATGGTGCCCTCGTGCCTGCCCGAAGTGGGGCCCGGAGGGACTGTCTGTCGGTCGGGAGTTGAGCACCCATAGTCTGAGCATCCACGACATAGACAGGGAAGCCAGCCACCAGTGAGTGCTGGGACTTCTCACCCCCAGACATTTCCAGTTAAAGCTCATTTTATGCCTGGGCTGCATGCCTGGTCAGTGACTGGCATCGGACGGAGGATCAAACCCTAGGACCTAGACTACTCAAGTTTAACCCTGTTCGGTCCATCAGATTCACCACCCAAGTTCCTGCAGACCTCTGGGAGGATACCCCATTCTGGAATCATCAAACGGTCCTGCACGCTCACCTCCTCCCTGACCCAGTTCATCTCCGAACTCACCAAATGGTCCTGTATGCTCCACGGCATCCCTGGACAGATCTATCAAATTCAGCACCATCTGAGGCACCACACCGCACCATCACATTACCACCAGCCCAGGCTCATCAGAGCAGACAGTTAAAGTGGAGGAGCAGAGTCAGAGTCAGGAGTGGGACACAATCAGAGGGAGCATCTGGGCGGGAATGAGTGAACAGTGACCCCACAGAATGACTGGACTGGTGGTAGATGGCAATAAACGTGACTGACAATGGTAACAACTTGTCTTTCTTGGCACCGCAATGTAATAGTGTCTCTTGTGCTGTGCAGCATATGTGTGTGTGTGTGTGTGTGTGTGTGTGTGTGTGTGTGCGTGTGTGTGTATGTGTGTGCGTGTGTGTTGGAAGGGGTTCAAGTTCAACTAGGGGTCCAGGGCAGATTGTTTCTGTGATTCATTGGGTGCCAGCTGGTCGACACTCAGCAAAAGAAGTCGGCAGGGTGAGGGCGGCACTCGAGTCTCAGCAGTGCCAGTTGGCAGCCAGTGACTAGTGACTTGACTGTACAGACACAGTGCTATACTGTGTCCGTGTCCGACAGTGATTACTGTCTTCTGTCTTATTGTCTAAGAAAGTGAAAGTTTTGAGAGATTGCCAGTTCGGAGACTTGCCATTCCATTCATGTCTATTTATTTATTGTTCGTGTATGAACTTCATTCATTCGCAAACAAAAATAGAAGCGAGAGCCAAGCGGCATCGGTGGCAGTCTCTGTAACCTCTGCTCACTCAGACTGCTCTCTTGATCGGCATCTTATATGATTGGGCAGGAAACTAAAAATAGAAAAGTTCATGGGGGTCTGCACCGACCGCCTCCCCCAATCCACCACTGACCTTGTTGTGGACCTCTGGCCATCTATTATTGTATTTATTTAGGTTATGAGAGGTGTACATGATCAACAGGTTGGAGAGCAAGCTTTGTCTGGTTTCCATCAGTAAAGAAGGTATTCTGAGGTACTGTATACCCACTGCTAATGGGAGGAAATATTCAACACTGAATTAAACCTTGTGGAACATTGTAACCAAACACTGGTTGGAGGAAAGTAGGGATACAAAAACATTACGTGTCAGTAGCATGTAACATTTTAGTGTAGGCTGAGTTATAGAATAGAAGCACTGAAGAACAGTGGTAAAGTTTGACTTCAATTTTGTAGGAAAGTATCAAAATCTGAATTAGATGCTGCTAAATCTAAGAGTTTGTGTTTTGCATTGGGATGCCTGCCCAGCATTCATTGCAACACCTCACGGCACAGGGCATGGCCCATTTACAGTATCCTAACAATACCACAACATTACTGGTTGCTGTTGGTGACTCATTTTTCCTGTACAGACTAGGGTATACGTTTTCATCAGCTTCAATGTTTTCACTTAATTTAGTGTTTGTTAAATGTTAGCAATTTGGTGGCACCAAGAACCAAAGCCCTGCAATCTTTAGAGCAGATTTTTAATTTATTTTAAAAGTTCCACCAGGAAAGACATACTGAACTAGTAACAGCTCATTTTCAGATGCTCGGGGTGGGGAGGAAGCATACATCAAATACAAACTACAAAAATACAAAAAAATGTACAAAATGTAAGTAAGCACCAACAGAGAGAGTAGTTAGCAGGTACACTGCTGTGTAATTAATATACAAAATTATACAGTGTAGAAGAAGGATACTATGCTGTGTGCACCAGTGCAATACTGAAAACCAGGTGGGGAAAGCTTAAAAATAAGGGTTATAGGGGACTGTATTATTGCAAGTGCAAGGTGAAGGGAGTGCAGGGTTTAGAAGATGACTGAAAAAGCCGTAGTCCATGAGGGCACCACCTGGGCTTTCCCACACTGATCAGCAGTGCAAAAGTACTGACTGACCTGGTGTGACCAGTGTGACTAAGCAAGATACTCCAGTCTTTATGGGCATTGTCACTGGAATCTCTGGTTAGCAATGGCTGACGACTGATTATGGCAAATCATGTGCATTATTGACTGCCACCCACTGGATCTGAGAACTGAACTAATAGAACTAACCTTCAGTTCCCTTGTGACCAAAGCTGAGCGTCATAGGCAGGATTTAACTACTGTGCTAGTACTATCAAAAATGCAGGTAGAACATTTTAATAATTTTTAAAAGTAGCTAGAGTGCCTTTTATTCAGAACCCTTTTTCTTTTTCCTTTTACTAATTGAGATTTCCTCCTAATAGTATTTAGCTGGGAATGCACAGAACAGCACCCTACCTGAAACTGACATGGCTATTCTCTTCATAGCACATCAGTGCTGCAGGCTCATTTATTGTGACAATACTAGTGACCAATCTGGTAGAAAGATTGTGGCTCTTCTGGGACAGTTATGATGACAAAATCGTGAGGTCAGAATGATGATGAGGTGTGAAGAGGACTAGGGCTAGCTACATCAGCCTCCAGGTAGAGTATTGTTCCACACAGCATACCTAATGTTGAGGAGGAACATTTTCAATTAGCCAAAAGAAAGACACAATTCTTCAGATGTAAAATGTAGCCGCCGGTGCTACTTAGCATTTTCAGAGAATGTACTAGCTCTTTAAGAAAGGTTAATGAGAGCAATTGTGCCACCATAGACGCCAAGATGGCTGCTTAAAGTTGTTATTCAATGCTTAAGGTTGATGTTCCTCACCTGCTGAATTTATATCGTATGTCATCCACCTATTAAAGTCACAAATATGTGCTTGCTCAGTTACTTACTGTGCCAGGAACTTGTCTGGATCTCTGCTGTGATGCCCATTTTGTCATGGACAGCCTACTGGTAATGCAGTGTAGACTGTTCTGGATATTGGGCTCAGTGGTGGGTAAGGTGGCCAAGATGGTGTTGACTAGTTATTCAGGCACTAGGACTGACTGGTGAGATATAAAAGCAATGTTTTCATAGCTTCTGACCAAAATAAACAGTCTAAATCAGCAACAAAACAGGACAACTGCAAATATTCCAGATTTCCAGCAAAGAATCAATGAGTCAGAGACCAGATTGCAGTATTAGGACATGGAGGATCCCTTGAAAGTAATGTGCAGGAGCAAGGAAACTGATCCAGCTTCTCTGGCACTGGGAGAATCCGTGAACTGGAGTCTCTGCAACAGCCTAACATTTGTCACCCTCCTATAGGGACTCAAAACTTGTCCATTCTTCTTCTTACAATGCACCTCCCAGTACTGCTCCATCATCAGTGGCTGACTAGTCGAGAGATTAAATGAGTGCACCATTCATAACTCCTCAGCCTGAGCACAGGAAGCACCCCAGACCATTATTGGTGAAGTTTCTCTGGCTTCCTGTTAAAGACAGTATTGCAGCTACTAGAGAGAATGACTGTTTTACCTAGCACGGATCCAAAATTATGATGTTACAGGACTTTTTAGCAGAAGTGTAGCCATGCGGTGGGCCTTCACTGACATTCACATACAAGATGGTTTTGGTTAGGCGCAGTATGCCGTGCACTTCCCAGTGACCCTAACGTTCTACCAGAACAGCTGCCCATGATTTTGAAAGCACTACTGCTGCCAATAACCTCTGCTCACTAATGGCAGCCTTGGGGTGGGGTCCCATGAATAGTTCTAAGCAATAGGACAGTCTGAGATTGGAGATGGACATGGACACTATGCCTTCTCCTGACCAGGTCAAAATCAAGCCATCAGCCATCTGGCCTTCAGCTGCTAACTTCTTGGTGCCAGGAGGAGATCTGGTAGTCAGTGCCCATGTGCAAGAGACACAAGGTAAAGCACTGCCACAGGACCACCATACAAAACAGATCTGTAGCACTCAAGGAACTCAAACCACTACACATGTTAATTGTTATTTAAGTAGGTTTTATTGGTAAGCCATCAAACTAGACATGAGAAACTGCCATAACAGACCACCTCACCCCACCTACATGTTCCATCAGGATCAGACATAGGAGTGAAGCTGCATCTTGGGCACCTCTGAGGTGGAGTCTTCTTCAGTATTGTAGGGCAACCATTATGCAGCTCTGCTAGGGAGGCCTGGTCCAGGATTCATCCAGAGCCTTGTACCTCCCCATTCTCTCACTAGCATGACTCCCTGCTTTCCTCTATAGCTCAGTTTTGGGTTGATGTCAGGGCAGTGGTCCCTTTGCCATGGAGCAGCTCCTTGGAGGCAAGCGCATCAACAAAACTGAGTTTGACCAGCTCTACATGCTCCTCAGGTTGAAGTTCTAGATAAGGGATGCAGGCTCTTGACAATTACCTGCTTTGGAGGTTTGATGGAGCCATTACTGTTGGCTGCATGTGAATGGCTTTGACTGGTATTAATATATATATCTATATATATATATATATATATATATATATCTCTATATATATTATATATATATATATATATATATATATATATATACAACATACTAAACATATGAAATTTGCCAGCAGATAAAGGCCTAGAGGTCTATCAAGTCTGCTCTGAATGTGCAGCTAGCACCCTTATTCTGCAGCTGCCCCTCCTTCCACCCTTCCCCTTCATTAACCCTCCCCTTGTCCTGTCCCATCCTCGCTTGAAGCAGTCCACTGTCTCACTGCATACCACTTCTGCAGGTAACGATTCCACCCAGCCACCACCCTCTGTAAAAGTGTCTCCTCATCTCCCTCCTGAACCTTCCTCGCTCCAGTCTCATATCATGGCCCTGGTGGCCCTCCTCCCTTACTTTGAACAGCCCCTCTGTACCTGTCTTGTTTATTCCTTTCATGTATTTAGTGTTTCAATCATGTCCCCCTGTCTCTCCTCTCCTCCAGTGAGTACATGTTCAACTCCTTCAACCTCCTCTCTCATATGATAAGTCCCCAGACCCTTGATCATCTTTGTCCCCTCAGCGCTGCACTCCTCCAGTAACTTAATGTCCCTGTTCAGATACGGACGCCAGAACTGCACGAGTACTCCAGGTGTGGTCTAACTAATGACCCATACAGTGGCAGAATCACCTCCTCCTCCTGAGGATATACCTTGCAATACAACCCAGCATTTTGTTGGCCTTGCAGCTGCCTTCCACACTGTGCCGAGTTGTTCATTGACCCTGTGATGAGCACACCAGATCCTTCTCCTCCTCTGTCTGGGCTAGCTGCACTCCCCTAGCTGGTAAGTCCTCCTTGGTTCTTCATCCCAAAATGCATCACCTTGCACTTTTTGGCATTAAAGCCCAGTTGCCAGGTGTCTGACCAGGTTTCAAGTTTCCAGATCATCCTGCAACCCTGCCATCCCCTAGGTCATCCACCACCGCCAACCTTGGTATCATCAGCAAACAGACTGATCTTGCTCTTGATGTCCCATGATATGTCTGCAATGAATATCCCAAACAACACTGGTCCCAACACCGAGCCTGTGGGACACCACTCGTCACTGCCCTTGGGTGTGAGAGCTCCCCACCCACCACCACCCTCTGTTGCCTCCCTGCAGCCAGTTTCCTCACCCATCTCAGCAGCATTGCACCTGCCCCTGTGCCTACTAACTTCCTTCCCAGCCTTCCATGTGCACTGAGCTCGAATGCCTTACTGAAGTCCAGATACAGGACATCCACTGCATGTCCCCCGGCCCCAGTTGCCTAGTTACCCAGTCATAGAACCCAACCAGGTTGGTTTGGCAGGATCGGCCACGATGAAGCCATGCTGTCTGCTGTCCTGTAGTCCTTGGCCTCTAGAGGGCCACCAGCCTCTCCTTCAGGATAGTCTCCATTAGCTTACCCACGATGGATGGAGGCTCACTGGTCTGTAGTTTCCGGTTCATCCTTGGCTACTCTGTGGAGGGGCACCACATGCCATCCTCCAGTCCTGAGGTACACACCTAATGTAGTGAGGCATTAACAGGGTCTGCCAAAGGTCCTGCAAGGACCCTGCCAGCTCCTTCAGTACCCTGGGGTGGATGCCATCTGGGCCTGGTGCCTTGTCCACCCTCAGTGCCTTCAAACCCTCTCGAACTCTGTCCTCCATGATTTCCCCATCTGTCACCACTTCCCCTGCGTCGCTATTTCACCCATCTTGGGTGTCACCTCCTTCTCTTTAGTAAATACTGAGCAGAAGTACTCATTTAGTGCTTCACTTTATCATACCCTGCTTCCACCCAACCCCTCCTTCCTAATCCTTACTATGTGGTCCTTACAGCCTTTTCTCCTGATGTACTTAAAGAAGTCCTTCTCCCCTTCTAATGCCTTGTGCCAGCCTGAGTTCCGTAGATGCTTTGGCCCCTACTGCCCTTGTCACCTCCTTTGATTCTGTCATGTACCTCTCTGTCCTCCCCTCCCTGTTTTTTTGTATTTCCTAAAGGCAGCTCTTTTCTCTCCTTACCTTTTCCATGACCTCCTTGCTCAACCAGCTCGGTTTCTTAGCTCTAGCCTTCTTGCTCTGGGCTTTGCAGCAGGTTTTGTTGCCTCACTATCCCCAACTTTATGAGCTCCCATCTCTGGTTAGTATCCATACTAGATTGAATTCTGGCCAGGTACCCTTTACCACTTCCCCATCCTCCCAAAGTCAGCCCTCCTGAAGTCCAGCACTCTTGTGCCAGATTCCACCTTCCTTGCCCATATCCAATGTGAGCCATACTGAGTGGTGGTCATCCCTGACATATATATATACACGCCAGACATATATAAGGTTGCAGGTTGTTCACCACATGTGTTTGAGCTCCCACCTCCAAGTTTCAGAGCCTCACTTGAGCCCTGGCTGAACACCTTAGCAGCAGGTACCCATGGCTCCTGTGGTCATATCTGGTTTATATATTAATATTCACATTTGTTCTTGTGGGTCCCCTGAACACCAGAGTCAGTTAATATGGGAGTTTGTGTCACAAGACTTAAGATCAGGCTTGGGGGAGCTCTTCAAATGCATCATGGCAATAATCTGCTGAATGGGGAAGCAGAGGTTACTGTTGTATGACAGATGAGCTGAGCCCGCCACTGCTACCGAGTTCCTGCAGGACACGGAGTGCATAAATCACCTCTTTTCCTTGTTCTGATGAGGAATGACGGATACATGGGCTTATCATTTGGGAGGCCTCCTCCACATTCTTTTCCAACTGCCAAATCTCTTTTCCAACTGCCAAAGCTCACTCAACTCCACTTGAGGAACGGGATAGGTATTTTGGAGTGGCAGTCACTGATCACTGGTTGGGGATGGGCTTATATAGGCCCATGACTTTATTAGGTATAGCATGGTCCATATCACTTAATTTGTGATCAGACGCTGATACTGTGCCATCTAAAATCACATTGATGCAACAATGTCCTACTAACCTTGTTGGACACTCCATCCCTCCGCCTGGTCTTTTATACAAACTTTTAGAACTGTCTCTTTTTTTTATTAAACCCCATGAAACTGAAGTGCTGCTACATCTCAACTCCAGTTCTATGTTTCAGTCTCCCTTAAAATGGAGAAGTATTAAAATTAATATCTTGGTGTTCAGATACTGCAAAATCTGGAGAATCTTGAATTATTGAATTAAGAGCCTTTAACATTTGCATTGAACCAAGATATAGCCAGATGGCAGAGGTGATGTTAGGCACAAGTGAACTAAGTACACTTGGGGTACCAGCATAGAAGAGGTGCACTAAAGTAGAAAGTATAAGCAGAGATCAGCTTGAAATGCAAAAGTGTTTATATAAAACTAAAATTATTGTTGTTCTCTTGTATTCACAGAACTGTTACCACTTTTGATTGTGGGTTGGGCAGCAGGGAGAACAGGGTGCAGTGGAAGTGGTGAAGGAGGCACCACAAATATTTCTGCTTAGGGCGCCATTAGGTCTAAAACTGGTACTGCCAGATGGAACCAACTACATCTCTCTTTTCTCTTAAATGTTGAGACAGCCAGAATGAATATTCTGCCCCAGTCTTTACACCTTTCCAAACCTTACCATTAGTCCCAGCTGCCTGGTACTTTACCTCTTGAAATAGAATGCTCTTGCAGTTTATTTTTTTTTGTGGGGTGACCCTGGATACATTTTCTATGCTCAGCCCATTAGCCCCAGAGAGGAGTACATTTTCCTAACCTATTGAATTATTCCCTAGCTGCCCACTTACATACAATGTTTGTTTGGTTAAACTTTCACCTCAACCTGTCTAGAAACATTCAATCAATCAATCAATCAATCAGTCTTCTTTATTTTACCAGGTGAGACACCGTTGAGGCAAACTCATTTACAAGGTGGACCTGGGGAGGTCGACAATATCACAATACACAAGTATCCAAAAAGGAAGTACAATAATATAACACAGGAGTAATGGAAGGAAACAGATAAAGGGCATTTATACAACAGTAAATACATAAAATTGCATGTCAATATATGCAGGGACAGGAAAACAAGGCAAGAGCAATTAAGGTAAAATGCAATAACTTGTAGTGATAGTGCACATGGGGAGGGGTAGCAAATCAGTTCTAAGTAGGGGCACATGTGTTCCCATGATCTCACTGGATGGCCAGAGACAGTTGGTGGTAAGAGGTACAGGGACTCTGGTATTTTGGAATCCAAGGGATAGTCCTGAGGTGCCATTATTTGAGGGGTAGGGCAGGTGGCACCCTTGACCAAGGAGGGGATAATAAGCCAACGGAGGGGTAAATAGGGGAGCTTGAGGACTGGGGAAGGATGGGAGAAAGGGTGGAAGGGCTAAGGTGTGAAGGAACAACCCCATGCACACACTAGCAGGTCTTCAGTAAGGATTGTGTTTAGATTTGGCAATTACATGTCTCGGAGAGGTTACAATTGAGCAATGACTTGAATAACATCATGCTGACTGGTGCTACCAGTTTCAGCGACTTTTGGATGTTGTTCCAGACTTCAGAAAGGGAGTGACTTATTGCAGCAACCCCCAGATGAGTTCTGACTTTTGGGATTACCAAGAATATATAGGATAGATTCCTCAGTGCATAGATGCACACTGGAGATACTGGCAGGCATTTTGATATGTACTGTGGGAGCTTGTTAGTAATAGCTCTATAAGTCCAGAGTACTGCATTCATGCAATGCCTGAGGCCTAATGAGGACCACCCCGTCATGGTGTATAACAAGCAGTGGTGAGTGCGGCACGGTGCCCGTGATGAACCTGAGCACCTGGGTATACAGAACATCCAGCTTAGATAAGGTGGAGGAAGAGCATGCCTATAAATAAGGTCCGTATAGTCCAGCAGTGGTAAGAATGTTGGAGACTAGCCTAATCTTTGCTTCCTGTGTAAGTTCTTTATTCTGAAGAATATCCCAAGTCTTATGTTCAGTTTCTTGCCAGTTCATCCACGTGCTCCTTTGAAGGAGAGTTTATGGTCAAGTCACAAGCCTAAATATTTAAATTTGGTCACGAACTCCAAGGATTCCCTAGTAGAGTAAGGATCTGGGGGCCACATTATTGAAGTTCAGTTTAGTTGTGTTAGCAGGAGGTGAGAATAAAATTACTTTTATTTTCTTTGCATTCAGTAGCAGCTTTAAGAGACAGTGGAGGTTGTCAGCTGTAATGCTCACGCCATTCCACCCCACCCACCCTGCAGCCAATGACAGGTATCGAGTGTTGTGCCTTGGATTCTTTGGCTCAAGGTGCACCCCATTCTCCCATACTGCACCCATCTCAGTGTATTTCATGGAATGGGGTCAGTGTAAGGCCCGAAGACCCCAGGCACACCGCGACACTTGTTGGCATCTGCAGGGTAGGGGTGAGGTGAAATGGCTTGAGCGCTATGGCCACGACCCAAAGGCACACCCCAATGCCTGTCAGTCTCTGCAGGGTGGGGTGGGGTTGGCATCAGTTCAGTACTTCACTGCTATTCCTATTATGTATCTGCTAACTCCAGCAATTACCAATGCCAATGCCAGCAAGCAAACATTCAGCATTGACAAATGGTTGTTTAGCTGTAGGACTATATCACACTTCTCTATTGCATCTGTTAGGCTTTTCTTGTAATGCTCAAAATCAGTTGAATTACTGAACTGTTGAATGACTTTTTCTTTGCCCCTTAATTGTTCCCTATTCTTCCTGTAGGCATTTAGAGTCTTTATTATGTAGCCAGTTAAGTCCAGTGAACTATTATGCAATTCATCCTCCATTCTTGCATGAACAGTGCTCTATCATTTCCAAATGTTGGGTTCTTAAGAAGTTTCAATCCTATTGGCACACAT
Organism: Neoceratodus forsteri; assembly: GCA_016271365.2. Lineage (NCBI taxonomy): Eukaryota > Metazoa > Chordata > Ceratodontiformes > Ceratodontidae > Neoceratodus > Neoceratodus forsteri. Next base: position 140,225,196 of record CM057449.1, on the reverse strand, counting down.
TTAACATCTATAAGCCTGCAGCATTTTTGCTGCCAAAACAAAATTCTTGCTTTAGGGGCTAGTCTCACCTAACTTTGGAATGCTTTCTAATTGTCAAGGGTCCTGATGTTGATTGCTCAGTCTCATTGTCCATACCACCCCATCTCCTGATCTGTCTTAAAGAAAATCAGCTGTGGCTTCTGTGCTTTGCAAATGTTGTGCTAGAATGACTGAGGGGTGCCTCCTTTAAGCTGCACTGCTACCAGATGTATCCAGGCTGTGTGTGGGTGATGATGTGCAATATGGCCACCACCACACATTCAGTCACTTCACTACCAGTCTAGCATTGCTTGTAAAGCACTTTGGATGTATGAAAAGTGCTATATAAATGCTGATTCTTCTTCTTCTTCTTCTTCTTCTTCTTCTCCTATCTCTGAAGACATATAGTTTGTTTGTTGTTTGTTAAAAGATTTATTTTTATACAGGAGATTTTGATATGGGTGCTGCGTAGATCTCCTGGTTCCAATGTATCCTCTGAATCTTGATGCATCTGCTGGCTGCTACCCACAAATTAAAAAAACGGATACAGAGAGGGTCGCCACTTCAGCAGTGGTGCATATAAGTACTGTAAGCAGAGCCAAACACATATGAGGACTCAGCACCCCATGCAGTAAATAAATTCATCAGACACTTAAGCTGTAGTGTTTTGCCAAAATTTAATCAGATTACTAAGAAGTATACAGCAAGCCAGTGTAGCCCAAGGAGGCCACCCACAAACAGCAATGTTTCGCACTCAGCCCAAGTTCTTTGTCAAGCTAGAGAGCACCCCCTATCATACCTATGTATATACACAATATGTGAGTAAAAACATAAGCAAAGGTGAGAATACCCAAATCTCACTTCATTCTCCGTTGTCGTCAAAGCATCTGCAAGGGAGCGGATAGCCTGGGCCCATAAAATAGAGCTGCTGAAACCCTCCATCTACCCAATTCATTCTCCACCATCATTGAGTGTCTGCAAGGGAGTGGACAGCCTTGATCCATACAATCAAAGGGCATTGAACCCCCATCTACCCACTTTGTTCTCCACCATCATCAGAGTGTCTGCAAGGAGTGGGCAGCCTTGGTCCATACAATCAAAGGCTGCTGGAACCCCCACCCCATCTATCCACTTCATTCTCCGCCATCATCAGAGCATCTGCAAGGTAGCAGACAGCCTATGCCCATACAATCAAAGGGCCACTGGAACACCCCTACTCACTTTGTTCCTGCAATTGTCAGAGTGTCTGCAAGGGATGGGACAGCCTGGGCCCATACAATCAAAAGGCTGCTAGAACCCCCATCTACCCACTTCATTCTCTCTCGTCAGAGCACCTGCAAGGAGTGGACAGCCTGGGCTCATGCAATCAAGGCCATGGAACCCCCATCTACCCATTTCATTCTCTGCCATCATCAGAGTGTCTCCAAGGGAGCAAACAGCCTGGGCCCATACAATCAAAGGTAATTGATGGACCTCCTGCACGGCCTTTTGAGGTGTGTGTGGCTGTTGCCTTTATCGGTGAACTACAACAGATAGACTATTGTTGCTGGCATTTTGTGCTGTATAGTGGGACTTTGGGGCTATCCTAGGAATTACTTTTAATGTCTAACTACTGTTGGTGTGGGGTTTACATGCCATGGGTTTAGCGCTAAACATCTCTCAGGGGAAGCTCAGTCCTTGTGGAATGTTATGAATTGCATGCCTGTCTGCTGAGTGTAACAGTACAGTTTAGTGACTTACCTTATATTTTTCAACACCTGGCTTTCTTCAGATTGTCCCAGCTGAGCATACCATGCCTCACATGTGCAGTGTGATCCCTTTTCAGGCTTCCTGCCAGTGCCTACGTGACTGATCCTTTTGTTTCCTTTGAATCTAGGCAGCTGGACCCCCAATCTGCCCACTTCATTCTCCACCATCATTGGAGCATCTGCAAGGTGTGTACAGCCTGGGCCCATGCAATCAAAGGTAACTGACGACTCTCCTGCACAGCCTCCTGAGGTGTGTAACCATCAACGCCCATGTCAACTCCCACCCACCCTATCCACTTCCCCACCAAAGGCTGACCTCTCTTTATTGACTTCACTGGTCACATGACCAAATCACAAGTTTCCATTTTCCCTTGCAAATTATACTTCCAGATCACTAGAGGTCAGGCTTGGCTGCCTTGATCCTTTGCCTCCTGTTCCTCCTCACTCTTCAACACTGTACTCCATTCCCTAACCACTCCCTTACCCTAGTTAAACTTTCAGTTTTGGCCTGCTCTCAGGACCTGACTACCTTGCCCTAACTGGGTTTTGAACCTGTGACCTCCACACTGTAGTCAGACACCCTACTGCTGTGCCACCTGACTCCAACCTCTGTATCCTCTCTTCTCTTCCTTTGTATTCTTTCTCTCTTTATCCTTTAGTGTGCCCCTTTCTCTCACTCATCTTTTCATATATGTCCTGCTCCTCACTGTGCTATAGGCTCTGTAGTCTTCCGTTGGCTGCTTTCTCCCACCCACCCACCCCTCTTCCCACAGTGATGGCTCCGCCCTTTTCCCACTCATTATCAGACTCTTGCCCACCATCCCCCCCAAGCTGAGTTCTTTCCCTTGTCCTCCTCTACCTCTCCTCCCACCTCCCACTGCTAATCAGTTTATGGGTACTCACTTTTCCTGGTATCCTCTTAAATCTACCTCCCTGTAATACCATTCTTTCTCCCTCCCACTGCCTCTCCTTTACACTTCCCTTAGCCTCGCATGTCTTCTCACTCCCTACCCCTGTTCTCGGCCCTAAATTCTTATCCTCCCCTCGGCTATTGTCTGGGAATGCAAACTGCTCAAGACAGCCCTTACCCATCACATCCTCCTCCTTTTATTATCAGGAATGTTCACCATAATCCTGGCCCAACTCCTCTACCCTCCCCTATCTCCTGGTGTAAAAGAGGGCCTCATTTTGCCTTCCTAAATATCTGTAGCTTACTAAAAGTTTGACTCCTTTCAGGGATGGATCACACAGCATAAGCCTGACATCCTGTCTTTAACTGAAACCTGGCTCTCCCCACCACCAAAGATTGCAATGTGGCCCTGAATGGCTACTCTATTTACCAGTCAGATCACCTAGGTAAAAGGGGCTGTGGTTGTCGCCTATATTCAGAACTCCCCACAGGCCACGTCATCCCCATCCCCACTCCCTCTTTTGGTGCTCAGGAACTCACAGTAAAGCTTTCTCTGGGTAACCCTGGCAAAACCCTTCATGTCATGGTGGTATATATTCCTCCTGCAATCAGAAATCAGCCTTCTCTGCAGTTATCGATTGCCTCTCTTCTCCCCTAATAGTGAGATCCTGGTTATGGGCTACTTTAACACTACCTGGCTTTCTCTATCAGTTGCCTCCTATTAAGATACTACTTTGGCCTTGGATCTGACTCAAGTCATCCAACTCCCCCACTAGACTTAACTACAAGATGGGAACCGCAACATTGCTGGACCTAATCTTCACAGACCACCCAAAGAATCATTAAGGTCTCAGTGCTCCTGATGTCATCAGCGACCACTCCCTGTACTGTGCTGGTGGTCCTGTAAGGTTCCCAACCCACCCCAAAACTATTTACCGTCACGCCTAAGGCAAGAAGCATATAGTCCAGCTTAAAACCACCTCTTTAACTATGATTGGTCCCCATAGATACTGCTGGGTGCATAGACAGTGCCTTGCCTATTACATCACCTCCTTCAATTCTGCATGTGACCTCTTTGATGAGAACTATTATAAGAAATTGTCTCGTAACCCTATTGCAACATTTAAAATGGAATTGTATCATTTATTACAGTCTGCAGTAACACAAGGAAGTATTACTGAAAAAGAATATGGTATTGTGGAATGAAACCCAACTATCCCAAGTCTGTACATTTTGCCTAAAATTCATAAAAATCAGAAGGACCCCGGGTTGTCCTATTGTGGCTGGCATTAATTCATTAACAGATAGACTTGGGAAATTTGTGGATTTCATCCTTCAAGCGATGTATGCAACTTAAGGTCCTATATCCAGGATACAACAGACCTGATCAATGGGTTAAAACACTTAAATGGAATGAGAATATGACCCGGATTAGCATAGATGTTGAGTCAATACATGTATCAGGCATGAGGACTGACTCTCTGCCTGTGAGTATTTTTGGAAAAGCAAGGTGAACAGGAGATTGGCCTATTGATTTTCTATTACAGGCTTTGAGATTCATACTAACACATAATCAGTTTGAATTGGTGGTAATTATTTTCTGCAAATGTGGTACAGCTCTGGGGCCTCCATAGCCCTTCATTTGCTAATCTATTCTTAGGGCACTGGGAGGAAGAGGTTATTTTCAATCAGAATTTAAATCCATTTTTTCCAGGATTCATCACTGGCAGTGCTTTTATTGATGATATTATTTGTGTTTGGTATGGTAATCCAGATGAAATTGAGGAATTTATGAAGTGGATTAATATAAATGAGCTAAGTGGATTAATATAAATAAACTAAATTTACTTTTCACTTTACATCAAGTGCTGATGAAATTAATTTTCTCAATGTTACTGTTTCCAGACACAGAGAGCTACACAGGGCAGTTAAAACAAAATGTTATAGAAAATCTATTGCCACTAATTCAGTGTTACAAGCAGACAGTGCTCACGCTGTAAAACTGAAAAACTCAGTCCTTATGGCCAATTGCTTTTGCCTCTGTAGGAACTGTTCTGAGGTGGAAGATTTTGAAAGGCAAGCCTCAGAACTTGAGCCCAGATTCTTCCAGAGGGTTATTCTAGAGCGTTACTGAAGGAGGCAAAGGACAAAGCTGTGAATAGATCAAGGGTAGAACTTCAATAAAGAAAAGTGGAATAATCAGAATCAGACAGAGAATGTATCTGTAACATTTGTTACAGAATATAACAATTGGGCAGGCCAGATAGGTAACATTGTTTATAAGAACTGGCATATTCTGTTGGGTGACACACAGACAGCGAGCAGTAGGAAAGGCACCACGGATCACTTTCAGTAAGATTGCAGCATTAAAGATCACCTGGTTCATAGTCATTTGAAGGAAGTAAAAGAAGAGCAAAGCTCAGATTGGCTGAGATGTAAGCGGTGGGGATGTACAAGTGTCACAACTGCAACATTTGTCGCTGTTATAGTTTAGGGAATACATTCAAGCATCCTAAACAATCTGATTCTAAATTTTGTTTGAGGGATTTTATTAGCTGAAATATCCCTTTGTGATATATGCTTTATGATGCCCCTGTAAAATGCTGTACATTGGCTACACTACAAGGCCTCTTAAAATATGCATACAAGAACATGTAAGAAGCATTATCAACAGGAGGTCAAACACACCTGTCAGGGCTCACTTTCTGCAGCATCATGATCCAAGCCCATTGGGGCTGCAATTCAAAGGAATTGAATGGATACCATCTAGGAAGTATGGGGTGATAGAACTAATGTATTACTGCAGAAAGAGAGGAATGGATATATAGAATGGCCAGTGTGAGACCAGGGGGTTAAATGAACAATGGGACTTAAAGCCATTCCTTAGGAAGAGGTAATGATATCTCTATTATGTTCCTTTGGGTATCTATCTATACATGTTTATTTTGTTAATACTGTACTTCATATGGTGCCCTGAAGAAGAAATGAAAATGATTTTTCCTCTTTTGTCCTACCCTATTTTAAGGAAGTGTTTTTATTTATGACATTTCCAGCACTAAGCAGTTGTTTTTAGTTGATCCCATAATAAGTGGCCCAGGTGGATTTGAAACTGTGGGGTGATCATCACTAAAAATTGCTGCTCTTGCTATCAGTTTGTCCCCCACTAGAATAGGTAACAATTTTCTGATACAGTTAACTGTTTTTGACACCCATTTTGACAGCTGCCTGCATGTTATAAATATAGTATTCATTATTGTATTATTAAGAGCTAAAGTAAAAATTGTTTTTTTCCTTTTCTTTCTCCATTCCTCTTTTAGGAAGCATCTACACTTTTCACAAGCAACATTTTTGTAGATCCCCAGACAAGTGGCCCAGGTGTAATTCAAACCTGTGGGGTGATCACTAAAATTTATTGCAAAATGTTATTGCAATAAGTTATTGCCAGAAGTACTCTCTTCTGAATTGTTTGTTTATGTCTGTTAATGATATCAGTTCCTCTGTATCATTAAGGTTCATCCACCATATTTTGAATTTATAGAAGTTATATAATTATACATATTCAGACTTAAATGATGTTTCTCTATTTCTGCATCTTTAGACATGTAGATGAGCATGTATAACAAATATGTTTCTAACTTCTGTTTTTGTACACTTTACCTATATGATGTTTGTATTTAACTAGTTATATTTATGTGGATTCCCGATAAGGGACCCAGGGTGATTCGAACCTGTGGAGTGATTATTTAAAAAAACAGTTGTGTGTTAGTGTATTCTTTAGCTATGATGTGTGCTTAATATTGATAGTGTTATTATATATACACTAGAAAACTAGATTAGAAAAATAAGTAACAGAAAGTTTTTAAGTATATCCTTTAATTTCCTATGTCACTAATTGATGGTATGGTATCATGTGATGTTCTTGATGTCATCATTTGTGATGTGATATACATATATATATATATATATATGCACCTGAAACTTCTTGTCTGGTAACAATACCCTCTTAGAAGACTTCACTGCCGATGTGCTAGGGGTTGGTTTTCTAGCCCTGGCAGTTAATAAATTTTTGGCGTTTTGCAGTTATTTTGTGTTCTTCTTACTCGGGTGCTTTTACTGTGACTTTTTATTTAGTTGTTGGGGCTACCACGCTAAAGTAATCGGCTCTTCTGTTTTGTATCACAGCAGCTTTGTGGAATTTTGAATGTGACCTCTTGCCTCTGGTGTTGAAACTGATTGTAAAAACTGTGTTACTTCTTGGTTATCTCAATCACTTATCGACCTCATGCACCAACGGGACTGTCTCTGGCACAGTGCCCTTGTTTCAGGGCTGCCCCATGACAAACAATGGTACAGGGAAGCAAGGAACAAATGTACCAATGCCCTTCGACAGGCAACATCACTTTCATTGATGGAATGCCCTCACCTGTTGGGGGTTCTGGGATGTACCATCAAAGAACTAAATGGTAAATCCTTATCCTACCCACCTTCCCAGCTTTTAGTAAATGGGATCATCACCCAGGATATGCTGCAAATTGCCAATACCTTAAATTCCTCTTTCTATGACCTCAGCAGAATGCTCACTCTAAATGTTTTTGACCCTTATCCCTACATGTCCCTCTCCCCGGATGCTGCCTCTCCATCCTGCTAATCCCCCATGTTCAGGTTTTATGTCATATCTCTGAAAGGTCAAGACCTATTTCTCACATGTCCTTGATAAGATCCCCATGGTGGAGACTCCTTAGATCTAAAACCTCCACCCCTCTCTAGCGACACTGTCCTAGTCCCTCCCTCACTAAAAACTCTCAACCGCTTCCTCTGTTAGGGGAATTCCTCCATCTGGAAGTGGGCTGTCATCACCCTCCTAAAGGGTGGTGAATGCACCTCTGCCTCTAACTACCTGCCCATCTACATTTTTCCCCACTCTCCAAGGCCCTTAACAAAATAGTAGTTGACCAGCTCACTGAACATTTATCGAAATATGACCTCCTGTGTCCCAAACAGCATGGGTTCCATGATGGCCACATCACTACCACAGCCCTACCTGAATATACTCCTATACCCACAAGGCCCTGATCAGGGCCACTTAGTTGGGTCAGTCTATATCGACCTAACTAAAGCATTTGATACTGTCCATCATGCCCTTCTCCTTAAATCCCTGACCTCCGTAGGGCTGTCCTCCAATACTATATCCTGGTTTGAGCACTATCTATCTAACAGGTTACAACAGCTCAGAATTAATTCTACCTTCTCTTCCTGCCTCCCAAATCACTCCAGAGTCCCTCAAGGCTCTATCCTGGGTCCTCTTCTATTCAGCCTCCTTCAAAACTCCTTGCCCATGGCTTGTTCTGGTTGGTTTCTTCTTTATGCTGATGATGCAGTCATTTTCTGAGCAACCCCAGCCTCTACACTTGCAGGAAACCCTCCAGAAGTCTTTCGCTGAAGCTGAGGATTGGTTTATAGAGCACATGCTTGTATTAAACTACAAAAACTAAAACAATGATTTTCACGCATTACCAAAACCCCTACAATGGCTCTCCATTCCTTGTCCACACCTCCTAAGGCTCCTCGCTTGAGCAAGTCAACTCTTTTAAATACCTGGGCATCACCCTTGACTCCTCCTTCACCTATCATGTGCATACTGTATCAACCTCCTTTGTTCCACTATCAACTCCAGAATTGGCCACCTTTATCAGCTTAAACACTGTCTGCCCCTGAAGCACTCCGCCTACATTGTCATCCTCGGTCCTCCATGCTGGATTATGGAATTGTGTTCTGTGGCTCAGCAGACAACACCTGCTCTCTGTCGCATCAGGACAGCCCTTAACAAAACCTGTTGCCTGGTGATGGGCTGCAATAGAATGACACAACTTGGACATCTACAGTCACTCAGACTGGCTGAATTTTGAATGTCACCTTAAATATCACACTTCTTTACTAGCCAAGAAAATACAGTGCAAATCCCCCTCCCAGCCTGCAGTGTCTCCTCCAGCTCTCCCTCCCTCAGAGAGTCTCCAGGAGTTCTCAAATGCCCTTTCTTGGTCCCTCACTGCAGGGATGTCCCTGGGTCAAAGAGCCTTTACCACAGAGCCCTCTACTAGCTAAATGTCCTTTCTGCTTGCTTTCTCTGCGTTGCTAAGATTGGCCCTTTTCCAGACTTCACTCAAAGAGTTTTCTAGCCAAAACTCCACCTGTGACTGCCCTAGAATATTTTTCCATATCACACCTACCATCCTCTTTCCACCTCCGTACAACTCTTAGCATGTTCTCTTATCTGATCTATGTTAATATATCAAGTGCACTATACTCTGCATTATAATAATGTCTATGGTTGAACAACTGATTTATTGCTGTATTTCTGTTTGAACCTTACTCTGGGCTGTCTCTGCCCTCTGCTTTTGTAATGTTACTCTGTTATGTTATTTTGTAACATTCCCTGTTATGTTATTTTCTTCCACCATCTCTAATGCAGCATTTTGTATGTTAGTGATGCTCATTTTTTAATGTACCTGGATCATGTTTGCATATCTTGTTAGCTGACAATGAGCCTTTGCAAAAGAGTCTCTGACTCCGAGGGTTGTAATTCTGACTTCTCAGTAAATAAAAGAAATAAATAAATATTCAGTTAATAACTTGGGAAGGAAGGATGCTGTCAGGGACAAAGTGATTAGTTTTGTTACAGCTTTCTCTGTTTATGCGGTGCCATTAGAGATACCAGTCTGGATTCTGAAAAGAGAGCCAAAAATTCTGTAGTTGCAGAAAAACAGCTAGTAGCACTGTGGGGATTTAGTTATGGCATATCCACAAAGAAAATTTCTGCAAAACAGGCAAGTTGTAAAATTCTATAAGTGCTGAAAGTCTGCAACATTTCTTCCATAGCTGCTGAAAATTCACAAGTGTGGATCCGCAGCTGAGGGAAAAGGCCTCAACAGTCACAACAACAGGTGGTCCCACATTAACTGGAGTGGCTACGTTGAAGCATCTGCCACAGATGCAGTGAAAGTTCTCACAGAGACACCAGCAGCCAGTTCCTCAACTGGGACCACTGCAGTACCACTGGTACCAGCAGGGCCATATACTGAGTGGCTGTCTGTAACTGTAACCCATGGCTGTGTCTCCTAGAGTTCTAATGTTGCCTGCATCAGTAGCACTCACTGCAAAACTCTTCTACCAGCTCTGCCTCTACTGCCTGTGGGACTCCTTTATAGGCTACACTGGGTCTAGTGGTTGTGGTTTGTTGCCGTTCGATGAAAGTGTGTGCTTTATTTTGTTGTAACAACTGATACTACTGCACATACACTGGTTTGCTGTTGCTTGGTGCCTAAGCCTCACTCTAATTGTATTTTAATTGTTGGTACACTGTCTTTTACTCAGGAAGAGTTATGTTTTACTCATTGTGAGTGCAGCATGTGTACAACATTTTTCCGCAACTGTGAAAACGCTGACTGAGAATAGCCTTTAAGGGAATATGCCATATTTTCTATAACTTTTTCCCTCAGGAACTTCAAGCAGCTTCACTTTTTCTGCAGTCCATAGTGTATTTTTTCCAGAGCTGCGAGTTGTGTGTCTACCACTAGTGCAATTTTTCTTTTTTCCACAACTGTGGAACTTTTGCAGACTTGCTGATGATTTTGCACCTTCAGAGTGTTTTGAGAATCCAGTCCACCATATATAAGAATTGAGGTATAATCAAAGTGGAGCCAAAACTGAATATGATATCATATAAGGCTCTCAGCTACAAATCTGGTGACATCCAGCTGACCAGACCTGGGTTTGAATCCCACATCTTCCACTTGCATACTGTGTGACCCTGAGCAAGTCACTTAACTTTCCTGTGCTCCCAGGTTGCACCTGTAAAAAGCTTTCAGCTTAGTGTGCTACTCCTGGTTAAACAACTAAACAAAAAACTGCCATGCATGTCTTACAGAAGAGCAAGAAGTATTAAAGATACCATGGTACACAGTGTGCAGTTATGAACAGTGACTAGGAGTTTTTTCACCCTCAATCCAGTCTGCAAACCATGCCTTAGATGTAAGGATTACAATGTACTCTCCAAAACACAAACTTGCTTTCCCCAAATGAGGGTCAGGAATATATATTGAGCTTGATAATGTGTGACACTTATAATGTCATATATCTGGCAGTTTGCAGCTGTGGTGTTTTCTATGTTGGTAGAACCAATGTACAAATCAAGAGCGTGCTGGGGAACATGTAAGGGCAATTATTATTAAAAATAAGAAATATGCACTAGCAGTACATGTCTTACAAGGGAGAGAGGAAATGCATAAACCCATATTCGTTGGAATTGAGCAGGTAACCTTAGACCTAGACAAGGAGCTATGGAAACATTATTAGCCAGAAGAGGCATACTGGATTTACAATTTGTGCACTAGAATGGCTGGGACTGAATGATCAAATTGAACTGGCCAGACTCATGTAAATACCCTCTGTTGTTACATCATTGGACGTAGTAAATGCTGATAGCTAAATCTCCGCCCCCACACACACACACTATTTATAGATAAGGAAACAAAAGCCCCTATTAGAATAACTTGGGGATATACAGTATATCAGTTTTAAAATGGAAATATTTGTCTGGAAAAGTGCTTCTAGAATGAATTTTATCTGGCTGTTGGTGACTCATTTAAAATGCAGTTTATTGGTTACAGTTAGTAGCTTGGATAAGGTATAGTGCTTGTCTGTGTAATTTCAGAGCCATTATTTAATAAATTACATGGTTACTGTAAAAGTATCAAATAAGAGATAACATACCTAATTTGAACTGCGTCTGCAGCATAAATAATCTGATGCAGTGAGCCACAAACAGCCAGGGTGGTATTGCTGTATCTATTGTGTATTGATTGATTGCACTAAGGTTGGGGTATTTTCACTTTTCAAAACATGTTTTAACTTACGTATTGTATATATAAATAGGAATAATAGGGATGTGAACCAGTTTGACAAAGCACTTTGAGTCCAGACAGTTGCTGTTCGAGGGTGGCCTAATTGGCCTATACCAGCTTGCTGTATACCGTACTTCTGAGTAATCTGATTAAATTTTGGCAACTCACTGGAACTTGTGTGTCTGATGAACTTCATTGCTTCATGGAGTGCTGAGTCCTCATATTTTTGAGGTCTGCTTATGAGACTTACAAGCACCACTGCTGAAGTGAGTGAGCTCTCTGTGTCAAGTAATATACATTACACGGAAAAATAAAGTACAAGTAATATACATTACAAGGAAAAATAAATTACAAGTAATATACATTACAAGGAAAATAAAGTACAAGTAACATACATTACAAGGAGAAATAAAGTACAAGTAATATACATTACAAGGAAACATAAAGTACAAGTAATACACATTACAACAAAAAAGTAACATACATTACAAAGAAAAATAAAGTACAAGTAACATACATTACCAGGAAAAATAAAGTACAAGTAACATACATTACAAGGAAAAATAAAGTACAAGTAACATACATTACAAGGAAAAATAAAGTACAAGTAATATACATTTCAAGGAGAAATAAAGTACAAGTAATATACATTTCAAGGAAAAATACAAGTAATATACATTAGAAGGAAAAATAAAGTACAAGTAACATACATTACAAGGAAAAATAAAGTACAAGTATATACATTACAAGGAAAAATAAAGTACAAGTAATATACATTACAAGGAAAATAAAGTACAAGTAAACATACATTACAAGGAAAAAGTACAAGTAACAATACATTGCAAATAAAATATAATGCAAGTAAATACTATAAAAGAGAAAATAAAGCACACATAATATACACTGCAAAGAGAAATAAAGTACAGGTAATATACATTTCAAGGAAAAATAAAAGAATATGCATTGCAAAAAGTACAAGTAATACATATTTCAAGGAAAATATAGTACAAGCAATGTACTGGACAAGGAACATGAACTGCAAAAAATATGAAATAAAGTGCAAGTAATATACCATACAATGAAAAATAAATACAAATACCTTGCAAGGAAATACAACACATAAAATAAACATTGTAAAACTAAAGACTAAATAATACACATTGCAAAGAATATATATTACAAATAATACATGTTGCAATTAAAACTAAAGTGACAGTAGTCAACACAATTGTGAGGTTGGTGCAAGTGCAAAGTATGTGTAGCCTATACAGAGAACAGCTACAAAACAATAATGGAGGCAAGCATGACTATATTTATAAATAATGTGAGTGGCTTCTTTAAGGGATCAGTTTGAACCAAGTGCCCCACACTCAGTTGTGGGCTGGTCCCAATGTGCATTTTGTTTGTCAAAATGTTTGGCTTACTTTCTTTTTACTTTAGCACAATAGATCACATCAGACTAATTTTGTTTAGTTCTATGCTGACATCCTCTGTTGCTACAAATTCCAGAATCCCTGCAGCTGACATCAGTGCTGTTGGCAGGAGTGGGGATTCAATAGCCTACAGTGCATGTTAGAGTTTATATAAATTCTGACCCTTTGTTTACTGGTCCTGTTGACCTCCCTGAGCTAAGAACAGTCACAGAGATTGTAAGTAGCCCCTGGCAATACACAGACCTGGAAAAAATCTCACTCAGAGATTATAAAAGCTGTAACATGCACTGCAGGCATTTGAATTTCAAATTCCTGCTTGCTGCTCTGATATCAGCTGCAGGAATTCTGGGATTTGTAGTAACAGAAGATGTCAGCTTAGAACTAAGAAATATTAGTCCTATACGATCTACTATATTACAGTAAATGGAAGTAAACCAGAATGCTGTTACACACAAAGTGCACACTGGGACCAGCTCCACATTCAAGTTTGAGGGCCCTTTGTGCTGACTGTTCCCTTTAAGGAGATGAAAGAAAGAAAAAGGAAAGGAGGGGAAACAGGAAAAAAGAAACAGATAAGGCAGAGAGGTGAGGTTCTAGGGACAAGAGCAGAAACTGAAGGAGAGGTTAGGGAGGAGAGGTTTAAACATGAGGGAAGAAGAGGATGAGGACGAGAAGCAAAAGACTGCAGGTTGTGTTCCAATTGGTGTGTACAGTAGAAGGAAAAGACAGTCTGTTCAGCAAAGGTTTAATTAAGGGGCCCTAGAGAAGCAGCAGAAGTCTAGTGCATGAGAGAGTTGAGCCAAAAATGATACTAGTCCCTATACTGTGATACACAGTACTTCTGTGAGCTCAGCTGGGACTGTTTAACACTTTATGAAAGACAGTGAAATAAGTGCTGCATTATCAGAGACAGTTTCAAAACCAATATTAGGAAGAAAGTAAACATGAAAAAAGTATTATTGTCCATATAAGCAGGTGGAAATAATTTGATGGAAAAGAAACAGAAAAAATAATAGCTAAAAAGACATAATGTCCAGATAGAAATATTTTATGAGAACTCTAGAACAAATACTCATGAAAAGGGTGAAAATTTCCATATGTTAATTATATCTATCTATCTATCTATCTATCTATCTATCTATCTATCTATCTATCTATCTATCTATCTATCTATCTCATTCATCTATCTATCTATCCATCCATCCATCTATCTACCTATCTATCTATATTTGATGTGCTTCTAGCGGAATGAGATAATGAGATAATGCTTGTGTATACGATTTTTTGTGGCTTTCTGCCTCTTTCCATGAGATATACCACCCTGTCGGGCACGACACAAGGAACCCTAGAGGAGGGGTTCCCCTTACAGGTGCAGGGAATGAATGCATTGGCTAAAGGTAGATTAGGAAAAGTCCACAGGGAATAGAAAGATGAACCACTGGAGGAGGAGGTGGATGGTGGGCAACAAAAAAAATGGCACAGCCCAGGATGTTGAGACCTATTAAGCTCAATGGGGAGTGACGTTATTGTTCACGATTGAACCTTGGCATAAAGCCCTCCCATTCGACGTGCTTATACAACTGAATGAGGTAATCAGATGATACTTGTGTGAACAATTTGCTTTGTGGTTTTCCGCCTCTGTTTCTGTGGGTTATACCACCCTATAGGGTATGACGCAAGGAACCATAGAGGAAGTTTCCCCCCCTACAGGTGCCGGGAATGAATGCATCAGCTGAAGGTAGGTTAGGAAGAAGTCCAAAAGAATACCCAAGATGTAAAGCTTCAAGAGGTGAGATGATGAATGAATTCTGTGAAGAGAAGAGCTAACTTCCTAAACAGAGAAGGGAAAGTTGGGACACCATCTGCCTCCATCCAACAGCAGAACCTAACTAACTAACTAACAGAAGAAAGCATTAACTCTAACTAATATTGTGACCATTGGCACAGAGGAGAGGAAAATCTCCTTTGAAGAGGAGAAAACCTCAGAAGATTCAAGGCCCAGGGTCACCTTCCCTCCAGGCTTACGACGCTTGATTTGAGGACATATGTTGGTAAAGAGAATGGTTCATAGATGAGAGATATAAGTAGGAAGGATGATGATGGGTATGGAAAACTCCAAAGAATCACAGATTAAATAAGGAACATGAAGTAGCAGGGACCCAAGGAGGGTATGCTCGAGTATTCAATGAGAGATAGTAGATCAGAGGGGCAAGGATGGGAGGAGTAAATCCATGTATGAGTCAGAGGAGCAAGGGAGTATTCAGGATGTGCTCATCAGGAGATTCCAGATGTGCTGATGAGGAGACAGGATGATAATGCAGACTGGCTTGAGTGATGCACTTGATTGAGTGACACGAAGAGCAGACACTGAGGTTGAAGAGGCATGCTTGATTATGTGATGTAAACGATTGAGACCCTGAGGTTGTAGTCAATGAGATAGTATGGAATACGGTGATAGGAATGTTCAAGTAAGTGAGGTAAATAGATAAACATTGAGGTAATGCTGAGTGAATGATGACTGGATTTATGAACTCGATATGACTGGAGTTATGAACTCGATACATGCAGCAGGATGGCCGTGTTGATATGTGGCATAGGAGTTATGGTAGGTACACCCAAAAAAGAAATATCGATAGCGGCTATGCGAAATGGAGTGAATCCTGAAGAGTCAGTACTGAATTGAAAGAAGAGGAGATGGGAATAAACTTGAAAAGAACTTGAACGAAGGTATCATGTTCTATGGAGCGATATGAACAATGATGCTCCTCGAAAGGAGGCAGACTCGAGGCCAAGAAGGTGCATCAGGAACCAGACGGTATGTGGACCAGAAGCTCAGGAAGGCAATCAATGGGAGTCAAATCAGATGATGTACAATGAGGAGGGAAACCATGAGTGGAAAGAATCCACGCCTGCCAGGATGAGAATAAGTAGGCTGAGGAAGGTAACATAGGAACGGTGATGAGGTACAATGATGTATTGACGCCATGAAGGCAAATACTTGAAAACCGAGGTATGAAAGGACAAAGGATGGTATGGACGCCAATAGGGAGCATATGACCCAGCTGGTACAGGATGAGAACTGCAGTAGGGCGTAGTCAGATTAGGTGGCATATGAGCCATGACAGGTATGCCCAAAAGAAATATTGATAGCAGGCCTAGGAGGAACTGCAGGAGGAATCGAGTGAGCAAGACAGAAGTCGCTAGAGACAGTCAAATGCAGAGGACAGCAGAACAAGCAGGGGCAAGTTAGTGTGTTTGTCTGAGTAGCTGAAGTGAATGGTTATCCCAGCAGTTATCTAGGTGTAAATCTCAGGTGGCTGAAGGGGATTGTTAGCTGTGCAATTTAATTACATATAGAAATATCTAGTAAGTAGGGGGAGCGGCTTATCTAGAAGGAAGTTAGATTTAAGCACTGCCTTAGGAAATATTCTGCCGAGGCTTTGGCAGAGAACACCAGGAGGAAGGAGTGCTTTGTGAATGGACTTCTACTGAGACTATAGAAGTAGAACTCTTGTACTTGAACCTTCAATTTAGGTAACAAACAAACAAACAAAAAAGTTAGAGTGTTTGTCTGAGTTAGCTGAAGTGAATGGTTATCCTGAAGCAGTTATCTAGGTGTAAACTTCAGGTATTGAAGGGGATTGTTAGCTGTGCAATTTAATTACATGTAGAAAGATCTAGTAAGTAGGGGAGTGGCTTAGCTAGAAGAAAGCTAGATTTAAACACTGTCTTAGAAAGATTTTGCAGAGGCTTGGCAGAGAACACCAGGAGGAAGGAGTGCTCTGTGACTGACTTTTACAGGGACTATATTGCCCTTCCACACAAAGCTAGTTCTACTTTATAGGCAACAGGATTTGACTGATAACAGGAACTTCCTGTTTGGAGGCAGGAAGTGAGTGATCACAGAGCCACCAAAGACTCGCCATCTTAGAAGGGCAAGAGTAGCTCATCTGACCCTCTAGCTGCTGGAGGTCTGCCTCTGAGCAAGTAAGGATTCTACTGAGAAATACAGGATCTTTTTTGTCTCAGAACAGGATGATCAGGAGCTTAAAGAGCACAGAGGCGTAAGTAAGTAGAGAGAGAAGAAAAGAAACCAGTGGAAAGAGTAAGGATTCCAAACAACAGTGAAGGGCCAGAAATAAGACATGATGGGAGTGGTGCAGTGCAGTGGCTGTGGAGCAGCAGTCTTCCAGGAGATGTTCTGGAGGATGTGTTGCCTCATCTGCAGGCAACTCTCTGGACTGAGGAGGAGGTTGCTCATGTCCAAGCTGAGTTGGCCAGGGTTTGTGGACCTCCTCTTCCATCCAGGGACCACCAGGGCCTCAGCCGCTGCTCAGAGGTTGCTAAGAAAGAGAAGTGGTTGGACCATAGTGGACTCAGGGAGGGTGCGAGTGGTGAGAACAGAGGTTCATCCCTCCAGTTATACCTTCCACGATTCCTTTGCCATTTCTGGAAAAGTGTGGTTCCTCTATGGAGGCACCTGCAGTGGAGACCAAGGAGGATGCTGGAAACTCCACAAAGGAGACCCACAGGAGGGTGGCATGGGACCACAGGGAAGGAAACAACTCCTGGTGGGGACCCATTGTTAGGATGGTAGAACTGGGGAGGAAGGGAGAGAGAGTAAGGTGCCTGCCTGGCACCATGGCTTGAGGGACAGGAGTGAATCCTCAGGATCACCGGAGCAGCTGCACAGGATAGGAGCTGGATGTCATTGTCCACCTAGAGACAAATGACTTGGCTAAGAAGGGGTCAGAGCAGTGCAGTAAGAGTTTTGGAATTGGGGAGGGCCTTAGACAAGTGGCAAGACACGGAAACCTTCTCGGAGGTGCTGCTGTCTGCGTGGCGTAGGAGAGGCTAGGGTGCTCCACCACCATGGGATTCAGTAAGCAGTTGAAAACTGGTGCAGAGCTCAGGAATTTGGCTTCAATTGGGACTGGGGGTCCACCTGGAGTGATGCAAGCTTATACTGGCATGATGGGCTGCATCTGTCCAGGAGGGGAACCAGGATCCTAGATGATAGTTTAAATGCTTCATCATCAAACATTTAAACTAGCCAATGGGGAGGCATTGGAAAAGAGCGGTGAAATCCTAGCCCCAAAAAGTCACGTTAGTAAGTGTGGTAGACACCAAGATAGAGATGTTAATAGGGAGAAGGGCAGGCATAAATGGAGAAAGCGCAAAGGCAAGAAGGACAGGTTTGGGGCAAAAGGGTAAGGCCATCAGGAAATGGAGGGTAATGAGTACCATGCCAGTAGTCTGTGCAACAAGCTCCTGAACTGGTGGCCTTGATGGAAGAGGGATGCCTGGATATCGTAGTAGTCACAGAAACATGGTACACAGAGAACCATGACTGGATGTTAACATACCAGGGTACATAACCTACAGGAGAGACAGGGAGGGAGAAGAAGGGAAGGACTAGCTCTCTATGTAAAGGAAGGATAAAACAACTGAACAAAAGAGTAAACAGGGAGAGAGGAGGCACTGTGGGTCACCTTAGAGACTGGATATGGCACTCACAATCCCGACAGGGTTGTGTACAGACCCTCATGTCAGGGGAGGGGATGGACAAAGATATGATAGAAGGCATTCTTAGAATGCCAGAGAAAGGGAGATACTGGTGATGGGAGACCTGAATATGTCAGATGTTAACTGGAGCACATTTGCTGCAGCCACATCCAAGAACAGGGCACTTTCAATGCCCTACAGGTGGCATGCCTCAGACAGCTAGTTTTGGAACCCACTGTGGAGGGAGCAATCTTAGACCTCATATTCTCAAATGGGACAGTGAGAGGATCTCAGACCTAGAAGTGGGTTGCCATCTTGGTACAAGTGACCATCAAACAGTGTGGTTCACGCTTAAACTCAGCTTAGAGTCAAGCCATACAAAAGTGAGGGTACCGGACTTCAGGAGGGCTGACTTTGGCAAGATGGGAGAGCACCTAGAAAAGCACTAGTGAACAGGCTAGAAGGAGGCGTGGAGCAACAATGGGAAACATCAAAACTGCCATTACAGAGGCAACAAGCTTTGTGAAGCAAATAAACAGATCAAATGAAATAAAAGCCACTATAGTTCTCAAAAGAGGTGGTGGGGAAAGTCAGGGAGAAAAGATAGCATTCAAGAAGTATAAGGAAACACAGAAGGAGCAGGACAGAGAGCTGTACCAGTTAAGGCAGAAGGAAGCAGGGAGGGAAGTCAGAATAGCAAAGGCCCAAACTGAGGAAAAGATGGACAACTCGGTTAAGAAAGGGTATAAAACCTTTTATAGGTACACATCAGGGAGCATTGAAAGACAAAGGAGGGATAGTGAAGCTGAATAGAATGGACGGTGGGTGTGGGAGAGGGACAGTGAAAAAAGCAGGGATACTGAATTAATATTTCTGCTCAGTATTCACAAAAAAGGAGGGGAGGTGCCTAATTCAATTAACAGAAGCACTCTTGATAGGGGTCGATCCCAGTCCTTTTCACAGAAGAAAGGGTTCTGAATGAACTCCTAAAACTGAAGGTGGACAAAGCAATGGGGTTTGATGGAATTCCTCCCAGAATTCTAAAAGAATTAAGGGAGAATTAGTGAAACCACTGACTACCCTTTTAACAAATCATGGGAGGATGGTAGTACCTGAGGACTGAAGGAAAGCAGATGTGATTCCCCTTCACAAAAGTGGGATTTAGAAAGAGCAGGAAACTGCAGGCCTGTCAGTGTGACCTCTGTGGTAGGGAAAGTGATGGAATCACTTCTGTAGGAAAGAATTGTTGAGTACCTAGACACCAGTGGGGCACAGGACCCAAGGCAGCATGGATTCACAGGAGGAAGGTCATGTCAGACGAATCTAATTGATTTCTTTGATTGGGTGACCAAAGTATTAAACCAGGGAGGGCTGTGGACATGGCCTACCTAGACTTTAGCAAGGCATTTGACACAGTCCCACACAAAGATTAATAGTCAATTTAACCAGCCTGGGAGTGGGTTCCAGGGTGGTAGCCTGGGTAAAGCATTGGCTGGGCAACAGGAACACAGGAAGGTAATTGTAAATGGAGTCTACTCTGAAGAAAGAGGGTTACTAGTGGTACTGCAGGGTTCAGTACTGGGTCCAGTCCTTTTCATGTCTTTATAAGTGACATTGCAGAGGGACTGGAAGGAAAAGCATGCCTCTTTGCAGATGACACAAAGATCTGCAACAGAATTGATACAAGGAGGCATGGAAAGAATGAGAAGGGACTTGGCAAGGTTGGAGGAATGGTCAGAAGTATGCCAGCTTGATTCAATGCAAAGAAGTAGCAAATAATGCACCTAGGAAACAAAACCCAGGGTAGATTATACAATGGGGGTAGTAACAGCAACAAAAAGGAAAGGGACCTGGGGGTAATCATATCAGATGACCTTAAGTTAACAAGCAATGTGAGAAGGCAGTAGGGAGGGCGGGGTATACTGGGATGCATAGGAAGAGGCATCAACAGCAGAAAACAGGAAGTTGTTATCCCTCTGTACAGACAGTTGGTGAGACCCCATCTGGAGTACTGTGTCCAGTTCTGGAGACCCCATCTCTGCAGGGACATAGACAGAATAGAGGAAGTGCAGAGGAGGGCAACTAAAATGGTGCAGGGCCTGCAAGAGAAGCTATAAGAGGAGAGACTAAAGGAGCTCCATATATATACCCTTGAGGAAAGGAGGAAGAGGTGGACATGACAGAAACTTTTAGTACCTCAGTGGAATCAGCAAAGTCCAAAAGGGTAGCATCTTTCAGAAAAAGAGACGTGCAAGAACAAGGGAACACAATTTAAAGATGAGGGAGTGGTTCAGGGGCAATGAGGAAGTATTTCTTCACAGAGAGGGTGGTGGATGTATGGAACAGCCTTCCTGAGGAGGTTGTGGGGTCTAAAACTGTGGGAGAATTCAAGAATACATGGGACAGACATAAAAGCAATTATTTTGGGAAGTAGGAAGAAATAGGCTGTTGGTTAACTAGGATCTGCAGCTTTATCCCGTAGGAAGGAAATGGGTAGACTAGGTGGGCCAAGTGGTCCTTATTCGTCACAAAAGTCTATGTTTCTATGTACAAGCAAGAAAAATAGGAAATGGTGAGGTATGAAGACGGAGGGAGTCCTGGAGGACTGGAAGTGGACCCTGAGACCAGGAAGACGATGATGGAGGAAGCCGCGACAGAGCATTAGACCAAGAAGTAGGGAGAGCACCTACCAGAGGGAGGGACGTGCTGGGTACAGGAGCAGAGCACTTTGAGCAGGGAATCTTGTGGAGGACTCTGGGCCTGGCCAAGAACAAGTGGGCACCCAGAGAAGCTTCAGAAGCCCCCAGGTTATGCAAAACAAGATGGAACACATAAGCCAATTACATGAATGAAAATTACATTGTAGGAGTAGCACCAGGAGAAGCAGCAGGACCCCCCAGCAGAAATGACCTTTAAATAGTATATACTATATACTAGGTTAAAGAAATTCCAGTGAATAGAGCAGGTTCTGAAGTGCAACAATGGAGATACCAAGCTAAAACAAACCTTTCACCGACGAACTGTTACGACTTTTATGGTGAGCAATCTGGAAAAAACATGATGCGTATGGGATTCATAAAGGTATGACATTTACTGGGAATGCACAGTGTGTGATTCGAGTCTCAGTGCTTGTCAGTTTGTTGGATCAGATCTGACCGAGAAACAGAGGAATGTACACTTGAGATTAAACCATTATCCCCAGTCCGTTGTATAGCGATCTATATGCCTTAGAGTAGGCTCTTCAGAGAGAGAAAGACAGGTGCTCAATGAGGACTGCGACTCATGAAAGAAACAGTGGGCCACAAAGAAGCAGCCAGATGAAAAGGAGCCTAATTGTAGTTAGAGGCACGGGCAAAGCCCCGAGTACACCAGGAAGCCTGAGAGGCAGAGGAGAAGACAGAAAACAGCAGCTGAGCACTCTAGGGAAAGACAGCAACTGAGAATGCCAAGGTACAAAACATGAGGTTGGGGGAGATGAGACACCAGCCGAGAAAGCGCTGGCAGGAGCAGGGGAAAACAGAATGGGGAGAGCGAGGTGTGGTAGGAGCAGAGCAGTTGGATGAGCTGCAAGGAAATGGAACGAGCTGGCAGCCAGAGGCGCCTGCAAAATGCGGTGACAGGAAAGAGGCAAAAGATACTAGAAAATAGGCAGGAGGAGCAGTGCCTGCCGCAACGAAAAAGAATCCTGGCAAAACCCAGGATGTTGAGACCTTTGAGTTTGATGGGGAGTGATGTTGTTGTTGTTCTGCTCTATGGAACCTCAGGCTTAAAGCTCTCCAAACATATATATATATACATATATATATATATATATATACTGTATATATATCTGTGCATGTGATGCTTTACAAAAAACTTCATTAGTGCTTCCAGTTGGGTACTTTACACCGATAGTGTGGAAATTCCACGTTAAGGTTACCACTCATCATTCTCACTCCTCCACATACTCAACAGGCATCTAGTGTGCATTAATCATTGGCCCAACTCTCACCCATTCCATATGTAAAGAACCTATAGTGGTGCAGTATAGGAGAAAGGAGAGAGTTAGACATGATGATCCCAACACACACCCCGATGCCTGCTGGTGTGTGGGGGTGGAGAGGTTTGCGGGCTGGTAACCCCAATGTGGAATTTCCACACTATTGTCAGGTTTGGAAAGAACCCTAACTGATGCATTAATGAAGTTTTGCAACGAAATTTGCTTCCTTTTTTTAAAGTGTAATATAATAGTAAATTGTATGTGTTGGTGGGAGTGTGTGCCTGACCAAGCTGCCCATTTGTGCATAATGATATGTTTGTGTGGGAGCATGGGCCCTGCATGCCCTCTTACAGTAAGATGGAGCTATACAGCAGCTCTATAAGGCAAGCAGCCTTTGTAACAGTAATGTGCCCATATCTCAGGAACCGTGAGTAGATAGTAAAAAAATTCAAGTGCTGTTGTACACCTGAGAGTGAGTAGTTTTCGCAACTTAATCAACTGAATCCATATCTCACATCATTTCTGAGATATGGTCCCTGAAAAGCACTTGTGACCATTAACACTGAGAGCATAATAGTGGCCTGCACACATGAAAATGAGCAATTGGAACACTAATTCAAGTAAATATCTCGAGGAACTGTACAAGCTAGAAAAAAAATTAAAATGTCATAGGTTTCATGGCTTTCCAGCCTACTTCTATACTTAATCTGCCATTAGTGGGGACTAAGATGTTTTGTGACAAAGTCCATATCTCAAACAGTTTTCGAGATGCGAGCCCTGAAAGACGGACGGTGCCACAATATTATCCTATGGGAAAATTTCTGAACTTTGGAATGCTGTAACTATGGGCCTGTTCCATGTTTCCATAACAAAGCACCAAAAGGCACACCTGTAGGGATAGGGATTTCCACCCTGAAAAGTTCAGGTCTGTAGCAAAATTCACGTTGCCACATTGAAGTGACATAGAAAAATAAACACCACAATCTTATCCTATGGAGAAATTTCTGAACTTCAGAATCGTTAACGATGAGCCTGTTCAATATTTCCACGTCAAACCACCAAAAGGCACATCTCTGGGACAAGGGCTTGCCACCCTGAAAATTTTATGGCAATATCACAATCCAGCTTGCCACAATCAAGTGACAAAAGAAACAGCATTTACCAAACTTTGATCATGCAGTGTTAGCACAATCACATTTATGTTTGCGCAGTTCTTCTATCTCTACAATGGAAATGTTAGCACGTGCAAAAAAATGTTAGCGTGGTTACTTTTTGGATGTAGCGTGATTGCTTGCACGCAAACACAAATGTTTGCCGATCAAAAAATAGAAAAATTTCAAAACATATTTCTGGACTAGCTGGCACAAACTAATACCGGGGCATGTTCCTGGGCCCAATTAGGTAAAACCAGTAGCTGGTGTGTTCTAAATGCAGTATTTTTGAGTTATAGCATTTTTCTCTCTTGCTGACTGAAAACAAGATGGCGGCAGCACAACATTATTTTTGGGCAAGATCGATCAAAATGTGATTGCAATTGTTTTCACAGTGCACATATAAATTTTTCCATAGGCTATAATGGGACATAAAATGCAATAACTTTTGACTGAAGCAGTATTTTTCACCAGATCATCAAAAGGCACTAGTGCAGGCCAGGACACATGTAGCCAACTGAATTTGAACCCATTCAGATGCATTCGCCAGTGCATTATGGGTGGACAAAAATTTGCAACATTGGGGAAAATGAACTTTTGAGTGTGCTACAGTTCCACAACTGTACATCCTACCAGCACAAGAATTTCCAGATCTGGAGAGCTATGATAAATCTTTATACATTCCAAATTGCATGCAAATTGGACAAACAGTTCAAAAGTTATTAAAGTGCAAAATTTGAGGTTTAACATAGAAACGGTTATGCAACCATAACTATAGTGGCACTGCCGTGCCACTATAATATATATAGGGATATGTAATGGAAGCAGTGTGATGAATGATTCTCAGCATAAGAAGTTTGACCTCGGTAACCTCAGCATGGCATAAGCCAATGAGTGAGGTGTCCGAGGTCAAACTGCTTGAGTGCAGATAAATCATTTATTACACAAGGTTTCCACTGCATATCTGTTTATGCAATTCTTTGTTTTTGCTTTTGTAGGGGTATTTGTTAGTCAAAAGTGAATAAAATTTTATTTTGTGTCATTTTTGCTGATTATAGAAAATCTAAAAGGAATCTAGAAATGAAACACCTCTCATTTTGTAGATATCTTTATGTTGAACAACTTTTGTGCTCAAAGTACCAGACTGTCTTTTTTTGTTTTAAATTAGTTGTATTTATTTGATGAAAAAGTGCACAAAAATGGAATTTTCTGCTTTTTTGTTAATTCTGAAAAACTAAAAGTATCTATAAATGAAACACCACTAATTTTGTAGATATTTCTGTGCTGGATAAACTTTGTGCTCACAGTACCATGCTGTCATTTTCATTTTAAAGTCATTCGCATTTGAATATGGTTAATACTGCTACCGAGGCCGAACATTCCAATGACATAAGCACTGTATAGATAAATGGCTGATGACGTAAGCACTGTGTGGATAAATGGCTGATAACATAAGCACAGTGTACATAAATGAAATTTATGTACACATTACTCAGATAAATGGATTTATCACACTCTGTTTATCTCTATCCCATTGCAAAAATATAGATACATATACATATATATATATATATATATATATATACACACACAGAAAAAATTACTCACCTTAGTAATGTTGTTTCTTCTAATGGAGTCTTGCTATATTATGACATATGCAGTTTAACCCAGCCTTGAACTGCTCCGGAGGTGAAAGAGTTAAGTTTCCATGCCAGGCATGGAATCTTGAGCTAAGCTCGGGTGAAAACTCTGTCTGTTGTTCTTCAAACTCAAACTGTCAAATCTTTACGAGCAAAACTCACTAAGGTTCTGTGTGGAAGCTGTAAACCTACACTAGCCAACTGGCTACTAAATACTAACACATTTTTGGTCCCAAAACCAAGACTCAAGTCAGGGGATCCAAAAATGAAAACACACAGCAAGCACCCCAGAAAAGACGGGTGAAGAAAACAAAATGGACAACTACTACGCCAACAGAGCACTGCCCACCCACATCCCAAAAACAAAACAGAGGTTCTGAGAGGGCAGGCAAGGAGGTTATAATATAGCAAGACTCCATTAGAAGAAACAACATTACTAAGGTGAGTAATTTTTCTTCAAACAACATGAAGTCTTGCTATATTATGACATATGCAACTCACACAGCAGTACCTCCATGGAGGAGGGCAGAACCTACTTAGGAAATAGGCTCTGAAGCACAGCTGTAAAGAAACCGAGCATCACTCCTAGCCTGGATGTCCAGGGAGTAATGCTTTGTGAAAGTGTGAACTGTTTTCCAGGTAGC
Source organism: Neoceratodus forsteri (assembly GCA_016271365.2). NCBI lineage: Eukaryota > Metazoa > Chordata > Ceratodontiformes > Ceratodontidae > Neoceratodus > Neoceratodus forsteri. Next base: position 140,199,268 of record CM057449.1, on the reverse strand, counting down.
TGCTTGACATATCTCTATGATAGGATGTCCCTGGCAGCAGCCAGGGACGCAGCTGTACCTCTGGTAGAGTGAGCCTTCAGGTCTGAGGGAGGAACCTTACCAGTTTTTGATAACAAAATTGGATACAGAGACAATCCACCTGGCAATGGATCTTTTAGTGACAGGTTTCCTCTTGCCCACCTCACCATAAGTGAGGAACAGTTGGAGGAGTCAAACCTGTGACCCTTGGTACGCTCTATGTAGTAGCTAAGGGCTCTTTGACATCTAAACTGTGCAATCTCCTCTCACCAGAGGAGGAATGGTCAGTGAAGTACACAGGAGAGACATAGATTGATTCAGGTGAAAGTCCGAGACCACTTTAGAAAGAACTTTCTATTAGTCCTTAGGACCACTTTATCCCTATGAAAGGAGATAAAATCAGGCTCCACTGACAAAGCTTGTAGTTCACTTATGCTCTAGCAGAAGTGATGGCTACCAAAAACACAGTCTTCCAAGTCAAGTACTTAAGCTCTGCTGAAGACAAGGGTTCAAAGGAGGTTTCATAAGCTGGGCAATGCAAACATTAAGATCCCAGGCAGGGGCAGGGTCCCTGAATGGAGGGTTGGTGTGAAGCAACCCCTTGAAAAATTTGGAGAATACGGATGAGCTGAAAGAAAGAGGGTTTACCCGCTGATAAGAAAGCAGACACGGCTGCCAGTGCACTTTTAGGGTAGCTGGTCTCAGCCCCAAAGAATTTAAGTGTACCATATAATCCAGAACTGTGGGCAAGCTGGCAGACTCTGAGGAAATACTCTTGCCAGAGCACCATATGGAAAACCTCTTCCATTTGGAATTATAAAGTAGCCCTGGTGGAAGGCTTCCTAGAAGTCTTCAAAATATCGATGCACGCCCTGAGAAAGGTGTAAGTCAGCAAACTCTAACTCTTCAAGAGCCAGGCCTTGAGATTGAGAGATTTGAGATTCTGGTACCAAACTCTCCCTGGGCACAGGTTAACAGATTGTGATTCCTGGGAAGACACAGGGAAGGTGGACTGCTAGGGACAAAGAAGTGGATACCAGGGCTGTCTGGCCCAATCTGGGGCAATCAGGATCATCTTGCAGTTGAGATCTGATTTTGACTAGCACTTTGAACAGGAGAGGGAAGGGGGAAAAGCATAGAGAAACTTCCCTTCCCAGTTGAGAAGGAAGGCATCCAGAGGGACTGAGCCCAACACTGGGGCCTGCAAAAAAATAGGAAGTTGGTGATTGTCTGGGGCTGCAAAAAGATCTATCTGAGTGCCCCACCTGGCAAACACTACCTCCAGGATTAGGGGATCCAGAGACCATTCATGATGGCCCTGGGAAATCCTGCTGAGAGCATCTGCCAGGACATTGTCTTTGCCTGGGAGATGAACTGCCAAAGGGAGGTGTTCAGGAATAAGCCAAAGACCACAACTTCATTGCCTCGGTGCACAAGGCCGTGAGACCGAGTGCCCCCTTGCTTGTTGATGTACCACATTGTAGTGGTGTTGTCTGTTCTGACTTGTACCACTTTGTTCTGAACAGATGTGGAAAAACTTGAAGTGCTAGAAAACTGCTCTGAGCTCCAACAGATTGATGTGGAGCACAGATTCCTCAGGGGACCACAATCCCTGGAGTGGTGAGGTTGCTCATGTGAGCTCCCACCCCAAGAGGGATGCATCTGTAGTAAGGGTCAAGGAGTGAGACTGAGGGATGAAGGGAACCCTTGTCTCAGGATTGCTCTGATCCTGCCACCACTGTAGGGCCTGGATCAGGTCTGAGTTACTAGGATCAGTTTGGTAAGAGGGTCTCCTTTGAGACCAGAATGCTCTCAAATGGAACTGTATGTCACTCATCTGAAATCTTGCTCCCTGCACTACTGCTGTGGAAGCAGCCATGTGCCCTAGGAGCTGCAGAAAGTGCCTCACTGGTCAAGAGACCTGCAGAGTGAAGAAGGAGGCCAGAGCAACCAGGGTCTTTGCTCTTTCTAGAGGAAGGAAGGCTCTGGCCTGAAGTGTGTTCAGCTCTGCGCCTATGAAGGTGAGTAGCTGAGGCTCTAGAACTGACTTTGGAAGATTTAGAAGGAAACCTAGAGATGTGAGCAGCTGCTGGGACTTGAAGGTGTAATTTGACTTGTTCTGGGGACTGGCCTACTATGACCCAGTCGTCCAGGTAAGGAAAGATGGCAATCTTCTGCCTTCTTAAATGAGCACAACTGCTACTGCCAGGCATTTTGTGAATACCCTTGGGGCAGAAGTGAGACCAAAGGGCATTGCTCTGAACTGGTAATGGCCTGAGGGCAGTTCGAATCTGAGGTACTTCCGTGGGGGCTTCTGATGAGAACATGGAAGGAGGCATCCTTGAGGTCCAGGGACGCGAAGCCAGTCCCTCTGGCCTTAGAGAGGGTAAAATAATTCCCAGAGTCACCATTTTGAATTTTGGTTTTAAAGGTGCTTGTTTAGGTATCTGAGATCCAGGATGGGCCGCCATTCTCCTGTCTTTTTGGGGTAAGGAAGTACCTGGAGTACAATCCTTTGCCCTGGTGTGGGGAGGAAACCTTTCTACAGCTCTGAGAGCTAGGAAGGTTGAGACTTCTGTTTCTAAGGCGAGGCCTCTGATGGATTTGGTGGAAAGGATCTGGCTCTCATCTTTGGAAATTTCTTGAAGCTGAGAACCAGTCCCTGGCTTACTACTTCCAGGATCCACTTGTCTGATGTTAAAGACTTCCAGTCCTGGACGAAGTAAGCCAGCCTGCCCCTACAGGTAGTGGAGAATCGACCCTGGCAATCCCATCAGGGTGCCTGTTTGGCAGGGGCTTTAGGCTGAGGGTGGGAGCAGGCCTGCTCGTGCCCCTCTGCCTCTCCCTCTGAAGAACCCCTCCGGCATAAGCTGAAGAGGAGGCCTGGGCTTCGGTAGAAAGGCCTGCGAAAGGCCTGCCCTGCCCCTGGAAAGTGCCTCTGGGGAGTGGCCTGCCTTTCCTGGCCTGTGCACTCCATAGGTAGTCCCATACTCATCCATTTTCTTCATGTAATTCTCTGTCTGCTCCCAAACAGAGTTACCAACAACAGGAAAATCCATGGCCTTAGCCTGGGTATCCTGTGACAGGCTAGTACACCTGAGCCAAGCCATTCTACTAAAAGCCACAGATGTAGCCATGACTCTTGAAGATACATCATTAGAGTCCACTGCAGCATGGAATTGCACCTTGGATGCCTCAATACCATCAGCAGCCACCTGCTCCAGCTCCTTGGCAGCTGGCCTAGGACCTGTTTCATAGAGCCATAACAGTATCCCATCTGGATTTCTGATATCTTGCAACATAGGCCATATAATTTGCCTGTCTGAGTCCCAAGGATGCTATCATGTACTGTTTCTTTGCAATGGCATCAATCCTCCTGGAGTCCTTGTCAGGCGGGTGTGAAGACAAGGAATATTTGCCTTATCACAGGCTGCAGCCTGCACAACCTAACATGGCTGCATTATTGTGAGAGGAACTCCGTGTCAGAGCCTGACAATGTGTACCTCCTGTCCATTTTTATCCACAGGAAGTATAGAATGGGGAGCTTTTAAAATTTTTACTGTCTGTTTCCTGAAAGATTTATGCAAAGGAATAGACAGTGCTGGAGGTTTCAGCCACTTTCTTATAAAAAATAAAATGAGAAGGGGACTCAGAAAGCCTGGGGAGATACTCTTATAGGTCTGTCTGGGAAATGTCGGTTCAATGGGCACATCCAGACTCTCAAAATCACATTCACTCTCCTCATAATCTTCCTCCCCTCCTCCGGTTCATAAAATTCTTCTATATCATATTCTTGAACCGTGGAACCGACTGAACCGACCGCTTACCTGTTGGTGTCGGTTCGGTCGGAACCGGGAAAGTGACTGGACAATTTTGATCGCTTTGGCTATCTCTGCAGCAGTTGGAGAAAGGATTTTGGCTCCACAGCTGCTGATTTTCTAGTCCTTTAGCTGGGACTGACTCTCAGAGTCAGCTCTCCTTTGCCTGAGGAAGTTTCGCCTGGTCAGAGGGCACTCCCTCTGGTTCGGTTGGCATCGAACCAGGCTGGCCATCCGGTCAGCGGACTTCTTGCACTCTCGTCCCTGAGCCTACCAACTCTTTTATCCAGGGTAGCTGCAGGAAATTCTCAAATCTGGCAGTCTGCATTGAGGTGGTCAAACCCCAGACAGTAGACACATGTGGTGTGTGGGTCAGCCTTAGCAAAGATTCCCCACAGACACTACAGTGTTGAAACCAGTGGGCCGGTTTTCTTTTGGGTTTCTCAGACATAATGCCAGCCTAACCAGCAAGTTGCCCATTAACGGCCCTTAGCCAAGCAAGACACCCTTATCGGTTCCCAACCGTGTCACAGGTCTGGAAAAAACGAATGGAATCCGGTTTTTTAGAACCGATAAGAACCAGGAACCGCACTCTAAATGCAATTTAATGAATTTTTAATAACAACCTGATCGGTTCAAACCGAACCGATAATACCGCTTAAGTTCCACACAGAAAGATATGTAAAACCTATCTATTACTTACGATACCACAGACAGAGCTTGAACCGACTGGCTGCGTGTTTAATTCAGACAAAATGCGGTTTAAAACCGAGAAAGACACTTTAACCGACAAAATGAACCGAGCAGTAGGAGAAATCTCCGGAGCGACTGTTCAGTGAGGCGGAGTAAAGAATCTGACAGTTTGAGTTTGAAGAACAACAGACAGAGTTTTCAACCCGAGCTCGCTCAAGATTCCATGCCTGGCATGGAAACTTAACTCTTTCACCTCCAGAGCAGTTCGAAGGCTGGGTCAAATGCATATGTCATAATATAGCAAGACTTCATGTTGTTTTGAAACACACATACATACACACAAACATGCACATATATATAAAATCAAACTTAGACTCTGCTCCACTGGATTGTTTAAAAGTGTTAATGTAATTTTTTTCTGAATTCCTTTGGAGGGTGAAGCACCAAAGATGGCATGGCAGGTTATTTGTGCTTTGAGAGAAAAGGTGGAATGGTTTGTCCAGACTCATTTATTTATTATTATGCCTCTGTGGTGCCGCCGGTGGCACTGAGAGTTGAGGCATCAGCTTCACCTCTACAGCGCCGACAACCTGGTTTTGGGAGAAAACCCAGGGAGCCAGGGATTGGTAGGGGCACACAACTTTATGACAGCCTTTCAAAGGCACAGTGATCCCCCAAACACTGGACTGGAAGAGTGCAAATGGCATGTTGAATGCCACGCTCAGCAGGCCATCCTCTGGGGTCCCCACTTCCCATCCACTTTCCCAACCTGCTACACAGCTGTGTGGTACAGGCATGGTCAGGACTGGGGACACGTGGCAGGGAGGGTTGTTTGTGCATCCAAAGGTGTTCTTTAATGCATGGGAAGTTCATAATTTGCCTCTGTGCACCCATATCATGGTACATAGCGCTGTGTAACAATGGTACACAGAGCCCATTGATGGTAAGACATGTTAATATTGCCCATACTGGATATGTAGTAAATTCTGGTTTGTTTGTCTGTTTGTTTGCATCATTCCTCATTATGATGTATAATTTTATATTCCTAGATTGGTATCAGATTTACCTGACAGAACTCAGCACTAATATGTGTTGTCATCATTTTGTCTGCCATCATGATTGATCTGGTGTCTGTCTGCATTTTCCTGTACTTGAAATGCAAATCAGGTATAACTATGTTTTGTTTCTTAAAATCCCTCAGCATGTTATATTAGAACACAGCGCTTGGTCCTAAAATGAATATCTGCAGTCTTATTAAGGAAAAATAGGACTATTTTAAAACAAACACATGAAGGAATGCACTGGGGTATTAAAGAGACTTCACACATGACAATAGTTCAGTTATATTCAAAATGCAAAAAAATAAATAATAGAACTGAAATAAAACAGCAACTAGGGATCATTGTTCCTTCACCACACTGTCTCTGTCACAGAACAGCCAGATAATAGGTGACAGAGGACAAATTTAAATAAACACAAGCATTTGTCAATGCCGAATGGTTGCTTGCTGGCATTAGCAATGGAAATGCAGGAGTCAGACAGATGCAGTATAGGAATGGCAGTGAAGTATTGAACTGATGCCAACCCACCACCACTACCCTGCAGAGAAGGACCAGCATTGGGGTGTGCCTTGGGTCATCGCCCGATAATGGTCATGACATTTCACCTCACCCTACCCTGTAGACACTGACATGTGTTGAGGTGTGCCTTGGGTGTTTGGGCTTTACTCATCTCATTCCACAAGGAAATATGCTGAAATGGGTGCACTATAGAACACAGAAACATAGAAGTTGACGGCGAGATAAGGACCACAAGGCCCATCCAGTCTGCCCATAGTATAGGAGAATGGGGTGAACTCTGGGGCCGAAGAGTCCAGGGTGCACCTTGATGCCTGTCACTGACTGCAGGGTGAGGGTGTGGGTGGAATGGCATGAGCCTTACTGTCAACAATCCCAAGTCACACCCTAACACATGTCAGTCCCTACAGGTGAGGGCATTATGAGTCGAAAACCCTAACACCCTGGGCGTTCTTGGTATTTTCAGTCCGTTTTCAACATGGGCTTTTGTGACCTCACCGCATGAACAGTGACACTATCAGTCCTTTAGCTGAAAGGTGATTATGCACAGCGACTGCCCATTTGGTGCCACAGCTGCAAAACACATTTCGAACAGGATGTGAAAAATGACAGCTGTACTGTTCATGAGGAGGTGTAAAAATGGTAATGTTAAAAAATCTGGAGTAAAAATATAAAAAACTGGAAGTCACGAGCGTGTGTAGAAACTGCACAACGCGCACCTGTAATGTAATTATTGTGGGGATTTTTACACCAGTCTTTCAACATAGGCATTTTGGGACTTCTGCTCGTGAACAGTGTCACTGTGATTTTCTTAATCTGTTCTGAACATTGATTTCCCACAGCGACTGCGCTATTCTGTGCCAGAGTGCGAAACACATTTTGGCCAGGATGTGAAAAATGACAGCTGTACTGTTCATAAAGAGGTATGGAAAATGCCGTGTTGAAAATCTGGAGTGAAAATATTACAAATTCATGAAGTTACAAGGGTGCATGGAAACTGTGCAATGCACTCTTATAACAGTCATTTTATGGACTTTTGTCACCAAATTTTCTACATAGGCATTTTAAGACCCTGCTCATGAACAATCTACTGTGATTTTCTTAATCTGTCCCGAACATTGATTTCGCACACCAACTGTGCCATTGTGTGCTACATGGCAAAAATACATTTCGGGTGAAATGTGAAAAATGACAGCTGTACTGTTCATAAGGAGGTGTGTCAAATGGTAATGTTGAAAATCTGGATTGAAGATAAAATTCACGAGTGTGCACAGGAACTGCACAATGCATGCTCATAAAATAGTCATGTTTGGGATTTTTTACAAATTTTCAACATAAGGTTCTGGGGGCCTACCTCATGAACTGTGACACTGTCGCTTCGTATCTCGTCCCGAAAGGTGGTTCTGTGCAGTGACCATGAAATCACTTTGGAACCAAATAACAAAATGACAGTGACTGAGTTCATGAGATGGGATCCAAGAACCATGTTGAAAATTTGGTGAAAATTCCCAAAAATGGAGGAGCTATCCACTTAAGTTGAAAAAACCTATTTGTGCCATTATACAGCTTACCGGCATTTCTTCAGTTCGCGGTCCAGCTTTGAAGAGTGCAGACGTGTTCCCAGTCCACTGAAGATCGCTACACCAGGCTCCGGAGGTAAGTAAGGAGGTGGGAGGTAGGTACAGTGGTGGATGCGGGTTGGGAGGGGCACTAAAGACCATGAGGGACCATTTTCTGTGTTTACAGGTTTTAAAAATATATAGATGACATGGGACATTTTTTGCACACTGGGGTGGACTCCCAGCGTGCGGCACACCTGGGTATTTCTTTTGTGGGGGGTTGCTGGAGCCAACAGGGATTGGAGCACCCGTCGACCATACACAGTGCTTGGGAGGGAGTGTGCATTAGCGAGGGATTGGGCACCCCGGCACACAAAAATGGGGGGGCACTTCATGCTGATGGGGATTGGGCTACCCCATCAGCAAATGAATCAGGTAGGGTGCATGCCAACAGGGGCTTAGGCACCCCCATGAAAGCTTTCGTTTATTTATTGAAATGTTTCACCAAGGAAGGCACACTGATCGGTAGGCGGCTGCTTTCCGTCAATTTCATGGGGCTATGAGAGGCTGACTGAGAAGCTGTTGTTATAGGAACACTCACACAATGCAGCTGTCACTGGCTGCTGCAGTTAGGGACGCCCCGCAGCGAAAACAGCTGATTGAGTAGTGATTGGGTGCTCCCTGATTGCAGTGGCCGTTTCTTTGATCATAGTGGCATGCTCAGTAACTGTCATCATCGACAGCATGCTTCTCTATTCGCAGCAGCAGAGACCAGCTCCAGAACGGACTGCTGCCATTTGGCAAACACTGCCACACCTACACAACCCACTTGTGAAGGAAGTTGAAGTAATGTGTTTCTTGCACATGTGAACAAGCAACACAAAAATAAGGTTCATGTTCCTTTAAGTGACCCAATAGACCCTATAGTGCTTATTTCTAACTCCACATTCCAGGTTTTGAATTTATTTACAAATTTATTGGTTTTGTTTTTGACTGGCTTAAAAATGGAAGGTATGGATAAAAACACTAAATTTTCAGCTTTCTTAGTTTACAATCGTGCTAAACATCAAGGGGACATATTCGGAGCCGGACAGTTAGGGAGCACATATCAATGCAGTGTGCAAAGGGATGTGATGTGCGGCCAGCTCCGGTGTCATATTGAACCAGAAAGAACGATTGGTACAGATTACGCATCCTGTCTGAATATCGGAGCCTGCATGCGTGGCACAAAGTGGGTAGCCACCATTATGCATGCAGCACAACCAGGGTTCAGTGCTGACAACAGCCTATTGGGAACATGCAGCGCATATCTGGATATGCCATAACCTCCTAGGGTGATATTCAGCCACAACATGCTAATGAGCTTAATGGGCATGAATGGCACAACGGGCCACATGCACGCCCATAATGGGCTCATTAGCATGGCTGAACCTGTCTGAATGCCCATGCCAGCCCCAACTGGCACAGGCAAGGCTGGTCCCCTAACAACCCTGGCCTTCACTCACCTCACCTCACCCAGCCCGATCCCTGTACAGGTAATGACAAACCCCCACCCTGCCCAGATCCCCATCTAAGGCACAGTGCCTGCCTAACCCACTTCCATAGTGCCGGACTTCCTCCCAGCCCTGATCCCAATTTGTACTAAACACAAAGCCCCACCCAGCCTGATTCCAGTTTGAAGCAATAACCTACCCCTACCAAGCCTGGTCACCGATGTCCTGAAGAATATCCACAACTCCCAGTATTTCCATAGTGTAGTGGCCCTCCATCCTGTCAAGACAGGAACCCCCAACCACCCTGAGCCAACAACTAGCTCTGCTCTCTGCACACCACCGTGGCCAGCTGCCAACTGAACTATCAATGAGCGTGTACTGTACATAATCGTGCTTATTATTTGACTGGTTGGGCATGTACTATGTACAGTACCGTTCATTGACAGTTAAGTCAGTGCTGGCCATGGTGGTGTGTGGAGGGCAGGGCTAGTCGCCAGCTCAGGGTGGGTTGGGGTCAACAGAGGATTCCTGTCATCAAAGATTGGGAGGTGGGAGCCACTACACTCTGGAAATATTGGGAGTTGTGGATATTCCTCTGGACATTGGTGACTGGGGCTTGGTGGGGGTAGGTTATTGCTTCAAACAGGGATCAGGGCTGGGTGGAGGTTTGTGTTTAGTACAAATGGGGATTGGGGCTGGAGGGGGGTCCCTGCACTATGGAAATGGGTTAGGAAGGCATTGTGACACAGAAGTGGTTCAGGGCAATGTTGGGTGATCTTGTTTTACTATGACCAGGGATGGGGATTGGTGGGGTACCAAATCAAATCAAATCATCAAATCATTCTTTACTTATAAAAGGCACTTTTCTGAAACCAAAGTGCTTGCACATAAATTACCACTAGCCAACCAGGGCTGGCAGGCTGCCATGCACCATACTATACTTCAGCAGCCTGCCTGTGGGTGGCCACTTGATTTAGGCCACCTATTTCCAGCCTATCTCTGCGGCACAGTTCTGGCCTTTGCGGGTACATTCCCACTGAATATGCTGTTGCATGCATATTTTTGGGAACGCTTAATCTACATGGCCCGTGATACATTATTGTTGTGTCATGGTCCATCTGACACTGGGTGGCCCATCTCCCCATTCCAATATTGTGGTTCAGCGCATTGTGGGATGCAAGGCATATCTCCTCTAGTTCCAGCCCCTCCTTCCTTTTAAGCAAACACCTTCACTTTGTTGAGCCCCTTACATATTTAAAAGTTTCAATCATGTCCCTGCTTTCCTTCTAGTTGGAAACATGTACGGATCCAGCCCCTTATACCTCTGCTTGTATGTCTTCCCTTGCATACCCTGCACCATCTTGGTTGCCCTTCTCTGAACCCTCTCCATCCCATCTATGTCCCTGTGTAGGTGTGGTCTCCAGAACTGGATCCTGTATTCCAGGTGTGGCCTCACCATGGGTTTGTAGAGGGGCATCATAACTCCCTCCTTCTGCTAGTAATGCCCCTGCCAATGCATGCCAACATTCCATTGGCCTTTCCCGCTGGCCTGTTACATTGGTTTCTACCTTAAGGTAGGATGGGACTATAATCTGCAGATCCTGCTCCTGTTCAGTGACTCTGATTTCCTCCCTCCTAGGGTGTATCATGCTCATGTGTTCCTGTGCCCCAAGTGCATCACAGCGCACTTCTTGGCATTAAACTTCAGTTGCCACATCTCTGACTACTCTTCAAGCATCTTCAGGTCCTGCCTCATCTCCTCCACCCCTCCCCGGGATGGCCACTGTATTGCAGATTTTTGCATTGTCAGCAAATAGGCACACCCTCCCTCAGTCTCTGCTATGTTGCAGATGTAAATGTTAAAAAGAGAGGTCCCAATACTGACCCCTGGGGTACTACACTCCTCACTCCCCCACCCTAGAGTACACCCCATTCAGCACCATTCTCTGGCATCTGCCCGCCAACCAGTTCTCCAACCACCTGGTTAATTTCCATCCACCCCTACACTTTCCAGCTTGCTTGCCAACCTTCTGTGAGGGACGGTGTCGAAGGCCTTACTGAAGTCCAGATAGGTTATGTTCCACCACCCTTCCCTGGTCGACCATCTAGTCACCCAATCAAAGAACTCAGTCAGGTTCATCTGGCATGATTTTCCCTTCATTGCCATGCTGCCTGTTGTTCTACATGCCACTCTCCTCCAGGTAGTCAACCACCCTCTCCTTGATTAGTGCCTCCATGACCTTCCCACCACTAAGGTGAGGCTGACAGGGTGATAGTTCTCCATCACCTCCCTATTGCCCCCTTGTGAAAGGCACCATGTCCACTCTCCTCCAGTCCTCCCCACCCTCCCCGTATCCAGAGAAAAAGTTGAATAGCTTTGCCAGTGGTGCAGCCAATCCTCCTCAGTTCCCTGATCACCCAGGGTGTAACCCATCCGGCCCCATTGCCTTGTCCTCCTTCTACCTTGCTAGTTCCTCCTACCCCTTTCCACACTGAATGGGCTCAGATCTACCCTTTTCCCTCTGTCTGCCTCCCCTGAGCTTGGGTCCCCTGCCCTCTTCCTCCTTTGTAAATATCACTAAAAGTACTTATTCAACATCTCTGCTTTTCACAGTCCTCTTCCAGTTGTATCCTCCTCCCTCCCCCAGCCTTGCAATCCCTGCCTTGCCCATGGCCCCATGTTTTCCAAGGTTCCACGGCCATGGAACTATCTGCAGAAAATAGATGAATTCTGCCACACCCACGAAGCCACTGCTGACTGCAGAAAATACTGTCTGTAACTTGAAAGTTTGGTGCCACTGGAAACCTCACAGGAATGCAGCATAAAATTTACATCTTTCTTTTGACTTTGTTTCTTTTTAATTCAAATGTTAACTTTTTAAATTTAAAATGCACAGCACAAAGCTCAGTTGTTAGACAAATGATATACAGCACAGCTTCTTCTTTGTGACTGGCATACATATCTTCATTCAGAAGGTGTTCCCTTATTATAAATTATTATTTTAATTTCTAGATCACTGCTTTATCACCTGTACTATTATTACCTGGCCAGATCTGTCCTTTGGTGCCCTCCTGACTGCAGGTACAGCTCTTGCTCAGTCCGTTCCATCACCCTTTTACAGTGATGCAAGCTGAGCCTTTCACTTTTATGGGAGTGAGGAGGATAAACTATGAAGCAGGCTAGTTCAACCAGCATGTTAAGGGATGCATACTGCAGACTAGCCGACTTTACGTAGAAATTCACAATATCCTGTAACACAAACAACAGGAAATTAACCATAGTTCCAAATTTGAATCTTCATTCTTGATGTTGCATCTCTCACTAAGGTCAATTCCCATATTTCAGTTCTGACAAAAGGTTGTACTGTATGGTGAAGTGAGGGAGTATCAAACATCACATCGGCATGGCATATGATAATAACCAGAATCAATCCTGAATTAAAATGTGCTCAAATGGGAACAGATTGATTCCGATGCAATGTGTTGCTGCATAATTCTTATTTACATTATATGCCCATAAATGAGGGCATCCTCCGTCAGAGCGGGAAATTTAAATAAGTTCAGTAATTTGTTAGAAGACCCCGGTACCACCCAGCCCTTCCACCAGTTTTTTTTCCATGTTAATTGGCTTTTTCAATGGTATATGTTCACTGTAGTAAATTGGTTCTAAGTAAACTTCACAGGGCAGCAAGTTAGACAAGAACAGGACTTTAAAGTATTCAAGTAAATGGCACTCATTGTAAAAGGTAGGAATCAGTATTTTTAGATATTACCCCATTTCAGTTGGTGTTAAACAAATTGCCTCCAGTTCTGTACTGAATGAATTTGTGGAAGTAAGCACACACATATGACTTTGCAGGGCAGCACGTAATATAGTAACAACTAGTTTCCATCCATTTACCAAGAGAGCTTATTTTGGTGCTGTTAGAAATGAACAATCTATATACAAGAATGTTTTTAACATATTACCTACTACTAGATTTACTGCAGGCATCTGTGGAAGCAAAGTACAGTTATTTATCACAAATTAGAAATAGAGGTTAATCTGAGAATCGAGGAGCACGTCTTACAGAATTGCAGTCTGACATTATAAATAACTAATACCAGTACCATTACAGTGTAAATTGGAAGGCTGTCCCATTGCTGGCCCTTGAGAATTCTAGTTAGCCCTTATAAGGCATTACCGCCCCACTCTATTAGTTTTATCCTTCAGGTATTGCAAATTTATTTCATTGCAATGCCCTCCAGTGCTGAATTATTTTGCAAATAGTAATTCCCTGCTGATCAGAGACCCGCTACTACTGGAAATTATTTACTTAATATAAGGCCCTCTGTGGCTCTATCCAGTTGTTGGATGGAAACTGAATAACCTCCCATCCTGGACAGGTCCTTCATGCCCAGTTAACTGACTCGAACTCATTGTCACAAGGGGCTCTGTGTTCTGGGGACAGTGCTGAAACAGCATGCAGAGACACGCTTCTGAGCTATCAGCTGGGGACAAACAAATTGTCAGTACCTTCTTCACCTGGTTCCTGACTTACCACAGCGACCTAGTATGGGGTCAGCCTAGTTACCTCCCGCAGCATGGGTTACTTCTTTTATTTTATTCACAGCACAGTATGTGAATGGACTCAGAATTTCAGCGTGTCTCTCACAATCACTGCACCTTCATATAATATTCTGCAACTAACTGCACCCTGCAAAAAATACAGCACACATTGTACAGATTTCCATTCCAAGCTTCAATTTATAAAATACTTAATGAAATTTTGTTGCACAATATGGACAGTAATTTGTGATTGTGTTGAGGTTAGTGTTTAGTGTTTGTCATAAAAGCATCACTGCTACATTAGGCAATATACAGTATGGTATTTTTTTTTATTATAAGTATGTGTGATGCCGTACTTGGGTTAAGTTTGTTTAAAGTAAACTGATAAAATGAAACGCCTGTTTTGTCACCTGCAAATAAAGGTTAGTGTTCAGCATTCAAGGTAAACAACACAGCTGCTGTTTTAGTGAGCATAAAGTATCTTATTTTTTTCTATTTGAACTATGTCTTGTTGTACGTTAGTAAAGTTTATAGTGAATACAGTCCATCCACCCTGTCTCTCATCTCCTGCTTTGTGTACATATTGAGCACCTTTAGCCTCCCTTGTAAGGCTTTTGATGTAGACCCTGCACCATTGTGCTAGCCCTCCTCTGCACTGCCCACACCATGTCTACATCCTTGGGGTGGGGTCTTACTAGAGATCTAGATAGGGCAAAACAAACTCGAACAGAGTATGCACAAGGGCTGTGGTGCTCTCGAAAATCAATACATAATTGCCAAACATGTAATTCAGGCACTCACCACCACATATGATGCTGACACCGTATGTTTAAGGCGAGGAAAAATTTGTTATATCCTGGTCCTAAACTGGACCCTTTTCAAAACCCCTTGAAAAGGGTCCAGTTTAGGACCAGAAACATGTCAAGCGGGCACTACAATGTTTTTATGGATACAATAAATTTTACTCGCCTTTAAAACATACAGTGTCAGCATCATATGTGGTGGTGAGTGCTCAAATTACATGTTTGCAAAGATGTATATAGGGCAATTCCGCTTCCCTTTTCTTCTGGTGATATCCTTCCTATGTACCCCAGTATCCCACTAGTTCTCCCAACTGCCCGTCACACTGCCTGGATACCTTTGTCATCCAATCTGATTACCCTCATCCTCTTCCTTCTTGGTCATTGTCAGTACCACCCCACCCGAGTGGGCAGAGGTTTGTTTTGTCTTTTTTAAACTGATAAAAGGGTGAATGTTACAATATAAACACTTGACTCTGCAAAGAAAATGGCAAATATGGAGAAAACAAAACAGTATTAAAACAAGGGAATAGTGCTTCATTTGTATGCTGCAGAATTGCCCATCCACCATCGTAGAAGTTCTGCAGCAAATGGGAACCCTGCCACAGAACTTTGCTCCAACATCCTCAGAAAAATCAGGGCCTTGGCCCTGCCCTCTCCTCTCCCTTACATCTAAAAAACAGTTATGTCCCCCTTTGGCCTATTTAGCTATTCTGTCTTCGGTGTCTGCTTTTGCCCTCCATATCTTTGCCCTGCCAGTCTTCTCTTCTCCTGGTAAGCCTCCTGTCCTCCTAGCTGAGTGTCCTCTTAAATTTCCTGAAAGCCTTCCTCCTGTCCCCGCTGCCTGTCTCGTAAACCAAAGCAGTCTTCTCCTTTTTCTGCTCTTCTTAACCTTCTTTATGCACATTTCTGTGGCTGTCAGTATCCCTCCTTTAACAGATTCCCATGACGCCTCCACTGCCCATATATTCTCCATTCCTCCATTTTTCCCTTTACTATCCTTTTACCCTGTCAAAGTCTGTGCACCAGAAATCCATAACTGTACTGCTGGTCTGGTATGACTCCTCCTTGCCCTAACCCTGACCCTTACAGTCCTGTGATTGCCAGTGCCCAGAACTTCCCACCTCCACCTTCTCCACACTCTCCCGTTTGTCAGGACCATGTCCAGCAAGTGGTTGTCCCTAGTTGGCACCCTGACCAGCTGCTGTAAGAATACCCCTGCACTGCCTCTAGTATCTCCCTGTTCCTTGTCGATGCTGCATCGGGGATACCCAGTCTATATCTAATAATGATAATAATGATACATTTATTTGATATAGCGCCTCACATATCAAGGTGCTGTACAGTTGAATATAAACAAAGCACAATAAATACAGATAAAATCAAGAAAATACAGAGTAAGCTTTTCCCCACAAAAGGTCTTCAGTGCCCGCTTGAAACACTCCACTGTCCTGCACTCCCAAAGCTGACGGGCAGAGAATTCCAGAGGGTAGGTGCTGTAAACCTGAAGGCACGTGCACTAGATGACTTTAAACTTACCTCAGAATCTTCAGCAACCCCTTGTCAGCCGAGTGGAGCTGTCGCAGAGGTGTAAGGAACCAGGAGCTCTTTCAAGTAATCTGGACCCTGTCCGTGTAGGGCTTTGTAAAGTCAATAGACCTACCTTAAAGGTGATCCGCCACTGAATAGGCAGTGCAGATCGTGCAGCATGGGGGTAATATGCATTCTCCTAGATGCCCAGTCAACAAATGTGCTGCAGCTGCCTGCACTAGCTGCAAGCGGTGGATATCGACCCCAGGAAGCCCTAAGTAAAGGGAAGTTGCAGTAATCAAGGTGCAATGTCACAAAGGCGTAGCCCAAAACAGGGAGGTCGCTGGATGGAACAAGGTGCCTAATCCTAGCAATGTTCCTAAGATGGTAAAGGCTAGCTTGATGACTGCCGACACCTGATGACGAAGGGTCAGGCCATCATCAAGCACCACTCCTAGGTTACACACCCGTTCAGAGGTAAGAACCTGGCCCCACCGCAGGACTAAACCAGAGGGGAGATCAGTCCACAACCCTCTGACCTACGACCGGGTCCACTACCAAAACCTCAGTCTTACCTGGATTCAACTTTAAACCACTGGTACTCATCCAATCTTGGATTTCTATGAGGCAGCTGTTCAGTACCGAGATAGCACTAATTGGTCGGGGACAAAAGACAGGTAGAGCTGGGTATCATCAGCATAGCAGTGAAACCTCAGCCCATACCATCTTACAATGTCTCCGAGGGCAGCATATACACTGTGAATAACATGGGAGACAGCACCAAACCTGAGGTACCCCACAAGGCAGAGAGAAAAGCCCCAGAAGAAAAAATACTGGAGACAACTCTGCATTCTACCAGCGAGGAAAGATGTAAACCATCTGAGAACTGAACCCAACAGCCCACAAATGGACCTCAAACGCCGAGCAGAATCCCATGATCCACAGTGTCAAAAGTTGATGATAAATCAAGGATAATCAAGATGGAATGGTGTCTCTGATCTCTCGCCATCAGGAGATCATTGAGCACCTGAACCAGAGCAGTCTCAGTGCTATGCCTCTTATGAAAACCCGATTGGAGAGGTTCTTATAAATTATGGATGGTTAAATGGTTCTCCAGTTGAGCTGCCACAACTTTCTCAATAACCTTCCCCACAAAAGGAAGGTTAGAGATAGGCATGTAGTTTGCTAGGTTCTCCGGGTCTAAAGAAACTTTTTCAGGAGGGGTGTCACTACCCTCCTTCAGGGAGCTAGGAACTCACCTGAGTCCAAAGAGCACCGGACAATCCGAGCTAAGACCGGCCACAATGATGTCACTACAACCCAGAATCAGGGAAGTGGGGTCCGGGTTCAAAACTATAGCATGTGGATGCATCCCCTGGATAATCCTCATAATATCTCGAACTCCGGCAGATCAAGGGTACTCCAGGAAACTCCGGGCTCTGCGACAAAGCACTGATCAACAGCATCCCCATAGAGTGAAGTTAGTGGCATTTCTGCCTCATGTCAGCCACCTTATTTGCAAAGAAATGAGCGATCTCATCACACTCATTTTGTGAAAAGACTCGATGGAACTGTTGGCAAGCTGGCTGCACAGCCTGTCAACGGTTCTGAAGAGTTGAACCAGTCGGTTCTGTGAACAGTGATTTCCTGGACAGGAATTTTGCCTTCTTACAGGAAATTTCGGTTTGATAGAGTTTATAATTCTCTAGCAAAATAGAGTGGTAGGCATCTAGGCTGTCCTCCGCCAGCGCTGTAACCTACGCCCCTGTCTCTGCAACTCCTTAGAGTCCCATCAAACCATGGGGCCCCAGGGTGACGCAGAAGAGGGCTAACACGACAGGAGCAATATCTGGGAGGTTTAGATCCCCACCAGTAGTAGTTCTCTTTTGAGGGCCATCCTCATGACTGCCTGAATCAGCTGTCTATCCCTTCCTCCCTGCATTGGAGGTCTGTATACCACCCCACCACAAGGATTCTCCAGTACTTTTGTCTTCAGATGCCCACAGTATCTCAGTCTCTCCATCTTCCTCCTGTCCATCAGTTACTCTTATGTTCATCCCTGATGTATAAAGCAACTCCCACCCTTCCTGCTTTCCCTGTCCATTCTAAACAGTCTGTAGCCTAGGATGCTGTCGCCTAGGTGTGATGCTCTGTCCACCAAGTCTCGCTTATTATTACTATATCCAGTCTTTCGTCTCCCATGATGGCCCAAGTCTACAATTTTGTTCTCTAAGCTCCTGGCATTGGCTGCTAAGCCCTTCTACCAAGTTTCCTTCCAATTGACCCCTCTTGCCCAGCATTCTATCCTCTATCCTAGGGAGCTTGGTAGCCCCCAGTGAAAGGAACTTCCTTGAAACAAAATCTCACATACCTGTAACTTTCATATTTTTCTCTGCCTATTTATTTCTTCATTATTGGTGTGCAAAAGAAACTCTACAAATGGGGAATTTTATGAAAATTCACTAATTAATAACATTTGAACTGCCAACCATTTCCATCATTGCCAAAACATTAGCTTCTAAAACTGAGACCGTCCATGGCAAGTTTGTGCTGTCAAATGCCCTATTTTTGAAACAAACACTAACTGAACCCTAACATACAGGTGCTACCCCACCTTTAAAGAGAACACTGGGCCTTATGCACAAAAGTGCGGGTTGCCTATGTAGGTGTCTGGCAACCCTAAGTAAGCATGCTGTTCACCGGGGATCCGTAGACCCCCAGCAGCATCTCATGACAGGTGTTAGAGCCACTTGTGCACACAATCCCCCTCCCTCCACCAGCACAACCACATGCCACAGGTGGTCTGGTGGACTGTTGAGGCATGCTCACACTCCATGCCCGTCACTAAGGTGAGGGAGCCAGGCATGGGGAGCAAAGATACAACAAGGAGGACCCTTCAGTAAAGGCTATGCCCCGCATGGACAGCAGTGAGCAGTGCTGGGACAGGAATGCCCCAGCCCAATGGGCAGATAGGAAGATCTGGAGGCAGCCAGTCAGGCACCTGCCAGTAGTTAAATGAGCAATGGCAGATACTGTACAATATAAAGGATAAAGCATGGGCAGATATACATAACAAGTCTGTGTATGCATCAAGAGGTTTATGGCAACCAGGAACCTCACGAGCAAAGTTCAAGAGATTCATTGGTTGCCATAGAAAACTATAGATGAAGACATAGACTTGTCTGTGAATGGATGCCCATACTTTATCTTTTATAGTGTATGGTCATCCATGCCCATTTCAGACATTCTGCTACCTTTTGTGGTTGTGGGTGGAGCCTACAGCCATCTTGCTGTCTGTATGTTGAAAATGGGATACCAAAGCACATTTTAGTACTTTTCAGTGTATCCTTCAACAACAACTACAAATCACTACCCAGTTGAATAAAATACTCCTCTCTCTGCTGGGTTTCTGGAACTCAAGACCTGTCAAGCTTTTAACATAAATAACAACATACTGTAGCATCTAAGATAAGGATTACAACCCCCTTACATGTGTCTAGCAAGCCTATGAAACATAAATGCTGTCTAGCATGACAAAGATAATTAAGGTCTAATGTACACAAGAGGTACGTTGCTGTCTCAAGAAGTGTCAAATGCTTCTAACATAAATAACATCTGATCATTAAGATAAGCATTCCCAAAGTCCATGCTGCTTAAAGGAGAAGTCTCATGTATGCAGTGCTGTGTATTTGCTTACCTCACTTCTCCAATGTCAAATTCATTCCCTCTGTTTGTATTTCCAGTCAGTTATTGTGGTTTAAGGAGCATTTGAAAAGTAAAGAATACAGTTTTTAAACTAAGTTATCTAGCTGTCCATTTTCCCAGCTGTTGAAAAGAGGATGTGTTATTTGTGCAAAGGAAGTATTTGGTCTACTTCTCCCCACAACGTGTTCTAGCTGTCTTACAGTGAGAGCTGAGCATCAAAACAGAAATAGTTTATTACTACACACTGTGTAAGTGGCATGACAGGACTGTCTTAAGTCATCACAAACTTAACTATATGCTTTCTTCTGACTGCTGTTCTGCTAACATCAGGGAATAGGAGGAGGTTGTATACAGTGCCTCATTTGTATATAATTGGGGTTTGGCTTGAGACTTTACTAGGCTGTGTCAGAGCCTTAGAATCAAGATAAGTGTTACAGCAGAAATCAAGCATTTGTCAGTGCAGAATGTTGTCTTGCTGGCATTGGCATTGGTAGTGCAGGACTTAGAGATGCATATTAGGATGGGAAGTACTGAACTTGACACTGACCCTGGCCCCACCCTGCAGAGAGTGACAGACATTGGGGTGTGCCTTTGGGTCATGGGCCATAATGCTCACACCGTTTCACCTCACCCTACCCTGCAGACACTGAGCAGTGTCATGGTTTGCCTTAGGGTCTTTGGGCCTTACACTTACCCCCCATTCCATAAGAAATAAGCTGAGATGGGTGCCGTTTAGGAGAGTTGAGTGAACTTTGGGGCCAAGAGTCTAAGGCACACCTCAATGCCTATCACTGGCTGCAGGGTGGGGTGGAATGGTGTGAGCATTACAGCTGACACTGCCAAGTCACACCCCTGATGCCTGTCAGTCTCTTCAGGGTGCTATGGTTGGAAACCCTAATGCCCAGGCATTTGTTAGTATTATCACTCCAAATTTTCAACATGGGCTGTTTGTGACCCCACCTCATAAATAGTGGCACTATGAGTTTGTTAGCTGAAAGGTGATTTGGCACAGCAACTGTGCATTTTGGTGCCACAGGTGCAGAAACACATTTCGGCAGAATGTGAAAATGACAGCTGCACTGCTCATGAGGAGGTGTAAAAACTGCTTTTGAAAATCTGGAGTGAAAATATTAGGAGGCAGTATGGCGAGTGGTTTAAGGCTCTGAGCTGCAAATCTGGAGACCTGGGTTTGAATTCTACAGCCCCCACTTGCATACTGTGTGACCCTGAGCAAGTCACTTAACTTCCTTGTCCTCCCAGGTTGCACCTGCAAGCAAGCTTTCAGCTTAGTGTGTCTCACCTGGTAAAATAATTGGTGAAAAAAAAATATTAAAATTGGTGAAGTCACAAGTGTGTGTAGAAACGATGCAACGGCATGCTTCCATCAATTATGTGGGCATTTTTAATCAGATTTTCAACATAGGCATTTTGGGAACTCTGGTCATAAACAGCATCACTGTGATTTTGTTGATCTGTCCCGACATTGATTTCCCACAGCGATCGCAGACCATTGTGCGCCAGATACAAAACACATTTGGCCAGGATGCAAAAAATGAGAGCTGTACTGTTCATAAGGAGGTGTACAAAATGGCAATGTTGAAAATCTGGAATGAAAAGAAAATTGAAGTCATGAGCATGCGAGAAACTGCTAATGCACACCCGTAATGCAATTATTTAGGGATTTTTCACCAAACTTTCAACATAGGCATTTTGGGACCTCTGCTCATAAACAGTGTCTCTGTGATTTTGTTAACGTGTCTTGAACATTAATGTCACACAGCGACTGCATCATTGTGCACACGTGTGTGAAACACATTTCAGGCAGAATGTGAAAAATTACAGCTATACTGTTCATAAGGAGGTATGAAAAAATGAATGTTGAAAATCTGGAATGAAAATATTAAAAATTGTTGAAGTTATGAATGTGCTTTGAAACTGCGCAATGCACGCTTGTAGCTTACAGTCATTTCTAGATTTCCCACTACAAATTGCAAGATAGGCTTTCTGGGACCCCACCTCATGAACAGTGGCACTGTCATTTCATTAATCGGTTCCAAAAGTGATTCCACACAGTGACCACGAAATGATCTTTGAGACTGAGTAACAAGATGACAGTGTATGGTTCATGAGGAGGGGTCACCAGCACCCCATGTTGAAAATTTGAAGGCAAAATTCAAAAGAATTACTGAGATGTCCACCTAGTTGCCCCCCATTTATGCCATTATACAGCTTACCGGCATTTCTTCAGTTGAGCCGGCTTTGAAGAGTCCAGACATGTTCCCGCTCCACCGAAGATCATAGTACCGACATCCAGAGGCAAGTATGGGGTCGGGGTGGGGAGGTGGAGTGTGCAGTGGTGGGTGTGGGTTAGGGAAGGGACCCAACAGCGAGGACCGTTTCTTTGTTTCAGGTAATTAAAAAAAATGAACACGGTGGACAGTTTTTTACAGGTGTAAGGAAAAATGCTGTTCACTGAGGTGGGCTCCCAGTGTGCCCCTTGACTTTTAGGGGTGATGTTGGCCTCACCGGCATGGGCTCCCAGTGTGGCACACACTGGGGTGGGGCAGGGCAGGAACATGCCGACAGCGGTTGGCTTTGATACACGGAAGCACACTGGGTGGGCTCCCAGTGTGCCACACAATCTTGGGGTTTAACAAGTCAACAGGAATTGAGTACCCTAAAGTTGGCTTTGCGGGCCTTATGTGGCAGATGGCAGCAGCCACCACCATGTTTATATATAAATGTTTCACCAGGAAGGCACGCCGGAAGCATGTCATCGGTGCCACTGTTTGACGAGCTTGTCTCTGATTGCAGCAACACTTTCTTAGAAGTTGTGTCCACTTTAAATATTGCACATGTCAGCACTAGCATGCTGGCTAATTGGTGAATGAGGGATGCACCTACTAGCATGCCCTGCATTCGCCAACACAAACACACCTCTGAAATGTGCTATTAGTATAAGACGCTTTCTATGGTGCACGGCAAGCCAACATAAAAATGACTGATCTGATACTGACATACTCATAGCAACTGATGTAATATACAAAAATGTCAGATTGAACAAAGAATTTCCCGTATTTTCCATGAAAAACTGGGACAAAACTCCTGCACATTTTCCTGCATGCTCAAATCAATACATGTATGCAACTGACTTCATTATGCATGACAGTAAAATCACTATAACAATGTTAAGGCTGTTTTATGTGTTATTTTAAATGGTAAAACTCACCTGCAACATATCACAGAGGCTCTAAAAATGTTGGAATCTCTTAAGCTTTGCTCTCAAGGTTCACATGGCCCCAGAACCTCTTGATGGTATTATAACCCTGTTACAATGTACTGACACGACTCCGGTGAAGTCATGCTCTGAAAGCAGCCTGATTTCTCAGCTCCGCCTCACCAAGGCCTTAAACCACTCAAATATTGTAAAATAGACCTAAATCCTACTTAAATTGAAGTTGGTGCCTTTTGAGAATGCCCAAGAGATGTCCCGACTCTCAAAAACCAGCCGCTGATACCGCCTAATTAGACGGAGGTTGTTCAGACAGCATTGCTCGCAGATTTCTAGCAAGAGCGATCGCCAAGAGAACAGGCAAATGGACATTGTCATTCAAGAACTACGAGATTTCTGAAAAGAAACCCATTCCACCTTCAGTGTTCTATGCACTGATTTGGGGAAAATGGAGAAACGGCACGACGACATGGAAGAGCAGGCCACACCCTTGACTCTCAGGTGGATTGCATGGAATCTGCCATAGTGCAAATACACCAATCTTGCAGGGCCTACAAGAAAGGGCCGATGATGCAGAGGAAAGGAGCAAATGAAATAACCTAAGGGTCAGTGGTGTTTCTGAGGGTTCAGAAGGCAACAACCCTGTTCAATTTATGCAGCAATTTTTAAATCAAAGCTGGACTTACCAGACAGTTGCTCACTTGAAATGGATCGTGTTCACCATACCCTGGGCCCACAATTAGGCAACAGACCACGTGCTATCCTGATTCGCATCCTTCACTACCAGGAGAAGGAGCTAGTACTAGATAAGTCATGGCAACCAGGAACCTGACCTACCTAGACCACAGAATCTACGTAGACAACGACTACCCGATGGCAATTGCAGTGAAATGAAGAGCATATGCCCCCATCCTTAAAAAGTTAAAAGAGGCAAAACTCAAGTTTAGAACCCCTACCCGATGAAGTTGGTGGTCCAGATGGAGGAGGGTCCAGGACTTTGAATCTACTGATGAGGTAGTGCGGAGCTTACTAAAATTGGCATAGATGTTTCCTAACTCAACAACTGATTGGCACGTCCCTGGCAAATAAACTACCCCAGAAAGCCTGGTCCAGACTACCTCCAAGGGAGCAGCTCCATAATGAGGGAGTCACGGAGATTCAGCAGACCATTGAAGGATTAAGGCAGCAGGCAATGGCAGTTTCTGGGATCTCCCAGTTAATCAAGAAGCGAAATGAAGGAACAATTGGAACTTTTTTCCTTTTAACCTGAGCACCTTTCTGTGCAGATAGGCCACGCCTGACTGTCCCTAATATTCCCCACTGTGACTGTCCTGGTGCCCTTCCTCCCCAGCACCTCGCGGTGGCCCTCACAAAACAGGAGTAGCCTGTTGGGGATGCCCCCTCCTGGGGGTTATTCCAGTGTTTCATGCCGCATTGCCTGAGAATTAATTGCAATTTAGACCACGGCTTATTCAGGTAACCCCAATAGTCAAACAAATATGTTAGAGGCCCTGGAACTGGGGGCGTGGGTTGAGGTTCAGAGTGCTGGTAGGTTGCCGGGAACAGGGATGGGCAAGAGGGACAGGTATGAAAAGTCCCTAGGCCACATGCATTGTAGAATTGTAGGGCTACTCCAAGGGCACCTCTTGCTATATAGTTGAAAGCTAAGTCTCGAGAGGCTTTGCACCTCCTTAAATAATGTCTTAGACCTGGGGTCTTGCTGGGCCTTTGGTTGTGACTAGATACTTCTGATGGGGGCACTCTTCCCACCATTAGCTCTGTTGGTGGGGGGTTCTGGGGTTGGGGTCACGTCCCTCATAGTTACTCTGCTTAAACCCATGGACATACCTAGGAGCTGATGAGATACAAATGCTGCTATGTAATAGAATATGTAGATTATTCACTGCAACCATCTTGTCAACTCACACTACTCAAGAGTAATGATAAGGTCTAAATAATTCCTCCCTGCCTTGGTGTAGCAAAGACATGACCACCCCTCTTACCCCCCATAGAGACGTTTTATGACTAGCCTATCAACCGGATAGACTCGCCAAAATTTTGGCACACCTGAGACTGGTAGTTTTGTAATGACCAAACTCATGGAAGCCTACAGGAATTTAGCAGTACCTGCCCAGTTGGTAGCAACTGCAGTAAAAAGTTATTTCAGTTAGTGTTAAAATTTTGCTATTCCCAGTTTGAGGAAGTTTATCCTCACTTCCCTAATAGGCAGTCACATTTTCTACAACTAGAATTAGAACCTAGGGATTCCTATAACCTAGAGTCAAGATTGGAGTGGTTTGCTCCATTTAATTCTGACCTCTTGTACTATGCCTTAAATGGCTAATATACCGCCTCCAGTTTTTCTGTAAATGTCAATGGAGTAGGCAGTCCTATTAAAAGATCCAGAATGATTTCCTTGTTTAAAAAGACACATGCAGGAATAATATACTTACAGGAGACACATATGAGTGATAATGAGCATAAAAACTGACAAGAGGAGGGTTTAACCAGGTGTTTCTTCTTCTTTTGTTAATGGTAGGAGAAGGGGGTCACCATACTGATATCTAGCCATACTCCCTTTCAGGGCACTCAGGAATGGGCTGACTCAGAGGGACACTTAGTGGTAGTACAGGGTCTCTTACTGGATAAAGAAGTCATCCTGGCTAATGCATACTTCCATTGGGGTCAACCATTCAGTCACTCAGGTTTCTTCTGAATAAAATAGTTCAATTGACCAAAGGCATCCTTATATTAGCGGTGACTTTAATATTGCCCCCCAACCCCAATTTAGATACTAATGTAACTGCTAGAGGTAAACAACCTGCCCTGCACAAATATTTTAAGCGGTTTGTGCAGGAGGTGGGCTGGGTTGATGTATGGGACTCTTCATCCTAGGGACAGAGGATATACTTTTACTCTGCTGTGCATAGGTCCTACTCTAGAATAGACCATTGTTATATGCAAAAGGAATGTTTAGGAATTCTTAGGGAGGTCTCTATGGGGGACATTGCATATTCTGACCACGCACAGTGGTCACAAAATAGGAACTGGATCACAAAAGACAGAATACAATATAGAGATTTAACCCTATCCACCTTAAAAGTCCCTCTTAAGGATTTTTGAAGAGAAAATACAAGAGATTCAGCAGGATAAGTCAGACCCAGCAGTTTCTCCTCAATTAGGTGGGATACTTTAAAAGTGATACTCATGCCACCTAATCAAACACTCATCCATGCTGGCAAACCAGCTTAGGGAAAAACAATGCCACTTAGAATAGACCCTTAATTTTCTTCAAATGGCACACCAACAGGGAGATAACTCCATCCTGGCCCAGCTTAAACAAACTAGAGAGGAACTGGATTTACTGGTACTGCAAAATACAGAAATAGCCTTAGCTTTTCTGAGGCAAAGATACGGGGAATAGGCCCCAGGACCACGCCTGCTGGCCTTTGGTTACGCAAACAGAGGCGCCTTTCAACTATAGCCATTATTAAGGACCCCAGTTCTGGCATCCCTGTACAAGGGTAAGTCTTATCACTTAGGCTTTCTGTGAATACTACAAACAATTGTACACCCCAGACCACCCTTCAGAACATACAAGTATTAATGCATTTTCTCCCTTAGGCCTCCCAAGGCTCGAGAGACCAACAGATCTCATTGGTTTCCCAATATCACATTCTGAATTAATAAATGCAATCTCCAGATCTAAAACCATGAAGGCCCCTGGCCCAGACGGTTATGGCACACAGTTTTACAAAAGTTCAGTGCAAGGGGTTTCCACCTCTTACAAGTTTATAATGAAGTTTTGCAGGGCAAGCGGAACCCCACCCAGCTAGTCATATGCAGTGATGTCCTTAATTCCCAAACCAGACAAAGACCCCAATCATGTAAATCATATCATCCAATTTCAGTTTTAAATGTGGATTATAAATTCTTCATGTCTGTCTTGGCTAAACGATTAGACACAGTTCTGCCCTCTATAACTAATTTAGATCAGACCGGATTTGTCAGTGCTAGATCTACCACAGACAACACAAGAAGAGCACTATATTTGGTGCACAAGATGCAGTTCCATATAACTCCTCGTTCTTCTCAGCCTAGATGCTGAGAAGGAATTTGACAGGGTTTCATGACCTTCCTATTTGCTACTATGACAAAGATGGGTTCCCCTACCCTTTATTTTCCTGATTAAAACACTTTATTCCTCATCCAAAGCGTGCATTAAAGTCTCTGGACACCACTCTTTATATTTTCCTCTGTTTAGAGGAACTAGGCAGGGTGCCCCTCTCCTGGTTTATTCGCCATCTTTATCGAACTACTGGCACAGGCTATTAGAGGATCTCCTTTAATAGAAGGGTACAGACTGAAGGGTGGAGCATCGTATAGCCCTATACGTGGACAGTGTCCTGCTTTTCTTATCCAACCCCTCCAGTCGATCCCAGCTGTTTTCAATATCTGAAAACAGTTTGGCAGATGCTTAGGATATAAGTTAAATACTACCAAAATGGAGGCTTTGACCTCTAATTTCACGCCTCCTTTATCATTGGCACAAACATACCTTTCGCTGGGAATTGACTAAATTGAAATACCCAGGCATCTATCTTTCACACCAGGCAAGTGACACAGAAAGAAATAATTATGCCCCTTTTTCACCCAGCTCCAGTCTGATCTAGCACAATAGAATATACTCCCCTGAATCTCTTGCAAAGAGTTGAGGTTATTAGGATGGTGGTTTTACCCTGAGCTTTATATTTGTTTCAGAATTTCCCTATCCATATCCCAGCTAAAACATTTTGAACATGGAACAAATCCATTAGTAGATTTATATGGGCCAGGAAGCATCCCAGAATAAAAATCTCTACTTTGTTCTTATCAAGAAAAGTAGGAGGACTGGCCTTTCCCAACCTTAAATACTGTAACTGGGCATCTCATTTATCATTTGTGTTGGTCGAATTATGAGGGTCAACACTGGCCTTGAGAGAAATCGAGGAAGGTCTAATGCCTTTCGGAACCTGATAAGGACCACATTGTATCACTCCCCCATCCATTGGAACTAGACTCCCATAACCCATGGATTGCACACCAGTTGAAAACCTGGAGGGTAATCCATAGGATTCTCCCTCATCCCATACCTAGTGCTTTTAACTCCCATAGCTCTCCTCAAGAACTTCTTCTCGACCAATCTAGACCACACATTTGAGGCCTGGGGAACTTGAAAATTTTTAACCTCTTGCACTTTCTCACTGGGGAGGTTTTAAATCTTTTCAGGAGATGCGCCATTCCCATGGTTTAAGACAACTGGACTTCTACCGATACTTGCAGCTAAGACATTTTATTACTCCCTCCCATCAGAGGTACGCTGTGCTGAGAGAACCCCGATTACTTGTCTTCAGCAGAGCATTATCACTGGTGGGGCACCTCACATAGACTCAGTCCTGTACAAGGCACTAGGAAACACAAGGGCTAAGTAAAGTAGGGATATGTACAAAGTGGAATCAGGAATTTGGCTTTAACATCCCTTTACAACAGTGGGGTAGGAGCTGCCTGTCAGTATCTAAACTCACGCATTCCCACAGCTGGAGACTGTTCTGTTGGCAAGTGCCACCAGATATTTTTGAACCCCTGCCATAACAGCCCACTTTACAACAGTAGGACTAGGTGACTGTTGGTGTCAGTGTGGAGAACCCATAGCACACCATACTCATATATTCTGGCTATGTCCAAAGTTACAACCTTCTAAGGACTCTACAATCTGAATTACGGAATTGTTTAACCTCCCGATTCTTCTTACACAATTTCCCCAATAGTTTTGGAGATGCCCATATGCTACCTGCTGGGAATAGCCTTAATGGCAGCCAAGTAAGCCCTGTCTTGCTGCTGGTTAACCCCAGGGTCCCTACAGTACTTGAATGGAGGAAATAATGATTCGTATCTATAGGTCAGAAAATCTCTTATCACTTGAATGATAAGTCTGACCTATGCACTGTGAAATGGTCTAGATGGATTTTCCATATAAGCTTGCAGGATTCTTCCTTTGTCCCTTGATCAGCATTTAGGTGTATGTATTGATAACCAAGTCTAATGATTGTATGGGAGGAAGAACCTGGGGCAAGTGGGCCTGAGGGTGGGAGAGGGATGAAATGAGGTGAGATTAATGTGTTCAAAGTATGCCTGTTTTTTTCTTTTCTTTCTTTTTCTTTTCTTTTCCTTCCTTCCCTTTTAAGGATGGCTCCTAGTGTCTCTTAGAGTTTATAATATGAACCATTGTAACCTATCCATTACTGTGATCAAAGAAACAAGGTATATTGTATATGGACTGTCACGCTGCATGGCTCCACCTATCATCATTTTTCAATCGCTGTATAAAATGAAGTTGTGACTGACCCCAACCTGTATCCCCCATTTATTGTGAAAATCTAAATAAAATTATAACAAAAAAACAATGTACTGACACAGGATAGCTTGTCTGAGATGCAGTATTTCATATTCACTGACCTACACAGCCAGTATACTGTTATGCTTGTGCAACTGTGTTAGTTTGGTTTTGACGTTTGCACTCTATTCAGAGGAATTACTACCCTGTAGGGGTACCGAAGGCAAGTAATCCTCGAGAGGATTCCACCCATAGAGGTGCCACGGATGGTTCCCGTGGCTAAAAGGTACCTTAGAATCCCCTAAGGAGAGAGTGCTGCCACTGGAGGGGGATGGTGGGGCAAATCAAAATGCTTCACAGTGAGGCTTTGAGGAACTGCTTTTATAGCTCAGGAAGTGAAGTGGCTGGCTGTTTGGTCACCGAACTACAGGCAAAGCCTTTCCAATTCACTGATCTACACAGCCAGTATAGTGTTATGCTTGTGCAACTGTGTTAGTTTGGTTTTGGCTGTTAGCACTCTCTATTCCAGAGGAATTATCACCCTGTAGGGGTACAAAGGCAAGGAACCCTCAGAGAGGGTTCCACCCTAGAGGTGCCACGGATGATTCCATGGCTAAAGGTACCTTAGGAATCCCTCAAAAGAAATGTAGTATCATCCCCAAAAGGAGGCAACAGGAAGCATATGAGCAAGCAGCAACAGTGACAAAGGAACAGTAACTGTAACGTAGTAGTAGAAAACATAGGCAGTTTGATAATGCAATGGGATGCTCAGTTGGATAATGTAATGACTGTCCAGGTTTGCATAGCATGATACGAATGGTTTGCCTTGAGATTAGGGGATCCCCAAAGACAGAGGGAATGGCAGAACATCCTGCACCTCCATCTAACAATGGAACCTACCTAAAGCAACTAGGGAAACAACTATATAACTAAGTGTTATGACCTGAGGTAACAGAGGAGAGAACCCCCATGAGGTGGAAATCTCTGGGATCCAAAGCCTAGGTCACCTTCCTCCAGGCCTGGGATACTGTATTTAGTGACAACTCCCAGCTGCAATTTGGAAAACTCAATTAAAGGGAGATGGAAAATATTCCAATTTGGAGGAAAGCTGTCACTCAAACCTTCTAATGGGAGCCGTGGAAGGTTGTGAGAAAACTCCACAACAATACGCGCACCCAAGGCACATGAGGAGAGCATCAACTACTGAGGCACTCACCTGGCCTACCCACCCTAAATCAAACCAGGTGAACCAGAGGCAGTCGTAGGGAGAATGCGGTGAAGGTGCCTCGCTAGGAAACCACTAAAGTCAATGGCTAACTGGTATAGAGGAACACTAGAGCCAAAGGAGGTAACTTTTTCCACCCTTCACCGCTAGTCTTAAATTCTACACCAGGAGCTGCTGTTGCGTAGCAGGCAGCTAAAGCCAAGCCTGGTAAGAACATTCCTGGCTATCGGTCAGGTGAGAAGGATCCTGCCCTAAGCTGGACACTCGAGATGCGACTAAGTGCAGAGCGAGACCGGCCAGCTGTGAAACCCCGCGCTAGAATAGAATGGCTGGCATGACCCAGAAATTGATTGAGAGCTGAAGCTGGTGAGCTGAATGAGCACGCATGCTGAGATCGTAATAAGCATGGAATACTGAGACCTTACAAGGTCAAGTGTAGATAGAGTGCAGCAGAATCCCAGGCCGGCTCAAGGGGATGGCAGTATGCATGAAGTAATGGATTGTGTACGAAAAGTAACAGCTGCGTAAGTAAGTGTAGACCTGCACATAGGTCAGTAAGCAGAAGTCATGATAGGTGAACCAGCATCAAACTTGTATAGCAATGAAACAACTGAAGTGGGAGCAAGTCAGCCAGACAGTACAAAGCCAAATCAAGGTGACAGACTCTGAGGATTTTCGCAGCGAAGACAGATTTTAATGAAGCTATATTAACAGTCTCCAGCAGGAGCTAGTGGGATGACCTCAGAGCTATAGGTGCAATAAACAGGAGACAATGCTTGAAAGCAGGCATAGCCAGGCAGTGCAGGAAGGTGCAGTAAAATGAGAAGCACAGGTAGGGAAGAGTAAACTGTCAGGTGAAAAGAATTGAATATCCAACATGAAGCAGCTATGGCTGAGCCAAAACACACAGGTAATCAATGCCGCTGCAATGCAGTAGTTTGAGCATGGTGAGCACAGTGTTAAGACACAGGCACTGGGTACAATATTAATTAAAGTAAACAGTCAGCAGCAGTGGCTGAGGTTGTAGCTAATCGAAAGCAGTAGCATGAGTTTCATGTAGCAGAATGCTAGGAGTTTCTGTGCAAGCGATTAGAGTTGTGAATAAGTAAAGAAAGCAGCATGAGCTCTGAAGTAGCAGTATGTTAGAGCTGAGAAACAAAGCCCCCAAAAAAAAGCACACACAGCCAAAGGCACTATACAAACCAGAAGTAGAAAAGTAATCACAGAAGCCCAGCAGAGACAAGCGGGGGCAGGCCTCAGCCAGAAGGAGGCCTAACTAGCTCTGAGAACAACTGGCAGAGCCTTCAGCTGCAAAGACAAAATGCTTCCCCGTGAGGCTGAGAGGAACTGCTTATATAGCTCAGGAAGTGGGAGTGGTTGGTTGCTTGGCCACTGAACTCCAGGCAAAGCCTTTCCAATTCAGTGGACTCATACTTAATGTACTGACACATGACAGCTTTGCTGAGATCCATTACCTCATTTTCATGGGGACTCCAATTTTATCCATTTTTACAATGAACTGATACAGGTTAGCCTGATTGAGATGCAGTATCTCATTTTCAGTGAGATCTTACTTTTACCCATGTTTACGTCTGTGTGCAATGTGCTGACACAGGATGGCTTTGCTGAGATACTGACAGTGATGACTTAAGCTGCGACATGCGAGTATCACGCATACATAATCATGTCAGCACTGCCATATTACACATGGCTGATTTGGGGCAAACTGCACATGCACAGGTATTACACATGCGCAGTTCTGTAATCATTGCAGTATTATTTACATCTGACTCCAGTGCGGCGAGAGCACCGCATTTTCTTCTCAGTGCTCTTGCCACTCTGAAAGGCTCTCCACAGCTGTATCAGCTCTGACCAGAAGTTGTTGTGAACTGGGGACTTGGACGGAGTGAGGAAGGCACTTGAAGGTTGTTGGTGGATTCCAGTTACTGATTTAATGTGCTGCAGCTGTTTCTGTAAGTTCAATTAAAAAGAAAAAATAGCTTCAAGCTCAACTAGATAGAGTGAAGCAGCTGAGTGGCAGCATTCTAGCTTGTGCTGCACTAGTGACATCACTGCTGCAGCACCATATATGATGTCACTACTGCAGCACAACATAATGACGCCACTACTGCATCACAACATAATGATGTCATTACTGCAGCACAACATAATGACATCACTACTGCAGCACAGCATAGAGAATAGTAGATGGCTGACCACCCACAAATAAATCTTATCTTATCTTTGGCAATGCACTCCAGTAAAGAGTCACAACAGTGCTGTTTAAAATTCTGTACAACAATCCTCAGGTACTGTAAGGTCTAGCTATTCAAAGGAGTTGTGCCTAATGCAACTCCAGAAATGCACCCTGGGGCTATATTAAATGGGGACATGTACTGCGAATTCCAGATTTGCCATGGCGCAAAGATAATGTATGAGGTGCATCTCCAGCGGGTGTGCCCATGCGTACGTGGTACATCTTGTTATTTGGCAGATGTGCTTCGATTTGCTAGCAGATATCAGACATGTGCCGCATACATTGGCACAAAGTCATGCCTGTAAAAACAGATCTAACTGGCAGTTACCTATAGGCAGGCTGCTGTATTGCAAGGTACAACACAGCAGCTGCCAGACCGTGGGTGGCTACCCCCAAAGCACCAGGTCCGATCACTGTACAGTGCAACATACAGAGCCCTGGTAATCTAGTGGATTCCCTCCCATCCCTGAGTCTGATACCGGTAATACACATGTAACCCCTAGATGGCGCTATCCCAGGGGCTACTACCCTGCCTGATTTGCCACTAACAGGTTGAGGGCCTGGATCCAATGGCGGTGCCTCCACCCAGAGGTCAGGGTTTGCAATAGTTAAACTTACTTGGTCACAGCCCTCTGGGACACTGCAACCTCTTTCTTCCCACTAGTGGCCCACAATATATCAGAATTACCTTCACAGTATACACTTACCCCCAGGGCTGGTTCAGGCACTGGGACCTCCTGTAAAATAAGATACAGTGCAACAATCACAGTACAATACTTTAACATAGACAAATACCTCAGGCAGTATAACTTTGCTGAAACAAGCAGCTCTGATTTATTTAGGGGAATATAACAAGGACAGGGAAATCAGGTTAATTAGCTTATCACTTTACTCATCTACCTATGGCTCTGTGCACAGGCCTATCCCTACCAGTTACTGTCCCTGGGTACCCAAGCCCTAGTGGTAGTCCAAACCGTGGCAGCTGGTAGGGCCCTTTCCCACAGAGAAAAGAAAAATTAGTTTAAACAGTCAGCAGTACAGTGATTCCATTTGGATTCAATGTGGCAATTCAGCAGGAGCGAGCCTGAATTAGTACTCACGACCTCCAAACAAGATAGGGTCCTTCAATGTCAGCAGGGCTACTCTTGAGCTCCACGAGACTCCTCACACATTTATATGGCAAACTGCAACTGGCAAAAGTCCTTTAATGGCAGCAGGATTCACTTCAGCTAACCAAGCCTCCTCACACATTTATATGGTGAACAGTAACAGGCAAAAGTCCTTTAATAGCAGCAGGATTCACTTGAGGTACACAAGCTCTTCACACATTTATATGGTAAAACAGAAAGTACTATACCAGGCAGGTTGCTTCTCTATCCCGATCGCAATTACTGCACAGTACCCGGAGAACACACAGCAGATTCAGTTCCTGACAGACCGAGTGCAATTCAGCAATTTCTCCAGTCTTCTACAGGGTGAGCCTGGTTTCTACTCTTCAGATATCCTTGATTCTCTTCACAGGACGGATTCAGTCCTAACAAGCAGTTACACAAGCTGCAGACCGAACTCTGGGCCTTACACACGCTTCCGACTAAAACTGCACACTGAAAAAGCACAGGGCTCCTTCCTTCTTCACTGCCAGAGCTCAACTGAAACTCCAACAGACAAAACCGGCACTTCCTTTGAGTTCCTCCCAGTTCTTGACTGGATTGGCTGTCACTCACAATAGACTGCTCTGTTGGTCCAAAAGGCGCCGAAGTCTAAACTACATCTCCCAGAGTCACTGCCCTTACAATCCTCTTGTGGCTGGCTCAGATTATGAGTCCAAGTTCTGATTCGTCCAAGGCACCATTTTAGAGCTAGCTTACCCCACACTGATTGGTCCAGTTCAGCAGTTCAAAACCAGAATGGGAACTAGGCAGACACAGTTCTGACTGCAAAGAAAGCAGGTTAGACAAACTGTAATTTCATTATTACTTAAATGGTTTCTGGCAAACAGTTACATCTTTCAGATAGGTTCCCTTGCACTCCTAGTGACTGCAAAAATGGAGTGAATTGGCAGCAGCTCGAGTGGTACTCAGTCAAAGAAACACACAGTCCCCATACAAACTAATTATGTCTGCAAGCAGACAGCTCTTAAAGAGACAGTACCAGAGGTTCTAAAAACACTCACTGGTAAATGGCTTAAACGCCAAACACCATTCAGGCTTGGAGCATTCAAGCAAGCTCCTGAAGTCTTTTGGGAACCCCCCATTTGCAGGGGGTTACACCCTTCCTGGTTTCGGGAAAGCTTGACGTCCACATCAAGCAAGTACCCCATAGGTTTTAACTGCAACCATATACATTTGCATTAGGCTCACACATGTAATCATCAGTCAATATATAATTTTACCAAGAACACATTTCTGAAACATTGCAGTACGTCACTCTTTACACGTATTACATACATTGTACCATAACTCAAGTTATTACCTCTTGTACATGAAACCTGAAGAGAGGGGCCCTTCCTATCAGTTACCTTGGGGCTGGATGGGGCAAGGGCACCATACTTAGAGGACAACACAAGTAACTTGGAGTTAGCACTGACGCTCAGTTTGGGCAATGAGCTCGGGACACAAACACTCCTTTATGGACAACATTGAGAGGCAGATCCACTGGCCGCCCAGGGAATCATAACTGAGGTGCACCACAGGCTTTACAGCTCGACCAGTCTTTCTAGGGGGAACTGTTACAGTCTCTGCACTCTGAGCCTCATTTCAGCATTGTCCTCACTTGTCAGGGAGTCTCCATGGGGTAGAGAGGCTAGAACTTGGGGCACTTTCAGCTCCAGGAGTTACAGTTTCTGAGTCCACAACATTTGGCTCGCATGGAGAGCTTTGGACACTGGCAGTGGACTGTCAGGGCACTCAAAATACTCTTCTTGTTCTGGTGTAACACCAGTCTGACCCAATCCATCATTTTCCTCCCTGAAAGCTCAAACAGTTCAACCATGCACAATGATTCCATTTCATCTGATCTGATGCTTTGCACTTCACTTTCTGGGAACATTGGCTCCAGGACGAAGCTGGGGGCTTGGATAGTCCAGAAGGCCCAGCTTCATCTCCAGTATTGACTAGGATTGCCCTGAAACAATTGACTCAGTTCATAAGAAGGATAGTATTCAAAGTCACTCTCACTTTCTTCCGATATGGACTGACAGTCATGCTCAACTGGGACTTGTGGAGGGGAACACTTTAACTTTGCTTCTGTAGGTGCAGACCTTCTTGATCTTTCTTAGCAGCAGCTCTAGTCACTGGTCCAGAGGGGCATCTTCTAGGGCTCAGACTCAATTAAGATTTGTCCAATGGGCAGTAAATGATTTCTATGCATTGTTTTACATCTTTGAATTATTCTCAGGCCTTACTTTGTACACTGGCAGATCATCTAGTTTGCCCACTACAATGTGAGGAGATGGTGCCATCTGTCAGCATCTCGTGCTTGCCATGCAGTCCCAGATTTCTTAGCAATACCGATCTCCCTCCTGGAGTTCCTGTGCTTTCACCTTTTTATCATACCTTTCTTTGTTGGCCAGATTTCTTTTGGCAGCCATGGTTTGAGCCAGTTGGTACGCATGAGTTAGCTGGGCCTTTAACTTTTGCACATACTGTAAATAGTTGTCAGCTTGAACCCCATCAGGAGAGACCCCAAACACACATCTACTGGTAGTCGAGCTTCTTCCAAACATCAGGCGGTAGGGGAGAACCCAGTGGCATCACTTTTGGTGCAGTTATAAGCATGTACCAGGGTGCTAATTTGTTGGCTCCATCTAGTCTTGTCTTTTGGGTGCAGGGTGCCTAGCATATCTAGCAAGTGCGGTTGAAACGTTCAGGCTGTGGGTCCCCTGGGGTGGTAAGGAGTGGTTCTGACTTTCTCACCCCACAGAGAAAGCATCTCTTTGATCAGACGACTCTCAAAGTCTCTCCCTTGATCAGAATGGATTTTTGTGGAGCCCCATAGTGAACAAAAAGTTTTCTACAAGTACTTTGGCTACAGTGGATGCTTTCTGGTCTTTGGTGGGGAAAGCTTGGGCATATCTCGTGAAATGGTCAGTGACCACCAGCACATTACTGATATTTCTTTGATCTGACTCCAAACTCAGAAAATCAATCAGACCAGCTCCATGGGTGCACTGGTGGTTATGTTAACAAGGGGGCAGCCTTCTGGGGCAAAGCTTTCTCTGTAAGCAGCGACTACAAGTTCGAATGTGTTGCTCCACATCAGCCCCCATCTTAGGCTAATAGAATTTGGATCTCACCAAGTCAAGTGTTCTGTCTATACCAAGGTGCCCCATGTGGTTGTGCAAGGACCTCAATACTGAGTCTCAAAAGACAGTGGGCAGCACCAGTTGTTGTTTGTCTACTTGTCCCCTCTGTCTACTGTTTCTCTGTATAACAGTTTATTGATCAGTTTCAACTTAGGACCTTCTTTGTATAACAGTGCAGTTCTCAAATCAGTGGAGCGTAATTTGGACACATCTTTTCCTGCATAGAGGGCTTCTAAAGCTGATTTGATCATAGGATCGCGGGATTGCGTCCGCTGAATACTGTCATTGTCCAGCTGAGGCAGTGCACCAATGTCTATTGCAGAAAAGTGGCACAAGCAGCAGGTATGCAATTCTCAGAGGGTCCCAAGCAATCCACCATGCAGTCCACTGCGTCCGTGGACATTTGTTCCTCCCGTCAAACTTCCGCAGAGTGCCCGAATGTCAGGTTCTGCCAATCAGACCCAATCATTCTGGGGAACAGGCCTCCGGGAGAGAGCATCAGCATCTATGTGGTTCAGACCTGCTCGGTATTCGAGAGCATAGTCATATGTAGATAATGCAGAAAGCCACCTGTGGCCAGTGGCATCCAACTTAGCTGAAGTCTGCACATAGGTCAAAGGATTATTGTCAGTTTTACTAGTATTTTAGCCCCATACAAGTACTCATGGGAATTGGTCAACAATAGCCCACTTCAAAGCTAGGAACTCTAACTTATGTACAGGATAGTTCTTTTCGGATGGGGTCAGGCTTCTACGGCAAAGGCCACTGGTCTCAGGCCATTCTCGTGCTCTTGGTACAACACAGCCCCCAACCCTTGCAAGCTAGCATCAGTGTGCAGGACGTTAGGTTTTCTTGGATCGGCATAGGCCAGCACTGGAGCATGGGTAAGTTGATATATGATCTCATGAAAGCAGTCTCACAATCAGGAGTCCAGCGGGCCCCAAATACTTCACCGGATGAAAATACACTCTTTCAGTCTTGAGGACGCTGACTTTGGCATTTTTGTGGGTTGGGGATACCCTTGAGTAAGGTTAAGTAAAGGCGGATCACTCTTGAATAGTCCTTGATGAAACGCCAATAATAACCAGAATCCCAGGAATCTTTGCAGTTCTTTTAGATTTTTGGGCTGTGGCCAGGTGGTCAAGGCCTCAACTTTACTTGGGTCGGTCTCTATTCCTCGGTGGATACTATGTGTCCACATACTTTACTGATGTTTGAAAGAATTGACACTTATCAATGGACAGTTTAAGGCCAAAGTCCTCCAGTCGGTCCAATACCTTAAATAATCTGCTCTCATGTTCCTCCAGTGAGCTGCCAAACACAATAACATCATCTAGGTATAACAGGCACTCTAGTAAGTTCATGTCCCCACTGCAGCTCCATCAATCGTTGAAAAGTGGCTGGGGCACCTGAAATCCTTGAGGCATCCTCATGAATTCATAGAAGCCAAGCGGACAGATAAAGGCTGTCTTCTCAAGGTCCTGTGGGGCCATCGGATCTGGTAGTACCCACTGCGGAGATCCAACACTGAGAACCACTTGCTCCCGCTTAGGCAGTCCAAAGCATCCTGAATGCGGGCATTGTGTACTGATCAGATAGTCCGCCGGTTTAAGGTGCAATAATCCACACACATCCTTACTGTCCCATTCTTTTTCCTCACTACCACAATGGGGAAGCATAAGGGCTTCTGGATTCTGTATACACCAGCAGCTAACATCTCTTGCAGATGCCGTCTCACATCATCTATGTCAGCAGGTGCCAGGCGTCGAGATCTCTCACGAAATGGTCTTTCGTCATGCAGCCGGATATTGTGCTCAGCTCCTTGCATGCATCCTACATCCCATTCCTTTAAAGAAAACACCTGGTCTCTCTGGGCAAGCTTCTCACTGATCCTCACTTTCCATTCAGCTGGCAATGGGGAGTCGCCAAATCAAACAAGTCAGGCGTTACTCTGTCATTCTTCCTTGAACTCTTGCTGCTGGGTAGCACTGCAGTGTCTGCACAATGCACATTAGCCAGGATGCAACCTCTGTTTATCAATGTCTCTTTCAGACACATTATGAACTTGGACCATTACCCTTCTGGCATAAGCATGGGCTCTAGCGGGCAAAATACTAGGCTTGACCAGCAGTCCCTCTGGCAATTTTCCATCGCCTGGTGCATCCAACATTAATATTTTATTCTTAACATCCTTTCTGATACGGACCTCTCCTGTAAGGTACACTGGGCATTTGGCGCCAGGATCAGAGACTCAGGATCCTTCTTCCATACAATTCCGACCGGTTCCTCTGGTTCTATTTTTCAGCATCTCTCTGTGCCTCATAGGCCTTCTTAATTTAGCCGAACTCTTAAAGCTCTACTAGTCTTTGACCCTGTTTTTCATAATATAACTGTGCCAGCCTTCCGAACATATGAGCATTTGTTCCAATCAACAAAGGGACACCATCATACAGTCCAGTGGGGGACACACTAAGGCTAGGGTCTCTACGTGTTCGCCACTCCAGCCACGGAGGTGGGGAAGACAGCCAAATTCGATGTACCCGAATAGGGTAGGCCTTCTCACTTAACCCCCATACATGCAGTCCTTCTAATGGTTGTAAGGGTACGTCTGACAAATGCTTCTGATACCAATCCTGGAACATAATTGTCACTTGGGAGCCACTGTCTAATACAGCTCTTGTAGACACTCCATTCACCTTTACAGTGGTCTCCATGGAGGGACCCACTATTCTGGACCAGTCTGGAGGCGGTAGTGGGGGCCTGGGCAACTGACCATGCCACAAAAAGACGTGAGTTAGCATTTTGGTGCCCTCACTGGGATGATTTTGTGCACCTCTTAACCACTGATTTGTTCTCTGAAGCTCTCCTTGTAGCCTATATGCAACTTTGTCAGTGTCTTTGGGGACCGGCATTCTCTTCATGTGCCCATCCTTCCCACAATTATAGCAAAACATACTTTCTGGAGTTTGAGCTGGCCGAGGCGCCACACTGGGAGCCAGGGCGGGGTACTACTAACTGGAAACCTTGGTGCCATCTCTGTCTGCAGCGTGATAAGCATTTGGAGACATCTCGTCAGTTTCTCCACTTCCATGGTCAAGGAATTGAGTTTGGAGCTGTTATCAGCAGGAGATACATGGGTGGGTACCCCACCCCCATAGCAGATGCAGTCGGATATAGGTCAGGGCCTGTACTTGCAGGCGTGGCCTTCATAAAGGACTGTTTTTGAATTCTGATCTCTCAACAGTTCGCCCCATTGTGGCATATCTTTTTCCTTGTCAGAGCACTCATTGACTGTCAACCTCTGCCTCTGAACTTCACTTGATGGGTCACCTCAGTCACTCGGGTCGTAGCGCAGCTATTGGTGCAGGTCCTCCCGAGGTCGCTTTTCTCAACTCCTCGAATTTCTCTCATTAACTCATCATAGGAGGGTGGGGATTCCAGTCGATTTGCCAGGCGTAACTGAAGCAACAGCAGTTCTGAGAAGGGACAGACTTAAGGATCCTGTCCAGCCTGGTTCGTCCAGTTCAATCGCTGGCAAACTACCCTTTCTGAGGCATTCTTGCAACAATTTTTCCAGCCGAGATACATACACAGACAACAACTCCCTTGGTACTGTTGTGCATTTCTTACTCTCCACCATAGATCCTCATCAGAATCTGGGCTCCCATACACATTCTCCAAGGCCTCAAGATAGGCCTGTGCAGTCACTTCAGGGTTACTGGCCCGTTTAGCACGGATGGTAGCCAGGGCAGGACCTCGAGGCTCTCACTAACCCTCTTTCGCCGGCTTCCGAGCATTGCCATTCTAGCACTTGGGGCAACATAGTCTATCCAGGTCTCCCAGTCATCCTCCCCTTGGGGGTGGGAGGGTGCCAGAGAAGATCCTCAACCTTCGTAAGAGTCGTGACTAATGGCAGGTGCAGAAATAGGAGTCTGCATTGGTTCAGCCACCATTACGGGTACTGGAGCAGGAGAGGTGTTGGGGAGGAACACCCGGTGGCAAGAATAGTTTCTTCAAGTCCTCCACAGTTTTCCCTTCCCCAGCAACCATTTAGCAAATTCTCCTCAAAAGTTTCAGACAGTGGTGGGGCTCATTCCCCCGGGCTTTACTGTTCTTAGTTATCACTCTCCAGGCAGTGAGGGCCCTCTGGGGTAATGGTCTTTGGCACTTTGAAGCTATCTATGGATCCTTAAACTCTACTAGGGCCAGGAAAGTGTGGGTGAGCAGATTAGCATGCCGCACCACCACCACAGGGTTTTGTAAACCTTCCGCCTTG
Source organism: Neoceratodus forsteri (assembly GCA_016271365.2). Classification (NCBI taxonomy): domain Eukaryota; kingdom Metazoa; phylum Chordata; order Ceratodontiformes; family Ceratodontidae; genus Neoceratodus; species Neoceratodus forsteri. Next base: position 140,157,860 of record CM057449.1, on the reverse strand, counting down.
GAACATACTCCTGTACAGTGTCCGTGATTGATACCCAGGGGATGTCCAGGATAAGCATAGCATTTGGGGTCAATCTCCTCCCAGTACACCACTCCACCAGCCGGTGCACAGCCACTTCTGTCGTGGTACCCATTTTTTTTCTTAACAGTGGTTCGTAAATATGGCCACTAGAGGACACACAATCCCAGCGGTGAGCCTCCAAGATGTAACCCTAGATGGTGCTATCCCGGGGCTACTACCCTGCCTGATTTGCCACTAACAGGTTGGAGGCCTGGATCCAATGGCGGTGCCTCCACCCAGAGGTCAGGGTTTGCAATAGTTAAACTTACTTGGTCACAGCCCTCTGGGACACTGCAACCCCTTTCTTCCCACTAGTGGCCCACACAATATATCAGAATTACCTTCACAGTATACACTTACCCCAGGGCTGGTTCAGGCACTGGGACCTCCTCGTAAAATAAGATACAGTGCAACAATCACAGTACAATACTTTAACATAGACAAATACCTCAGGCAGTATAACTTTGCTGAAACAAGCAGCTCTGATTTATTTAGGGGAATATAACAAGGACAGGGAAATCAGGTTAATTAGCTATCACTTTACTCATCTACCTATGGCTCTGTGCACAGGCCTATCCCTAACAGTTACTGTCCCTGGGTACCCAAGCCCCTAGTGGTAGTCCAAACCGTGGCAGCTGGTAGGGTCCTTTCCCACAGAGAAAAGAAAAATTAGTTTAAACAGTCAGCAGTACAGTGATTCCATTTGGATTCAATGTGGCAATTCAGCAGGGAGCGACCCTGAATTAGTACTCACGACCTCCAAACAAGATAGGGTCCTTCAATGTCAGCAGGGCTACTCTTGAGCTCCACGAGACTCCTCACACATTTATATGGCAAACTGCAACTGGCAAAAGTCCTTTAATGGCAGCAGGATTCACTTCAGCTAACCAAGCCTCCCCACACATTTATATGGTGAACAGTAACAGGCAAAAGTCCTTTAATGGCAGCAGGATTCACTTGAGGTACACAAGCCTCTTCACACATTTATATGGTAAAACAGAAAGTACTATACCAGGCAGGCTGCTTCTCTATCCCGATCGCAATTACTGCACAATACCCGGAGAACACACAGCAGATTCAGTTCCTGACAGACCGAGTGCAATTCAGCAATTTCTCCAGTCTTCTACAGGGTGAGCCTGGTTTCTACTCTTCAGATATCCTTCGATTCTCTTCACAGGACAGATTCAGTCCTAACAAGCAGTTACACAAGCTGCAGACCGAACTCTGGCCTTACACACCGCTTTCTCGACTAAAACTGCACACTGAAAAGCACAGGGCTCCTTCCTTCTTCAATGCCAGAGCTCAACTGAAACTCCAACAGACAAAACGGGCACTTCCTTTGAGTTCCTCCCAGTTCTTGACTGGATTGGCTGTCACTCACAATAGACTGCTGCTGTTGGTCCAAAAGGCGCAAGTCTAAACTACATCTCCCAGAGTCACTGCCCTTAAATCCTCTTGTGGCTGGCTCAGATTATGAGTCCAAGTTCTGATTCGTCCAAGGCACCATTTTAGAGCTAGCTTACCCCACACTGATTGGTCCAGTTCAGCAGTTCAAAACCAGAATGGGGAACTAGGCAGACACAGTTCTGACTGCAAAGAAAGCAGGTTAGACAAACTGTAATTTCATTATCACTCTAAATGGTTTCTGGCAAACAGTTACATCTTTCAGATAGGTTCCCTTTGCACTCCTAGTGACTGCAAAAATGGAGTGAATTGGCAGCAGCTCAAGTGGTACTCAATCAAAAGAAACACACAGTCCCCCATACAACTAATTATGTCTGCAAGCAGACAGCTCTTAAAGAGACAGTACCAGAGGTTCTAAAACACTCACTGATAAATGGCTTAAACGCCAAACACCATTCAGGCTTGGAGCATTCAAGCAAGCTCCTGGAAGTCTTTTGGGAACCCCCATTTGCGGGGGTTGCACACATACTGATATAATGCCTGGTAGTCTAGTGGACCCCTCCCATCCCTGAGTCTGATACCGGTAATACACATACTGATATAATGCCTGGTAGTCTAGTGGTACCTCCTCCCACCTGGCATCCTGATCATTGTAAAATGTAGAAACTCCCTGTCCCTGGTAGTCTAGTGGTCTAGCTTACCTCTGTGGCTGCCCACTGAATGACAGCATACAGAAACACCTGTAAGTTCATTGTTCCACATTGTCAACCAATGGGTGTGCAGTGTGTGCTGTAATAGTATTCACAACTTTGTGAATGCAGTTCATTCACAAAGTCAGGAATTACTATTACAGAACACACCTTGCTAAGTGCTGACACCATTTTTCTGTTTTTCTTTCTGTTTCCTTTTTGTGAAGGTTCAGTTTCCTCCAATCAGGTTGCAGGACAAGGCTGAAAATTTGTACTGTTGCTGTTATGTCAGAACAATAATACAACTTTTATGGCCTTTGAACTGTCCTAAATAGGTTTTGAAAGCCTCTGATTTCCAGCCACAATAAGCCCTAACCACATGCTATAGGCATAGTCCAGGCATGGAATTCCATGCATAACAGTGTTCACCATACACTATATAGAGGACTGTGTATGAGTAGTCATACGCAACATAGAGGATTTGTATGCGCAAGATACACAACAAGGCAGTTGTGATCGAGAGGTTTCCATGGTAACCTGAGACCTTGAGAGCGTAGTTTCGAGAGGTCCGCGCATTACGGAAACTTCAAGTTCGCACAACTGCCTTAGCTTGTGTATGGTTGCTAATACACAATCTTTATAGTGTATGGGCAACTATAAATAGCACTCGTGAACACTGGTTAAAAAAAAAAAAGGCTTACTTCTGTGTCTGCCGCCAAAGGCTTCCTTCCGTGTCGCATGCACGCCGCTTTCTGCGCATGCGCGCCGAATGTTCCGATCTTGTTGTGTTGCACCGTGACGCACTGGGTGCAGTATAAGAAGATCGGTGACGCACCGAGTGAGATAAAAACGCTGTTCCAGGCATGGATTTCCATGCGAACAGCTGCTCCACCATACACTATATAAAGCCGCTTTTCTGATCAATAGATTTCTGTGGTAATAAGAAGCCTTGAGAGTGCAGCTAAGGAGGTCCCATCACCATGGAAACCTCAAGAACATAAAACAGCCTTGTCTGAGTATGATTAACCATACACAATGTTTTCTAATGTATAGGCAATCATACGCTCACTTCTCTGTCGGAACAAAACTAAAAACGTAACTTACAAGGATGTGATTCCTTACAGCACTGTTCACTTCAGCCAGCTCTCACTGCTGCAGCCTGCTTGATGACATACAATGTTTTCATGCTGCACTAGTGCTGTACACGGCAGCACAGCAACATCGTGACATAGTCAGGAAGCACAATAACGCTATTCCAGGCATGGATTTCATGCTGAACAGCGCTCTATCATACAGTATAATTAAATGTTTGCTTTCACAGCTATCATCATTGGCAGTGGAACAGACATTACTGCTTAAACATAAATATATTTGTCTACTAGAAACATAGAATTTGACTGCAATAAGGACTACTTGGCCCACCTAGTCTGCCCATTTTCCTACCTAACAGATAAGCTGCAGATCCTAATTAACCAACAGCTTACTTCCTCGACTTCCACTAGGACTGCCTTATGTCTGTCCCATGCATTCTTGAATTCCCATTGTTCTTGACTCCATGACCTCCTCAGGGAGGCTGTTCCATGCATCCACAACCCTCTCTGTGAAAAATAGTTCCTCACATTACCTCTGAGCCGTCCCCTCTATCTTCAAATTGTGCCCCACTGTTCTTGCACATCTCTTTTCTGAAAGATGCCACCTCTTGGACTTTGTTGATTCCCTTGAGGTACTTCAAAGTTTCTATCATGTCCCTCTGTCCCTCTCTTTCCTCAAGGGTATACATATTAAGCTCCTTTAGTCTTTCTTCGATGTCTTCTGGTGCAGACCTGCACCATTTTGGTGTCTCCTCTGGACAGCTTCCACTCTGTCTATGTCTTTGTGAGATGGGGTCTCCAGAACTGCACACAGTACTCCAGATGGGGTCTCACCAACTGTTTGTACAGAGGGATAACAACTTCCTGTTTTTCTACTATTGATGCCTCTCACAATGCATCCCAATATCTCCCCAGCCTTTCTTACTGCCTTCTCACATTGCTTTCCCACCTTTAGGTCATCTGATAGAATTACCTCATGGTCCCTTTCCATTTTTACTGTTGTCAGTATCTCACCCCCATTGTGTACTCTTGTCCTGAGTTTTTGTTTCCCAGGTGCATTACCTTGTACTTTTGCATTGAATCTGAGCTGCCATACATTTGACCAGTCCTCCAACCTTGCCAAGTCCCTTCTCATCCTTTCCACTCCATCTGGTGTATCAACCCTGTTGCAGATCTTTGTGTCATCTGCAAAGAGACATACTTTTCCTTACAGTTCCTCTGCAATGTCACTTATAAATACTTTAAAAGGACCGGTCCCAGTACTGAACCCCGCGGTACCCCACTAGTAACCCTCCTTTCTTCACTGTGGACTCCATTTACTACACGCTTAGGCCCTGTTGTCTAGCCAGTTTTTATCCAGGCTACCACCTTGGGACCCACTCCAAGGTTGGCTAACTTGTGTATTAATCTTTTGTGTGAGACTGTATCAAATACCTTGCTAAAATTCTAAGTAAGCCATGTCCACATCCCTCCCTGGTCTACTACTTTGGTCACCCAGTCAAAGAAATCTATTAGCTTCATCTGACATGACCTTCCCATCGTGAATCCATGATGCCTTGGGTCCAGTGCCCCACTGGCTTCTAGGTACTCAACAGTTCTTTCCTTCAGAAGTGATTCCATCATTTTACCTCCCACTGAGGTCAAACTAACTGGTCTGTAGTTTCCCGCGCCTGTCCTGCTCCCACTTTTGTGAAGAGGAATCACATCCACCTCCTCCAGTCCTCAGGTACATAGAAACATAGAAACATAGACTTGATTTGCAGATAAGGACCGCTAGGCCCATCTAGTCTGCCCATTTCTACCTACAGGATAGGCCATAACTCCTAGTTAACCAACAGCCTATTTCTTCCTACCCCCACAAGAATTGCCTTATGTCTGTCCCATGCATTCTTGAATTCTCCCACAGTTTTAGACCCCACGACCTCCTCAGGAAGGCTGTTTCATGCATCCACTACCCTCTCTGTGAAATAATACTTCCTTACATTGCCCCTGAACCGCCCTCCTATCTTTAAATTGTGTCCCTTGTTCTTCAAGTCTCTTTTCTGAAAGATGCTACCTCTTGGACTTTGTTGATTCTGCTGAGGTACTTAAAGTTTCTATCATGTCCCCTCTCCCTTCTTTCCTCAAGGGTATACATATTAAGCTTCTTTAGTCTCTCCTCATATGGCTTCTCTTGCAGACCCTGCACCATTTTAGTTGCCCTCCCTGGACTGACTCTATCCTGTCTATGTCCTTGCGGAGATGGGGTCTCCAGAACGGGACACAGTACTCCAGATGGGGTCTCACCAACTGTCTGTACAGAGGATAACAACTTCCTGTTTTCTGCTGATGATGCCTCTCCCTATACATCCCAGTATAACTACTTTATATATTACAGAGTTACTTGTTAGGATGCTTGTGGGTGTGGCAGCCTTCTGATGTCATGTTTTATGAAGTCTGATATTTGTTTATTATGTTTGGGTTCTGGTCTGTTTTGTGTAATACTGAAAACTTTTAATTAAAAGAAATAAGAAAAAGAAATGTTAAGTTGACTTACTGAGTGACAAAAACATGGTTACTAAATGTTTTCATTTTGAGGACTCATCAGGCACATTGGTTGTCAACATGTGCCAAGACTGCTGCTGGGTAAAACAACTCAGTTTGGTAACAAAGTGTGCAGATACTAAGGATTAACAGTGCTCATTGTAAAATTAAATTCAATTGGTGAATTGACCCTCAGACCTCCAAAAGGTGGGCCACTCAAGTGATTTAATAACATTTTAAATAACAATTACTGCGCGTCTCAGTGATCTGCTTTGCATCATCATGTAGCAATAATTTATTTTTAAACTCTGTTTTAGTCTGTCAAGTCACCAAGTGCTTACCGATTCACTGAGGCTTAACAGATGGCACAAAATGACAGGGTTACTGGACAGAGAAAACAACATGTTATTTTTAAGTAGACTAGTAAGCCCAAATGACTTACTAAAACACTTTGGTGACTTGATGGACTAAAAGCCTAAAAAAAAAAAAAATATGAACCAACTCGACAGACAGTGATGCAGGCCCTCTTTATACAAGTATTATCCTACAAAAAAAAAAAAAACCTGCCTGTCTAGGCACTAAAGAACATCACTATCAGTGTGCAGCCAAATGTTTAACAGTATTTAGGTTCAAATAACTTCTTTTGGTGCCGGCATAGCTCTGTCAGTCACCCGCCCTTGCAGCTCACACCCCGTGCAGCAGTGATCACATATGGCACTGACCTGCCCTTCTGCCAGCTAGCATTTGTGACATGCCTTACTTGTTCAGGTGCTGTTGTCCTCCAGATCTGGTAGCTGCCACAAAATCAGTTCCTCCTTTGAGTATGCCACCCAATGCAGAGACGCAATCCTGTGAAGCACAGATGGCGATCACACTCTGCCCAAAGTTCATTACCAAATCACTCACTGCTCAGGTGATGTCCTTCAACCAATTAAGTTAACAGATTTTTTCTAACCACTTTATAAAATAACACCTTTGACTATTTTATGAATCTTATAAGTGTAATAATCCACACACAGAGTGCGCATTAGTTCTGTAATAACCTCACTTCCTGGGTGGCTGAGTAACAACACCCTCCTCGGTCATCTGGTTATTACAATACTGCCGCACACCTGACCATGGATTATTCCATACTTAAAAACTCTTGTAATAAGTCAATCATTCTCCTAACAGGGCCACTGCACTTTCATGGGCAGGTCTAGGTCTACTGTATGTATGAGGTGGCATCAAGGTTTTAGTCATTTGGTTAAACTGGTTTGTGACAATTAGCTGAAGAGCTACATGGTTTTAAATTCCAGATGAAATACGTCAATATGCATGTCTTATGCTCTAACCCTTCATACTGTATTTACACACAGACAGCTGTGATCATGTTGCAAAATTTGCTCCAGCTTCTAGTTTACTGCTGCACCCCAGCAGGATGTGACCTGTTTGAAGAGACAAAGAGACAATGAACTAAGGAAGGATCCCCACCAAGTGAACCAAGTGGCACAAACATTGGAGATGCTTGACTATCCTCACATATCACACACCTGATCAATGTGAAAAACTGTTTCTAACTCGGGGACAAGAGACTAATGCTTTTAAATGTTATCAGGCCCCTGTAGTTTTTGAGCATTTGTGAATGGGTTTAACTATCCTTCTACTTCATGTGTTAATGACTTGTTGCAACACAAACTATATTGCTACTGCCACAGGGCACACTTGTTATGGTGATACTTCTACTGCAATGGGTACAGGGCTTGCATTAAATTTCTCACAGTCCTATGATGTTTGCACAGTGCTTTCCAACACAGGATTGAAGTATTCTATTGTATTACTTATTTGAAACATCTTTAACCAGGAAAACATCAACAGGATGCATCATCCTGTTTGCTGGAGTGTCTTGGGAGGCAACAGTGGATGGATTCAAACATTACGGACACATAGGCAGGAAAACAATTCTATAAATCACATACTGAATTGTGCATAAACAAAATTAAAGGAATGGACTTAAGAATGCAGCAGCCTTATTTTTTTGTTTTATAGTGATGTTTTGGGGAAAAAACAAACATTTGGCTTCAATTTCAAATGGCACTGCCTCTCCAATCTTATACACAAGAACCAAAGTATCACTTAATTTAACAAAAGTATGCAGCCACTGTCCCATCTGTGCAGTGGTATGGCTACCACTTCTGACTCCTATGGGAGTAAGACCAGGTCATCGGGCCTGGCCAGGGTAAGGAGGATCGAGTGTCCCAGAAGATGCTCTCCTCCTTTGGAGGGTGAATGAGAGACCATTCCCCAGTGCTTGGGATGCCCAGAAGATGCAAGCCTGGTGAGAATGGCAGGAAGGGAGATGCAGGGGCCTTGTGGTGCACACACACCTGCTGCATGCTTGCCTGCACTTTCCCAGCCCAGCATCTTGGAAAGAACCATCAAGAAACATCCTCCCGCATGGCAGAAGGACACTGGTAAACCCAGGCACCACACCATCCATCCACCCTGCACAAAAGCTTCACTGCCACTGACTATGTAGATTCTAACTGGGGTCTGCCCACCTCCCCAGCCCTACTGTAGACGGGTTACCCCACAGTAAGAGTAAGTGGGGCTTTCTGGGTTTCTTGATCGATGGTGAAGCTGAGTGGTAGCCAAGGCTATAACAGTTCGGGTTTGGGGCGGGGACAAAATGAAATATATACAGATAACTTCCAGCAGGGTCCTCCTCCTTCCCCCCTGCTCCACCCCATGTAGAAAAGTCTACCTTATTTCATCAGGATTCAGTTAGCATTCATCTGATGAGGGACTGGGTGTTATCCTGCAATGCTGGCCTGGATCCCCACTAACAGATGCGTTCTCCCTCCCACTGCCTCACTACAGTAATGTGCACCTACCCACTGACACTGGCAGTGAGGACTCCATGTGTGGGTGCTCTCCCTTGTTTTCAGAAATGTAATGTTTTATTTGTTCAAGCATGTTCCCCACAGATATGTTGTTTAGCACATGGATGACCTGGGTATGGTGGAAGAACAGTGGGCACAGCTAAAAGGGAGCAAAGTAAAGGCAATAAACCTCTACGTCAAACAAGTGACTGAAAGTGGGGACTGCTATGGTTCCCAAAGAGGTGACTGAAAAGGTAAAGGCCAACAGGGTAGCATTCAGAGATATAAAGAGATGTAGAGGGAGGAGGAAAGAAAGAGAGGTGTACGAGGAGAAACAGAGAAGATGCCGGAAAACATTAAGGAGAAGCCACAAACATGAAGACTGAATAGCCCAAGCAGTAACAAAAGGGACAAGATATTTTCAGGTTTGTAAGTAAATAGAGGAAGATCAGGAGGTTGTAAGGTTAAAAGGATGTGGGCACAGTGCAGAGGGGATCAGTATAAGGCAGACATCCTAAACAAAGATTTGTGTCCAGTTTTCACAGTGGAAAGAGTAGGGAGGGGCCACAAAAAGTAATTGGAGCTCTGAAGGAGAGAGGTGGACACTAGTCCTTTTCAAAGGAGAGTCCTAAAGGATCTGAAATCTGAAGTTTAATCTGAAAAAGGGACAAAGGAATGAGACCAGAAGGAATACATCCTAGGGTACTGAGGGAGCTCAGGGACTGGTAGGTATTAGCTGCACCTCTGACAGACCTATTTAACATCTCCTTGAAACAGAAGTGGTTCCAGGGGATGCAGAAAGAAACAGGGTAATAATCACCAGTGGCGTAAAGGTGTCCAAGCAGTATGACAAGGCAGTTGAGAGAGCTGCTGCGACACTAGGGTGCATAGGGAGCAGTATCACCAGCAGAAGGAGGGAGGTGGTGCTGCTGGGGTGCTTGGGATAGGTATGACCAGCAGAAGGAGGGAGAGTGGGAGGTGGTGCTGCCTTTGCATAGATCGCTGTTAAGACCTCACTAAAAATAATGGATAAAGTTCATGAGGCCACATCTCTAGATGAACAAGAGAGAGGTGGTCGAGGAAGGCAACTAAAATAATCGGGGTCTGCAACAAAAGCCCTCACAGGGTGACTAAAGAAACTTAATATATACATCCTAGAAGAGGAGGAATGGGGGCAAGGCAAGGCAAATTTTATTTATCTAGCGCACAATCCTGAGCTCTAAGGCACCTTACAATAAAAGGTAGGGTAAGTACAGCATGACATACAATAAAACTCGTATAAATTCATAAATGAGATCTCAGCATAACTAAAATAATAAAATTAGTACAGGTTAGTCACCCTCGTCAGGGAATGGCAAGCGAAAAAATTGTCCTTTAGCCCTTTTAAACAGCTCGACAGTTGGGGCCTCCTGATATAGCTGGTAAACTGTTCCACAGGGTTGGCCGGAGACAGTGAATGCAAGGTCACCCAATATTTTTAACCTGACCTGGAAATATCAAGGCACACAGAGTAGCAAAGCAGAGGGCGGCCTAGGAGACAGGTGTTAGATCAAGCCAATAGCCAGGGCCCAGTCCGTATACAGCTTTATGGGCGAGCAAGCCCACCTTGAAGGATCCTCCACCTTACAGTCAGCCAGACCAGACTCCGCGGGACTGAGGCCACATAACTGGACCATGACAGGCCAGTCAGCTACCTAGCCTCTGCATTCTGCAACAGCGCAGGTCGGCAGAGGGTCCCTCCAGTGATGTCGAAGAAAGAGCACTGCAGTAATCCAGCCTCGAAGTCACAAGGCGTGCACCAGTGGACAGATCTTCAGGCAGAACGAGGGGCTAATCCTGGCATGGTTCCTCAAGTGGTAGAAACCACTTTTGATCTGAGATGACACCTGAGCTTCAAGTGTCAATCTGCTATCCAGAACAACGCCAAGATCTCACACCCTAGGGGAGGCATTCAATGGTGTGAGTTCCAGGAGAGAATATGATACACCTTTAAATACCTCACAGGAGTAAGTAAGGTATGGAGGAAAGTAAAGTATTTTCACAAAAGGTGCAGAGAATAAAGGGACATGCTATGAACATGGGCGTAGATTAAGGAAAGATGTGAGGAAGTACTTCTTTACAGAATAAGTGGTGGATTCCTGGAACAGCCTACCAGCTAAAGTGGTGGGGGCAAAAACAGTGGGTGGGTTCAAGAATGCATGGGACAAGCATAAGAGAATCTTAGTGGAAAAGAAACAGGAGAGGAGAAAGAGCCTGAGATAAGTAGGGTCTCGGTGATGCTGTAAGTAGGAAAAAACAGGCATATTGGGTGGGCTAAGTGGGCCTTATCTGTCGACAAATTCTATGTTTCTATGTTAATGGCTGTCACAAAGTATGATTGATGTCTATTTTATATCTATGCAGGACACCACTGAAAATGAACTTTGAATTATGCATGCATTTCTCTGGTGTACAAACTCAAGAGCTTTGTAATGGATCTATACCTGCATGTACTGTCCAATAATCAAAGAAATTAAAACAATGAAAATTATCTGTGGTTCTGTGGCTGTTTTCTCAACAAAATTACTACTACTTACTGGGAGGGATTTTGGACACAGGAAGCACTCAAGCCACAGGAAGATGGTATCTCCCAAGCATCTAGGGCCCAAACCAGAATGTTCCTTGCCACTCTGCTCAGGTGATGGAAATTAGGCTAAAACACAGACATGGGTCTCCCACATGGGAAGCACAGACGACTCCACAGGTGCCACCAAGCTGGGTCACACACAGTACATATTATTGTAAAACCACTGCTTATGCTATGGAACTGTTCACCACGCTACTAAACAGATTTACCGGCTTATGGTGCCTTCAATGCCATGAGTCTCTGTGGGAAAACTCTGAGGGCATCTAATGCCACACCAAGGTTTCCACGGGCATAACAAGAACACTAGCTCACCACTCCCCCACTCCACTCCGTCCCTGAGCTGAATGGCCCATGGGAGGAATCACACTCCATGATACTCTCCACCTGTTTAGGCCGAGTGCAGCGCATTCACGGTGTCTGACAAGTGAAACCAGACCCAATGAGAAAAACAAAATATTCTCTCATTCCTTTGTAATGGAATCCTCGTGCACTGCGGTATAAGTGAGCCACAAGGTTTTATCACCATAGTTCGCATCTGTAGCTAAGGCAAAATGTGTCTTACAAATGCCACTTGCCTAGTTGCCACATCTGCAGCTAAGGCAAGAAAGTGTCCTGAAATGCTACTTGCCTAGCTGCAACAGTGAACACCTTTTCAGTGAAACTGTGACCGCTCAGAAAACAGAGGCAGTGTGATCCAATAGTTACTAGAGCACTGTATCAGAAGATCAGTTTCAAACCAAACTACAGCACAAAGTCACATAGCATCCCAATTCTTCAATCAATCCAGCTGTGTAGATATTTAAGAATTGATCTAACAGCCTCCTCGAATATTTTGTCTCTACTGATCCCCACCCACCTGATCAGACACTAACCACTATTCCTTCTTTAACCCCAAGTGTCACAGGTCACCTGGGAAAGGAGGTTTCTCTTGGAGGGCCCTTTATGAGAACTCCGCCCTACCTTTCCATCAAACATCCTCCTCACATTGGTCACTTAAAGGAGAACTACAGTCAAAATAAAAATAAAAATGTTGTGCAGTGTTTTGATTCATATGTGGTCCCAGTGCAGTCCCTTCCTTTGTTTGCGGTTAGGATTTGTTGTTTTATGGTCCTTGAGAATGTTCATGACTGTATTTATAAATGCCTTTCTTTTTCCACTATGCCTCATGTTCCATGTGACAGTAATACACTGGAAACCACTGATGCAGTGAGTGCAGACTTAAGCTTGTTTACACAACCACATTCACACCACAGCAACCTGAGTACTCAGACTGCAATGATGCAAATGCGCCATGTGGACACTTAAAATCATGGTAAATTGGTCCCAGAACCTCTCCTAAGTAACCACAAATCTGGGGATGCATTCTGATGCAGATGGTGCAGGCAGCTGTGTTGACTGACTGCACCACTCACTTGGAGATAAGAGGGTACCTCCCAGCATCCCCAATGCCAGGTAGTCAACTGCCCCTGAACATGCAGCTCCTCTCAGTGCATCTTGCATCAGGGTTGAGAGGGCCAAGTAAACAGATAAAGCAATTTGCACAGGAGACCAGGAGAGTACTGAAATGGACCACAACACAAGATGACCACATAAACTTGATCCAAGTGTCCTGTCTGCAGCATAACTGTTCATAGAAACATAGAATCTGATGGCAGATAAGGATTGCTTGGCCCACCTAGTCTACCCATTCCCTACCTAACTGATAAGTTGCAGATCCTAGTTAACCAACAGCCTACTTCCTCCTATCCCCCACTAGACTTGCCTTATGTCTGTCCCATACATTCTTGAATTCCCCACTGTTTTGACTCTACAATCTCCTCAGGAAGGCTGTTCCATGCATCTATAACCCCTCTGTGAAGAAATACTTCCTCACGTTACCTCTGAGCCATCCCCTCTATCTTCATATTGTGCCCCTTGTTCTTGCACATCTCTTTTCTGAAAGATGCTACCCTCTTGAACTTTGTTGATTCCCTTGAGGTATTTGAACGTTTCTATCATGTCTCTCCTTTCCTCGAGGCTATACATCTTTAGCTCCTTTATTCTTTCTTCATATGTCTTCTGGTGCAGACCCAGTACCATTTGGTTGCCCTCCTCTGGACAGCCTCCACCCTGTCTATGTCTTTACAGAGATGGGGTCTCCAGAACTGTGCACAGTACTCCAGATGTGTTCTTACCAACTGTCTGTACAGAGGGCCAACAACTTCCTGTTTTCTACTGGTGATGCCTCTCCCTATGCATCACAGTATCCCCCAGCCATCTTTACTGCCTTCTCACATTGCTGGTCCACCTTTAGGTCATCTGATAGGACTACCCCAGGTCCCTTTTCATTTCTGTTGTTGCTGTCATCAATATCTCACCCCCATTGTGTACTCTTCCCTTGGGTTTTTGTTTCCAGGTGCATTACTTTGCACTTCTTTGCGTTGAATCTAAGCTGCTGTACACTTGACCATTCCTCCAACCTCACCAAATCCCTTTACATCCTTTCCACCACACCTTGTGCATCAGCCCTGTTGCAGATCTTTGTGTCATCTGCAAAGACATATATTTTTCCTTCCAGTCCTCTACAATGTTACTTATAAAGACATTAAAAGGACCAGCTCCAGTACCCCACTAGTAACCCTCCTTTCTTCACTGTGGACTCCATTTACTATTACCCTCTGTGTCCTGTTGTCCAGCCAGTGTTTTACCAGGCTACCACCCTGGGACCCACTCCAAGGTTGGCTAATTTGTTTATTAATCTTTTGTGTGGGACTGTGTCAAATGCCTTGCTAAAGTTTAGGCAGGTCATGTCACAGCCCCTCCCTGGTCTACTACTTTGGTCACCAGTCAAAGAAATCAATTAGATTTGTCTGACATGACCTTCCTGCTGTGAATTCATGCTGCCTTGGGTCCTGTGCCCCACTGGCTTCTAGGTACTAGTGTTCTTCCAAGTGCCTCTCCTCATCCCATGAATACTAAGGAAGGCTATATTCAGTGTCTGGAAAACACCTGAGGGATAACTGAGTGGGCTATTCTTTAAGAAAACGGAGTCTTTAATTATAGCATTGATAACCTGGAGCGATCTATGTGCTTTTATTTTTTTGTGGGTTTATGAAGGTTTAGATACTGGCATGGAGATCCAAGGAGCTATAAAAACAAGTATTATTTGCCTAACAACAAAGGAAAGAATGCACTAGGACTACATGCACATTGCACAATATATATGTTTAAACATTTTAACTGATGTTCTCTTAAGAGGCACCTCCACGTCCTGTGTGCACTCCTTTGTAGCGTACACTTGTTTGGCTTCTGCTTCCAATACTGTATTTGCTGCAATGGTTCACTCAATGGGATTTGTTTGATTCATGGATGTTCCATTTGTCTTATCCTGTAACACAGCGGTTTGACTTGCTACAATTTACAATCCTTATAGTTTTACTATTGTTATATTTGCTGTATATTAAGTATTTGCAGGGTCTGATCTTGATGTTAATTTACTTGCCCAGCACACAGTACAAACTGCCTCACACTCCTCCAACTTTCCCCATTCAAGCTAGTGGAATGAATATATAAACAAATGAAAACCCATCCCTACCCATCTTGGCCCCCATCCTCCACATCCATGTCCTCTTAGTCAGACTCACCCACAAATTCCACAAGTGATAGTGAAAATGTTGCATGCAGCTGATCCCATCCTTACAATCTTACCATGGCTAGTGTAAAATAAAGCAAAAATACGATCTTCTGTAATTGCAACCTTCCTCTATCCATGTCCTCTTAAGTCAGAAATTTACCCACAAGTATCCACAAGTGCATAAAATAGTAACAAAACAAAAAAAAGTTTTACTGAAGGCAACATACACCACAGCCTCAGCTAGCTCCAGTATAAGCCTTTGGGTTTTAGCCAGGGATGTCAGAGCACTGGAAAAAGTGCACAGTTAGCACCCAAGAAGTCTATTTCAGAGCAAAACAGTAGTTCTAGTGAAAACCTCCTCCTGTTTTGGTCACAACTACAAATCGACTAGATCAGGACAGGTGTGGGTACACCCCTAAGGCCTTCACCTTACTGCACCACTCAGTGATGCAAAACTGATCCATAGTACATAGCAGTCTTTGACTTGCCTGGAGTCAATCAGTTTTAGTAGTGCTGGACTGATTCGGGCAGTGGGAGCCAGCATGCCAAATTCTGCTCCTGTGTGGCTGCTCCTCTCCACCTGCAGCATTTTCAGTGAGAGAGAAGCCCCAGTCTGAGTCACCTGCCCCCACCTGACTGCCTGCAATGGTGCAGCACTCCCGTGTGTGGATGCAGCCAAAACTGCTGCAACTTTTCCTCCCAGACACAAAGCTAAAATGGTGCCAAACGCCATCTTAATGCAAAAGTGGCTGAAAACCACTGCACTGGTGGGGTTGTTGAATGAACATTTACAGTTTTAGAGGCCTTAGGGCACTTCAATGTGACTGTAAGAAAGTTTTTGGTTAGAAATATAAAAGCGCTTTTACACACACTGCTGTTACGAAGAAGAGCATTACCTGTCCAGCACCAATACAGCCTGTTCCGCTTCCGTCCCTGATTAGAAGAGTTCTGTGTTTCGCCACAACATCGCCCCTGCCATCCGTAGCGGTGCAGTACTCCTTGCGAGATCCACCACAGGGAGCTTAGAGGCTAGAGTTGTTGCGCTGGAATGGGTGCTTTACACTGCGCTGCAACGGCACATTTGGGGACAAACCACCTACGCCAGGGAATGCGGTTCAGGCAACCGTTAAGCACCTAACGGAACAAAAGCATTTACACAGCATTGGATGGACTGGTAAGGTCCCTCCGTAATGCTTATTCCATTGTAAGACTGCCTGTGTAAAGCACCTATAGACTTTAACGGCAGATAAGGACCACCTGGCCCACCAAATCTGCCCATTTCCCTACCTATTAGATAATCTGCAGATCCTAGTTAACCAACAGCCTACTTCTTCCGGCATTACCAACGATCCAAGGGTCCCCTTGCACGCCAAATTTTTCCATCAAATTTTATTTATTGGGAACTCGAATTACAAACCTTTGAGCCAAGAGCTCGTTTGCAAAGGATCCTCGTCTGACTTAAGGAGATGCATTTTGTTGCAACAGCATAATTACAGACAACAAATTGGCACTGGGGTTGTACTACTAACAGAGTTTACATAGGAAGGGGTAGCAAATACATTTACGGTTTACACAAGTCAAGACATGAATGAAGCAGCTGGTAGCATTGTCAATTTCCCAGTGGAGGTATGCAATGTGCAGTCATCTGAGAGAATTAAGTGCAGAGAGACAAGTTGGGGTTCAGCAAGTGCAGGTAGGTGGGGGGAAGAGGTCAGGAAAATGGGCTATAGGTAGTGTGGGTGCACTGGACAGAGGGCAGGTGGAGGGAGGAGTGGGGGCAGAGGAAGTGGACAGGGATCAGGCAGGAGGTAGTGTGGGTGAACTGGACAGAGGGCAGGTGGAGGGAAGGCAGTGACAGGGTAATGGAAAAGGGCAAGTTGGGGTGAGTTGGTGGGGGAGGTAGGTGCAACCCGGCCAGAGCAAGTGGGCAGTTGAGTGGTGGGCTGGATGCTGGGATTACGTCTGACACAGGCAGCGGACTGGAAGAGATTTTATTTTATTTAAACAGCAGTTTGGAAAACCTTTGAGCCATAGGCTCATTTACAAAATACCTTGTCACAGTAAGACAAACCAAAATACACAGTATAGCAGTACAACACATAAGTATAACAGTAAAATTAAGACATAGATACAAACAAGCTGGTACAGGTAGGATGGATGCAAACAATACCAGAGTTATGTCGTCCTTAGCAGCTTAGTAATAAGCTTTGTCATAAGTATTGAGTACGGCTTTGACTAGTGGCAGTTACAGCATCGGGTGTTAATAAGGTGGTTACGTAGGAAGTTTTGAAGCACGATATAGTTGGAGCTGGAGATGGAGGGGCAGGTGTTGAATCAGGAGGGGCCTAAAGCTGAAGGCTCTTTGGCCGTGAGAGGTCCTAGCTCTAGGGATAACAAGAGAGTTTTTCCAGAGGTCCGAGTATGAACTAGTGGGACGAGCGCGTATGGTGGTGGTCAATCCTGGTGGGAAAGCCCAAGGAGGGTCTTTTGTAAGGGTACAGGTAAGATATTTGAGGCGCCTGCCGAGATCAAGTACCAGCGCTTTTAGCATACAGTAGACAGGTGTGTGTCATCCCAGGTGCTCCAGTAATTAACCTGCAGGCCTTATTCAGAGTAGTGAATTTTATGGAATGCGGTCTGATCAGCAGCACCATACACCAGCAGTCCATAGTCCACTAGGGACAGGATAGAGGAGGTGACTGCGAGTCGAAGAGCCTCCGGGGAGGCAGTGTTTATACCAATGTAAGATGCCCAATCGGATATTAGTGGCAGTGGCTAGGGCAGCGATGTGTCCATGGAAGGAGAGGGAGGGTCAAAATGGATCCCTAGGTATTTATAGGAGCAAACTTGTTCGAGTGGGAATGAGGACCCAGAGTGAATGAGGAGTTTGAAGTTGCAGGACTTGTTTTGGGGATGAGTGAAGAACATGGTTTTGTTTTTTAAGATTAATCACCAATCTATGTTCCTTGAACCAGCCCTCGGCTTCAGTGAAGGACTTCCCCTGGAGAACAATAGGGTTCAGACTTGAGGCAAAGATGACTGCATCATCAGCGTACAATAGAATGTTCCCGAGCAAGAGCATGGAAGGTGTTAAGGTAAAGGAGAATAGTAAGGGCCCAGAATGGAGCCCTGAGAACCCAGAAAAGATGGGACAGATGTCTGAGTAGGTCCCATTAATTTTTACACGCCTGAGCGGTCAGATGGATAACTGGTGCACCAGGAGATAGGCCCAGCAGCAAAACCAGAGAGACTAAGGGCATCAAGAAGGAGTGGTGGGAGATAGTGTGAAAGCTTTCAAGAGGTCAATGAAGACAGCACCAGCCAGAGAACCAGTGTCTAAGGAGGAGGAGAAAGTTGGAGAACTCTAGGAGGGCTGTGGACTTACAGAGTTTGGATTTGAAGTGCCCTAGGCATTGAAGGCTGGTGATTGTGTCTGGAAGCTCATTTAGCCAGGTGGAAGCCCTTACCGTGAGGCACACCTCCCCAGGGCTGAGCTCCTGAAGGGAACAGCTAAGGCATGCCTGGAGGTGCTTCTTGTGGCATGCTCACCTGGGGCAGGTCTGAATAACGCCTGCAGGAGACAGGTGCCAGTTCCAGTAGGGCCTTCTTGCCTAGTAAGCAGGCCTGGAGCTTATTCTATCCTGGAGGGTAGCCACTTTGTCCTTATGTACAGCTTGCAGGCGTGTGTGTGTGAGATGTGATCCGCATCCAGGACAAATCTGCATGCTTTATTGAGGTTAAGGTGAACTTTGTGTAGGCTAGTGTCCGTGGTAGCACCATAAACCACGTTTCCATAGTCCAAGATTGTGCCACTGACCGCCTGGGGCCTGGCTTCAGGGGTGAAGCAGAAGCGGAGTCTGTAGAGTACCCCCAGCTTCCTGCTTGCAGTCTTAGTGATATTATTTAAGTGTTCATGAAAAGAGAGGGACTCATTGATTGTACTGGGAAAAAGTGAACCTGTTCGTGGAGGAGTCGGTATTGAGTGCTATTTAAACAGTGTGGTGGATTGTCTCTCCTGGCGACTGGTAAAGAGCACTGTCTTAGTCTTTTACTACTGGAGTACTAGGAGGCTGGCGTTGAACCATTCCTGTGCAGGTTGAAGTTGCACTGTAGGTTCCATTCCTGTAGCAGGTTGAAGTTGCACTGTAGGTTCCTGGTCAGCATGTTTGGCAGGAGCCTCTAAGGAATAGCGTGTGTCATCTGCATAGAGCAGGACTTTGGCAGATGGGCGCACAGCTGGAAGGTCATTCTGAAGAGGCTAAACAGGAGGGGCCCAGTATAGACCCTTGCAGGACCCCAACCGTGACTTTCATGGCCTCGGAGATGGTACCATTAATCTTACCTTCTGTGAGCGCAAGACAGG
Organism: Neoceratodus forsteri; assembly: GCA_016271365.2. NCBI lineage: Eukaryota > Metazoa > Chordata > Ceratodontiformes > Ceratodontidae > Neoceratodus > Neoceratodus forsteri. The sequence goes on along the minus strand of CM057449.1, from coordinate 140,138,630 downwards.
TAACTAGAGAACCACCCATGTCTGAGGACAACCCAATGCAGGCTAACCTGTGGAGCAGCAGCTTGTGATCCAGAAGGTCAAATGCCTTGGGTAGGTAGATATAGATGGCTCCAGCTAGTTGTCCCTGGTCTAGTGCCTCATGGACATAACCTGTGAATTTAATGAGGGCCATGTTGGTACTCGCCACTTGTGGAACCCATCTTGTTGCAGGTCTGGAGGTTGTGTTTGAGTAGGTGGGCAGACAGCTGGTCTGCAATGATTTTTCAGTGCTTTGTAGAGAGGAGACAGGATGGAGATGGGTCTGTAACTGGACACAAGTGAGCGATCCTCTTTTTAGAACCGGAGTGACCAGGGCAGTTTTCCAGGTAGATGGGAAGGTTGACATCCAAGTGCCATATTAAAAGCTTAGTGATAGATACGACCACTTCAGGGAGGGCGACTGAGATAAGTTTCATATTAATCCTGTCCCCACCCATCCTTGTTTTACCCAGCACTCTTGCACAGTATTTAGCAGTCTCCTTGGTGGTCACCTGCCGAAAGTAGAATTTTGGGCTGGTGCTAGGAAAGTGTGGGGGGGCATTCACAGCTCAGTGTTTTGTCCTCATGAGCAGTTGTTTTAGGTGGTATGACTGCACTGTAGTCAGTAAATGCCTCACTGAAAATATTGGCTATGGTAACTCTGTCAACTATGACCGTCACTGTGGTGGAGCACGGTTGGTGGGGACCTGTCACAAGTCCCTACGAGGCTTGATGGTAGCCCAGAATTTTTTGCCGTGTTTCGGCACTGGGACTGCCAATTATTTCTGTGGTGGGAGAACTTGACTTGCCCTATTGCCCATGTGTACCTATTTCTAGCAGCTTTGTAATTTTGGACATTCTCTACTGTCCCAGATACCCTTGCTCGGTGCCACAGTAGATAACGCTCCGCATCAAACCAAGGACTTATGGGGTGATCCAGTCCATGCACCTCCCTTTACTATTTTCTTACTAAAGGGGACATACTTGTCTGCAGCAGAGTTAAACTTATCTAGGAAGAGCTAGAGGGCTGTGTCAACAGAGAAACAGGTATCTAGGATGCTCCAGTCTGTGTTGGCCAGGTGTTTCTTGAAGGCAGCCATAGAGCAATTTCTGATGACTCTATTCCTCACCAGCCTTGGGGGTAGTTTTGGCAGCTTGGAGGACCATTCACATAGGACAGGGAGTGGGCACTCAGCGCATCTGGGAGCACCTGGACATTGGTAATTCTCTCGGGTGGGAGGTCAGTACCCAGTCAATCAGGGTACTTGTTCCCATCCTGTAGTTGGTTCTGTGCAACTCTGGACCACCTGTGTTAGGTATAGTCTAGTAATCAGTTCCCTGTGTGAGGAACTGGAGCTGGCTAGCCAATTAGAATTGAAGCCACCTAGCACAATAGTTTCCTTATTGTGACTTGCCTGGTATAGAAGTTACATACTAAAATGCCAGCAGAATAGGCCTAACTGTCTTCGTGTCTGCTCATTTGGTCAGCCCCCACACTGGAAGCTGACATTGCTGCCCCTCCCTCTCTGGCCTCTCCCTTCCCAGTCCCAGATATTCTTGCTGCACTGGTTTTGCTTCCAGAACCTTCCCCTGTACCTGTCCCACCCCTCTTGAACCTCTCCACCGTCTGCCTCCACCAGCCCCTGGGCAGCGCATTCCATGGCTCCACCACCCTCTCAGTGATAACACCTCCTTTCTCCTCCAAATCTCCCCCTCCAGCTTCCACCCTGCCCTCTAGCCCTCTTCCTTCGAGCACCCTGACTGCTCCTCCCTTATTTACTCCCTTCATGTATATGAAGACCTCTATCATGTTCCCCGGTCCCTTCTCTCTTCCAGTGTGTACATATTTAGCTCTTGAGCCTCTCCCAATAGGTCCTATCCCCCAAGCTCCAAATCATTTTTGGTTGCCCTCCTCTGGACCCTCTCCAGGAGTTCAATGTCCCTCTTCAAATGTGGCTTCCAAACTGCACGCAGTACTGAGGTGCGGCCTCACCAAGCAGTTATACAGTGGGAGTATCACTTCCTTCCTTCCTTCGGAGGTGATCCCCTAGCGATGCATCCAAGCATCCTGTTGGCCTTTGCCGCTGCCCTCCTACAAGTCTCAGAGTTGTTCATCTTGACATTCACCACCACCCCAGGTCCCTCTCCAGCCATCGAGACTTGTAGCATTTCCCCTCCAGGGTGTGCACTTGACCCAGGCTTCTGGCTCCCAGGTGCAGTACCTTGCATTTCCTGCATTGAACCTCAGCTTCCACTTTCGTGACCACCTTTCCAAAGCCTCCAGGTCCCCTGTAGGCCACCTCCCCTCCTCCCATCCACCACCCCAGTTTTGAGTCATCCAGAAAAGAGACTCCTCTCACTCCTGATACCCTTCCTTATGTTAGAGATGTAGGTGTTGAACAGGAGGGGCTCAGGACCGATCCCTGAGGACTCCACTAGTGACCCCCCCTGGGGATGAGACTATCCTGCCAACCACGACCCTCTGGGTCCGGTCCCAGAGCCAACTGCCTATCCATCTGATCATCTGGTTCCCCATTTCTCCCAGCTTACACAACAAGCCCCCATGAGGTTGGCAAAATAATTTAACCCTCTTGCTGGCGTCCAGGTGGAATGTATACCGACATGACAATCAGACCATTTTCCCTTGCTCATGGGATTTTTACTGCAAGGCATTCATAGTCATTGTTGGCAGCAGGAAGTTGGACTTGATGGCACTGGGGATGGTTGCAGGTGTAGATTAGGCATCCATCCCCTCTTTTGCCGCGGATCAAATACGGTACCTATATGACCGCCAGGCAGACACTGCTAGCAGCAAACCTTACAAATACTTCATTCAGTGGCAAAAGAAATCAACCAAAACCAGTGTTATTCTAAAAAAAAAAAAAAAGACTTATTTTACACAAACTGAATGAAAGAAAATTATTACAGCACACGTAGCTCACATCGGAGTGGATTGGCAGTCTTTCATCAGCAATTGCTGGTAAAGCAGTCCACTATAAAAATTGGTACAGCAGTGAATTTTCACTTTAAACTTTTCTGTGGGGCGCTTACTCCACACACCCCGGGTTGTTGTTAGTCAATCGATTTAGTTCTTTATTTCATGTATTAGCTTTTCTGTGGGGCGCTCTGCCCTCCTCGGGGTGCTTTAGGTGTCCCTTCTTTGTATTTATCATTTCAAGCATTAGTTTGTTCTATTTATTTATTTATATTTATTTACTTTAGGTGTGGGCACAAAATGTAACAGCATTCATCAGCATATATGATGGCGCACAGTGGCACAGTGCAATTAAGGATGTACCTTAATTCACAGAGTCACAAAGGAAGCACACTGGGGATCCTTAAATCTCCGGTATTGCCCTTCATCCTACCCCCACCAGAATTGCCTTATGTCTGTCCCATGCATTCTTTAATCCCCCACTGTTTTGACCCCACGACCTCCTCTGGAAGGCGCTCCATGTTTCCACCACCCTCTCTGTGAAAAAATACTTCCTCACGTTGCTTCTGAGCCACCCCCATCTTCAAATTGAGCCCTTGTACCTTTGCCTTGGTTGTACCTTTTATTGCCATAACAAAGAATTCTTAGCACTGACTGACTACATTTCCACACTTCTTCCCTTTTCAACAGGTCAGCCAGTGGATCTCTGTATGTCCTGCCCTCCTGTTTATTGGTTGTTGCTTTTTTCCAATAAAAAAAACATACTGCTAGACTTGTATCATTTTGTTCTTTATTTCACTGCATTATAAAGCAATTTATGATGGATGTCTTACAAAATTAAAGTTGGATTTTATTGGAACTCTTGAAATCTAAAAAAAAAGAAAGGGAGATGTGCAAGAAAAGGGGACAATCTAAAGATCGGGGGATGGCTCAGGGGCAATGTGAAAGACCACCGGAGAGAGGAGTGATGATGCATGGAACGCCTTCTGAGGAGGTCGTGGGGAATTAAAGAATGCATGGGACAGACTTAAGGCAATTCTAGTGCGGGGTAGGAGGAAGTAGGTTGTTGGTTAACTTGGATCTGCAACTTATCCAACAGGGAAATGGACAGACTGGGTGGGCCAAGCGTCCTTATCTGCCATCAAAGTCTGTGTTTCTATGTTCTATTTTTTTCCTTTAAAGTGCTTTCATAGTCCAACAAAATGTATCATCGGCAATAGTTTCAGTGTCACTGCAGCAGCATTTCCAATCAAAGCACTAATACTGGACCTGTATAACTGTAAAGCTGGTGAAATCACCTAAACAGAAGTGTCCTTGGCTCACAAGTGCTTTATGGTGTGTGTGTGGTGGGGCAGGTTCCCACTACAATAGACAGCGCCTGACAAACCAAGGATCTTGTCTAAACACTCCTTTCTCAGTCAACAAAAATTAATCTAAACTACCTTGTCACTGTCAGGTGAAGTAGGGCACACAAAAACTATTCTCACCGAAACCTGCTAATGATCCTGGCAGGAGCTGCTTCTCCTTATCAGCAGGGCCAAAACGATCTGTTCTGGGAACAATGTAGAGAAACTAGAGAAATGTTTGCATGAAACAGCATGTTTCAAACAGAAACAAGCCCATTTAACTAAAGTTTAAGTGAACTGAAATATACTACAAGAGCACCAACTCTGCAAAATCTGTGAGTAGCCTGTGTAATAACAGACTTCTGCATGCACAAACTTAGGCAGAAAACTGCTGAAACTTTCACAGACTCATTTCCTCAATGAGGCTCAGTCTTGCATTTGAAGGCAAGTGTGAGGAAAAACGGCAGCACCGGTAATGGTAATACTGCCAAAGTTCTAAATGGCTACGCCTCCTTAGAAGTTCTGTTATCCCATAGTAATGATCCATAAACTTTACTCCATACTACACTCTTGAATGGATAAGCAGGTGGTCCAAAGATGCACCATTTTTCTACCACAAACATCTTGCTTTTACTTTCTTGGCCATTATTTCAATACAAATACAGTAGTTTGCCAAAATGCAACTCCTACAATGTGTAAAGATGCTTGAATATTTCTATAAGGTGGGTGGGGTCTGCTCTTCAAAAAAACTCAAAACCATTTGGCCCCAAAAGCTTGCATTTTATAAAATTTTGAAGTTCTGAAATCAAGAAGGCCATTTTCAAAGGGCAGCTCATTAGACTCCTAGAGCACGTTGCAAAGGGGTGGGAGGGACTGCTTCAAGAACATAATAATGCTGCCAAGTGCATGGGATCAATGGTGCTCCACTCCCCTTAGAGATTTTGTGCGCTTGAAATGTTGGAGAATAAGCCCTTTCAGTCGAGTTAAGTTTGGACAATGCCTGTGATTGTCCACAGAATCAATCCAACCTTTCAGGCACTACTAGTGTGGTTGTGGTGAACAGACAAAAAGAAACTTGATGGGGGCAGGAAGAGGGGTTATAGTTGCTTCTGTGTGTCAAGAGCACAGAAATGAGATAGTTCTGCAGGGAAACCATCAGTAACTGTACCCAAAACGTGAGAAGTAGATGGATGCATTTATTAACTATTTGATTATCATACTTAAGTTTGGTCAATATAAAGAGGGCTATAACAAAACTTTTTTTTTTTTTTAAAACACAATGCGTAAATATTAGATTACGTTATTTGGGTTTAATACAAGTAACCCAGCAAATGCAACCTATTGTCAATGTGCTGTCACCTTTGTGCAAGCCCTCCCCAACCAATAATAAAAAAAAAAACTTTCAACATGAAGCTTGTGTTTTGTTAATTTTTTTTTCTTTAAAAGACTTCCAAAAAAAAAAAGAAAGAACAGTAAGAAAGATTCGTGCAGGGTAACTATAAAGATCTGCACCATCTTGTTATCACTCACTCATTCAAGTTTAACAGTCCCATATCTAGTGCCCTAAACAGTAGAATACAGCACCCTCTATACTTTTGTTAGTTTCAAAAGGAAAGGCTAGAATCAGGTAGCAATACTTATTTAACCATTTCCCGCCTGCTACTACTAGAGGAAACTGAAAATTACTGATGCACTGGGCAAAAAGTACAACAAAAATTCTACATACAGGAAGCACAATTCAGCAGACAGGCAAGTTTTAAACAGATGTATACAAAGTGAAAGTATTAAACATTTCCCTTCTACACATGGCCTCAGCATGCTGAAACATTCATTGATAACCGAAGAAATGGTTCAAGGCCAATAGTCCTGGACTGAGACCTAGGGCCCTGTCACACTACCCCTCTGTAACATTACAGTGGCCAAACCCTTACCGCAACGGTTTGGGTTTACATCTGTAACGTTACAGAAGGCGTTTTCCTAACCGTTGTTGAAACCACATATGAGGTGGTTTCAACTAGTAATGTCAAACCGGTCCCCTAGCGCAGCGCGAGCTACACTATGGGACCGGGTGCCACGGCAACAGTCGCCCAGCTCCCGAAGTGTGGACCGGCACCGCCGGTCCCTCACGGCCACCGCGGCAGTGTGGATGGGGCCCTAGTCTGCCCATTTCCTACCTAATGGATGAGCTGCAGATGCTAGTTAACTAACAGCCAGAACAGTAGTGGCTGTGGGGTTTCAGTACATGTGCTTTATATTTTTTACAGTACCCAGAATTTGACTATGATGTATTTACCATATCCCATTATTACAATAAGATTGTTCACAATTTATTGTATGTCCTCCATATTTTTGTAACTCCATCTTCTTCCTTCCCAAGTTGCATCTAAAACGGACTTTGGATCATCACTGTTTCCTTTCCCGTTCACCAATTTTAATAAAATAAATCAGTGGGGAAGTGTTACCATGCACCTTTGGCATGTACAGGAAAACAGAGCAAAGTATGCAATGTTTAAACTACCGCGTGAGCAAGCATAGCTCTCAACCTGTTACTGAAATGTGGGCACTGGTACTCAAACTTGTGGGACACATATAAACTCAAAACAATATAACAATTATTTTGTGTAAAATTTAATTTGCTTTTTCATCATTAAAGTATGGATTTCTGCTTCAAAATGTGAGTTTACAGTACATTTACATGGGGTACAGAAAGTTGAAAGGTATGGGTGTGAGCAGATGAGGGGCTGGAAAGGGCAGAACAGGTAAAACCCATAGTATGCATCAGGTCAGGTGGTCCTACCTCGAGGATCTTCTCCAGGTCCTCCTGCGAGAGGCAGGGTACTGCGCCAGAATTTCCAGCTTCTTTGTCTTGTAGTTCTGCGACGCCCGATTTAAATTGGGCTCTTCCAACACGTGGAATATCGCTGCCCTGATGGCCAGGTAAAGATTATGGCAGAAGTCAGCACAGGACCCCGGTCCACCATTATGAAACAAAATATACAGAAAACACCGTAACTGTTCTCAGTTCTCTCTCCCTGCCCTTTCACAACTTGCAGGTCCAGCAGTTTGAATTTGGTGCTTGGGGTAGCTGAGCCGCGCATGCTCCGGAACGCCAACCTCTTGTCAAATTTTTGGGCAAAGTTTGTAAAACGAGAACTGCTTTGGCCGCTGCTGGATATTCCGAGTCACCCTTGCCCTGTACTGCGAGGGCCTGATAGTGGCATGAAGGGCGACACAAATAAAACTTTGTCAGACAGACAATCAGTCAGTCCTCTTCCTTAGTCTTCTTATACCCAAACTTCTCTCACGCCCTGCGAATCAAGTGACTGTACACGCTCCAACTCTCAGGTTGCTATTTCAAGGGATTAGTTAGTAAAGAGTTGAAAAACGAAAGGGGAGGAGGTAGGAGATCCGCCCCAACAGGGAGGGAAGCACAAATAAATCAAACTGCGAACCAATTCTCCACGTTTGGCCGTTTGATATCGTTCTGAGATCGAAAGAGGGCTGCTCCTCTTCGTTTCATTTACTTTTGTTCTGTTCCGCATCAACTGAGAAAGTTCCACTCAACCCAGGATACAACAAACTAGAAAGGACTTAACTGCACCTGTTCAGATTTTCGTTACGGTTGTCGTCGGTTAAGAACTGTCAAAATGCGGAATTCACTTTTTGCCGAAATTACCAGACTCATTAAATGGTACATATCCTTCACTGTGAAGAAGCAAAAGTACGTCAAGAAGAGTAACTAGTTTTAAAAGGTACTGGCTGACGCTGACCCATAGGAGGCCACAAGTTCTGGTTGACCACAGCTGCTTCCTCTTCGTCGTCCTTCCTTTTCAGTTATTAGTGGAACCATGAAAAGATTTGGTTTAATACAGGAGTCGGTTATAAAAGTACAGCTGTGCAAAACAAATACACACAAAAACTGCACTTTTACAAATACAGATCTCACTCTTAAAGAGTCTCAGACGCCTCAAGAAGAACTTTGAAGAAAATAATATTTTGGCACTAAGCAGCTTGGCCCAGGTATTCAGAAGAGTTGAGCCATGCGCAATAGGGTTGCGCCTCGCAAGTCCAAAATGCGCCATTCTGCGATATTCAGCAGGAGGCAGTTCGCTCCCAAATCATGCTGAGCAACAGCACAATGCTAATGAAGGCATGCAGCCGAAGGGGAGGAACCATGCATAAACTGCACAGCCCAATATTCAGCCCGGCCATGCAGAGTTATGCAGGCGCAACCCCTACTTGCGCCTGCGCAACTTCTGCCAAAAAAGAATCAAGTCGAGGGCCACCCACAGGTGAGCTGCCGCATTGCAGGGCGCAACACAGCAGCTGCCACCTGTGGGTGGCCCTCGACTTGTTCCCAGTGCCCGATCGCGGGCATAATGTAATTCTCCCCAGCAGCCCGATCACGGGCATAATATTACGTTCCCCGAATAGCCCGATCGCGGGCATACTAAGTGTCCCCACCCCGAATAGCCCGATCGCGGGCATAATGTACCGTCACTCCCCAGCAGCTCGTCGCGGGCATAATGTTACTGTCCCCCCTGAATAGCCCGATGCAGGCATAATGTTACCGTCCCCGAATAACCCGATCGCGGGCATAATGAGACAACGTCCTCCCGAATAGCCCGATCGCGGGCATGATAGAAAGGTCCCCCACCCCTAGTAGCCCGATCGTGGGTAACATCACCCCAAGTCCAGACTCCCTGGTGATCTAGTAGCCCTCCATGGAGCCCCTGCCCTGCTCCCATCAGCTGGCGGGCGGCAGCACCCACCCGCCTGCCGCCCACCAACTGACAGCTCAGTAGGGTGCATCCCATTAGTTCAGTGCATGACCCAATAGTGCAGCCATACCGTCTAAAGAGCAGTCAGATATGTGAATGAATGAATTCATTCACATATCGGAGCTTCTTATGTATTATAAACTACATGCCCGTATTCATGCTCTGAACCAATAAACGTCTGCTCTGGCTGTCGGTCGGCGAGGCAGCAAGTGGGGAGTGCACCGCCAGCTGGCTGGCGGGGAGCAGGTGGTGAGGCTCCGTGGGCGGGAGGGTGGGAGACCACTAGATCACCAGGAGTCTGGACATGGGGTGTGGATGCCGCACACGATCGGGCTACTACGGGGGGGACCTTTCTATCATGCCCGCAGCGGGCTATTCTGGGAGACGTTGTCATTATGCCCGCGATCAGGCTGTTGGGGGCAGTAACAGCATGCCAGCGATCGGGCTACGGGGTGTTTACTTATGCCCGATTGGGCTGCTGGGGAGGACGGAATACTGTTTTGCCCGCGATCGGGCTGCAGGGGTGTCGGTTCCCGATGGCTGCTGCCTGGCAGGGTGCCAGGCGCAAGTCGTTCCGGATCAGGCGCACCTGCATGCAAATGGGGCCATAATCAGATGCAAATGCCCCCGCGCCTTGCATAGATTATGGCTCCATTTGCATGTCACCCTTTGAATATCGCAGGTGCTGTGCATAGGCAGCAATGGAACTGCGCCAACGCATCTCAATGCTCCACTCTGACCACTTATTCAGCGCTTACGCACAGTGGGAGAAATAGGGGCTATTATCAGCAGTTATGCCATAGCTAACTCCGTTGAACATCGCCTGGCCCTCCCCTGTGCAACTTTTTGAGCAGCGAAGGGCTTGCACCACACAATGGCGCAGTTTGAATATCTGAGCCCTTATATTTTCTATTAGCTCTGTATTTCTTATCGCCATTATTTATAACTGAAGTTACATGCATGAAAACAGGAGAGCTGTTCTTTGAGGTTCATCAACTCCTATTGCTTCTTCTCCACCTGTCATAACACTCTGCTTGTGACATCACAGTTATTCCACAGCAACAGACTGTGGTGTCACAACAGAGCATAATGATGTCAAGCAGTAAGTAAGCTATAGAGGCAGATGAGCTCTAAAGGATAAAGATCTTGTTTTTCTGGGATTTTTCAGTGATAAATAAGGAAGAGGAGCAAGCTACAGAAAATATATGAAATACAAGCTGAATTGCATCCAGCTGTTATGTTTTCCTAAGTTTTTCAAAGGTGTCAGCTTAAATATTTGTATTTGTGTTAGACCATATAAAGTAGTGTTAGACTTTTGTTTAGGATGACATAAAACACCTGTGACTGCTGTTGTTCAATATATGGATGTATATTTTCTTGATAAATATGCAAATTTTATTGAAACCTCTCAAACCATTGGTTTTATGTCATCGCACCAAGGGAGCTGTGGGCTTGCCACATTAGTGGCATTGGTGGCCATAGATGCTTTGTGGCGTTGGCAACATCGTTTCAGGAATCTGGGTGGAAGTTTTTAAATCTGCTGCAGGAGCCAGGGAGAAGAAGAGGGCCACACCGTGACAGTGGTTGCTCAGCAGCCAGTCAAAGGTGCAACAGATGGGCCAATTGCCAGTGAGGAGAGGGCTCCTGGAGGAGCCAGTCATCAACAAGGGTGCCAGCTTCAGGTGAGCAGCTGGGCCTTAAAAGACCAAGCCCAGTCGCATTCAGACAGTGCACAAGGGAGCTGTGAGCTTATGGAACAGGTGGTATCGCGGCCATAGCCGCATTATGGAGGGTCAGGGCTGCATCTGCAGTTTCCAGGAGTCAGGAGGAAGTTTCCATCGAGTCTGTGGCAGGAACTGGAGAGAAGAAGAGGTGCTAGCTGCACCAGTGGTTTCTTGGCAGCCAGTCAGGGCACAACAGATGAGCCATTACGCCAGTAGGAGAGGGCTCCTGGAGGAGCCAGTCATCAACAAGGCGCCAGATTCAAGGGTGTGGCTGGGCCTTAAAAGACCAAGCCCATTCGCATTCGGAAAATGCACAAGGGAGCTGTGGACTTGCCGCATCCGAAGCACAGGTGGCATCGGCAACTGTAACTGCATTGTGGAGGGTTGTGGGCTGTTGGCAGCTTCCAGGAGTCAGGAGGAAGTTACCAAGTCTGCAGCAGGAGCCAGAGAGAAGAGGGTCTGTGCCGCACCAGTGGTTGCTCGGCCGACAGTCAGAGGAGCAACAGACAGTCCAATTGCCAGTGCGAAGAGGGTTCCTGGAGGAGCCAATCATCAACAGGGTGCCAGCTTCAAGAGAGCATCTGGGCCTTAGAAGACTGAGCCCTGTCTTATTTGGACAGTGCACAAGGGAGCTGTGGGCTTGCTGAATTACGGCACAAGTGGCATTGGTGCAGCTTCCAGGAGTTAGAGAGGAAGTTCCTGAGTCTGTGGCAGGAGCCGGAGAGAAAGCAGGGTCCACGTTACACCAGTGGTTGCTTGGTGACCAGACAGAGGTGCAACAGACAGGCCAATCGCCAGTGAGGAGAATGCTTCTGGAGGAGCCAATCAGCAGAGGTGCCAGCTTCATGAGAAGCTGGCCTTAAAAGACAGCCCCATTGCATTTAGACAACACACAAGGGAGGTGGGGCTTGGTTGCATCTGTGGCACAGGTGGCAGCGGTGACCATAGCCACATTGTGGAGGATCGGGGCCGCATTGGAGACTTCCAGAAGTTGGAGAGGAAGTTCCAAGTCTGCAACAGGAACCAGAGAGAAGAAGAGGGCCACACTGTACCAGCCAGTAGTTGCTCAGCAGCCAGGCAGAGGCACAATAGATGGGCCAATCGCCAGTGAGGGGAGGGCTCCTGTAGGAGTCGGTCATCAACAGGGCGCCAGCTTAGGAGTGGCTGGGCCTTAAAGACCAAGCCCAGTCATATTCAGACAATGCACAAGGGAGCTGTAAGCTTGCTGCATCCATGGAACAGTGGCACTGGCAGCCAAAGCCGCATTGTGGAGGGTCGGGAGAAAGTTCCCAAGTCTGTGGCAGGAGCTGGAGAGAAGAAGAGGGCTGCACCAGTAGTTGCTCGGCCAGTCAGAGGCACAACAGACAGGCCAGTCACCAGCAAGGAGAGGGCTCCTGGAGGAGCCAATCATTATGAGGGACACCAGCTTCAAGGGCATGGGTGGGCCTTAATAAAGCAAGCCCAGTCATATTTTGACAATGCACAGAGGGCTGTGGGCTTGCGCATCTGCAAGAGGAGGCATCAGTGGCCGTAGTCACATTTTGAAGGTCAGAGGCTGCATCGGTGACTCCAGGAGTCAGGGAGGAAGTACCTAAGTCTTTAGCAGGAGAGGAGGTCAGGGGCCGCATTGGCAGCTTCCAGGAGTCCGGGAGGAAGTTCCAGAGTCTATGGCAGGTGCCAGAGAGAACAAGAGGGTCTGCACTGCACCAGTTGTTGCTCGGCAGCCAGTCAGAGGCACAACAGACAGGCCAGTCATCAGCGAGAGAGGGCTCCTGGAGGAGCCAGTCATAAACAGGGAGCCAGCTTCAAGGAGCGGCTGGGCCTTAAAGACCGAACCCCGTCATATTTGGACAATGCACAAGGGAGCTGTGGGCTTGCTGCATCTGCAGCACAGGTGTCATCAGTGGCTGTAGCCACATTGTGGAGGGTTGGGGCCACATCGGCACCTTCCAGGAGTCAGGAGGAAGTTCCTGAGTCTGGCAGGAGTTGAGAGAGGAGGGCCATGCCGCATCAGTGGTTGCTTGGTGGCCAGTCAGAGGGTGCAACAGACAGGCCAATCGCCAGCGAGGAGAGGGCTCCTGGAGAAGCCAGTCATTGGTAGCAGTGCCAGCTTCAAGCAAGTGGCTGGGCCTTAAAGGACTGAATCCCATCACATTTGGACAATGCAAAGGGAGCTGTGGGCTCTGCATCCCTGGAAGAGGTGGCATTGGTGGCGTGGCTACATTGTGTAGGGTCAGGGGCCACATTGGCTTCCAGGAGTCAAAGAGGAAGTTCCCAAGTCTGCAGCATGAGCCATAGTGATGAAGAGGCTGGCGCCACACCAGTGGTTGCTTGGCGGCCAGTCAGAGGTGCAACAGATGGACCAGTTACCAGCAAGGGAGGGCTGCTGGAGGAGCCAGTCAACAACAGGGGCATCCGCTTCAGGGCAGCGGCTCGACATTAAAAGACCGAGCCCGTCACATTCAGACAAGGCACAAAGGAGCCATGGGCTTGCTGCATCTGCAGCACAGATGGCATCCGGTGGCCTTAGCTGTACATGGAGGGTCTGGGCCACATCGGCAGCTTCCAGGAGTTGGGAAGGAAGTTCCTGAGTCTGTGGCAGGAGCTGGAGAGAAGAAAGGGCCATGCTGCACCAGGAGTTGCTCAACAGATGGGCCAATTGCCAGCGAGGAGGAGCCAATCAACAGGAGTGCCAGCTTCAAGGAGCGTTTGGGCCGTAATAAGCCAAGTCCCATCACATTCAAACAATGCACAAGGGCTGTGGGCTTGCCGGATCCATGGCAGAGGTGGCATCGGTGGACATAGCTGCATTGTGGAGGTCGGGGGCCTCATCGGCGGCTTCTGGGAGTCGGGGAAGAAGTTCCAGTCTGTGGCAGGAGCCAGAGAGAAGCAGAGGGGCCATGCCACCAGTGGTTGTTTGGTGGTCAGTCAGAGGTGCAACAGATGGGCCAATCACCAGCGAGGAAAGGGCTCTGGAGGAGCCAATCGTCAGCAAGGTGCCAGCTTCAAGGAGTGGCTGGGCCTTAAAAGACTGAATCCCATCATATTTGGACAATGCATGAGGGAGCTGTGGGCTTGCTGCATCCCCAAAATAGGTGGTATCAGTGGCCGTAGTTACATTGTGGAGGGTTGACCAGGAGTTGAAAATTTTCTGAGTCTGCATCAGGAGCCATAGAGATGAAATGGGGTCATGCCGCACCAGTGGTTGCTCGCGCCAGTCAGAGGCACAAGAGACAGACCAGTCACCAGCGAGGAGAGGCTCCTGGAGGAACCAGTCAACAAACAGGGTGCCAGCTTTAAGGGAGCAGGTGGGCCTTTAAAGACTGAACCTCATCGCATTCGGACAATGCACAAAGAGCTGTGGGCTTGCACATCCGCAGCACAGATGGCATTGGTGGCCATAGCTGCATTGTGGAGGGTCAGGGCCGCATCAGCGGCTTCCAGGAGTCGAGCAGGAGGTTCCTGAGTCTGTAGCAGGGCGGAAGAGAGGAGAAGAAGAGGGGTTGTTCTGCACCAGGGGTTGCCCGCGGCCAGTCAGAGGCGCAACAGATGGACCAATCGCCAGCAAGGAGAGGGCTCCTGGAGGAGCCAGTCATCAACAAGGGCGCCAGCTTGGGGAGCAGCTGGGCCTTAAAATGCGAGCCCCATCACATTCGGACAATGCACAAGGGAGCTACTGGCTTGCCTTATCTGTGGCAGAGGTGGCATTGGTGGCCATAGCCACATTGGCAACTTCCAGGAGTCAGGGAGGAGTTCCAGAGTCTGCGGCAGGAGCCAGAGGAAAAGAGGGCCTGTGCCACACCAGTGGTCACTCGGCAGTCAGTCAGAGGTGCAACAGATGAGCCAATCACCAGCCAGGAGAGGGCTCCCAGGGGCCAGTCATCATTAGAGTGCCAACTTCAAGGAGAAGGCCTTTTAAAGACTGAACCCCATCCCATTCGGGCAATGTACAAGGAAGCTGTGGGCTTGCCGCATCCACAGTACCCACATTGTGAAGGGTCAGGTGCCACATCGGTGGCTTCCATGAGTCAGGAAGAAGTTCCCAAGCCTGTAGCAGTAGGGAAAGAAGACGAGGGCCATGCCGCACCAGTGGTTGTTCAGCAGCTAGTCAGAGGTGCAACAGGCAGTCAATCACCAGTGAGAGAGGGCTCCTGGAGGAGCCAATCATCAAGAGGGGCACGAGCTTCAAGGAGCAGCTGGACCTTAAAGACCGAGCCTCTTCACACTCGGACAATGCCGAGGGAGCTGTGGGCTTGCTGCATCTGTGGCACAGGTGGGATTGGTGGCCGTAGCTGCATTGTGGAGAGTCTGGGCCTCATTGATGGCTTCCAGAAGTCAGGAGAAGTTCCTAGTCTGTGGCAGGAGCCAGGCAGAAGAATTGGGGCCATGTCGTAGCAGTGGGTGCTCAGTGGCCAGTCAGAGGTGCAACAGATCCGTCAGTCGCCAGTGATGAGATGTCTCACGGAGGAGCCAGTCACCAACAGGGGTGCCAGCTTCAACGGAGCTGCTGAACTGTGAAAGACCGAACCCTGTCACATTCAGACAACATACAAGGGAGCTGTGGGCTTGATTTTTTTTCTCCCACCCACCTGCCCCACACCACCTCCCTATTAAATACAGATTAACTATTCCTGAAGAGTCTGACTAAGGAGAATGCAGAAGGTGGAGATAAGGGAGGAGCTGCAGGAGTGCATCGGGGTCAAGGAGGAGTCAGCAGGGTGTGGATTCCACTGGATACCAGGTACTGTGGCTCTGGTAATCAGTACTTTATTATTAACAGGCCTTGGGCTGGAAATCAACAAAGCAAAACCCTGAGGGGCTGGTCAGACAGGGACACGGATATTGGAGCTTGAATGAGCAGCTCTCTCCCATAGGGGTTGTTGGGACCAGAAGGCGCTCTGGGCGAAATGTTGTCTGGAGCAGTGGTGATCCATGTCTAGTCCCCATACCCAAGGGCTCCTCCTTTTTGGGCAGGCAAGTAGCTGGGACAGCGCGACGAACATCGTCCAACACTGGCATTGTTATGCAATGCCAGATCCATTAAGAATAAAACTGCACTTATTGCAGATTTTGTTGGAACAGCGGATCTGGTTTGCATCACTGAGACCTGGTTGATGGAAATGCTGCCCAATTTCGAGGAACAGCTATTCCTTCCAGGTACTCGTGATGCATCGCCTGAAATTGGATTGGGGGAAGGGGTTGTGGTCTGTTTTAAGACCGAATTAAGCCTCACTGGTGTACCGGTTGAGGAGACCAATCATTTGAGTGCACTGTGGTAACTGGAGTGGGGTGCAGGATAGCTCCTCTACCATCCACCAGGGGATGAAAAGCTGTTCCTGCAGGAAGTAGCAGAGCTGCCTGACATGGCACTGGAGTCACCCAGACTGGTGGCTCTGGGCGACTTCAGTGCCTGGGTCGGCGACGAATCCTCGCTTTTTGACAACACTTCCTCCAGTTGATGACATCACTGGGCTTCACTCAGGTTGTTTCCTTGGCTACTCACAATGGTGGTCACACTCTTGATCTGGTCTTTCTACTGAGGATTTAGGCCTCCGATTTGGGGTGGAACCTGTCAGTTGGTCCGATCACTCGCTGTGAGGTTCAATTTTCAGCCCCGGAAAGGTCTGCCCCTGTGAAGATGGTCAGTTACCGACCTTTGCAGGATGTGGTCCCTGAAAATCTGGTGGTGGTGATTGACCTCTCGGTGTTCAGTGCAACCAGCACAGATCCAGAGCTGTTAGTTGTGGCCTATAACAGGATATTTCTTCAGCTCTCGACCTGATTTCTCCTGTCCATGTTACCCCTTCCACTCCGTCCTCGGGCCCCATGGTTTGATGGGTCTCTAAGGGGAGTTATGGAGGATGGGATGTAGGTTAGAACGTCACTGGCAGAGCTCCCCTTGGATGCCGACCATCTTATTTTGTTAGAGCATTATAAACTCTTATCAATCAGCGATTTCCTGTAAGAAGGCAGAATTCCTGTCCAGGGAAATCGCTGTTGCGAGAATCTATTAGCTCAACTCTTCCGAACTGTGGACAGGCTATGCAACCCAGCTTGTCTGCAGCTCCGCCGGAGCTTTTTCACATATGGAGTGTGATGAGATCACTCAATTCTTTGTGAATGAGGTGGCTGACATCAGGCAGGAGATCCGTCAGTCTCGCTCTGTGGGGGATGCTGTTGGTCAGTGCTCAGTCATTATGCCCAGTGTTTCCTGGAGTACCTTTGACCTGCCGGAGTTCGTTGATATTATGAGGATTGTCAGGGATGCACCCCATGCTGTAGTTTAGACCGGGCCCTACTTCCTTGATTTTATGTTGTAGTGATATCAGTGGCCCAGTCTTAGCTCAGATCGTCTGGTGCTATTGGAATCGGTGAGTTTCTAAGCTCCCTGAACGAGGCGGTGGTGACACCTCTTCTGAAGAAAGCTTCTTTGGACCCTGAGACTCTGGCGAACTACAGACCTATATCGAACCTTCTTTTTGTGGGAAAGGTTATCGAGAAAGTTGTGGCAACTCAACTGGAGAACCATTTAACCATCCATAATTTATACAAACCTCCCCAGTCGGGTTTTCGTAACAGGCATAGTACTGAGACTGCTCTGGTTTATGTGCTCAATGATCTCCTGATGGTGAGAGATCGGAGAAGCCATTCCATCTTGATACTCCTTGATCTCTCCTCAGCTTTTGACACGCTAGGCCATGGGGTCTTGCTCAAGCACCTGAGGTCCATCTGTGGGCTGTCTAGTACAGTGCTCAGATGGTTTTCATCTTTCCTCACTGGTAGAACTCAGGGTCTCGCCTCGGGAATATATTCTCTGAGCCTTTCTCTCTGCCTTGTGGGGTGCCTCAGGGCTCAGTGCTGTCTGCCATGTTGTTTGCAGTGTATAGCTGCCCCTCAGAGACATTGTAAGATGGTATGGTCTGAGGTTTCACTGCTATGCTGATGATACCCAGCGCTACAAGTCTTTTGCCCCGACCTAATTAGTGCTATCTCAGTATTTAACAGCTGCCTCGTTGAAATCCAGGATTGGATGAGTTCCAGCGGTTAAGTTGACACGAGGAAAGATTGAGGTTTTGATGGTGGACTCGGGTCACAGGATAGAGGGGTTAAGGACTGACCTGCCCTGTGGTTTATTTCTGGGGCGCGCAGATCCTTACCTCTGAACGGGTGCGTGACCTGGGAGTGGTACTTGATGATGGGCTGACCCTTCATCATCGGGTGTCGGCAGTCAAGTTAGCCTTTACCATCTTAGGAACATTGCCAGGATCAAGCATCTCATTCTGTCCAGTGACTTGCCTGTTTTGGTCCACGCCTTTGTGACCTCGCACTTGACTACTGTAACTCCCTTTACTTAGGGCTTCTGGGGTTGATATCTCGCTGCTTGTGCAGAACGCTGCTGCACTTTTTTTGACTGGGGTATCAAGGAAATTCCATATTACCCCAGTGCCGCGTGATCTGCACTGGCTGCCAGTTCAGTGGTGGATCACCTTTAAGGTAGGTTTGTTAACCTACAAAGCCCTACACTGACTTGGTCCTGACTACTTGAAAGAGCCTCTGATTCCCTACACTGCTGTGTGACAGCTTCGCTGGCTGACAAGGGGTTGCTGGAGATTCTGAGGGTTAGTTTAAAGTCATCTGGGGCTCGTGCTTTGTGTTTGCTGCCCCAACACTCTGGAATTCTCTGCCATATCAACTACGGAGTGCAGGACAGTAGGGAGCTTTAAGCAGGCACTGAAGACCTTCTTATGGAGCAAAGTGTTTCCTGACTTTCTGTGATTTTATTGATATTTATGAATTTACTGAATGTGTATGTATTTGTAAAGAGCCTTGTTATTATGAAAGGCGCTTATATTAAATAAAGTTATTATTATTATTAATGAACTGTGTACTTTTTTACTTCTGTTTATTTATTTAGCATTTGTTGACCAGGTAGGTACACTAGACAATCTGTATGCCTATTTTCAAGTACGACCGGAGAGTACAATGAAAATACAGGTTCAAACAAGGTATATAACAACAAGAGAGGCAATGTACAGAATTACAAGAGAGCAAAATAAACATAGATATTATACAGTGAGCAGTAATAGTTAAGTATACATATAAATACAGAATAAATAGACTAACACATTCAATGGTAATTACATTGCATGAGTGACCCTATTTACCAGAGCCACTTAATACATAAGCAGATGGCAATCAATCACATGCTACACAGAGATTAAAGGACAGTAGGCAGTGGATCAGAAAGGACCAATTTGAGACCTGGTTAGGTGGCTTGGCACATCCACACACGAGGACAGTTTCAAGTGCTCCCACAGGCAGTAGGCTGAATTAAACAAAACAAGACACTGTGGGACTGGTAAAGGACTCTGAGGGACTGGTAAATGAACTGTGACTGATTCAAACAGTTTTAATTAACTGTGGAGCTGATTTAAACAAGCAGTTATGTACCAATGACTCTGATTCAAACTGTTTTAATTAACTGGGGAGTTGATTTAAACAAGCAGTACTGTTCCAGAGAAGGGGACTTGTATCATCTCTTGAGCTATTTAATGATTACATTGGAAATGTTTGCTACACTGCTTAGAATAGTTGAAGTGTGGAAAGGACAATACAGCTTAAGCTCCCAGAATAAGCATCTTTGGTGTGGAAGGACTTAATGTAGAAAGGGGCTATTCACAACTGTCCATCAAATCTAGGATTGGGAAGAATTTAATGCATAATGGAGGCTGTTCAAACACAAATCTGGGATTGGAAACTGTTCTGATGAGTCTAATGTGGAAAGTTGGCTAAGTAGAACGAGGGTCAGAAGGTAAGGTATCGCTCAGCAGAATAGTCATAAAGGTCGTGGCAAATATAATTTAGGGGTATTAAGAGATTGAGGTGTTTACACAGCGAAGGGTGGAATACAGCTTGTTTTCTGAAGGGTTTATTTCTACCTGATTACATGGAGCAGGAGAGGCACAGAGTAGAAGGGGGAATGGATCAGAGGGAGGGACCATGGAAGTTGGTGGCGGGGCAGAGTATAAGGGGCACATCAGGGGGCCGCCAGTGGAAGCATAAGAAGAGGAAGAGCCAGTGGGTGGGAGGGTAGGGATCATGAAGGAGGGAGGATTATGGGTGCGACAACTGTAGAGCAGCCATATTCATGAGTACTCTGTGGAGGCTGGGGAGTGCCCAGTTTGTCAAAGGCTAGGAGACTGGAGGCTGAGCTATCGTGGCTAAAAAGAGAAATGTTTGGTCAGTAAGGAACTGGAAAGGAGACACGCACAAGGTTCTTGGGAAGGGACAGAAGGCAAGACATTGAAAAGGACTGGAGGTGGAGCGAGCAGACCACACTGGGGAGGAGGTGCCAGGACAGGAGTTAGGGGCACATCAGACACGAGGGCTAACGAGGTGAACATAGATAAACAGGGTTAGGTACTAAATACCGACACAGAAATGCCCGCTATTCCTAATCCTGGCACCAAGTTCCTGACTGCAGTAATGCTCGACTGCAGAAATACTGACAGCTGAAATCCCGACTTCTAATCCTCTTGAGTACTCAAGTTTTACTGGCATGGTTAACAACAACAGTTTAACATTATAAAAAAGAAAGGATTCCTTGTGCATTCAAAATTCTGACATATTGCCTTTGATTTTAATCCTGACTACTTTGGACTGCCACTTGTGAGTGTGCTTACTTAAACCCGATATACGGACCAGCTGTCAAACTGCTGTCACAGTATGGTAAGTCACAAGTAAAGTTAATTCTATTTTCACACACTGCTGTTTTACACACTGCATTGTAGTGTTGTATTTAAATGTTAAAATGTTGCAGTACTCTGGATGAGGGATTTCAGCTTTCAAATGTGATGAATGCCAGGAACTTTAAACTTTTGTGGGCTCTCATTTATATAACAGTGCTCAGTGTGATTCATTTCGTGGGGTGGGGGAGTTAGGAAAACGATATTCAGCACTGGATTGTTTATATAGAGATGTAATGAAGATGCAGCCAGATTACATCTCTAGGCCAAAGTACCTGTATATTAGGGTTGCAGTGTGATTTCAAATGCCACAGAACTCAGGATTTTGTAAGTGGTAATTCAGTAATTTTGAATGCACTTCACAAGTAGTCGTGGTCGGATATTGCATGTCAGTAAGTTGTGGAGTCGGGATTGTGATACGTCGGTCTTTCAGTGACTGGATTTAGTATGTCAGGATTTCGTACAGAGACCGGCTGGGGCATGGAGACTTGGGGCCGGATTGGAGGGACAGGGATTAAAGGGTCCAAGACCAGGAGGTGAGGAGAGATATGCCTGGCAGGAAGTAAAGACTAGGGAAGGGGGCCTCAAGGAAGGCCACGTATCTCAGCAGCAGGAGGTAGGAAGACACAAGATGGGAAAGGTACTATAGTGTCCAACAGGTGCACTCCTCTGGCAGGCAGACTTTTGGAGGAGTGCTAAAAGGACCAGGGGAGCAACAGGCATGCCCTAGGAAGGGGGATAAGCAGAAGGGAAAAGAGAGATGGGAACCCAGGGGAACAGTGGCAACACAAACAGAGGAAGGGGTAGAACTGAGTGTGAAAGGTATTCTGGGCTTACAGGAGGAGGAGGAGAGGTAGCATAAAGGAGGATAAGAGAGGGGGAAACTGAAAGGAAGCCAGGAAGTAAAGGAGAGGTTCAAGATAGTAAGGGTCTAGAGGGCAAAACAGAGGAGGTGAAGGAGAAGCTTACCAACTCGAGAGAACATGTGAGGGAGCACTGGCAGCAGAAGGGTGAGGGGGTAGTGACAGATATTAGAGAGGCAAGGAGGAGTAATGAAGCAGGTAACATTGGTGGGGAGTATAAAGGGGAGCAACTGGGGGACAGGGCTCAGTGTGAGGAGGAATCAAAGGAGCTGAAGAGAAAATGGAGGTAAAGGGATGCCTAGAACTAGCAGTAAGGAAAAGGTAATAAATAATAAGCAAAATGAGGGCAGGGTCCTCCTCACTGGGACTCGAATTAAAGAGGAATTAAATGGGGTCAGGTGCAGTTTGGGTGGAGTGCTTGCCGGGTATGACAGCATCAGAGGTAATTCATCGTATTCCATCATGGGGCAAGCCACAGGATGAGAAAACACTGGATTTTCCACCTGGGGACAACTGATTTGTATGGGCATAGCCTGTTGGAAGTACAGGCAAGATTCACAGCGCTTGCTAGGTTTTGTAGCAGCCTGTGTTTCTGATCTATAGTTTTTTCAGAGGTGTTGCCTGTGCCTAATCGAGCACTGAAAGGAAGCAAAGGATCAGGGAGTTCAACCAATGGCTAGGGGATGGTGCAGGCAGTGGGGGTATGGGTTAGTGGAGGACAGGGGGACAACATGGAATGACGAAACCTATATGCCCAGGACAGGCTGCACCTAAATGGGAAGGGAAAGGCAACTGAGAATCAAATTGAAGAAATTAATTTAGCAAACATATGGTTTAAACTAAATCGAGGGGGAGGTGGAGAGGGAAAATTATCACCAAATGACACACAAAAGACAGGAGTGTTGGAGGAGCATTCAACACCCCCACCACCACCACCGGGCAGTGAAGGAACATTAAGCAAAACGTGCCTAGGTGTGGGGGAGGGGAGGAAGTTGGTGGAAGGGCTTTCTGCAAACACCAGAAGCCTGGAGAATAAGATGGTAGATTTAGAAGCATTAATGGAGTGGGAGAAATTAGGTATTATATCCGTAAATGAGACCTGGTGATCCGAGCACCATGGTTGGGAAGTGGGGTCCCAGGGTACAGATTATTCAGGAGGGATAGGATCTGTAGGAAGGAGGGAGGAGTAGCACTATACATCAGGGAGGGAATCAAGGTAAAGGAAGGGATGGAAGAGCAGGGAGAAGTGGAAAGCATATGGGTCACGCTGAGAGGAAGTCTGGGACAGTATTAAGACTAGGAGTGGTATACAGACCCCTACACAGCGTGAGGAAATGGACGGGCAGATGCTGCTGGAGGTTCAAAGAATGGCTCGGAAGGGGAGATTCTGCTGGAGGGGATCTAAATCTCCCAGATATAGACTGGAATATCCCATCAGCAAGGTTGGCTAGGAGTGGGAGATTCCACGGTCACTACAGGGTGCCTTCCTGCAGCAGCTGGTCAGGAGCCCACAGGGAAGGAAGCATACTTTATGTGGTCCTAACCAAAGGAGAGAGTGTGGAGAGGGGTGGGGGCCAGCCTGGGATATAGTGAGCACAGCACAGTGGGCTTCAAGGTGAGAGCAGGGTATGATGCTAGTCAAACCACCATGAAGGTCCAGGGCCAGATTAAGGTTCGATGGGGCCCCTAGGCCTGAGGGAAATCGGGGTCCTGGGGCCCCATTTCTGTTGGTCACGCCTTTTTAGCAAGCTCCCGCCCATTATGCCAAGCCCTGCTCCTTCCATTTTTTTTTGTTCATAAATAAAATAATTTGGTAACTGGATAAGGCCCACTAGGCACAGGTGCCTGTATAGTAGTCCAAGGAAAAAATATCTGTAATTATCCATTATCAGGCTTGCATGTAATTAAAAAATTGCAAATAAATAAGCTAAATATCCACAGCAATTCAAATTATTAATGTTTTCCTAAACACAGAATGACTTGCAGCTCACACTGAAACAACCTTTTCAACCGGCTGTTCTGCATGGTATATCAGTTCAATCTACCAGAAGACCGAGAGGTCAAGGAAGACAGTTAAAAGCTGTATTTACCCTGGTTAGTAGGATTGCAGGAATATTTTAACTATCCTCATAGCAATAATCAGTATTGCAAACACTAATAAAATATACATAAAAGTTCAGAAGTTATCCTTTAGATTCATCAATTAAAAGTTTTCACCACTCACCATGCATAGATTAAGGTTATTGACATCAATCTTCTTAGACATCTTCTGTCTTCATCTGTAGGAGCTGGCTGCCTGGCATAGTTGTAGCACCAACATTGTTTTATTCATTTCTTGCAGTGCTTCACTGACGGGCTTGAGTTGTGGCATTTTCACTGTACTCTGGCTCAGGGTACTGGCATCAGTCTTGTCAGACAGCTTCTGTCGTCTCCATCTCACGGTGATGGAGCACTTTGTAGCACCAATGCTGTTTTCTTCATTTCTTGCAGTGCTTCACTCACTTCACTGGCACAGGGTACTGGCATCAGTCTTCTCAGACAGCTTCTGTCGTCTCCATCTCCAGGAGCTGGAGCACTTTGTAGCACCAGCACTATTTTGTGTGCTTCACTGGGGTCACAGGCTTGAGTTGTGGCATTTTCACTGTACTCTGGCTCAGGGTACTGGCATCAGTCTTGTCAGACAGCTTCTGTCATCTCCATCTCACTGTGCTGGAGCACTTTGTAGCATCAATGCTATTCTCTTCATTTCTTGCAGTGCTTCACTAGGGTCACAGGCTTGAGTTGTGGCATTTTATACGGTACTCTGGCACAGGGTACTGGTATCGAGTTTTCTCAGACAGCTTCTGTCATCTCCATCTCCAGGCTGTAGCTCTTTGTAGCACAGCGCTATTTTGTGTGCTTCACTGGGGTCACAGGCTTGAGTTGTGGCATTTTCACGTTACTCTGGCTCAGGGTACTGGCATCAGTCTTCTCAGACAGCTTCTGTCATCTCCATCTCCAGGAGCTGGAGCACTTTGTAGCACCAGCTATTTTGTGCACTTCACTGGGGTCACAGGCTTGAGTTTTGGCATTTTATATGGTACTCTGGCACAGGGTACTGGCATCAGTTTTCTCAGACAGCTTCTGTCATCTCCATCTCAAGGTGCTAGAGCACTTTGTAGTACCAATGCTATTCTCTTCATTTCTTGCAGTGCTTCACTGGGGTCACAGGCTTGAGTTGTGGCATTTTCACGGTACTCTGGCTCAGGGTACTGGCATCAGTCTTCTCAGACAGCTACTGTCGCTCCATCTCCAGGAGCTGGAGCACTTTGTAGCACCAGCGCTATTTGTATGCTTCACTGGGGTCACAGGCTTGAGTTGTGGCATTTTTCACGGTACTCTGGCTCAGGGTACTGGCATCAGTCTTCTCAGACAGCTACTGTCATCGCCATCTCCAGGAGCTGGAGCACTTGCACCAACGCTATTTTGTATGCTTCACTGGGGTCACAGGCTTGAGTTGTGGCATTTTCACTGTACTCTGGCTCAGGGTACTGGCATCAGTCTTGTCAGACAGCTTCTGTTATCTCCATCTCACGGTGCTGGTGGAGCACTTTGTAGCATCAATGCTATTCTCTTCATTTCTTGCAGCGCTTCACTAGGGTCACAGGCTTGAGTTGTGGCATTTTATACGGTACTCTGGCACAGGGTACTGGTATCAGTTTTCTCAGACAGCTTCTGTCATCTCCATCTCCATCTCCAGGAGCTGGAGCACTTTGTAGCACCAGCGCTATTTTCTTCATTTCTTGCAGTGCTTCACTGGGGTCACAGGCTTGAGTTGTGGCATTTTCATGGTACTCTGGCTCAGGGTACTGGCATCAGTCTTCTCAGACAGCTTCTGTCATCTCCATCTCCAGGAGCTGTAGCTTTTAGCACCAGCACTATTTTGTGTGCTTCACTGGGGTCACAGGCTTGAGTTGTGGCATTTTTCACGTATATTCTGGCTCCAGTATTGGCAGTCTTCTCAGATAGCTTATGTCATCTCCTTTAGAATTATGATGTTTGATAGTGCTTTACTCAGCCTAGATTTGTTTCTTCCTCGATTTAAGTTGGGCAAAGTCACTGATGAGATCATCAAAGTTTATGGTCTTAACCAGTTCACTTTCAATAGATAAAATAGTCAGGCATTGAGTCTTTCCTGGTCCATCGTGCTCCTTAATTTATTCTTGACTCTACTCAAGGTTGAAAATGACCGTTCTCCACTGCAGTTTGCAGCTGGTGTGCACAAATATATACGAAAGGCAGCTTCCACATTTGGGAATGTTGACTCAGTCCTCGAGCCTTCAAAAGTTTACACAGGTTAAGAACATCTTTGTCTTCTTCACAAGAAACAAATGATGTGAATTGTACAATCATCAGTGAGCGACTCCTCCAAATCCTGAGGGTATGCAGCAACTAGACTTTCTGCTCACTTCCTTATCTCATTTACATTCAGATGAGGAAAGTCTGTTAACACTCCAAATTTTTCTGTAATATATCATAAGCATCTTTTCTTTTCTGCAGGGCAGCACTTAATGTGTCGATTATAACAAGAAATGTCTCAGCACATAAATTTTCCCTACCTGTTAATGTTGTTTCATTTCTTGGTTCGTCAAACATGTATTTGCGACACCTTTGCCTACTGATGTCTGCTTGGTATGCGTTTCCAGGTCAACCAACGTTTTTGCTTTCCTTTCATACTCATCAAAATTGTTGCGTATCTCTTGGAGAAACCTGTTAGAGACTTAATATAAATCTACCACCATCTTCAAAGAAATGCCTACTTTCTGTAAACTCTTACTTGTGGCATGCAGGCGTTGTAATACTGAATTCCAAATGGCTGTCATTAGTGCAGTTTCCAACAATTCCATCTTCTCTGCCAGACTTTCAGCTTCCATCCTTGTGCTTGGTCCTTCTGAAGGATCATCAGCCATGTTCTGTAATGCAGTCTTCATGTGTTGATAGCCACCGAACAGGGCACTGCATGCATCTGCCTGAGCAGACCATCGAGTAACTGAAAGTGACTTTGGTACTTTCACCTCACTAGGCAACTGTTGCCTCATGATATGCCAACGATGTGTGGAGGCTGAAAAGAATGTACAGTGCCTGAAGAAATCCAAAAAAGATACAGCCTCTAAACAGCATTCAGCAGCACAGGACCCAACCAAGTTTAAGGAATGTGCAGAGCAAGGGGATAAAGTCCGCCAAGGATTGTGTTCTTTTATTCTGGCTTGTAGGCCGCTATATTTTCCTGCCATATTACTCGCGTTATCATATGTCTGACCCCTGCAATCCTTTATTTCAATGCCCAATTCCTGAACCACAGACATCACTGTGTTTGCAAGATTTTCTGACGATGACTATGGATTGGAATGAACTTAAGAAAGCATTCAACTGGATTTCCATCGGCTTTGACATATCTAACAATGAAAGTCAGCTGATCCACATGAGAAATATCGGTATCGAATCAACACTGATAGAATAGTATTTTGCCATCTTTAGTTCTTCCACAATAGTGTGCATCACGTTTTTACCCATCAGGTCAATGAATTCATTGCAGATGGTTGAGGACAAATATGATGGTCGTCCTCTTCCAGCATTGCGAATTTTGCTATGTGGTCAGCTAGAAAAGGGTTGAATTGGCTAATAAGCTCTAAATTACCCAAATAGTTTCCATTGCTTGAGACCCCAGTAGTTCATTGTCACCTCGAAAAGCCAATCCACATTCTGACAAAGCGACAACAACAGCGACACATTTCAGTACATTTTTCCAGTACTGATACTCATTCTGATATTGTTTTACAATTTCAGCATCAATTCGTCCTGTGGTCCTTTTCCTTTTATGCAGTGTGATTAACGCCATCCTGTGATCATGACTGTGTTCATGTTCATTTCATGAGCGTTTGCATTTTCCAGTCACTGAAACCAGATTGTGAGAATGCAGTATTCCTCACTGAAAAGAACTTACAGACATAACAGAAGACATTCCCAGTTGAAGGAGAATAAATCAACCAATCCCGTGTCCTACATTCACCATTTAACATGATTCTAGAAAAAGATCCTTGGATAAATAACGCTTCTTATCTGGTACAAACATGGACTTGGAGAAGTCACATATGTTCTGGTCACCATCACGATCTATGAAATAATTCCTAAGTTCTTCACATACAGATGTCCATTAGCGCTGGTCGTTTGCTGTACAGCTGTGTTTTTGAGAGCTTTCAACTTGAATCTGATGGCAAATATCAGTAACCTGTTTCTTAGTAACTTCTGTATTTGTAGGAACCACTGGATTGCTGTCAAATGAAGTCAGATTGCACACGGTGCTGACAATGACCCTTTGTGACCCCATGGCATGTAGTAACCCTGGGCTGCTTTCCAAGGACTCTCATGGTAAATATTGGTTTTGACTTCTTCATCTGTGATGTATTGGACTTGGCATGTAGAAACAACATTGCTTGTTTTTCCTCAGAGGACCTGCATCCATCATTTCCATTGCAATATTTGACACATTGGTGTCTACATTTCTAATGCCTCCTCACTGCTACCCTGACATTGCTGACCAACAGCCTCCTTATCTCTAGCACTGCTGCCTGATGCCAAGAAGAAATCTGTTAACTTTGGAACCTTTGCTAGTATTTGTTTCTCTTTTCTACTTGATCCCTAACACGTTTACGCTTCTGTACCCACTTAGATATTTCCGTGCTGTGCTCGACTCCATCTTTCTACAATATTATCTATAATAAACATTAACAAAGAATCTTGTCACTGAAAATACACCAAGCTTATGATCACTTACCACTAACTGTCTACAAGTTTACCCCTACCTACAAATGCCCTGCCCCCGCCCCCAAAAAGTGTGGACGCAAGAGAGTACTTAAAGAAAGACAAATTAAGAAGTAGTTTGCTACATCCAGACAGTTAAGATATGAACCCCACAACATCAGATCATCTTGCATACTGTGTGAATACATGAAAATCACTAACCCTGAAGTGTCCTCCCAGTGTTCAAAAGACACCGTCCCCAGGAAACAGGCTTCATGTACATTGTGCCTTATCCAGTTACCAAAGAATGGAAAACATCTAGCCTATTATACAGCTTACCGGCATTTCCTCAGTTCGTGGTCAGCTTTGAAGAGTGCAGGCGTGTTCCGGTCCAGCGATGATCGTCAGCGCCGGCGCTCCGAAGGTAAGTATGGAGTGAGGGGGTGTGTGGGAGGCAGGGTGCGCAGTGGGTGGAGTGCGGGTTGAGGAGACATCGATGGAACATTTTCCTTTTACAGGTTTTTTTACTCATACGATGCGGGACATTTGCCATGCTGGGGTGGGCTCCCAGCTGGGCACCAAAGATTGGGGGCGACGTGTTGTGCCAGCACACAGCAGTGGTTTTCTTGAAGAGAAGAACACTGCTGTCACTACATTGATTGGTGCAGGATCACTACACCTGCTCAACAGAGCAGGGGATTGCCAGGACAGGCACACCTCCAAAGTGTCCCATTCTCCCAAGGCGTTCACTTGCGCATGCAGCATGAGCATAAAAACATTATTCAAAAGAGAAAAGTGTTAACAGAACATACCTATGAGCATATGAAGAAGCCTGCAGAAAAAGCTATTTGGTCTATCAAGTCTGCTTGTAGTATTGCAGTTCCCACAGCTGACTTGAGTTAATATTCCTGCAACCTCCCCTCCTTACTCCTCCCATCCTCCCTGCCCATGATCTTTACCTTCCCCCATACCTATCCCATACTGTCTTAAAGCTGCCCAATGTCTTGAATGAGATGCTCTTCCTGCAGTGCATTCCAAGTTTCCACCACCGTCTCTCTGAAGAAGTGCTCTGTCCCTCCTAAACCTCCCACCACCTCCAGTTTAAGACTTGCCCCCTCGTGTTATGGTTGCCACTCAGCTTAAAGAGGCTTCCTTATCAACCTTGTTTATCCCTTTCAAGTACTTGAACATCCCAATCATGTACCTCCTCTCTATCTCTCTCCGGTCTTCCAGGAGTACAATGTTCAGTGCCTAGACTCATCATATGCCTTACTCTGCTGACCGGCTATCATCTTTGTATCCATCCTCTGGACATTTTCTAGCAGTTAATGTCCCTTTTGAGGATGTGGGCGCCAGTATTGAAGTCCATACTCTAGATGCATCCTTGTCAGTGAACTGCACAAAGGTAGGTCACTAGTGATCATCACCCCAGGTCTTTCTCCTCTGATGCAGATACTCCGACTCCACCCATGTAGTACTCTGTCCTGGGATTCCTAGTTCCAATATGCATAACTTGTCATTTCTTGGCATTGAAGCCATGCTGCCTGATCCTAGCCCACCTCCCTAGCTTTTTCCAGATCTTCCTGTAGGTGCTGTATCCCTTCAGCTGTGTCCACTGTCCCACAGAGCTTCGTGTCATCTGCTAATAGGCACATTTTTCCCTTAATGCCATCTTCAATGTGATTAATGAAGATATTGAACAACACCAGCCCCAGCACTGAGCTCCGTGGGGCCCCACTGGTTACTCTCTGGTGCCAATAACTCACCCCCACCTCCAGTACAGTTAGTAACTTTACTGAGTCATCAGGACCACCAGTCCAAGCCAATCGCAACCTGCTACAACTATCAGCCAAATCACTAAATGCCCTCCCTAGCATGCCTACTGGTGGCTCAACACAACCAGAACCACTGCACCCACCATCTTTTTAATCACGATTACATTGGCATGCCACCTACCTTCACCCACAGTGACATGCATGCCTGTCTCCCACCCAGAACCACCCTCTGGTATCCATGCAACCTCTGGCTTCTTCTCCACCCTGTGGCACTCATGCCCTTTCTCCCCACCCTCTAGCACTACTGTCCCTCCCCAGCCCCAACTCACCCTGTGGCACCCAATACCAACTCTTCCACCACCCTCTACCATCCCATGCATGTATCCTCCTCAACCATCTGTCAGCTATAACCCCTCCCACCCTTCTACCCATGCCATCCTCCTCTGCCACCACTAGCATCCATGAAATCCTCCTCACTCACTGTCTGGTAAACATGCTCCCTTCTTCCCCACCTTCTGGCACCCATGCTCCCCATCTCCCCAGCCTCTCGCCAACATGCTGCCCTCCATTACCACCACACTCTGGCTCCAATACCCCTGCACCTCTGGAACCCATACCCCTCCCTAGCCTTTGGCACCCATACCACTCTCCTTCCCCACCCTCTGCCACCCATGCTTCCTGCCCCACTACCTTCTAGCACTCATACTCCCCTCATCCCCTGCCATTTCAGACACCCATGGCATCCTACTCCTCCCACCACCCTCCGACCCCAGCCAGCCTCACTACCACCCTCGGGCACCCAGCCACCTCCCTCTCCTACCCTCTGACACTATTGCCCCTCCCAGTCCCCCCACATTATCTGGCCCCATGCCTGCTCCCTGCTTCACACAAACTCGACACCATGCCACCTCTGGAACCCATCGCCTCCCAACCTCCGACACCTATGCCACCCTCCTTCCCCACCCACTTCGCTATTATAATGCAACCGATGGCTTGCTATGCTTTACTTGAAAAGGCAACCTTTACCTTTGCACCTTCACTAAATGTAGTATGAATTACCTTTTTATCCTATGAACTGCTTAGTAACCTTTACACATGATTTCTTGCACTATGGTGTAAAGAAAGCAGAGTAAGAAATAGTACTACTAGCAGTTTTACATAGCCTACCATTTATCTCTTTTCAATTATATATCATAAGCATGCAAATTAAATGTGTCAGAAATCCACACTGAAGACGAAGAAGAATCTGCATTTATATAGCTTTTCATACACAGTGTATCCCAAAGTGTTTTACAAGCAATGCTAGATTGGTAGTGAAGTGACTGAATGTGTAGTGGCAGCCATACCACACAACAACACCCACACAGCTTGGACAATTGCATGAACTGGTTTATGGGAAGGGAATGTTGGCCAGGACACCAGGAATGTCCCCTACTCTCCTCTTTGTGAACAGTGCCCTGGGTTCTTTTATTTCCACCTGGACACCCACCAGGACAACACCAACATGGGTGGAAAGGACCTCAGTTTAACGTCTCATCCAAAGGATGACACACCCGGCAGCACAGTACCTCCTCCTTCACACGTCACTGTACCCACCTTCACACACTCTGTACCCGTCCATCCCCACTTGCTCTACTTACTCTACCCTGGGGCCCTGCATTTCATGACTTCACTCACTGACTGTACCTGTCACTCATGCTGTGCAGGCTGCAGCTTCATTAATTTTATGCTCACTCACCATTGTGCTTCTCTGTCTCCAAGTTTGCTGTACCAGTACCCCTGCCCCAGCACCCATCATCTGCCTGTACCTCCTCCTTCACTGTACCCATCTTCACTCACTGTACTCCTTTTGTAACTGAAATGAGGGACAAAGACACTCAAAATGAGGGACACTGACCCACATAATGAGGAAACACACACACACACACATATCCATCCTCAAACATGGAGATGGAAGCTCAGAACTCTGTGAAAGCCATTGTGTTAGCATCTTAGACTATTATGAGCTTCACCTTCTGCTTTCACACATTCTCTGGGTGGGCAGCACCTTTCCATATGGAATGGATGAAGTACAGAGCAATTTTGAGGTGAAAATTCAGTGTTGGAATTACTGGGGAATTGTCAACCAGGGCTCACCCCACAGCTCTTAAGTGAGCCCCAGTAGCTCACGCATCACTGTCATTGACTTACAATGGGAAAGGAGGCTCATAGTTTAAAGATAGCACCCTATGGGCTCCCTTGCTCCCAAAGCTCATAAACTGTGATTCCAGACTATCACTGAGTAAGATCAAGGACCTCCCAGTCCCTCATAATCACAGACAGCAGCTGAGATGTACGAGGCAGAGTCTCCCCCGCACTCAATCTCTGGTCTGGCAGCCTGGCAGTAAAGTTCGCTGCCTACTAGTACAGTACAATTCCATACCTCTCAAGTGTCCCTCATTATGAGGGATATCCCTCATTTGCCCCTTTGTTCTGTCCCTCATGGTAAAGGTGCTGTCCACACAAAGGTGCTGCTGTAAATTCAGACTTTTAAAGCAGAAACTCTTAATATTTTAAAATACTTAATCCAAAATAAAATTCATCTGAGCTTGTATCTCCATGTTTAAGGATGTGTCCTCTCATTCTGAGGTTCCATCTGTGTCCCTCATTGTCCCTCATTTTGGGTGTCAAACACAGTGCTCCAGATCGGCCAAAGCATTTTCCTGTAGCAGACCCTAATTTTTCCTGTATTTTCCCTGTAAAACTGGGGTGACTTTCCTGTAGATTTTCCTGTATTCTCAAGCCAATTTATTTTTGCAATTGGCGTCATTATAGTTAGTCAATAAAATCACTACAACACATGTTCTGGCTGTTTTAAGTGCTGTTATTTACTTTAAGAATTAAAACTGACCTACTCTGTCCCAATGGCCATCGACAGGAGGACACACACCTGAATTATTTCCCATCCTGACTCTGGTGACTGAAGGAAGTTGTTTTTTTTTTAAATCTATTAAATTAAAATCAGACATGATCTCCCTGAGTGCACTCTGTCCCAGGCAGCCAAAGGTGAATACAGCTTGGGAGAACCAAAGAAAATATGCAGAGTGTTCTAGTGCACCAATAATATTTTCTTAGCTACACCACTGACTTGCAGCAGAGGACAACCCACCAAAACATGTATTTCATACTTTGGCACGGTGGTTGGTCATTGTTTTAAGTGCCAGATCAGCCAAAATTAAAACAAAACACATAGTGCTGCCACAT
Source organism: Neoceratodus forsteri (assembly GCA_016271365.2). Classification (NCBI taxonomy): domain Eukaryota; kingdom Metazoa; phylum Chordata; order Ceratodontiformes; family Ceratodontidae; genus Neoceratodus; species Neoceratodus forsteri. The sequence goes on along the minus strand of CM057449.1, from coordinate 140,105,419 downwards.
ACTGTATAGCATACAAGAAGCAAATTGCACAAAAATGACACCAGGGCACACTACAAGCACCACCATAAACCACTGAAAACAAAGTTAAAGTCAGGCTAGGGACAACTTAAGAAATAAGATGTTTCATGCCATTTGATTTTATTATCAAGGCCTGATATAGTGTTCAAAGTTGTTTTAAGCTCATGTCCTCTGCCAGGCTAACCATGATTGAATTGTGCATTTTGAAAACAAGTTCCTACATAGTTGAAGAGAGATCTTAGGGTAAATATATTAAAGAGAGCAATTTGAATTTAGCCTAGATATTAGTCTCACTACACCCCCATGTCTCTGGATCTTACTTAGCAGTAAAGCACAGAAAATTCAGGATGAAGATGCAGCCGATAACCCAAACCAGTTATTTCATTGCATTTCAATTTACATTGAAGAGCATAACCCCAGAGACAGATTATTATTTTATTACCTTTTTTGCAGATTCTCCGGTGAGAAGGCAGCTCAGGATCGGGCTCCGTTCCAAGATGCTGGCATCTGGGCTCTAAAGACTGACTCAAAGAAACAGAACCACCAGTCTCGGTGGGGGGTGATGCTTGCCTGGCTTCACTTTTATTTTAAAGATTTGACCAGGTCTCCAGTGAAAACAGGCAGCTCAGGGATAAGAGCGAGGCGTCTCCTTTTGGTCTGCAGTACTAGTTAGATGACAAACGGAGTAGGGACCGGCGGGACAGTGGCAGGTCAGGTCTCCCCACTTGACTGGACTCTCTCGATCGGATTCAGCTGGTGAGGTCGCCGGTCTCGGATGAGATCAGAACGCTGAAAACACGTGGTGGCGGCAACGTTTGGCCACGGCTTAACTGTGGATAATCCTTGCACTCTCCTCTCTGGCAGCAAAATCAGGCAAAAAGTAAGGATTGGTGCTTGGATAGCCAGTTTAAATATTCCCGGCCAGCCAGCCACTGTATCAAAGAATTTGCGATAGCCAATCAGAGACCACAGTCACTGCATGATCAGAGCATGACTGAGTCTCTGAACCAATCAAGAGGCAGGCTTGTGTAACTCTCGCCTGGGACACTCTCGGCAGCAACGTTTCCCCATGATGGCACCAATTTCTCCTGTAGATTGTTCAAAAGTAAGAAATCCTTCCTGTACCTTTTTAACCCCAAACCCGTAAAATACAGGAATCCCGTAGATCTGGGAGCACTGCAAAACATGTCCATGTCCCTCATTTCAGTGATGACAAAAGCTTGAGAGGTATGCAGTACATACATCTTCCTCCTCATCCTGACACTTTTCTTGGTGCCCCCATTCTGAACTAAGAAAGGGGAGTTTCTAGTGAAGGCTTCTACCCAGACTATCTGCTAAAAGCACAAGCACTGCTGACACTAAAAGTTCTGGCCACAGCAACAATACAAATACAATAATAGCCTGTGTGACTGTTGCACTACTTTTTACTCTTCATCTGTAGAGAGAGGACAGGTCCAACTCAAACAACTTTGATTTAATTTTCTTCTCTGACTCTCTGCCTTACCTGCTGCTGGTTAGGAAGTCAGGTTCTTCTTACTTCTTTTGTTTTCCGTCCTGAGTCAGTCTTCCTAGATGCACTCTGCTGGCAGTGGCAAGACACTGGGTGTCTGTGGGCAGTCAGTGGCACTGGGCAGGCAGGCAGACCTGGGCTGGGCAGGCGGCGACACACTAAGTGCAACACGCAAGTGCGCGGTGGTGTGGTACCTACTGCAGGCAGTGGCACTCAGAAAAGGGTTGCAGCAGGGGCAGGGCAGGTGAGTGGCACTGGCAGGCCACAGGGAGGCCAGGGGTGTCACAGGCGTGGTGGGTCAGACTAAGACAGACTTTGCCGAAATTGCCGGCGGGCAGCGCGCAGGCAGGCCAGCAGCGGGCGCGGCAGGCTGAGGTAACAGGCACTGATCGACAGGACTCAGGTCTCAGAGAGCCTCGGCGAAACAACTCGGGTTGTCGGCTCGGTCGGGATTGGGAGTGCTAGCGCTGAGAGCGAAGGCGGAGCTGGAAGGAAGAACGCTGCGACTCCGAGCAACGACTGAAGAAATATTTGCATACATCCACCATGAGGGAGGATGGAGAGGCAAACTACGAGGACTGTTCTGGAGTGGCGGGAAGGCAATGGCTTTTATTAGCCACACAAAACTGTGATAAGCCAATCGGAATCACATGAGAGCACCATGTGACTCAATGCGGCGGCAAGCTGGCAGCAGAATTTACGCAAACAGATCACACCACTGATTGTTGGATATTGTCTTCTAGACTGTGAGGAGCCGCCGGAAGGTCTTGGTTGTGGGGCTAGCTAGCTCGCTTGGTCTCGTCATAGCGCAGGTGTGCCCATGAATTTTACTGCCATAAGTTATTATCATCGGACTACTAGTCCGTGGAAAAAAAACAAAAACAAAAGTGAATCAAGGGGAATAAATGAAGCCAAGGCCCCCCTAGCAGATGAGGCCCTAGGCCGGGCCTATTGTGCCTATGCCTTAATCCGGCCCTGTGAAGATCCTAGACTTCAGGTGGGCAGATTTTCCCAGGATGAGGAGATATTCCAGGTGGGAGGGAGGGACAGAGGGTGGAGGAACTTTGGAAAAGATCAAGGGGCTCCTTAAAACAACAGTGAATTTCTTCAAAAGATTACTGGCCTCTAATCAAGGATACCTGTAACTGCTTTTAATCCCTTCCCCATCCTTCCCCCCATATGCTTCCTCTTACTACACGCTATTTTTGAACTTTTGAATTTGCACTAGATATTTTCAGACTCTGATAGTGGACCGATGTATTTTGCAGGACCTAGTCTGCCTTTAATGCATTATCATGCCTTTACCCATATGTGTTGCATATTTCTCTTACACATATGTCCTTAATGTGTTGCTATGTTATTTCCTATATGTAATGCTTATTTTGCTTGTAAATGTGCCCAGGACCTCCTTGTGAATGAGCTTGCTCAATGGAGTTTTCCTGTAATAAACTTGAACTTGACAGATGAATGTGTAAGAAGAGTGAGGAAGAACAAAGAAGGAGGAGGACACTGTGGTTCAGAAGGGAAGTGAGGGAGGTAATGTGGGAAAGAAAAGGCTTTCAGGGAATATAAAGGGTGCAGGGAGGAGGATAGAGAAACTTACAAAGAGAAGCTGAGGTGGCAGGGCAGAGGATTTGGAAGGCTAAAGAGAAACAGAGGAGAGAATTGCTATTCAGGCCAAATGGGGTAACAACATTTTTCAGTACATAGGGAAAGGAGGAAGGTAAGGCAGGGATAGTGCTACAGTGTATACAAGGAATTTGTATGTTCTGTTGGTTTAATTTTCTTTCTGTATTTAACAGTGCCACATTAACTGTGAATGTATGGTTTTGTTTGCTTTTATAAAGTTCCCTTCTCCTTTTTTTTCCCTTATTACTGCCAATTTCTTTTGTACTCCTTTAAGTTGCTGCAGTTGTTTTTTTATAACTATTGTTTTTTTCTTATTTTCCTCCGGTATCTTTGTACCCAACAATGTCTATTTAACTGTGCATGTGATTGTACAATGTATACTGTTTTATGATTTTACCAATAAAATTCCTCCTCTTTTTGAGAAGTGCCATGGGATCATTAATGTCTACCTGAACAACTACCAGAACAGGCAGGCGGGACCTCGATTTGATGTCTCATCCGAAGGCGGCACCTCAGGGTGCAGCACCCTCCTCATGCTGCACTACAGTGTCAATGTTGGATATAACCCAAGTGCCTGGTGTGGGGATGGAACACACAACTTTCCAATCTTCCAGCCTCAGAGGTGAGTGTGCAACCTACTAAGCCACTGACACGGCATAAGTATTCACCAGATAACATTTTCCTTTAATCATGATGCCCTGTATATCATCCAAGACCAGGAGTTTTCTGGTGAGGGGTTTCAAGGCAATCAGAAATAGGAAGGGGGCAGGGGCAACTCTGTCTGGTACCTCTGCAAAGGATAAATGGTTTAGAAATATTGAGGTTTGTGGAGGATGGTAGCCGAGGGGTATTGTACAGTGTGGCGATCCAGTTCGGAAGTGCAGTAGGTGCCAAACCCATAAGCATCCAGGACAGAATGAAGATAACTCCATTCTACAGAGTTAAAGGCTTTACAGAAGTTTATAGCCATGGCAGCCATAGGAGTATTGGCTTTGTTGGAATACCATTTTAGGTTGATAACAGTTTGGACATTGTCGGCCCCATTTTTCCTTGTGAAACCCACCTGGGATGGATGAATTAAGGAGGGCAAGACCTTGTTCATCTTTGTTAGCCAAAGCCTTGGCTACAATTTTAGTGTTGGTGGATAATAGAAAGATAGGGTCTGTGTAACTCCGGACCCCTGCCTTTTGCAAATGACAGGTGGTATGCTGTTGAAGCTGACAGCAGTACCTGGTGGGACTGGGTTTGTGGAGGAAAGGGTTACTTGGCACAGGGGGCCTAGGTTTGGCTACTCTGCACAAGGGTACCCAAGTAAACCAACACAGGAAGCAATAACTGTAATGTCCAGAACCAGGAATGGGATTCTACAGTGTGGCTTTTATTCACATCCAAACTGAACAAACAAAGTATAGCGGGCCCCAAGGGCTACATTCCTAGTAATGCAGATTAGAGACAACAGAACACTTTTTCACATTTCCAGCCCTCAGGCTCTGAACCCACCCACCCACACAGCCTGGACTTGCACGCAGCTTTGGGTACACAGCCCGACTTGTACATTACTTGGGTTTTCCCCACTGGCCCAGCTCCCGCCCGGTCACTTGATCCGCAGTCCATTATGGGAATGAATCAGTTTTCCTATTGGTGGTTCCCAAACCACCTTAGAGCCTTGACTCCTAGAGGGAATTTTTCTTCCAATCCCACGCCTGGGTACATCCTCATCATTGGCCAAGTGCATGAGGCAAAGCAGAAATCCACAGAGCAAATCCAGAGATGGACCTGGTTACTAAAGGTGGGGGTCTCCCACCTCCAGCTCCCACAATCCATACCGGCCATTTCTCTGGAAACTAAACAACTCTTTTCTGAAAGCTTGGCAATGTAGATTACTGGGTAGACGTATGTCACATCTCCTCTACATGTCTTGACTTCCCTATGTGCTGGACTTGAACATACTTTTACCTTTAGCTAAGCCTATTACTGTAGGCCTCCCACTACTTCAGTAGTCCAATCCCACTTTAACACAGCTCAGGGTGAAAACATGGGCCCTTTAGAAAGAGCAGAACTCACCCTCCGGTTGCAGGTGGCCCACAGGCGGTACTCTAAATCTTCTTGTTTCCCATACTCTTGGACAAAATAAGGCAGCTTCTTCAGTAGCAGTAGCCAGGGGTTGCCCTGGAAATGCAGAGCAAAACCTTCCTGCCCCATCCCCTGAGGGATGGGGCACAAGCGTGAATCAGCGGTCTCCACCACTTTAAAATAGCTCACCGTGTCTCTCTTTTAGGTGGAAACACACACATTCCCTAATTGTAGCCCTATTTCAGGGCTGAGGCTCCAAGAAACATAGAAGCATAGACTTTGACGGCAGATAAGGACCGCTAGGCCCATCTAGTCTGCCCATTTCCTACCTACAGGATAGGCCGCAGATCCTAGTTAACCAACAGCCTATATCTTCCTGCCCCCACAAGAATTGCCTTATGTCTGTCCCATGCATTCTTGAATTCTCCCACAGTTTTAGACCCTACAACTTCCTCAGGAAGGCTGATCCATGCATCCACTACCCTCTCTGTGAAATAATACTTCCTCACATTGCCCTGAACTGCCCTCCTTCTATCTTTAAATTGTGTCCCCTTGTTCTTGCAAGTCTCTTTTCTGAAAGATGCTACCCTCTTGGACTTTATTGATTCCTTGAGGTACTTGAAAGTTTCTATCATGTCCCCCTCTCCCTTCTTTCCTCAAGGGTATACATATTAAGCTCCTTTAGTCTCTCCTCATACGGCTTCTCTTGCAGATCCTGCACCATTTTAGGTGCCCTCCTCTGGACTGACTCTATCCTGTCTATGTCCTTGCGGAGATGGGGTCTCCAGAACTGGACACAGTATTCCAGATGGGGTCTCACCAACTGTCTGTACAGAGGGATAACAACTTCCTGTTTTCTGCTGCTGATGCCTCTCCCTATACATCCCAGTATACCCCCAGCCCTCCCTACTGCCTTCTGACATTGCTTGCTAACCTTAAGGTCATCTGATATGATTACCCCCAGGTCCCTTTCCTGTTTTGTTGTTGTTACTACCTCCCACCCATTGTGTATTCTTCCCCTGGGTTCTTGTTTCCCAGGTGCATTATTTTGCACTTTTTGCATTGAATCCTAGCTGCCATACGTCTGACCATTCCTCCAACCTTGCCAAGTCCCTTTTCATCCTTTCCACGCCTCCTTGTGTATCAACCCTGTTGCAGATCTTTGTGTCATCTGCAAAGGCATACTTTCCTTCCAGTCCCTCGGCAGTGTCACTGATGAAGACATTAAAAGGACTGGACCCAATACTGAACCCTGCGGTGACCCACTAGTAACCGCCCTTTCTTCAGAGTGGACTCCATTTACAATTACCTTCTGTGTCCTGTTGTCCAGCCAATGTTTTACCCAGGCTACCACCCTGGGACCCACTCCCAGGCTGGTTAATTTGACTAATAATCTTTTGTGTGGGACTGTGTCAAATGCTTTGCTAAAGTCTAGGTAGGCCATGTCCACAGCCCTCCCTGGTATACTACTTTGGTCACCCAGTCAAAGAAATCTATTAGATTAGTCTGACATGACCTTCCGCTGTGAACCCATGCTGCCTTGGATCCTGTGCTCCACTGACCTCTAGGTACTCAACTATTCTTTCCTTCAGAAGTGACTCCATCACTTTCCTACCACAGAGGTCAGACTGACAGGTCTGTAGTTTCCTGCCTCTGTCTTGGTCCCACTTTTGTGAAGGGAATCACATCCGCCTTCCTCCATTCCTCAGGTACCACACCATCCTCCCATGATTTATTAAAAGAGTAGCCAGTGGTTTCACTAGTTCCTTCCTTAATTCTTTTAGAATTCTGGGGTGAATTCCATCAGGACCCATTGCTTTGTCCACCTTCAGTTTTAGGAGTTCTTGCAGAACCCTTTCTTCTGTGAAAGGACTGGGATCGACCCCCTATCAAGAGTGCTTCTGTTAATTGGATTAGGCACTTCCCCTCCTCTTTTGTGAATACTGAGCAGAAATATTCGTTCAATATTCCTGCTTTTCACTGTCCCCTCTACCCACCCACCGTTCATTCTATTCAGCCTCACTATCCCTCCCTTTGTCTTTCTACGCTCGCTGATGTACCTGTAAAGGTTTTATCCCCTTCTTAACTGAGTTGGCTATCTTTTCCTCAGTTTGGGCCTTTGCTATTCTGACTTCCCTCCTGCTTCTTTCTGCCTTAACTGGTACAGCTCTCTGTCCTGCTCCTTCTGTGTTTCCTTATACTTCGGAATGCTATCCTTTCTTCCTGACTTTCACAGCCACCACTCTTGAAAACCATAGTGGCTTTTCTTTCATTTTGATTTGTTTATTTGCTTCACACAAGGCTTGTTGCCTCTGTGATGGCAGTTTTGATAATTCCCATTGTTGCTCCACACCTCCTTCTAGCCTGTTTGCTAGTGCTTTTCTGAGGCACTCTCCCATCTTGCCAAAGTCAGCCCTCCTAAAGTCCAGTACCCTCACTTTTGTATGGCTTGACTCTGTAGCTGAGTTTAACGTGAACCACACTGTTTGATGGTCACTTGTCCCCAGATGGCAACCCACTTCTAGATCTGAGATCCTCTCACTGCCCCGTTTGAAGTCACGAGGTCTAAGATTGCTCCCTCATGAGTGGGTTCCAAACTAGCTGTCTAATGCCTGCCACCTGTAGGGCGTCAAGAATGGCCCTGCTCTTGGATGTGGCTGCAGCAAATGTGCTCCTGTTAACATCTGGCATATTCAGGTCTCCCATCAACAGTATCTCCCTTTCTCTGCCATTCTAAGAATGCCTTCCATCATATCCTTGTCCATTCCTTCCCCTGACATGGGGTCTGTACACAACCCCTGTGCGGATTGTGGTGCCCTTTCCAGTCTCCAAGGTGACCCACAGTGTCTCCTCTCCTCCCTTTATACTCTTTTGTTCAGTTGTTTTTATCCCTTCCTTTACATAGAGCTACTCCTCCCCTCTTCTCCCTGCCTGTCTCTCCTGTAGGTTAGTGTACCCTGGTATGTTAACATCCCAGTCATGGTTCTCTGTGTACCATGTTTCTGTGACTGCTACGATATCCAGGCATCCTCTTCCATTAAGGCCACCAGCTCAGGAGCTTGTTGCCCAGACTACGGGCATTGGTACTCTTTACCCTCCATTTCCTGATGGCCTTACCCCTTTGCCCCATCCCTGTCCTTCTTGCCTTTGTCACTTTCTCCATTTACCCCTGCCCTTCTCCCTATCAACACCTCCATGTTGGTGTTTGCCACTAACTACCGTGATTGTTTGGGGGGCTAGGATTTTCCTGCTCCTTTCCAGTGCCTCCCTTGGCTAGTTTTAAAAGCTTGCCAATGAAGCATTTAAACCTATCACCTAGGATCCTGGTTCCCTCCGGACAGATGCAGCCCATCATGCCAGTATAGGCTTGCATCACTCCAGGTGGACCCTCAGTCCCCAGTGAAGCCAAATCCCTGAGCTCCACACCAGTTTTTCAACTACTGATTGGATCCCATGGTACGGAACACCTAGCCTCTCCTATGCCATGAATGGGTAGCACCTCCGAAGGTTACGTCACGTGCTCTTGACTAAGGCCCCACCCCAATTCCACAAACTCTTCCTGCACTTCTCTAATCCCTTCCTTAGCCAGGTCATTTGTCCCTAGGTGGACAATGACATCCAGCTCCCTCCCTGTGCAGCTGCTCCGGCAATCCTGAGGATTTGCTCCCTGTCCTCAAGCCATGGCGCCAGGCAGGTACCTCCCTCTCCCCTTCCTTGCCCAGTTCTACCTTCCTAACAATGGAGTCCCCACCAGGGTTGTTTTCTTCCCTGCAGGGTCCCCTGCCACCCTCCTGTGGGTCTCCTTTGTGGAGGTTCCCAACATCCTCCTTGGTCTCCACTGTAGGTGCCTCCATAGAGGAACCACACTTTGCCAAAATGGCATAGGAATTGTGGAGTGACAACTGAGGGATGTGCCTCTGTTCCACCACCCTCACCCTCCCTGAGCCCATTGTGTTCCAACGGCCCTCTTCTTGGCAACCTCTGAGGCAACGGCAGTGGCACTGGTGGTCCCTGGATGGAAGAGGAGGTCCCAAATCCTGGCCAACTTAGCCTGGAGATGAGCAACCTCCTCCCTCAGCCCAGAGAGGTGCCTGCAGATGGGACAACACCGCATCCTCCAGAACATCTCCCGGAAGACTGCTGCTCCACAACCACTGCACTGCACCACTCCAATCATGTCTTATTTCTGGCCCCTTAACTGTTTGCAATCCTTACTCTTTCCTCTGTTTTTTTTCTCTCTCCTTACTTTCTGCCTGTGTGCCCTTTAAGCTCCTGATTGTCCTGTTCTGAGACAAGAATATCCTATATTTCTCAGTAGACCACTTACTTGTTCAGAGCAGACCTCCAGCAGCTACTCTTGCCCTTCTAGGATGGTGGGTCCTTGGTGGTTCTGTGATCACTCACTTCCTGCCCCTAAACAGGAAGTTCCTGTTGTCAGTCAAATCCTGTGCCTATAAAATAGAACTAGCTTTGGGTGGAGGGAGGAAGGAGGCAATATAGTCCCAGTAGAAAGTTCAGTCACACAGCAGTCCTTTCTCCTGGTGTCTTCTGCCAAGCTATTAGCAGAATCTTTCTAAGGCAGTCTTTAAATGTAGCTTCCTTCTACTAAGCCACTCCCCTACTTACCAGATCTTTCTACAAGTAATTTAAACCTCACAGCAGTTAAGTCCTTTCAGTCACCTGAGATTTACACCTAGATGACTTTTCAGTTACCCATTCAGTTCAGTTAACCCAAACACACACTTTTTTTTTTTTTTGTATGTTAGTTTTTTACCCTAAATTAAAGGTCCAAATACAAAGTTCTTCTACTTTAGTCCCAGCAGAAGTTCAGTCACACAGCAGTCCTTTCTCCTGGTGTCTTCTGCAAGCTAGAGCCTAGCACAGAGCTGTTGTGCCCTCTCACAAACAAGCTCCAAACTCCAAACCCAACTGACTACAGACTACTGTTCAAATCTCCCAACATTCTACCTAACTCTCTGCTGCAGATTCCATTATGGCTCATGCAGCTGCAACAATTCTATGGTGATGTCATCCCTCAGTCTCAGCTGAGACTGAGAACAAAGCGAGACAGTGTGAAATCCATTTAACTGGCATTTCAAGCTGCCTTCCCTGTCTACCACTAGGTCTTATTGGGATTCTAGTAACCCCAGGTAACAAGGGGTTACATCTGAAATTGGTAAGTCCAGGGATCTGAAGATTTCTTAGGCAGACGGGTAATTAATGCTTCTTTCATTATGGGAGTAGGATAGTTGTGGGACATGGCATCCTGCAGTGCAGCTAGCAGGTGGGAATTATGATATGTGGCATAAGCTGGTACAGTTCTATGATGAGACTGTCCTCTCCAAGTGCCTTTCCTTGGACAGTTGCATCAAGGCATGCCTGAGCTCTTCTTCTGTTAAGAACAGGTCCAGTTCCTCTTGCAGATCAGGTGTCACATTGGACATCTGAGTGGTGCCCAGGAATATCTGCACTGGGGTGGTGGGCATCACAGGGGCCTACTATCTGAGATGAGTACAATTGTACATAGTACTGTCTCATGACCTCATTGATATCCTCTGGGGTAGTACTATTCCCCCTACTGTTAGCAACATCTGAATTTGTGAGTCTGCCCTCTGTTTCCACAGCTTGTAAGGTAACAGCTTGCCACTCTTCCCCTGACTCTCAGAAATGGTGCTAGCATGCAGCAATTGTCATTCAGCTTTATGAGATTGTATCTTATTAATCTTATACTTGAGACATACAGTATCGCCAGCAAGCCTGGTGAGGGTGGTCTCTTCTTTGAACTGAGCTTCTTTGCACCACAATTCTTGCTTTAAAATATTCCTTTTTTTTCTCCTCGTTCTCTTCTGTGCCATGGAGTAGGAAATGATCCGACCTCTTAAAAGGCCTTGAAGGCCTCACACTATTCCTGGTGTCATCTCTCCATTCCCATTAGTATGAAAGTACATGTCAGCTTCAAGGTGATCCACTCACAGAATGTGTATCTCTTGGAAGTAGGGGATTACATCGTCATCTTGATGAGCTCCCCTGCACTCCCAGGGGCTAATAATAATGTCCGACAGGGCATGATGGGAAATGAGTATGAATTCTATCTTTGGGTGGAAGAACCGAGAGGATGCCCTCCATCTGCTAACCACAAATAAGTATGGCTGAGTGCCATGTGCTGGGAGTAGAGGAGTAATACCTTCCATTGGGATTATCCTTCTCCATACATCAATCAGACCGCACTCCCCATTAACAACAAAAGTGTTGACCATGCCTTGGGGTGGCTATCCATGGAAACATTAGATTTATCAAGGAAAGGATTTAAGGTTAAGTTAAAATCTCTTCCCATTAAAAGAGTGGACTGGCTCCATGGCATTGGGTGATGGGGATCACCTGGCATGCTGGTGATCTGGGTTCACCCAAGCCGGGACATCAAGAGTGGCAGCCGGCAGGGGGCTTCAGAGCATCCTCTGGACACTCTTCTCCCAGGGGTGGGTCATGGATGCATCACCCTTTGGCGTCTCCTCATGCCTGGGCTCAGCATCGCACTTTGTGGCGTGGGTGACCCCACACTGCATGCAAAAGTGCCAGGATACTGCAGTGTGCATCCCAATGGGGCAGGAGAACAACATCAGAAAAATGGCCACTCATGCCGGCTGAATGGCCCCCCATCTCTCCCTGTTGCAAAGCTAGGAAGCTCTTGAGCCACCACAAAAACCGAGGGCCCACCCAACCCAAGTGTACAGTAACACTAGTACTACCACTGGTGCTATACCCTTTAGGCTGATGCCTGATGATAGTAATCAGATAACTGACATAGAAACATAATAGTTGATGGCAGATAAGACCGCTAGGGCCCATCTATGTAGTCTGCCCATTTTAATTACTGGAGTCAGGTGACACCACACTACACTGAACTGACTACTGGACTGGCTGGTTCTCTCAGACTGGGACAGATAGCCTGCTGCTCCAGTGACAGCTGAGCTATACAACTGCATACAGTATTATTCGGCTGTACTGTCCGCTCAACTCCCAGAGTCTAAAGTAGTTGAATTTAAAATCGTTTAGACCCACTCTCAAAGGGAAGGGCATTTGTATTACATCAGCAAGCAAATTACAGAGTGCACAGTGGTGGGGGGGTGTTGTGTGTCAGTTCTGTGCTTGTGCAGTGCTTACATAATACAGTATTTAGTCTTGCTCTTCTGTGTGATATGATCTCTCCTACCACAGCCTGGGTAAGTTTACATTATTCTGATTTTTACTCTTGCTGTCATAAAGTGATTTCCACCCAGAGCCAAATATGGTGAGCAATGAGCATGGCTTATATTGTACTGATCGAGACGCAGAATCTTTCAGGCCAGTTGAACAGGGGACAGACTTTCTTCAAGAAATGATTGGGTGAAGAATTCAGAGGTTGTGAACCTGAATCTAAAACAAAAATAAACGGCTCTCAACATCCATAGTAAATTGAAATCACCACATACAACATGTTTAAAGTTGCAAAAAAGGTAAAAGTGCAAGTTTATTTAAAATATATATGCAGAAGAAACAGCAGCATAACTAGTCTATGAGTGGGGGATTATTATAGTCGAATAGTACGCAAAGCTGGCTAGGCCTTCCTCTTGGGGCAGAGCCTTGCCTTTTTTTCCGTAGGTTTTCAACCAGCAAGACAGTTTTTGCAGCTCTTGGGGCACATGGCTGCCTCCACAGCTGTAGTGCAGGGAGCAAGATTCCAGATGAGACATTCAGTTTCTTTTGAGGGCCAAGAGCTGCAAAAAGTGTCTTGCTGGTCGAGAGACCTGCAGGGTGAAAGAGGAGGCCAGGACAATCAACTTCTCTACCCTTTCCAAGGGGAGGAAGGCCCTGGCCAGCTTTGTGTCCAATTCCGCACCTATGAAAGTGAGTACCTGAACTGGTTCTAGAACTGACTTTGGAAGATTTAGCAGGAATCCCAGGGAGGTGAGAAGCTGCTGGGTGACTTGCAAGTGGGATTTCACCTGTTCTGGGGACTGTCCTCATCAGGCCTTCTCACCGAAAGTACTTCAGGTTCGAACTGCCCTCAGGCCACTACCAGTTCAGGGCAATGCTCTTCGGTCTTACCTCTGCTCCAAGGGTATTCACAAAATGTCTAGATTGTTAATTGGTATTTTTTGTCTGGCCTCTCGGACTTGAGTCTTTGGGGGTCTAGCAGTGCTTGTCAGGGTTGATATTGGTTGTTGTTACTGTTGTTATTAGTAGCAAGCCATTGGCCAGTATAGGTTACAGCTTTCCACACAGACTCTTAGTGAGTGTTTTTCCAGAAGATCTGACAGTTTCTTGTTGAAACTAGCCAGATAGAGCTTCTAAGAGGAGCGCGCACTCAGAACTCCATCCTGTATGGAGAGTTATCTCTTTCCTCTCCGGGGCAGTTCTACAAGAGGAGCTAACTGCTTTTCTTTTACCCGAGGAAGTCTCGCCCTGGTCAGAGGGCACTCCCTCTGGTCCAGTTGGCACTGGACCGGGCTGGCCATCCGGGTCAGCGGACTTTTTGGCCTCTCGTCCCTGAGCCTGCCCAATCTTTTTTCCAGGGTGGCTGCAGGGAAATTCTTCAAATCTGGCAGTCTGACTGGAGGTGGTCAAACCCCAGACAATAAACACATGTAGGTGTCTGTGGGTCAGCTTGGCAAAGGCTTCCCATAAGCATCACAGTGTTGAAACCCAGTGGGCCTGGTTTTTCTTTGGGTTTCTTGACATAATGCCAGCCTAACCAAAAACTTGTTCTTTTAATGCAGTAGTGCAAGGCACTTATCGGTTCCTAACCGTGTCACGGTATTTGAAAAACGTAATACAAAGTCCGCTTTTAGAACCGATAAGAACCGGAACCGGACTCTAAATATATAGTACAATGTTTTAAAAGTCTTTTAAAGCAAACCGAGCTGAGCGCCTCTTAGAAGCTCTATCTGGCTAGTTTCAAACAGAAACTGTCAGATCTTTACGGAGCAAAACACTCACTAAGAGTCTGTGTGGAAACTGTAACCTATACTAGCCCAATGGCTACCTACTAATAACAACAACAACAATAACAACAACCAATATCAACCCCTGACAAGCACTGCTAGACCCCCCCAAAGACTCAAGTCCAGGAGGGGGGCCAGACAAAAAATACCAATTAACAATAGAAACATAATTCACCCAAATCCTGAAAAGGGGAAAAAACACCTATAATGGCATGACACAGTGCTTGCACTAATTTGCCCACACCCTACCCAAGTAGAAGTTCTGAGAGGGGCAGGTTGGGGGGGAAGGTCCAGTATATCCCAATATTGCTGACCCTGGAGGGTATTATTGTGCTTAGAAAATAGGCTAAAGGCCAGCCCCAGTGGTGCTGAGGGTTGAAGCATTGATACCATACCTCGCCATGCCAACAACCCAGTTTCAGAATAAGCCTGGGTCGCCAGGGTCAGCTGGGAGAGGGCAAGGAGTTGGACTGAGCTGCCATGAGGCAGCACTCCTCCCCAGGTGGGTCGGGGGATTCCCTGGCCTTGGCCGCCACTTGTGGAGGATGAGTGGTAGCGCCAGCCTAGGAGCCCAGGCAATAGCCAGGGTGGGCTGGAAGGCTGTAGCTCGCGCTCATGGGATGCAAGTGTGCTCCATGTGCATGCATTGCCGTGTGCTGGTGTCCCAGGACAGTGGGAGAAAAACAAGAAAAATGGGAAAAATCTGAATAAAAAAAGAAAATAGGCTATATGTGACATTTTCTAGTACAACTGGCAAACTAAAAAATTTAAAAAGACCACAGATGACATGAAAGTGGGTTTTGGTACAGTAGTCCTCTACTGGTATACTTCCAAGTCAAGGCAGCAGTGTTAGTTGTTTTTACTGTTAATGACAGCCTTTGATTCATTTTTGTTTCTGTTCTGTGGTACTTAGTCCCATCTCTTCCCATCTCCTCCACACTCCCAGTGCTCCGGCCCCCGGGCTTTTTTTTTGGGGGTGGTTTCAGGTCATGTATTCTATTTTGGAGTCCGTGGTGTAGAACTCAAATTAGAGAATGGGACAGAGGCAAGGATTGAGGGTCAGAAATACAGCACCATGGGGTGACAGATGGTGCCTGACAGATTTCCTCCTGATCAGGTTAGGGATGTAAAATGTGGGTGGTTTCTGTTTAAAAAAAAAGAAAAGAAAGAACTGTTTCAAGCCTGACTGGAGGTAAGGGAGCCAGGCTGTCTGGGAGTTGTACTGGAGCAAGTGATGCTCATGGTACTATGCTGATGTAGGAAAGGTTTATATATATATATATATATATATAGCTGTTTGTCCCCATTGCCTCCTACTGCCAACTGGCGACAGGGACACATATGCATTTTTAGATGTTCTCCTCTGACCGATCCTCCCCTGAGACTCTGGGTACCTAATTGTTCGCCAGTATTGCAAGCTGACCGGGCAGTAGCTGTCAAGGCGCCAAGGGTCTGGCCCCTTGAGTCCTGCTTGTTTGAATTTATTCACCAATGGAGATGTAGCATCATTGAAGGTGAAACACTGACTTAACAAGTGACTTGCCCTGCCCAAGATCATACAGTGGGCCACAACCTATGGCAGGATTCAAACCCAGGTTCTCCTGGTTCATTGCTTCATGCTCTAAACATTGGATCACATTGCCTCTTGACACTGCTTAGTACACTACAAAATTTAAGACCTCACCAAAAGCCCATAATGACACTGTTAAAGACGTGAACAAATTCAGTAAAATATTACCAACAGCTGTTTCCATTTAAAGTCTAGGAACTTTCCCCAACATTTTTTTTCTTAAAAGTTTTAACGAAGCTTGAATACTGTTCGGATAGCTTATTAGTAATATGTTTTGAATAAAAGCCATCCCACAGATGACTTAGGTGCTTGAATTAGTTTAGAGACACACATAAAAGCACTTCCCCCTTTTAAATAAGAATTACTTCACATGTATATAAAAAAAAGATTTACAGCATGAATCACCAAGAAAGAGGCACTGAATGGCAAAACTGTTAATGTTAATGTCATCAGCTGCATTTATTCATAGTTCTAAGGCAGTAAACAAAATGCGTGAACACTTTACAAGTGAGAATGCACTGTTTCAGATTGGTCACAGGATCTAGGATGTCTTCAGGACTAATTCAAGCCTTCCAGCATCCACCCTGCTAAATAATTATAAGAAAGTCACACTCTGACTCTGAAAACATCTGAAGAATTCCCATGAAACGTTTGATGCCGCTGCTCTGAGCACCTGCCATGTTGCGTCTGTGATGGCAGTTTTGATAATTCCCCATTGTTACTCCACACCTCCTTCTAACCTGTTTGCTAGTGCTTTTCTGAGGCACTCTCCCATATTGCCAAAGTCAGCCCTCCTAAAGTCCAGTACCCTCACTTTTGTATGGCTTGACTCTGTAGCTGAGTTTGTGAATCACACTGTTTGATGTTCACTTGTCCCCAGATGGCAACCTACTTCTAGATCTGAAATCCTCTCACTGCCCCCGTTTGAGAGTACGAGGTCTAAGATTGCTCCCTCACGAGCGGGTTCTGAAACTAGCTGTCTAATGCCTGCCACCTGTATCAACTGCCCTGTTTGGATGTGGCTGCAGCAAATGTGCTCCAGTTAACATTGCATATTCAGGTCTCCCATCAATAGTATCTCCTTTCTCTGCCATTCTAAGAATGCCTTCCATCATATCCTTGTCCATTCCTTCCCTGACATGGGGGTCTGTACAACCCCTGTGCAGATTGTGGTGCCCTTTCCAGTCTCCGCCACCCCTCTTTCAGATAAAACACATGTTTTTTTCATAAAAGGCAACATTTAAGGACTGTTTGGAAGACACCCAGCTTTGTTCACCCTTAGATGATGTGGGAGGGAATTGCACAGTACTGCAGCTGCATACCTAAAGGAACATTGGCCCATGGCAGAGTTCTCATGTGGAGGGTATGGAAGCAGAGGTTAATTCCACACCTTAGCTCACATTCTTTGCACTGGGGAGCTAAGACTGGACAGGCTAACTGGTGTACTAGTACTGAGACCTACAGGCTACACATGGAGGGAGGATTTGAGCCAGCTAAGCTTGTAGCAGTGGATAAAAATCATTCTTTTTACCTAAGGCAGCAGAATCTCAGATTTACAAAACAAACCTACCTATTTACTTTTGAATTTATATTACTATATATATATTATATATATATAATAATAATTAAACTGATGTTTGAATGAATGCAGACAGTGAGATGCCCCAACACTTGGCTGTCAGTAAGGCTGTGAGAATGAGAATGAAATTTTAATTCTGCTAGAAATAACTTTGGCAGTGGCAGAGTTACTGCTGCTGTGATAATTTGGGAAATGTTCATGAAAATCTGTCTAATATCACCACCAGTACAAGTGTTCTGAAAGATGGTCTGATGAGCCTTGTTATGATAATAACAGCTACAGCAAGATCAGGCCAGGCCATCTTTCAGGGTCGGTAGGGGACACGTAACAACACTTGGTCAACAATAGACTTGTCTTGAGAAATGCGAAACGGCGCCTAGATATGTAATTTTTTTATACACCAACAGTCATCAGCTGTTTATTCATCAGCTCTGTAAGGCATTGTATTCGTTCAATTTCGAATGGACTGTTTCGTGTGCCGGGAGAAAGAAGACAATGAATAAAGACATATACGCGCGCCGCGCATACCATCATTAACTGCCCAACGCCTCACACTGCAAATCGGATTCTCTTCTGACACTCTCTCTCACTCAACTCAACTGTCTCGCCTGACTGCCTCTGCCAGTCTGCAGTGCCGAAATGGCCGTCCTCTCTACAGAGTAGTACACTTAACTTGGGTAGCGTAGTAGTACTGTGATATTGAAATTTAATTTATGTATATATACACTAACTAAAGTCTAAACTTAAACTTAAGACAAGTGTATACTTTTTTTTCTTGTTCTCGCCGCTCTCTCTCTAGTCTCTCACTATATCGCCGCCTCTCGCCTCCTCTACTCTCATCAACTCCATGAGACTCCCGCCTTCTTCCTTTATACTGTCTCTGTTACCACACCATGTGACCTTTTTCAGACACAGAGTGCGGACCATGTGACACTTCCGCAGGGATGCGCCTGCTGGCAGAAATTTTTTTTTTTTTTTTCACTGACTGAGGTTGCGGGAAGGGGGAACTTTTGTTGCAACTTGCGCCCCTCGGATGTATGCGCCCGGGGCTGGTGCCCCACCTGCCCCACCCTTCCTACGGTACTGTTAAAACATTGCCTCTTTTTTCTACAAAAGTACAAGCTGCAGGGTTTGAAGTGCTGGCTTGTGGTGCTCAGCCTATGCTATAGCAGATCATGCTTTTATATTCTGTATAGAAGCCAGTGCCCCCATTTTGTTCTGTCTCTCTAACAGAGTAGTTGGGGAGAGGTGACAGTATAGTCTCTGTCACTTTGTCTCTCTCAAGTAGTGCACTGCAGAAAAGTCTATAGCTGGCATGAACAACAGTCTCGGAGGATGTGAAACAAGTATGGTTATATGTTATATCCTCCCCTCCTTGACTCCTGGTCATAGAGTTGGCTTGGCCTCTTTGACTGCCGCCCATCCAGGGCAGCAGGAAGGTGGAGGAAAGGAAGTTAGGGCTCGAGCTTTGACAGTGCTGCAGCAGCTCAGCCCCTGGAGCTCGGCAGAGAGTCTGCTTTAGGTTTAGCCTCTGCTCAGACATTGGTGGAACGAGGTGGAGCCATGCCCACTCCACTGGTGATAACTGATGTACTGCTAGGACTGCATGTTTTAATTTATTACATCCTGATCAAAGGGGTGAGCTGCAAGAGCACTGAAACTTTGCAAGGGAAAACCATGATCATAACAGGTAGCTCTACTCTTTCTCTCTCTCACACTTACCATTTGTGAATGGGATTGCAGCAAGAATGGATGTAGCGTGTGCAAACAACAGGTTTGGGTTGATTTAGGAATCCGTGTTTTTCTGGTGAGACAATGTGGCTGCGTACCCCTCTCGGCCTGCCAGCACAAAAGGTATAGCACGGTGCTGGGCTCTGTACCGCAAAACAAATGGCCACAAAGTCTATACTGTATTCCGACTGGAAATGGGCAGCATATGTATAGACAATGTTTCTGTAAAGTGGCTTTCAACTGTTGCATATTTTGTGTATATTATATATAGAAATAGCTCCAACATGAAAAATGGTCAGTTTCTGTGTAATGCCAACCACTTATAAGGTATGGAAGCAGCAGTGGACGGCTGTTTAACATCCAGTTATAAAGTGTGTAGATCAAAGTGAAAGAGCCGTTCTGCTGTTTGTTAGGCAAGGCTGGCAGTTTTGTTTAATTAAGATATAATAAAAGCTCATGTTGCTGTTCTGGCTGCAGAGATGCCTGCTGCTGCTATGCCCATTGCCTCGCAGCCTCCCTAGTACTTCCATCCTCAGGGCACCCCCAACTTGAATGTGTGCGCTGTGGTAGAGGGGGCAGGGGCTGAAGCGCCCGCGACCGGGTGGGGTGGGGCCCAAATTACAACCTGCACTGGGGCCCATCTTTCTCTTCCTCCACCACTGCTTTTAGCCCCATTCCTGTCCTTAGTGCCTTTGCCTTTTATTTGCATTTACTTCTGGCCTGCTCCCTAATGACTTCTCTACCTTGGTGTTTACCTCACTAATTACTGTTTTTTGTGGGGGGAGGCTGGG
The DNA here is from genome assembly GCA_016271365.2 of Neoceratodus forsteri. Taxonomy (NCBI): domain Eukaryota; kingdom Metazoa; phylum Chordata; order Ceratodontiformes; family Ceratodontidae; genus Neoceratodus; species Neoceratodus forsteri. Next base: position 140,085,537 of record CM057449.1, on the reverse strand, counting down.
ATTTCCCTGCTCCTTTTCAGTGCCCCCCCCCCCGGCAAGTTTAAATGCTTGCCAATGAAGCATTTAAACCTCTCACCTAGGATCCTGATTCCCCCTGGGACAGATGGAGACCATCACGACAGTATAGGTCTGCATCCCTCCAGGTGGCTCCTCAGTCCCCAATGAAGCCAAAACTCTGAGCTCCACACCAGTTTTTCAACCATTCACTGAATTCCCTGGTGAGGAGTACCCTAGCATCACCCTTGCCATAGACAGGCAGCACCTCCGAGAAGGTTACTGTATGTGCTACTTGTCTAAGGCCCCTCCCCAACTCTACAAACTACTCTTGCACTGCTCTGATCCCATTCCTAGCCAGGTCATTTGTCCCTAGGTGGACAATAACATCCAGCTCCCTCCCTCGTGCAGCTGCTCCCATGATTCTGAGGATTCGCTTCCTGCCCCTCCGAGCCGTGGCACCAGGCAGGCACCTCCTCCCTCTCCCCTTCCTCCCCCATTTCTACCCCCTAATGATTGAGTCCCCCACCAGGAGTTGTTTCCTTCCCCTGTGGGGTTTCATGCCACCCTCCTATGGGTTTCCTCTGTGAAGGTTCCCAGCATTCTCCTTGGTCTCCACTGCAGGTGCCTCCGTAGAGGAACCACTATCCACCAGAAGAGCGAATGAATTGTGGAGAGGTACAGCTGGAGGGATGCAACTCTGTTCCACCACCCTCTCTCTTTCTGAGCCAACCCTGGTCCAGCCTCTCCTCTTTCTTGGAAACCTCTGAGGTAGTGGCAGTGGCCCTGGTGGTTCCTGGGTGGGGGACTGTGTTGTCTTCTAGGTTAAATATCATATATGAGACACAGTAAGTGTCATTCATACAAAATGGTAATTCCGACTTATGTTCCCCAAGTCAGCTATGATGGGACAGCCGTTAACATCACTGAAGGAGTGGCAACTTTCAAGCAAGCTCATGTCAGTCTCGGACCTGTACAGTAAACTCTGCACTCTTGAACAGTGAGTGCTACAATATTTGAAACTGGAAGAGTTAATGTATTATCCCCCCGTCACGTTTGTTTCAAATATGACAGACAATGTGATCAGTTGCTTTTTTGTACCGTTTTCTTTTACAGCACCAGCACTGGAGAGCTGCACCTCAACCTTGACCAACTCGGAAGGGGGGATACCACATTAACTAATTGAGTCTCAAATACAACAGTATTCTTCCAAAGCGCAGAACTTGCTGTATAGGCTCAAGACTGACAACAGCTTGCTTGAAAGCTGTCACTCCTTCAGTGACGTCAGAAGCTGTTTCATTAGAGCTGACTTTGGGGACAAAACTCAGAACTTCCATTTCTTATGAATGACATCTATAATGCTGCAAATTTATTTACAGTAGAAAACCCCACAGTAGCCATATTTATTCCTTTTAAACAGTTACGTGTATTACACTGCCATTATTGAAAGCTGTGCTAGCAAATATGTTATTATTATTATTATTATATGTGCCACAATAGCTTTTGGTCTTTAAAACAACAACCTGTCTGCACCTTCCCAGAATACCCTGCTCACGGACAGTAGAGGATCCACTTCAGGACCCACAATTGGCATCCGATTAGATGCCCACCTGTGTCCTGCAATCTGACCTTATGCAGCTGTGTGCCAGGGTGTAGGCACACTGACAGGCTGCCCGCAAAAGAGAATGTCAGTTGGTGTACACCTGCCCATGGGTACAGAGCTGTGCGTGTTGTTTATACACCCCTCATGCATGTCCTGACCACATTAGTACATAGAGCCCACTGTTAGTATGGCATGTAAACAGTTCGATTACAAGACATAAATGCATGGACATGCACATATTCCCAATACTAGGTAAAAACATTGGGTTCTATGCATGATGGAGCTCAGAACATTCCAAAAAGGGCATGTACCAAGCCACACAACTGTCTGCTGTGTCCCTGGGCCCAATAAGATACATAGTGCCAAGATGCACCATTCCTGGCTGTCCTATTGCATAGTCTCATGCAAGGAGAGGTGCCAGCCTGGGCGACCAATTTAGACTGGGTTTGGGGCTTCCTCTTGGAATCCCTGGTTGTTCCTATTGTAGATCCCCAGTTCCATGACAGCAGAGCAGCATGGGACACCGCAGTCAGTGAGTTCCATATCCCAGAGGCACTGCTGCACAAGTTAAGTGTTAGTACAGCTGTGAGCCATAGCCTTGCTCCCACCCCAAATATCCATGGCATGGAGGAGGGCTGGTGTCCAGAGCAGCTGAGCACTGGGTCCTACAGATGCCTGTCGGGGGGTGCACACCTTTTATGACAGCATGTAGCAGGCACAGTGATCACCCCCTAACACTGGGCTGACAGAGTGCAAATGCCAGGTGAATGTCATCCTCCACTGTCCTACAGTATCTCTGGCATGTCCACTCCTGACCGACTGCCCTGACCAACTACATAAATGTGTGGGTAGAGGTGTGGTCAGGGCCTGCAGGGACACATGGCATGCATTCATGGGTATTCTCTGGAAACCTGAGATGTGCACATTTTGGCACTGTGCACCACAGATTGTGGCATATATCGTTGCATGTAAGGCTGTGTAACAATGGTACATAGAACCTTTGTGTGTATGGCATGTTATTATTACCCATACAATACAATAAATATTGTTTTGTTTGTTTTTGTTTGTTTTAGTCATCATAATGATGTATAATTTTATTTCCCTAGGCTGGAATCCAATAACCCAAACAGAAATTGCACTAATAAGTGCTGTTGCCATCTTGACTGCCTTCATAACAGCTCTGGTGCCTGTTACTGCATTCCTAAATATGATGTACAGTTATGGTAACTATGCTTTAAGTATATAATAAATCTCTTAGCACATTATTAGAATACAGTCCTTCGTTGTAAAATGAATATCTGGTGAGATGGCACTTCAGCTGAACAGTAAAAAATATTACTGCCACAGAAGAGCAGACTGGGCATTACAAGCGAATCAGTTCTAAGTGGCTCCACCAGGTTGTGCACGTACTGCAAGAAGGGATCCACGTACAGTGCTACAGAATCCCAGTGACCTACACCACTGGTGGGAGTCAGCAGCAGTAGGCTTTTTGCCATATAGAATAATAAACTTCGATATTTTATATTCAGACAATTTTTTTTTACTTTTCTTTTTTTTACCATGCATTGACCTGAATCATTCCTCTAAATGGCATGATATCAGCAGATCAAGTCTCTCATTCATGGGCTTCAAATTCCAACATTCATTTTTAACCACCTTAAAAAGTATCTTATTCTATTCTGCCAGTTTTTCTAGTAATTTTGTCATTATCATAGTTTTACCCTTAGTATCAAAACTGCATTTCACAGCAGAAATTGTCTGTAGCCTGAAATTTTTTGATAACTTACATGTTTTTTCCAAAAGTAGTCAGAGATTAATTGTAGCAGCTTTTTACAATGTCCGTAGTGGCATCTATTTAAATTTTGTAGCAGTGTTGCACACACAGCTGTGTAGGTATAGGCATGGTCAGGACTGGGAGGGACACGTGGAAGGGGAGGGTTATTTGTGCATCCAGAGCTGTTGAAAATCTGGAGTGAAATATTACACATTCATGAAGTTATGAGTGTGCATAGAAAATGTGCAGTGCAAACTCGTAACACAGTCATTTTTTGGAATGTTTTCACCAAATTTTCAACATGGCCTTTTTGGGACCTCCCCTTATGAACAGTGGCAATGTGATTTCATTAATCTGTCCCAGAAGTTGCTTGCACACACTGGCCCGGATATTCAAACTGCACCAGGCAGTGGCGAAGCCCGCTTAGGCTCAACTTACAAGTGCAGGGTGTGGCCTGGGCGATATCTCAACGGAGCTGCGCTATGCACAGCAACTTTGAATATTGCACCTGGCCACCCCCACTGTGCATGGCGCAGTGGCAGTGCATCAGTGCAAGTGGCCAGAGTGGAGCATGGAGATGCGCTAACGCAAGTGCCATTGCGCCATTCACAGCACCTGCGATAATCAAAAGGGGACATGCAAATGGGGCCATAATTCATGCAAGGTGCACATGGGGTCATTTGCTTGTCATTATGGCCCCATTTGCATCCCATTAGCATGCAGGTGCACCAATCCCCAATGACTTGCACCTGGCGCCCTGCCAGGCAGCAGCTGTCAAGGACTGACGCCCCCTGCAGCCCGATCACGGGCATTTGTCTAAACAAAAATCCTCCTCTAATATCCCTGGTGGTCAGTAGGTGGCTATGTGCCGATCGCGGGCATCGGTATGATACACCCCAATATCCTGGTGGTCAGTGAACCGATCGCTGCCTGATTGCGGGCATCTTTTTAAATCTTCGCTCAATATCCTTGGTGGTCCTGTGACTCACTCTGCCTGATCATTGGGCATCTGTAAAACATAGAAAAGTCCTCTACCCTGGTGGTCTGGTGTACCCCTCCCCGCCTGCCCACTTAGCCCCACCGCCTTTGCCCCGCCGGTCAGCCGGTGGCGGCATCACCCACCCGCCTCACACTGCCGCCTACTGAGTCAGAGGGCTGCATGCTCATTTGTTCACAGCATGAGTTAATGGTCGCAGCATACTGCACTACTCAGTCCATTCACATATCTGGACTGTGTAGTATGGATGAGTTGCACGCCCATTGGCTCACTCTCAGAACCATCGGGCATGCAGCCCCACCGAGCTGTCGGGCAGTGGGTGGCAGGCGGGTGGGTTGCTTCCCGCCGCTGACCGGGGAGGAGGGGCCATGGGGCTCAGTGGGCGGTGAGGGGGGTACACTAGACCACCAGGGTACTAGGACTTTTCTATGTTTTACAGATGCCCACAATCAGGCAGAGTGCGGTACACTGAACCACCAGGGATATTGGCAAGGGTGTGATTTAAAAAGATGCCCGCGATCGGGCAGCAATCGGTCCAGTGGATCACCAGGGATATAGGAGGGGAAGGTGTATCATACCGATGCTCACGATCAGGCACATAGTGGTCCACTGGACCACCAGGGATATTGGAGGGGGGGTTTATTTACACGGATGCCCATGATGGGGCATGGGGGGGTGCTGCCAGGTGCAGCAGGAACTCGGGTGGCCACTCACAGGTGGCAGCTGCCCTGTTGCGCCCTGCAATGTGGCAGCTCACCTGTGGGTGGCCATCATTTGTTCCTTTTTTTTTGGCTTAACTTTGTGCAGGTGCAGGTAGGGGTGCGCATGCATGACCTGCACATCCCAGGCTGAATATTGGGCTGTACAGGTTATGCATGGAGCCGCCCTCCTCACCTGTGCCTGCATACATTACTGATGCGCCCGCATTGGGACGTATCAGCACACTTTCCCTTTTGAATATCGCGCCTGGCGCATCAGTGGGTTGTGCATGGCACAACACTGTTGCACCATGCGCAACCCTTTTGAATATCTGGGCCACTGACAGCACCATTCTGTGCCACAGGTGCAAAAACACGTTTCAGGAAGGATGCAAAAATGGCAGCTGTACTGTTCATAAAGGGTGTGAAAAATGGCAATGTTGGAAATTTGGAGTAAAAATATTAAAAATTGATGAAGTAACAAGTGTGTGTAGAAACTGCGCAACGGACTCTAACAACACAGTCATTTTTTGGATTTTTTTCACCAAATTTGCAAGTAGGGGTTTTTGGGACCTCACCTCACCTCATGACCGGTGGCACTGTTGTTTTATTACCTGGTCCCAAAAGGTGATTCCATGCAGCAACCACAAAATCACTTTTTGGAACGGAGAAACAAAATGACAGTGCCGGTGCTCATGAAGTGGCATCCCAAGAACTCTGTGTTGAAAATTTGGGACCAATACTCCAAAACTTGGCTGAGATATCAACCTAAGTTGAAAACCCCCATTGACTGCCATTATAGGGCTTACCATCATTTCTTCAGTTCCTGGTTGGTCTTTGAAGAGTGCAGACATGTTTCTAGTCCACAGAAGATCACTGACCCTGACCTCCAGAGGTAAGTATGGGTGGGAACTGGTGCGGGGAGGTGGGACGTGGAGAGGGAGGGTGTGGGTTGGTGAGGGGTACCAGTGGGAATGACGAGGGACCGTTTTCTTATTTTTTTTTTCAGATTTAAAAAAGAAATTGGGGGACTGTTTTCTTTCTTGCAGGTGAAATATTAACAAAACAGATTTCAGCACACTGGGGTGGGCTCCCAGTGTGCCAGAGTACTGGAGGGGCAATCAATGCTGACCCAGTAATTGGACACTCCGAGGTTTCTGAGAACATAGGGGCATGGGGCGAGCGGTGCATCCAACACCGGGAGCGGGCATCCCAGTTTTCTAAACATCAATGAAGTATTTTTGGCACACTGGGGTGGGCTCCTAGTGTGCCACATTAATGGGGGAGGAGGATACATGGTGACACGGGGATTGAGCCCCCCAATGTCAGCAGGGGATAGAGAATGGAGAGTGTGGGGCAGGCAGCAGCAGTGGGAGGGTTTTATGCCAATTATGCCAATGCGATGGAGAATGGAGGGTGCAGGGTGGGCAGCAACAGTGGGAGGGAGTGGAAGGGTTTTATGCTGGTGCGACAGAGAGCAGAAGATGATGGGCAGGCAATAGCAGTGGGAAGGAGTGGGAGGGTTTTATGCTGGTGCAACTGAAAACGGAAGGTGCGGGGTGGGCTGCAGCAGTGGGAGGGTCCTATGCCAGTGTGACAGAGAATGGAGGGTGTGAGGCAGGCAGCAGTAGGGGGAGGATTCTATGCTGGCGTGACAGAGAATGGAGGTGCAGAGTGAGCAGCAGCAGTGGGATGGAGTGGGAGGGTTTATGCAGTGCGACAGAGAATGGAGGTGCAGGGTGGCAGCAGCAGTGGGGAGTGGGAGGGTTCTATGCTGGTGCGACAGAGAATGGAGAGTGCGGGCTGGCAGCAGCAGTGGGATGGGGGAGGGTTTATGTCGGTGCGACAGAGAATGGAGGGTGCGGGGCTGGCAGCAGCAGCAGGAGGGAGTGGGAGGGTTTATGTCTGTGTGACAGAGAATGGAGGGTGCGGGGCTGGCAGCAGCAGAGGGAGGGAGTGGGAGGGTTCTATGCCAGTGCGACAGAGAATGGAGGGTGCAGGGCGAGCAGCAGCAGAGGGAGGGAGTGGGAGGGTTCTGTATGACGACAGAGAATGGAGGGTGCAGGGCTAGCAGCAGCAGTGGGAGGGAGTGGGAGGGTTTATGTGATGCGACAGAGAATGGAGGGTGCAGGCAAGCAGCAGCAGTGGGAGGGAGTGGGAGGGTTCTATGCTGGTGTGACAGAGAATGGAGGGTGCAGGGTGAGCAGCAGCAGTGGGAGGGTTCTATGCTGGTGTGACAGAGAATGGAGGGTGCAGGGCGAGCAGCAGCAGTGGGAGGGGTGGGAGGTTTATATGTCGGTGCGACAGAGAATGGAGGGTGCAGGGCAGGCAGCAGCAGTGGGTGGGAGGGAGGTTCTATGCTGGTGTAACAGAGAATGGAGGGTGCAGGGTGAGCAGCAGCAGTGGGAGGGAGTGGGAGGGTTTTATGTCGGTGCAACATAGAATGAAGGATGCGGGGCTGGCAGCAGCAGTGGGAGGGAGTGGGAGGGTTCTATGCTGGTGTGACAGAGAATGGAGGGTGCAGGGTGAGCAGCAGCAGTGGGAGGGAGTGGGAGGGTTTTATGTCGGTGCGACAGAGAATGGAGGGTGCGGGGCTGGCAGCAGCAGTGGGAGGGAGTGGGAGGGTTCTATGCCAGTGCGACAGAGAATGGAGGGTGCGGGGCTGGCAGCAGCAGTGGGAGGGAGTGGGAGGTTCTATCGATTTACAACAGAGAATGGAGGGTGCGGGGCTGGCAGTAGGAGTGAGAGGGTTCTATGCCAGTATGACAGAGAATGGAGGTGCAGGGTGAGCAGCAGCAGTAGAAGGAGTGGGAGGGTTTTATGTTGGTGCGACAGAGAATGGAGGGTGCGGGGCTGGCAGTAGGAGGGAGTGGGAGGGTTCTATGCCAGTATGACAGAGAATGGAGGGTGCAGGGTGAGCAGCAGCAGTAGAAGGGAGTGGGAGGGTTTTATGTTGGTGCAACATAGAATGAAGGGTGCGGGGCTGGCAGCAGCAGTGGGAGGGAGTGGGAGGGTTCTATGCTGATATGACAGAGAATGGAGGGTGCGGGCTGGCAGCAGCAGTGGGAGGGAGTGGGAGGGTTTATGTCGGTGCGACAGAGAATGGAGGGTGCGGGGCTGGCAGCAGCAGTGGGAGGAAGTAGGAGGGTTCTATGCCAGTGCGACAGAGAATGGAGGGTGCAGGGCTGGCAGCAGCAGTGGGAGGGAGTGGGAGGGTTTATGTCGGTGCGACAGAGAATGGAGGGTGCGGGGCTGGCAGCAGCAGTGGGAGGGAGTGGGAGGGTTTATGTCGGTGCGACAGAGAATGGAGGGTGCAGGGCAAGCAGCAGCAGTGGGAGGGAGTGGGAGGGTTCTATGCCAGTATGACAGAGAATGGAGGGTGCAGGGTGAGCAGCAGCAGTGGGTGGGAGTGGGAGGGTTCTATGTCGGTACAACATAGAATGGAGGTTGTGGGGCTGGCAACTGCAGTGAGAGAGTTCTATGCTGGTGTGACAGAGAATGGAGGGTGCAGGGTGAGCAGCAGCAGTAGAAGGGAGTGGGAGGGTTTTATGCTGGTGTAACAGAGAATGGAGGTGCTGGGTGGCAGCAGCAGTGGGAGGGAGTGGGAGGGTTCTATGCTGGTGTGACAGAGAATGGAGGTGCAGGGCTGGCAGCAGCAGTGGGAGGGAGTGGGAGGGTTTTATGTCGGTGCAACAGAGAATGGAGGGTGCGGGGCTGGCAGCAGCAGTGGGAGGGAGTGGGAGGGTTCTATGCCAGTGCGACAGAGAATGGAGGGTGCGAGGCTGGCAGCAGCAGTGGGAGGGAGTGGGAGGGTTTATGTCGGTGCAACAGAGAATGGAGGGTGCAGGGCAAGCAGCAGCAGTGGGAGGGAGTGGGAAGGTTCTATGCCAGTATGACAGAGAATGGAGGGTGCAGGGTGAGCAGCAGCAGTGGGTGGGAGTGGGAGGTTCTATGCGATTACAACATAGAATGGAGGGTGTGGGGCTGGCAACTGCAGTGAGAGGGTTCTATGCTGGTGTGACAGAGAATGGAGGGTGCAGGGCTGCGCAGCAGGGGGAGGATTTATGCTGCCAGTGCGACAGAGAATGGAGGGTGCTGGGTGGGCAGCAGCAGTGGGAGGGAGTGGAGGGTTTTATGTCGGTGCGACAGAGAATGGAGGGTGCGGGGCTGGCAGCAGCAGTGGGAGGGAGTGGGAGGGTTCTATGCTGGTGTGACGGAAAATGAAGGGTGCGGGGCTGGCAGCAGCAGTGGGAGGGAGTGGGAGGGTTCTATGCCAGTGCGACAGAGAATGGAGGGTGCGAGGCTGGCAGCAGCAGTGGGAGGGAGTGGGAGGGTTTATGTCGGTGCAACAGAGAATGGAGGGTGCAGGGCAAGCAGCAGCAGTGGGAGGGAGTGGGAAGGTTCTATGCCAGTATGACAGAGAATGGAGGGTGCAGGGTGAGCAGCAGCAGTGGGTGGGAGTGGGAGGGTTCTATGTCGGTACAACATAGAATGGAGGGTGTGGGGCTGGCAACTGCAGTGAGAGGGTTCTATGCTGGTGTGACAGAGAATGGAGGGTGCGGGGCTGGCAGCAGCAGGGGGAGGATTTTATGCCAGTGCGACAGAGAATGGAGGGTGCTGGGTGGGCAGCAGCAGTGGGAGGGAGTGGGAGGGTTTTATGTCGGTGCGACAGAGAATGGAGGGTGCGGGGCTGGCAGCAGCAGTGGGAGGGAGTGGGAGGGTTCTATGCTGGTGTGACGGAAAATGAAGGGTGCGGGGCTGGCAGCAGCAGTGGGAGGGAGTGGGAGGGTTCTATGTTGGTGTGACAGAGAATGGAGGGTGTGGGGCTGGCAACTGCAGTGAGAGGGTTCTATGCTGGTGTGACAGAGAATGGAGGGTGCAGGGTGAGCAGCAGCAGTGGGTGGGAGTGGGAGGGTTCTATGCTGGTGTAACAAAGAATGGAGGGTGCTGGGTGGGCAGCAGGAGCAGGAGGGAGTGGGAGGGTTCTATGCTGGTGTGACAGAGAATGGAGGGTGCAGGGTGAGCAGCAGCAGTGGGTGGGTGTGGGAGGGTTCTATGCTGGTGTAACAGAGAATGGAGGGTGCTGGGTGGGGCAGGAGGCGGGAGGGAGTGGGAGGGTTTATGTCGGTGCGACAGAGAATGGAGGGCAAGGCAGCAGTGGAGCAGCAGTGGGAGGGAGTGGGAGGGTTCTATGCTGGTGTGACAGAGAATGAAGGGTGCGGGCTGGCAGCAGCAGTGGGAGGGAGTAGGAGGGTTCTATGCTGGTGTGACAGAGAATGAAAGGTGCGGGGCTGGCAGCAGCAGTGGGAGGTAGTGGGAGGGTTCTATGCTGGTGTGACAGGGAATGGAGGGTGCTGGGTGGGCAGCAGCAGTGGGAGGGAGTAGGAGGGTTTATGTCGGTGCGACAGAGAATGGAGGGTGCGGGGCTGGCAGCAGCAGTGGGAGGAAGTGGGAGGGTTCTATGCTGGTGTGACAGAGAATGGAGGGTGTGGGGCTGGCAGCAGCAGTGGGAGGGAGTGGGAGGGTTCTATGCTGGTGTGACAGAGAATGGAGGGTGCAGGGTGAGCAGCAGCAGTGGGTGGGAGTGGGAGGGTTCTATGCTGGTGTAACAGAGAATGGAGGGTGCTGGGTGGGCAGCAGGAGCGGGAGGGAGTGGGAGGGTTTATGTCGGTGCGACAGAGAATGGAGGGTGCAGGGCAAGCAGCAGCAGTGTGAGCAGCAGTGGGAGGGAGTGGGAGGGTTCTATGCTGGTGTGACAGAGAATGAAGAGTGCGGGGCTGGCAGCAGCAGTGGGAGGGAGTGGGAGGGTTCTATGCTGGTGTGACAGAGAATGAAAGGTGCGGGGCTGGCAGCAGCAGTGGGAGGTAGTGGGAGGGTTCTATGCTGGTGTGACAGGGAATGGAGGGTGCTGGGTGGGCAGCAGCAGTGGGAGGGAGTGGGAGGGTTTATGTCGGTGCGACAGAGAATGGAGGGTGCGGGGCTGGCAGCAGCAGTGGGAGGAAGTGGGAGGGTTCTATGCTGGTGTGACAGAGAATGGAGGGTGTGGGGCTGGCAGCAGCAGTGGGAGGGAGTGGGAGGGTTCTATGCTGGTGTGACAGAGAATGGAGGGTGCAGGATGAGCAGCAGCAGTGGGTGGGAGTGGGAGGGTTCTATGCCAGTATGACAGAGAATGGAGGGTGCAGGGTGAGCAGCAGCAGTGGGTGGAAGTGGGAGGATTCTATGTCGGTACAACATAGAATGGAGGGTGTGGGGCTGGCAACTGCAGTGAGAGGGTTCTATGCTGGTGTGACAGAGAATGGAGGGTGCAGGGTGAGCAGCAGCAGTGGGTGGGAGTGGGAGGGTCTATGCTGGTGTAACAGAGAATGGAGGGTGCTGGGTGGGCAGCAGGAGCGGGAGGGAGTGGGAGGGTTCTATGCTGGTGTGATAGAGAATGGAGGGTGCAGGGTGAGCAGCAGCAGTGGGTGGGAGTGGGAGGGTTCTATGCTGGTGTAACAGAGAATGGAGGGTGCTGGGTGGGCAGCAGGAGCGGGAGGGAGTGGGAGGGTTCTATGCTGGTGTGACAGAGAATGGAAGGTGCAGGGTGAGCAGCAGCAGTGGAAGGGAGTGGGAGGGTTTTATGCAGGTGCAGGGAATGGGGGCTGCGAGGCAGGCAGCAGGAGTGGGAGGGTTTCATTATATGCCGGTGTGATGGGGAACGGAGGGTACGGGGTGGGCAGCAGCACTGGGAGGGAGCTAACATTTAAATGTATTGTCCTGTTGTGTGCCTGGTTGGGAGGGAAGAGGGAGTAGATGCTGCAATGATGAAACTGCCCCTAACTGCAATGGCAGATTTCTTTCAAGTGTGGCGCTCACTGTAAAACTGCTGTCATCAGCAGCTTCAGCATTAATTGGTGGCTGAGGGATGTGCCCATTAAAGCATCCAGTGCATTGGCCACAACACTGCCACATCTCTGCAATGCTCTACTGTCTCAATTTGTTTCTTGTGCACTGTGTGCAAAAGCAAACATAAAAAGGGGTTTTGGAGCTGAAATAAAGCCTTGGTGCTGATGAAAAGCCCAAGGAATGCAAGGCCATGAAAAGGCCAGAGAGGGCTAGTTACACATGTTTTGTTTATTTAGTGAAGTGAAATAAAAAGCTTATAATGAGGTTTCAAGCAAATAAATGAAGAAATTATTATTTGGCTAGTTCCTGTGTTGGCAGGAGCAGGGAGAAGAGGAGTGCGCCCTCATTCTCCCATTCTCTTACCATCCCAGAAACTGCCATAAAACAAACACTGTAGACTGGAGAAAAGGGGGACAGAAATGTCCCAAAAACAGAAAGGAAAACTACTACCGCCCTCAGTTAAGAAATAAATAAAATAGGGGGAAAAGATAAGACAAGTAAATGCTGCCTGCATAAAGAGATAAAAGAGACACTGCCTGTCTCTATAAATACCATCAGCTCACATAAAGGAACCCTGTGAATGTTTATGGGTTCAACGATAGAAGTGAATATGTTTTAAAGTAATACAGGAGATAAAGTACTTTCTGTGACCCTGGTGGATGAAACCAGGCCAAAATAAAGACAAAGGGCCCGATTCCAGAAGGGCATACACTGGCATAAGGTGAAATACCCCAAACCCCATGGTGTATCTCGTTACTTACACCAGGCAATACGCCAGCCCCTGTTTCAAGATGCGAGTTGCATTTTAGCATCTGTGGGCTGCGACAAATGCAGGTTATGCCAGCACTTACACTGCAGCCTGCAATGCCTGGCACAACTGTGGGTTACAACAGCAACCTAGCCCAATTCCAGTAGAGTGGCTGTCGTAACCCACAAGCGCAATCACAAAAGCCACAGTGGCGTGGCTAAGTTAGAACACCCCCAAGCTGCTCTAAGTGGCAACCAATGATGCCATCTGCCTGCTGCCCACCTCCTGTCACTGAGGCAATGGAGCAGATGTGTCCCCCATGTCCCCTAATGTATACCCCTTCCCCACCCCCAAATAACAGGTATCCCCAGGGATTCATTCTCTGGAGCGCCCCCTGACACCTGTGTCACCTGACCTGCCTTCCTCCATGCCCCTGGGTGCAGCTGGTGGTGTTCTGGGGCAGGGGGTGCTTGGGGGGGCAGCCTGGCATTCATCATGAGTTGCGACTTGTGGCAGGTATACACCACGCGTGGGCTACCGCCACATGCATGGCATTATCTCGCAAGTCACAATTGTCAGGACCCTGCCACTTCTGGAATGTGGCATAGAGTCTCTGGCATAGTGGCACAGAGGCGACCAGTGTAACTCGCAACTGCATGCAAGTTGAGCCAGCCATCTTGGAATCGGGCCCAAAGGCTGTACTGAAATATTATTGCTCTTACCAGGAATGGTACCAGCATAGCATTATTTTTACAGGGTCTAGTTGCACTAACAAGTGAGTATTCCATTCATTCCAAGGGGAAGCCTTCTTTGGTACTGAGTCCTTTAGGGGAGCAGCACCCTCTGTAGTCCCCTTTTATACCAACCTACCAGTCAGTCATAGTAACTAAGCAGGGACTATAAGCTTAATTACTATGCAATTAAGAGCTTTTAGGGTTATTTTAGCCCATAACAAAACACAGGTATGGTTATTTTAGGCAATCTATGCTGATTGTGAGTCTTTAGTGTATGGTGGGCATCCTGTGTTTTTGTACTTGAAGATAGTTTTTCTTCTGTAATAGTTAAGGGCTAGGTCAGGTGACCCCACCAAAATGTATATAAACCTGCCACTAGGGGCTAGTTTTCCGATAGGGTATTTATTTTTATTTTAGTTGTTTAACCAGGAGTAGCACACTAAGCTGAAAGCTTTTTTACAGGTACGACCTGGAAGCACAGGGAAGTTAAGTGACTTGCTCAGGGTCACACAGTATGCAAGTGGAAGCTGTGGGATTCAAACCCAGTTCTGGTCTGCTGGATGTCACCAGATTTGCAGCTCAGAGCCTTAAACCACTGTGCTATACTGCTTCCCCAAGTAGTCAGTTGGATATTAACTGAGGAAGGTGAAAGACCTCCTGGTAATGTATGCTTTCACAAGGTTCATCCTTCTTGGTTTGAAGATTCACACTGTTAGGGTGAAGAAATAGCCTTGGACACTGCTGAAGCAAAGCAGTTCTCATCTGATTTATTTTGTCTAACCAGTTTTTTTTTTATTTTCTGTATAATTTATTTGTTTTACATGCTCTGAAAAATGAAATGATAAATGCCTCTGGGCATTTTTATGCACCTAACTTGATGTCTGTCTAGTTTTGTGTATCCTAATCCCAACCCCGCTACACTGACCAACATTCTACTCTGTGCCCTTTCACTGTGTTGTGTACTGACAGTGTGCTTCCCAAAACTCAGTGCATGGTATCATTTTGCAAAAATGTAAATATATTACGGAACAAGAAATATTAAAATATAATGTAAACATAAACAGACAATTTCTTGCAAAACTGAAACAATAATTGTTTTTATTTAGATTCAGAATTACAATTCTTGACATTTCACCTGGACCTGTTTTGCCTATACCGATGTCAAGCCATTTTTGTAAACCTTGAACCAGGGACCCAACTTTAGTTGCAAATCTGCATATTCTTCAATTACCTTCCAGTCCACTGCATCAGTGTCATATAGCCAGAACCATATTTTTGAGTTGCAATGATCACAGATCACATTGTTTTGTAACACATGAGTTGTATGTGTAGTATACTGCTGCTATGACTGACGCCAACACAGATGAAGCATCTGGTGCTGGTGGTGGAGCAGGTGTTGGTGGTAGTGGTAATCCTGGTGCTAGCAGAAATAATCAAAATGTTTCACGTGATAAAAATTCAACAAACAGCAAAAGAGCAACAGTGAAGTGTGGTAAAGGGGGACCTTTAAAGAAAATGTGTGCAGCTGTTGATGTCACATGGAGAGGTACCATAAGTATGCCATTCATGCTGCTAAAATCCCTGTGACTAACAGTAATTGTGCAAGTGACAATGACACAGTCTCTGAGTCAGACAGTAGCTCTGTTTCTCAGTCTCACACCATTGTGACTGGTGATATATCATCAGTCCCTCAACCAAAGTTAACATGAGCAAATCTGCTGGCAATCATCATCTCAATCATAGACTATGGTCTAATTGTCTATGGCTCAGCTACTACCACTGCACTAAAGCACATCTCAACAGCACTAAACAAAACCTGTCGACTCCTCACTGGAGCACAGAGATGGACCCACACTTGTGATCTCTACACGGAAACCAGTTGGTTGCATCTTTCCAATCGCCTCATGTATCTCACCTGCGTGATGGCAAAAAAATCAATCTTGGGACTCACTCCTCCATGTATCCCGGACCTGCTCTGCCTGAACAATGACACTCGTACCACCAGAAGATCTCACCACCAACCTTTCCTTGTCCCTAGATGCCGGACTGCTCCGGGACAAAGATCTTTTACATACCGTGCCACTACCTGGTACAATGCCCTTAACCTGCCCTCCCTATCTTCCACGACATTGGGAGCTTTCAAATTCATAATTTACACTCACCTCACAGCCTCCAGCTCCTGTGACTGCTTTGACTAAAGTCTCATCCCACTGAGAGCACTTACATTTGTTTCACTTAACCACCACGGTCTCCTCTTTGACAAAGACAACCTGAGTACCACTAACCTGGTTATGTCTGCTCTTAAACTTCTTATTTCTCCATCTCTTCCCTCTCAAGCTCTCCAATCCTTATTCCTTGCCCTTGACACTGCCTCTGAGTTCATTTTTCTTTTCTGTACATAAATGTTACTGTTTAAGTAGCGGCCTTGTTAAATGGCTTACTGATTGTTTGTAACACTGTCTACTATGGTTTTGTACTTAATGATGTGGAACCTTTGTAAAAGAGCCTTGGCTCAAAGATATTAATTCCTAGAACAATAAACTTCAACTTCAATGAATCAGGTAGCGCACTTGTAAATAAATCCACAGATGGTGGCAATGAGAAGGATATATCCAGTGAATCCATGACTTCTACATCAGCTAAAAATGAGAAACCCTCAAGTACCCCAACCGCTCTTCTAGCACCAAGGAGGATGGACTGGGTTTTGTTGAGACAAGTGAAAAAAAAAACAAAAAATGTTTAGTTATTTTCCTAGCACTCAAAGTCTGGCACTCCTGAATTGTAGAATTATTTTTCTGTCAGTAAATGTGATCCATGCAGAGCAATTTGTTCCCTATGTAGACAAAGTGTAAGCTGTGGTAAAGTTGTGTCATAACTTGGCACTACAGCTCTTAAACACTATCTGAAGAAACACTCAGTATTACTTGATCATTCAAACACCATGTTCTCCACCTTCCAGACCACAGATGAGAAGGCTCAAGAATCTGAAATGTATAGTGAATTTTCTGAACTTGATGCGGACAGAACCAGTACCAGCCCTAGAACTACCATCACCAACACCATCAGCACGGTTGCACATCCAATGGTGGCACTGAATGCATATGTCCAAGTCCACCACCCCAATGTACATCTGGCCAATGAAGCATAGTGTCTAATAAACCATCAGGGTCATGTTGTAAGTAGCTAACACTGTCTCAGGCATTTGAGAAGAATATATTTACCAAAAGTCATCCAAAGAGTCTTCATCCTAATCACAAAATTGGGGGCCTGTTAGCTGGAGCCCTTCTCCCATACTGTTTAGTAGACCAGAAGGCTTTTTAGGAAGATCATGAAACTTTCAGAGCCTTGTTACAATGTTCCTCATCGAAGGTAGTTTGCGTACGTTGAAATACCAAACATTTATCAGGCGTTAAAAGTGACAGACATGCTTACACTTAAAATTGCAGAGGGTGGGGTTATTCATGTCACAAAACAGATATGTGGACCAGTAGTCAGAAAATAAATTATATGTCCCTTACCGCTCATTGGCTCAGTTTTTATTGTACTTCTTCAAAATCAAACACTCCCCAAAAGATGACACTGCTGCATATGAAGAAGTTTGGGCAAAGTCATACAGCTGCAAATATCTTGCAAGAATTACACAACCTCCTTAATGACCGGATTTATTCTCACGGTCTAAAATGTAGCTTCATAGTAAGTGATAATGGAGCCAACATCTTGAAAGCAGTACAGAATGGAGGGTTCATGCATGCTTCTTGCTTTGCACATTGACTACATTTAATTGTCACTGGGTTCCTGAACAATGAAACACGCGCTGATGTGAGATTGCTGTGTTAAAATAAAACTGTGACTCACTTTTTACATTTAGCTAAGGCTGTTAGGATATTGTTATCCGAATGGCAAAAGAAACACTGCTGCCTCAGCAAAAGCTGATTCAGAATGCTTCCACTGAGTGGAACACAGCTCTTCATATGCTGCAGTGCCTCTTGGAACAAAAGCAAGCTGTACATGAATATCACTCCATTTACATTATTGGTGATGGCATACTGCTTTCTGTGCTGCAGTGGACATTAATGGAGACAGTGTACTACATCCTAACTCCTTTTGAGACAACTACAAGGAACATGTCTTCAGAAGCCACATCTCTGAGTCAGGTTTTCCCACTCATAGTGCTGATTTCGCATCATCTGAGTGTTCTGACTCTACAGATAAAAAGAGACAAAAGAAGATGAGGCAACATGTCAGCAGTATCACGGAAATCTTGTAAAGCGAATGTGCGAGTGCTTCCAAAACAATGACAGATTAGTTGCAATGATGAAGTCGAAACACTACATACTTGTAACTTTCTGAGATCCAAAGTTCAAAGCTATACATCTTCCAAAAACAGATGATGTAGAGCACTACAAATTTCTGTTGTTAGATGAGTTGCAGCAGTCACAGGAATCACACACACACACACATATAGTAGCTTCAAACTATCATCTCTACAATGTGCAGGTCCATCTTCATGAGGAGATACAGATCAGGAAAAGTCAGCAAAAGTGAGCAGCAGTTGTTTCACTACTCCCACTTCTACCCCTAACAGCAAACTTAATCTATGGCAAAACCTTCCGCAAATTGCTGCCATACCAACTTACATTGTTTCTTCTGAGCATTCTCTGTTCATTATGGTAGACAAATACCAGCAAGAACCACTTATTCCTATTGATGCATGCCCTTTTAAATACTGGATACTGAAAAGGTTAATATTAGGGCTGTGCATGGTCAGAATATCATTTCCCAAATACCACAAACAATAGACTATTCGTTATTCGGATCCCAAATAACAAATAGTGCACTATTTGTCTGGTATTTGGGAAACACTGTGAAAAAAAAAAAAAAGACAAGGAACAGCCACCTTCCTTCTCTCCCACCCCAAGCAAGCAACGGAAAACCTCCATCCCACCACTCTCTCTCAAACAAGCATAGTACCCCCTTCCCCCAGCACCCACAAGTTGCTTTTTTTTTTGTTTTATTTTATAAATGAGCCCCATAAAAATATTAATGCTTGCCACTATGTCGACTGACCTGCTCAATCCGCCAGCCTCCACAGGCAATCAGTAAACTTTGTAGACAGCACTATGCTTTTACCAAAATAATACATTGTAATCCTCCCCCAAGCACCTGACCCTGGCACTCATCCAGTCCAGCACCCAGTTAATAATCCATATTCAAGCTGAGAAGGCAACTAGCACTACCCTACCCCCTCCATGGCCAGCTGCCTTCTCATGAATGAAGACACTTGTGCACTTGCTATAGTAAAGATCACGTGGTCAGCTGGTTTTACTATAGCAAGCACACAAGCACCTTCATTCATGAGAAGGCAGCCGGCCGTGGAGGAGGGAGGGTAGTGCCAGTTGCTTCTCACCTTGAATATGGATTATTAACTGGGTGCTGGACCGGATAGATGTCAGGGTCAGGTGCTGTGGGGAGGGTCATAATGTATTCTTGTTGGAAAAAGCATAGCACCGTGTACAAATGTAACCCCTAGATGGTGCTATCCCAGGGGCTACTACCCCTGCCTGATTTGCCACTAACAGGTTGAGGGGCCTGGATCCAATGGCGGGTGCCTCCACCCAGAGGTCAGGGTTTGCAATAGTTAAACTAACTTGGTCACAGCCCTCTGGGACACTGCAACCCCCCTTTCTTCCCACTAGTGGCCCACACAATATATCAGAATTACCTTCACAGTATACACTTACCCCAGGTCTGGTTCCGGCACTGGGACCTCCTGTGAAATGAGATACAGTGCAACAATCACAGTACAGTACTTTAACATAGACAAATACCTCAGGCAGTATAACTTTGCTGAAACAAGCAGCTCTGATTTATTTAGGGGGATATAACAAGGACAGGGAAATCAGGTTAATTAGCTTATCACTCTAATAATCTACCTATGGCTCTGTGCACAGGCCTATCCCTATCAGTTACTGTCCCTGGGTACCCAAGCCCTAGTGGCTAGTCCAAACCGTGGCAGCTGGTAGGCCCTTTCACACAGAGAAAAGGAGAATTAAACAGTCAGCAGTACAGTAATTCCATTTGGATTTAATGTGGCAATTCAACAGGGAGCAACCCTGAATTAGTACTCACGACCTCCAAATAAGATAGGGTCCTTCAATGTCAGCAGGGCTCACTTGAGGTACACAAACCTCTTCACACATCCATATAAAAGAAAGTACTATACCAGGCAGGCTGCATCTGTATCCCGATCGCAATTACTGCACAATACCCGGGAGAACACACAGCAGATTCAGTTCCTGACAGACCGAGTGCAATTTTTAGCAATTCTTCCAGTCTTCTACAGGGTGAGCCTGGTTTCTACTCTTCAGAGATCCTTTGATTCTTTTCACAGGACGGATTCAGTCCTAACAAGCTGTTACACAAGCTGCAGACCGAACTCTGGGCCTTACACACGTTTTTGACTAAAACTGCACACTGAAAAAGCACAGGCTCCTTCCTTCTTCACTGCCAAAGCTCAACTGAACTCCAACTGACGAAACCGGCACTTCCTTTGAGTTCCTCCCAGTTCTTGACTGGATTGGCTGTCACTCACAATAGACTGCTGCTGTTGGTCCAAAAGGCACTGAAGTCTAAACTACATCTCCCAGAGTCACTGCCCATACAATCCTCTTGTGGCTGGCTCAGATTATGAGTCCAAGTTCTGATTCGTCCAAGGCATCATTTTAGAGCTAGCTACCCCACACTGATTGGTCCAGTTCAGCAGTTCAAAACTAGAATGGGGAACTAGCAGACACAGTTCTGACTGCAAAGAAAGCAGGTTAGACAAACTGTAATTTCATTATTACTCTAAATAATTTCTGGCAAACAGTTACATCTTTCAGATAGGTTCCTTTGCACTCCTAGTGACTGCAAAATGAAGTGAATTGGCAGCAGCTCAAGTGGTACTCAGAGAAGCACACAGTCCCCCATACAAACTAATTATGTCTGCAAGCAGACAGCTCTTAAAGAGACAGTACCAGAGGCTCTAAAACACTCACTGATAAATGGCTTAAATGCCAAACACCATTCAGGCTTGGAGCATTCAAGCAAGCTCCTGGAAGTCTTTTGGGAACCCCATTTGCAGGGGGTTACACTCTTCCTGGTTTGGGAAAGCTTGACGTCTGGCCAAGCAAGTTCATAAGTTTCAACTGCAACCATATACATTTGCATTAGGCTCGCACATGTAATCATCAGTCAATATATCATTTTACCAAGAACACATTTCTGAAACATTGCAGTACGTCACTCTTTAACAGTATTACATACACATTGTACCATAACTCAAGTTATTACCTCTTGTACATGAAACCTGAAGAGAGGGGCCCTTCCCTATCAGTTACCTTGGGGCTGGATGGGGCAAGGGCACCATACTTAGAGGGCAACACAAGTAACTTGAGTTAGCACTGATGCTCAGTTTGGGCAATGAGCTCGGGACACATACACTCTTTATGGACAACATTGAGAGGCAAGTCCACAGGCCTCCCAAGTGAATCATAACTGAGGTGCACCACAGGCTTTACAGCTCGACCAGTCTTTCTAGGGGGAACTGTTATAGTCTCTGCACTCTGAGCCTCATTTTCAGCATTGTCCTCACTTGTCAGGGGAGTCTCCATGGAGGGACCCACTATTCTGGACCAGTCTGGAGAGGCGGTAGTGGGGGCCTGGGCAACTGACCTTGCCACAAAAGGACGTGAATTAGCATTTTTGGTGCCCTCACTGGGATCATGTCGCACCTCTTAACCACTGATTTTTCTCCAAGCTCTCCTTGTAGCCTATATGCAACTTTGTCAGTGTCTTTTGGGGACTGGCATTCCTTTTCATGTGCCCATCTTTCCCACAATTATAGCAAAACATACTTTCTGGAGTTTGAGCTGGCCGAGCGCCACACTGGGAGCCAGGGCGGGGTATTACTAACTGGAAACCTTGGTGCCATCTCTGTCTCTGGCGTGATAAGCATTTGGAGACATCTCGTCAGTTTCTCACTTCCATGGTCAAGGAATCGAGTTCGGAGCTGTTATCAGCAGGAGATACATGGGTGGGTACCCCCACCCCATAGCAGATGCAGTCGGATATAGGTCAGGGCCCGTGCTTGCAGGCGTGGCCTTCATAAAGGGACTGTTTTTGAATTCTCGGATCTCTCTCAACAGTTCGCCTCATTGTGACATATCTTTTCCTTGTCAGAGCACTCATTGACTGCCAACCTCTGCCCTGAACTTCACTTGATGGGTCACCCTCAGTCACTCGGGTCGTAGCCGCAGCTATTGGTGCAGGTCCCTCCCGAGGTCGCTTTTCTCAACTCCTCGAATTTCTCTCATTAACTCATCATAGGAGGGTGGGATTCCAGTCGATCTGCCAGGTGTAACTGAAGCAACAGCAGTTCTGAGAAGGGGCAGACTTAAGGATCCTGTCCAGCCTGGTTCGGTCCAGTTCAATCGCTGGCAAACTACCTTTTCTGAGGCATTCTTGCAACAATTTTTCCAGCCGAGATACATACACAGACAACAACCCCTTGGTACTGTTGTGCATCTCTTACTTCCACCATAGGTCCTCATCAGAATCTGGGCTCCCATACACATTCTCCAAGGCCTCAAGATAGGCCTGTGCAGTCGCTTCAGGGTTACTGGCCGTTTAGCACGGATGGTAGCCAGGGCAGGACCTCGGAGGCTCTCACTAACCCTCTTTCGCTTTTCACCTTCCGAGCATCTGCCATTCTAGCACTTGGGGCAACATAGTCTATCCAGGTCTCCCAGTCATCCTCCCTTGGGGGTGGGAGGGTGCCAGAAGATCCCCAACCTTCGGTAAGAGTCGCGACTAATGGCAGGTGCAGAAATAGGAGTCTGCATTGGTTCAGCCACCATCACGGGCACTGGAGCAGGAGAGGTGTTGGGGAGGAACACCCCAGGTGGAAAGAATAGTTTCTTCAAGTCCTCCACAGTTTTCCCTCTCCCAGCAACCATTCAGCAAATTTCTCCTCAAAGTTTCAGATAGTGGTGGGGCTGATCTCCCCGGGTCTTTACTGTCCTTAGTTATCACTCTCCAAGCAGTGAGGGCTCCCTCTGGGGTAATGGTCTGTGGCACTTTGGAGCTATCTATGGGATCCTTAAACTCTACTAGGGCCAGGAAAGTGTGGGTGAGCAGATTAGCATGCCGACCCACCACCACAGGGTTTTGTAAACCTTCCACCTTGGAAAGTACTCCTGCACAGTGTCCGTATTGATACCCAGGGGATGTCCAGGATAAGCATAGCATTTTGGGGTCGATCTCTCCCCAGTACACCACCCACCAGCCGTGCACAGCCACTTCTGTCGGGTACCCATTTTTCTTAACAGTGGTTCGTAAATATGGCCACTAGAGGACACACAATCCCAGCGGTGAGCCTCCAAGATGTAACCCCTAGATGGCGCTATCCCAGGGCTACTACCCTGCCTGATTTGCCACTAACAGGTTGAGGGCCTGGATCCAATGGCGGGTGCCTCCACCCAGAGGTCAGGGTTTGCAATAGTTAAACTAACTTGGTCACAGCCCTCTGGGACACTGCAACCCCTTTCTTCCCACTAGTGGCCCAACAATATATCAGAATTACCTTCACAGTATACACTTACCCCAGGTCTGGTTCCGGCACTGGGACCTCCTGTGAAATGAGATACAGTGCAACAATCACAGTACAGTACTTTAACATAGACAAATGCCTCAGGCAGTATAACTTTGCTGAAACAAGCAGCTCTGATTTATTTAGGGGGATATAACAAGGACAGGGGGAAATCAGGTTAATTAGCTTATCACTCTAATAATCTACCTATGGCTCTGTGCACAGGCCTATCCCTATCAGTTACTGTCCCTGGGTACCCAAGCCCTAGTGGCTAGTCCAAACCGTGGCAGCTGGTAGGGGCCCTTTCACACAGAGAAAAGGAGAATTAAACAGTCAGCAGTACAGTAATTCCATTTGGATTTAATGTGGCAATTCAACAGGGAGCAACCCTGAATTAGTACTCACGACCTCCAAATAAGATAGGGTCCTTCAATGTCAGCAGGGCTCACTTGAGGTACACAAACCTCTTCACACATCCATATAAAAGAAAGTACTATACCAGGCAGGCTGCATCTGTATCCCGATCGCAATTACTGCACAATACCCGGGAGAACACACAGCAGATTCAGTTCCTGACAGACCGAGTGCAATTTTTTAGCAATTCTTCCAGTCTTCTACAGGGTGAGCCTGGTTTCTACTCTTCAGAGATCCTTTGATTCTTTTCACAGGACGGATTCAGTCCCTAACAAGCTGTTACACAAGCTGCAGACCGGAACTCTGGGCCTTACACCACGTTTTGACTAAAACTGCACACTGAAAAAGCACAGGGCTCCTTCTCTTCACTGCCAAAGCTCAACTGAACCCAACTGACGAAACCGGCACTCCTTTGAGTTCCTCCCAGTTCTTGACTGGATTGGCTGTCACCACAATAGACTGCTGCTGTTGGTCCAAAAGGCACTGAAGTCTAAACTACATCTCCCAGAGTCACTGCCCATACAATCCTCTTGTGGCTGGCTCAGATTATGAGTCCAAGTTCTGATTCGTCCAAGGCATCATTTTAGAGCTAGCTTACCCCACACTGATTGGTCCAGTTCAGCAGTTCAAAACTAGAATGGGGAACTAGCAGACACAGTTCTGACTGCAAAGAAAGCAGGTTAGACAAACTGTAATTTCATTATTACTCTAAATAATTTCTGGCAAACAGTTACATCTTTCAGATAGGTTCCCTTTGCACTCCTAGTGACTGCAAAATGAAGTGAATTGGCAGCAGCTCGAGTGGTACTCAGAGAAGCACACAGTCCCCCATACAAATTAATTATGTCTGCAAGCAGACAGCTCTTAAAGAGACAGTACCAGAGGCTCTAAAACACTCACTGATAAATGGCTTAAATGCCAAACACCATTCAGGCTTGGAGCATTCAAGCAAGCTCCTGAAGTCTTTTGGGAACCCCATTTGCAGGGGTTACACCTTCCTGGTTTGGGAAAGCTTGACGTCCGCGTCAAGCAAGTACTTCATAAGTTTCAACTGCAACCATATACATTTGCATTAGGCTCGCACATGTAATCATCAGTCAATATATCATTTTACCAAGAACACATTTCTGAAACATTGCAGTACGTCACTCTTTACACAGTATTACATACACATTGTACCATAACTCAAGTTATTACCTCTTGTACATGAAACCTGAAGAGAGGGGGCCCTTCCCTATCAGTTACCTTGGGGCTGGATGGGGCAAGGGCACCATACTTAGAGGGCAACACAAGTAACTTGGAGTTAGCACTGATGCTCAGTTTGGGCAATGAGCTCGGGGACACATAACTCTTTATGGACAACATTGAGAGGCAAGTCCACAGGCCTCCCAAGTGAATCATAACTGAGGTGCACCACAGGCTTTACAGCTCGACCAGTCTTTCTAGGGGAACTGTTATAGTCTCTGCACTCTGAGCCTCATTTTCAGCATTGTCCTCACTTGTCAGGAGTCTCCATGGAGGGACCCACTATTCTGGACCAGTCTGAGAGGCGGTAGTGGGGGCCTGGGCAACTGACCTTGCCACAAAGGACGTGAATTAGCATTTTGGTGCCCTCACTGGGATCATGTCGTGCACCTTAACCACTGATTTCTTCTCCGAAGCTCTCCTTGTAGCCTATATGCAACTTTGTCAGTGTCTTTGGGACTGGCATTCCCTTTTCATGTGCCCATCTTTCCCACAATTATAGCAAAACATACTTTCTGGAGTTTGAGCTGGCGAGGCGCCACACTGGGGCCAGGCGGGTATTACTAACTGGAAACCTTGGGTGCCATCTCTGTCTGCGGCGTGATAAGCATTTGGAGACATCTCGTCAGTTTCTCCACTTCCATGGTCAAGGAATCGAGTTCGAGCTGTTATCAGCAGGAGATACATGGTGGGTACCCCACCCCATAGCAGATGCAGTCGGATATAGGTCAGGGCCCGTACTTGCAGGCGTGGCCTTCATAAAGGGACTGTTTTTGAATTCCGGATCTCTCTCAACAGTTCGCTTCCATTGTGACATATCTTTTTCCTTGTCAGAGCACTCATTGACTGCCAACCTCTGCCCCTGAACTTCACTTGATGGGTCACCCTCAGTCACTCGGGTCGTAGCCGCAGCTATTGGTGCAGGTCCCTCCCGAGGTCGTCTTTTCTCAACTCCTCGAATTCTCTCATTAACTCATCATAGGAGGGTGGGGATTCCAGTCGATCTGCCAGGTGTAACTGAAGCAACAGCAGTTCTGAGAAGGGGGCAGACTTAAGGATCCTGTCCAGCCTGGTTCGGTCCAGTTCAATCGCTGGCAAACTACCTTTCTGAGGCATTCTTGCAACAATTTTTCCAGCCGAGATACATACACAGACAACAACTCCCTTGGTACTGTTGTGCATCTCTTACTCTCCACCATAGGTCCTCATCAGAATCTGGGCTCCCATACACATTCTCCAAGGCCTCAAGATAGGCCTGTGCAGTCGCTTCAGGGTTACTGGCCCGCTTAGCACGGATGGTAGCCAGGGCAGGACCTCGGAGGCTCTACTAACCCTCTTTCGCTTTCACCTTCCGAGCATTGCCATTCTAGCACTTGGGGGCAACATAGTCTATCCAGGTCTCCCAGTCATCCTCCCTTGGGGGTGGGAGGGTGCCAGAGAAGATCCTCAACCTTCGTAAGAGTCGTGACTAATGGCAGGTGCAGAAATAGGAGTCTGCATTGGTTCAGCCACCATTACGGGCACTGGAGCAGGAGAGGGTGTTGGGGAGGAACACCCCAGGTGGAAAGAATAGTTTCTTCAAGTCCTCCACAGTTTCCCTCTCCCAGCAACCATTCAGCAAATTTCTCCTCAAAAGTTTCAGATAGTGGTGGGGCTGATTCCCCGGTCTTTACTGTCCTTAGTTATCACTCCAAGCAGTGAGGGCTCCCTCTGGGGTAATGGTCTGTGGCACTTTGGAGCTATCTATGGGATCCTTAAACTCTACTAGGGCCAGGAAAGTGTGGGTGAGCAGATTAGCATGCCGACCCACCACCACAGGGTTTTGTAAACCTTCCACCTTGGAAAGTACTCCTGCACAGTGTCCGTATTGATACCCAGGGGATGTCCAGGATAAGCATAGCATTTTGGGTCGATCTCCTCCCAGTACACCACTCCACCAGCCGGTGCACAGCCACTTCTGTCGGGTACCCATTTTTTTCTTAACAGTGGTTCGTAAATATGGCCACTAGAGGACACACAATCCCAGCGGTGAGCCTCCAAGATGTAACCCCTAGATGCGCTATCCCAGGGGCTACTACCCTGCCTGATTTGCCACTAACAGGTTGAGGGGCCTGGATCCAATGGCGGGTGCCTCCACCCAGAGGTCAGGGTTTGCAATAGTTAAACTAACTTGGTCACAGCCCTCTGGGACACTGCAACCCCTTTCTTCCCACTAGTGGCCCACACAATATATCAGAATTACCTTCACAGTATACACTTACCCCCAGGTCTGGTTCCGCACTGGGACCTCCTGTGAAATGAGATACAGTGCAACAATCACAGTACAGTACTTTAACATAGACAAATGCCTCAGGCAGTATAACTTTGCTGAAACAAGCAGCTCTGATTTATTTAGGGGGATATAACAAGGACAGGGGAAATCAGGTTAATTAGCTTATCACTCTAATAATCTACCTATGGCTCTGTGCACAGGCCTATCCCTATCAGTTACTGTCCCTGGGTACCCAAGCCCTAGTGGCTAGTCCAAACCGTGGCAGCTGGTAGGGGCCCTTTCACACAGAGAAAAGGAGAATTAAACAGTCAGCAGTACAGTAATTCCATTTGGATTTAATGTGGCAATTCAACAGGGAGCAACCCTGAATTAGTACTCACGACCTCCAAATAAGATAGGGTCCTTCAATGTCAGCAGGGCTCACTTGAGGTACACAAACCTCTTCACACATCCATATAAAAGAAAGTACTATACCAGGCAGGCTGCATCTGTATCCCGATCGCAATTACTGCACAATACCCGGAGAACACACAGCAGATTCAGTTCCTGACAGACCGAGTGCATTTTAGCAATTCTTCCAGTCTTCTACAGGGTGAGCCTGGTTTCTACTCTTCAGAGATCCTTTGATTCTTTTCACAGGACGGATTCAGTCCTAACAAGCTGTTACACAAGCTGCAGACCGGAACTCTGGGCCTTACACACGCTTTTTTGACTAAAACTGCACACTGAAAAGCACAGGGCTCCTTCCTTCTTCACTGCCAAAGCTCAACTGAACTCCAACTGACGAAACCGGCACTTCCTTTGAGTTCCTCCCAGTTCTTGACTGGATTGGCTGTCACTCACAATAGACTGCTGCTGTTGGTCCAAAAGGCACTGAAGTCTAAACTACATCTCCCAGAGTCACTGCCCATACAATCCTCTTGTGGCTGGCTCAGATTATGAGTCCAAGTTCTGATTCGTCCAAGGCATCATTTTAGAGCTAGCTTACCCCACACTGATTGGTCCAGTTCAGCAGTTCAAAACTAGAATGGGAACTAGCAGACACAGTTCTGACTGCAAAGAAAGCAGGTTAGACAAACTGTAATTTCATTATTACTCTAAATAATTTCTGGCAAACAGTTACATCTTTCAGATAGGTTCCCTTGCACTCCTAGTGACTGCAAAATGAAGTGAATTGGCAGCAGCTCGAGTGGTACTCAGAGAAGCACACAGTCCCCCCATACAAACTAATTATGTCTGCAAGCAGACAGCTCTTAAAGAGACAGTACCAGAGGCTCTAAAAACACTCACTGATAAATGGCTTAAATGCCAAACACCATTCAGGCTTGGAGCATTCAAGCAAGCTCCTGGAAGTCTTTTGGGAACCCCCATTTGCAGGGGGGTTACACAAAGTTTACTGACCGGCCGTGGAGGCAGACAGGTTGAGCAGTCACCTGACATGGTGGCAAGCATTAATATTTTAATGGGGGCTCATTTATAAAACAAAACAAAAAAACAATTTGTGGGTGTTGTGGGGAGGGGGTACTATGCATGTTTCACTGAGAGTGGTGGGATGGAGGTTTTAGCTGCTTGCATGGGCTGGAAGACGTGGGAGGGGGCAGATTCTTTGTTTTTTTGTTTTTTTTAAGACTGAATAATGA
Source organism: Neoceratodus forsteri (assembly GCA_016271365.2). NCBI lineage: Eukaryota > Metazoa > Chordata > Ceratodontiformes > Ceratodontidae > Neoceratodus > Neoceratodus forsteri. The sequence continues at coordinate 140,056,908 of CM057449.1, read as the reverse complement.
ATACCGAATACTGAATATTTTGCCGCCAAATAACGAATACTCAGCCAAATATTCAGGAAATAGTATTCACACAGCCCTAGTTAGTATGGTCCAAACTGTATGATGAAGCCTTGAAATATCTTGGTTGTCCTGCAGCAAGTGCCTCTTCAGAATACGTTTTGTACAGCTGGCAATGTTGCAACAGACACCAGAAATAGGTTACTGCCAGAAAAAGTACACACATTAACACAGTGGTCTTCAGTTGGCAGCCTGCTCTGGCCAGATCTGGGCCATGAAGGCCTTTTGTTTGGCCCGCCAGATGTTTCCCAAAGCAATGTATTGTGCAGCAGGCAAAATATTCAAAATATGCAACAAAGAGCAAAAATAAGAGAGACAGAGAGAGAGAGAGAGAGAGAGAAGGACAGAAAGAGAGAGAGAAAGGGAGAGAAAGAGAGACAAGAAATGATACACTTGAACTAAAAATGAACGGACCATAGCAACTTTATTTGATGCTTAATATTGTCAGGCATCAGTAACAACTTGATGTAGTCATCTGACAAGGCTGCCTGATAGTCTGCAGTAGTATTGTGCAGAACACTGCAGCAAGTATTTGTGGCTTAACAGAACATTGTCAAGCAACAGTAACTATTTTCAATATGCAAGTGACAAGGCTTTTTAATATTCTGCAGCAGTGTTATACCAAACACAGCAACTGAATCGGGCTTCAAAAAAAATTCCCAGCAAAAGTAACAACTGAGAAAAAGAAAATCACAATTTTAATAGTCTGCATTGCAGCAGCATTAGTATGCAAACACAGCAACTCTTTCTTCTGGCTTAAAGGTGACCTGCAAAGACACTTCCCAGCCCGCTCCCGTCCTCACATACCTTTAAAAAACAGTTGTGGGAGTCCGAGGCTGCTGTGAACATAATTTTTGATGCAATCCACATATTTAAACAAAATGCCAAAACTTTTTGGCGAACACGGAAGCGCCGTGCGGGTCCTGATGCAGCAGGTGCAAGTAATTATGGATAATCCACCCTTTTTGTGACATCTCTAACACCACTACTCTTATTCTAGCAGCAGTGGTGGTAATCTAATTTACTTATTTTATTACTTCCACGGAGGTCTTGATATCTGAAATGTTGCGTATAGCAAAATCCTGTCCAGGTGTTGCCATATGTGACATTTCAGGTATCGAGACCTCCATGGAAGTAATAAAATAAGTAAATTAGGTTACCACCACTGCTGCTACAATAAGAGTAGTGGTGTTAGAGACGTCACAAAAAGGGTGGATTACCCATAATTACTTGTGCCTGCTGCATCAGGACCTGCACGGTGCTTCCGTGTTAGCCAAAAAGTTTCGGCATTTTGTTTAAATATGTAGATTGCATCAAAAATTATGTTCACAGCAGCCCTGGACTCCCGCAACTGTTTTTAAAGGTATGTGAGGATGTGAGCAGGCTTGGAAGTGTCTTTGCAGGTCACCTTTAACAAAAATTCACAGCCAACAGTAACAGCTCTAATATAAAACTGACCACGCTTTGTAATATATTGCAGTAGTAGTGTCACTAGTGGGTAAAGTGGCACGTCTTGCTTTGTGCTAGCTTGTTGACATCTGGCTTCAGTGAAGTGGCAACTATATGAAGGCAGCTTTCCAGAGATTCATTGGTGACACTTTTTCGAGCATCACTCTTGATGACATTCATCACTGAAACATTAGTTTTCTCCTGTAGCACTGGTCCATCCTTTTCTCTTGTGAAGACTGAGCAGTATTCATTTAGCACTTCTGCTTGCTCCATACTACTCTCAGCCCATTTTTGCTTCAATCCAACTATGCCATCCTTCCTATTCCTTTTTTCCTTTACATACCTAAAGAAGTCCTTTTCCCCTACCTTTAGCCCCTCTGTTGTAATTCTTTGTGTGCTTCTGCTGCCCTGACAACTTTGCCTTCTTCTCTTGACTTTTCCAACTAAGCTTCCTTGTCGGCATCCTTCAGGGTGCTTTTATACTTGCACTGTTCCCCTCATGCTAGTTGCCACCTCCCTGCTGAACCAGCTACTTTTTTTATTTTGTATTTATTTATTTTTTGTTGACTGGGTAACTGCACTAGACAAATCCTACCTAATTTCAGGCACGGCCCAGGGGAAGGGGATACAGATGAAAGCCAACTGACCTTGAACCAAATTAAGCTGTTGATGGTATTTTGAGTGAATGAGGGAAATTTGGCCAGGACACCAGGGAAATTCCTCTACTCTTTTCAATAAGTGCATTGGGATCTTTAACATCCACCTGAACTACCACCAATCCAGGCACTAGCTGGGGAGGATGGAGACAGCAAAGCAGGGGGAGTACAGGGGGCAGCAGGATGCTAGAGGGGTCATCGGGGTAGTATAGTGTGTTGCAATGGTTGTGGGGTAGCAGTCTGGATGAATGTATTGTGGAAGCTAGGAGGGTGTCCTATCTGTCACAGGCTAAGGAGACTCAAGGAAGAAGTGCAGTGGCTTGGTAGAGAGTTGAGGAGGTTGGGGAGAAGGGGAAGGTAGCTGGGGCAGAGAGCAACAGGAGGACACCACTTGGGTGGAACAATGGTTTGGAAGGGGAATGGGGAGCAAGGGGGGAACAATACAAATAGGTGGCCTAACATGGGAGGGAGGAGGAAGGAGCCCTCACCCAGCATGGCAGAGAGGATAGGGAATAGGTTTGCGGTGCCTGCAACATTGGAGGAGGAGGAGGAGGGCAGTAAGGGATCTCCAGGAGGGGGTAGGTAAGGGGAAGCGGGGGGATTGCACAAAGGACAGTAATCGGGCAGATATGGGGGTAGAGGTAAAGGGGGATGGGGCACAACTGGAAGGATGGATGAAGAGAGCAGGGGTAAAGGGGAGACGAGCAATGCTAGTGTGAAGAACAGGAGGGACTTAGCAGAGGAGGAGACCAAGACAGAGGGAAAGGATGGGGAAGAGAGTGAGGGAACAATGAGAGGGAGCAGGGATAAATCTGGGGTGGAGGGGGGATCCATTGGAAGGAAGGACAGGGTCTCAGCTGGGGCAGACTCTAGCAGTAGATACCAAGGTAAAAGAGTGGGGGATGAGGAATTTAGAGGGAGGGGTATTAGTGCTGTTGGATTCCATACTTAAAGGAATAAGATGAGGCAACAAACAGGAATGGGATAGATGCATATGGGTAGAGTCCACACCTGGCTTAACCGCAGGCAGGGCAGTGAAGTCAATTCTTAAATGTGCAAGGAGGGATAGGAGGAAACCACATCTCATGGTGTACATGAGTACAAATGATCTAGTAGGGGAGATGGTGGATGTAGTGAGGGAGAGGTTCAAGGAACTGGGCAGGCTGTGTGAGGAGCTAGGGGAATCAGTGGCCTTCTCAGAGTTGCTTCCAGTGCCCTGCACTAGTATGGGTAGGAAAGTTAGGATTGGGGAGTTCAACACCTGGCTGAGGGAATGGTGTTAATCCAGGGGATACAGATTGGTGGGGGGCTGGGACAGAATCTGGGACAACAATGAACTTTATCCAGGGGATAAACTACATTTGAGCGGGGAGGGGAAAGGGGTACTAAAGCAGAGGGTAGGGTAATACAAAGCCATGAAGGTGGATTTAAACTAGGTAGGGGGTGGCATGTGGACAGATGGTAGGCAGGGATCCCAGAGAGGGGAGCCTAACAAGCATACCCCCCAGGTTAGCAGGGAGGAACTTGGCGCAGTGGCATGGTGGGAGTAAGAGATGGAGGGGAGGGGAAGGGATAGGGACAAGTTGGAGGTGGTCTTACTGAATGTGAGAAGCCTTGGTAACAAATCAGCAGAATTACATGCTGTCTTGCCAGTAGGGAGTGTGGACATTGTGGCCATCACGGAAACGTGGGCCACCCAGTACCAGTACCAGGAATGGGATTTGATGATCCCAGGGTACAGGATATTCAGGAAGGATAGGGCAAAGGGGAAAGGGGGGATGGCAATATATGTATGGGAGGGGATAATGTGCATTAGGGAGGAGGGGGAAGGGGCAGAACAGAAGCCCTATCAATGCAGTTTCAAGACTCAAAAAGTAGGACATTGAGGATGGGGGTGGTGTACAGGCCACCAGCCCAAGGGGATGATCTGGATAGGGAGTTAGCTGAACAAATCAGAAAGGTCTGTAGGAAAGGGAACACTGTGGTGGTGGAGGACTTCAACCTACTGGGGGTAGACTGGGGCACCCCAACCACCATGAGTACAAAGGAGCAGGTCATATTAGAGGCATTTCAGGACAGCTTCCCAGTGCAGTTGTTCCATGAGCCAACTAGACTGGATAGGACTCTGGACCTGGTTCTGACAAATGGGGAGGTTGTAAGGAATCTGGCGGTGAAGGACCCTCTGGCTGGGAGTGACCACCACGTGGCATGGTTCACTTTCAGCATGGGCAGGGAAACAGGAGGTACAGGTACCAGGGTGATTGACTTTAAGGGGTGAACTTTAAAAGGATGGGGGACATTTTTAGCTGGCATCTGATGGGAATTCAGCCATGCATGGATGCTAGACAAAAATGGGAGATTATTAGGAAAGGGTTGGTGGAGGCCACTGGGACATGTACAAGAACAAGGAGTAAGAAGGGAAGGGCAGAAAAACCCAGTTGGCTGATGTAGGAGGTCATGGAAGGGGAGAGGGCCAAAAAAAAGGCATTTCGGAGACTCAAGAAATCAGAAGGGGAGATAACAGGCAGGTGTACATGAAGAAGCCCAGGGAGGTTACCAGGTTGGTCAGAGTGGCTAAGGCTTTCAGAGAACTGAAACTGGCACAGGGAATTAAGAATGGAGAAAATGACTTCTTCAGATATATCAGCTAAAGACAGAAAAACAAATATCAAATTGTGAGGATCAGGAAGGACAGGGGCTGCAAGGAAAAGGGGAAGGACTAGGCAAAGGCAGTAAATTATTACTTCTGCTCCATGTTCACAAAAGAGAAGGGGGGGCAGACACCACCTGGAAAAGGAGGAGTGGGAAGGGGGGTGGGAGGAGGTGACTGATATAGAGATTACAGAGGATAGGGTGCTGGAAGGATTAAGGGCCCTGAGGAGGGATAAGGCACCAGGTCCAGGCGGCATTCACACTTGGGTGCTCAAGGAACTGGAGGACATCTTGGTAGAACCACTGGCTGACCTGTTCAATATCTCCTTGGACACAGGATGCATACCACAGGACTGCAGGATGGCCCATGTGGAAGCCATTCACAAAAGCGGGCTTAAAGATGAACCAGGCAACTACGGACCAGTGAGCATCTCATCAGTTATAGGAAAACTCATGGAGATGATCCTAAAAGAGAGACAGGTGACCTTTTTGGAGAACAATGGTCTACATAATGGTCAACAATATGGGTTTGTCTTAGGAAGATCCTGCCGGACAAACCTGATTGAGTTCTATGACTGGGTGACAAGGAAACTAGACAAAGGCCATGCAGTAGATGTCCTGTATTTCAATTTCAGCAAGGCCTTTGATTCCATACCACATGGAAGACTGGGGGGAAGCTGGAATATATAGGGGTTGGAACAAAGATAGTTAATTGGATCATCAATTGGCTGAAGGAAAGGCAGCAAAGGGTGGTGGTGGTGAGGGGAACTCTCATCACTGAGGGATGTGATGAGCGGGGTGCCACAGAGATCAGTATTGAGCTGTTGTTGTTTGGGATATTCATAGCTGATATCTCCCATAGGGTCTGGAGCAAGATCAGTCTCTTCACAGATGACACAAAAGAGCTGTGGTGGATGACATTGATGGGCGGTGGGGCTGCAGGAGGACCTGACCAAACTACAGGAGTGGTTGGATGCATGGCAGTTGGGGCTTAATGCCAAAAAGTGCAAGGTATTGCACTTCAGGGCTAATAACCAGAGGAGGAGCTATCTGCTGGGGGGGGGGGGTACAGCTGGAATGCACCAAGGAGGGAAAGGGTCAAGGGGTGCTTATAATGTGGAGTATGAACAACTCAGCTCAGTACAGGAAAGGGGCAGTAACTGCCAACAGGATGCTGGGGGTATATAGCAAGGGGAATCTTCTCCAAACATAGAGAAGTGATTATGCCCCTCTACAGGTCACTGGTCAGGCTGCACCTGGAATACTACATGAAGTACTGGTGCCCATACCGGAAGAAGGACATCAGATTGGTGGAGGGTGTACAGCGGAGGGCAACAAAGACGATCCAGGGGTTAGAGGGTCACTCCTATGAAGAGAAGCTGGGTGAACTGAACATGTATTCCCTGGAGGAGAGGAGGGATAGGGGGTACGTGATCAAAACCTTTAAATACTTAAAGAGTATAAACAAGACTAGTACAGAAGAGATTTCCCAGATTAGAAGGGGAGGGTTACGAGGGGGCACCAGCTGAGACTGGAAGAGAGAATATTCAGGATGGAAGTCAGGAGACATTATTTCACTGAGAGAGTGGTGGATAAGTGGAAAACTCTGCCAGAGGAGATAGTAGCCTGTAGTGGTTTACCTATGTTGAATCAACAACACTGTCGTCGAACTTCGGCATTCCGAGATCCCAAATGTCGACAGGCAAAATGTCACCTGTCCAACATTGTAGTGTTTCTCTCAGGGGGCTGTGCCCTCTGAACTCCCATGTGGGGGGCTATGCCCCCCGCTCTCTCCCATCTACAGACTATCAATTCCTAGTTGGATTTGATTTGGGGGGGGCAATAAATGGCGAAAGGGCACAATTTTCGCCCTTAGGTCCCCCACAGTGACAATTTTGAAACCTTTTGAAATTGTTGCTATGGGGGATTTCACCTTAAAAGTTTTGATTTTTGGTCGGCACACCACCTGTAGCATGGTAGATGGTTTTAGGAGGGGATGGGACAGAATGAGAGGGGGCTAATTATGGTAAGGGGAGGGGTGGGAGTGGCAGCTGCAAATAAAGGGGCTAGCTACACAGTCGAGCGGACTTGATAGACCTTGAGGCCTGTTTCTGTTGGCGTTTTTGTATGTTCATATGAAATTAATTTATTTTTTAATGCAATGGCACTTTAGCTGAACAATAAAGAATATTACTCTCACAGAAGAGCAGACTGGGCATTACAAGCAAATCAATTCTAAGTGGCTCCACCAGGTTGTGCACTTACCCCAAGATGGGATTCACTTGTATTACCACAAAAACCCAGTGACCTACACCACTGGTGGAAGTCAACAGCAATATGCCCTTTGCCATATGGAATAATAATAAACTGTGGTATTTTGTATCCAAACAAGTTTTTTTTTACTTTTGTTTTTTTTTACCATGCATTGACCTAAATCATTTCTCTGAATGGCATAATATCAGCAAATCAAGTCCCTCATTCATGGGCTTCAAATTCCAACATTTATTTTCAACCACGTGAAAAAAAATGATTTTATTGTATTCTGCTAGTTTTTCTAGTAATTTTGTCATTATTATAGTTTTACCCTTAGTATCAAAACTGCATTTCTCAGCAAAAATTGTCTATAGCCTGCAATTTCTTGATAACTTACAAGTCTAACCCCCCTGTTACCTGGGGTTACTAGAATCCCAGTAAGACCTAGTGGTAGGCAGTGAAGGCATCCTGTGAAACTCCAGCTAAATGGATGTCACACTGTCTCACTCTGTTCTCAGTCTCAGCTGAGACTGAGGGATGAGATCACCTTAGAACTGTCGCAGCTGCATAAGCCACACTGGAATGTTGCAGTTGGAGGTTAGTGTAGAACGTTGGGGATTTTGAATTCAGTCTGTGTGCAGTCTGAGAGAGAGACAGTAGTACAGCAGAGTGTGTGCAGGCTGTCAGAGCTTTAAGCTCTGTTTTAGATCAACTTTTGGAAGGTGTGTGTTTCCACCGTAAGAGGAACACAAGAACTGCTATTTGAAGTGGTGGAGACTGCTTTCAGTGGTTCAAGAGCCCCATCCCTGAGGGGATGGAGGGGTGGTTTTTGCCTGTTTTCCAGGGGCAACCCTCCTGTGTCCGGCTGAGGGAAAGAAGCTGCCTGTTCAAGTTGTGCTGAGGCACCAGAAGCTCTGAGAGAGGAAGTCCTGGTGGAGGAATCACCTGTGGGGCACCTGCAACCAAAGGGTGAGTTCGCTCTGAAAAAGGGCCAAGTGTTTTTCACCTGAACAGTTGGAAAGTGGGGATTGGACTGCTTAACTCAGTGAGGGGTCTAGAGAAATGGACATTGCCACTGACAAGTATGTTCAAGTCCAGCACAAACTGGAAGCAAGACAAGTAGATGGAATGTGATATACATTTATCAAGAATCTACATTGCAAAGCTTTACAGGATGAGGTGTTTACTGTCCAAAGAAATGGCTGGGTATGAATTGTGGGAGCGAGAGGTGGGAGACCCCCCATCAGTAGTAACCAAATTCACCTCAATGGATTTGCTCTGAGACACCTTTTACTTTCTCTCAGGTACTTGGCCAGTGCCTGAAGAAAGTACCCAGACGTGGGATTGACAGGAAGAGTTCCCTGATGGAGCTGTGTGCTCTTAGGTGGATTAGGAAGCCACCAGAAAATGTTTCCATGAAATATGGAAGATGTCCGAGTGGCCGGCAAGGGATCTGGGCCAGGGAAAACCCAGAACAGTGTACATGTTCTAGCTGTGTAACCCAAAGCAGCGTGGCTGTGTGTCCAGTGGGTTCAGAACCTGAGGGCTAAAGTGTAGCGGAAGTGTTCTTGTTTCTTTCAATCTGCATTACCAGGAATGTAGCCCCATGGGGGTCCACCTATGCTTTGTATATTCTGTTTGGATGTGAATAAAAAGCCACACTTTAGAATCCTACTTCTGGTGTTGGACATTACAGTTATTGCTTCCTGTGTTCGGAATTACTTGGGTGCCCCTGTGCAGAGTAGCCAAACCTAGCCTTTGTGCCGAGTAACCTATTCCTCCCCGAACCCAGCCCACCTGGTTTTGCTGTCAGATACAAACGGCATACCGGCTCTGAGTTACAAAATGGAGGCACTGCTGAGGACTTGAGTATGGAACTTAGGGAGGAATGCAAGAAAGGTACTTGGGCAAAGGGCTAGCATTTTGGCTATCTGGCAGTGGGTAGCCCAAAAATCTGAAGCAAGGTTAACTAATGTGCCGCTGTGTGCTGTGGTCCATGTGCTGCTGTTAAATGCCAACTGTTTACCAAGGAGCAGTAAAGCCTGAGAGAGTGTGCCCTTGTCCTGCATCAAAAATTACAGCGTTTGCCAGCTTTTAAAACTGTTGTGACAAAGAAAAGTGTGGAAAACTAGGGGTAGCAAAAGGAAAATTGTGCCCTGGATGCTGGAAATGCTTTCTGAGTGAATTACATAAACTTTGACAGCAGATAAGGACCGCTAGGCCCATCTAGTCTGCCCATTTCCCTACCTACAGGATAGGCCGCAGATCCTAGTTAACCAACAGCCTATTTCTTCCTACCCCCCCCATGAATTGCCTTATGTCCGTCCCATGCATTCTTGATTTGGAATTGAAAGACTTGTTGTGTTAATGGCCATGAAAAATGGTTGAAATAGGCTCCCGCCGTGAAGTCAGTTGAGAAAAAAAAAAGTTGTGGTTTTGCAGTTTAAATTTGCCTGCTCGATGATTGCTATGAGGAGAAGAGCACACGAGAGGAAAGAGGCTCATTTGCATGGTGTCGTGTGATTGGTGAGACTGCAATCAGTCCCACCTCCAAGCCAGCTCTACAGCGACAGCCCAGCATTCGAGAGGGAGTGTGAGTGGAGTGTGCGTACTGGTTTACAGGAGGAGTGTCGCGATGACTGAAAGCACTGTAAAAGTTCAAAAAAACTGTTCTCTTTAAATTCGGGTTCAACCCACATCTCGATCAACTGGACTGTGAGTGTGGTGTTCAGAGGGATGATCGGCAGGACTGCCAGCCCGCTCCAGTTCAGAGGCCTCCAAGACTGGCTGCAGGCTGTTTTCCATTGCAGCGAACAGCTACTGATAACAGTGAGTACCAATAGAAATAATTGCTCAAAGTGATTTTAGCCAAAAGCCAGCTGAATCTGAGTGTAGCAGTGTAATCGGTTTGCAAACAAGGACTGTGTTAAGTTTACCAGCTAAAGCATAGAAACATAAACTTTGACGGCAGATAAGGACCGCTTGGCCCATCTAGTCTGCCCATTTCCCTACCTACAGGATAGGCCGCAGATCCTAGTTAACCAACAGCCTATTTCTTCCTACCCCCCACAAGAATTGCTTTATGTCTGTCCCATGCATTCTTGAATTCTCCCACAGTTTTAGACCCCACAACATCCTCAGGAAGGCTGTTCCATGCATCCACTACCCTCGCTGTGAAATAGTACTTCCTCACATTGCCCCTGAACTGTCCCCTCTCTATCTTTAAATTGTGTCCCCTTGTTCTTGCATGTCTCTTTTTCTGAAAGATGCTACCCTTTGAAGTCGACTGTGAGCATAGTAATGGGTTCAGCGTCAGTGTAAGTTTCAAAGCCATGAGAGAGACTATGAGTTGTATCAAGATATGCAGCAAGAGTTACAGGCAATCCTGTGCTTGAAATACTGAGGCTTTAAGGGACTGTGAGCTAGAGCAATGTCTTCAGCAAGTGAAAAGTCTGTGGTAAATCATATAAATGTGCTAGGAAAAAGAACAGTGCAAGTTTGTGCAGTTTGAGCAAAGTTATCAGTAGAGTGTGTAATTTGGATGCGCAGTGGCTTGACCCAATTTCAGAATGTTGATGTGCAGGAGTGCTTCCACCACCATTACAGGGTGGGGAAGTAATGTAAACACAGCAGCAGAGGAGCCATTTTGAAAGTGAAAAAAAGTGTTCAATGATGTGGGACTTTCAATAACAGTGAGCGTTGTTTGTTTTCTCTGCAGTCATGACCTCAGGACCAGCCCGCTACCCGGATCATGCCCGGGCTGTGGTAGCAGTAGAAGTAAACAAGTTAAGGGATATTGAGAGATGTTACTACAGAGGACAACTGCCTCCTCATGTGGCGATTCCTGGATATCCAGTGCAAGTGTGCTTAATGTGCTTAAATGCTGGAAGGGACGTCTTCATGGTAACTCACTGTTCTGAGTGCCTAGAGAAATACAGTTTATTTAAAGTGCCCAAGATTCGTTTGGCTCCCATATGGACAAAAGTTCAAGATTCTGCAGTTGGCAGCACACAGCACCAGGCGAAGCCTGTTGGAGAAGGCCCCTCGGGGGAGTGTGGCATAAAGCTAGAGGGTGCAGATTTACAGACAGAACAATGTGCTGATGTTTCGGATTCTGAATCGCAGAGAGGCATTTCAGGAAGAGCATCAGTAGACCCATGGAGAGCGGGGCCTAGCCTAAGTCTCATAGGAGAAGACGAGATGAGGGAGGCCTTTGTTTGGGAGGTTTCAACCTCCATGCCCAGTGAAGAGTAGCTAGTCTCAGGAGTGAGGACGACTGCTCACTCCTGAGCACAGATTCTCAGTGAGGAAGAAGAAGAAGAGGGGGAACCTATGTGGCCTTGTGAAAAAGGAATTGGTACACAGTCTCAAGCTCTTGCCTCAGAGAAATGCATGGAAGAGAGTGGTGATTCCACTGCCCTGGCTGTGCAAGAAGAAGCCAGGGATCCATTTTTTTGTATCTTTGAGAATGCGTAGCTGGCAGAACCAGGACTGGCCACCCCCAAGCCAGGACAGAGGTCTCAGGTTGACCAAAGATAGTAAAGAGGAGAGACTGGTTCGTAGGAAGGGGAATGAAATCTATGGGATATCCTTTCCTACCTTTCCTTGGAGAGTCTGGGAGGAGATTGAGAACAACAGGAAACCCTGGATTTGGGCAGAAGCAATGAAATGTGTTCATCCTGGTGCAAACAAGCATGTCAAGCACAGAATGTTCCACAACAAATACAGGCAGTGGAAAAGAGGCAGGACACTGTTAATGGACACTGTTCGAAAAGTGGATGGAGAGGGATGTGAAACCTTTCATAGTGTGAATTATGTGCACCCAGACGGGGTAATAATTCAAGCACCTGACACATTGTGCTATTGGCCACAATGCAAAGACCTCTCTGCAAATGTGCCCATGCCTACCAAATGGAAAGCAGAGCAGTGGTAGCCAGTGCTGCCACTCCAGCCATTGCAGTGCCTTTGTTGTTCCACCAGTATGGATGTCCAGGACTCAGGTGCCCCACATTCATCAGTTCTACAGTGTACTGACTTTCCAGAATCCATCGACTGGCCCACCAGATGACTTCAGATCCAGAGAGGATGCCAGCCCAGCTGATCCTGCTTCATCGCCTGCTAACCGGATGACTTCAGACCAGCTGTTTTCCTTTTTGTTCCTGTTCCAAGGTTCCATCTCCAGAGATGACATCGACTCAGCAGTTTCCAGATATGCCTCCTGTCATTCCAGTAAGATGTCCTCCCAGCTGTATTGGAAGAATGCTGCCAGGGAGAGTCTTCGGTTGAGGACCAGGTCGGTGCTGTTTTCATTCTACAAGGGACTGGTAAGTCCAGACTTTTCTATTCTTATGACATTGCAGTACACACCCTACACTAGCAGACTCCAGATGTTTGAATTGTCCTCAAAGACGCTCCACTTCGGGACTTTGGCCTGATAGAACTGTGCTTCACCGGGCTCCGGCCCAGGAGAGACTCTTTAATGGACTAGCCTTCGGGCACTGTGGTCACTAGATGGGGCTTTTAGGGCACTCCATCCCCCCAAATGGTGTATTGTAAATAATGTCATTGTTTTCTACTGTTTTCTAATATTTTTACTGTTTTTCTACCTTTTCTAAAAAAAAAATATTTTTGGGATTCTCCAGTGTTTTCATGGTAGGGGTTTAGATAGACTGTGTATGCAGATTGGGAGTGTGTGTTGTCTTTATTTTTTTCTTGCAGGTGTTCTTGAAGAAGATAGAAGAGAAGACAAGAAGAAGAGGAGGGACTCATCGGAGCTCCTCAGTAGTACTTTAGTGTGTAGTGTTAAAGTAATGTTGCTGTTACAGTGTGTAACCTTTTTCTTCCACAGGTATGGTTGTGGGGGGATGTGGAAGTAATGCATATGGTATGGTATTAGCTCCTGGTGTGTGGTTGCATGGTGTCCAAGTCCGTGGAGGTCCCCTGTTTGTTTTGGGATTTGAGTTAGAGGCAGACAGATTTTCCCTAGAGGGCTAGGGGGATAGACAGGCTGTGGTCCTGAATGGCCGTAGGGACTGCAGTGCTGCTCTATTAGGGCTATTCTCTGAACAGTTCTTCCAGAGCCACTCGGTACCCATAGTCAGTGGGTAGAGTGGAGGCTGATGCGTCAGCCGATGGCCTCTGGGCCCTTAGTGTTGCCTTCCCATGCCTAGCACATGGTAGGAGGGGGGCATGATCACCCCTTTCTGTAGGTAACACATAGGGTAGGATGGCCTAGGTTGGGTAACTAATGACTGCAGACAGTCATTTTCCTGGCCCAGGGTGAGTGTAACCCCCCCCTGTTACCCGGAGTCACTAGAATCCCAGTAAGTCCCAATGGTAGGCAGGGAAGGCAGCTTGTGAAACTCCAGTTAAATGGATTTCACACTGTCTCACTCTGTTCTCAGTCTCAGCTGAGACTGAGGGATGAGATCATCTTAGAACTTTCGCAGCTGCATAAGCCACACTGGAATGTTGCAGTTGGAGGTTAGTGTAGAATGTTAAGGATTTTAAAATTAAGTCTGTGTGCAGTCTGAGAGAGAGACAATAGTACACCTGAGTGTGTGCAGGTTATCAGAGCTTTAAGCTCTGTTTTTAGAGCTACTTTTGGAAGGTGTGTGTTTCCGACGTAAGAGGAACACAAGAACTGCTATTTGAAGTGGTGGAGACCGCTTTCAATGGTTTGAGAGCCCCATCCCTGAGGGGATGGGGGGAAGGTTTTTGCCTGTTTTCCAGGGGCAACCCTCCTGTGTCCAGCTAAGGGAAAAAAGCTGCCTATTCAAGTTGTGCTGAGGCACCAGAAGCTCTGAGAGAGGAATTCCTGGTGGAGGAATCGCCTGTGGGGCACATGCAACCAAAGGGTGAGTTTGCTCTGAAAAAGGGCCAAGTGTTTTTCACCTGAACAGTTGGAAAGTGGGGATTGGACTGCTTAACTCAGTGGGGGGTCTAGAGAAATGGACATTGCCACTTAAAAGTATGTTCAAGTCCAACACAAATTGGAAGCAAGACAAGTAGATGGAATATGATATACATTTAGCAAGAATCTACATTACAAAGCTTTACAGGATGAGGTGTTTACTGTCCAGAGAAATAGCCGGATATGAATTGTGGGAGCGAGAGGTGGGAGACCCCCATCAGTAGTAACCAAATTCACCTCTACGGATTTGCTCTGAGACACCTTTTGCTTTCTCTCAGGTACTTGGCCGGTACCTGAGGAAAGTACCCAGACATGAGATTGAGAGGAAGAGTTCCCTGATGGAGCTGTGTGCTCTTAGGTGGTTTAGGGAGACACTAGAAAATGTTTCCATGAAATATGGAAGGTGTCCAAGTGGCTGGCAAGGGAGCAAGGCCAGGGAAAACCCATAACAGTGTACAAGTTTGGGCTGCATAACCCAAAGCAGCATGCAGGTCCGGGCTGTGTGCCTGTTGGGTTCAGAGCCTGAGGGCTAAAGTGTAGAGGAAGTGTTCTTGTTTCTTTTACTCTGCATTACCAGTAGTGTAGCCCCGTGGGGGGCCATCTATGTGTTGTTTATTCTGTTTGGATGTGAATTAAAAAGCCACACTTTAGAATCCCACTTCAGGTGCTGAACATTACAGTTATTGCTTCCTGTGTTCAGAATTACTTGGGTGCCCCTGTGCAGAGTAGCCAAACCTAGCCTTTGTGCCAAGTAACCTATTCCTCCCCGAACCCAGCCCACCTGGTTTTGCTGTCAGATTCAAATGGCAGACCGGCTCTGGGTTACACAAGTTTTTTCCAAAAGTAGTCAGAGATTAATTATAGCAGCTTTCTACAATGACTATAGTGGCATCTATTCAAATTTTGTAGCAGTGTTGCACACACAACTGTGTGGGCACAGGCATGGTCAGGACTGGGAGGGACACGTGGCAGGGAGGGTTGTTTGTGCATCCAGAGCTGTTCTTTTAATACTTGGGACGTGCATAATTTGCCTCTATGCACCCCATATCATGGTACGTAGCACTGCGTAACAATGGTACACAGAGCCCACTGATGGAAAGGTATGTTAATATTGCCCATACTGGATATGTAGCAGTGTTACTAGCAGCATTCATAAACTGGAAAAGTTATCAAAGTGCATAACCACTCTTTATCAAACAAACACCTCACCAGTCATCTCAATAGTGCTCCAGGCAGTGTGAATGCAATTTGGTTTTCCTAAAGTGCTCAGTGCCGTGCAATCCAAGCTATTTTTCTACTGTTAGTCTCTATCATTCAAACCGAATGGATGCCCAAGTGTTCCAACAACAAAATTCTGGTCCGCTTGAGCAATGAATGCTACTACACACGAAGTCTTTAAGAGTTCGTTATTATTTTCATTTATAAAGTCCCAACGTTTTGCCTAATATTAGGCTTCTTCTGGAGAACTGTAATTTATAAACAAATATTTAATATAGTTCACACTTGCAAATTATATTCAATTTTTTTTAATTTTCAATTTTTTTTTGTTTAAATCTTTTATTGAATTTTCCAACATAGTAACATTACTACATCTCGTCAACTTAAGAGAGACATCTCAAGTCACATTTCAAGCAATCCATCCAGTCTTATAAAACCATGATCTCTCCCATATTACTAGCTCATTTCTTTTAAAAAAACAAAAAAAAACACCCTCCTCTTGTGATAAAATATTAATACAAAAAAGACAAAGGAAGAGAAAAAAAAACATACAGTTCACTACATTACTTAACCTATGTACAGGTCTACCAAGGTCGTCTAGCTTATTTTCCCGTCCGTACCTCCCATTCAGCATCCTCCCTCTGTCCATCAGCATATTCCAATACTCTTCCACCTCCTTCTAGTCCCTTCCATCTAATCTATCCCACACTCAGTATCATAAGTTCATCCACTGAGAGTGTTCCCATGAAATGGGTCCACTGACTCGCAAATGTCTCCATTCTATGCTGTAGCTGGTAAGATCTTTGTTCCAGCCCCAAGGTTCATATGGACAGCATCCACCATTGTGTTATTTTAGGGGGATCCCCCAAGACCCAAGTGTTTAGGATCACCTGTCTAGCCTGTGCTAGCAATTTTCTAATCTATCTCTGGTATGGTATCCATACCTCTTCATTTCCTTCCTCCACACTGAAAAGTAGGCTGAGGGGCGTAAGTGGAATCTCCCTTCCTAGCATGGTGCCCAACTGCCGCCTGACCCCCTGCCAGTATATCTTCAGAGAGGGGCAATCCCAAAAACATTGGAAATATGTTCCCCTATCCCTCTTGCATCTTCCACATGTCTCAGGGATCTCAGGATTCAACCAATGACTCATCACTGATGGACAATAAAGTCTGTGGACAAACTTATATGTACTTTCTTTATATTTATTGCAAGTCAGAAGCCCTACATGTGATTTCAGTATTAGCCCCAGTTATCCGTGGATATAGCTATACCTAGGTCCCGTTCCCATAGTTGCCTCAGATTATCTGACAAATCCTTAAACCTTAATCTTAAGAGGTGTACCGCATTCCTTAGGAGCCCAGATGGGTTCCTCCTTGCCATTCCAATTAACCCATCCCCGGACTTTCCGTTCGCTGTCTCTCCACTGCCTTGATCAGATTCCTGATCTGAAAAAATCTAAAAAGGTGGGTTGTCAGTATTCTTAGCAGTGGCATCACCAGGCCGTTTTTGGGGAGGCTGAAGCCGCCCTAATGTAAGCTCAAGCCCCCCCAATCAATTTCTCTGAAAAATGTAACGACTCACAGCTTTACCGCTTGCTGAGGAAAAAAAGAAGCCATAGTTTAGAGTCAACACTTTATAGCTCTACCACATGGATTCACTTTCCTTTTTCTTTGCCTGCCCTGGGTCCTCCGGATCCTGCTGCGATCGTTAGTGGTGGAGGTCCGGGAGCTCTGCTCTGACCCAATGCTTTGGTTGCCCTGAACAGTGGCAGGGCAGAACTTTAGTGGTTTGGGTGCTGGTTTCCACCCAGACACACTTTGCTGCTGCACCTCATGGTCCATCTGCCCAAACTTGCCCCCTCTTGGTGAATGCCGCATGGATCACAATCAGCTGGGTGCCCAAGTCCGCGACTGCAGTGGCACTAATTTACTGTGGAAGGGAGGTGGGGAAGAGAGCTGAGCAGGGGATCTACACCACCATGACTACCAAAATGGACGTCATTGCTACATTTGGAGGGGGGGCTATAGGAGAAGGACCACAGTCAGGGGTCATCTCAGGGGACTGAAGCAAGAACGGGATTGGAGGAGCCCACAAAATAGATAAACATAAAAACAGAAAAATGGCAAAACTGAAGGCAGAAAATAAAGATGCCCCCCCAAAGGGCACCACACCCCGCAACCAGCAAAGAAGGCTAGGCAAAAGGATGGGAAGTAACCTAGAGCCCTCACAAAGGGGAAGAGAAAGAAATTTAACAAAACAAAGAAGAAAAAAAATAACCACTCCAGCAAAGCTGGGCAGGGCAACAGCCTACCTACCAGCAAGTGACACTAGAGGCAGTAAACAAAGGGGGAAGGACAGGGATTTCAATGGCAGCCCATGTGTGGCAACACCCAATGTCAATGCCAGAAAAAAAAACAGCCAGCATACTGGAGAGGGGAGACAGGGAACTGCAATGGCAGCCCCAAAAAAACACAAACCATGCCACACTTATTCTACAAAATAACAGGAAGCAAACTAACAGACTTGCCAAGCCATATTTTCATTCGAACAAAAGAGAACCTTAGTGAGCATTACCCTCATCACTTTGCATCTGAAATGTAATGCTTATGCTACATGCACTACTAGGAACCCAGTGTCAGGACACCCCAGAAAACCCCAATATAAAAACTGCAAACTGAGGGAGCTGACAACTAAAGGGAGCTCACCCTATGGATTGGCTGCTGCTTGCCATCAGGAGGATTGCTGGTCCTTTTCCAGAGCTAAGGTGTGACTGCTGCTGCTGCTTTAGACCTCCGAGGACCACTGGCTATAGAGGAGCAGCCACCCAGGAGCTATGAACCTGAGCTTCAGGTAAGCCTCTAGTCATCCGTACTCCTGTGCTCTCTACTCTGTCAGTCACCCAGTCCAGAACTGCCACTGGCTAGCAGGGAAGACCCTTTCTAGCCTAGAGGTGGACCTGGCTTTTGGACAGATGATTGGGTATCTGGGACTAAGATCACTCCATTTGGTTGATTTATGTCCCCTTTAGGCACTGGCTGGAGACCTGGTCTGGCCAAGACAAAGGATCCAGTGCCAGAAGACTCCAGGAGGGAGGGGGGAAGGGGATAGAGACAGAAAATGGTCAGACAGCCAGTTTGGTCAATAAGCCAGCTGGCTGTGCATGAGGTGGGTGAGTTAACCTTTCCTCCTGAGTCCTCTTTGGTCTGCTTGCCTGGCAAACTTTTGGGGCATTACACTCATCCACTCACAGGACTGATGTAGAAAAAAGAAAGTAAATCTTATGAGCGGACTGAGTGCACTGGTGGCTGGCTGCTGTGTACTGTGCTGTCAACAAAGAGACCAATGGGACAGGAGTCAGGACATCACCATGGGAGAGCTCAGAGCTTGGGGCCAAGGGTTTGTCATCATCATTCCCAGGTTAGTTGGATCTCAATCTGACAGGGAGTGCTAATGGGGGTTACAACAAATGTGCACTGCCTCCACTAGGCTCTTGGACTCTGTTCAGTGAGTTCAGAAGCATGAGAGGTTTGGCATGCCTTGCCTTGTAGGAGGGAACACCTAGACAGGACTGGGAGCGACTGACATAAATTGGGATTGGGATTGGTGACCACCTTTTAGTAACTGCCATGCCAACACAGTCAGCATTGCTTGCACAGCAGGTAAATTTTTCAGACAGGCACAGATGTGGTACATATCTAAACGGCTGCGTAGCATGAGTCTTTACACAGTTTTTGGCAGTTTAGAGAAGGAAGATCTGTGCCTGTGGCTTGTGTGAAAAGAAATTTTGGCTTTTAGAGCACCTTTCATACAGACTGTATTCCTGAGTGCTTTACAATTCAAAGAGGTAGGGAGAGAATTTTGCTGCCTTTTTATATGGCAACCTACATGACACAATCATACAAGTCATCCCCAAACCCCTTAGAATCCAGGAAGAAGGGGAAGGGAGGGATAGTTTGCAGCACAAATGGAGATGCAAAGACTACAAAAATTGACGAGTGAGAGACATAGAGGGCATGAAGAGAGATTAAGAGCAGGAATGTTAAGTGACTTGTTTAGAATAATGCAGTGTGGAAGTGGTGGCTGTTTGCTCTGGGAAAGCAGATCTGCTGGGATAATGGTGCCTGAATGGTTTCTTACTTGCTCTGGGGTCCAGTAACCTTCCCAGCAGATCTGCTGGGATAATGGCATCTGAATGGTCTCTTATTTGCTGTGGGGGACTGTAACCTTCCCAGCAGATCTGCTGGGATAATGGTGTCTGAATGGTCTCTTATTTGCTGTGGGGGACTGTAACCTTCCCAGCAGATTTGCTGGGATAATGGTGTCTCTCTTTCCGTTGTTCTCACAGATCCAGCAACCAAATTTTTGCACATGCACCGTTTAATAGATGTCATGATAACTAGGCTTCTCAAACATATATTTCACCATTAAAATGCAGGAAAAGTCACCATTTGAAGGTAAACATCTCAACATTTTCCGGGGGGGGGGGCATGCTCCCGGACCCCCCTAGCTTTGTTAGGATTTTGACTGTGGGACATTAGCCCCCCCAACTTTATACCTCTGGTGACGCCCCTGATTCTTAGCCTCTCCTGGATCTCCTGGAAGGGCAACACCATACCCCCCCCACATACATCTCCTAAACACCTCGCCCCTTTCTTCTCCCATTCCCAAAAACCCTTATCCTCTAAACCAGGTCTAAAAAGGGGGTTCCCTGCTATTGGTAACAGTAATGTCTCCCCTTCTTTGCAGCCTAGGACTGTCTTTAATCTAACCCAACTCTCTATTACTGTCCAAACCATGGGATTAGTGTATCTCATGGAGGCGTATTCCTTTCTGCCTCTTTCCGATAAGTAAGCAGTCAGCCGATCTGCCGCCTCCTCTTCCTCTAACTCCAGCCAGTTAACTGATTCCACCCCATTGAGCCCATCTTTAACAATCCTGATCTGTGCCACCAAAAAATAATGCTTCAAATCTGGGAAGTTCAAACCGCCATTCTCCGTTGACGCCTTCAACCTCCGTAAAGCTATCCTCAACCTTTTCCCGCTCCACAGAAACTCTCCAAACCCTCTCTCCAGAGTTTTTATGTCCCTATTATTAAGACCAATTGGTAGCATCTGTAATAAATATAAGATGCATGGGAGAATGTTCATTTTAATTAAGTTAATACATCCTAGCCAAGGCAAAGGTAGAGCCCACCATCTCTTCATCTCCTCTAGAATCCCTTTAATCTTGGGGGTATAATTCAGCCGGTAGAGGTCCTCCTATTTTTGTCCAATCACTACTCCCAAGTATTTAAATGAGGAGGACACCCACCGTAGGCCCCATTCCCTTTTCTTTTCCTGTAACCCAGTGCTGCCCACTAATAGGATCTCTGATTTATCAATATTGATCTTATAACCAGAAAATTCCGCAAAGTCAGCTATTGCCACAATAAGGCCAGTATCGAGCCCTCTGGGTCTCTGAGGTATAATATCATGTCTTCCATGTACAAGGACAGTTTGTGGTGTCCCCCTTGTCTCCCAACCACTCCCTTAATCTCAGGGTTTTGCCTAATTGCAATGGCCAGGGGCTCTATTGCCAGGGCAAACAAGAGAGGAGACAAAGGGCACCCCTGCCTCGTTCCCCTACACAAAGAAACCCACTCAGAGAGGCCTCCATTTGCTAGAATTAAAGCCTGAGGAGAGGTATACAGGGCCCACACTATCCCCATAAAATCCTTCCCAAACCCATATCTCCCCAATACCTCAAATAAATATTCCCATTCTATGCGGTCAAAGGCCTTTTCAGCATCTAAAGAAATAATCGCCGTAGGTCTCTTTGTCCTAGCTGCATTCTGTATTACATTTAAAACCTTTCTTACATTATGGTATGAGGGTCTACCTCAAATAAATCCTGTCTGGTCTACATGTACCAGCTCCGGGATCAACTCTTCCAGTCTAGAGGCCAGTATCTTAGCATAAATCTTTGCATCGGCATTGAGGAGAGATATGGGTCTGAAAGCAGCACAGTCTCTTTGATCCCTACCAGGCTTTGGGATAACACATATAGTCGCCTCCTCCATAGAACGAGGCAGGGGTCTCCCCCAATCTCCTTAAAAAGGATCCACAGGTGTTCTATCACCTCTTTTCCCATTGCTTTATAAAATTCTGCTTGTAGACCATCTGGCCCACGTGCTTTACCTGGTTTTAAGCAAGCAATGGCCACGGCAATCTCTTCCCTTGAGATCACCTTATCCGTCCTATCCCTCCAAGCTTCCGAGATCCTTGGCATTGCAATCCAATGCAAAAACTGGCTCAACCTATTCCTCCCTCCCCCCTCCTCCGCTTTATAGAGCTCCCGATAGAACTCCGCAAAGCTATCTAAAATACCTTGTGTACTCCTATGCAGCACTCCGTGTCTATCCTTCACTTCGTTAATCCTCTTACTCCCTTTCCTGCCCTTGATCAAATTGACCAGCAGAGGGCCCGGTTTATTACCCCATTCATAAAATTTGTGCTTCCAGAAAAACATTTGTGTGCGGACCTCGTCCATTAAAGATTTATTAAATGCTTCCCTGCTAGCTGCCATTTGTTGAGAAACCTCCCTTCCCCCTTTCCTCACCATCTGACACTCCAGCTCTCTAACTTGATTTCATAGCTCCATCTGCTTCTGGCACTTATCTTTTTTATACCTAATAACAAATCCCGTAATAGCACCCCTCATAAATGTCTTCCCGGCATCCCAAAACCCCTGAATGGAGGGAGCAGACGGCAGATTCATCGAGGTGTACAAATCCCACTGGGCCTTCATGTATTCCTGAAAGTCCTGAGATCCCAGAAGGTAGGATGAGGAACACCAATTATTGGTTTTCGCCTGTTGGGGGACCATCTCTATGGAGGCAACAACCATTGCGTGGTCAGAAACATATATGGGGCCATGCTTAATGTCTATTAATCTGGGGTACCATGCTCCTGCAATATACATATGGTCTATGCATGACCATGTTTTGTGCGGTGGGGAGTAAAAGGTGAATTCCTTTTTGTGGGGGTTCGCCATTCTCCAAGCATCTAAGATGTCTATCTCATTGAGCCCCCCCACACCATTTACGCATGCAGTGCCCCCCCCCTTACCTTCAGAGTGATCTAGATTTTGATCTGGGGTACAGTTAAAATCTCCTCCCATCACTAGGCCTTGAAACTGTTCATGAATCAACAAATCCAAGATCTTCTGATAGAATAGTGGCTCAAACACAGCGGGTGCATATACATTCCCAAATGTTACAGGCTCCTCTTGCAGCATACCCTCCACAAAGATATATCTCCCCTCACTCAGCACTCTGGTAACCTTGAATGGCAGTCCCCTGTGCAGCAGGACAGCTACTCCTCTCTTATGGGACATGTAGGATGCAGCATAACAGGCTCCCACCCAACCCTTCACCAATTTCTGATGCTCCGACTGCATCAAGTGCGTTTCTTGAAGAAGAGCAACCTGTGCTCCTGCTCTCCTTAATGCAGTCAGAACAGACGTCCTCTTCATCGGAGTAGAGATCCCCCTGATATTCCAAGAAACAATATTTACCTTATCTCTAGCCATTCCAGCCTTTTATGTTCCTTATTAGGTACCCCTTTGTCTTTTCCCTCCATTCACCCCACTTTCCCTCACAGTGCCATCTCTTCCCTTTTACTAAAATACAGACCTTATGACCTTGGTAGTAAAAACAACTAATGCAACTAACGTACAAGATAACATTGAAACACGTAAATAACTTATTTACAGGTATTTTCCCCAACTCCCCCCCCCCAGTGCACAACATTCTGCCAAAGTGAATTAGTGTGCTCCGCCGACCTCAACTTATACTAATATCCTTGGGTTTGGATTAAATATCCAATCTTCTCTCCCCCCTTCCCCAGTCCAACTTTAGATTCTTTTATTTCCTCTCCAGCTGTCCAACCTATTCATCACACTTCTTTAGAAAAGTATTATATACATACGTCTCATAATATCAATTAACTCCCCTTCACTTTCTCTTGACCCTTGATTAAGTGCTCTGTAGCTTATAGTCCAGCCGATCCCTCCCTCTTTGCAATTTGCCCCACTTCGTCAACCATATTCCACGTCGCATCACTTCTCTCTCCTAGGCCCCTGTGCTCTATACCTCACCTACTCCTTCCTTCCCTAGAGTCATCCCAGAAATGTTCTCGAGTGTCTGTGCCTGGGGTCATCCAGCAGTGTAGGAAGAGTCCGCTTTCAGCCTCTTGAGGATACTCCCCTCCTGGTGGCGGGCGCGTGAGTACAGCTCGATGAGCCCGCTAATTTTCAGTTTTTAATATCTTTCCATATTAGACCATGCTAGTCAAAAATGACTGGGTATACCATCTTTGCATTGTAGTTTTTAGAGCATTATTAAAACCAAAATTATATTTTAACCACCTGGTTATCCTTTACATTCATTTACAGTCATGGAATTCTTATACATTTTGCCCAACTACATGCCACCAATATAAATGCATGACAAATTCGTTGCCTTACTTTTTAACAATGTCAGCAAAAGCCAAACATCTGCCAAGCCTCCTTAAGAATTGTCTCCTGTATATGTTCACTTTAAGAATAAATAAAAAAATTTAGAACACTTAGGTCAAGTACTCCATATTCCAAATTGTGCCAAATAATGCTACTTTTTCTTTTATACTTGGGCCCAGATATTCAAAAGGGTTGCTCCATGTGCAACAGGGTTGCGCATGCGCAAGGATCCTACATTATCATTCTGCGATATTCAGCAGGAGGCAGTTGCGCCACTGAAAACAGGCTGAGCAACAGCGCAATGCAAATGAATGCATGCTCAACATGAGGGGGAGGAACCATGCATAAACTGCACAACCCAATATTCAGTCAGGCTGTGCAGAGTTGTGCAGGCGCAACCCCCAACCTGCGCCTGCACAACTTTGAGCCAAAAAAGGATCTTAAGTTGAGGGCCACCCACAGGTGAGCTGCTGTATTGCAGGGCGCAACACAGCAGCTGCCACCCCTGGCTGGCCCCCAACTCAGTCCCTGTGCCCCCACCAACCCGATCGTGGGCATAAAGTAACATGAACCCCCACACATCTCCCGAAGCCTGATCGCGGGCAGAATGTAAACCCCCACCGAATATCTCCCTGGTGGTCAGTGGACCGTAATGCCCGATCGCAAGCAGAATGTCAAGTTACAACCCCCAAACATCTCCCTGGTGTCTAGTGTCCCCCACCACCCACCGACCCTCCACCCGCTCCCCGCAGCTGGCGGGTGGCAGCATCCACCTGCCTGCCGCCCGCCACCGCCGACTGACTGTCGGTGGGCTGCCGCCCTGTGGTGCAGAGCTACAGCCAATGGGCGTGCAGCCCTACGTATGACAGTCCAGATTTGTGAACGAACATCATTCACAAATCTGACTGTCATACGTGGTATGGCTGCATGCCCATTGGCTGTAGCTCTGCACCAATGGGCGCAGCCCCACCGGACAGTCAGTCGGCGGGCGGTGTGGCAGGCGGGGATGCTGCCGCTCACCGCTGCTGGGGAGCGGGTGAGGGGCTTCGTGGGTGGGTGGGGACACTAGACACCGGGAGATGTTTGGGGGTTGTAACTTGACATTCTGCCCACGATCGGGCATTAAGGTCCACTGGACCACCAGGGAGATATTCGGTTGGGGGTTATATTCTACCCGATCGGGCACTGGGGGTTGATACACATTCTGCCCACGATCGGGCTTCGAGATGTGAGCGGGGCATGTTACTGTATGCCCGCGATCGGGCTTCGGAGATGTGTGGAGCATGAAGCATTGTATGCCCGCCGACTGGCTTCGGAGATGTGGGCGGGGACATGTTACTGTATGCCTGTGGATCGGGCTTGGAGATATGTGTGGGGAAATGTAGACACAGATACTGCCCGCGATCGGGCTGCAGGTGCGTCCGGTCCCCGGCGGCTGCTGCCTGGCAGGCTGCCAGGCGCAAGTCCTCGGGACTGGCGCACCATGCTATTGAGGCATGCAAATGGGGCCATAAATAGATGCAAATGGCCCCCCCTGGGCCTTGCATAAATTATGGCCCCATTTGCATGTCACGTTTTGAATATCGGAAACTTGCGCTTGGCACAATGGTACTTGCGCCACCGCAAGTTTAATGCTCAACTCTGGCAACTTGCGGTGGCACAAGTTCCACTGCGCCATGCGCAGTGGCTGTGGCTGGGGGGTGATATTCAAAGGAGTTGCTCAATAGCGCAACTCCTTTGAATATCACCCCGGCCACACCCCTGCGCAACTATTTTGAGCAGCGCAGGGGCTTGCGCCTCAGAATGGCGCAGTTTGAATATCTGGGCCTTTAAGTTCTCAATATTCACCTTTTCATTTGTTCTACTATTTTTTGTTGATTTCAAATATTTTTCTTCAACCATTTAACTGATAATTAGATAAATAAATAAATGGGGGCAGAGAGAAGAAGAAAATTATAATAAAAAAAACTTCAATTGTTAAATTAAATGCTTCTTTAAAGTAATTTGCATACATTATACAGTGTTTCTAATATGTTCATACACTCATTTTTTTATTATAATTTTCTTCTTCTCTCTGCCCCTTTTTATTTATTTATTTATTTAACTATCAGTTAAATGGTTGAAGAAAAATATTTGAAATCAACAAAAAATAGTAGAACAAATAAAAAGGTGAATATTGAGAACTTAAAGTATAAAAGATAAAGTAGCATTGTTTGGCACAATTTGGTATATGGAGTACTTGGCCTAAGTGTTCTACATTTTTTTTATTTATTCTTAAAGTGAACATATACAGGAGGCAATTCTTAAGGAGGCTTGGCAGATGTTTGGCTTTTGCAGACATTGTTAAAAACTAAGGCAATGAATTTCTCATGCATTTATATTGGTGGCATGTAGTTGGGCAAAATGTATAATAATTCCATGACTGTAAATGAATGCAAAGGATAACCAGGTGGTTAAAATATAATTTTGGTTTTAATAATGCTGTAATAACTGCAATAGAAAGATGGTACACCCAGTCATTTTTGACTAGCATGGTCTAATATGGAAAGATATTAAAAACTGAAAATTAAAAAAATGTGAATATAATTTCCAAGTGTGAAATATATTAAATATTTGTTTATAAATCTTTATACAGTTCCCCAGAAGAAGCCTAATATTAGGTGAAACGTTGGGACTTTATAAATGAAAACAATAACGTACTCTAAAAGACTTCGTGTGTAGTAGCATTCATTGCTCCAGCAGGTCAGAATTTTGTTGTTGGATTTGAATGTACCGGAAAATTGGCGAGTTCTGGCAGATTCCTTATTGAATCGTGTTATACAAGATTGGAGATTTTCCTGGACACGCAAACTTTTTGCACTTGCCCAAGTGTTCCAGCATAGATCATCAGCTTTCTCCATATAATACATGTTACCACTGTAAACTTTGTTCTGGCTACAATATTCAACTGGTACCGGGTCACTATAGTGCTGTCAAAACAGTGCATGGATTACTGAGCTGCAGAAAGTGCTAAAGGCAGTACAGTGGCAGGGGGTTTACAGTGACCAGGAATAACCGCTACCCCTGTCAATGTATGGTCAAATGGGGATGTGTCTGTGAGGCTGCTGGGTGGAGCCTGGTCTAGCCACTTCCTTGGTGGAGTGGTAGAGCACCAACACCCAGCAGCTTATGGGGACTGGGGTTCTGGTTTGTTTCAATTCAGTTCAGTTTATTGTGAAGGGATAAATTCCATTGCTCATGCTCATTTACAAGGAGGTCCCTTTTACAACATACTGAAATGCACAATTTTGCAATTTACAATAAAGCAATATACAGCAATGATACATGAATGGTTCAGAAAAAATATAAGGCAGTACTAATTACATAAACCACAAAATACAAGTGATATACATATTGATACAGGGAACTGAATAAGACCAGGTCCTGTAGTATTGAAGGTTTTTTTTTTTATTGAAAGGGATTTTTCATGCCTGCATTGTTTCACCCCCTCCCTAAAGTCTGCACCCCCTCAGAGTTAGTTATATTAATTCTGGGGGGGGGGGTGAGGGGGTGAAGTCCCATTGTAGTCAATAGGGTGTTTGCGGACCTTGTATTGTCGGTGTTTTCACTGACATTATTTTGCCTTGTGCAGTTTTGACTGCAATGTTTTTTTGCCACGTGACTTCCTCTGTGGCATTATGACCCCATGCCTATTCAACTTAGTGTTTTTTAAAAGCAGATTCTTTTTAGTTATTTTAGGGTAAAACAAAAACTGGCATATAACAATATTTTTAGTGCCTGAGTGCCTATGAGTGCAAACATAGATGCAAACTAACATTTCAATGTGAAGCCATACCTTCTTCAGACTGGGCATTAGTTGGAACAGGTTAGCTGACATGGACAGAATCGGGGAGAGGTAGAAAGATGAAGAGAACTAAAAGGGGCCATTCTCAAGGCAACAAAGTCATGCTTGAGCATGGATGGTTACCAAGAGAAACAGGTAGAGGAAACCAATATGTTTCCATGTAAAGGTCAAGTAGGCAGTGAGGGCCAAATAGAAGGCCATCTTTAGATACAAAAAGAGGCAGAGAGATGAAGTGGGGTACCAAGTAAAAACTAATGGGGACAAAGAAGGCAGTCAGGAAAACAAAAATAGACACAGAGCTGTCTACTGTGGAGGGGGTCAAGGGTGGGGAAAAGACAGATTTTCAAACATATTCAGGAGAAAGGAAGGACATGGGGGGACTGTTAGGCTAGCAGAAAGAGGCAGGATGATCAGAGAGGACGAGTAAAAGTCAGCCATTCCTCATAATTTCTTTTGCTGGTGTAAGTGCAGGTGAGAAGGGGTACCAGCAGTGAGGCTGGCCACCCACTGTCAGTTTTGTCTACAGCTGGGTAGGAGGGGTATACTAACTGTGGTGGCAGTGGGAGGGGGTGTGTGTGTGTGTGTGCGTTGAGTGACATGACTACTATAAGGTGGGTGAGGATGGGGGGTGTTTTTTAACTTGTATGGGTAGGATTTAAGCAGCATTTTATACTGGGACTGGGAACCTGTGGTCAGGAAGGTGGTGGTGGGTACAAGTGGCAAGTTTGGGTATCCAACATCAGTTCCTTTAAAGATCAGGCAAGTAGGAGGGGGTTCCACTGGTGGTGTTCGACACCTGCCACCAGTTTCACTAAAGATCAAACCATTGGGAGGGGAGGTACCAGTGGTGGAGTTGAGTGCCTATTGCCTTTTTTTTTATTGAATTAGGGGATGAGGAGTTTCAGTGATAGGTGTGGGCACCTGCATCCATTTTCCTTAAACACTCTGTGGCATGGAGGGAGTTTCGTCAGTTTCATACAGGATTGAGCAGGTAAGATGGAGTACTAATGGTGGTTTTGAGCATCCACCACTTGTTTTCCTAAAGATTATGTGTTGGGCAACTACCACCAGTTTCCTTAAAAATCTTGTAGGAAGGGGGTACCAGAAGAGGGGTCTGACTGCCCCCACTGGTTTAACAAATGATCAGGAAGTAGGGGTTACTAGCCGGGCAGGCAGTGGGGGAGGGTGGCATGGGTGATATAGGCAAGGGTTTTTCATTAATTTGTAGTGCTGTTGTAAGCAGCACCTGGCACTGGAATAGGGCATCCAGTGTCAGAAAATGAATGCAGGTTTGTTTTTTATTTGTGATTGACATAATAATTCAGTCCTGAATAAAAAAAAATCATCATGCTTTCTGACAATGTGTATTGGGATGATTTTTTTTTGTTTTTCTTTTAGACATTGATAAAAAAAAACCTGCATTTTTAGTGTATTTTTGTTAAGATCATACATGCGCTAAACTTTCATCTTTAAATGGCTAGTAGTACCAAAAACTAGAAGGCAGAAATGTTAGCAATATTTAAAAGTAGTCCCCTATTACTTATCATTTCTGAAATGTTTTTCTATTTCTGTGTTCATTAGATGGTTTTCTAACTTGCCATATCAGATGTGATGTTAAAAGCGATTCTTTACCTGGCAGCAAACATATCTAGTTCTGTTCCTCACACTACATCATTGGTATGTGATCTCATTATTATACAATGGGGTATGAAAATCCAGTAACCTCATTGGTCAAAAAAGATCACATGACTGTGGTAAATCCTCCAGTATACCCACTGTGAAAGTTTTCTGTCACTATAAAAACAAAAAAACTAGTTGAACATTGTATAATAGCAATATTCTATGACAGGGAGTGGGTATATTGGTGGATTTACGATTCCTGGTGTGGTTAAGTCACTCGGCCGCGCCTTGTCACCAAACCACACCAGATGTGGTAAATCCACCAATATACCCACTCCCTGTCATGGTATATTGCTTAATTACATCACGAACCCTGCTGACTAATTAGTAACATGCATCACGAGTTACCAATCAAGCAGCAGGAGGCTGGCTGTTCTAGGTTATTAGTGATGTCACAGACAGTGGGGGTTACAATGCTGACGATGTATAGGGACGAATCAAACTGGCCATCTCAGCCTCTAGGTAGAGTTCTGTTCTACACATCACACCTACTACTGTCAGGTAGAAAATATTCTAATTAGCAACACAGAGGTGAAAAAAATACTTCAGATGCAAGAAGTGATAGTTGACTGCTTCTGAAAGTTATTACATATTCCAGGCAGCACACTAGCTCTTTAAACCTTTGTGGTTTAAAAATTAAATAACATTTAATTAAACTAGTGAAAGAGACTTCCTTGCAACAAAATCTCATGAACCCATATCTCTATCTATTTTCTTTCACATTTTTGGTGAGAAAAGAAACAACTAAAAATGGGGAATTTTATGAAGTTCTCTAATTAGGAACTTTAAACAGCCTAACCAGTTTTCATCAAAGCTACCAAAATATGATGTCCTAGGACTGAGGAAGGGCAGGCAAGTTTGTGTGACAAAAAACACATTTTTGATACAGACCCTAACTCAACCTTAACGTAGATGTGCTACCCTGCCTGTATAAAACACACTGGTTTCATGGCAATAAAACATTCCTTTACAAGATATAAAGGTATGGACATAAAAACATTCCTAACACCGGATGAAAACATTGGGATCTATGCACGATGGTGCTTAGAACATTCCAAAAAGGACTTGTATCAAGCAGCAGAACTGTACACCATGTCCCTGGCCCTAGAAAATCATGGAGGGCCAGATGCACTGTCCCAGACTGCCTAATGCATAGTCCCATGCAAAAAGAAGGTCCAGCTTGGGGGACAGATGTGGACTGGAATTTGGGATTCCATTTGGAAGCCCCTGTTGGTCATAGAAACATAGAAACATAGAAACATAGAATTTGACGGCAGATAAGGACCGCTTGGCCCACCCAGTCTGCCCATTTCCCTACCTACTGGATAAGCTGCAGATCCTAGTTAACCAGCAGCCTACTTCTTCCTACCCCCACCCCCCAGAATTGCCTTATGACTATCCCATGCATGCTTGAATTCCACCACTGATTTTGACTCCACAACCTCCTCCGGAAGGCCGCTTCCATGCATCCACAACCTCTAGAAAAAATACTTCCTTAAATTACCTCTGAGCCGCCTCCCATCTTCAAATTGTGCCCTCTTGTTCTTGCACACCTCTTTTTTAAAATATGCTACCTCTTGGACTTTGTTGATTCCCTTGAGGTACTTGAAAGTTTCTATCATGTCCCCTCTCCCTTCTTTCCTCGAGGCTATACATATTAAGCTCCTTAAGTCTCTCTTCATATGTCTTCCGGTGCAGACCCTGCACCATTTTAGTTGCCCTCCTCTGGACAGCTTCCATCCTGTCTATTACTTTGCAGAGATTGGGTCTCCAGAACTGCACACAGTACTCCAGATGGGGTCTCACCAGCTGTCTGTACAGAGGAATAATAACTTCCTGTTTTCTACTGGTGATGCCTCTCCCTATGCATCCCAGTATCCCCCCAGCCCTCCTTGCTGCCCTCTCACATTGCTTGCCCATCTGTAGGTCATCTGATATGACTACCCCCAGGTCCCTTTCCATTTTTGTTATTGTTAGTATCTCACCCCCCATTCTGTACTCTTCCCCTGGATTTTTGTTTCCCAGGTGCATTACCTTGCACTTCTTAGCATTGAATCTAAGCTGCCATATATTTGACCATTCCTCTAACCTTGCCAAGTCCCTTCTCATCCTTTCCACCCCACCTTGTGCATCAACTCTGTTGCAGATCTTTGTGTCATCTGCAAAGAGACATACTTTTCCTTCCAGTCCTTCTGCAATGTCGCTTATAAAGACATTGAAGAGGACCAGTCTAATACTGAACTCCTGTACCCCACTAGTAACCCTCCTTTCTTCTGAGTGGACTCCATTTACTATTACTCTCTGTGTCCTATTCTCCAGCCAATTCTTTACCCAGGCTGTCATCTTGGGACCCACTCCCAGGCTGGCTAACTTGTATATTAATCTTTTGTGTGGGACTGTGTCAAATGCCTTGCTAAAGTCTAGGTAGGCCATGTCCACAGCCCCTCCCTGTTCTACTACTTTGGTCACCCAGTCAAAGAAATCTATCAGATTCGTCTGGCATGACCTTCCCGCTGTGAATCCATGCTGCCTAGGGTCCTGTGCCCCTCTGGCCTCTAGATACTCGACAATTCTTTCCTTTAGTGGTCCTACTACAGATCCCCAGCTCCATAATAGCAGGGGACCTTGGGATAGAGCAGTCAGTAAGTTCCATGTTCTGGATGCACTGCTGCATTTTTTGAGTGTTAGTACAACTGTGCTCTGCAACCATCTTCTGTACCCAAGTCATTTGTGGCATAAAGAGGGCTGGACTGTACACCAGCAGAGCCTCCAGATGCCCGTTAGAGGGTGCACACCATTTATGGCCACCTTTCAGCAGGAACAATGAACCTCACAGCATTTGCAGGACTACTTTTGCCACACCCACTCTCCACCCTTGCCCCAACCTGCCACATAGCTGTATGGGTACAGGCATGGTCAGAACCTTGAGGGACACGTGGCAGTGAAGGATTGTTTGTGCATCCAGGGGTGTTCTTTTGAACCATAGAATGGACATAATATGGTTCTATGCAGTGGCATCATGCCCATAGAGCCTGAGGTGGCATGTGCCCCCAATATTTCAGACCCTCCAACTGTACCAGCAAAGCCTCCTCCACTTTACATTTTCCCCTCTTATGCAGCACCTTTATGCCTGAGTGCTGACTGCGGCTAGCCAGCAGAACAGTCCAACTCATGGAGTGTCCTCATCCCCAAGGTAACCACCAGAACAGATGATTTGCTGGTGCGTTACTGGGGTGCAGCTGGCAGAGGGCGCCTCTTGATAACAAACCCCAGGACAGTTGAATCTGAGCAGCTCATGCATTTCCCTTGACAGCTGCTGGTAGTTGTTCTACTTGTCAGCTGCTGACCACTGCTCACACTGGTGGGAGAAGGAACTTGGCAGCCATGAGTTACTTATGCGAGGAGACTGTGAGTGGCCTGTGAGTCTTGAGCCAGTGCGCTGGTGCGGGTGGTCAAGATGGCTAAACTAATAGTGTAATATTAGTCTATAGCAAATAGTCACTATCATCAGCATGCAGACTGGACAAGTCTAAGTCGGATTCCCGTTGGGAATATTTTCACTGTTTGAGATGTTGAGCCATGACTTTATCTCCATTATCCTTCACTCCATCCTGTCTCCTGTCATAGTGCTGGTGGTGTGGTGGTCCAAACTGCTCTCCCCAAGTAGCAACAAGATAAAAGAAAAATTGAGTGTGAGTAGGCAAGGAAATTTGTTGAGTCGGCCCAGCGCCAGGGTATTGAGTACCTCAGCTGACTTGACCGTGAGTTGGACCAGTCCATCTTGTTTCTAGATTGCCGGCCCAGCAGATCAGCTGTCATCCACATCAAGGACAGGTCTGTCAGTGTGATCTATTACTCAGCTGTCATTGAGAGGCAAGAGGAGCATCACCAGCTGATTGTCTCGATCAGAAGTGGGGGGTAGGGATGGAAAGCATTTTAAGCAGCACAAGCAGCTGAGAGAGAGCTGAGCTCACTGCAGACCAGGACTGCTTGGAGGGACAAGAGAGGACTTGTCTCAGTACCAAAGGCTCAAAACTGACTTGTGCAAGAAGTAAGTAAAGTCTACTCCTCTAGTAAGCAATAAACATTTATCTGAATCACTGTCTGAATCATCCGAGCACATCCACAGCACACCACATTCGTTGGGGAAGGGGTCTGCCAGATGGTCACAGCACTGCTGGTCACTGCTGCTTGAAAGTGGTGGGGTCAGTCAGGGCAGGCACCCCTCCTGCAGAATGCTGGATGGGGTTAATGCTGCTTGCAGGTGGGGAGGTGGAGGGGCCAGGACAGGGACCCCTCCTGTAAAATGATGTATGGGCCTTTCTGGCGCATATGTAGCCCTTCCCCACCCCCACTCCCGATTATAAAATTAGCTCCTTGGGACTCTAACATCAGCCGTGGTAGTATGACCCCTTGGGAGTCAACTGATACCCCCTGTTACTGCCTGCCTCCTGCAGGTTTTACATTTATGTATTTATGTTGAACTCATTTAATAATAGTACTAAGGACCACAGAATAATAAATGAGAAAATAAGGAGAGAGAAAAGAGTGCAGGGTTACTTTGTGTACACAGCAGTGTCATTGGAGGGTGGTTCCACCAGGAATGCCGACCACAGGTGCTGTGGGGTGTGGCAGCAGCCAGAAACAGCACCTCCTGCAACTGACCAAGTGTTACTTTCACACTGCCAGGCAGCCAGGCAGCTACAAAGGCTCAAAATAACCAGAGGATCAAGGTTATCTTCACTTGGCTTGCAGTGAGTGAGCGGTTGTCAGTGATCACATTCCATGCCATCACTGGAAAGTCATAAGATGTTTTTTAAACAACTGTTAATTATGGTATGAGAGGGACTGACATGTCTCTACAAAGCCATTGGTTACATGACTGTTCTGTCATCAGCCCCTAATTTTTGTCTATCTTTTAGTATTTTTCCTAGCCATCATATGATGCAACAAGAGGTCGAGGACATACTGACAGAACAGTCATGGAAAATAAAGGGTAAATGCAAATATGCATATCAGTCAGTGTTTTAGCCTTTAAAGGGGACATGTTAACATCTCTTATACCATTATTGCCCACAGTTGTTTAAAAAATATTTTTTGACCTTCCTTTATGACCTAAAATATTGTACTACTGTGCTTGCTGAGATAGCTAATTCTTTAGTATCTGTTGTGTCTGCCATAATATTTGGTGTATCCACACGACGTGAGAAAACAAAACCGTCTTTGTTTACAGTCTTTATTCTTCTCCCACTGCATTCTTTCTTGACATTACCCCACCACCACCACCACTCCTCCCACATAAGAAAAGACAACCTCCACTGCTGGCACAAGTTAAAAATGCTAGCTGACCTAACCACACTTGTTTTATTTGTATTTACTCTCCTCCAGTTCCCTCATCACACATTATACAATTTAGGAATGATTGCTAACAATAACAATTCTGCACACTGTTACACTCAACATCTCCTATAACATAAAGAATTGCTAGCCAAGTAAGTAGGCTAGCAATTCATTCTCTTGAAAGAGAAATTGACTGTATTAGTATGTGGAATTGTTAGTAAGCATTCCTAAAGTTTAGGAAGTGTAAAGAGGAAATGGAAAAAGGCTATATAGAAATAAAACAGAAAAAAAACAGAAGTGTGGTGATGGCAGTCAGCATTTTTATGTTTGCTTGCACGCATGTGCAAGAAACATAGTGCCATCATCCGAGTTTTCGGAGGTGTGGCACCCCCTCTTCCAAGTCAGTCAGTGAGTTTGCAGGCGCGGCCGCAGTTCTCCAATGACTGCTGCAGCTGTCTATGACAGCAGTCAAAATGCAGTGGCATACAGTTGAAAGGGAAAGCTCCACTTCAGTGAGCAGAGCTCTCCCACCCACGCACACACACGCACGCAAGCAGGCATATTGCATGCTGATGTGCTCCCCCCACGCACACACTCTATGGCCGACGGGGGTGCCCAATCCCTGGTTGGCTCCACGCCCCCCCCAACAAAAGCTGTCCAGGTGCAAATGTTATAGCCAGCGGGGATGCCCAATCCCCCGTTGGCTCCACGGCTGCACCCTCCAAAACCTTTCCAGGTGCCACGCTGGGAGCCCATCCCAGCGTGGCAAATCTTGTTATAGCCAATCGGGTGCCCAATCCCCCATCAGCTCCACCCCCCAAACAGCCTTTCCAGCTGCCACGCTGGGAGCCCACCCCAGCATAGCAAACGTCCCACGTCATCTTAATTAAAAAAAACAAACCCTGTAAATAAAAAAAAGTCCCTCGCAGTCTCACTGCCCCACCTGCACCTACCCACTGCACCCCTGCCTCCCACACCCCCACCTATACATACCCCGAGCTCGGCGCGACAATCTTCGTGGACTGGGAACACATCTGCACTCTTCAAGCCGACCGCGAACTGAGGAAATGCCGGAAAGCTGTATAATGGAATAAATAGGTTTTTTCAACTTTGTTGCATATCTCAGGCATTTTGGAATTTTGAGCCCAAATTTTCAACATGGGTTTTTTGGGACCCCTCCTCATGAATTCTTGCACTGTCGTGGCATTAATCAAGCCTGAAGGGTGATTTCACTGTCACTGCGTGAAATCACCTTTCAGGCTGATTAACAAAATGACACTGCCAGTGTTCATAAGGTGGCCTCTCAAAAAGCCTATGTTGAAAATTTCCAGAAAAAATTCCTAAAAATGACTGTTTTATGAGCGCGCATTGCACAGTTCCTACGCATACTCATAAATTT
Organism: Neoceratodus forsteri; assembly: GCA_016271365.2. Classification (NCBI taxonomy): domain Eukaryota; kingdom Metazoa; phylum Chordata; order Ceratodontiformes; family Ceratodontidae; genus Neoceratodus; species Neoceratodus forsteri. The sequence goes on along the minus strand of CM057449.1, from coordinate 140,020,950 downwards.
GCGAATTTTCAATATTTTCACTCCAGATTTTCAACATTGCCATTTTATCACACCTCCTTATGAGCAGTACAGCTGTCATTTTTCACATCCTGCCCAAAATGTTTTTCCATTTATGTAGCAATAAATGGCACAGTTGGTGTGCAAAATCAATGTATGGGACACATTAGAAAAAGCACAGTGACACTGTTCATGAGCAGAGGTCTTAAAATGGCTATGTTGAAAATTTGGTTAAAAAATTCCTAAAAATGACTGTTTCTGACGTGTGTTGCACGGTTCCTACGCACGCTTGTAAGTTTGAGAATTTTCAATATTTTCACTCCAGATTTCCAACATTGCCATTTTACCATACCTCCTTATGAGCAGTACAGCTGTCATTTTTCACATCTTGCCCAAAACGTGTGTCCGCCCATGTAGCACACAATGGCGCAGTCGGTGTGCGAAATCCATGTATGGGACACATTAAGAAAATCACAGTGACACTGTTCATAAGCAGAGGTCTTAAAATGGCTATGTTGAAAATTTGGTGTAAAAATTCCTAAAAATGACTGTTTTACGAGCATGCATTGCGCACTTCCTATGCACACTCGTTAGTTCGCGAATTTTCAATATTTGCACTCCAATGACTTCCAAATACCTAAACAGCACATACAAGTAAGCAACATTCGGCATTGACAAATGCTTGTTTAACCTGTGCCAGTAGTGGAGGTTGGTTTACTAAATGGTTGAGGGGTCTGTTGTGTTCTGCTAGCCACTGCTCAATAGGTTTATTTGACACTGCACCATAGAACTGTGCATAATACTATATAAATAATAACAATTAAAGGTTACTAACATGGAAAGGCATTTAACCAAACATACTGCATAACAAGGTAGTTACAGACCCAGTTCAAAGTTTTCCAGTTTGCACCAGGGGTACTAGCTGCGTTAGTATGTTGACCAGCTGCTGACAGTGGGGGAACGGCTTTCTCCCTTATCCGTTCTTCAAGATCGGAAGGGGTGGTGCTGTCTACTAGTACTGCACGGAATTATGTGTGCTGCAAATTGATTCCCTCTTTAAAATGAAATTCAAACTACTAAGATGTTAAATTAATAAAAGATGTGAAGATACACACATTGACTTTCTTCTGTAAACTGATCACTGATTGTTTTAACTGATGTAAGTAACACACTGAAAATATTAAACAGTGAACAACTAGTTTCTTTCAACCCTATTTGTTACCTATCTGTCCTACTCCTGAATTTTTACTTTCAATCTGCATCTGTATTGTGATTATTTATCATGTATTCGGACTTACCTTTCTGTAACTGGAATTGTATACTGTGAACCTTTTATTGTTTTGAATTACTGTATCTTCATATGTTACCCATCACAGGGCTGAACCTGGGAATGGGCTACTGTTCAGTGTGCTTTTCCCTGATTACCAAATTTTAAATAAATAAAAAAAACATCAAGAACAGATGACATGTGTCATTATTTTTCAGGTATAACATTTATAGTAGATGACTGTTATTATATGAAAATTCAATGGTGTATTTCTGTCATTTAGCAGGTAGTGGATAAGCTAGGAGTGGACTAAGTATAGTAGTTAACTGATTCGATATATGATAAAAGACACAAGACATACATGTTCCGTTCTTTGCAAATTTCTTTAAAATACAAATGGTCATGTACATAGACTGAGCATTTAGCTTGTTGGGGAACAGCTTTATGGCCTGCTAAAAGTCACAAAAAAATGTTCCCAGGGGAACATGCCCCCAGATCACCCTAGAGAGGTTTGGATTTTTTGGCCCTCCAAAATTTCTGATTGCATGATGCCCTGGTTCTGTGCACCTCATATCATGGCACATAGGGCCATATAAGAATGGTACATGGAGTCCACTGTTTGTAAGGCGTGTTAATATTGCCCGTAATTGATATGCAGTAGATGCTGGTTTGTTTGTTCTTGTTTGCTTCATTCCTCATTATGATGTGAAATTTTACATTTACAGATTGGACTTACATGACCCAAACAGAAATCGCACTAAAAAGCGTTGTCATCATATTGCCTGCCATCATAATTGATCTGGCGTCTGTCTGTGTTTTCCTGCATTTGAAATACAAATCAGGTAACTAAGTTTTATGTACTTCTTAAATCTTTCAGCATATAATTAGAACACAGTCCTTAGTATTAACATGAATATTTGATGGGAAAAAGGTAACCTTAACAAGGGACACTTATTGAGGAAAAAATACTGTTTTAATACAAACACACCAAGCAATGCACGGGACTATTGCATAGACTTTACATATGCCAGTATTTCCAATAATATTAAACAAGTTCATATTCCCTTTAAATAGACCATATAGTGGCAATTTATAACACCATATTTTATTTTATGTTTTGAATTTATTTACAAAATTGTTGACGAGGCTAGGTACCTCAAACCAGAGCTCCTTTCCAGGTGCGAGCTGGGAGGATTGTAAAGGGAGTGAAATACAGAAGAAGAAAACTGTGTAGTACAGACAAAAATAAAGTACAAATAATATAAATTGCAAGGAAAAATAAACACAAATGTAACCCCCAAAGTCAGAAGCTTACCTGCTCCTGCTGCCTCCATTCAGCTCCAAATGCTGCGTGTCTCTCACTCTCCCAGCCCAGTCCTGGACTGCCAAAAGGGCTGGGGAGCACTACAAATTTACTTTGGCACCTCCTGTGCCTGATTCTTAGTGGCTGGAGTGCCGTCTGGTCCTCTTACTTCCCTGGCTCCCCTCGAACTGCAAATGGAGCCAGGAGAGAAAAATGCAATCCCTGCACCTCATGTGCCTATCTTCAAGTGGCAGAAGTGACACACAGTTCATTTGCTCCCCCACTCCCAAACTGTCATACAGCAGGGTGGGGAGCTCCAGGAAACGCTGCACGTGTGGCCTAGTGCCATATGGCACTTGCAAGATGTGGCAGAAGCACCATGGGGGTGAATTCCTCTCCCCAGCCCCACCAGACTGCTAAAGGCACGGGGAGGAACACAAGGAGAGAAAGAATAACTTTTAAAAGCTCTTCTGACCCTGCCAATGCCACTAGTGGGTCAGGGAGTATTGGGAACATGGCGACCGCAGGGACTACAAGTCCGTATGATGCTTAGCGGCCATGGATTGCCATTTCTAGACACAGCTCCACCAGAAAGGCTTTAAAATGGAGCCAGTGACTCGGCTCCTGTCCCAGTAATGTACCGCCTGGCCCTAGTGACCCTCAGAAGGGACCAGGAGGGTACTAACCATGAAGTCAAATGCTGCCAACAGTGAGCAATATATATTTTTACAATTTACGAAAAGTGACTGAGCTGGGAGATCTGTTTGATGGTGGCCATCTTTACAGAGGCTGCTGGATAACAGTGTAGGCTCCAGTTGGTAGCTGCAGTACATCCAATCAGGATGAAGAGCTCGTGAGTTGAGTGAATCAATCAGAGAGTGAGTTTTGAACCTGAGGATTCTGAACTTTACAGTTGGTGTGTGTGACTTTTGAAAAGAGTTTGAAGTGAGAAATGTTTCTTGTCAGCTCCTGCTGCTGACAGCCTAAAATTCTGCCATTTTGTGCCTCCTGCATAAGCTAGGAATCAGAGTGAGATTTTCCAGTGCCTATAAAAGAGAAGGTGTATTTTTTATCAGCCTCTGCTGTGGCCGGATAGAAGATCCTGTTGTAGGTGCCTTCTGTGCAGGTACAGAACTGGTGACTGAATACCCAAAGCCTGCTGAATGATTTGTGATCTGCTGTGGAGAGTGAGGTAAACCAAAGCTACTGCCTCATTTCCCTACCAGTTCAAAGACTGAGTTTCCTGTGCAGGACCCATGCCCTGAGGTTCTGCCTGAATACTTGATCTGCTGCTGCCTACCTACAGTTGAGGTGGGTGAAGACAAATCCCTTTGTGGGGTGAAGACTGCCTACCTACAGTCAAGGTGGGTGAAGACAAGTCCCTCTGTGAGGTGAAGACTGCCAACCTACAGTTGAAGTGAGTGAAGACAAGTCCCTCTGTGGGGTGAAAAGGATCATCGCCTGCATTCCAAGTCTTTCCAGTCTGTTTGTCCAAGTTGCCTGAGAAGGGAAGACATCCTCCAACCCACTGCATCTGTTAATCAAAGGTCGTGAGTACTGGGTTTTTATCCACACAAATACTTTCCTAATTGTTCAGTTAGCTAGCTTGTTAACTTTACATCTGAGCTACCTGCACAACCTTAGCAATGTCCTTAGCAACTAGTACAGCCAGTAATTATAGCGGTTTCACTGCACCCTCAGGTGTAGTTGGTACTTTACTCTGCAGCACCTCAGTGTTTCATCTGTGCTACACCCAGCTTTTCCGTGTCACAGGCCTGCAACTGCTCAGTGTGTGCACACCAAAACCAAGAGCTCTCACAGGGACTGTGGGGTTAACTGGTGCACCAGTGGGGGGAGTAGAATGGAGGCTGGTAATACTGAACTGCATAGTGCCAGTCTATGAATGCCAATATGTTTTGATGTTATTGATTTGCATAGAGTTTAGAATCTTATTGAATGCTTCTATTTCCCTTTGTATCCACTGCTCTGTACCTCTTTATCCACCCCAAAATAAACCCTTGTTGTTTATTTTCTGAAAACTGTCTTACCCATTGCATTATTGTGTAATGTGATATTTCATGCTTAGAGTTACAAGTGGGGAAGGGCTGCATATTGTCTTACCTGTTTCCGAGAGAGGGAGCTGAACACCATTTCCTGTGGGGAAACACTCTGGCAGTACGCTGTTGAAAGGATCCCCATAGGTGGAGGCACACCGCCAATCACACAGCCAATTTTAACCACAAACCTGGGTGTCAACATATATTCCCTGAACCAGCACCACCTGTGGGTGAGTGTGCAGGTTGAACGGAATGGGTGGTTTCAAAACTGGAGGCACTGCTGGGATCTTTTGGTTATTTCAGCACCCCTTTTAGTTATATTGGGAACAGTTTGGTAACCCCCCCAAAACAAAAAAAATAATTCAAACATTACAATGGTTCATATTTCATTGCAAGATTGGTGCAAGGGTGTGGACGTTGATCCAAAAAAAGCTATTATGGTACAAGGGATCCCCGAAGCTACCCCAAGGGACCATGTAGAAAGTGTTCTAGGCAGCATAAAATGTTTAGGAAAGGTTATAGAATGTGGGAGGATTTACAGTTCTGCTCAACAATCCTATAGCATTTTAATAGAGTGCCATGAGGATGTTGATCCTTCTAGAGTGCCTGATCCATTTTCTGCTGACAGAGACCTCACACCATGGGTCCTTATTACTCATGCCACCCAGGATCCTCCTGCTGAGGATCCTAAGGAACCAAGTGATTTTAAGAAGAAGTTACATTTGTTGTTAGCCACTGAGGGGAAGTCAGTTCAAGACACTCCAGACAGTGACCCAACAAAGAAGAAACCCACTGGTGAACCATGGGTTGGAGTACCTGAGTAGTCCCCTTACTTGATGTCGCCTTGTGAACAGTATAGAAGATTGAGTATGTTCTCTGGTACTATCCCCACACCCTCTGGCAAGGATGACTATGAGAGTTGGATTAGTCAAGCCACCCAGATGGTGCAAGTATGGAAATGCTCAGATGATGAGAAATGCAAATGCATAGTGGAAAGTTTGAGAGGTATGGCATTGGAGGTCATCTGATCACTGCAAGCCAGCCAACCAGACTGTACTCCTAGTGACCATCCTGCCATACTGAGAAGTTCCTATGTAGCAGTTGAGCATAAGGAAGATCTCATTTTTGAGTTGGGAGCTACTACCCAGAACGTGGGAGAGAAACTGTCTCATTACATGACCCGAGTAGAGACAATGATTCATAAAATTATTGAAGCAGGAGGAGTGACCCTTGCACAGGCTGCACAAATTAGACTTGACCAAATTATACATGGTGCTGTATATTCGAGTTGGACTCTCATAACTTTAAGATTAAAAGAATGCTGTACCAACCCTCCTAACTTCAGACAGCCTCTTGATGAGGTGAGAGAGGAAGAGTCACAAGAAGATATTGATAATTCTTTGAGAGTGCCAGCTGGGAAAGCCTTCCCCTTGCAGCCTCAAGCTGTGAATAACCAAGAACCAACAGATATCTCGGATCTGAAAACACAGGTAAAAGAAATCAGTGAGTGTGTCAAGGCCATGCAGATGACACAGACACCTCACCTGAGAGCCAACTCCTTGCCATCTGGGCATGGCCGCCCACTGAATTCTTCCTCCGATTCAAGAGTAGGTCCTCAATCTGCAACTGTGCCCAGAAGCAAATGGTTCTGTTATCATTGTGGAGATTGGTGTCAGGGATTTATTCCTCAGCCCCTCATGGGCTACACTGCAGGGTTCCGCAGGGCTGAGTGCTGTCCCCCATGTTATTTGCAGTGTACATGCTTCCATTAGGGTACATTATAAGATGGTACGGGTTGAGTTTTCATTGCTATGCCGATGACTCTCAACTGTACATGTCTTATGTGCCTGAACAGGAGTTAGATTCTGCTAGGGTGTTTAATAACTGCCTGCTGGAGATTCAGAACTGGATGAGTGCCAGTTGGCTTCCGCTGAACTCAGGAAAAACAGAGGTATTGGTGGTGGACCCTGGTTATAGGATGACAGGGCATGGGCGAGGAACCCTCAGGATTAAATCTTGGTGGGACCCCACTTATTGCCTCTGGCCAGGTGCGTAACCTGGGCATGGTATTTGATGAAGGCTTGACCCTGAGGGAGCAGGTTTCGGCTGTAGTCAAATCTTCATATTACCATCTAAGGAACATAGCCCGGGTGAAGCACCTGGTTCTGCCTGAAGACCTTCATACCTTGGTCCACGCCTTTGTCACCAGTCATTTTGATTATTGCAATGCCCTTTACCTAGGGCTACAAGGGATAGATATCCACCACTTGCAGCTAGTGCAGAATGCAATGGCCAGGTTGTTGACTGAAATCTTTAGATCCAGTCATATAACACCTGTGATGCGTGAATTGCACTGGCTGCCAATACAGTGGCGGATTACCTTCAAGGTTGCATTGCTGACCTATAAAGCCCTACATGAGCAGGGACCCCACTACCTGAAATAACTCCTACATCCTTACTGTCCCACCTATTCACTCTGATCCTCTGGAGAGGGACTGCTAGAGATTCCTAGGGTATCCCTTCATGGCACCTACCCTGTGGAATTCTCTACCTCACCAGATATGAGAGAGCCTGACCGTGGAAGGTTTTAAAAAATCATTGAAGACCTGCTTGTTTAACCAGGCATTTTCAGGAATATATTGAGTGTGTACCGATATGTTTTGTTTGTTTTTAAATTGTAATATTATGAGTTTACCCTTTTATTGTGTACTGTAAAGGCGCCCTGAGCATAGGAAGGGCGCCTTATACAAATAAAGCTTTGATTGATTGAGAAGATGGACATATTGCATGAGGTTGTTAGATCAGAGAATCATCAGTTAGTGAATGAGAAATGAGAGAGGAGGCAACAGCTGCAGGGAAATGACAATGGAGCCCAGTGAGGGAGCAGCCTGGAATTCTGAGATTGAACAGCTCTGTAAAATGAACCAGCCCCAATGCATCTGCCAGAGACAAGCTACCGACCAGAATGATGGGTCCCACTCTTACCATCAAGATTTCTGTTGAAGGATGTCTATGTGATGCCCTCCTGGACAGTGGGTCACAGGTCACCATCATTTATTGGGCTTTTTACCAAAGACATGTAATGCACCTGCCTTTGTAGCCTTTATAGAGACTTTCTGTATGGGGTTTGAGCGCTGCCAGCTACCCATACAATGGCTATATTGCTGTGCAAATTGAATTTTCAGGAACTTTTGCTAAAGTCCCTCAAAAGATCGACACCTTAGCCCTCATCTGTCCTGACCCCCAGATACTGGACAAGACCCTGGTGTTGATTGAAATGAATGCCAATATGTTTGGACATCTAGCTCACTTGTGCCCTGCAGAAGACAGGTTAAAGAATCTATCACACTTTACCCATTCACGCAACAGTGAGTACTGCCCACCTAGAAAGAAAGACCAAGGCCTGCAGCCAGCCGGAGGAGATTGTTGGAGTCATAAAAAGAGAAGCTAGAGATCATCTGATAGTGCCCCCTGGTGCTGAGTGTGTGGTGGAAGGAGCAATGGATTGCAAGAAGTTGCTGTCAGACCAAATTGTTATAGCAGAGTCACCAGGAAGAAGTCTGCCAAATGGTCTGATGGTACAGCAAGGAGTGCTGCCCGGAAGTGACGTGATGGTAGGTAGTCAACATCAAGAACAAAAATGAGACCCACAAAGAACTGACAGTACACTCTGGTACCATGATAGCCAACTTGTATGCGGCTGATGTGGTCGTGGCCACATCCTTGCCTCAGAAGACTGTTCGACTTGATGAAGGAGCATTTAATTTTGGTTCATCTCCTAGCCCTGCCATCTGGAAGAATCAGCTGAAGAAGGAGTTGGTAGAAAGATCCGATGTATTTTTCTTGCCACGAGTGGGATGTGGGTTGTGTGAAAGAACAGCATCACATCTGCCTACATGACGAACGCCCATTTACTAACATACTAACATACTAAAAATGCCAGCAAAATAGGCCTAACGGTCTTTCGAGTCTGCTCGATTGGTCAGCCCCCACCCTGGGAGCTGACCTTGCAGCCCCCCTCCCTTCTCTGGCTTCTCCCTTCCCAGTTCTGGATATTCTTACTGCATTGGATTTTGCTTCCAGAACCCTTCCTCTATACCTGTCCCAGCCCCTCTTGAACCCCTCCACCATCTCTGCCTCCACCAGCCCCCTAAGCAGTGCATTCCATGGCTCCACCACCCTCTCAGTGAAGTAGCACCTCCTCCTTTCTCCCCTGAATCTTCCTCCTTCCAGCTTCCACCCATGCCCTCTAGTGGCCCCTTCCTCCTCCTTCCTTCGAAGCACCCTGACTGTTCCTCCCCTATTTACCCTCTTCATGTACTTGAAGACCTCTATCATGTCCCCCCGGTCCCTTCTCTCTTCCAACGTGTACATATTTAGCTCTTCGAGCCTCTCCTCATAGGTCCTGTCCCCCAAGCCTCAACTCATTTTGGTTGCACTCTTCTGGAACCTCTCCAGGAGTTTAATGTCTCTCTTTAAGTGTGGTCTCCAAAACTGCACGCAGTACTCAAGGTGTGCTCTCACCAAGCAGTTATACAGAGGAAGCATCACTTCCCTCCTTCTGGAGGTGATCCCCCTAGCGATGCATCCCAGCATCCTGTTGGTCTTGGCTGCTGCCCTCCTACAAGTCTCCGAGTTGTTCATTTTGACATCCACCACCACCCCCAGATCCCTCTCAGCCATCGAGACTTGTAGCATTCATGAGAGATCAATTCATGAGAGATTCATTTCATGAGAGATCAAGGAGATTGGTTCCTGCAGACATTGAGGATGTTAGGAGACATCTACAAGAACTCCTAAAAGCAGGGATAATTTCTGAATCCCACAGCTCATAATGGTGGCCCGAAAGAAGAATGGGGACAGTGAGAATGTGTATCGACTATCGCACCCTGAATCAATGGATGGTGGCTGCTCAATACACCATGTCTCAAGTACAAGATGCATTAGATAGTCTCACTGGCAGCAGATAGTTTTCTGTCTTAGACTTGCACAGTGGCTACTACCAGATACCGATGGCTGAGGAAGATAAGGAGAAGACTACGTTTATTTGTCCACTGGGCTTCTACCAGTTTGAGAGAATGCCCCAAGGAATCTCTGGCACCCCAGCAAATTCCAGCATTTGATGGAAAAGGTGGTGGGTGACATGAATCTTTTAGAAGTTTTAGTCTATTTGGATGACTGGATAGTGTTTGTGAGAACACTGGAAGAGCATGAAACCTGACTACTCAATGTACTGGACTGGCTGAAGGAGCATGGGTTGAAACTCTTGCTGGACAAATGTTAATTCTGCCAGACATCCGTGAAGTATGTGGGACATTGTTTCCAATAAAGGTATCAGAACTGATCCAGAGAAAGTGAAAGTTCTTACCACATGGCCTAGACCCCACAACTTGAAAATGCTTCAGTCCTTCCTAGGATTCTGCTGGTACTACTGAAGATTTGTAAAAGACTACTTTCCGGTGGTGAGGCCTTTGTTCAGACTAACTCAAGGATATCCTGTGACTCAGAAGAGCAAACATCTAGGAGCCATGAAGACTTTCCCAAATGAATATTTCAGAACCAATGAACCTTTTGGGGACCGATGGACTGATGAATGTGAGAGTGCATTTCAAGAGATTATTCATCACTTAACAGAAACTCCTGTTCTAGCCTTTGCTGATTACATCAAGTCATACACTCGGCACATTGATGCCAGCATGGATGGCTTGGGCGCTGTACTCTACCAAGAACATGACAAAGGTATAAGACCTGTTGCCTATGTCAATCATAGTTTGACGCCTTCTGAAAAGAACTATCCAGTCCATAAGTTAGAGTTCCTTGCACTGAAATGGGCAGCGACTGATCAATTCCATGAGTACCTGTATGGAGCCAGATTTGTGGTGCTTTTGGACAATAACCCCCTTACATATGTGCTGACAACTGCCAAGATGGATGCCACAGGGCATAGATGGATCTCTGCCCTATCAGCTTACAATTTCCACTTGCAATATCATCCTGGGTGAAACAACATAGATGCAGATGCTCTGTCCTGATGCCCCTATAATACTCCTCCCACAGAGGGGCCCTGGACCTATGTTACAGAAGATGGAGTGAAAGCTGTTTGCCAAATGATGGTGCCTGATGGTCAACCTGCAATCACAAACCCAGACCAAGCAGGGGATCCACTTGGTGTACATTCTGACACCATACCGGAAGTGTACGCATGATTCTCCACCCTGCACAACACCTTTTTGCCTTATTTATCACCTACAGATTTAAGAAAAGCACAGTGAGCAGATCCTAGTTTATGGGGCATTATATTAGCCAAAGAGAAGGGTTTGTCTTCTTCTCAAGTCAAAGAAAACCTGCTAGATGTATCACTTCTCATGAGAGAGTGGGACAAGCTTTCATTAAAGCATGGACTGCTGTATCGTATCTCAAAGACACAAACTCAATTTCCTAAAGAACAACTGGTGCTGCCCAAAAGATATCATTAGATGGTTATGTGAGCCCTTCATGAAGACATGGGACATTTGGGAATTGATAAGACTTTGGGCCTGGTACAAGACTGCTTCTACTGGCCTTGCATGGCTATGGAGGTGGAAAAACATTGCAAAAGCTGTAATAGGTGCATCACCAGTAAAACTTTACCCAAGCGAGCAGCGCCTCTTGTGAATACCACCAGTAGTGGGCCTATGGACTTGGTCTGTATGGACTTCCTTTCCCTTGAACCTGACAGAAAGGGGATCAGTAACATTTTACTGGTGACTGACCATAGTACCTGCTATGCACAGGCTCTCCCTACAGATGACCAAAGAGCAACCACTGTGGCTAAAGTATTATGCGAAGGGTATTTTGTGCACTACGGACTGCTGTGGCCAGATAGAAGATCCTGTTGTTGGTGCCTTCTGTGCAGGTACAGAACTGGTGACTGAATACCCAAAGCCTGCTGAATGATTTGTGGTCTGCTGTGGAGAGTAAGGTAAACCAAAGCTACTGTCTCATTTCCCTACCATTTCAGAGACTGAGTTTCCCGTGCAGGACCCATGCCCTGAGGTTCTGCCTGAGTACCTAATCTGCTGCTGCCTACCTACAGTCAAGGTGGTTGAAGACAAGTCCCTTTGTGGGGTGAAGACTGCCTATCTACAGTCGAGGTGGGTGAAGACAAGTCCCTCTGTGGGGTGAAGACTGCCTACCTACAGTCAAGGTGGGTGAGGACAAGTCCCTCTGTGGGGTGAAGAGGATCATCGCCTGCATTCCAAGCCTTCCCTGCCTGTTTGCCCAAGTTGCCTGAGAAGGGGAGACATCCCCAACATCCTGCATCTGTTCATCTAAGGTCATGAGTATTGGGTTTTTACCCAAGCAAATACTTTCCTAATTGTTTAGCTAGCTAGTTTGTTAACTTTACATTTGGGCTTCCTGCGCGACCTTAGCAACGCCCTTAGCAACTATGACAGCCAGTAATTACAACTGCTTCACTGTACCGCCAGGTGTAGCTGGTACTTTGCTCTGCAGCATCTCAGTGTTTCATCTGTGCTGCACCCAGCTTTTCCATGTCACAGGCCTGCAACTGCTCAGTGTGTGCACACTAAAGCTGAGAGCTCTCACAAGGACTGTGGGATTAACTGGTGCACCAGTGGGGGGAGTAGAACGGAGGCGGGTAATACTGAACTGCATAGTACCATTCTATGAATGTCAATGTGTTCTGATGTTATTGATTTGCACAGAGTTTAGAATCTTATTGAATGCTTTTATTTCCCTTTGTATCCACTGCTCCCTACCTCTTTATCCACCCCAAAATAAACCCTTGTTTATTTTCTGAAAACTGTCATAGCCACTGCATTATTGTGTAGTGTGATATTTCATGCTTAGATTTATAAGTGGGGGAGGGACTGTATATTGTCTTACCTGTTTCCAAGGGTGGGGGCTGAACATCATTTCCTGTGGGGAAACACCCTGGCAGTTCGTTGTTGGAAGGATCCCCATAGGTGGAGGCACAGTGCCAATCACACAGCCAATTTTAACCACAAACCCGAGTGCCAACCTATATTCCCTGAGGCAGCACCACCTGTGGGTGAGTGTGCAGGTAGAAGGGAAGGGGTGGTTACACAAATAATATACCTTTTAGGAAAAATGAAGTGCAGGTAATATACTGCAAAGGGACTGAGAATGTCTCCACCTTTAAATTCGTCAGGCATGGTTTGATTGTCATCTCAACTTCTCTACTCACATGGATGCCATCCAGCAGAAACTGCACCCTAAACTTGGGGCACGTAACAGGAACAAAACAAATACCCCTTTTCCTTGCCATAGAGAGATTGTCATGAAGATGATTCCATCTATTTTCAGTTATTGCAACATTGTACATAGTGCCGCTCCCAAGTACACCCCTGCTAGGCTATATCCCACCTCTTTCTCTTCTTCTGCTGCTTTGCTGTGGATTGCCTCCCCAGAACCCACCACTGTTCCTTGTATTCCTCCCTGTGCTTGTCTTCCCCTTAATGCCAAGTACCTAGCTCATTGTGCCAAGGTTATCTCCAAAGTCCGATTGAACATCCCCTCCCACATTTCCTTCCTCCCATGCTCCCCTACCTCTGTCCTCCTACTCATTTTACAGCCCCTACACCCACTCACTCTTACCCTTCCTCCTATAAAATCCTGTGCTGGTCAAGTTGCTTTCTCCTTCCACTTCCCCAACGTTGACGCACCGTCCCCATTGTTATTCACAATACTTCCCCTTCCCTGTTTCACAAATCCCTCCTTTGTGACTTCATAGTTACATAGATACATAGACAGTGTCGGCAGATAAGGGCCTATGGCCCACCCAGTCTGCCCATTTGAGCTTGTAAGTTCAGTTTGTTTTCCTAGAAGTCTGTTTCCCCTTACCCCTGACCTCCAGAATTCCTTTATGTCTATCCCATGCATTCTTAAATCCCGTGATTGTTTCAGCCCCCACCACTTCCTCTGGCAGGGTGTTCCACTTGTCCACCACCCGTTCTGTGAAGAAATTCTTTCTCATGTTTCCTCTGAATCGTCCTCCCTCCAACTTCATCCCATGCCCTCTAGTCCTGGAACATCTTTTTCACTTAAAAATAGTGTATTCCTGCACCCTGTTCCTCCCTGTAAGATACTTGTATGTCTCTATCATATCCCCTCTCTCCCTCCTCTCCTCCAGGGAGTACATGTTCAGTTCCTTCAACCTGTCTTCATAGGACTTGTGATGCAATCCATGCACCATCTTTGTTGCCCTCCTCTGAACCTTCTCTACCCTGTCTATGTCCTTCACTAGGTATGGTCTCCAGAACTGTACACTGTACTCCAGGTGGGGCCTCACTAGTGTCTTGTATAGCGGAATTATGACCTCCCTTTTCCTGCTGGTGATGCCCCTGCCTATACATCCCAGCATCCTATTTGCTTTACCTGCTGCCTTGTCACACTGTTTCCTACCTTGAGATCATCAGAGATGACAACCCCAAGATCCCTTTCCTGCTTGGTGCATGCTATATCCTCACCCCAACTGATATATTATGCCAGGGTTTTTTTCATATGCATTATCTTGCACTTCTTTGCATTGAATTTCAACTGCCAAACCCTGACCATTCTTCAAGTTTCTGCAGGTTGCTTCTCATTCTGTCTACACCCTCTGGTGTGTCTCTATTACAGAGCTTTGTGTCATCAGCGAACAGTGAAATTCTGCCTTCTAGGTCCCACGCAATGTCACTGATGAAGATGTTGAATAGGACCGGTCCCAGCACTGATCCCTGTGGTACCCACTGGTCACTCTTCCCTCTGTGGAGTGACAGCCATTTACCACCACCCTCTGTGTCCTGCCACCCAGCCAGTTACCTACCCACCACACTGTCCTGCCCACACCCATATTCCCCAGTTTGTGTAATAGTCTTCTATGTGGCACAGTGTCAAAGGCCTTGCTGAAGTCCAGATAGGCTATGTCCACTGCCCTCCCCTGATCCACCTCCCTAGTCACCCAGTCAAAAAATTAAACGAGGTTGGTCTGACATGACCTCCCCCTGGTGAAACCATGCTGCCTTGGGTCCTGTAGTCCATTGACAACCAGATGTTCCACCAATCTCTCCTTCAGTAGTGCTTCCATGACCTTCACCACTACTGAGGTGAGGCTGACTGGTCTGTAGTTCCCTGCTTCCTTCTTGTTCCCACTTTTGTATAAGGGGACTACATCTGCTGTCCTCCAGTCTTTGGGTACCTCCCCTGTTTCCAGTGATCGGCTAAACAGGATAGCCAGAGGTCCAGCCACCACCTCTCTTAGTTCTTTAAGGACCCTGGGGTGCACCCCATCTGGCCCCATTGCTTTATCACCTCTTATTACTTCCAGTTCCTTCAGGGCCCTTTCTCGTGTAAAGGGACTTGTGTCCATTTCTGCACCATTCTCACCCCTTGTACTCCCTTCCGACCCATTACCCTCCTCTTCCTCAGTAAAGACTGAGCAGAAATACCTGTTCAATATGTCAGCTTTACTGTTGTCATCCTCCACGCCCCATCCTCCCCCTTCAGTCTCACTATCCCTCCCTTTGTCTTTCTTTTTTCACTTATGTACCTGTAAAAGGTTTTGTCCCCTCTACCCACTGATTTTGCAATGTGTTCTTCTGTCTGAACTTTGGCTTCCCTTACTGACCTCCCTGCCTCTCTTTGCTTCTCCTGGTACTTCTCCTATCCCCTTCTGCCTGTGTCTTTGTATTGCCTGAATGCAATCTTTTGGCTTTCACTTTCTTTGCTACCTCTTTGGAAAACCATAATGGTCTCCTCTTCCTTTTCCTCTTGCTAACCCGCTAATGCTTAATTCTGTTGTTCTTGTAATCCCCATTTTAAATACTGCCCTACTGTTCCTCAACCCCTGATTCCTGTCCCATTCCCTTAATGCCTCTTTCAAGTATCTCCCATTTTCCCAAAGTCTGCCCCTAAAATCCAGGATACGTGTTTTGTGTGGTTTGGTTCTGCTCTTTCTGTGATTTCAAACCACAATGACTGGTGGTCACTGTTTCCCAGGTGCTCCCCACTGTTACCCCCATCACACTGTCCCTGTTTGTGAGCACAAGGTCCAGTGTTGCCTTCTGTCGAGTTGGTTCCATGGCCAGTTGGCAGGGAGGCACCCTGAAGGAGTCCAGGATAAATCTGCTCCTAGTTGATGCTGCTGCTGGGATGCTCCAATCCACGTCTGGAATATTGAAGTCTCCAACCAGTACTACCTCACCCTTGTCTGCCATCCTTTGGATGGCTAGCATCAGCTCCCTATATGTTTCTTCCTCCTGGGCTGGTGGTCTATAGACCACACCTGTGCGGATGGCTGTCCCCATTTTCCTTTCCAGCTTAACCCACAGTATCTCTCCCCCATTTTGTTCCCCTGGATCTCTGTGGCCCTTATGTCATTTTTCACATACAGTGCCTCTCCTCCTCCTCCCTTCCTGCCTGCTCTGTCTCTTCTGAATATGTTGTAGCCAGGTATGGCCATCTCCCAGTCATGGTTATCATTACACCAGGTTTCAGTGATGGGCACAATGTCCAGGTCTGACTGTACCATGACAGCCTCCAAATCTTCCATCTTGTTGCTAAGGCTCTTGGCATTTGCACACATGGCTTTCCATGATTCGACCTCCCTAGACTGTTTCGCTGTTCTACTCCAGCCCCTTCCTTGGTTGTCATTTATCCCTGGTTCTCCTTGCTGTCTGCCCTTCTGCTGAATTTTGCCCCTTTTCTGCTTATCCACCTCTTGGGCACTAATCTAAACTTCTTACTACTGCAGTTGCCGTTGACCCTAGAGTAGTCCTACTAGTCTTCTCTCGATATGACTCACTCCTCCTACTGCCTTGATTTATTGGTTCACTATCCCCTTGGACTTATCACCCTTGTACTCAGAATCTCCCTTCCCTCCCTCATTTTGCTGCCAGTTGCACTTCGCTGAACCATTGCTATTGATATGCTGTATTTTGACTACGTGAACACTGTACTGCCTCTTAATTGTCTATCATGTATATTTTATTATTGTTATTATAATTGTAACTTTATTGATGTCACTTATTACTCCCGTCTCCTAATCCCCTTCCCCCAGGACACATCTGGGAACAAGCTATTTAGCTCATTATGTTTTTCCCAGTAAAACACACAATTGTGAGGTTGGTGCAGCTGTAATGTGCAGCTTACTCAGGGACCAGGTACAAAACAATAATGTATAAAAAATTATAATGAATAACAAAGTTGAGAACAACTATATTAGTGGCAGATGCCAGAGAGTGATGGCAAATGGGGTTCACTGGGGAAGGGTGACAAGTGGGGTGCCCTAGGGGTCAGTATTGGGGTCCATCCTCTTTAAGATCTATATTGGAGATAACGTGGAGGGACTGAATGGGAAGGTGTGTCTGTCTGTGGACAATATAAAAATATGCAATTGGCTGGACACACGGGGGGGGGGTGAAAACAAATGGACCTGAAAAAAAATGGAGGGGTGGTCAGAAATTTGGCAAGTGAGATTAAATACTAAGAGGTGCAGAGTAATGCACATTGGACACAAAAACTCACAGGCCGCGTACACACTGGGAGGGGAAGAAGTTATGGTAATGGGGCAGGGGCGGGATCTGGAGATTATTATTTCAGATTACCTAAGGTAGCTAATCAATGCAATAGGCTAGTAGGTAAGTCAACTTGCATGCTGGCATGAATTGGGAGGGTTGTAACTAGTAGGATTAGGGAGGTGTTCATGCCCATGTACAAGTCCCTGGTGAGACCCCACTTTGAGTATGGGGTCCAGTTCTGGAGACCTCATCTATAAAAGGATATTGATAGAGTGGAGAGAGTTCAGAGGAGGGTGACCGAAATGGCGCAAGGCATCCACTGGAAGCCATATGAGGAGATGCTGGAAGAGCTGGATTTGTACCCCCTGGAAATAAGGAAGGAGAGAGAGAGAGAGAGAGAGTGTATATGATCGGGACACTTAGATATTTAAAGGTGATGAACAAGGTGAGGGAATGGAGAATCTTTTGTAGGAAAATAAGTCTAAGACCTAGAGGACACAGTTTGAAGTTAGACGGAGGAAAATTCAGAGGGAACAAGAGAAGGTACTCCTTCACGGAGAGGGTGATAGCCCCCTGGAACAGACTGCTGGTGGAGGTGGTGGGGTCCAAAATGGCTGGTGAATTTAAGAGGGCATGGGAATATCCAAAAGTGGGAGGGAGAGAAACCTGGGATGGGTACTGGAGTCTCCATGGGGAGATTAAGGGGAAGGAGCAAAGGGTGAAGGGTGGCCAAGTAGGGTCTAGGGTTCCCTATGTGGCAGGGAATAATTGGAAGACTAGATAAATAAATAATAATAATAAATCTTTATTTATAATGTGTCTTTCAAAATACCAAGGTGCCATTACAAGACAATTAAATAAACAGCAATGCAATAAATACGTACTTTATAAATACAATAAAATGCTGGTAGAAACACAGTTTAGTCACTCAGAGTATGCCTGATTCTACAAAAAGGTTTTAAGGGCCTGTTTAAAACCCTCCAAGGTTGTGCACTCCAGTAACTGACGGGGTAGAGAATTCCAAAGGGTTGGAGCCACGTGCATAAATGCACTGGCCCCTGAGGACTTTAAACAAACCCTTGGAATCTCTAATGATGGGCATGGAGGTCCTTTTCTGTCATCAAATTTCTATGCAGATCTTTATATACAGATAATGTGTGAGTACCACCTCACGGGAGAGGAAAGGAAGAGAAAAGGACGAGGAGGGGAAACATATGAAACATAGGCAACAGGCAGGAAGGGTGGGGGCTAGGAACAAGAGCAGAAATGGAAGGAGAGATTATGCAGGAGGGGTTCTAAAAGTGAAGGAAGAACAAGAGAAGGAGTAGAAGACTAAAGGATGTGGTCCAATTGGTATGGACAGTGGGAGGAAAAGGCAGTCTGTACAGCAAAAGTTTAGTGATGGGGGCTAGAGAAGCAACAGGAGTCAAAGGAACAGAGGGAAGAAGATGAGGGGAGGGAGATGAGAGGGGAAGAATAGTACATGAGGGAGCTAAACCAGAAATGATCCTAGTCTTTATGCTGTGATATCAGATACTCAGTAATTATGAAGTCAGTTTGGGACAGTTGGATACTTTCTGACAGACAGTGAAATAAGTACTACATTAGGGATGAGAGGAGAGGAGAGGAGAGGAGAGGGAGAATGGTGGAGCAGGCTGAGAGGGAGCTAGAAATGTTTGCACACTTGGGTACCAACAATCTGGTGCACTAGCCTATACAGACAGTGAATTACAACTGTTGAAGGATAAATTTAAGGTGCCATCAACTTCCCTTGTGTTTTCTGAGGTCCTCCTTGTGTGGGGGTATGGAGAACAGAAAGGACAGAGTGAGGAACAAGGAGATCAAGAACTGTAGTGGTTGGTTGAAGGGATGGTGTCAGGAAGAGGGGTGCCACTTTATTAGGGAATGAGAGGCTTCTGAGACAGGAGGCTCTTCAAGGGTGATGGGCTTCACTTAACAAGAAAGGGGACTAGTGTGCCTAGGCAAAGGTTTGACATCTACATTGGTAGACAGTTATACTGGCTGTTGGGGAGTTTGAAGCTTGGGGAACCACTGAGAAGGGAGAAAAAGTGGGTAACCTAGTTAGGGCTCTTCCTGAACAGGGGGCTAGAAACACTGGGGAGGGACATCACAAGGAATGAGTTCATAAAAGGTTAAGAGAAGACACCAGCCACAGAGGGCTCCCTAAACAAGCAAAAAAAAAAACAAACAGGAAAAGCGATAAATTAATTAGGTAAGGGAAGAATGAAGGGAGAGGACCTGTAAAAGATGGGAGGGGTCTGGGCACAAGATGGGAAACAGTCTGCCTTCATGCCAGGAGCCACAGGGAAAAAACAGTGAGCTCCAGGTGATGGTGGGAGTGACAACGCAAAGTCAGTCGGCTACAGAAACCAAGGCTGGAGCTACAAACATAGAGAAGAAAAAGGAGGCAAAAAAGAAAAAGCTCACACAGCACTGGTAAAAAAAAGTCCTACTACAAAAAAAGACTTGGATAGCAATTGCTTTATTTGTGATAAAAAAAATAGCAAAGGACAGCACGATAGTAGACATTCACCCCAAAGAGTAAGCCAACAGTTTCACGCATCCTCGTGCACCTTTTCAAGACAAAGCATTGCACCTCGTAGAGATATTATGACATTTTTGGGGGGATGCTACACCTCTTTGTGCCCCTAAATTGCACCACCCAGTCTGTGACTATGTATTGGGCCCTGACTTTTGTGAACAGACAGTAAAATCAGGGTAACAAAAAGGCTTGTAACTTTCAAACAAGATAATTTGAGGATAACAACTTTGCCAAGATGCTTCTTGGAGAAGTGTGGTTTCTAAGTCTAAATTTATTCACTTTAGATATATTGGGTGTGGCTTCTTCTTAAATGTAGACTGGAATCCCAAAATTAGGAATATTTGCATAATTTATATACCAAAAAACTGCTTGATTTTGAGTCAAACTAGAAATATATTTTCCTTTCCATTTTGGCAACCAAAGGAGAGACTAATGTTGGAATAACATCAGCAGAGCCTACAGTCTATGAGAATGACAATGCAGTCGGATCACAGGTCAGTAATAGTAATCAGGAATTCTCTCTTTTTGCTGTGTAAACTTCATAAGGTGGGTAACTCATGTCGAATGTGTGTTTTCTGCAGGCAGTGCCAGTGGAAAATTGTCAGGCAACACCTCCAGAAGACCATGTCTATATGGTAAGTGATACCACAAGAAATTATTTTTTATCATTAGTATTGTTTGTTACCATGTCTTATCAGAGACATTATTTTTGTACACAGGTTTAGCACCACCAGTTAACATGTCTTACATGCCCAGCTGATGACTAGAGATTATTTTAAACACCTACACTATAACACGATTGGCTTTGTTTGTACAGAGAATGGCACTGATACTAATATAGGGACACACTGTGGAAGTGTCTGCTTTACCCAAATGCCAGAAAACTGATGCCAGCATTTACTTATAATGCACAGTGTCCTGGACACCATAGGCTCAATTTTCAAAGAGCCCCTTAGATCACAACAAGTTGATCTAGGGCTGCAGCAATCTCAGGGTGCATCAGGGTCCCAGTGCCATATTTTAAAAAATTAGGGTTCCTACACCCAAGACATGATTTGCTGCATCCAGAAGGTTGTGCTAAAGTAGAGGCACACTTTCAGGCTTTGATGGAAGGCTCCGTCAAACACCCTCACCCATTACAGCACTCAAGGGGTCATGAATGTTGGGGGGAAATGCTTTCCAGGAGGGGAATGGGGGCAGAAGAAACATGGGGGGAGACCTTGGGACAACGGGAGCATGGCAGCAATGTATGGGGGATGAGGTGGCAGCCTGTGGGGATGCCCTGTACTATTATAGATAGCCAATCAGCTAGGGTACAGGGGGGTTGGCAGTAAAGGGCCAGAACTCAGCCTCTGAAGGATACAGCCCTTGGCACCTTCCCCTTAGATGCCACTGACTCCAACACCATTGGCAGGCAGCAGTCTTGTGAGCGGCCTGGTACTAGGGGATTGCCACAGTGCCCAGGGTCTGTTCCTAGCCACCACTTGCACCCCATAACCTGCAGCTAATGCTGTCGGACAACAGTGTTGGGGTCAGTGGCACCTATGGGACAGGTGCCAGGGCTGAATCCTTCAGAAGTCAGGTCCCAATCCCTTTCTGCCAGTCCCCTGTACACCAGCTGATTGACTGTCTCTAATAGCTCAGGGCACCCCCACAATGTGCCACCTCAACTCCCATAAATTGCCCCATCACTGCCAAGGTCTCTCCCATGCTTCTACTGCAGCAGAATCAATCAATCTGATACAATCCATTTTTACTGCAGTAAACAGTAAGTTAAAAATGTTTTTGCACACAGTAACACAAAGTGCAAATGGGGACCAGTCCTACATTTGGGTATGGGCTCTTAGTGCTGACTGTGCATCTTAATATGATAAGAGTTTGTGATTTTGCATCACAGGTTACTGCTTGTTCTGCCATTTTCTCAATATCAAGGCCAATGATGGCTAGAGCTCAGTTAGCAGTTAAAAAGTAATTTTACCCATTTACCGTTTTAATATATGGATTCTTAAATTAATACCACCGTAAAGCATATAAAAAATTCCTGTAATACCATCGGTGCTATACTGATAATAGCACCATTTATGACTGATAATACTATACTTTGGGTCCTGTAATAGTATAATTCAGGACCCGAACAATAGTATTATCACTAAAACCCAACTGTGCAGCCATAAGTCTGCCCCCCAACATCCTGCTAAGTGTGCTCTCTGATTGGCCGCTTTTGCTGTATAGGCAGGTGGAACAAGTTCTGAAACACGGCAGCTCACTCTGTTGCTTAGCGAGAGAAATCCTTGAACTACGAGCTGTGTTTTTTCTCTCCTGCCTACTCCAGCTTCATCTGCCCATTCACGGACATGCAGGGCTCAATCCACCTTGTTCTCCCCAGTTCCTCTTCCCACTACTGCAGTCAACTCATACTGCGGACACTGGAAAAAAGGGTCTAAACAGAGCCCACTCTACTGTTGAATGTTCACAGGAAGATTGCTGTCACCCACACAGACCAGCCGACTGGACAAGCGACCCAGAGGTGAGTAAATTCACCTCTGATCCATATATTAAAAAAAAGTAACTAATAGCGTAGTGTGCATCTCACGGCAGCAATCCCATCTCACGGTTCTGGGGGCATAAGAACCTCTCGAGCTTTGCTATCGAGGTTTTCTATGCCCCCAGAGCCTCTTGATGGGATTACTGCCTTGTAATGTACACTAAGCTATCTATTATTCTGTATTATACAATGGAAAGAAAGAAAGCTGGTCCCTAATTGGTCAGTCTGGGTCTGGACCTGTGATGTTATCCCTGCATAACATCATGGGTCTAGTCCCAGCACAGAGTAGACCGCATCAAATGGAAAAATAAATCATTGCACATAGCCCTGCTGATCTGGTCAGCCCACTATACCATTTCCTGCTGTCAAGCTGCCAACAGTATCCTTGACTCCTTGCCACCAGACACAACCCCCCCATACATGCAGTGTTCACCCCAAATCTTTTTAAAATGTCCTCTAACACAGCAGTTCATTCCGCTTCTCGCTGATGCATCATGAGCACTTTTACCGGCTTCACAGCTGCTGTCCCCACTCACTAGACAGACCGCTCACATACTGAAGAAAACAGCTTTAGCCACAGCTCCTTTCTGTCATCACTTTCACTTTTAAACTTAAAGAACAACCAAAAAACATCAAAAGCGGGACCGAGTGACTTACAGTACAATCACGGGTGAAGCAGGAGTCCCTCGGTCCTCGCAAGTCATCGAGTCATTAGTCCATTTTTGTGATCGGGAATTGCAATCCACATTAAAAAAAATTCACTCGACTGAACTAATGACAGGGAAAAAACCACAGCCAACGTAAAAAAAAAAAAAGAGAGGAAGGTATAGAACATAGAGATTGACAGAGGGGGATGGGGCGGGCAGACACAGACAGATATATATATATTTAAAAACTGCATTTTTTAATCTTTTTTTCCTTTTTCTTATACAAGAGAACCATTGTATAATAGGAATAATGCACTCCAGGGTGTGTGTCATGCTGGGATAACATCACTTCTCGGGTGATTAGTCACACTCAGCCTGCAGCCTCGTGCCTAATCACCCCAGGCGTGACGTTATCTCAGCATGACACACACGCTGTCGTGCATTATTCCTTTATTAGAAGACAGTTCACTTTGATCCATAAACTAGGGATGGGAGGGCCAGCTCTGTGTCAGATCAGACCCCCCCAAAAAATGGCCTGCCCCTGCTTGACTCAGGAAAGTAGAGTTCTTTATGGCTTGACTCTGATTTGACCCAGTCCACGTTATTAACCAGGTTCTGATCTGCCAGTGATTCAGTTCTGAACCAGTCTGGATGATGAAAGTGACTTTGGAGCTTTACAGAAACTAGTGGAAAGAACAAAAAATTATTATTTTAAACATGAAATGAATAAGTAAAAGACTTATGATGAGAAAATAGGGGCAACCTAATTCTGTCGTTTGACCTGATCTGAAATTGTCTCTGACCTGGTTCTGATTCAGTCTGGAAAGATTGACCTGCTTTGACCAACCAGAGTAAATCAGAGTCAGAAACAGAACAGGGCCATAGCAGACCCTCCCATCTTTACATAAATGATATTACACACTTGCATCTGATACATTTCACCAAGCACTAGTGCAGACAGTGTAGAGTTTTAAGACTACACACAATGATTATGTGAAGAGAAAAGGCATTCAGATTATGGTTGATACAGTAGTGAAGGCAAATCTGGTGATTCACACAGTCTCACTTCATCTCATCAAACCTACAGTGGTAGACAGAGATACGTCCCAGCATATCTAGATTCAGTAACTGGATAGTTTTGCAGGAAACCCCATTCATTTAAGTGTGATTTACCGTGATACGCAGTATATATAGATATATATTACTGGGGCATATCGCTGGCTACCATTGTATTTACAGTACATTTTTATTCCTAAATATTATCAATATGTAAGAGATTTGTGTATTTCCTTTCAGCTTCCCATGTATATTGAGAACATTGCTGTAGAGAATAATGCCAGTAATCAGAATCAGATTGAAACCATGGCTGAACAGAACTTTTCCTTTCCTGAATATTTGGCGACAGATGAACAGAACTATGTCACTGCTGACTGTCTGGCAACAGATGAACAGAACTATACCCTTCCTTACTATCTGGCAATAGATGAACAGAACTATACCCTTCCTGACTATCTGGCAACAGATGAACAGAACTATACACTTCCTGACTATCTGGCAACAGATGAACAGAACTATACCCTTCCTGACTATCTGGCAACATATGAACAGATCTAATCCCTTCCTGACTATCTGGCAACAGAAGAATGATTCTTTCGCCCCGATATCAGCATTCAGGGATCCTTCACACTTATTTCTCATGTGGCTTCTAAATGAAACTTCTCACCCCAGGAATTCTTCAGCATCTGTTGACAGGTGCAGTATGGCAGCTGGGTTCAGCTGCCCCGAAGAGGAGGAGTCAATGCAAATGAGTAAGACATTGGCCAATCAGGATACAGAGAGAGGAGAGTGCTGCCTGCAGTCAGCCTGAGGGACCTCAGAACTTTTTCTCCACTGAACTGGCAACACTGCCCCAGAGCTGTCCTTCTTCAGAGATCTTCCTGTGTCACTTCCCTCTTTTGAGTGCTGCCTTTGAGGTATTTTCTTCATTTTGTCACTTTCTACCGCCGCTGCATTTGGTTCCATGCAGTCACGAGGTTTTTTCTTGTTGTTCCATTTCAGAAGGTTTTCTGAGGTAAAAGTTGACAGTATGAATTTTTGTTTTATTTGATAGTATTCAGTATTTAAGTGTGGTTTTTGCTGCTTTTGCGCTAAAAATCATTAATTTTTTTTCGCGCTCGAGCACAACATTTCTTTTGCGCACTTGCACAAATTCATGGAACCCTTTTTTCTGTATTTCTATAAAACTTGATAATATTTGAAAGATAAACCCCTCTCTTTCTGGGGTGAGACCCTCTTTTACTGTGCAGTGGGCTTTTGTTGGCAAGAGGTGTGGAGGTAGTTTCTGTTCTTTTCCATTGTTGTGAAAAAAAAATCTCTAGAAAGGTAATCCTAATTGGGTTAGCTTTTGGCCAAAGTTTAATTATCATGGCTTCTCAGTCTGCCTCCTCCTCTAAAAGTGCTAAGGAGTGTACCTCAAGTCAACACAAAAGTAATGACAAGTCCTCCAGGGACTCTAATGACAATAAGTCTGGTAGAAGTAAAAATTCCAGCCAAGCCTCTAAAAAACTTAATGAGCAGGGTTCTGATCCAGTCCCTGCAAAAAAGACTAAGAAGGATAATAACACTACTCTCCCTCCCCCTAAAAAACCTGGGGAGACAACAGTAGTTGATAAAGATGTGCCCTCTGGAAACAAATTGGATAAAGCATGGCATTTATATCAGACTTTACAATCTATGGGTGATATTTTCTTGGCTCCTGTGGGAATGAATACTCCTCTCCATGAAAACAACTATGCCCAGGACTTTTATTATGATGATGGAGAGGACATTGGTGATGAACTATCTCACAGGGACCCACTAAACCCAGACGATCACTCTGGGGCTGACTTGAATGATGATAATGATGAAGTCTCTTCCTTTTTAACATTTCTGAAGCAAATGGTGGACATCCTGGACCTGCCCCTCCAGGATGACATGGATCAAAAGATGGAAGACGACCACGTAGAAATGATGGGTAACACTCCTCCAAAGAAATTAATACTCCCCCATTCACGGTTCGTTGAAGAGAACTATATTTAAGGCTCTGGAAACCCCCTCAACTTCCTCCAGGGAGGACAGAAGGATTGAGAGGAAATACCAGCTCAGTAAGTGTACTGCTGATTTTCTCTACACACATCCAGATCACAAAGGGGTAGTGCAGGCAGCGGCCTGTGACAAAGCCAATGTGCCACTGTCTGCTCTTCTCCCAGAAAAAGACTAAAGAAAATTAGATTCCATAGTTAAGAAATCTTATGCTTATGTCTCTCTGCTGTAGCGCCTGTCTACCTTTAAGGCATACGCAGCCAGATATCAGAGGGCTATACTGAAATCTATCCTTGCCATAGTACAACATGGGGGGGGGCACTATGCTCAGGGATGTCTCTGAAACCATCAAGCAGCCACAAAGCCACAAGGTGCCAGTTTCACATGGCCATAGATAATAATGACACGGCCTCAAGAGTCATGGCTCAGGTCATTTCCCTCAGGCAGTTTGCCTGGTTGAGAACTACCAGTCTCACCCAGGATGTCCAAGCACAAGCATTGGTTTGTCCCTTCAGGAACAACTCCCTTTTCGGGGACCAAACTAAAGCTTACATGAAAAGAATGGACGAGTTCTAAACTACTTACAAAAGTAACTCAGCTAATGAAAGGCCTTCCTCCTCCCAGAAATCTCAAAGCAGGGGATTTAGGGGTAGGGGTTACTTTCCTAGGAATTTCTTCCCTATGCCAACACATATGGATTTCTCTCAAATGAAAGTTTTTTTTCAGAGGTAGCGGCAGGAGGGGTCAGAGAAGGGCCAATCCCACCCACTCCTGTTACCTCTACTCATTCCAGACAGTAGTCTTCCTGATTCCTTTTTGGTCACCTCTCCTCTCCCTGTAGGGGGCAGGCTCTCTCACTAATTCCTCCATTGGCATCATATTGCCTCAGACATGAGATTGTTAGAAGTGGTGGAGCAGGGTCTCTCCCTTAAGTTCCAAAAATTTCCTCTTATCCTCAGTCCCAAAACCTCAAATTCTCTCACTCCTACAGAAACACAGCCGCTGAAGTTAGAGGTCAAGAATCTCTTGAGGGCCCAAGGCCATGGAAAGAGTACCACTCCCCCAATGGGGAAGGGGACTATATTCCAGATATTTCCTGACTTTAAAGAAAAAATGGGGAATGGCAACCTATTCTGGACCTAAGGTACCTGAACAAGCACCTGCTGAAACCAAAGTTCAAAATGGTAACCTTGACTCAGGTCATTCACTCACTAAAGCAAGGGGACTGGCTAGTCTCTCTGGATTTAAAGGGTGCCTATTTCCATGTGCCAATAAGGCAATCCCACAGAAAGTTCCTTGGATTCAGGCTGCTCTTAGGCCACTACCAGTTTGCAGCCATGCCATTTGGGGCTCACATCCACTCCCAGAGTATTCACCAAGTGTCTGGTAGTGGTGGCAGCTCATCTCAGAAAACAGCGAATTTCAGTTATTTCTTACCTAGATGATTGGCTGATCATGGCCAGCTTTCCTTAGTCTTTCTCAGAGGCCCTAAGTCTGATGAGGCATACCCTAGGGTCCCTGGGTTTTCTTATCAAAGAGGAAAAGTCACATCTCCAGCCTGCCCAACTTCTGCAATTCATAGGGGCAGAGCTCAACACTCTGTAGGGGAAGGTTTTCCTCCCCTCAAACAGAATCCACAATTTCCTTGCACTTCTAAATTCATTCAGCCCAGGCCAACCAAGGCCAGCCAGTCACTTCCTCAGACTTCTCTGTCACATGGTCTCAATGACCGGTTTAGTCCCAGGGGCCAGATTCCAGATGAGGGACATCAATATCACCTCAGGTCTCATTGGTCACAGAAAAGAGATTCCTTTGCAAAGCTAGTACCAGTCACAGAAATGTTTCTATGCGCTCTGGACTGGTGGAAAGATGCAGACAATCTCAGGATCAGAGTCTCCTTTCAAATTCCACAACCCTCTCAAATTTTGACTACAGAAGCTTCCCTCCTAGGATGGGGCGCCCACTTTGGGGACCTGTCCATAAGTGGAACTTGGATACTGAAAGTTTCCTCTCTCCACATCAATCTCCTCGAGCTCAGAGCTGTGTTCGTCACCATCAAGGCTTTTGCTTCTCAGCTCAGAGGTCAGTTGGTACAAATAAGAACAGACAACATGATTGCCATGTTCTACATCAACAAGCAGAGGGGCACAAGGTCAGCCAAACTCTGCACAGAGGCTATGAGAATTTGGTCCCTAGCTTACTCCCTGGACATGTTGTTGTCAGCCATCCATCTCCCGGTCAAGGACAAAACTTTGGCAGATGCTCTAAGCCACATCAGTCAGGGCCACCATGAGTGGACCCTCAATAAACAAGTCCTAGCCACAGTGTTCAGGAGGTGGGAGGTTCCAGACCTGGAACTTTTCGCTTCCAGTCTGAATCACCAGTTACCTCACTACTGTTGCAGGCCCCAGCTCTGGGGAGCATCCCAACAACGCTTTGACCTTAGACGGGACAGGAAGGTTTCTTTGTACTTTCCCTCCTTTTCCGCTGCTTTACAGAGTACTTCTTAAGCTAAGGGATCAGCCAGCCACCATGATCCTGGTGGCCCGAGATTGGGCGAGACAGCCATGGTACTCCCTGATTCTCTCCCTTTCAGTCAAGAAGCCTATCAGGCTGCCCTCGTTCTACAGGCTTCTAACTCTCCCTCATACAGGAGTAGTGTTTCCCAACATCCAGTCACTTCACCTCAAAGCCTGGTACCTAAGGAGCTGGAATTTCCAGAGTCCCTGTACTCTGAGCAAGTCCTGAAAATTCTACGGATGGCCAAGAAACCTAGCACTAGGAAAACCTAAGCTTCCAAGTGGAAACGGTTTTCCCTGTGGTGCAAAGACAAATGGCATAGAGCCTTTGTAGGCCTCCTCCCCCACCTTGCTGGACTATTCAGTTAACCTTCAGGCAGAAGACCTGAAGGCATCATCCTTATGAGTACTGTACATCTAGTGGCCATTTCGGCCTATCTTTGAATGGAAAAAGAGTAATCTGTCATTTCTCAGCCCATTTTTAAGAAGTTCTTCAAGGGGCTTCTTCATCGTCAACCTCCTTTAAGGGAACCAGTCCCCCAATGGGACCTAAACCTCTGCATAGCCAAGCTCATGGAACCTCCCTTTGAACCTATGGCTACTGCTGACTTGAAGTATGTAACATGGAAGACAATCTTTCTGGTGGCCATCATCACCTCTGCCAGACAGATTTCAGAGTTGTAGGCCCTTTGCACAGACCCTAACTACATCATTCCTCATAAGGACAAAGTAGTCCTTAGGACAAATAGGAAATTCCTGCCCAAGGTGGTCTCTGAATTCCATCTTAACAAATCCATTTCTCTGCTGGTATTGTTCTCAGGCAAGTCTTCTTCAGGTGAGCGCAAGTTGCACAGCCTGAATGTAAAAAGAGCCCTGTCCTTCTACTTTGAACGAACCAAGCAGTTCAGAGACTGTCACTCTCAGCTCTTCCTCACCTATGGTGATGTGGGCAGAGGGAAACTGGTGACCAAGAGGACCATTTCCCGCAGGATTGTCTCTTGTATTCAGTTCTGTTACAGCAAGACTGGCAAACAGCCCTCTTTCGGGCTCAGAGCCCACTCTACTAGGGGAACAGCTGCTTCTGTGGCAGTGTACAGGGACATACCCTTGCTAGAAGTGTGCAAAGCAGCTACTTGGAAATCGGTCCACACATTCACAAAGCACTATTGCTTGGTTGTGCAGTCCAGACTGGATGCCAGATTTGGCAGGGTGGTGCTACAGAGCCTTTTTCCTAAGTAGGTTTCTGTGCCCTCCTCCCAACTACACTACTTTGAAGTCTGCAACTATCAATAGATACTGAAGAATTCCTGGGGTAAGAAGAAAAAATTACTGACCAAAGTAATATTACTTCTTCCAGGGTATTCTTCAGCATTATTGACACTCCCACTCATCCTCCCCTGAGAAACTTTTCCAGACGGCTCTGTTATGGGGTTTAGCCAAACTTGTTGACTTTTATTGGTTTGCTTGATAACATATTTTCACAATAGTGGTTTAGAATTGATAGTTTGTTTATTGCTAACAGTTTTTTGCCCCTATTGGGCATAGTTTTGCTCTTTTTCAGCTACAAAATTAGTTCTGAGGTCCCTCAGGCTGACTGCAGGTAGCACTCTCCTCTATCTGTATCCTGAATAGCCAATGCCTTACTCATTTGCATTGACTGCTCCTCTCTGGGGCAGCTGAACCCAGCTGGCATACTGCA
Organism: Neoceratodus forsteri; assembly: GCA_016271365.2. Lineage (NCBI taxonomy): Eukaryota > Metazoa > Chordata > Ceratodontiformes > Ceratodontidae > Neoceratodus > Neoceratodus forsteri. The sequence continues at coordinate 139,990,751 of CM057449.1, read as the reverse complement.
CCTGTCAATAATTAAACAATAAGGCATGACAGGGGTGTGTTATGGTGGGATAACGGCCCACCTCGGGGTGGGTTGAAGCACAAGGTGTAGCTGAGGGCTTCCACCACTCAAGAAAGGCTGTTAGCCCACCATAACACCCCCCCCACAGTGCCTTATTGCAATTATGAAATGGGTCATTTTTAGTAGTTTTTGTGCCTTTTTTAAACATTTTACTTTTAGCTGGGCCGTTGTGCTGAGATAATAGCCCAGCTGAAAGCTGCTCTCGGCCAATCAGGAGCCAGCATTCTTTCTACCCATTTCAAAATGCTGAAGAATATCCTGGAATAAGTAATATTACTTTGATTAATAATTTTTCTTCTCTTTTAATATAATCTAGGTTAACCTGGACTGCTAAAACATTTCAATGGAAATGTCATTGTTACTTAATGTATGCTTCAGAATATGTAGATTTGTAAGTATGGCAGGACTGCTAATAGTAAACAAAGGCTTATCATGATTGTATGGCAACATTGCTAATAGTAAAACAAGGACTTACTACACAGTAACACAATAATTTAAGAAGAGAAGGAACTCTGGGTAAGCCATCACAGTGGTGTAGAAGGCTGAGGCACTATGCACCTTACCATGCAACACACCGGCAATCCATGTTCGGGAATAAGCTTGGGTTGTCAGGGGTCAGTGGGGGAAGGAGAGGATTGAGCATCCAGCAGACTGCTCTCCTCTCTCTGGATAGGGGGGATCTGCTGTCTCACGCCATGGCTACAATCTGGTGGAGGATGGGTGACAGTGTCAGAGTCCAAGCAGCAGTTAGGGGCCGTGACTACATAGCACATGCACATATCCACTAGCATGCATTTACAGTCACCATGGCATGGGGAGAGAAAGCAGAGTTAAATGGTGATTGGGCGCATGAAACCCTTCCTGCGGCTCTCATCCTCATCGTCAACATGCCAATTCAGAATCTGAATTGTTGATTACTGGGTGGGGCAGAATGGCTTCCTTTCCAGACCCCCTCCACGTGGGGGGGGGCATGGGCGGTGGATTTCAGTAGAGTTGGAGACATAGTAGGTATACTTGGGAAGTGGAGACAGGGCTAAACTCAGGAGGATACAATCTATATCAAATAAAAAAGGACTATGGGTCATTATGTTGCTCCTTGCCGTATAAGCAAATGTGACTATGCATGAAGTAATGTACACCAAGGAACACTACAGGTAGTGGTGGGGACCCTCTATGGTTTATTCATTGTGTACTGTAGCTGAGTTTGTCCCGAATTGTCACTAGGGCTCCTAATTTAAACACAATGAACAAAGGTTAAGAGTTTTCTTATCTGTGGTAGGCCTGCCAGCATGTGGTGTTGAGCACCTAACATAAATGTCCTGAATCCCTATATGTTATAAATCTGCTAGCAGTCAAACGGTTAATACTGTATAAATAGATTGTTCATAGAACTGTTGGCTCCCCATGACATCATCTATGTAGTCTTGTGTTTCATTAAATTACCAGACTGTGCCCCATTACTGAATGAGCCACAGTCTATGACAGAGGATAAGATAACAAGGGGATAAGTGGTGGTACTGCGATATATACATTCCTTGGATGAAACATAGAAGCTGATGGCAGAAGTAGACCGCAATGTCCATCTAGTTTGCCCATTTGTTTTACACCTGTTTTGACACTCTAGCTGCTCTTTGTAGTTAGGGCTCCCTTGTGTCTATCCCATGCATTCTTGAATCCCCACAGTGTTGACCCCCACAACCTCTTGGGGCAGGCTGTTCCAAGCGTCCACCACTCTTTCTGTGAAGAAAAACTTCCTGGTGTTGGTAGAAAACTTCCTTCCTTGCAGTCTGAGGTCATATCCCCTGGTCCTGGAGCCCTTCTTGAAGTGAAAAAGTCCCTGTGCCTGTACCTTGTTAATGCCTTTTATGTACTTGAATGTTTCAATCATATTCCCTCTCTCTCTTCTCTGCTCCAGGGAGTACATATTCAGTTCCCTAAGTCTTTGCTTGTAGGACATGTACTGCAGACCCTGAATAGTTTGTGTCACCTTTCTCTGTACTGTTTCCACCTGGCCAATGTCCTTCCTGAGGTGAGGCCCCCAGAATTGGACTCCATATTCCAGGTGAGGATGACCAGTGATCTATACAGTGGTAGGACCACCTCTCTCTTCCTGCTGGTGATTCCCCTCCCATGTGCAGCCCAGCATTCTGTTGGCCTTCATTGTTTCCTTCTCACACTGCTTTCTAACCGTCAAGTCATCTGAGATTATGACTCCCAGATCTCATTCCTGGTTTGAGGCTGTCAGTCTTTTGCCTTCTAGGTAATACTCTTTTCTTGGATTTTTCTTTCCTATGTGCATGACCTTGCACTTTTTTGCATTAAATCTCAGCTGTCACACTTCAGACCATTCTTCTAGTTTCTTGAGGTCAGCTTCCATCTTGTTCACTCCTTCTGGGGTGTCCACCCTGCTACATATCTGGGTGTCATCTGCGAACAGACACACCTTCCCTTCCAATCCGTCAGTGATGTCTGTTATAAAAACATTGAAGAGCAAAGACCCTTGCCACATGAGGAACAACAGAAGTAGCCAGATAATGGACATCGATCTTTCTTCCTCCTGAGTTGCATCATGCTCCCCTTTATTTAGGTAGGTAGACCACATCTACTGCCCCACCATTGTCCACTAAGTAAAAGGGCAACCTGGGGACTTTGAGTCACTGTAGCAGGGATGTGAGCTGCATCATACTCACCTTTATTTAGTTTAAACTGCCTGTATAGACATCGAAATATGATGGAATCATAGTCCTGTTGTGCATGGTTTCCTATCTACTGTATACGAACAGAATGGTAGGAAAAGGGTGAGGGGTGGCAGCTTACATCAGGGAGGGTATAACGTGTATGAGGAGGAGTTGAAGGAGGGAAGATCAGAAACAATGTAGATTCAGTTACTTTCCAACAGATGGAAGAAGGTGAGGTTAGGGGTGGTTTACAGACCTCCCAACCAGGAGAAAGAACGATACTGAATTGAATTCAAAAGTATTGACCCCTGTACGGAAGGGAGAGGTGGTAATAGTGGAAGACTTCAACCTGGCCAAGGTGGACTGGAGGGTACTAGCCACAACCTGTGCCAGGAGTCAGGTGATCCAAGATGCAATGCAATGTGGATTTCTGACTTAGGGTATCACAGAACCCACCAGGGAGGGGGCAAACCTTGAGCTGGTGCTAATGAACAGGAAGCATGTCCAGGATACAATGGTTGAGAAACCCCTGGGTGGAAGTGACCATCACACAGGGTGGTCCCAAGCAGGGAAAAAGACCTCACTAAGATTAAAATCCTGGATTTCAGAAAGGAAGATTTCAAAAGGATGGACAATTTGCTAAAGAGTAACCTAGCAAGCATTCAAGTGGATATGAGGGTGGACCAAAAATGGTCCATCATCAAGAGAATAATGGTTGCCACAGAAGAGTGCATTAAACTCAAGGGGGAAACACGTGAGGGCCAACGCAACCAGGTGGTTTAGTACTTAGGTTGCCCAGGCAGTAAGGGACCAGAGGTCAGCTTACAAAAAATTCAGGCAGGCCAAAAGAGAGGAAGACAAGAAAGATTATGTGAGATGCCCAGCATAGCAGGTAAGGTAGTTCAGTGGGCTAAAGCTCAGAAGGAACTGTAGCTAACTGAAAGAATTAAGAAGGGGGAGACGGCCTCTAGCGTGTTATATAAGTGAGAAAAGGGACAGGATGAAAAGATGGGATTCTTAGGTTTGGGAAAGGGGACAGATGGGTAGAGGAGAATGAGAGCAAAACAGAGGCACTAGATGATCACTTCTGTTCTGTCTTCACCAGGGAGAAAGATGGATCAGTGCCATTAGGGGGAAAGAGAGAAGTGGGAGTGGGAGTGGGAGAGCACAGATGTGATAGAGGTAGATAGGGTGAGAACTGGGCTACTAGTATTGAGAGTTGACAAATCCCCAAGCTTAGACAGCATACACCCAAGGGTGCTGAGAGAACTGGCAGAGGAGCTTGCAGATCCATTGGCTGGCCGGTTCAACAGTTCACCAGAGTCAGGTGTGGTACCCCAGGACTGGAGAATGGTCAATATAGTGTCCTGCTGTAAAAGCAGTCCCAAAGACGACCCAGGGAATTACAGACCGGTCAGTCTGACCTCAGTTGTGTGCAAGCTAACTATGAGCATGGTCTCCAGGATGTGAGGCAGTATGGGTTTATGAGAGGGAGGTCATGCCAAATTATTTTGATTGACTTTTTTGACTGGGTCACTAAAACAGTGAATGGGGCCAGGTGATGGACAACCTTTACCTGGACTTCAGAGAGGAATTTGGCTGAATACACCACAAGAAGTTAATTAGGAAGTTGGCAGATCTCAGGGTTAGAGAGAAGTTGAACAGATGAGTGGAAAACTGGCTGAGGGGCATGAACTAGAGAGTGGTCATGGGAGGTGAGCTATCTAGCACCCGAGAGGGCACCAGTGGGGTCATGCAGGGCCCAGTGCATGGATCAGTGCATGGATCAGTGCAGGGCTCAGTGCATGGATCAGTGCTGTTCAGTGTCTTCATCAGTGATATTGGGGATGGCATTAAGGGCAGAATTTATCTATTCATGGACAACACCAAGCTCTATGGGTGAGTGAACACAGTAGAAGGGATGCAAGACCTAAAGCGGGATTTGAAAAAAAACTAGAGAGGTAGTCTGGGATTTGGCAGCTTTATTTCAATGCAAAAAATACAAAGATGTGAATTTTGGATCCAAAAACCCCAGGACTTAGTACAGTCTGGGAAGAGTTTAGGTATCTGCATCAGAGGGGAAGGATCTGGGGCAGGGGGTGCAATCACTAATGACCTGAAGCACTCTACGCAGTGTAGGAATGCAGCAGCAGCAAAGGCAAATAAAATGTTGGTCTGCATTGCCAAGGGGGATCAGCAGCATGCGAGAGGAGGTAATACTGCACTTGAACAGGTCATTAGTGAGGTTGCATATGGAGTACAGTGTACAGTGCTGGTGCCCATACCTTAAAAAGGACATTAACCTGCTGAAGATGGTCCAAAGGAAGGCAATGAAAATGATCATGAGCCAGCAGGGTAAAATGTATGAGAAGAAGTTGGAGGCCTTGAACATGCACCCTCTGGAGGAGAGGTAAGAGAGAGGGGACATGATTGGGACCTACAACTACTTGAAAGGAATTAGTAGGGTTGATAAGGAGGGTCTCTTTAAGCTTAGTGGAAACTGAAACATGGGGGGATATAGCCTCAAGTTGGAAGGGGGAGGTTTAGGAGAGAGGCTAGAAGGCACGTTTTCATAGAAACGATGGTGGCAGGTTGGAATGTGCTTCTAGAAGTTTTGCTGAAGACACTGGACATCTTCAAGAGAGGCTGAGAAAGAATCAAGGGGAAAATAAGGGTCTATGGAGGGGTGGATGGAAAAGAATGGAAGATTGGGGAATGGGCAGGGTCAATAGCATATGCTAAGAACCCTCCAATATAAGCATTAATTGAGGATTAATGTACGGTCAGCTGATGCAAGTTGACCAATCCTGTGCAACCCTTTCTCTACCCCATGTTACAAATGGCCTCAATCTGCTGGCTTCTTTGTATGTTCATAAAAGCAATAAGCTAAAATGTGGCACATGCCCCTGTGTGGATTTTAGTACGAGATGTGGTCAAATGCTTTCAATCACCTAGGAAGTGTGGCAAGATCGCTTTTACTACAGATCCTGTCATTAGCTATTGCACTCTAAAGTTTGACCTTTTTGATGTAAAAATGTCTGAAAGATGCATTTTATAGGCTTTAAAAAGCTGCAAATTTGACTGACAGTCAGTAATGTAGTAAGAAAAATATTTTCTTGCAATTGTATGAGTTGTTATGGCACTGAATCAGCAGACACAGTAACAGCTCTGTCTACTGCAGCACTGTGTTGACAGCGCTTTCCACCACAGTGGCAGGACAGAATGCCATTGCACCACAGAGCACCAGCACACTGTTTTAATGTATTTTTACGTGGGGAGCTCTGCCGACCATATTCTTCCAAACTAAAAGATTCTCACAACAAGGGGTGCGGATCATGAGGAAAGACGAATGTATGAAGCCATGGAATATTGTTTCCATGGCCCCTTTGTAAAAAAACAAAACAAGTCCAGCAATGAAGAAATAAAGGGAGACCAGAATTAGAACCTGGTGTCCAACACCATTCTGCTGTGCTGCTCCTTCCCTCCCCTTGGTTATCTGCCATGGTTACCAGACACTTTGTATTTTTACCTGTTCACTGTTAGTGTGTATTTACCTTGTACTAAGTTTCTGTACCTAATATTGTTCATGTCTATTGTTGCATTTTCTTTTATAATTTTGGCATCAATGTATTAACTGATCTTTCTACGTTCTATGTATTTCACTTTTCATTGCTTCCTGTGCCATTTGACATGGCCCGGGTCATGCCTGAAAAAAATCCCTGTGATCAGTGTATTTACCCAGTTATCAAAGTCATAAATTAATAAAGTATAAATAAAAATCCATCCCTTAGTCTTCCCTGCCACAGAAGCAGCTCAGCCAGTCTCCTGAAATCCTCTGCCCTTCAGTCATTCCATAGCACCACGGACAGTGACCTGGGGAGCGCTTACTGCATAGTGCCATTAAACCCCTTTCACTGTCTGTGGAAGGACTCTCCAGACTGTGCTCTCTTTCCCTGCACTATTATTGTAGTGCTATTCTAATCAATTACCGTTCCCCTTCTGTGCACTTGTGAATGACTTTGTAGGTTAACAGATTCCATTTTATTGGCTGGGTATCAATGACTCATTAGCTCTTCTAATTCTCCTGCAGCTATTAATTATGTGGAGAGTGCTGCTAAAGGTGAAGGTCGTAATCATTTATAATCTTAGAATATTGCTGGTCTTGGATCTAAATGGGGGGATCAGGGATGATTTGAATTAATTTCAGCTTAAATTCTGAGCGGTTCAACCCCCCCCCCCCATATTAGCATAACCTTATATTAGCGCAACTGTGTCACGAGTGAAAACCCGATGCTTGCCTCAGGTCAGTCCTCACCTGCCAGCACACCCACCAGGACTCTGCACCATTTGGCATGTGACGTTCGAAAAAGCAAATAAAATAATTGGTGCTGCTTCCCATTTCCCCAGCCTGATATGATGAAAGAGTGCGATCAGAGGTGAAGGTGGTGGAGCCACTCGAGGAAAGACTAGAGTCCTGTCCTTATCCCCGATACTGTTCGCTATAAACAAAATGTGTACTTTTTAGCTTTTACAATTATTCCGCTGTAAGCTTATAACTGCGGGAAGTATCTGACCCGCGAATAAAACGTAAATTAATTTACAGCAAAAATAAAGGGTTATACAGTATGTTATTCTATGTTTTTGGGAGACATGACTCCTAAAGGATCATGACATCAACATTAGCAACTATGAATGGCTTCTCGTACCTGCAAAAAAAAAATTGTAAGAGAGGTAGAGTGTCAGGTGGGCTCGCTTGTCACATTAAGATTGATAATCATGTATCTACTGAAATGATCAAGGCCACTGTTTTTTGTTTTTTTACCAGAAAATCCGGTAACATTCCAGAATTAGGGCTACCTGAAGGCCAGTAAAAACAAAGATTTCATGGAATCTGTCAATTTATATCAGATCGGCAAATCTATAAAACTTGTGTTTTTCTTTTAATTCCTTCATGTACTATTTTCAGTTTGCTTTATGCAATGCCCTGTATATTAAGCCTTCTTTAATTCTGATTATTTATGCACATACTAAAAGAATGATAGCAGAAACCTGGTAAAATCTGGAAATTAGCATAACAATCACCAGTTCAATTCCAGAATCTGAAGTCTTGAAAATGGAATTTCATTGTTTTAATCATCGTAAATCGGTGGCCTTGAAAATGACCAAAGCATTACATTTCTATATTATCCTTTTAGTTCTGCTTTCTGACTTCAGATTTATTCTTATTAACTTAAGCAAGCCATCTAATTCAGCTAAGTTTGCTGTGGATGATCCTTGATGCTGTTTAGGGAATGTGCTAGAAGATCTTTATGAGAGTTATATTAATATTGCCATTGTAATTGGGGGGGGGTACTTTAACGCCAGAATAGGTTGCTTTGATAGTCTACTGGAAAACTCAGTACTGGGTTCAATATCTGAGGCACCACTTCTTCTATGTAGAAAATCTAAGGCTCTTAAATGATGCAGGTTATGGTTTTATTAAATCTGTGCAAGAATATGATTTATATCCACTTAATGGAAGACTATTAGGTGATGAATAAGGCCAATGGACCAGTTTTTCTCTGTTGGTACTTTGGTTGTTGATTATGCCATACGCGATGGGCCCAAAGAAATACAGTATGGTCCTCCCTTTCACTAAATAATAGAGCGGAAAGTGATCCTCTTCTGCTAGATGTAGGATGAGTGTAACCCCTACTTCCTCTATTTCATCTTCTCTAAACAAGTCTCCTGTTAAATTATACTTCAAAGTGGAAATCAAAAACAAGAGGCGAGTCAGATGGACAGATGAGATTTCTTCCAAAACACAACAGATTTTATTTCTTTTTTTGGATTCTGCTGTTTATTTGGATATCTTTCGGCAACATGCTGTGTTTAGTATTTTTTTTTCATTATTCTATGATCCCAAGATGATGTTCACTTGTCAAGATTTTATTTATATATTGTTCAGTTAGTGTTATTACTATTTCCAAAGTAAACTCGTCAATTTCCTCGCTGAAGTTTAATAAAGCCCGCGGACCTGACTTGATTCCAGCAGAGGTATATTTATGGGCTCCTTTATTTCAGGCAGACTATTTTCTTCCGGTTTTTTAGCAATGTTTATAATAGCTTTTTTTTCCACATTCCTGGTTAGGTGCAGAACTAGTTCCCATTTTTAAAAGGTATAGTAAATCTGACCCTAAAATGCATCAGCCTATTAGTTTGATAGACATACCATCGACAATATTCTGCCCGAATTCTCCTTAACCATTTGCGATAACAACTTAACTTTGGGAGCTGCCTCCATTGCAGTTTGGTTTCAAAGATAATTGTTCCACTCTTGATAACTGTTTTACTTTCAGTAATTCATGGGGAGACATATGTATTAGTGCACAAACAAAATCAATCAATCAAATCTTTATTTATTCAGGCAAAAATCATTGAGTACAGCTCATTTGCAAGATGGACCTGATAAGGTCAAGGTTCAATAACTGGTACATGTACAGGAATATTTAAAACACTTATATACAGTAATCAAGGACAGAAGTTGTTTAAAACATAACAGGATATGGTAGGAACATATGAAATGCACACTAGGTAATCCAGTATATACATATCAACATTTGCAGTAAACATGGTATACATTCAACATGAGGTGCCCAAGATTCTAATGATCCAAAGGAAGTCAATGTGGACAAAGAGAAACAGTGATTGGATGACTGGAAGATGATGGTCATAGACTGAGACAAGTGACATGGTAGGGAGGGGTGCGAGTGACTAGAGCAGGGGCTGGGGCTAGGACTGGGAGGTGATTGGCAGTGATAAGGGCTAAGGTAGGAGCCTTACGTTAATGGGAGAAGATTATAGCCAGGGGGTGAGGTATCTGTGGAGATGAATTATAGGGAAGTGAATTGCCATGATAAGATGGCTGTATGAGAGGGGGAAGGAAAGGACTATGAATAAACTAGAACTTTTGGAAGCAGTTGCATTTTTCAGGGAAGAGACTTAGGTATAGATGCTTGAAGGATGCTAAAGATACACGGTTGATCAGCTTCAAGGACTTTTGAATCATGTTCCATGATATAGCTAGATTATAGCTGATAGCAGATCTCCCACGCCGGGCGTTGACTTTAGGCACTTTGAGCATAATGAAGTTGTGGCTTCTCAGGGCATAGGTACCAGCTGTGGCCTGTGCGAAGCATCTTAGTCAAAATTCTGTATGTCCACACTGCAGCATTTCTGTTTCTTCTGAGATGTTGAGATGTCCAACCGACTGCAGCATAGAGAGAGCAATGGTGAGTGTTAAAAGGTAGATCTGTTATGAACCTCAGAGCTCTGTGGTATAGTGTATCCAATTTGCTTAGGTAGGAGATAGGGCAGTGACTATAGAGGAAGTCTGCAGAATCAGTTAGTGAGAGAAATGTGGCGTGGACGAACCTCATTTTGGAATCTCTGTTTAGAAAGTGCCTTATTCTAAAAAAATAGACCGAGCCTCTTGTGAAGCTTTTTTTAGAAGTTCTTCAATGTGAACTGTGTAGTCAAGTTTGCTATCGATCCACACCCCCAAATACTTGAATTTTTCTACATAATCAAGGCTTTCACCAAGGATAGTGGATAGCTGGGGGAGGTTGTTTAGTAATGAGGGACTTGTATGGCTTTGGGAGGAGAAAAACATTGCTTTTGTTTACTTTGCATTTAAAAGAAGCTTTTTTTCCAATAGTTGATGTTGTAGTATAGAGAATTCTGCTTGTAGAACTTCACAAGCTGTAGCAGGCGATGGGTTGCTGACATATAAAACAGTGTCATCTGCGAACAAGTGTACAGTGGCTTTGGTAAGATTTGAATCAATATTATTAATATAAATGGCAAAAAGGATAGGGCCCAGAATAGATCCTTGTGGAACTCCTCTTAGAAGTGGTTTTAGTGGAGATAGGTCTCCTTCAGCTTTCACTTGCTGTGTCCTTCCCGTGAGGTAACACCTGAACCATGTAAGGGAGGATGGATCCAAGCCTATGGAGTGCAAGGAAGAGAGTAGCAGTTCATGGTCCACCGTGTCAAATGCCTTGCTTAGATCAAGGAATACAGTACAAACACTATTCATTTTATCCAGTTCGGTTTGCCAATCATTTGTAACTTTAGCCAGTGCAGAAATAGTACTATGCTTAGACCTAAACCCGGATTGTGCTGGATTTAAAAGATTAGATTCTTCAAGCTATTCTCTTAATTGGATGCTCACTAGTTTTTCTAGCAGCTTAGATAGCACTGGAAGGATATAGATTGGCCTATAGTTGTTAAGGTCCATGGGGTCCCCTGATTTTAATAGAGGGAAAACTTGGGCTGTTTTCCAAGTTGCAGGAATAGAACCAGATTTTAAAGACAGTTTAAAAAGGTGTGTTAAAGGAACTGCAAGTGCATGCATTGCAATCTTTAGAAAGTAGGGGTCAAGGGAGTCAGCACCTGCACTTTTTTTGATATCCATCTGCAAGATTAGATCCTCCACTTGTTTCAACAGAATCGGTTTGAAGGAGAAGGAGGTTTCAGTTAACTGAGTTCCTGTGTACTGGGAGCTTAACTGAGCATGTAGCAGATTGGCTGGAGAAGTATCAAATGCAAGGCCAGCGGTTGTAAAATGATTATTGAACGCATCCAGTATTTCCATTCTGTCTGAGATTGTCACCTTGTTGTGGTTCATTTGAGCTGGCAGTGAAGTGTTAGGATCTTGTCTTGTTATGCCCTTAATGGTGCTCCAGAACCTGGCAGGATTGTGGTATGAGGAGTCGAGTTCAGCCATGTAGTAGGCAGCCTTAGCATCCCGTACTTTCCTGGTACAGCTATTTCTGGCTCTCTTAAATATCATCCAGTCATTTGGGTTCTTAGTCTTCCTTGCCTTTTTCCAAAGCTTATCTCTCTCAAGCAGGGCTGATTTAAGGTCAGGTGAAAACCAACAACAAGATTTGTTTTTAATTCGAACTCTAGTAAGTGGTGCATGAGTGTTAAGGGCATCTAGTATTATGCTGTTTAACACCTGATGAGCTTTTTCCACAGAGTCTGCTAGGTAGAACTCTTGCCATCTTGTAGAGTTATTTAGATCATGAAGATATGCCTCAGAATTGAAAGTTTTCTTGGATCTCCTCAGTAGGAATTTAGCTGGGGGTGTTGGTTTGCCGGATGACCTTATTCCAGCAATAAGGCAGTGGTCACTTATATCACTGAACAGCACTCCAGCGTGCATGAAGAGGTGGGGTTTATTCACCAGCATGATGTCTAGTAATGTGCTGTTGCTCAGATTTTTTTTGTTGATTCTCGTTGGTTCATATATAAGTTGTGAAAACCCATATGTATCACAAAATGATACTACAGGTGCCGCTGCCTTGGATAGCCAATTTAGGTTTAGATCACCTAGGATTATGGTTTCTTCAGTGCCAGTCTTAATTAGATTCCCCAGGTGGGCTAGAAGCTTATGATCCGCTGAAGGGGGCCTGTAGCAGCCAACTAGCCGAAATGCTGCAGTGTTGGAGAGAGCCACTTTGAGGGATAGACATTCGAATTCTTTGTGCATAGATGTTGCATCTAAGCAAGTTACAGATATATTGGATTTTACATATATAGCAACTCCCCCGCCCCTTGTCTGGTGATCTGCTCTGAATATTTGATAATTGGGTAAGTTTATGTCTCTGTCTGCTGTGGTGGGTCTGAGCCATGTCTCCGACACCACAAGAAAGTCTGGCAAAGTATGGGCAACCCAGGATTGTATCAACGTGAGCTTTTTAGCAGGCTGCAGGCATTGATATGAAGAAAGCTTAGTCCTTTGGTCGAGGCTAAATCTGCTGTTGAGGTAATGCACTGTGGAGGTCCGGGGTTAATTTCCACATTTCCAACACAGATCAAGAAAAAAATTAAGAGTTTCATAAGGGCTTCAAGAGAGAAAATGAGGAGACTATCTTTGGTCCTCCTTTTTCTATTCAGGGGCCTCTGTTTTAAGATATGCCAGTCAGGGTTATGGGTTCGTGCCAACTCACTAAATAGCAATCTTGTGGTCAGGTGTAATGGAGAACGCATACCCAATAATGGAGCATGGAGCACCGGGCGATATGTTGATAGAACAATTTGCGTCCCTACATGGAGGTTGCCCCACTGGTTGTATTGTGGCATAGGTAGGGCATATATAAGGATCCAGCCCTTCTTTAATAATGGAGAAACAGAGAGACTAGGAAGGTGGAATGCACTTTTCAGTGTGACAGTGACAGGGAGGGTACCTTTTTCCCTGAACACCATGAAGAACAGAGCTAGGAGTATCCAAAGGGATTCCCCCCATTATGAAAGCAAGGTAGATGATGATTAAATCGAGCTAGGAATCGACAGTGTAGTAGTAGAGAGAACGGTAAGGAAGGGTTGCTGATTTGGCAATGCAGCAGTGGCAATGAGACAGATACTGGATAGCGTGGCGATGGGGGCGGGAATTGTAATTCATGGAAGATGCCTATAAAATAACATCCAAAGAGGGGAAGGGTGGGTGGGCATAAACTTTGCGGCTTCCGTACCTTCCTGGCTGTTCCTCTCGGTTTCTGGTCCCTGGAGGTGGCTAGGCGGTTGCTGACCACCCGCTGGTGGAGCGTGACCCCGGCTCTCAAATAAGGGCTTCCAACAGGAAGCTTCGACTTCCCTGGCTGTCCCTTCCGGTTTTCTGGTCCCTGGAGGCGGCTAGGCGGTTGCCGAAAATCATACATGTATGTTGCTTTAATTGACTACAGCACTGCTTTTGATTCCCTTTCTTGAAATAAATGATGTCAGCTTATGCAGGAGTTAGGCATTGTCTATGTCCTTATTTCAAGTATTGCTAAATTATGTAGTCAGACCTGGTCTCTCAGGTGAGATTGGCTCTTCTGGCTAATGTTTTGGATGACTGTCCAACAAATAAAGGTGTACTGTAGGGATGCTTGCTTGCTCTTACTCTAATATTTATATGCACAGTATTTGGGAGGATCTTTCTCAGGTTATCTCCGGTTCACCGAAAATAGGATCTATGGAAATATCAGTTTAGGCATATGCTGATGATTTGGTTCTGTTTTATTTGTTTCAATCTGACCTTCAAAAATAATTGGATTGTTTGGCCAGGGTACCTTATAGAACCACACAGCAACAAGAAGAAAAAATTACTCACCTTAGTAATGTTGTTTCTTCTAATGGAGTCTTGCTATATTATGACATATGCAGTGAGTCCCAACCTTCGAACTGCTCCGGAGGTGAAAGAGTTAACTTTCCATGCCAGGCATGGAACGCTGAGCTTGAGTTCAGTTGAAACTCTGTCTGTTGTTCTTCAAACTCAAACCGTCAGATCTTTATGAGCTAAACTCACTGAGGTCCTGTGTGGAAGCTGTAAACCTACACTAGCCAACTGGATACTAAACATAAGAACACCTTTTTTGGTCCCAAAACAAAGACTCAAGTCACGAGACCCAAAAAATGAAAAACACAACACCAAGTCACCCCAAAAAAGGAGAGGTGAAACAACAAGGTGGGCATCTACTAAGTGCCAACACTGCACTGCCCACCCACATCCCAAAAACAGAGGTTCTGAGAGGGGCAGGCTGGGGGGAGGTCATAATATAGCAAGACTCCATTAGAAGAAACAACATTACTAAAGTGAGTAATTTTTTCTTCAGACAACATGAAGTCTTGCTATATTATGACATATGCAGACTACACAGCAGTACCTCCATGGAGGAGGGACAGAACCTACTTAGGAACTAGGCTCTGAAGCACAGCTGTGCCAAACCGAGCATCACTCCTAGCCTGGATGTCCAGGGAGAAATGCTTGGTAAAAGTGTGAACTGTTTTCCAGGTAGCTGCTTGACATATCTCTAGGATAGGAATGTCCCTGGCAGCAGCCAGAGATGCAGCTGTACCTCTGGTAGAGTGAGCCCTCAGGCCTGAGGGAGGAACCTTACCCAGTTTTTCATAACAAAATTGGATACAAGAGACAATCCACCTGGCAGTGGATCTTTTAGTGGCAGGTTTCCCTTTGCCCACCTCACCATAAGTGAGGAACAGTTGGAGAGAGTCAAACCTGTGACCCTTGGTACGCTCTATGTAGTAGCTAAGGGCTCTCTTCACATCTAAGCTGTGCAGCCTCCTCTTGCAAGAGGAGGAATGGCCAGTGAAGTACACTGGAAGAGACATAGATTGATTAAGGTGGAAATCTGAAACCACCTTAGGCAAGAACTTCCTGTTAGTCCTGAGGACCACCTTATCTCTATGACAGGAGATAAAATCAGGCTCCACTGACAAAGCTTGTAATTCACTTATGCGTCTGGCAGAAGTGATGGCTACCAGAAACACAGTCTTCCAAGTCAAGTACTTAAGCTCTGCTGAAGACAAAGGCTCAAAGGTGGGTTGCATAAGCTCAACAATGCAAATATTAAGATCTCAGGCAAGGGCAGGGTCCCTAAATGGAGGATTGGTGTGAAGCAATCCCTTAAAAAACTTGGAGAATACAGGATCAGCTGAAAGAGAAGAGGGTTTACCTGCTTGAAATAAAAGCAGACACAGCTGCCAAATGTACTTTTAGGGTAGCTGGCCTCAGCCCCAAGGTATTTAAATTGACCATATAATCCAGGAATGTGGGTAAATCAGCAGATTCTGGGGAAATATGCTTCCCAGAGCACCATATGGAAAATCTCTTCCATTTGGAGTTATAGGTTGCCCTGGTGGAAGGTTTCCTAGAAACCTTCAGTATTTCCATTACACCTTGGGAGAGGTGTAGGTCAGCAAACTCTAACTCTTCAAGAGCCAGGCCTTGAGATTGAGAGATTTGAGGTTCGGGTACCAAACCCTCCCCTGGGCACAGGTTAACAGGTTGTGATTCCTGGGAAGACACAGGGGAAGATGGACTGCTAAGGACAGTAGGAGTGGATACCAGTGCTGTCTGGCCCTATCTGGAGCAATCAGGATCATCTTGCAGGGTTGAAATCTGATTTTGACTAGCACTTTGAACAGGAGAGGGAAGGGGGGGAGCATAGAGAAACTTCCCTTCCCAATTGAGAACTAAGGCATCCAGAGGGACTGAGCCCAACACTGGGGGCCTGCAGCAAAAAAGGGGAAGTTGGTGATTGTCTGGGGCTGCAAAAAGATCTATCTGCAGGGTGCCCCATCTGGCAAATATCACCTCCAAGACCAGGGGGTCCAGTGACCATTCGTGATGGCCCTGGGAAATCCAGCTGAGAGCATCTGCCAGAACACTGTCCTTGCCTGGGAGGTGAACTTCTGTAAGGGAGGTGTTCAGGGAGTAAGCCAGAGACCACAACT
Source organism: Neoceratodus forsteri (assembly GCA_016271365.2). Taxonomy (NCBI): domain Eukaryota; kingdom Metazoa; phylum Chordata; order Ceratodontiformes; family Ceratodontidae; genus Neoceratodus; species Neoceratodus forsteri. The sequence continues at coordinate 139,974,732 of CM057449.1, read as the reverse complement.
TCATTGTTTCGGTGCACAAGGCCGTAGTCCGAGCGCGCCCTTGCTTGTTAATGTACCACATTGTGGTGGTCTTGTCAGTTCTGACCTGTACTACTTTGTTCTGAACAGATTTGGAAAAAACTTGAAGTGCTAGAAAAACTGCTCTGAGTTCCAACAGATTGATGTGGAGCAGAGATTCCTGAGGGGACCACAATACCTGGGTAGTGAGGTCACCCATGTGAGCTTCCCACCCCAAGAGGGATGCATCTGCAGTAAGGATTAAGGAGTGAGACTGAGTGACAAAGGGAACCCTTGTCTCAGATTGCTCTGATCCTGCCACCACTGTAGGGCCTGGATCAGGGTTCGAGTTACTGGGATCAGTTTGGTTAGAGGGTCTTTTCTTTGAGACCAAAAGGCTCTCAAATGGAACTGGATGTCCCGGATCTGAAATCTTGCTTCCTGCATGACTGCTGTAGAGGCAGCCATGTGCCCCAGGAGCTGTAGAAAATGCCTTACTGGTCGAGAGACCTGCAGGGTGAAAGAGGAAGTCAGAGCGACAAGGGTCCTTGCCCTATCCAAAGGAAGGAAGGCTCTGGCTTTCTCTGTGTTCAGCTCTGCGCCTATGAAGGTGAGGAGCTGGACAGGCTCTAGAACTGACTTTGAAAGGTTCAGAAGGAAACCTAGGGAGGTGAGCAGTTGCTGAGTTATCTGTAGATGTAACTTGACTTGGGCTGGAGACTGGCCTACTATGAGCCAGTCATCCAGGTAAGGGAAGATGGCAATTTTTTGCCTTCTTAGGGAAGCAAGTGCTACTGCCAGGCATTTTGTGAATACCCTTGGAGCAGAGGTGAGGCCAAAGGGCATTGCTCTGAACTGGTAATGGCCTGAGGGCAGCTTGAACCTGAGGTACTTTCGATGGGAGCTTCTGATGAGAATATGGAAGTAGGCATCCTTGAGGTCCAGGGACGCTAGCCAGTCCCCTGGCCGTAAAGAGGGTAGAATAATTCTCAGAGTCACCATTTTGAATTTTGGTTTCAAAAGGTGCTTGTTTAAATATCTGAGATCCAGGATGAGCCACCATTCTCCTGTCTTTTTTGGGGTAAGAAAGTACCTGGAGTACAATCTTTTGCCCTGGTCTAGGGGTGGAACCCTTTCCACAGCTCTGACAGCCAGGAGGGAAGAGACCTCTGCCTCTAGGGCAAGTGCCTCTGGTGGATTTGCAGGTGGAGAGGATCTGGTTCTCATCTTTGGAAATTATTTGAAGCTGAGAACCAGTCCCTGGCTTACTACTTCCAGGACCTATTTGTCTGATGTCAGAGACTTCCAGTCCTGGACAAAGTAAGCCAGCCTGCCCCCTACAGCTAGCTGAGAATTGGCCCTGACAACCCCATCAGGGTGCCTGCTTGGCAGGGGCTCTGGGCTGAGGGGTGGAAGCAGGTCAGCTTGTACCCCATCTGCCTCTCACTCTAAAGAACCCCCTCTGGGCATAAGCAGAAGAGGAGGCCTGGGCTTGGTAAAAAGGCCTATGAAAAGGCCTGCCCCTGCCCCTGGAAAGCTGCCTTTGAGGAGTGGCCTGCCTTTCCTTGGCCTGTGCACTTCTATAGGTGGTCCTATACTCATCCATTTTCTTCATGTAATTCTCTGTCTGCTCCCCAAACAGAGAATTACCCACAACAGGAAAATTCATGGCCTTAGTCTGGGTATCCTATGACAGGCTAGTACATCTGAGCCAAGCCATTCTGCGAAGTGCCACAGATGTAGCCATGACTCTTGATGACACATCATTAGAGTCCACTGCAGCATGGAATTGCACCTTGGATGCCTCAATACCATCAGCAGCCACCTGCTCCAGCTCCTTGGCAAGCTGGCCAGGGACCTGTTTTGCTAGAGCCATAACAGTATCCCATCTGGATTTTTGATATCTAGCAACATAAGCCATATAATTTGCCTGTCTGAGTCCCAAGGATGCTGCCATGTACTGTTTCTTTGCCATGGTATCAATCCTCCTGGAATCCTCGTCGGGGGGTGTGAAGCCAAGGGAATATTTGCCTTGTCACAGGCTGCAGCCTGCACTACCCCAACATGGCTGCATTGTTATGTAAGGAACTCTGTATCAGAGCCTGACAATGTGTACCTCTTGTCCATTCGCTTATCGACAGGAAGTATAGTGTGAGGAGTTTTTTAGAATTTTAACTGTCTGTTTCTCAAAAGATTTATGCAAAGGAATTGACAGCCTCCTAGACTCTGGGATATCCATCATTTCCACATAGTCAGGCTCCTCTTGATCATCCACAGCTTCCTCCATAGGGAGCCGGAGGGTTTCAGCCACTTTTTTATAAAACATAAAATGAGAAGGGGACTCAGAAAGCCTAGCAGGAGACACTCCTGACGGTCTGTCTGGGGAGATGTCTGGGTCAATGGGCACATCCAGACTTTCAAATCCACATTCACTCTCCTCATACTCCTCTTCCCCCTCCTCCGGTTCATAATATTCCTCTAATTCATACTCTTGAACCGGTGGAACTGGCCAAACCGGATGCTTACCTGATGGTGCCGGTTCGGTCGGAACCGGGGGAAAGCGACTGGACAATTTTAATCGCTTTGGCTATTTCTTCAGCGGTTGGAGAGGAAAGTTTTGGCTCCACACCAGCTGATTTTCTAGTCCTTTTTGATGGAACCGACTCCTCGGAGTCGGATCTCCTTTGCCTGAGGAAGTCTCGCCCTGGTCAGAGGGCACTCCTCCGGTTTGTTGAACTGAACCTGGCTGGCCATCCGTTCAGCGAACTTTTTGGCCTCCCTTTCCCTGAGCCTACCAACTCTTTTTTCCAGTGTAGCTGCAGGAACATTTTTACAAATCTGGCAGTCTGCATTGAGGTGGTCAAACCCCAGACAATAAACACAGGTGGTGTGGGGGTCAGCCTTGGCAAAGACTTCCCCACAGACACTGCAGTGTTGAAACCCAGTGGGCCCGGTTTTCTTTTGGGTTTCTCAGATATGGGGCAAGTCCTAACCAAACTCACCCATTTATGGTCATCCGCCAGATAAGACCCTCTTATCGGTTCCCAGCCATGTCACAGGTCATGGAAAAAACTGTAATAAAATCTGTTTTTTTCAGAACCGGTAAGAACCAGTAACCACACTCTAAATGACAGATTAATATATTTTAAACAACCTGATCGGCTCAAACTGAACCGATAAACCGTTTACAAGTTCCACACAGAATACAAATCAATGTAAAACCTAGTACTCACAAATACCACAGACAGAATCTGAACCAACCGGTTGCAGTTTAATTTCGGTCGAAAACTGAGAAAAACAATACTTTAACCGACAAAATGAACCGAGCAGAAGGAGAAATCTCCAGAGCGACTGTGCAGTGAGGCGGAGTAAAGAATCTGACGGTTTGAGTTTGAAGAACAACAGACAGAGTTTCAACCGAGCTCGAGCTCAGCATTCCATGCCTGGCATGGAAAGTTAACTCTTTCACCTCCAGAGCTGTTCGAAGGTTGGGACTCACTGCATATGTCATAATATAGCAAGACTTCATGTAGTTTGAAAGTGCTGCACTCTGGGTAAAGAGATACATGAAGCAAAGTAACTGCAGTTTAAAGTACTTTTATTCCACATTGGAATCAAGATCAAGTAAGGCACAAAACTCCCAAACCAGTTCCTTGGCCATCAATGACCAGGACGCCTGCCTGCAGCTCCTTGGAAGGTATGGGACCGCGTAGCCAATTGGAACATGGGAGCTTCCAGCAAACCTGCTCTGATTGGCCAGGACTTTTCCCCTGCTTCAGCCATCTGGCATTTTTTACAAATAGATTTTCGATAGAACTAAGCACATTTCAACTGTATAAGAGAAGGTTTTCCATTAGCAGGTTATCAGACCTGCCACTAGAGGGATCCTTGGTCTTTCTACACAAATCACTGTACTCAGTCGTGGGCAATATAGCCTGCATTATCATTCTCAGAATCATTATCATTGCCTTTAAAGTGCTAATTTTCAGCCCCCTGCTGCACTGCTGACGCTTGCCATTGCAAAGCGTTTAACCTGCTGTGCTCTGTCTTTTTTTCCTCAGAAGAGGACCCTCACTAAGTGCCCACTGTCGAGAGCCGAGGCCAGTCTCTGCCAACGGGCAGTCGACAGCCGCAAGCCGATGCTCGGAACCGCTAGACCGGAGGGACTGCCAGGGAAAGGTATGGCAAAACCGCAATTTTTATGCCCATCCGCCCTTCCCCCTTCTGTAGCCTTTCTTATATTGACACCTTCCCGCCAAAACATAAATCACGCCCCCTGCATCTCACTGCCCTGTAGCCTGCTCTATATCCCCTTGTTAGCTACCAAATCAGCAGACTCCCTTTCTGCTCGCTCATGCTGCCCACAATGTTGAGCCGAAGCTTGACCATTGTTTGCCCTTAAACATCACAGTGAGAAAAACATACGCTAGGCACCCCCTATTGTGTTTTTCTATCCTTCTCCCTCTAATTTATATTCCCCTTTTTTTAATCTCTACTCACCGAACAGTAGCTAAATAAGTCGTTTATATTAATAATCTACTGAGGGCACCACGAAAGACATTTGATACAGTACCTTCTGCACACCAGTTATACTTTTCATAATGGGGGGATTTCTCTGGATTCTGCTAGCTCTATTACTGTATCCTGAGTGCAGTGAAAAAGGACATCTCTCAGAGGATGCCACACAGGGAGATGTATTACATTACTCAACTTACTGCATTACTGCAACAGTCACAAGGGACTGGGTATGTATATATGACCTCCCAATGCTACAACATAACCCATGGAGCAGCTGCCATGGAGGGACTCAGGCGGATTTACTATATTATGGGACCTTGCTTCAACTCTGTGCACAAAATTATTCAATAGACTTTGACGGCAGATAAGGACTGCTTGGCCCACCCAGTCTGCCCATTTCCCTACCTAATGAAAAAGCTGCAGATCCTAGTTAACCAGCAGCCTACTTCTTCCTACCCCCACCGCCTGTCTGCAAGACTACTAATCAGCACTCTAACAAGAGGCCAAAGCTCAATATCCGGATGGCAAACAAAGTGGTATCAGAATAAAAAAAAAACGTGCAACGGCAAGAATCTTTAACCTATCTCTTGTGGCAACTATGGAACTATTGATACTATTATTAATATGCTCAGGAAATGTAGAACTTAACCCAGGACCCCCAGAGGTCATCACTGCACCAATAGACTTAGCCAAGATCAAAGGGCTAAGCTTTCTCCATATTAATGTATGCAGTCTGTTAAAGAAGATTACGATGATCCAAGCCTCGGTTAACCATACCCTACCAGATATACTAGTAGTGTCTGAGATGTGGATCAGGCCTGTCACAGCCAACAAAGACATAAACTTACCTAATTATCAAGTATTCAGAGCTGACCGCCAAACTAGGGGTGAGGGCGTAGCGATATATGTGAAGGACAGTCTATTTGTAACCTGCCTCGACTTATTATCCATGGTAAAGGAATTTGAATGCCTATCCCTCAAAGTGGCCCTCTCCCACACCACATCACTGCAGCTAATCGGCTGCTATAGGCCCCCCTCAGCTGACCTCAAGCTATTATCCCACCTGGGTGACCTAATCAAAAAGGGAACAGAAGAAACTATTATCATAGGAGACCTAAACCTAAACTGGCTCTCAAAGGCAGCTGCACCCTTAATATCATTCTGCGATACACATGGGTTTACACAGCTCATAAATGAACCCACCAGAATCAATAAAAAGAATACAAGCAACAGCACACTATTAGATGTTATACTAGTGAATAAACCTCACCTTGTCTCGCATGTTGGAGTACTATTCAATGACATCAGTGACCACTGCCTTATTGCGGGAATAAGATCAGCATGCAAGCCGTCATCCCCCACCAAGTTCACAATGAGGAGATCAAAGCAAAAATTCAACATTGAGGCATACCTGGAAGAGATAAACCACTCCACACGATGGCAAGAGTTTTACTTAGCAAACACAGTGGAGATAGCGTACGAGGTGCTAAATGACATTATTACAGGTGCCCTTAATATCCATGCTCCAATTTCTAAGGTGCGCATCAAAAATGAAACCTACCGTTGGATAACTCCTGACCTTAAAGCCACCCTCCTTGACAGAGACAAGTTATGGAAAAAGGCACAAAAAACTAAGATATCAACTGATCAGGAGCTGTTCAAAAAAGCCAGGAATATCTGTACCAGGAAAGTATGAGATGTTAAGGCTACTTATTATATGTCTGAACTAGACTCCTCCTGACACAACCCTGCCGAGTTCTGGAACACCATAAAAGACATAACAGGATACGATCCAAAGTAGCACACTCCCAGCCAAAATACACAATGGCAAGGGAACCATCTCTGATAGACTGGAAGTCTTGGAATCATTCAACAATCACTTTAAAACCGCTGGTCTAGCATTCAACACCTCTCTGGCTAACTAAATGCATTCCCAGTTAGGTATCAAGAACACTGAAGCATGGGTAACGGAGTACACCTTCTCCTTCATACCAGCCACCCTGAAGCAGGTGGAAGAATTAATATCACAGCTGGACACCAAAAAAAGTGCAAGTGCAGACTCCCTTGATCTCTATTTTTTAAAAATTGCCATACAAGTATTAGGAGTGCCAATAACACACCTATTTAACCTCTCACTACAACTAGGATCTATTCCATTGATCTGGAAAACAGCCCAAGTTATCCCGCTACTAAAAGCAGGGGACCCCATGGACCTCAGCAACTACAGGCCAATCTCTATCCTCCCTGTGCTATCCAAGCTGCAAGAAAAAATCGTAATTACTCAAGTAAGAGGATATCTTGAGAAGGCTAATCTTTTAAATCCAGCACAATCTGGGTTTAGAACCAACCACAGCACCATCACAGCCCTGGCTAAAGTAACCAATGATTGGCAACTCAAACTGGACAAAAAAAGTTGTGTCTGTGCTGTATTTTTAGACCTGAGTAAGGCATTCGATACGGTGGACCACAAACTGCTCTCCTCCTCCCTAAAATCCATAGGACTCGACTCAACCTCCATTAGATAGTTTAATAACTATCTCATGGGAAGGACCCAGCAGGTGAAGTCTAAAGGAGACCTGTCACCACTCAAATCTCTCCAAAGAGGAGTTCCCCAAGGATCCATCCTCAGCCCAACCCTATTTGCCATCTATATCAATAGCATCGACAATAACCTCACCAAAGCCACTGTACACCTGTTTGCAGATGATACAGTATTGAATGTCAGTCACCCCTCTCCCGTAACAGCATGCATAGAGTTACAAGCAGAATTCAACCTATTACAACACCAACTACTGAAAAAAATAAAAAACTCCTGCTAAATGCAAAAAAAAACAAAGGCAATGTTTTTCTCCCCCCAAACACAAGCCGGACACTCCTTCTCAAACAATCTCCCCCACATATCCACTGTCCTTGGTGGAAATCTTGAATATGTTACAACATTCAAATATCTGGGGGTCTGGGTAGACAGTAGACTCGACTACTTAGATCATCTGGAAGATGTGCTAAAAAACTCCATCAGAGGCTTGGGCTCTATTACAGAATAAAGCACTTTCTCACAAGTGATTCTAAAAAGAAGCTAGTCCAGGCCACGTTTCTATCGGTATTAGATTATGCAGATTTCCTATATGGTCGTTGCCCCAACTCATATCTGAGCAAACTGGACACACTTTACCATAGAGCCTTGAGGTTTATTACAGATCTTCCTCTCAGCACTCACCACTGCTCGTTTTATGCTGCAGTTGGATGGACCTCACGCCAATTTAGAAGAGACAGGAATGCCACACTATGGACTTACAGAGCGATATCAAAGATGCTACCAAATTACGTCTCAGACTGCTTCACACAAATCACATCAAGTAAATATGCCCTAAGAAGTCTAAATTTCATCATGCTTAAAGTGCCCAAATTCAATTCTCGATATGGTAGATCTGCTATCAGCTATGTCTTATCTGCCTTATGGAATACGATGCAGAAGACCCTGAAAGTGAACAGATACATCTCATTTACATCCTTTAAATATATGTATTCGAGGCTTATCAAAGAAAAATGTAATTGTTTCCACAAACAGTAGAGTATTCTTAATCTTATCCATCTCCCTCCCCAGATAGCCAACTCTCGGAAGGTATCCACCTTTACTAATAGTCACCACCCCTCACACTCCATGCACCCCTCCTTTCTATCCGCCTCCCCTTAATCCCTTGTCATATATCACAGCCCTATACCCCTATTATACAAACCCCCCAGTGCCGCCCTCCTGCCCTCTTCATAAGGCCCACAGTTTATTCATTCCACAGGCCCCCACCATCTTCCTCCTCCCCCACCAGCCAGGCACACCACTTCCCACTCCCCTTCCCCGCACCCCTTATTACCACGACACCGGAATTTAATGTATAGTCTGATTAGAATGTATCCTTAGACTGTGTGTATACTGAATATCCTATGTAGTATCCTAGAGTGTGTGTATATTGGATATTTTTTATGTATCTATGTAAATTGAACCTTGACCTTCCCAGGTCCATCTTGCAAATGAGCTGTGCTCAACGATGTTTGCCTGGATAAATAAAGATTTGATTGATTGATTGATTGACTTGCAAAGCGACTACACTGCTGCACACACATTTATATGGCATAGGGCAAAAAATCACTGTTTGAACAGTTTTTAAGTTGTTACTTACTGTTATCAGTAGCAGTTTGCTGCAATGGGGAAAAACAGCCTGCAGCCAGTTCTTGGAGGCCTCAGAACAGAAACGGGTGTGCAGTCCTGCCGATCATCTTCTCAACCACCACTTTTGCTATTCTGATGATCGATTAGCGGGTTGAGCCCAATTTTAAACTAGAAAGTCTATTTTTAAAATGTTTACAGTGATTTTAACACTCTGAGACGCTCCTCCACTAGCCGGTACACGCACTCCACTCACACTCCCTCTCAAATGCTGGGGCAGTCACTGTAGAGCTGGCTGAGGGGCGGGACTAATTGCAGCCTGACAAATCACATGACGCCATGCAAATGAGCCTCTTCTTCCTCGCGAGGGCCCTTCTCCTCACGGCGATCATCGAGCAGGCAAATTTAAACTGCAGAATGCAACTTTTTTTCTTTACCAACTGACTCCACGGCAGGAGCCCATTTCAGCCATTTAACATAGCCATTACACCTGCAAGTCTCTCATTCATTCAGAAAGCATTTCCAGCATCCAGGGCACAATGTTCCTGTTGCTACCCCTAGTCTTCCACACTTTTCTTTACCACAGTTCATTTTAAAAGCATTTCCAATGTCCAGGGCACAATTTTTCTGTTGCTACCCCTAGTCTTCTATACTTTTCTTTACCACAGTTGATTTTAACGTAGGCAAAAACGCTGTAAACAATTTGATGCAGGACAAGGGCACACTCTTTGGCTTTACTGCTCCTTGGTAAACAGTTGGCAATTTTAAACATCAGCACAAGATCCACAGCACACAGCAACACACTAGGGAAATTGCTTCAGCTTTTGGGCTACCCACTGCCAGATAGCCAAAACGCTAGCCTCCTTGCCCGAGCACCTTCCTCCCAGAACAAAATCCAAAACGGTGCCTCCATTTTTGTAACTCCTCACCCCTGCCTTTTTAGCAAAATGACAGGTGGCATGCTGTTGAAGCTGACAGCAGTACCTGGTGGGGACTGGGTTCGGGGAGGATGAGGTTACTCGGCACAGGGGGCCTAGGTTTGGCTACTCTGGACAGGGTCACCCAAGTAACCCCGAACACAGGAAGCAATAACTGTAATGTCCAGAACCAGGAATGGGATTCTTCAGTGTGGCTTTTATTCACATCCAAGCTGAAAAAACAAAGCATAGACAGATCCCCATGGGGCTACATTCCTGGTAATGCAGATTAGAGACAACAGAACACTTTATCACTATTTCCAGCCTTCAGGCTCTAAACCCACCAGGCACACAGCCCGGACTTGCACACAGCTTTGGGTACACAGCCCAACTTATACACTACTTGGGTTTTTCCCACTGGCCCGGCTCTCCCACTGGCCACTTGATCCGAGGTCCATTTGGGGAATGAACCAATTATCCGGTTGTGGCTCCCCAAACCACACTAGAGTGTTCAACTCCTAGAGAGAATTTTTCTTACAATCCCATGTCTGGGTACTTCCCTCATCACTGGCCAAGTGCCTGAGGTAAAGTAGAAATCCACAGAAGAAATCCGTAGAGGTGGACCTGGTCACTAAAGATGGGGAGCCACCCACCTCCAGCTCCCACAGCCCATACCTGGCCACTTCTTTGGAAACTGAACAATTCCTTTACTGAACTTTCAAATGTAGATTCTGGGTAGACATCTGTCACATCTCCTCTACATATCATTTGCATTCCATCAAGCTCTGGACTTGAACCTACTTTTAATTTGCTTAGCCCATTACTCTAGACTTCCCAATATTTAGCAGTTCAATCCCCACATTGTCACACAAGTCCCAGGGTGAAAAACATAGGCCCTTTTAGCAAGAGCAGACACTCACCCTCACATTGCAGGTGCCCCACAGGTGACTCACAAATCTACTTGTTCTCCCAAATAAACTCTGGAACACACAGGCGGCTTTTCCTTCACAAGCAGAACTAGGAGGTTACCCCAGGAATCTGCAGGGAACTCTTTCCTGCACCCTATCCCCGAAGGGAGGGGGCACTGAGACCCAAAAACAGCGGTCTCCACCACTTCAATTATCTTCTGTGTCTCTCTTTAAGGTGGAGACACACACCTTTTTACTTAAAAGTAGCCCTCTGACAGGGCTAGGGCTCCTAGAGCTTTCACTGAGCTGCTTTCTCAGAAAGCTCCCAACTTCAAACTGAACTGGCTGACACTCAACTGCAGACTGACTTCAAAACCTCCCAACGTTCTAACCAACTCCCTTGCTGCAGATTCCAATGTGGCTCATGCAGCTGCGATAGTTCAATTGGTGATGTCATCCCTCAGTCTCAGCTGAGACTGAGAACAGAGTGAGACAGTGTGAAACCCATTTAACTGGAGTTTCACAAGCTGCCTTCCCTGCCTACCACTAGGTCTGACTGGGATTCTAGTAACCCCGGGTAACAAGGGGGTTACATCTTCTTGTCACCATGCTCTGTGGGTCACTTACGATTCTGTCAATTCAGTGGCCCGTTGCACTGCTATGGGCATTTGTTTGAGGCATCTGGCTTGGCTGTGGTTTGCAGGACTGGTGCAAGACATCCAAAGCATTCTTCTGGATGCCACCTTCAGGGGTTCTATCCTTTTTGGAGATGACACTAAGGACATCATAACAGAGCTTCAGGAGAGTGGCAGGTCACTTAACGATGTCCGCTCCTTGTACTGCTCAGGCCAAAAACCCAAGCAGTCCTTTTGTCACCCCCAGAAGAGGTGGAACAGGCAGAACCAGGGCAGATGACAGGGTAAGTGCCGTGTCACTGGTTCTAGTGTCCAGACTCCCCAGGCAAAAGCCCAAAAGGCCACTGGAAGTGGCAAAGTGGCCCTCCCCTCCACATCCTGACTCAAAGGGACCTCCTCCACCTCCTTCCATTTTTCCAGAGGAACCCATGGGGGGAAGGTTCACTCTCCACATGGAAGGATGGAAGGCAATAACTGCAGATGCTTGGGTACTCCAGCTCTTCGCAAGAGGGAACTCAGTCGAGTTCCTGGAAAGACCCCTAAACAATCCACCAGGGAGGTCTTGCTGCCTGTCAGGCCACCAAGGCCTCATTCAGCAGGAAATCCAAGCTCTATTGGACAAGTCAACCATAGAGCTGGTTCCTCCAGGGCAAATAGGAAGGGGATACTACTCTCACATCTTCCTAATGCCCCAAAAGATGGGAGATTTGAGACCCATTCTAGATCTCAGCCTGCTGAACCTCTTCGTGGCACACAAGAGGTTTCATAGGCTGACCCATGAGGGACTGTTACCCCCTGCTCCAACAGAACCAATGGCTGTGCTTGCTGGACAAGCAGGATGCTTACATGCATATCCCTATCCTCCAGGCCCATCACTATTTCCTGTGGTTCTCCTTTCTGGAGAACCACTATCAGTTCAAGGCCCTCCCTTTTGGCCTCCCCTCGGGTGTTCACCAAGTGCCTGGTGGTGGTAACTGTGGCATTATGCTGCAAGGGGATTTATGTGTCCCCTTACCTGGATGACTGGCTGTTATCAGCTCCATCTCAGGGTAGTCTGATGGACTCTCTTTCCTTCACCCTGGACACCTTTTCCAGGCTTGGCATCACTGTGAATTATCCCAAGTCTCATCTATCACCCTCCCAGCACCTTCAGTTCATTGGAGCGGTGCTGGATATGGTCCAGGGCAGGGACTTTCTACCTATGGACAGGGAGGAGACTCTGATTCAACAGACTGCGTTGGTGTCCAACTCCCACTGGACCACAGTGCAATCCATCCTCCAACTGTTGGGTCTTATGGTGGCTGCCATCCTCACAGTTTCTTTAGCCAGACTGCACATGAGGGTGACCCAGTGAACCCTCAAGGTCCAATGGGACCAGTGATTGGACATGGACTACAGGATCCTAGTCTCCAGTAGCTTGAAGAAGGACCTCCTCTGGTGGCAATAGCCATCCAACCTCTCCCTTGGGATTCCCTTTCATCCCCCGTTCCCATCCATGACCCTCACAATGGATGCCTCGGATCAAGGCTGGGGTGCCCACCTGAGAGACCACAGAACTCAGGGGACATGGTCCCCACAAGAGGAGCATCTGCATATAAATATTCTGGAGATGAGAGCTGTGCTCTATGCTAGCCAAGCTTTTCCATCTCTCTTACCTCCGGGAACACTCCTAATCCAGACCAACAACACGGCCATGGTCTGGTACATCAACAAATAGGGAGGCACATGTTCATACCCCCTTTGCAGGGAGGTGATGCAGGTGTGTTACTGGGCAGTTCAGCATGGTCTGTCTCTGATAGCAGTCCATGTTTCAGGAGTTCAAAACATCCTGACGGACAGTCTCAGCTGCACTGTTGTGTGGGCTCACGAGTGGGAGCTAAGGCAGGATGTAGTGGATGATCTATTCAATCAGTGGGGTTAGCCAGAGATAGACCTCTTCGCCTCCCCATCCAATGCAAAACTACCCAGCTTTTGTGCGCTCATTCCTGGGCATGGTTTTTTAAGCGAAACGCTCTGTCTTTATCCTGGACAGGGAGATTTCTGTACACTTTCACTCCCTTTCCAATTCTTCAGAAGGTTCTGGTGAAGCTTTAGGCAGAAGGGGCTCTCATGATTCTCATAGCCCCTCTTTAGCCTCAGCAGATTTGGCTCCCTCTACTGTAGCAGCTTACACTAGAACTCCCAGTACCACTTCCTCTCTCTCACAACCTTCTGTCTCAGGAGCAGAGCAGCCTGGTGCATCTGAGCCTCAAGTTTCTTCACCTGCATGCGTGGCACCTTTGGACATAGCAGTCTCACGCTTTGGCATCTCTGCGCGAGTCACCCAGGTTCTAGTGGATGTGAGGAAACCCTCAACTAGATCCACGTATGCTATGAAATGGAAGAGATTCTCTATATGGGCCATGGCCTAGGGCCTGGACCCATTCTCCTGCTCAACCCCCAGGACCTTGAGTACCTCTGTCTGATTCAAGCCTTAGTTATTCCTCTCTGAAGGTCCACTTTTCTGCGGTTTCTACCTACCACCTTCCGGTGGGGGGCAAAACCTTGCTCAGTTGGAGGTCTCCAAAACCTCCCTTACAGGGATCCTCCACCTTAAGCCTTTGGTCCATAATCCAGTTCCCCCCCCCGGGATTTAAATTTTATATTAGAGAAACATATTATGCCCCCAATTGAGCCAGCAGCAAGTTGCGACATGCACTATTTGTCTTGGAAAATGCTCTTTTTAGTCGCTATTACCTCAGCATGAAGGATTTCAGAGCTTCAGGCCCTCATTTGTAAGAGTGGTATTTGATTTTCCAGAGACTGGGTGGCTCTGTGGACTAACCCTTTCTTTCTTCCAAAGGTAGTCTCGGAATTTACTTTGAACCAGGATGTTCAATTAAGCAATAAGGCACAACGAGGTGTGGGTTATTGGTGATTTACCCAAGCCTTGTGTTGTGTGTCGTGAGGCATAGCCGAGTGACTTAACAACACAAGAAGTGGGTAAATCACCCAACAATTCACACCCTGGAGTGCCTTATTACGATTATACAATGGCCCATGTGTAAAATAAATTTAAAATGTGTTTAATTATGTTTTTATAAATGTTATTCCTCAGCCATGAGTTATGCAGGATTTACACATGGTCATGTGACATGTTTTGACCAATGAGGTTACAGGATTTTCACACAATATTTTATAACTGCCAGTTTATTACCCAGAGTATTCCAACAGGGGGGTAAACCTCTTGCACACATTGGATGTGCACAGGATTCTGAGATACTATATCTGCAGGACCAAGGAGACACATAAATCTGACCAGTAGTTTGTGGCTTTTGCACCCAGATACCAGGGTACAGCCTTTTCGATACGGGGCTTGTCCAAATGGCTGGCTAATTGCATACTGTATATTTACCCAAAGTACTGGAAGTCCCTTCCAGGGGAAGTGAAAGGCCACTCGACCCATGGTATGGCTGCTTCGACAGCCTTCTTGCGGAATGTGTCCACAGCCAATATTTGTGCAGCAGCCGCTTGGTCTTCTGTCCATATTTTTACCAAGCATTACTATCTGGACATTGCCTCTAGGCTTAGAGCTGGTTTTGGCCTCACAGTCCTGCAAGGCCTTCTGTCCTAAGCAGTTTTCTAGTTGGTAGACTTGTTTGTTTAGATTTGTTGACCGGTAAGCCCACTGGGCGGGGGAATACAAATAGTAAAAACTGATATTGAACTGGATTAAGCAGTTGATGGTATTTTAGTGAATATGGGAAATTTGGCCAGGACACCGAGGAAATTCCCCTACTAATTTCCAATAAGTGCCATGGGATCTTTAAAGGATACCTAAACAAGCAGTTTTTTAAAACTGCAAACTCCAAAATCTGGCTTCATTGCAAGGTAAAGTAAAAGCTACTATATACATTTATGCTAAAACTGCATTCATGTAAATAACAAAAATGCAGTTTCATAGCTTTTGAAAAATGTAAACATCAGCCTTTCACTTACAAAAAAAACAGCCTTGCCTTCTTCCTAAGATGGCTGCCAACTGTGTTAAGTGGTGAGTCATGATGACATCATCTGAGCCAGAGACCAATATAGATTCCTATAGGCTAACTAGTTCTTCTTTCCCTCTTTGTTTTGAATTGTTTTACCAGATTGACCAACTCCATGTGCTAACGTGGATTATTTTGATCAGTACATGTTAGGCTATGATTTTGTTTATTTTGTTTACTTTGCTGAAAATGTTTTGCAATCTAGCTGGCTTTCTCTTTGGCAAACTACAGAACAGTACAACACTTAAAATACCTGATGATCTAGTGATTATGTGATGCCATGAATATTTTTTTTGTTAACCAGGAGAGACACACTATGCTGAAACCTTCTTTACAGATGCGGCCTGGCAGCACAAGAAAGTTAAGTGACTTGCTCAGGGTCACACAGTGAAGTACCATCTGGTCCAATTCCAGTTGCAAAGCTCATGCATTCTTGTTAATCCACAAAAAAATGCTTCTCTTGTATTCTTTTTCCAAGTGAACCCCCTGCACCTAGCCTGCCTTCTGTTGAACACCCCATCATCCATACCGTGTCCTTAGTACTGCCTGGGGCTGCATATGAGCTTGCGGTCTCATGAAGAGAATTATCACACCTCAGACTGTGATCGTATACCTCAGAGAGTTGTGCATACCTACACCAATATGGATCAACAGCTGGCACTGTTAAAAAATACCTCCCAAATCACACTTAAGTACACTTTTTCAATGTTTGACTTCTGCTCCCACAGTAAACATTGAGTGGATCACTACCCTTCTGCACAGTGAAGGCACTATGTACAGTTCCCCTGTTATGTTTTTGTCCCACCTCATTAACCAACAATTGGGTCTTCGTGGAGGGCCAAGCAATAAGCCTCAAGACTCACCATAAAAACTGCTGTTCATTCCCTCATAAGGGTTGTACTAACTATGGATAACAATATTATTAGCAGGAAAGGCATACTAATGCCTTGAGTGAATCCACCAGACTTCCAGTGTCAGTCTACTCCTTTACCTGTGATCTGCAGAACCCCGCAGGACAGTTCCCAGCAAATCCTCTCCAGTACTTTTTAGTGCCCTATTCCACAATGTGAGCTGGTTGGCTATCACCCTTCTAAATCTTGAATGATCTATACACAGCTCCCTCAATACTGTTCTAACAAACGTCAACAACAACACCCCCCCCACACACACACACACACACCTGAGGGTAATCTCCCTGCACTGAATTCAAGTAATACTTTAAGTGCAGCCCTGCAATTGAGTATTTGTCATTGCTGGCTACTCTCATTCACAGTTAGGTAGTGATCATGGTTCTGGCTGCCCTACATTTCAGATCTCACAACGATTTGCTAAACACCCCCCCCCCCCGTCTTTCCCTAACCTGAATATAGCTGTACCCTGCTGGAATGGCCTCTTCAGTCCCTCTCTAGCATTCATTCTTCTCTTCTGCTCCCCACACCAAAAGCTGGTGAGCTCACTCCCCTTCTGCATCATGAATGCAGTTAGTACAGTCACCCATGTCATTTTTACATATTAATAATAAACATGATCTTCTGGTAAGCCAGGCTGATAGCAGCAGGGCACAAGGAGAAATACAGGCAGTCTTACACATATAAGATCTAATCCACCTATGATTAGGCACTGTTAAATGACATGCATAATAATGTGCACACCCATCATATAATAGTGCCTAATCATAGGTAGCCTAGATCTTTTAAGGCTAGTAAAGCCTATAATTCCCCTTGTTCCCTGCTGCTATCAGCCTGACCTACTGGAAATATTTGTTTATTTTTGAAATGTCAAAAAACCTGGGGACTGTACTACCTGCATTCATGATGTACACGGGTAGTGAGCTCACCGGTTTTTGGTGTGGGGAGGCGTAGTGAGATTGAATACCAGAGGGGAACTGAGAAGGCCACTCCTGCAAGGTACTGCTATATTCAGGGAAGCGGGAACACAGAAGGGGAGAAATATGAGTAGATCACTGTGAGAAATAAGATGTGGGGCTGCCAGCACCATGATCACTACCTGACCCTATTGTCCTGGCCAAAATTCCCATTCCCATAAAACCAGTTCATGCAATTGTCCAAGGCTGTGTGTGGGTACTGATGTGTGAAATGGCTGCCACTACACATTCTGTCACTTCATGAAAGCATTATATAAATACTGATTCTTATTATTATTATTTCCCATGGATAAAGACTAGAAGACAAGCATACTTTTGAGTTCCAAAAAAGTATGAACTCTGGCATTGGACTACAGAAGAACTTTGCTAAAAACAAGTGGTGGATCTATGGGGTGGTGAAGGGTGTGGCTGTACCCCCCCCCCATTGTAAAGTACTAGCTTGCTGCTGCTGCATTTCACTTTGTTGCAGAATTCTGATTTACTGATTGTACAAATGTTTACATTCGTAGTTTCAGTCAAAAACATACTAGAAAAGCATAATAACAGAAAATATAAAGGCTCCATAAAAATGTTAAAAAGTGCATATCAAGTATGCAAAAACTCCCAGCATGCTCTCCCCCTTCCCCATTGTAACATCCTGGATCTTCCATAACCACTAGACCACCAGGCTATTCAAGATTTGTACTGCACTGTGATTTGCCAAAGAGAAAGTCGGTTTGATTAAAACACAATTTCAGTATGTTAATGTAAACAAAATGAGCAGAACCATAGCCTAACATGCATATTGATCTAAATAATGCACATGGTTTTGACAATTTGGGTGAAACAATTCTATACAAAGGGAAACAAGAACTAGTTAGCACGATAGAGAGCCACAAGAGCAGGGGACGCAGTTAAACATACACCCACTATCCTGCCGGCTCAGCTGAATATGCTGATAGTCACCACTAAAAGGGAAGAAGAAAAAAGCCAGCTCCCACAGCAAGTCCTATCTAATGAAACATTTAATGCTACAAGCTCCTAGAATTGCCTGGCTACTCCTTCTACTCTTGGGGAACATTCACCCAAACCCTGGACCTAGTACTAGTGCCTCATACCACCAACTGACCGCAAGGCTGATGAAATAACTATTGCATCTCTTAACAAATGCAGCCTGCTAGCAAAATTTGATGCTCTTCAGGTATGGATGGCCCAACATAAACCAGATGTCATCTCTGTCGTGGAGACCTGGCTCATTCCTGGAACCCCTGACTCTGCTATCCAGCTTGAGGGCTACACAACTTTCAGGGTGAATAGGCGAGAGAAACAAGGGGGAAGATGTGTGATTTATGTTAATGACTCAGTTCAGTGCAGGGCGCTCCCCATCCCACCCCAGGGAGGAAGATCACAAATTCTCTCCGTCCAGGTTCAACTTGGATCCCAGGGAAGCGTTTAACTATAATCTCGGTGTACATATCCACTAAAGATCAAGGGGCTGGTTTCAAACTGGCACTTGATTATTTATCTAGTAATTGCCATCAATCTGAAATCATAATGTTAGGGGACTTTAATATAAATTGGTTATCCCCAGATGCTGCACCTTACTGGGATGCAATAGTGGCCGATTACATGATCCAACTCGTTCAATGCCCCACTCATGTAAACTATCACACCAGTTCAAGTACTGTCACAGACTGGGTACTAACCAACTGGCCACAAAGAATAACTAGAACCACTGTGCTAGCCGACTCTATCAGCAACCACTTGCCAGTCTTATGCTCCTGGACAAACAAGACCCTGAACCCCCCCCCCAAAAAAAAAACAATAACCTCCAGAATTATAAAAGCTGAACATCTTGCCTCACTAAAATCCTACCTCCTCCAGCTAGACTGGGAGGGGGTCTACGCTGCCGCCGACATGAATGCTGCAAATCATGGATCACATCACAGCTCCTTGAGCTCATGGGGGTCAGGAATAACCTGTGGCATAGGGCTAAGAGCACTGGGTACCCCTCTGACGTAGAGAAATACAAAGCAGTACGTAATAAGTACACTCAAGCCATCCTCCTTGCAAAAAGATCTCACTTTAAAAGTGAACTGGACATTACTTGGCGTGACAGCCGTGGATTCTGGGACAGTATAAAAATCCTAACAGGCAGAGCAAGTAAATCACCACCATCGCAAATAAACGTTGAAGGTGCGATTACCTAGGATCCCATAAGTATTGCAGATGGCTTCAACAAGGCCTTCACAGACCTTAGTGGGGTCCTTCCTCCAGACTATCTCCAACCTGTGCCTAGCTCAGCCATTAGTTGTACCGACATCCCTCCAAAACACACAGCACCTCCTGTCTACCTGAAGGTAATCTCTACAACTGAGGCAAAAAATACTTGGAAAAAGTTCTCGGAAACACTAGATCCAGTGGGGATTCGCTTGACCTAAAGATTGTGGCTATCATTCTGGATGTGTTACTCTCCCCTCTAACCTGGATCCTAAATCTCTCACTAACCACTGGCATGTTCCCTCAATGCTGGAAAGCTGCGGTGGTCACCCCGGTCTTTAAAAGTGGGGACAGAACCTGCCTGGCTAACTACAGCCCAATCTCAATTCTGCACCCCCTCTCCAAGGCACTAGAGAGGATAGTATATGATCAGTTAGGTCTGTACCTTGATAAGTACAACCTTCAATGCCAGGAATAGCATGGCTTTTGGAAGCCACATAGTACTTCAATGGCATTGGTTGAGTTTACTGGTCATATCCATGAAGCACTTGACCGAGGGATCTTGGTGGGGGCCACTTTCATCAACCTCACCAAGGCCTTCGACACAGTCAACCACTACTTGCTTCTCACACAACCCTCTAACATTGGTCTGGTTCCAGAGTTACCTCTCTAACAGGACTGAGCAGGTCAAGATTCTTGACATTTTATCCGACCATCAGCATGTCAACACAGGGGTGCCCCAAGGTTCCACTTTGGGCCCCCTGCTGTTCAACCTGTTTCTAAATGAACTCCCCAAAGTCTGTCAGAATAAGATCCTTCTATATGCAGATGATGCTGTTCTCTACACATGTCACTCTATTGTGGAAGAACTGGAAAAAAGCATGCAAGATGACTTTACTGCTGTGGAAAAATGGTTCCTTCAGTCTAAGCTCTTGCTCAACTACGCTGACTAAAACAATGTTGTTTGTCTCCCATCAAAACCATCATAAGTCACATCACCTCAGTATCTACAATAAGTTTGATACACTTGAAATGGTCACCACCTTTAAGTACCTTGGTGTCTACCTTGACAGCTCTCTCTCCTACAGCCAGCACATAGACCATGTGGCCAAGGCAGCTAGTGCCAGACTAGGTCAGCTCTACCGCCATAGGCAGTGCCTCACCGAAAGTGCCATCAAGCTTGCAGTTAACAGCTCCGTGCTCTCTATCATAGATTATGGACTGGTAGTCTACAGAGCCAGTACCAATACAGCACTTAGGCAAATCAAAATTGTCTTAAACAAAGCCTGCAGACTAGTCCTGGGTGTGGACCGTTTAACTCACACTTGTGAACTACACTCAAGCACTGGTTGGTTAAACCTGAATAGCAGAATTCAGTACCAAATCTGTCTATCGCTAAAAAATCCACCCTAGGTCTTGCTCTTCCTGAAGTGAGGCAACTGCTAACAAACTTCACTTCCTCCAGACTAACTAGGAGGTGGAGTAAAGCTGCCTTCATTATCCCATTCCACCAGACCTCATTAGGTCAACAGTCCTTCGAATACAGGGCCGCTTGCAGGCTAAATTTCCTTAACTCTGAGCTGATTGAGGAAATGAAACTACGCCTATTTAAGGCCAAGCTACTGCAGTACCTGGCCACTCTTAATAACTGCGACTGCATCACCTGTGCATAATCCTACTGTTATTGATAGCTTATCTGTCCTGCATAGCACCCATCTACCCCCCCCCACTTCCTCCCCTGCCTGGTGTGACTGCACTGAGCACTTATTCCCACATCCCCTCTCCCCCCCCGCCTTCCTGCTTTCTCTTCACAAATGTTAATCCCCCCAATTTTCACCCCATCCCCTGGTTTACCCCTCACCTCACCCCCACTTTAAAACCCTTTCCTCATCCCCCACATTACTCAGTCCTGCCATATCACCTATTTACATAACCCTGGGTAGATTCCTATCCAATCCCACCCCACTGACTACTCAGCCCCTTATTCTGTCACCCTCTGTCTCTGCCCCGCCCTCCCTGCTCTCATCTATTCTGTCCTCCCCTTCTTTGGTCACCACCACTTCTGATCCTCCATAACTCTACCTGCACACTCTAAAGCTCAGCTATCACTATAAATTGCTTGTCCACCTTAGGTATGCTCTTAGTACTGTTGCAATAAAGTTGACCTCTCCTACCTGATGTATTTTAACTGTTCTTGCTTGAATCTGTATCTGTATGTTACATAATGTACTTGCCTGCTGTATATACCCCTATCTGTTTTGTAATGTATATGTACCTTGTCTATTGCCTTACGACGTGAAACCTTTGTAAATGAGCTTTTAGCTCAAAGGTGTTATCTGAGATTCCAATAAATAAATACAGCTCTCTGACTTTGGCTTCGATGATGTCATCACTTAAAACATTTGGTGGCCATTTTAAGAAGCAGGTACAGCAGTTTTTTTGAAATTGGAAGGCTGATTTTACATTTTTCAAATGCTTTGGAACCACATTTAGGTAACATATATAAATGTAGTTTTAGCATTAATAGATTCAGCATCCTTTCCTTTAGTCCTCTTTGAGGTCAGAGATTTGAATAGTTTGTTGTCAAAATGTTGTTTAGGTATCCTTTACCATCCACCTGAACTACCACCAATCCAGGCAGATGGGACCCTGGTTTAATGTCTCATCTGAAAGATGGCACCTCAGAAGTGCAGCACCCCCCCTCTTGCTGCACTATAGTGTCAGTCTTGGGATATTAACCCAAGTGGCAGATGTGGGAACTGAACCCACAGCCTTCTGATCTCCTGGCCTCAGAGGCGAGTGTGCTACCTACTGAGCCACTGACACTGACTTTTTCTTCTTTCAGAACTTAGTCTCTGACTTCTTTTCCTTGACTGCTTGGTATTCAGTCCTATATCTGAAGACCTACTGCAGGAACCCTCTCGAAGTAAGATATAACAGTTATGTAAAAACTTACCATAAAAGTAGATCTTTGAGAGAGGTTCCTGCAGTAGGTCTCAGTTTCCCACCCACCTTCCCCCAGTTCCTGCTTTTTCCTCTCCTCTCCTTTCCTTTCCCAGAGCTTTGTTTTTCAGTAGCTCCGGGCTCCAGGAGTTGTGCTCCTTTCTCCTGTTTTCTTCCTTCTGGGGTCTTTCAGCAGGGGAACTAGAGGGGGGGGCATGGGGAACGCCCCCTATATACAGTCACACCGACGTCCCATCATGTGACATTGGGGTCGGGCCCCCACTGTAGATTGCTACCTAGAATCATGTGGTCCTTATATCAAGGGGCACAGTCCTATATGTGAAGACCTACTGCAGGAACCTCTCTTGAAGATCTACTGTTCCTGTAAGTTCTTACATAACTGTTATTTCCCAGACTTGCCCACCATAAAAATACTACATATCTTGGTACAGCATTCTGCCGTTTACTATCAGGAATGCATGGTAGTGGCATCCTCATACATCTACTGTATGTATCTATCTAGTATGTGCATTCAACAGGTAACCTCAAAGGAAGAGATTTTTAAAAACTGTGAGGGATGGCCATCTTTAATGACTTAAGTCATTAATTTCAAAATTAGCTAAAGAAGTTGTTTTAAATAAAATCTGAGAAAATTAAAGGCTGAGGATGAATGTAAGAATGTCAGAAATACATTTTTTGCTAAAAAAAAGAAAAACTATATGATAATTGTTTTTGCCAACTAACAAATACTGCAGCTTTAAGACCCTCAATGGTAGGAGGAGACCTTGGGCCAAGTGCTGTTGGACTGTTTGGGTCAGGGTAAATAGTAGTGGGCTCCTACACTCCCATGGGGAGACAGGAGGCTGCTCCCCTGTTCACGGCCCTTGGGGTAAATGCTTCTGAACTGCTATATACCTAGAAAGAAAATGGGAGTAAGTTCTCAGCTCACACCTATTGTGGACAGTTGAGGGCTACTGCATCTCTTTCGGGCCTGGATGAGAGCAGTTCCTGGTTCACACCCTGGGTAGATAGTAGGAGGGAAACAGTGGTACCGGTCAACGCCTGTTTGGAATCCTGTGTGTTTGTCAAAATCTCCCTGTATTCCCATTTGGCCATTGGAGGACCCTTGGCTCTAGCACTAGGCTATACTGCCTCCCTAGAATAGTAGCAGTAGAACATTTTTATGGGTCAGGAGGTGATATAGCGCAGTGGTTAAGGGCACTGAGCTGCAAACCTGGAGAGCTGGGTTTGAATCCCATAGCCCACACTTGCATACTGTGTGACTGTGACCAAGTCACTTCCTTGTGCTCCCAGGTCACACCTGGAAACAAGCTTTGGCTTGGTGTGCCTTTCCTGGTTAAATAATTTCCCCTAGCAGAGTGTCCTGCTGGGTGAAGAGTAGT
This sequence comes from Neoceratodus forsteri, assembly GCA_016271365.2. NCBI lineage: Eukaryota > Metazoa > Chordata > Ceratodontiformes > Ceratodontidae > Neoceratodus > Neoceratodus forsteri. The sequence continues at coordinate 139,951,140 of CM057449.1, read as the reverse complement.
TTATTTTTATTTTATTTAACAATTTTTGGTCAGAAAAGGCATACTAAGCCAGAGTTTGTTTCTAGGTGCATCCCGGGAGCACAGGAAAGTTAAATGACTTGCTTAAGGTCACACAGTATGCAAGTGGTGGCTGTGGGATTCAAACCCAATTCTTCAGGTTTGCAGCTCAGTGCTCTTAACCATTATACTAGACTGCCTTTCCCTAGAGTAGTAGTAGAACATTTTTATTGGTCAGCTTTTAATGAAATATATAAAAACAGTGCATATATACAGATTTAACAAAATTATTCAAAATCATAAAATAAATATATATTTGATGGTGGCATCCTTTCTATACAAATAAGTTTGCAACTATAATCAACACGGTATGATGGGGTTTAATTCATTTGAAGTACAGTGGAGAAGCACATTAGCACACACCATGCCGATGGCTGATATGTAAACTGAACAGAATGCTTACCTGAGTCCGTAACCAGTTACATCACTTATTAAGTCAATAATCTCTATACTAGCAGTGGCTTCTATAATAAAAAATGTTGCATTGTCTAGTGTGCATCAATTAAATTTTTAATCACAAATTACTTCCATTTTCTTATAAAAACATTCATGAGACGGGCTATTTCAACTGCATATTCATATCATATTTATATGCATATCCTCGTTTCCATAGCATCTTGTGACTACTATACCTAATCTCTGCTGACAGCTAAATGCACTGGGACCTCCCTCTGTTACCATTTGCCCCTGTATAGCCTTATCCTGTTGCTGCGCTATTCCACTCACAGCACTTCCTCCCTTATCCCTTTCCCATTCCTGCCCTCTTTTCATCCTACCTCATCCCCCCTTCCTTTACCCCTCTACTCCCACTTCCCCCCCGCCTCTGTTTTCTCACCTTGTTCTCTCCCTCTACCCCCCACCCCCATGGTTCTTTCTGCATAAGCTTCATTGTGGAATCTCCCTCCATGCTCTTATTTTGCTCCTTCCACCCCCCAATTCACCCCCTGTCCTTCTCTCCTTGTAATCCCTTTCACCCCTCTTCAGACAAGGCCACTGGCTGCACTTGATGCAATATTTATCTTGCCATATTGTGCTTTTGTTTATGTAATTACTTTCCTCATGTTGTACTACTTATTGAAACCATTGTAATTTGCTATTCTGGTGACTTGATGTGGAACCTCTGTAAAAGAGCCCTTGGCTCAAAGATCTTTCCGATTTGTTAAATAAATAAAAGCACTGGGTATAAAAAGATAAATAGGAGGTCATACAGACTTGATGAATTTTATCTTTTTTTTTTAAAGTATACGCTTCTCCATTGTTGAAATAGAGGGCATCAAACTATTATAGGAAACAGTGCTTCCTCAAGCCCTTATTACGGGGCACAACAGTTCTACTTTTCAGATGCTTTTGGGTGGAGAGTAAGGGCCCCATTTACACGTTGCAGCTGGGATATTCAGAATTATACAATGGCAAGAAAGAATACTGGCCTCTGATTGGTCAGTCTGGGACTGGACCCATGATGTTATTCCAGTACAACATTACGGGTCTAGTCCCAGCATATAGATGACCGCATCAACTTTTTGTGAAATCACTCCATGCAGCCCGCCTCTATGATCCCCGATCAGTAAAGCTGCTTCAGTGATCCCGCTCACATGCCATACTACAATGGTCACAGTTTAGAAACTCCAGGGGACTGTCACCGAGAAGCCTCTGTTACAGCTGTCTCAAAGTTTTGCTTTAGCCCAGACCACACAATAAACTTCTGCCACAGTGACAGGGTGTGAATGGTTATTTTAAATATGTGTCATAACCAAGTGACATCAGTGAACCCAGACCATAACTGCCAGTCGTGCGGTTCACTGATACCGGTCGGTCATGATGACTCACATTTAAAATAGTTATTCCCACCCTGTCACTGTGGCATAAATTTATTGTCTTGTCTGTACTAAAGCAACACTTTGAAGCACCATAACAGCAGCTTATCAGTGACAGTTCCTCAGAATTTCTAAATTGCGGCTGTTCAACATGCTAGTGCAAGGACTAAGTGGCAGCACATCCCGCCCCACCACCACTACCACCACCAAGGACTTCACCACCACCAAACAAAATGACTGCTGTTTCCAACCTTCTCTTTTCCATGCCATACAAAAAAAAAAAAACACAACTTGTTGAAGAACTTACCCAATCCCTCCCAAGAATCTGGAAGTGTCAGTCCATGTTCCCTCCTCGTATTTCAAAACAGCAGCGCTTTGCTGCACTCACCAAGAAATGCATCGTACCCTCCTGACATTCTCTGCTCCTCACACAGATGGACAAAAAATTACATACCACACAACAAATCCATGGTGACCATGGTGGGGGGGGTTGCTGACTGCAATACATTAAAACATGGACAGCATCTTAGGGGGGACCAATATGCAACAACAGCAGCAGCTTCTAAGAACAATGAAAATATGGACCTTTTTTTAAATTAATACTTCCCCACATACAAAAAAATTAATTGAAAATATAAAAAAAATTTCCTGTATTTGTTTCTGTTTTTACAGGTGAGTCTTCGTATAATAGCAATAATGCACTCCAGGGTGTGTGTTGTCCTGGGCTAATGTCACGCCTTGCTGTTGAATGCACTCTGCCTTCAGTCTCATACCCAACCATGAAATGCATGACATTATCCCAGCACAACACACACCCTGTCATGTATTATTGTTTAATTATAAACTCAGTGTCTATCAATAATTTGTTTTGTGGAAATAGCTATCATGGACATAATGGCACTGTCCTTTAAAACTCTAACTGTGCTAAGATTTCCTAGAATGCAGGTCTCAAAATTGAAAACATGGTTTAACAATAGTTTCCTGCCCAATTCTAATTTCACTAGTTGCCAAATGGCCTAGGCTTTAGGGTAAACCCATAATATGTGACAAATAGATCCTTCTCCCAAATTACATTTTATACATCTATCTGAATCCAAAAGACCAGATTTAAACATTTTCTGAAGAGTCATAATGGCATTATGTAGAAGTTTATATTGAATTAGTCTCAAGTTGTCAAGAAGTATATATTGATATAAATTTTTCTATAAAGTGGACCAATTTTGTGAATTTATTCCGAACTCCCTAATCCAATAGGGAGGAATAATGGAGTCTATGGAAAATTTGGAGCTTAATAGTTTATATAGGTTGGAAATGGGGTGGACATTTAAACTATTACATTTCATATCATTCACTGGATCATGGAAGGTAATTGATAGCAGAGTAGGCCCAAAATGTGCCTTTAAAGCTGTCTTAACTAAAATAGCTTGGGTTAAAACTTCTTGTGGAGGTTTTCATTATTCATAATTGTCTGGAGTGGAACATACGAACCATTCTTAATGAAGGCGCTAACTAACAGATTAGTGTCCTTAGGTAAACATTTCATAGGAATATTTTCCCCATTTATCTTGAAATTTGGATTATCAAAGTCAGGCTGGAAAGCACTGCTGGAACTTGGGAGGTCTGAAAAATACATGATTTGGTGGTGAATTTTCAAAGAGGAACCAATAATGGAAGATCTCAATTTGGAGGGTAACAAATTTAGTTTAGTGTGCAGTATGGCTTCAGATTAATTTTGTGTTTCTTTATCATATTCAGCTCAAGTTCCAGCCATATTGGGAAATAGTTCTCTAAGCAAATCTGTGGGTAAAGCCATTTTTATGTTTGCTTGCATGCATGTGCAAGAAATATAGTGCCACCATACGAGTTTTCGTAGGTGTGCCTCCCCCACTTCCAATGCCCTGCTTCCTTTTGCAGGTGTGGCTGCACCACACCAATGAATGTCCAAGCTGTCTATGACAGACATTCAGATGCAGTGGCGTACAATTCTGAGGAAAACACCACCATAATCAGCGGTGGTAACGTGTAGGCAATGCAAATTGCCTACACATCAGCACTGCATCTGAACTGTCATAGACAGTTCATCCCCCCCCCAGGAACACCAACATAGCATGCTGGGAGCCCACCCCAGCATGCTCATGCACTCTTCTCCACCCACGCACACTGTATGACCGACAGGGGTGTCCAATCCCCTGTCGGCTCCACTGCCCCCCAATAGACTTCTAGGTGCCACGCAGTCGATAAGGCGACGGGGGTGCCCAATCTCCCATCGGCTCCACTGCCCCCGCCAAAAATAGACTTCCAGCTGCCATGCTGGGAACCCACCCCAGCGTGACAAAAGTCCTGCGTCGTCTTCCTGAATAAGAAAAAAAACACACCTGTAAAAAACAAAAACGGTCCCTCATTGACTGTCTTGCCCCTCCCCAACCAGCTTCCACCCTCTGCACACCAGCTCCCCACCCCCGACCCCATACTTACCTCTGGAGCTCAGCACGATGATCTTCGTGGACCGGAACATGTCTGCACTCTTCAAAGCCGATCACGAACTGAAGAAATGCCAGTAAGTTGTATAATGGCATAAATGGTGTTTTTTCAACTTTGGTGCATATCTCAGCCATTTTGGGTAATTTGTTTCAGCAAATTTTCAACATGGGGTTCTTGGGGCCCCACCTCATGAACTCAGTCACTGTCATTTTGTTATTCGGTCCCGAAAGGTGATTTCGCGGTCACTGCGCAGAACCACCTTTGGGACTGAGTAACAAAAGACAGTGTCACAGTTCATGGTAGGCCCTCAAAACTATGTTGAAAATTTGGTGAAAAATCTCAAAATGACTGTTTTTCGAGTCAGTATGCTATGCAGTTCCTATGCACAAATGAATTTTATGAAGTTTTTAATATTTTCACTCCAGATTTTCAACATTGCCATTTTACCACACCTCTTTATGAGAAGCACAGCTGTCATTTTTCACATCTTGCCCAAAATGTGTTTTCGCATACGGAGCGCACAATGGCGCAGTCGGTGTGCGAAATCAATGTTTGGGACAGATTAAGAAAATCACAGTGACACTGTTCATGAGCAGAGGTCTTAAAATGGCTATGTTGAAAATTTGGTGACAAAAGTCCATAAAATTACTGTGTTACAAGCGTACATTGTGCAGTTTCCATGCAGCCTTGTAAGTTCACAAATTTGTAATATTTTCAGTCCAGATTTTCTAAACTGGAATTTTTCCACACCTCCTTATGAACAGTACAGCTGTCATTTTTCACACTCAGGCCAAAATGTGTTTTCGCACTTCACTGCAGAAATGCGTGATCGCTGTGGGAAATTAGTGTTCGGGACAGATTAAGAAAATCACAGTGACACTGTTCATGAGCGGAGGTCCCAAAATGCCTGTGTTGACAATCTGCTGTAAAAAATCCCCAAACTAATTACATTACAGGAGTGCATTGTGCAGTTTTTACCCACACTCGTGACTTCACCAATTTTTTTTATATTTTCACTCCAGATTTTCAACATTGCCATTTTTTACACCTCCCCATGAAAAGTACAGCTGCCATTTTTCACATCCTGTTCAAAATATGTTTTCGCACCTGTGGTGCTAAATGGCATAGTCGCTGTGCAAAAACAGCTTTCGGCTAATGAACTGGTATTGCCACTGTTCATGAGGTGGGGGTCACAAAAAACCCAGGTTGAAAATTTGGAGTGAAAATACCAACGAACAGCTGGGGCATTAGGGTTTCCGGCCATAACGCTCCACCCTTTAGAGACTGACAGGCATCAGAGGTGTGACTTAGAATTGTCACCTGTAATGCTCATGCCATTCCACCTCCTGCAGCCATTGACAGGCATCAAGGTGTGCCTTGGACTCTTCTGTCCCAAAGTTCACCCCATTCTCCTATACTGCACCCATCTCACCATATTTCCTTATGGAATGGGGTGAGCATAAAGCCCAAAGACCCCAAGGCACACCGTGACACTTGTCGGTGTCTGCAGGGTAGGGTGTGATGAAATGGCATGGCTGTTATGCCTGATGACCCAAAGGCATACCCCCAATGCCTGTCACTCTCTGCAGGGTGGTGGTGGGGTTGACTTCAGTTCAATACTTCACTGCCATTCCTATTATGCAGCTCTCTAACTCCTACACTACCAGTGCCAGCAAGCAAACATTTGGCATTGACGAATGCTTGTACTGTATGTATTTGTTAATGTGTGTTGCCATATCATATAACAGGCAGTTTGGTAATGTAGTTCCTCCCTGCTCTTCAGGTAAAGTGAGTTTCTTCCATGATATCCATGGAGTTTTATCCTTCCAAATACATTTTATAATTTCACAATTTAGGTTCTTAAACCAATCCATCAGTATGTATAAATTGAACATATTAAGGGGATGATATAATCAGGGAAAAATACTCATCTTTAATACATTTACCCTTCCCCAGAATGAAAGTGGTTGGTTCCTCCATCTTTTTAAATCCTGCTTGATTGTAGAGATTAGGTCTTCCAGATTCAGTTTTACAAGCTGAACACGATCTGTTGTTAAATAGATATCTAAGTATTTTAGTCTATGGGGGTACCAAGTAAGACCTAAGCTCACAAATTCATGTATAAAGGAAGAAGAAAAATTATGAGGCAGGACCTCAGTTTTCTTTATATTTAACTTCTAGTTAGAAAGGAGCAGTAAATTATTTCTAAGGCACTCTTACTGCCTTAATACTGTATAATACCAAAATCAAAATCGGCCAAAGGACTAGAGTACACAGAGGGACCATTGTCTCTTTTCCTGAAAGTCTGTTGCAACAGCATCCTGAAGTCTTTCTCTGCCTTTTTTTTTTTTCTCGCTTTCTATCTTTCTTTTCCCCTATCTATAGGCAGGCCACCTGTAGATGTTTCTTGGTGTCCCTATGTGTGCTACACTTTGGTCTCCTCATCAGACACAAGCCTGGGGATTCTTCCACCCCTCATCATCTCAGGATGAGCAGGCAGAGCTACACTCTGCAAATGTACCGAGTGGCTGTCCCTGCGCAACAGTGAAGCTGTGCCTGGGACTTTGTAATTCTGTGTATCAGTAAATCAAAACATAGGCAGAAGATGTTATTTCTATTCTGTCCAATGTGTTTTGGTTCACGCGGTCTGAGCCCACTTGTCCACCCGAAGCAGTTTCTGGAAAATTACACTACTATCCCTTGTCCTGCTACAGCATAGCGCTAGCTTGACTCTTAAATCCTTGACACTTGCAGGCTGTGTTGTTGCGGTGCGGTTTACAGTGAAGCTGTCAGACAGCAACTGCAGAGATGGAGTAGGCGAGGCAGCCTCAGGCTGAACTTAGGGACGCTTTAGCACTGCACCTTTTTCTTTTGATTTATTTGCTAAAAAACAACACTTTGGAAGCTACATTTGCTTAGTATTAACATGTTCCTTTTTGATCTCATTAGTGCTTTGGTAAAGAAATAAAAGGAGTAACATAAAATGTTTACCAGAAGGGAAATTTGGCACACTTTTTCCATCTTGCAGGACCCTCAACAAGCTTCCTGTGCTGTCTCTATAGAGCCGGTCGGTCCGTTCTTTCACTCCTTTATAGGACAGAAGGCTTGTGGGAGGAGCCTATTTCCGGAGTTTGTGTGTAAAAGAGACTATTTTGATTATTTGTGTTTTCCTGTACAATTTACTGTTACAAGTGTATTATTTATTGCTGGATTGAAGTATTTTTGAAGGATGACAAGTCCATTTTCTTATGTTTAAGAAACTTAAACACAGACAGCCCATCTGCGGGCTTCCCAAGCTGGTCCTGTGGCTCTCGCTCTCTCCGAGCAGACCACAGCTAACAGACCACCGGACTGACCCCCGGACAGATTCAGACAGCCCATCTGCGGGCTTTCCAAGCTGGTCCTGTGGCCCTCGCTCTCTCCGAGCAGACCACAGCTAACAGACCACCGGACTGACCCCCGGACAGATTCAGACAGTCCATCTGCGAGCTTCCCAAGCTGCTCCTGTGGTCTTGGCTCTCTCCGAGCAGGCCAGAGCTAACAGACCACCCGACTGACCCCCGGACAGATTCAAGTACGCACCGGACCTCTGAAACTCGTGGTTTTGAATGCCACTGTTTTGACTGGATGCCCAGTGGAGGAACCAGGCACTGACTGCAGCTGTACTCCTTGGCTGATTTTCCAACACCTGGCGCTTCCTGATCTCAGGGAAATCTCTTTCTGTGCTGTGTTCTGGACTGAATTTTTCAGTAAATACAGTAAAATACTGTAGACTATAGTGAAATGTGGGAGACTTGGAGTCACTACTGATTATATAGCCTGTGAATTAGTAGGTTATAACAAGATGTGGGTAAAATATGACCAGCCTGATTTCAAAATAGTACCTATCTTATGGTTGTTTTATTGCAAATGTATCTGTCACTCCTTTCGTTGCTTTTATACTGGTGTATTCTGTGATAGTTACTCTACATTTGTCTCCTCACTACTCAGCAGTATAATATTGCTGAGTAGTGTAGCGACAAATGACATAGTCTAAATACTGATCTGTGTTGTTGTGATAGTTGGTTCCTCTGAGCTAAACCTAGCTACTGAGCAAGACTGCTGCAGTTTTCCATTTCTGCCCAAGTGACAAACTCTGCCCCTTCCCCACACTGGTCACTCTGCTTATTATTAATTTCTCTGCCCCACTTGTAATGCTGTCTCTCTAAACACCTTACTTTCTTCTCTGTCTTACCTACAAACCCTTCCCTTACACCCCCCTGCTGCTGCTGTCCTCCTCAGATATCCCGGTGCCAAAGCACAAACCCTCCTCATTAACTCCTCTTCTAGCCCTACACCAATAGAGAAACAAGCTTCCAGCTCCCCGGACTTACCAAAGGACTTTCCTCGGGGTCGAGGCACTGGCTAATGCACTGCGAACCGGTGGACCTCCCCCGAAGTGCAGGACTCTCCTGGCGGCTTCTCGCTCCACCAACTACTGCAGGGATCAATTCCTGGACACTGCCATTCACTGCAGACACCAGCCATCGCCTTTCTCGTTGCTCGCATTTTCTACAAACGGCCACCGACCCACGTCTTTGTTCCCAGAACCCAGAAGTGGCATGCAGACTTTTTAAAAATCAGCAATTCACTGATAGGTTCCTGAACCAGTGACAACACTCTCCTAGCCTGGTCTTAAGGCTGAGAGTGCTGCCGCCGGCTACAAGAGTTTTCGACGACACCAGGGGGAGGAGAGAGTGGCTGGGGCTGCTTGACTCCCCCCCTACACCAACAGAGAAACAAGCTTCCAGCTCCCCGGACTTACCAAAGGACTCTCCTTGGGGTCGTGGCACCGGCTAGCACACTGCAAGCCGGTGGACCTCCCCCTAAGTGCAGGACTCCCCTGGCGGCTTCTCGCTCCACCAACTACCGCAGGGATCAATTTTCGCCCCCCCCCCACCTGCCCCTTTCCCTCCTCCCATTAAATACTCAGTTGCCCCGCACACTGCTGGACCTGACAATCACTGGGCGGTGACTGGTATACCCACGGGAACGCCTACCATTTCACCCACTAAGTGGGGATAAGCTACTGAACTGTATCAGTATAACAGTCCTCTGACCACATTAGCTTATCTTTAGAATCTCTAATTTGCCCAACTAATTCACCTGTTCACAATAACTCCATATTGAAGTGGTACTAGTTTTCCTATACCCCCAGAAGCTAACTACCCCTGTGCTAACTAGCATTTCTATAGTATACTCTAATGGCATACATGTGGATTAAGGGCATTGAAATAAGCACCAGTAACAGATACCTATACTGCATATTTGAACTGTTTTCTAGACTAGCCTGGATAAATGTGCCTAAGGAGCCTCGATAACATCCTTTGTACCTGCTAGATATACTGCTAATTAGACTGTTTTATTGACTCTCCTCCCCCCCATCAGACAGCCCCTCCCTACTGGTACTTGCCCAATATTATCATTTTAGACTGCTTTCTAGAATATGCTGTATAAAAGTGCTTAGGGGTGGTAAGGTACCCTTGAACTGCCAGATAACTGCTAATTTGACTATTTTATAGTCTAGCCCGCCCTCCACCAGATAGCCCCTCCCAGACGCAAATCACCCAAAAAAAAAAAACATCCAAAGGGGTCCATAAGCAATAGTAGTACCAGAAAACGTACTTTCTCCTGAGGGTATAGCGGTCTAACATCTCCCCTCTACAAAGCACCACATCAGCAGAGAAACTTGACCAAGGCTCGGGACCTCCCCTCACTAAACCTTAGACTGTATCTGCGAGGGGCAGGCAGCATGAGTCCCCTCAAGCCCGGCCCCCTTGCTCTGAGTGGACCTAACAGAGGGCTCCTCCTGGCTGTCCTATACATACTATCTCTTCTATGGACTGACATGATCATGACTATAGGTGAACAGGACCCCAGATGTCACCCTCCCTCTGGACCTCCCCCCTATCATTCCTGGGGGATCAATCTCCCCCGACCCCCCAGCAATTTGGCATGACTCCTGACTGCACACGAATTCTGTAAAAAAGGTGTCCTATATTCCACTCTACTCACCGCCAGGCAAAAGATTAGAGCTAAGACCCTACCCCTGGGTAGGATCCCCACTCTCTGCCTTCTTGCCACCCTCCTGCTCATGGCTGAGGACATCCAGCCAAATCCTGGACCACCTACACACAACCTCTTGGTCTCCTCCCCGCTCTACCCCCATTGGGCATCCACCAAGGGATTACGTATCGCACAGATGAATATATGCAGCCTGAGGCCAAAGGTTCATGAACTTCAATCTTGGCTAGATAGGTACAACACGGACATCCTGGCGGTATCTGAAACCTGGCTCAAACCTCACATTCTACCTCATGAGGTAGCAGTCTCGGGATATACCTCCCACAGAAGGGACAGACAGGGCAAAAGGTGGGGAAGGGTGTTAATCTACACGAAAGACACCCTGAACGCCGTACAGTTATCCCCGAAACTATCCATCTGTACGGAAGGCGAAGCAACCTTTGTGAGGATCACTCTTGGACCCTGTAAACACCTCAATATAGGATGTGTTTACAATCCCCCAATGAATGCGAGGATTTCCGTGGAAGCGCTCCTAAAGGACATAGATGAGGAGTTATCCACAGAACTACTCCTACTGGGGGACTTCAATCTTAATTGGGTCCCTCAAGGCAGCCATTCCTTAATAGGACTGGTCCAGAATGCTAACCTTGAACAGATCATCGCTGGGCCCACCCGCATGAATTATAAAACCGGTAACCACACCACCCTTGACTGGATACTCATGAGCAAACCCTCCAATGTTCAGGCGGGAGGCATACTAGCTGATGCACTGAGCGACCACTCCCCCATTTTCTGCATTTGGAAAAACAGGGCCCCCAGAGCCCGGCCGCGAATCCAGGCAGCACGTGAATTTTCTCACATATGGAGAGAGCACCTGTTAGCATGTCTTAACAGTATAGATTGGAGTCCCATCAAACTCCTCCCAAGAAGCCACTGCCTTCTTCCAGGGAGCACTCACCAAGGTGGCTGACCGGCTGGCCCCCATGAAGAAATTCCAGACCAAGGGGACCTGCTATAAGTGGATCACCCCCAAAGTGAAAACCCTTATGAAACACAGGGACTCAGCCTGGAAGAAATACAAACTGTCCTCACTACCAGCAGATCTCACAACCTATAAGGCACTTCGGAATAGGTGCAAGTTGGCCATAAAAGTGGCAAAACGAGAGTATGTCACTGATCTACAGAAAAAGAATCTAGGGAACCTTAGACTCTTCTGGGCCCACATAAATGGACTACTAAAGGGCACCATCAAGGCTGAACATGGCCCCATGGAGGTAAATGGCCAGCTAACTAGCGATGATACCATCATCGCTATGGCACTCAACCAACAGTTCACCAACCTAGAACTGATCAAAGCTGGTCTGCCCTCCCCCCCCCGGCCCTTTTGACCCCCCCCATCTCACATGACTGTCCCTCCTTTCACCTTAGGCTAGTTAGGCCTAAGGAAGTCCTCCCTCTACTAAAAGCCCTAAAAGCAACGGGACTCACGGGACCTGATGGTATTCCCTCCCGAATTCTCAAGGAAGGGGCCTCAGCACTCGCTAGGCCCCTAACCTGGCTCCTCAACCATTCCATTGTGGAAGGGGCCATCCCCAATACTTGGAAAACAGCTCACATAGTCCCTGTCCATAAGGGAGGTACGAGGGAATCTACCAACAACTACAGGCCAATCTTCCTACTCTATAGCCTTGGTAAGATACAAGAGAGATTGATTTACGGTCAACTCCGGGACTACCTAGAAACCCCCCAACTTCTAGCCACCTCACAGCATGGCTTCAGAACCAATCACGGGACTGACACTGCTCTCATCAAGTTCTCTACAGACGTACTCAGAGAGCTTGACAAGGGGACCCCACAGGGGCAGTCTTCATTGACCTATCCAAAGCATTTGACCTCGTTAACCACAACCTACTGCTCTCCAAACTCAGGCAGGTTGGACTAGACAGTCACTCCCTATTGTGGTTTTCCAGCTACCTCTCTGGCAGGTCACAGAGGGTAAAATGGAAAGATTCCCTGTCTGAGCCCCTTCCCCTAACTGAAGGGGTGCCCCAAGGGTCAATACTCGGTCCACTTCTCTTCTCACTATTTACCAATGACCTCAGCAACCACTGTGGGGGAGTTCAGTGGTACAATATGCCGACAACGCTGTCCTCTATCGGCCCTCCACCAAAATGGGAGAACTCTGCTCTGGGCTCCAAGACGACTTGTTGTCCCTAGAAGAATGACTAGTCACTAATACAATGGTAATCAATCCAAACAAGACCAAGGCCATGCTGTTTGGCCCCAGATCCGGCTATCGGGACAGAAGTCAACTCCTCAAACTGATGACCACCTCAGGTAAGAACATCGAGGTGGTCCCCTCCATAAAATACCTGGGACTCACCCTGGATCAGGGCTTCACCCTCAAGGGGCATGTTGAGCAGGTAACCAAAAACATCCACTCTAAACTCGGGACCCTGTACAGGCTGAAAGACCAGTTGATACCAGCAGCCCGGGTCTCCACTGCTACGAGTGCTCTGCTCCCCAACCTCACCTATGCAGCCCCTGTTATCCAGGGAGCAGCTAGACAAGAGCTAAATAAATTACAGGTTCTCTACCACAAAGTGGACCATTTTGCCTCTTTAGCAGGCCCGAGAACCCACCACTGCGACACGCTGTCCCACCTTAGCTGGCCCCCCTGGGAGGACAGGCTTCAGTACCCCTCGCTCTGCCTCACCTAAAAACTTCTCCACTCTCCACCCCCTCCCAGCCTCACTGGGATCATCTCCACTAAGAGGAACCCTAGACAATTCCGTACGACCGACAGGACTCTCCTCTCGGTCCCAAGGGTCAGAACAAAGGTGGGGGGGGGAGTCATTTGCCTTTACTGCCCCCACTTTATGGAACTCCCTGCCCCAAGGCATTCAGGAAACCATCTCCACCTACACCTTCCGCACCAGGCTTAAGGTGCACCTGGCTACCTCCACAAATTGTAATTGTTAGGATAAAGTACTCCAAAATGTTTCACTCCTTTATTCGCTCGCACTTGTTATACTGCCACTATTCCTGCCCTGCTATGTATCTATGTGACGCATGTTATGTACCTTGTTGTATACTATCCCATGTAATAACTTATGACACTTGTTATGTATCTTGTCGAACCAATCACATGTCATGATGAATGTAACCCTCGGGTTGCCCCTGAAAAAGGGACCTTCGGGGCCCAGCGGGCTCACCCGATTATCAAAATTTAATGAATAAGTTGGGGGGGGAGGGGTACTTTGTGTTGTTCAGCCTGTTATTATTTTGGTTATATTGGTTCTGTTTTGGTTGGTATGTTGAAAATTAATAAACTTAAATTTCAAAAAAAAAAAAATTTAATGAATAAATAAAATAAATATATGATGGGGCGGAGCTTAGCCCAATCACATGATAAAACTCCGGGATAAAAGCAGCTCTGTTCAAATTCTAGTTTTTAGCCTGATGTAAGGTTTGATGTGATGCTGACCCAGAGAGTACCCTAGCTACTTACTGGTGGTACAATCCACAGTGACGTGAACTGTGATTCTATATGTTATGCTATATTTTTGTTTATTCTCTCTTTATTTTTGTCATACAAGTTCACTTTAATTTTTGTTCTGCTGATTAAATAAAGCCATTTTCATTCTGCTATACTTGCCTCTGTGTCCATCTATACCCACAGTCTCAGAATATCCCACCGGTGTAATGAAGAAATAAATTCCGGAGTCACGTGATGCAGAGCACCGAGTAGTATCTTCCTCGCGGTGTTCCAGCCACTCATCCTCTAAACTTTACAGTACAACCTGAATTTCCCTCAGGTTTTGTGATAAGGTAAGATAAGTGTCTACCTGATAGCTGGTATCACCGCTACGAAGGTCCGGATGGAAGTGGAGATGCGTAAATCGGCTCCAAAACACACACACCACCAAACACTCCTGAAAAGGCCCCGGAAAAACAGCAGGCCTCGGTGATGCATCAAACGCCCACTCCTACGCTGTCCACCACGGAGATGGAACCCCTCACCCTAACAAAATTCTTGGCAGAATTCCAGCCTTTCAAGGCTGATATGCAACAAATGGCAGGGGAGATTACATTTTTTGCAATAGCCCTGGAGGACCTTGCACAGAAAGCTTCTGATAATGAAGCCCGAATACATTCCCTGGAGCATAGGCAGGATAAAATTGACCCCAAGTTGGTCGCCCTTCGTCACCGACTAACAAAAATGGAGAACAAGGTTGAGGACCTGGAGGGGCGAAGCCGCCGAAATAATGTAGTGTTCATTGGCTTGCCCAAAAAGGAAGAAGATCCAGATCCAGTTCGATTTGCCCCCAAAATAGTGAAAAAAACAGCAGGTCCCTCTCCATTCAGATCCAGATACATGATTGAAAGGGCCAACTGAGCACTCCACCAGATGCCACCACAGAGCACTCCTCCAAGGACTTTTAGTCTGCGTTTTTTGATTTACCAGGAGAGGCAACATTTCCTGTACAAGGCTCGAGATACCCAGGAGCTTCAATGGGAAGGCGTGAAACTCAGGGTGGCTCAGGATCTGCCACTCACGGTTAGGCAAAAAAGGGCTGCTTTTTACCCACTGGTTACGAAGCTCATAGCTGCTCGCATTAAATTTAGAATGGGGTTCCCTGCACAGCTTCAAGTGTGCCTCTCGGGCTCCTGGTCACATATGAGGAGGTGGATGCCGCAACACTTGGCCTGAAAGCAGCACTTCCTGAGCTAATTACTTGAAGGAGAAGGCTTTATCATTCCTGAACTTAGCGCTACGTTTCTGGTGGCAGTTATTCCAGGTGAGTTGGTTCTGAACATTACAGTGCGGTTATTTTGGTCTCTTAAGGAAAAGTGGAAGAACTGGCACCCAGAGAGGTTTTTCAAGCTGTCAGTTTGTTTAAAAACTATTCTTACTTTTGGAACTTAGGGCCAAGAAATTAGTCCTGTTGGCGATAATTCAACCTGTTCCTGTCATGTGGGTATAAGGTCACAAGAGGGTGACAGAGATTGCATTTTCGATGTCATCCTCTAACCAACTTAATGCTGGTTTAATTACTTGGTGCCTGTTAAAGACTTTGTTTTTCTAGTCTAACAAATGGATTTGCTGCTTGTATAGTGGAGGATTGGTACCTATTTACTTTGCATGAGTTTCTCAGAAGAAGCCAGAAGGGGGAAGAAAACATATTCAATTCAGTGCCTTACAGTAACTGGTAATTGCTATTTTTCTTTTAAACTTAGATTGTGAGCTTTTAGTGACACTGTACTTTCTTTGTTGTCTTTACTTAGAATTGTTTTGGGGCTGTTGAACATTTAAAACGTAGTGGTGGTGTATTTCTGTGCTATCTTTAATTGCTGCAAATTTTCGCCCCCCCCCTTCCCCCAACTGTTAATTATATGCCCTGTTAAATCTGATTGACAGGAGCTAAACACAGGGTATAGTAAGGGGTGTGGAGTAGGAGGGGCATAAGGGGGAAGAAGCCCACCCTCAGCACGAAAAGTGTTTTGACTCATTTATGTATTTATTGGTTTATTTTCTTTTTTTTTTTTAAAGAAAAGTATCTGAGGATCAGTGGCAGGATTTTTAGGACAGTAAAGTAATAAAAAGGGGAACTAGGAGAGCTTCAGTAGCAGACAAGTAGTGGAATAGCAGTATAATTGCAGTATAATGTGGGGAGTGGTGCAATGCAGTGGCTGTGGGGCAGCCATATTCAGGCAGACCTTCTGGACACTGAGGTGCTGCCCTATCTGCATGCATCTCTCTGGACTGCGGGATGAGGTAGCCAGACTCAGAGTGGAAGTAAACTGCGTCAGGAGTACCATCACCCCTATCCAGAGACCACCCAGTCCAATGCAACTGCCTCAAAGGATGCCGAGAATGAGGAGCACTTGGATGACAGTGGGCTCAGGGCGGGTTAGAGTGGTCAGGCAGAGGCACTTCCCAGATCCTATTCTACTCAAGAACTCATATGCCACACGGGCAAACGGGGACAACCAAATAGAGGTAACCAGAGAAGTGGAAGGAAAGGATGTGGAGGTTAGCCAAGGAGGTGACCTGGGCGGGGAAAGCAGTGGACCCCAGAGGAGGAGGAAGTGAATCCTGGTGGGGGACTCTATCATAACAGGGATCCAGCTAGGAACACAGGAGGGGGAGGACAGGGAGGTGAGGTGCCTACCAGGTGCCACGGCATGGAGGGATGGAAAGAAGATCCTGAAGAATCACTGGGAAGGCAATACGGGAGGGTGAGCTGGATGTCATTATCCACCTAGGTACTAATGACCTGGCAAATGGGGAGCCAAAGGAAGTTCAGGAAGAGTTTAGGAAATTGGGGAGGGGTCTCAAGCAAGTAGCTACTTCTGTCACTTTCTCAGAAGTACTACCTACGAGAGGCAAGGGAGAGCATAGGGGTGCATGCACCAGAAACTGTAACTCATGGTTGAAGAACTGGTGCTGTGAGAAAGGGTTTGGATTCATTGGTGACTGGGGACCACCTGGAGGGATGGAGGTTTGTTCAAGCCTGATGGCCTGCATCCATCCTGGAGGGGAATCCAAGCACTCAATGATAAGTTTAAATGCTACATTGACAAGCATTTAAACTAGCAAATGGGGATGACAGGCCAGCAAGGAGGGTACCTATTTGCTCACCCCCACAGTTAGCAGTGGAACCAGTGAACCAGAGGAGTGGCTATCTCTACAAAGCAGTGTGCAAAAGATGGAGATTAGCGCCCAAGAGTTGGATAGGCAGAAAAGGGGCAAAATTCAGCTGAAGGGCAGACAGCAAGGAGAACCAGGGATAAAGGACAACCAAGGAAGGGGCTGGAGTAGAACAGCGAAACAGTCTAGGGAGGTCAAATCATGGAAAGCCATGTGTGCCAGTTCCAGGAGCCTTAGCAACAAGATGGAAGATCTGGAGGCTGTCATGGTGCAGTCAGACCTGGACATTGTGGCCATCACTGAAACCTGGTGTAATGATAACCACGACTGGGAGATGGCCATACCTGGCTACAACATATTCAGAAGAGACAGGGCAGGCAGGAAGAGAGGAGGAGTGGCACTGTATGTGAAAAATGACATAAGGGCCACAGAGATCCAGGAGGAACAAAATGAGGGAGAGATACTGTGGGTTAACCTGGAAAGGAAAACGGGGCCAGCCATCCGCACAGGTGTGGTCTATAGACCACCAGGCCAGGAGGAACAAACAGATAGGGAGCTGATGCTAGCCATCCAAAGGATGGCAGACAAGGATGAGGTAGTACTGGTTGGAGACTTCAGTATTCCAGACGTGGACTGGAGCATCCCAGCAGCAGCATCAACTAGGAGCAGATTTATCCTGGACTCCCTTTAGGGTGCCTTCCTCAAGCAACTGGTCATGGAACCAACTCGGCAGAAGGCAATACTGGACCTTGTGCTCACAGACAGGGACAGTGTGATGGGGTAACAGTGGGGAGCACCTGGGGAACAGTGACCACCAGTCATTGTGGTTTGAAATCACAGAAAGAGCAGAACCAAACCACACAAAAACACGTATCCTGGATTTTAGGGGGGCAGACTTTGGGAAAATGGGGAGATACTTGAAAGAGGCATTAAGGGAATGGGGCAGGAATCAGCGGTTGAGGAACAGTGGGCAGTATTTAAAATGGGGATTACAAGAACAACAGAATTATGCATTAAACAGGTTAGCAAGAGGAAAAGGAAGTGGAGACCATTATGGTTTTCCAAAGAGTTCGAAAAGAAAGTGAAAGCCAAAAAGATTGCATTCAGGCAATACAAAAAGACACAGGCAGAAGGGGATAGGGAGAGGTACCAGGAGAAGCAAAGGGAGGCAGGGAGGTCAGTAAGGGAAGCCAAAGCTCAGACAGAAGAACACATTGCAAAATCAGTGGGTAGAGGGGACAACACCATTTACAGGTACATAAGTGAAAAAAGAAAGGCAAAGGAAGGGATAGTGAGACTGAAGGGGGAGGATGGGGGCCGTGTGGAGGATGACAACAGTAAAGCTGACATATTGAACAGGTATTTCTGCTCAGTCTTTACTGAGGAAGAGGAGGGTAATGGGTCTGAAGGGAGTACAAGGGGTGAGAATGGTGCAGAAATGGACACAAGTCCCTTTACATGAGAAAGGGTCCTGAAGGAACTGGAAGTAATAAGAGTTGTTAAAGCAATGGGGCCAGATGGGGTGCACCCCAGGGTCCTTAAAGAACTAAGAGAGAGGTGGTGGCTGAACCTCTGGCTATCCTGTTTAGCCGATCACTGGAAACAGGGGAGGTACCCACAGACTGGAGGACAGCAGATGTAGTCCCCTTATACAAAAGTGGGAACAAAGAGGAAGTGGGGAACTACAGACCAGTCAGCCTCACCTTGGTAGTGGGGAAGATCATGGAAGCACTACTGAAAGAGAGATTGGTGGAGCATCTGGTTGTCAATGGACTATAGGACCCAAGGCAGCATGGTTTCACCAGGGGGAGGTCATGTCAGACCAACCTCATTGAATTTTTTGACTGGGTGACTAGGGAGGTGGATCAGGGGAGGGCAGTGGACATGGCCTATCTGGACTTCAGCAAGGCCTTTGACACTGTGCCACATAGAAGACTATTACACAAACTGGGGAATATGGGTGTGGGCAGGACAGTAGTGCAGTGGGTAGGTAACTGGCTGGGTGGCAGGACACAAAATGGCAAATGGCTGTCACTCCACAGAGGGAAGAGTGACCAGTGGGGTACCACAGGGATCATGCTGGGACCGGTCCTATTCAACATCATCATCAGTGACATTACACAGGACCTAGAAGGCAGAATTTCACTGTTCGCTGATTACACAAAGCTCTGTGACACAGTAGACACACCAGAGGGTGTAGACAGAATGAGAAGGGACCTGCAGAAACTTGAAGAATGGTCAGGGGTTTGGCAGTTGAAATTCAATGCAAAGAAGTGCAAGATAATGCATATGGGGCACAAAAACCCTGGCACAATATATCAGTTGGGGGGTGAGGATATAGCATGCACCAAGCAGGAAAGGGATTTTGGGGTTATCATCTCTGATGACCTTAAGGTAGGGAAACAGTGTGACAAGGCAGCAGGTAAAGCAAATAGGATGCTGGGATGCATAGGCAGGGGCATCACCAGCAGGAAAAGGGAGGTCATAATTCCACTACTATACAAGACACTAGTGAGGCCCCACCTGGAGTACAGTGTACAGTTCTGGAGACCATATCTACGTAAGGACATAGACAGGGTAGAGAAGGTTCAGAGGAGGGCAACAAAGATGGTACATGGATTGCATCACAAGTCCTATGAAGACAGGTTGAAGGAACTGAACATGTACTCCCTGGAGGAGAGGAGGGAGAGAGGGGATATGATAGAGACATACATGTATCTTATAGGGAGGAACAGGGTGCAGGAATACACTATTTTTAAGTGACAAAGATGTTCCAGGACTAGAGGGCATGGGATGAAGTTGGAGGGAGGACGATTCGGAGGAAACGTGAGGAAGAATTTCTTCACAGAACGGGTGGTGGACAAGTGGAACACCCTGCCAGAGGAAGTGGTGGGGGCTGAAACAATCACGGAATTTAAGAATGCATGGGATAGACATAAAGGAATTCTGGAGGTCAGGGGTTAGGGGCAACAGACTTCTAGGAAAACATAAACTGAACTTACAAGCTCAAACGTGCAGACTGAGTGGGCCATAGGCCCTTATCTGCCGACACTGTCTATGTATCTATGTATTAGCGATGAAGAGTCCTCCAGGTAAAGTTATTTTCATAGCAGCAAATTGAGGCCTTAATATTCGTAGATTTTAGCTAAGTTTAGCTATAGTCATCTTACAACTTATAATTATGGGGCTTTTGACAATATCACTACTCTCAATTACTTAGCTATTTTTTCATATTAAAAGGTTGTTCCCTTGGTAGACTACAATGTAAATAATGTGAGGGGTTACAGTCTATTTGGTGTGTTTTTTGTTTGTTTTCCTATATTTACTTGGGCTCTAGTTTTCTCTTTATTGTGTAAGCTATGTAAACATGGATAGCTATATAGCTGAGCCTGTAATTCATGGATGCCCCTCGATAACACTGGGTTGGTTTATAGTTCTTGGTTTTAAGAATAGTCCTTATTTATATGGTATAAAGCAATCAAAGGGGGTGCAGAGTTGACTTGTCAGTCTGTAGTTATTAATGGGTCATTTGTGTGTTCTATCTGTACAGGGGATTGGGTTGGCTAGGCAAAGGAGGGCATTTTGGGTGTACTGTCCATCATGGACCATAGTAGTTTGGGGGAGGGGAGGGCGGGGTACAAGGTAATAAGTTTTTGGTTGTTGTATGTTATAATAACAAGGGTTTGTTAGAAGGTAGGAGGGATATGGAAGGGAAGGGGGGAGGCAGGATGGCACAGTATTTGTATGTACAAGGGTAGGCAGGAGTTTCCTATGCTTGGTGTTTCCTCAAATTCCCCTTATAGGGACAAAATTCAAACGTGGCTAGGGACCTACGCCTGATTTTTTGGAATGGGAAAGGGGCCCGGCACAAAACTAAACAGTACAAAATATTAAAGCATCTTAATTTTTTAAAAGCAGATGTAACCCCTCACCTCTGCCTTTTTACCAAAACGACAGGTGGCATGCTGTTGAAGCTGACAGCAGTACCTGGTGGGGACCTACGTTCAGGGGAGGATGAGGTTACTCGGCACAGGGGGACCTAGGTTTGGCTACTCTGCACATGGGCACCCAAGTAAATCCAAACACAGGAAGCAATAACTAATGTCCAGAACCAGGAATGGGATTCTTCAGTGTGGCTTTTATTCACATACTAGCTGATCAACAAAGCATAGACGGACCCCCATGGGGCTACATTTCCTGGTAATGCAGACTAGAGACTACAGAACACTTATTCACCATTTTCAGCCCTCAGGCTCTGAACCCACCAGGCACACAGCCCGGACTTGCACGCAGCTTTGGGTACACAGCCCGACTTGTACACACTTGGGTTTTCCCCACAGGCCAGGCTCCCCCACCGGCCACTTGATCCATGGTCCATTGGAAGAATGAACCAATTATCCTGTCGTGGCTCCCCACACCACTTAGAGTTGGAGACTCCTAGAGAGATTTTCCCTTTTGCAACCCCACGTCTGGGTACTTCCCCCATCACTGGCCAAGTGCATGAGGCAAAGTAGCAACCACAGCAGAAATCCGTAGAGGTGGACCTGGTTACTAAAGATGGGGGGTTCGCCCACCTCCAGCTCCCACAGCCCATACCTGGCCATTTCCCTGGGAAAACTGAACCATTCCTTTGCTGAACTTCTAAATGTAGATTAAAGGGTAGATGATCTGGTGCATCTCCTCTACATATTACTTGAATCACACAACACTCTAGCATTTGACACTACTTTACTTGTTTGGCCCATTTCTCTAGGCTTCCCAAAATGTAGCGCAATCCCTAGATTTTCACATATGTCCCAGGCCGAAGAAAACATTTTGCCCTCTTAGCCAGAGCAGACACTCACCCTTTAGTTGCAGGTGCCCCACAGGCGACTCACAAATCTTCCATATTTCAAAATAAATGTTGAACTAAACAGGCAGCTTTTCTTCCACTTGGCAGAATTAAGGGGATTGCCCCAGGAATCTGCTAGGGATCTTTACATCCCCCCCTCCCCCCGGAGGGAGGGGGCACTGAGACCCGAACAGTGGTCTCCACCACTTGAGTACAACTTCACTCCTTCACTACTGAAGACAATCTGGACACTCCTGTTACTCTTTGGAAAACTCCCAACGTTCTATCTAACTCCCTCTGCTGCAGATTCCAATGTGGCTTATGCAGCTGCGAAAGTTCTATTGGTGATGTCATCCCTCAGTCTCAGCTGAGACTGAGAACAGAGTGAGTCAGTGTGAAACCCATTTAACCGGAGTTTCACAAGCTGCTTTCCCTGCCTACCACTAGGTCTTATTGGGATTCTAGTAACCCCGGGTAACAAGGGGGGTTACACAGATATTATGTGTATTCAGGAGTCTCATCTGCTAAATGGTGAAGCTATAAGTTTGAGACGTCAATGGGTAGGACAGGTATATTTGGCAGAAGAGTACTACCCAGAGTAGAGGGGTAATGATCTTAATACGTAGAACGCTACCCTTTAAATCTCTCCAAATCATATCAGACCCTGAAGGTAGATTTCTCCTAGTTAAAGGTCAATTACACACTTTTGATATTTTACTGGGTAGTATATACGGCCCTAATTCAGACACCCCCGTTTTTTTTTGTTCAAATTATGCAAGTTCTTGTTCCCTTTTTGAATATCCCAATAATTATTGGGGGGGACCTAAACATAGCTTTTGGCCCATCTTTAGATAGGAGTGTTTTTTCTTGAAAAGGCCTTTCCCCGGCCCAATGAGCACTCAGGGAGTTAATAGACCATATGGGCCTCTGTGATATATGGAGAGTGTTACACTCTACTGGAAGAGAATATACATTCACATCTCAGGTTCATGGGACCTTTTGCAGAATTGACCATATTTTCCTCTCACACTCACTTATATCTGGGGTTCTGGATTCTGTGATATGTGCTGGGCCTCCATCTGATCACGCAGTTGTAAGTTGCTTGCTCATTTTGCCAGCTCTCCCCGGTAAAGGCAGTAGGTGGAAATTTAATAACCAAATTTTGAGAGACCCTAAAATGGTCAAATATATATCTTATCATATCACTCAATTTATTACTCATAATCTCAACTCCACAGCAGGTTCAGATGTGGTGTGGGGTGCGTTCAAAGCATATATGTGAGGGATTCTGATTAGTTTGACCTCTCGGAGGAAAAAGAGAAGGAAGCACGTATAGCTACCCTTCTTGCTCAGATTCGGGATAGAGAATCTAAACTCACCCCCACACTCTTCAGAACAAGATAGACAGGAGTTGGTTAAGTTAAGGGACTCTTACTTAAGTTTTCTGGGAGAGAAGGCAGAGTTTGCAATCTTAAAAACCAAAGCGGTTTACACAGATCATGGGGAGAAGGCTGGTCGTCTGCTCGCCCTGCGGGTTAAGCAGCAAGAATCGTCCAGACTAATTGTTACTGTTCACTCTTTACACGATGACTCCCTTAAAACCTCCTCGTAAAACATACTGGCAGAATTTTGTAGTTACTTTAAGCAGCTTTATGACCCAATGGTATGTCCCCCATCTGAAGAAAAAAATGTAAATATCTGGAAGAGTCCCATCTACCTTCCCTTTCAGAAACACAGCAGGCTCTTCTTATTGAAGAAATTTCCCAAGCTGAAATAGAAAGAACTATCAAAAATCTCCCCTGAGATAAAACTCCCAGCCCGGATGTTTTTTTCCTCTAACTTCTACAGTATAAAACATTTGCCAAACAATTAATCCCACTTCTTCTACCCTTATTCCATTCTATTCTCTAGGGTTCAGCATCAGACACATATTTGTTTGAGGCCCTAATTGTTTTAATACCCAAGCCAGACAAACCCCCCGATCTCGTCCCCAATTATAGACCAATTTCACTCCTTAATCATGTTATAAAAATCCTTACAAACTCCTGGCAGATCAGGTGAATGCAGTTCTCCCTTCCCTAATTGGTTCAGAACAGGTTGGGTTCATGAAGGGAAGATCCTCTGTGGATCACTTACGCACTCTGACTCATGTTTTTGCGGCCTTCAGGGATGCCAGTTTTCCTGTGGTGTTGGTTTCCCTTGATGCCAAGAAGACGTTTGATAGGGTCCACTGGCAATATTTGCTGACGGCCTTGGGAGCGTTTGGTTTTCCAATAGAATTTAAAAACTGGATTGGTTCACTCTACAAATTTCCTACTGCCAGGATAGTCTGCAATGGTCTGATATCTGACTCATTTCCACTGCATGTAGGGACAAGACAAGGTTGCCCACTATCTCCACTGCTTTTCAATATTTATCTAGAACCCCTCATCCATAGATTATCCAACTCCCACAGAGTCCCAGGAATTCCCCTTTATGGTCAAGTGGCTAAACTCTCTGCATATCCAGACGATCTTTTGCTTCAACGTTTAGATCCAGTCACCTCCATTCCAGCCATGCTTCATATTATAGAAGAATTTAGTCTGATTTCTAATTATAAGTTGAATTTGGATAAAACTACAGTTTTTCCACTCAATCGTAAAGTACTCAAGGGGGACATATCTGCTTTCGGTCTCTCTTGGAAAGCAGACTCCATTAAGTACTTAGGGTTTTTTCTCACACGGAGCTTAGTTGGTTCACGACAACTTAACTTGGACTCTTTGGTGCATACGATCAGCCAGGATTTAAAGAGGTTGTCCATTCTCCTCCTTTCCCTATGGGGCCGCATTAAGCTAATAAAAATGAATGTTTTCCCCCCACTTTTTTTATCCTCTTAATTTGCCGAATATTTGGCTCCCTGTTAAATGGTTTAAAAATGTTCAGAGTATTATTACTGATTTTATTTGGGCAAACAAAAAGTCTAGAATGGCATTTTATAAGTTAGCTGCCCCCAAGATAAAGGGAGGCCTGAGACTTCCTCATATTAGGTTGTATTATTTAGTCAGTCACTCAAATAAATATCTGAGATGGTTGTCTGTAGAAGACCTCCAGCCAGCTACCAATTATACTCATGCCTGGCTTAAAATTGAACTGGCATATATTAAGGGTCATGGCTTTTCCCCCTCAGCTTTGTTATACATTGAACCCGGCTCCCTTCCTACAGCCCTTCGTGGTTCAGTGATAGAAACTTCTATCAGAGTTCATTATTGAAGTATGACAACATCTTAGATCCAGTGCAAGGCCTAAGAGGCAATCCCAGTTTTTCACTTGATGGTAAACTTCCCCCAGATAGTTGGCTTCCACAGCATAAGGAAAGCCAAGTTTTACACTTAATTGGAGACAATGGAAATTGGTTCTCCTCATCAGAAATTATGAAGAAATTTCTTATCCCCTGGAACAATATCTTTAAAGTTTTTCAGATACAGCATCTTCTGATACAGGTTATGGGAACCCCCCCCCAGTTACAGATTTAAGCCCGCAGTTGGAGTTAGGGCCATTTGCAGGTCTCTCACATGCAGTCTCTAAGATCTATAATATGCTTTATAACTGGTGTCATCCTAACACTCTGAGTCTTGTGATATATTGGTCTTCGCTCTTTCCGGACAGAAGTCTTGACTGGGATCTGTTGTGGAAAAACTGTCATAAAGTTTTACTTCAGGATAGACTCCGTCTTACGCAGTTCAAAATCTTACATAATATTTACTACTTTCCTCAAAAACTAGCTAGAATAGGTATTGCTGAATCCTCTCTATGTATGCGTTGCCTGCAGGAAGAAGGTGACTTGCTTCATATTTTCTGGAAATGCCCTAAGGTAGCCCTAATTTGGAATATTATTAAACAGAAGGTAGCTCCACTGCTGGGTGTGACAGATTTATTCACTGCAGAGGTATGCCTCCTTGGGGATTTTTTTGGCTATAGATGTTCTTAACAGGAAATATTATATGGCTCTAATTGCTATATCACTCAAAAAGGTTGTCCTAAGGTACTGGAAAGACGGTAAAGAAATCACTTATGTGGAGTGGTTGCAAGAATTCCTAGCCAATCTAAGAACTGAGAAAGTCATAGCCAATCTTCAGAATAACACCAAGACATTCAATAGAATATGGGGCCCTATATTAGCTTTATATTCCCTTCAAGATACTGGAAACTTTTTGGTTTCTCCTACCTCTGGTGGGGTAAGATCTCCACTATAATGATGTGCTGGGCTGGGAGGGTAGAGTGTTGGGTGGGGGTGGGGGGATCTATTTTATTTATGTTCATGTTATGTACTTCTCGACCTGGCTTTATTCTCTGTATTGTAAAATTTGAATAAAGTTTGAATGGCAAAAAAAAAAAAAAAAAAATTCCGTTTCCTTTCCAAGAACAAGGCAGATAATCCAGCAATCCTGAGGAAACAGCCTGAACAGATTCTTGAGGCAGCAGTCTGTAGACTACGAGCGCTACCCTGGTTCGGTTCATCCCCTCAAACAGGCTTCTTCCTCAGCAGCAGATACCACCGCTACCTAGGGGTTATTCTTAAGCCAGCAACATGGAGTTTTCAAGGTAGGCTAGGACTCCCTTGGGCCCCCAAAGATGGTAGTCTAAGCAAGGGCCCACTAGCCCAAACAATCCCCAGTCAACTGGAGCAATGCTCACCCACTGGCGACCACCCCCGGAGGACCTAATCGCCCCAAGCAAAGGACAGGCCCTTCTAAATCTGTGCACCTTCACACACCAGTGTGTGTGTGTGTGTGTGTGTGTGTGTGTGTGTGTGTGTGTGTGTGTATGGGGGGACAATGGCAACCACATAAAACTGCAGGTACAGTGGGCATAACAGGACAAAACTACACAGCTAAAAAAAAATGTTCACAGGCGGAGGAACTATTTTGCATATAGCTACAGTAATATTTTTTATTTTTCAAACCTATACATTTTAAATTATACCCTCATCTAAATTTCACAGCCCATTTTATAAGCGTGCACGTCTAAACGTGGTGATCTGTGCTTAACCTACAAAACCACAAGAGACCCAGTCCTCTTAGAAACCCTTGAACTCAAAATGAAACCCAGCAAGGCTCAAACTAGGTCTCATGATCTCCAATTAAAAGGC
The DNA here is from genome assembly GCA_016271365.2 of Neoceratodus forsteri. Lineage (NCBI taxonomy): Eukaryota > Metazoa > Chordata > Ceratodontiformes > Ceratodontidae > Neoceratodus > Neoceratodus forsteri. The sequence continues at coordinate 139,924,111 of CM057449.1, read as the reverse complement.
AAACAGTGTAGAACTAAGAAGAGAAGCCTATGATACTCACAGTGAGTAGTTAACCAATGGAATATACTTCCATGTGCAACAGTCAAGAGTAGAACTATGGACACATTTAAATAAGAGTTAGACCTACACATGGGTCCCAATAAAGTTAAATTTCTTTAAAAAACAATACCTCCCTGGGGTGGCGCACTCTCATAAAAGGCATTACCTCCTGAGCTTGTAAATTACTATGAAACTATAATGCACGACTGGGGCTGAAGGCACCCGGCCTGCGGCCTTGTGTCTCAATATGCCCCTGGCCATGCATTAGACGTGCCTAATGCAGACCCCATTGTATATTATTTTTTACATGGCACACATGGGCTAACACCTCTGAATGTTGGTCCACAGTGCAGTGCACACGTGCAGTGCAATAACATAGTGCAAACGCAGTACTGAATATAGCACTGTTCACAGGGGCAGCACAAGTAACACAGTGAACAGCGCAAGTTGAGTTGGTTCTGGGGGGTTGGGAAGGGGGCACCAATTATAGACACACAGTACAGCAGTAAAGGTATCACAAACATTTATTAAAAATAAATAGCATGGGCAACGGCCCATATAAAACAACAAAAAACAACAGTAATAAAATAAACAAAAGGACACCTGCTGTTTAGAAAACAAACAAATGAAAGGGCACCTGCCCATTAGAAAACCAACAAAAACAAGCATCTGTCAATGCCGAATGTTCGCTTGTTGTATTTGCTGTGCAAATGTTTGGCATTTATAGTGCAGCGCAATAATAAATAAAATAACAGATAGGGAATTATCAAGTAAAAAGGCTGTGATTCCATCGAGAGATTATGGAGACTTAGTAAACAACGAGAGCAAAGCTTGAGTGGTTTCTGATGTCTCCAGAACCCCAAAGTGGAATGATAAGCCTAGTTACTGCTGGTTTCCTGTTGTTTTTTGTAATAAATGGAACACTCCAAACATTCTGTCTCATAATACCATTGATCAGCTATCAGAACGACAGTATTATACATACATACATAGCTGCCAGCAGATTAGGCCTAACGGTCTATCACATCTGCCCAACATAGCTCACTGGTGCGGTACAGTAGCTGCTTTACTGTACCTCCCTTATTTATCCCTTTCCTTCCACGCACCCTTCCCTGCGTAACCCTGGTGCTCACCTTATCCCCAACCGGTACCATGCTCCTGTATCTGTCCCACCCCCCTCTTAAAACTTCCACAGCATCCATTTTTATCAGGTCATCAGGAAGCACATTCCAGGGTGCCACCACCTTTTCTGTGAAATAATGCCCCCTCACCTCTCCTCTGTACCGCCCCTCCTGCCAGTTTCAGATTATGACCTCTTGTATTCCCCTCCCCCTTCTATTTGAACAATCCCTCTGTGTTTCCTCTGTTGACTCCCTTCAGATATTTGAAGGTCGCTATCATATCTCCCCTATCCCTTCCGTCTTCCAGGGAGTACATATTCAGCTCTCTAAGTCTGTCCCCATATGACAATTCACTCAGACCACTGACCATCCTTGCCCTTCTCTGGACCCTCTCCAGTAGTGTGCTGTCCTTCTTTAGGCGGGGGCACCAGAAATGCACACAATACTCCAGATGCAGCCTCACCAGTGTGCAGTACAGGGGAAGTATAACCTCCCTGCTTCCAGACGTTAACCCCCTGGCTATACACCCAAGCATTTTATTTGCTTTAGCAGCTCCATTTGGCATCAGCCATCACCCCCAGATCCTTCTCCATCATAGAGACAGTCAGCTTTACTCCCCCCCAAGTGACAGCTATACCCAGGGTTCCTAACACCCAGACGTAGGATGCTACACTTACGTGCATTAAACCCCAACTGCCACGCATGTGCCCAGTTTTCCAACCTCACCAAGTCTTCCTGAAGTGCCTGTCTACCCTCCTCAATTTCCACCTTAGCCCCCAGTTTGGAGTCATCAGCAAACAGGCTCATTCTACTCCCAATTCCCTCCTCGATGTCTACAATGAACACATTGAAAAGGATAGGGCCCAACACTGAACTTTGCAGGACCCCGCTGATGACCCCTCTGGGCGATGAGGCTTCACACCCTACCACCACCCTCGGCTGTCTAGTTTTAAGCCAGTTTACCACCCACCACACCAATTTATCCCCCACTCCCAGTTCCCTCAATTTTCAAATCAATCTTCCATGTGGAACTGACTCAAAAGCCTTGCTGAAGTCCAGATACAGAACATCGACAGGTCACCCAGTCGAAAAATTCAACTAGATTGGTTTGACACGATTTTCCCTGGACAAGTCCATGTTGGTTGTCATCCTGAAAACCATTTACCTCCAGGAACTCCACCATCTGTTCTTTTAAGATGGCCTCCATCATTTTTTCTACAATGGATGTCGGGCTCACCAGTCTGTAATTCCATGGTTCATCCAGAGGTCTGCTCTTGTGGAGGGGCACAACATGTGCCATTCTCCAGTCCAGAGGGACACATCCTGACTGGAGGGAGGAGTTGAATAGATCCATCATTGGAGCTGTTAGGACATCCACCAGTTCCTTCAGAACCCTTGGGTGGATGTTGTCTGGTCCTGGAGCTTTATCCATCTGACAGCCTCCTTCCCCCTCCCTACCTGGATCTCACCATCCATGAGTGCCTGCCCCCACCAGTGGCAGCGGCCCATCCCTTTCCCTAGTAAAGACTGAGCTGAAATACTCATTAAATATTTCAGCCTGCTCTGCCCTCACCAATCCCCCTCCTTCTTCAGCTTGCTTATTTGCCACCCACCCTTCCTTCACTCTCTAATGTAATTGTAGAATTCCTTCTCCCCCTCTCTGATTCCTTTTGCTAGTCTAAGCTCTTTTTTAGCCTTGGCAGTTCTTACCCTCCTACTGACCTCCCTGGATATCCTGTGGTACTCCTCACGGTCTGCCTTGCTACGGGAGCACTTGTACCTTCTAAAGGCCATCCTTTTGTCCCTCACTCCGTCCTGCACTCCCCTAGTCCACCAGCAAGGTTTCTTAGCTCCGGCAATCCTGTTTTGTGATCTGGTGCAGGTTATCGTGGCCTCCAGGATGCCCAGCTTCAGGATTTCCCACTGTCTCTCCATGCCCATCTCAGGTCTGATTTTATCTATATGCACCCTGAGGATATCTGCCATCTACTCGAAGTTAGTCTTCCTAAAGCCAGGTCGCACCTGTAAACAAGCTTTCAGTTTAGTGTGTCTCTCCTGGTAAAAAAATAAATAAATCAAAGTCCACTATCATGGCCTTTGTTTGGATCCTCTCCTTTCCCATATCCAGGGTGAAACTTACCGTGGAATGGTCACTACCACTTAAAGGGTCTTCCAACACCAAGTTCTTAACCTGATCACCATCTGCTAGGACCAAGTCCAGGATGTTTCCCTCCCTAGTGAGCTCCCCAACAAGCTGAGTCAGTAATTCATCCTGGAGGGCATCAAGGACCCTTTGCTCCTTAGCAGATGAAGACCCATGGTATTCCAATCCACTCCCGGCATGTTAAAATCCCCTAGTATCACATTACCTTCCCTCCCCCACTACAGTTCTTTCTCAGATTGTCAATCAAGTCCCTGTCCATGTGCTCCATTTGCATGGGTGGACTGCAGACCACCCCCAGATTTACCCTCCTCCTCTTACTATCCTGTAACTTGGCCCAGACCACCTCTACATTCTCCTCCCCCTCCGTCTCCCTGCTGCACACTATCCCTTCCCTAACAAATAGTGCAACCCCTCCACCCCTACTTGATGTCCTATCCCTTCTAAGTATGGTGTATCCAGGTATCTTCATGTCCCAGTCGTGATACTGAGTGGCCCAAGTCTCTGTGACTGCAACCATATCCTTCCCCCCTTCCACCACCAAGGCATGAAACTCTGGCATCTTGATCCTCAAACTCCGTGCATTTATCAGAATGACTTTCCTGCACTTCCCAGGCTTTTACCCTGTCCTCCCAGCCCCCTTGCTCCTGTTGGGGTCAGGCTTTATTTCCTCTACTCCTCCAGATCATGACTTTCTGATGTCAGAGCAATGTTATTGAGTTTTTGATGTCACTGATTCCCTGTGGTGAAAAAATGGCACCCATATATTACCAACAAATTAATAGCACGAATTATAATATTGAAATAGTTATGACTGGGAAATGAAAACATTCACACAAATGTTGTTTTCTTAAGACTGTGACCTTGAATTTTCAAAATACTATTCTTTTCCCCCAGCATATAATCACGACAGGTGTTATTTATGAAATGCGACCCAAAACATTGTTTTCTAGGGACGTGGATATAATGTTCTATCCACACTTCTGGCAGTGTCCTTTCCCTTTAAAAAGCTTGCCGGAAAGTCTTCAAGCTGGCTCCTCCCACTCAGCCAGGTGGTAATGCCCTCGACTCCATCCCAAGACGCCAGATCTTCCTTTCCAATGGAAGAAGCAGGTTCCCTCATTTCCACTCCCACATTGAGTAGGCCCTTGTGCTTAAATCTACGGATTTACTGCCAAAACATTTCCAATTCTGACGAGTTTTGTCTCCAGCTCAATCTTCGATTGTAAATGTGATGGAGGATAAGTCCGCTCCTGGGTTCCAGCAGTGTCCTTGTAGGCAGAAGCTGTCCTAAAGTGATTCACACACCTTGTGTGTCTACTGCCTGGGACACGAGCATGATCCCCAGGCCTGGGACTTTTGTTGCTCATTTTACCCAGTTGTTCCAGAGGACCATCTCGCCTGACTTAAGCTGGGCTGCCTGGGCCAGTGGAACCTGCCAGTCAAATCTAAGGATGCCCATTGAGTGCTTTCTGTGGCTGCGGGGTCAGAAGCTCAGCTTACGGCCTTTGAAGAGGAGGGGGCCCAGGCTGTGTCCCTCTCCTCTTCGGCTTCTGCCTTTGTGCCACTTTAGCTGGGCTCAATTTTCTTGGGAAACTTCAAGGAATTGAGGCAGTCTCTGCTGACCCTTGGTCAGGGACCCTCCAGGCACAAATTGAAATCCAAGAAAGCGTCCAAAAAAGAAAAATAGAGGACTCACCATCGTTCTTGTGATAGGGAGTGCTGTCAGTCGACAGCTTTGGATTCCTGTGCTTCTCTGGATCTGATTTCAGTCAAATCCTTGGCCTTAGCCACTGGCTTCATGGTAACTTCATTGGGCCAGTTGTCCAAGACACTGTTTGAGGTCCCGGCCAAGATTTTTCTCGAACCGACTGACCAGCTATCGACTGAAGAGGCCAATACTTCCTTATCCAGGACTCCAGTCCAGGCCTCCAGTCCTGACTCAGACCATTGGAAGAAATGGATCAGTTTGCTGACCCACAGTCTCTGGTCCCAGACTCAGACCCGGAGGTGCCTTGGCATTTGCCGACTCCCTCTGAGCCCCACTGCAGATCCCCCCAGCAGTTACGGTTGAGATCTCGGTCTTCCTCCTGGTATGCCGTCCTGGCAAAGTGTGGTTCCTTTATGGAGGCACCTGCAGTGGAGACCAAGGAGGATGTTGGGAACCTCCACAAAGGAGACCCATAGGAGGGTGGCATGGGACCCCCACAGGGGAAGGAAACAACTCCTGGTGGGGGACTCCATTGTTGGGGGGGTAGAACTTGGGGAGGAAGGGGAGAGGGAGATAAGGTGCCTGCCTGGCACCATGGCTTGGAGGGACAGGGAGTGAATCCTCAGGATCACGGGAGCAGCTGCACGGGGCAGGGAGCTGGATGTCATTGTCCACCTAGGGACAAATGACCTGTCTGGGAAAGGGATCAGAGCAGTGCAGGAAGAGTTTGTGGAGTTGGGGAGAGGTCTTAGACAAGTAGCATGCACGGTAACCTTCTCGGAGGTGCTGCCTGTCTATGGCATGAGTGAGGCTAGGGTGTTCCACACCATGGGATTCAATCAGTGCTTGAAAAGCTGGTGCAGAGCTCAGGGGTTTGGCTTAACACAGAAACATAGACTTTGACGGCAGATAAGGACCACTTGGCCCACCCAGTCTGCCCATTTCCCTACCTACTGGATAAGCTGCAGATTCTAGTTAACCAACAGCCTACTTCCTGCCACCCCCCACTACAATTGCCTTGTGTCTGTCCCATGCATGTTTGAATTCCCCCACTGTTTAGCCCAACAACCTCCCAGGAAGGCAGTTCCACGCATCCACCACTCTCTCCATGAAAAAAGATTTCCTCACATTACCCCTGAGCCGTCCCCCCTCTATCTTTAAATTGTGTCCCCTTGTTCTTACACATCTCTTTTTCTGAAAGATGCTACCCTCCTGGACTTTGTTGATTCCCTTGAGGTACTTGAACGTTTCTATCATGTCCCCCGTCCCTCCTTTCATCAAGGGTATACATATTAAGCTCTCTCAGTCTCTCTTCATATGATTTCTGATGCAGACCCTGCACCATTTTAGTTGCCCTCTTCTGGACTGCTTCCATCCTGTCTATGTCCTTGTGTAGATGAGGTCTCCAAAACTGCACACAGTACTCCAGATGGGGTCTCACCAACTGTCTGTACAGAGGGATAACCACTTCCCTTTTTCTACTTGTGATGCCCCTTCCTATGAATCCCAGTATCCCCCTGGCTCTCCTCACTGACTTCTCACATTGCTTACCCATCTTTAGATCATCTGATACTACTACCCCCAAGTTCCATTCCATTTTTGTTGTTGTTAGTACCTCCCCTGCTATTGTGTACTCTTCTCCTGGGTTTTTGTTTCCCAGGTGCATTACTTTGCACTTCTTTGCATTGAATCTAAGTTGCCATATGTCTGACCATTCCTCCAACCTTGCCAAGTCCCTTCTCATCCTTTCTACCCCCTCTTGTGTATCAACTCTGTTACAGATCTTTGTATCATCTGCAAAGAGGCATACCTTTCCCTCCAGACCCTCTGCAATGTCACCTATAAAGATGTTAAAGAGGACTGGACTCAGTACTAAGGCAATTGCTCCACCAGTGACCCCCTTTCTTCGAATGTGTGCCACTCACTATTACCTTCTTTGTCCTATTGTGCAGCCAGTTTGCAACCCAGGCTACCACCCTGGGACCCACTCCCAATCTGGCTAACTTGATTATTAATCTTTTGTGCGGGACTGTGTCAAATGCCTTGCTAAAGTCTAGGTAGACCATATCCACAGCCCCTCCCTGGTCTATTACTTTGGTCACCCAGTCAAAGAAATCTATTAGATTCGTCTGACATGACCTTCCTGCTGTAAATCCATGCTGCTTTGGGTCCTGAGCCCCGCTGGCCTCTAGGTACTCAACAATTCTTTCTTTCAGAAGTGATTCCATCATTTTCCCTACCACTGAAGTCAAACTTACAGGTCTGTAGTTTCTTGCTTCTGCCTTGCTCCCACTTTGGGGACTGGGGGTCCACCTGGAGTGATGCAGGCCTATACTGCCACGATGGTCTGCATCTGTCCAGGAGGGGAATCAGGATCCTAGGTGATAGGTTTAAATGCTTCATTGGCAAGCATTTAAACTAGCCAAGGGGGGAGGCACTGGAAAGGAGCAGGGAAATCCTAGCCCCCCGCAAAAAAAATCAGGGTAGTAAGTGAGGTGAACACCGAGATAGAGACATTGATAGGAAGATGGGCAGGGGTAAATGGAGAAAATGACAAAGGCAATAAGGACAGAGATGGGGCAAAAAAGGATAAGGCCATCAAGAAATGGAGGGTAATGAGCACCAATGCCTGCAGTCTGCGCAACAAGTTCCCTGAACTGGTGGCCTTGATGGAAGAGGGATGCCTGGATATCGTGGCAGTCACAGAAACATGGTACACAGAGAACCATGACTGGGATGTTAACATACCAGGGTACACAACCTACAGGATAGACAGGGAGGGTAAAAGAGGAGGAGGAGTAGCTCTCTATGTAAGGGAAGGGATGAAAGCAATGGAACAAAAGAGTAAGCAGGGAGGAGAGGAGGCACTGTGGGTCACCTTAGACACTGGAAATGGCACCACAATCCGCACAGGGGTTGTATACAGACCCCCATGTCAGGGGGAGGGAATGGACAAGGATATGATAGAAGGTATACTTAGGATGGCAGAGAAAGGGGAGATACTGTTGATGGGGGACCTGAATATGCCAGATGTTAACTGGAGCACCCTTGCTGCAGCCACTTCGAAGAGCAGGGCCATTCTTGATGCCCTACAGGGGGCATGCCTCAGACTGCTAGTGTTGGAACACACTCGGGAGGGAGCAATCTAAGACCTCATACTCTCAAATGGGGACAGTGAGAGGATCTCAGCTGTAGAATTGAGTAGCCATCTGGGAACAAGTGACTACCAAACAGTGTGGTTCACGATAAACACAGCTGCAGTTACAAGCCATACAAAAGCAAGAGTATTGGACTTTAGGAGGGCTGACTTTGGGAAAATGAGACAGTGCCTCAGAAAAGCACTAGCAAACAGGCAAGAAGGAGGGGTGGAGGAACAATGGGGAGTAATCAAAACAGCCATCACAGAGGCAACAAGCCTTTGTGTAAAGCAAATCAACAAAACACAACAAAGGAAAAAAACGCTATGGTTCTCAAAAGAGGTGGCAGGGAAGGTTAAGGAGAAAAGGATAGCATTCAGGAAATATAAGGAAACACAGAAGGAGCAGGACAGAGAACTTTATCAGTTAAAGCAGAAAGAGGCTGGGAAGGCAGTCAGAATAGCAAAGGCCCAAACTGAGGAAAGGATAGTCAACTCTGTTAAGAATGGGGACAAGACCTTTTATAGGTACATTAGAGTGAAGAAAGACCAAAGGAGGGATACTGAGGCTTAATAAAGAGGAGGGAATGTGGGTAGAGGGTGACATTGAAAAAGCAGGGATACTGAACGAATATTTCTGCTCATTATTCACAAAGGAAGAGGAGGGGAGGTACATAAACCAAACAAGAGAAACACTCTGAAGACGGGGGTCAATACCAGTCCATTCACAAAAGAAAAGGTTCTGAAAGAACTAATAAAATTGAAGGTGGACAAAGCAATGGGGCCTGATGGGATTCACCCAAGAATTCTAAAAGAACTAAGGGTAGAACTAGTGACACTGCTGACTACTCTCTTTAACAAATCATGGGAAGATGGGGTGGTACCTGAGGACTGGAGGAGGGTGGATGTGATTCCTCTTCACAAAAGTGGGAGCAGGACAGAGGCAGGAAACTACAGACCAGTTAGTTTGACCTCAGTTGTAGGGAAAATGATGGAATCACTTCTGAATGAAAGAATTGTTGAGTACCTAGAGGCCAGTGGGGCACAGGACCCAAGGCAGCATGGATTCACGATGGGAAGGTCGTGTCAGATGAATCTAATAGATTTCTTTGACTGGGTGACCAAAGTAGTAGACCAGGGAGGGGCTGTGGACATGGCCTACCTAGATTTTAGCAAGGCATTTGATATAGTCCCACACAAAAGATTAATACACAAGTTAGCCAGCCTTGGACTGGGTCCCAAGGTGGTAGCCTGGATAAAAAATTGGTGAGACAACAGGACACAAAGGGTAGTAGTAAATGGAGTCCACAGTGAAGAAAGGAGGGTTACTAGTGGGGTACCGCACTGTTCAGTACTGGGAGCGGTCCTTTTTAATGTCTTTATAAGTGACATTGCAGAGGAACTGGAAGGAAAAGTATGTCTCTTTGCTGATGACACAAAGATCTGCAACAGGGTTGATACACAAGATGGAGTGGAAAGGATGAAAAGGGACTTGGCAAGGTTGGAGGAATGGTCAAATGTATGGCAGCTCAGATTCAGTGCAAAGATGTGCAAGGTAATGCACCTGGGAAACAAAAACCCAGGGGAAGAGTACACAATGGGGGTTGAGATACTGACAACAGTAAAACTGGAAAGGAACCTGGGGTAATTACATCAGATGACCTAAAGGTGGGCAAGCAATGTGAGAAGGCAGTAAGGAAGGCTGGGGGGATACTGGGATGCATAGGGAGATGCATCAATAGTAGAAAACAAAAAGTTGTTATCCCTCTGTACAGACAGTTGGTGAGACCCCATCTGGAGTACTGTGTGCAGTTCTGGAGACCCCATCTCCGGAAAGACATATACAGAGTGGAGGCTGTCCAGAGAAGGGCAACCAAAATGGTGCAGGGTCTGCACCAGAAGACAAATGAAGAAAGACTAAAGGAGCTTAATATGTATACCCTTGAGGAAAGAAGGGAGAAAGGGGAGATTATAGAAACTTTCAAGTACCTCAAGGGAATCAACAAAGTCCAAGAGGGTGCATCTTTCAGAAAAAGAGGTGTGCAAGAACAAGGGGCACAATTTGAAGATGGGGGGGATGGTTCAGAGGTAATGTGAGGAAGTATTTTTTCACGGAGAGGGTTGTGGATGCATGGAACAGCCTCCCTGAGGAGGTCGTGGAGTCAAGAACAGTGGGGGACTTCAAGAATGCATGGGACAGACATAAGGCAGTCCTAGTGGGGAGTAGGAGGAAGTAAGCTGTTGGTTAACTAGGATCTGCAGCTTATCTGTTAGGTAGGAAGATGGGCAGACTAGGTGGGCCAAGCGGTCCTTATCTGCCATCAAATTCTATGTTTCTATGTTAACTAGGATCTGCAGCTTATCCAGTAGGTAGGAAAATGGGCAGACTAGGTGGGCCAAGTTGGCCTTATCTGCTGGCAAAGTCTATATTTCTATGTTTCATGGGTTGAGAGGTTCTCTCCAACATCGGCACTCCCACTCTCGGCGCCATGGGAAGTGACACCACCACTATCATCCTCGTCCTCCTCCTCAGGTGAGAAAAGGCTATGGCTCAAATTGTGTTGATGTTACGAAGATCTTATATGGCAACAACTGGTGCTCACTGGTGTTAAGCCGACTTCAGCTCCTGCACCGGCTATAACCTGGTTGTTGCCCAATAGGCTGACACCTTCTACATCTACGGAGCAGACCAAGATGGTTCCAGCTCAGCCAACCCGGTGTCTCAGCTGATTTTAGTGGAACCGCCACCTAAACAGCCACCAGCTGGCACTCTGACCAAGTAGTCTCAGTCATCCAAGGGGCTTCCCCATCAGCTGTCGGTCACAGTCACCCCTGACCGTCCACGAAGGGTCAGAGGGGGCTCAGGCAGTTGATCACTCTTTGCTGACTCTTCGGAGTCCTAGGGTTCCTCCTTGCACTCCTGTCCAGTCGACATGAAGTCCAAGGGGGATGACTTGATGGATGAAGTCCCTTCTTCCTTCATGGGCCTTCTCCATCTGAACTCTGAGTTGATGGGTATGAAAATGGAGCCCGTTCAGAAGTGGGCTCATTACCCGTTGACTAAGATACTCGACAGGGAAGACACTCCTATGGAGGCCTTCTCGGTGGCAGAAGTCATTCTTGGCCCTGCCCTGGAGCTTTAGCAGTGCCCCACTTCCTGCCTTGTGCCTTCTACTCAGATGGCCCGCAAGTACGTGGTACCTACCGGTTCCCTCTTGGGATTTACAGAACACCCCTCAGTTGAGGAATTGGTGGTGAATTCTGTGTTTTGGCACTCTAGCAACACCGGGGATGTTGACAAGCCACCTGACAAGGAGTCCAAGAAGTTGGACCATGTGGCTAAAAAGGTCTATGATGCCTCCTCGCTTGGTCTCTGACAGGCAAGCTTGGCCCACCTTATGGCCCACTTCTCCCATGCCCTTCTGGGCACCTTGGATGAGGTGCTTCCTCATCCGTAGGTGGACCTTCAGACCATGGTCAAACAGATCTGGGACCAGGGCTGGGCTGTAGCCAAACAACAGCTCCAGACAGCCATGGGCATTGGGGACTTCTGTGCCTGCTCCATGGTGGCTTCAGTGGCCATGCGCCACAGGGCTTGGCTGAGGATCTTGACCTTCATAGCAGGCACTCAGCACAAGCTGGCAGATGTCCCCTTCCTGGGCACTGACTTGTTCGGGCCTGGGATCAAGGGGAACCTCACATGTATCGAGAAGTCCAGTGTCACCTTGGACTCCATGACATCTGCCCAAAAGAACCCTGAGGGCTGCAAGCAGCAGCAGAAGAGGAAGCCTTTTCAGTCCACATCCGCTCCTGCAGTCAAACCAGGGCAGCCCCAAGCTGGCCAGCAGGTTCAGGCCTAGCAACCTCAGCCCAAGTCGGTGGCCTCGGTCATCCACAAGCCTGGAGGGAGAGGCTCCAGCAGTGCCTCAGCCAGGCCCTCCTCCTCCTCCTCTAAACCTGCCCAGTGACGGGATGAGAGGTGCCTCCCTCATTTCCATTGTACATCCCCTGAGTCCTTCTGTGGGGGGCCGGCACTGCCACTTCCTTTCCGCTTGGTCCACTGTCACCATGGACAGGTGGGTTCTCGAAGTGGTGGGTCAGGATCTGCCTCTGGAATTCAAGCAGTACCATCCTTGCCAAGCCTGCTCTGACACAGCCCAGCTCCTCTGCAAGGAGGTCATGGTTCCTGTCGTGGATCCTCCAGAACACCCAGGATTTGTCCCCAGATACTTCCTGGTGCCAAAGCGGATGGGAGTGCTGGTGCCCCATTCTACATCTGCATGATGTGAACAAGTTCCTCAGAAGGCGCACCTTTAGGATGATAACTCTATCGCAGATCATACCATCTCTAGAGCAAAACATGTGGTTTTGCTCCCTGGATCTCCAGGACACGTTCTTTCATGTCCCAATCCGTCTGTCTCATCGAAGGTTCCTCCACTTCTGAGCAGAGGGAACCCTCTATGAGTTCCAGGCCATGCCATTCTGCCTGTCCTTGGCCCCCAGGGTCTTCACCAAGTGCATCACAGTAGTGGCAGCTTACCTGAGGCACTGAGGAGTCCAGGTCTACCCCAACCTGGATGACTGGCTGATTGCAGGCCCCTCCAAGCTGGAGGTGGAGCAGTCCAGGGACCTGGCCCTCCAGACCTGCATCTCCTTTGGCCTCATTGTCAACAAGGCTGAGCTGGAACTTGTGCCTTCACAGGTGATCAACTTCATTGGGGCAGAGCTCGACTCTTGCAGAGCCAGAGCATGGCTCCCGGCGGACAGGGCAGAGGATCGCTCCTCCTTTGCTCGATCATTTCATGTTAGACAACTGCACCCTGCCCAGGACTTCCTGCACCTGCTGGGCTACATGGTGGCCTGCACCAGTGTGGTCCATTGGGCCACTGGAGAATGCACTCCTTGCAGTGGGAACAGGCCAGTCAGTGGTCTCAGTGCAAGCAGCACTTTGACCAGCTGGTTGCTGTGATCCAGCAGATGTGGGACGCCATCCAGTGGTGGTTAGTCCCAGCGCATCTGCAGGAAGGGATCCTCTTTGTCCGCCCAGAGCCGATGGTCATCCTGATGACCGATGCCTCTTTCATGGGCTGGGGTACTCACCTGGGGAACCCAGAGTCCATGGGCTCTGGACCCCTGAGGAGTCCGAGCACTACTTCAACCTGCTGGAGATCCGAGCAGTTCGTCTGGTGCTGACTACCTTTGCTCCTCACATTTGTGGTCAGGTAGTTTAGGTCCAGATGGACAACACCACGATGATGTACTACTTCAACAAACAGGGCAGGACACACTCCCTGCCATTGTGCAAGGAAGCTCTCCACATGTGAACCCTCGTGTGCAGCCTGGGGGCCGATCTCCTAGTCATCCATGTGGCATGGACTTCCAACCAGCTGTCAGATGCTCTCAACCATGTGAGCAGGGTGTCTCATGAGTGGTCTGTCCACCCAGAAGTAGTACAATCTGTTCTCCCAGTGGGGCACCCCTCAGGTGGACCTGTTCACCTCCAGGGAGAATGCAAAGCTGAGCCTGTTTTGTGCCCATCCCCTTCCACAGGGAACGCTGCAGGAGGGTGCCTTCTTGAGGCCCTGGATCCCAGGCCTCTTTTGTGTCTTCCTTCTGATTCTCTTCATCCACAGTGTGCTGCTCAAGGCCAGGAGGGACAAGGCACAGATGATCCTGGTGGCTCAGGACTGGTCCTGCCAGTTCTGGTACCCTGATCTCAGCATCAGGCTCCCGAGGCATCTTCCCCTTCACCCAGACCTGCTTTTCATCAATCAGGGGAAGGTTCTCCATCAGGACCTTCGGTCCATTTACCTGACAGACTGGTTCCTGAGCAACTAGAGTTCTGGGCTTTGGGTCTCTCAAAGATGTCTTCACTGTTGGGGAGGCATCTCAGGAGTCGACCAGGAAGTGCTATGTCCTCAAATGGAAGAGATTCAACATTTGGTGTCAGAGCAAGGGGTTGGATCCTTTGTCCTGTCCAATGGCTAGCATCCTTGATTAGGTATGGTCCATCTCTCAGTAGGGCCTTAGATCGACAACCCTCAAAGTGCACCTGGCAGCCATCTCTACTTATTGGGTGCAGGACGGTCAGCAGTCGGTGATGCAGGAGAAGGTAGTCTGGCGCTTCTTCAAGGGCCTTGACCACATTTTCCCTCCAGTGCATGAACCACCACCGTGGGACTTGCTAGTTTTGTCAAAGCTCATGGGTAAGTCATTCAGACTGATGCACAGGTGTGAAATGTCTCACCTGTCATGGAAGACCACCTTCTTGGTGGCTGTCACATCAGCCAGAAGGATCAGTAAGTTCCAGGCACTTTCATTGCAGTCTTCTTACTTGGTCTTCCACAGGGACAATGTTTTTTTCTTTTCAACTATTTTTCTAGCTGTCCAGCTTGGAACTCTCTTGGGCCAGTGCACTCACCGACACGCTCTACCACCCGCTGTGTTCCCCTACATCTTCAATTTCATCACGGTCCCCCAGGTCAGAGGGGGATGACAACCCGGGGAAACTGCAGAGGGCAGTGATGGGGAACCAGCGTTAGGCATGTGGCAGTGGCACTGGCAGGGCCGTCGCCTATCCGAACTGGAGGGGTATTTCTGGATGTTTTACGCCCTCGACGTTGGACGTGTAATGCTGCCCAGCCCGTGACATGGGTGCTTCCACCCACGTCCGGAAGGCAGCTGCCAACATCTTCCCCACACTCGTGAGCCCCTGAGCATCGCAGTGGCGCTGGTCTCCACCGGGGGCCGCTGCTGTACCAGGCTACCCCTGGATCCCTCCCCAAGAGAGGAGAGCAGTTCTACAGATGCTCGATCCTCTCTCTCCCCTGCCGACCCACGGTGGTTCAGGCTTGTTCCCGAACCCATGGTGCCGGGGCGGTGTGAGGTGTGGCATCCAGCGCCTCAACCCTCAGTGCCACCGGGCCAGCTACAGGGACAATGTTGTCCTGTGCCCCATCCTGAAGTTTCTCCCGAAGGTTGTGTCTGAGTTTCACTTAATTAGGTGATTAATCTCCTGGTGTACTTCACCAATCACACCTCAGAGGCCGAGCACAGGCTCCATACTTTGGACCTGCAGCAAGCACTCGCTTATTATAAAGAGCACACAGCTGGAGTTCGAGGAGAGGTTCGCCAGATGTTTATCACCTATGCTGAAGCTGCATCTGGCAGACCTGCAGCCAAGCAGATGATTGGCAGGTGGATTGTATCCTGCATTGATATCCGCTACAGGTTAGTGGGTAAGGAGCTTCCCGGAGGGCTAAAGGCTCATTTCACCCACCATACCACTGCATTGGTGGCTGCTTCCTGGGATGTCCCTATCCAGGAAATCTTCAGGGCTGCTACCTGCAGGTCAGCACACAACTTCATTTCCCATTACCACATTGACCTCAAGTCATGCTGGGATGCTGGTTTTGGGGCCTCAGTTCTCCAATCTCTGTTCCTTAAGTAAGGGTTATGCGCCTTTACTCCCTCCTCCTAGAGAACTGCTAGGGGTCATCATGTCCATGTCCCTAGAAAAATAGGATAGTCACCTGTACCAGTAGTTCTAGGAGTGATTATATGATGTTCATCCACACTGACCCATCTGACCTCCCCTGGCTTGGGCACACACACACACACACACACTGCTTCCAGTGGGCAAGATCTGGAGTCATGAGGCTGAGCCGAGGGAGTTACCACCTAGGTGGGTGGGAGGAGCCAGCTTGAAGACTTTCTGGCAAGCTCTTAAAGGGAAAGGACACTGCCAGAAGTGTGGATGAACATCATATACCACTCCTAGAACTACTGTTACAGGTGGGTAACCTGTTTTTATGGAACAACCGTGATAAAAGGTTTTGGAGGGGGATTTGATAATGTCACCTGCCATGTTTATTCAATGGTGTAAAAAAAAATTGTATATTGAAAACAGGATCTATGACAACACAGTGAAATCAATATCTGCGTGGTACAAAACAGAGCACAAAAAACAGCGTAAAGTAGTACCATGCTGAATAACTACAGTGAAAGTAAAATCACTGCAATTACAAATGATTGCATGTTACTGTACGTGGCACAGCAGCTCATACATACCACTACCAAATAATTACAAAACAAACAACAACAACATATACAGATAACCACTCATATTTTTTGAAGTGTGAAAACATGAGGGAGGGGACACAACTGGGAGAGAGGGTAGTGGATGTAACACAGAGGACCAAAAAAAAAAACAACACATTGCTGGAACAGAACTCAGGTCTGCTGGGAGTATGACATGCACTCAGAGGCAGTAACTCTAACCTCCACGCAATGCTGCCAGCATGACTCAGTGGCATGCACTAGTCAACTTGAACAATTTCTGTGTGTAACCATCCAGTCCCCTGGGGTTATTAGAATCCCATCAGGTTAGCCCTAGGAAGGTAGAGAGTTCATTAGGAACCCAGGGGAGATGACATCATTGTTTGCTCAGCTAGACTGGGCAAATAATGGTTTATGTCATTTAGAATTCTCACAGCAGCATACGCCACTTTGGAACCAGCTGCTGCGGGGAGTTTTAGAATGTTCAGTCAGTAGTGCAGTCAGTCTGTAGTTAGCAGTGGAACAGAGAGGAGCTCTGCAGTGAGATTCCTGCTGGTCAGTCCAGTGGCTGACTGGGTGAAGGACCTCAGTCATTTTTCTCACCCTAGTTTGGAGAACAGCATCAGTGCCAACTGAAGTGGTAAAACCTGTCTGAATAGATTGTGTTTCAGTGGTGCCAAGGGGCAATCCCCTGAAGATCCCAATGTGGTTCAGCTGCCAAGAGAAGAGGTGTGCAGTTTGGATCTGTGAAAAGCTACCTGGAAGGAGAAAGGTTTTTTTCTTCAAGTTTTTGTCTGTAAAAGAAAGCAACCAAGCTGTAAGGACAGATTCATGGGACTGAGTTTGGGGGTAGGTCTGAGGTGTGTGTCCTAGATCACACTGGTCAGGACCCCTGTTTCACCACAACAATGTGCTGAATGCTTAAAGTTTCGGATGCCCTTTAGCATTTCGTAGGAAATTAATAATCCAGCCAGGGTGGGACAAATCACTTTTTGACCTGGTGGCCAGTTTGGCCACCATACCTCAAAATCTGGTGGCCAAAAATATTTTTAGGTGGCCAATTTTTTTACGGCTGCTAGCTTATAAAATATGGTAGCCATTTTTTTAACTTGCCTTTCAGATGAGGAATTGTCTATTAATCTACATTTGGGAACGTGTTTACCAGAGATTCTGATGAGAATTAGCCTGCCAGAACAGCATTGTGGCAAGCTCTAATTTTTCTTTGTTTTAAATTGGTCCCCTCAAAAAAGCCTGACACAGCCTCAAGAGGACTGGTTACTGGACGAGACACGTGGATAGCCAAGCAACAAAAGACACAGTCAATAATATGCACACAGATAGTACTAGTATGGGCATTTCATTAATTGTGGCAAGCTTTAATTTTTTTTTGTTTTAAATTGGTCCCCCCAAAAAGGCCTGACTGTTTGACACAACCTCAAGAGGACTGGACGAGACAGGTGGACAGCCAAACAACAAGAGACACAGTCACTTATATGCACACAGGTAGCACTAGTATGGACTTTTTATTAATTGTGGCAAGCTCTAATTTTTTTTTTGTTTGGCCCCCCCAAAAAAACCTGACACAAACAACCACTAATATGCACACAAGTGGTAGTCTGGACTCCGGACTTTAAATTATTGTAGCTTGTATTTTTTTTTGTCAGTTTTAGGCCCAAGCCCCCATCCCACCCAAGAAAGACTGACAAGCAAAATCAGATACAGCTCCCCCTGTACCACGTCCACAAAGCAGGGTCTCTGTCATCCCCCTCCCTTCCCCCAGTCGTCAGACTCACTCAGCACAGTGACTAATGTGCTAGCAGCTGAGCTGCAGCAATTGCAAACACAAATTCAGAAAGAATATTTATTTACCCACCCAATTTGTCCCTTTGCAGTAATTCAGAGTTTCTTTCCCCAAACCCAACAACAGGACCACCAAGCACCAGTCCCTTCCCCCAGTCAGCATGTCGTCCCCAAATTGAGAAGTAAGCTGCTCTTTTTAAGTATACAGATTAGGAGTCGAGTCGGACAGGCTCCAAAAAAAAACCCAGTACTGATAGTTTTTATTCACTGAGCCCTTAAGAGGGCTGTTGAACTTGCAGTAACTTCACGGCAAAGTTATGCTCTGAGAGCTCACACCAAGTCTCCCTCACCCGCTCACTGCATGAAATCAATGGCGACTGCAAGGCGTGAGCGAATCCTGTCCCTATCTGTGCTGTGGCTCCCAAGTCCCCCACCACCCACATGAGCACCCAACTGCTCACCTCATGATGAGGATGCTGCTGGTGTCCTACTGCTGCGCAGACCCGCTGATGGTCTCCCAAGTCCCGACTCCTCCTCTGGCTCCCAGACATGTCCCTCCTGCTCTCTCTTGGCCACGCAGCTGTAAAAGATGATCCCATGCATGCGTGATGATGGCAGCTCAGCTCAATTCATTGACGGGGATGCTGAGCTACCGCGCATGCGCACCAGAGATGTGGCTTACTACTCACCAGAATGGTGAGTTTTTAGAGAAATCTGGTGGCCAAAATGATTAGCCAGGTCGCATTTGGCGACCTGGCGACCCTATTTGTCCCACCCTGAATCCAGCTTTGGTATAACCCAGAAGGAGGGGCAGAGACTAAGCATGGGGTAGGATTAAGCATAACTCCAGTTTGATTTCCTGGTCAGGGCTAACTGATTCATGTATGGGCACCAGTTTGAACGGGGAATGTTAATGGATGTCATTGCTCCAGGATAAATGTTTTTCTTAAAGTGAACGGTAACTCCCACAAGAATTACACTTTGCTAGGAAGCTGGAAATATGTGTACTAAAGTGTGTGGAAACCCCCAGAAAAAATACACTTTTGTTGAAAGAAAAGCCCAGGTATTCCTAGTACAGAGAGATGGACAGTTTGAATTGTAAGTGGTAAAACATTGCTTGAAAGTCCCCTAACAGTGTTGTTCTGGAAGAGAAGAAAAAATTACTCACCTTAGTAATTGCTTTTCTTCTCATGGAGTCTTGCTATATTATAACAATAGCAGTCAGCCACTGCAGCTGAACTGCCCCGGAGAGGAAGGAGTTAACTCCAGAAGATCTGGAGTTCTACAGCGCGAGGGCGCTGTGCCCAAAGCTCTATCTGGCAGTTTCAAATGAAACTGTCAGATTCTTTACGAAGCCAACATCAAAGGACGGAAAAAGTCTGTGTGGAAAACTACACTAGCCTATGGCTACCTACTAGTAGTAATAACAACAATATAAACAACAAAGAAACACCCAGAACCATAATAACAAAGATTGATGGTATTATGGTTCATTTTCCTGCCATACAAGCACATATGAACCCCCCTTCCCCAAGACTCAAGTCCAAGAAGGGCAATAAAAATAACCTAAATGACAATCTAGATCCCTAACCCAAAGGAAAACAGGGTTAGGGAAAACTAAAATGGCATGACACAGTGCTTGCACCAATTTCCACCTCTACCCAAGTAGGAGTTCTGAGAGGGGCAGGAGGAGGGTGGTTATAATACAGCAAGACTCCATGAGAAGAAAAGCAATTACTAAGGTGAGTAATTTTTCTTCAAACACCATGAAGTCTTGCTATATTATAACAATAGCAGATTACACAGCAGTACCTCCATGGAGGAGGGTCAGAACCTACTTAGGAAATAGGCTCTAGCACAGCTGCCATGCAAACTGAGCATCTCTCCTGGACTGGACATCCAGGGAATAATGCTTGGTAAAGGTGTGAACTGTCTTCCAGGTAGCAGCTTGACAAATTCCAGAATAGGAATGTCTCTAGCAGCCGCTAGAGACGCAGCTGTACCCTGGTGAGGGGCCTCAATCCTGAGGGGTGCTCTCACCCAGTTTCTGATAACAAATTGATACAGAGACAATCCACCTTGCAATTGTTCTCTTAGTGGCAGGTTTCCCTTTGCCAACCTCGCCATAGGTAAGAAACAGTTGGAGGGATTCGAACCTATGACCTCTGGTGCGCTCTAGATAGTAACTTAATGCCCTTTTGACATCCAAGCTGTGCAGTCTCCTCTCACCTGAGGAAGAATGCTCAGTGAAAAATACTGGGAGAGAGATAGATTGATTCAGGTGGAAATCAGAAACCACCTTAGGAAAAACTTTCTATTAGTCCTAAGGACTACCTTATCTCTGTGGAAAGAGATAAAATCTTCTTCCACTGACAGGGCCTGTAACTCACTTATGCGTCTGGCAGAGGTGATAGCTACTAGAAAAATGGTTTTCCAAGTTAAATACTTGAGTTCTGCTGAAGACAGAGGCTCAAGGGGGTTGCATTAACTGAGCAATGCAAATATTCAGGTCCCAGGCGGAGCTGGTTTCCCGAAAGGGAGGGTTAGTGTAGTAACCTTTAAAAAACTTGGAGAACACAGGGTGAGAAGAGGGAGGCAGGCTTCCTGCTGACACAAAAGCAGAGACAGCTGCCAGATGAACCTCAGGGTAGCTGGTCTAAGGCCTAGGGAATTCAGATGGACCAAATATTCCAGAAGAATGGGAAGATCAGCAGATTCTGGGATAATCTGCCTCTCAGAGCACCAGATGGAAAACCTCTTCCACTTAGAATTATAAGTGGCCCTAGTGGAAGGCTTCCTAGAAGCCTTTAAAATATCCATAACACCTTGAGAAAGGTGTAAATCAACAAATTCTAGCTCCTCAAGAGCCAAGCTAGGTGGAGGACTTGAGGTCCGGATACCACACTCTCCCCTGTGCACAGGCCAGTAAGTCGTGAACTCTGGGCAGGCTCAGGGCAGGGTGAACTGCCAGGGACAGGGGCAGAGGTACCAGGGCTGTCTGGCCCAATCTGGGGCAATCAGAATCACTCTGCAAGGTTGAGATCTGATTTCACTAGTACCCTGAAAAGGAGAGAGAAGGGGAAGGCATACAGGAACTTCCTTTCCAATCCAACAGAAAGGCATCCAGAGGGACTGAGCCCAGTACTGGAGGCCTGTAGCAAAAGAGGAAGTTGGTGGTTGTCTGGGGCCGAAAAGATCTATCTGAGGAGTGCCCCAACTGGCAAAGACAGACCCCAGTACTTGTGGGATTCAGAGCCCATTCGTGATGGCCCTGAGAAATTCTGCTGAGGCGTCCGCCAGCACATTGTCCTTTCCTGGGAGATGAACCGCTATCAGGAGGTGTTCAGGAATAAGCCAGAGACCACAACTTCATTGCTCGGTGCACAAGGCTGAAGACCGAGTGCCCCTTGCTTGTTGATGTACCACATTGTGGTGGTATTGTCTGTCCTGACTTGAACCACTTTGTTCTGGACAGAATCTGAAAAGACCAAGAGCTAAAAGACAGCTCTGAGTTCCAGAAGATTGATGTGGAGCAGAGATTCCTGAGGAGACCACACCCCTGAGTGGTAAGGTCGCCCAGGTGAGCCCCCACCTAACAGGGAGGCATCCGTGGTGAGGGTGAGGGAGGGAGAAATGGGAATGAAGGAAACCTTGTTTCAGATTGCTTTGATCCTGCCACCAGTGTAAGGCCAGGATCAGGGTTTGAGTAACTGGGACCAATTTGGTAAGGGGTCCTTCCTCTGAGACCAATAGGCCCTCAAATGGAACTGAATGTCCCTCATCTGAATCTTGCTCCCTGCACAACAGCTGTGGAAGCAGCCATGTGCCCGAGGAGTTGCAGAAAATGCCTTGCTGGTCGAGAGACCCGCAGGGTAAAGGAGGATGCCAGGGCGATGAGTCTGTCCACCCTTTCCGAGGGAAGAAAGGCCCTGGCTAACCTTGTGTTCAATTCTCGCCTATGAAAGTTAGGGGCCTGAACTGGTTCCAGAACTGACTTTGGTAAGTTTAAGGAATCCCAGAGAAGTGAGAAGCTGCTGGGTGACTTGCAAGTGGGATTATCTGACCTGGAGACTGACCCACAATGAGCCAGTCGTCCAGGTAGGGAAACACAGCAACCCCTTGCCTTCTTAAATGAGCCACTACTACAGCGAGACATTTTGTGAATACCCTTGGCGCAGAGGTAAGGCCGAAGGGCATTGCCCTGAACTGGTAGTGGCCTTAGGGCAGTTCGAACCTGAGGTACTTTCGGTGGGAAGGCCTGATCAGACATGAAAATAGGCATCCTTGAGGTCCAGGGAAGCTAGCCAGTCCCCTGGCCTTAGGGAAGGCAATATCATTGCCAGAGTTAACATTTTGAACTTTGGTTTCAACAGATGCTTGTTCAAGTATCTTAAATCCAGAATGGGCCGCCATTCTCCTGTCTTTTTTGGGGTAAGAAAGTATCTTGAATAAAGCCCTTGCCCTGATGGCAAGGAGGAACCCTTCCACTGCTTTGTAGACCAGAAGAGAAGAAACTCTGCTTCCAAAGCAAGGCTTCTGAAGGATTTGCAGGTGGGAAATGCCTGGCTCTCATCTTTGGAAAATATTTGAAGCTGAGAACCAGACCCTGGCCTATTATCCAGAACCCATCTGTCCGAAGTTAGGGACAGCCAGCTCTGGCTGAAATAGGCCAACCTGCCCCCCACTGGTACAGGAGAATCGGCCCTGAGCACCCCATCAGGGTGCCTGCTTAGCAGCAGCCTTAGGCTGAGGGGAGGGAGACGGTCTACTTGCGCCATGTCTACCCCTGCCTCTGAAGAAACCCCTCTGTAGACAGCAGAGGAGGCTTGAAATTGGTAAAAAGGCCTGAAAAGGGTCTGCCCTACCTCTGGGAGCATGCCTTGTGGCATGGCATGCTTCTCCTTAGCCTGGGCACTTTTGTAGGTAGTTCTGTATTCATCCATCTTTTTCATATAATTTTCTGTTTGCTCCCAAACAGAGAATTTCCCTACAGGAAAATCCATAGCCTTTGACTGAGTATCTTGGGACAGATTAGTGCATCTGAGCCATGCCAACCTACGGAAAGTTACAGAAGTGGCCATGACCCTGGAGGAAACATCATTAACATCAACAGCAGTATGAAATTGAACTTTAGAGGCTTCAATGCCATCAGCAGCCACCTGTTCAACTCACTAGCCAGCTGGCCATGGGCCTGCTTGGCTATTACTGATACTGTGTCCCACCTAGATTTCTGATATCTAGCCACATAAGCCATATAATTTGCCTGCCTGAGTCCCAAAGAAGCTGCCATATACTGTTTCTTCACCATGGCATCAATCTTCCTAGAATCCTTATCAGGAGGATGTGAGGCCAGAGGAATATTAGCCTTGTCACAGGCTGCAGCTTGTACCACACCTACATGACTACACTGCTCAATAAGGAAGTCTGTATCCAAGCCTGACAAAGTATACCTTCTGTCCATTTTTTTATCTACAGGAGGGACAGAATGAGGATTTTTTAAAATCTTTGTTGTTTGCTTCCTAAATGACTTATGCAAAGGAATAGACAACCTCCTAGACTCTGGAATATCCATCATTTCCGCATAATCAGGCTCCTCTTGCTCATCCACAGCCTCCTCTAAAGGAAGCTGGAGGGTTTCTGCAACCTTTTTGTAAAAAATAAAGAAAGAAGGGGACTCAGACAGAATAGGGGGAGATTCTAAAGGTCTGTCTGGAGAAATGCCCGGTTCAATGGGCACGTCCAGACCCTCCCAGCCACACATATATTGATCAAATTCCTCCTCCCCCTCCTGTGGTTCATAAAAATCCTCAACTTCAAAATCCTGAACCACTGGGACTGAACGAACCAACCTTTTACCAACTGTTGGTGGTTCTACAGATCCCTGAGACAGTGACTGGACAATCTGAATGGCTTTAGCTATCTCTGC
Source organism: Neoceratodus forsteri (assembly GCA_016271365.2). NCBI lineage: Eukaryota > Metazoa > Chordata > Ceratodontiformes > Ceratodontidae > Neoceratodus > Neoceratodus forsteri. The sequence continues at coordinate 139,900,159 of CM057449.1, read as the reverse complement.
AGCAGTTGGAGACACAATTCTGGACTCCAAACCTCGTGATTTCTTTGTCTTTTACTTGGGACTGGTTCCTCTGAACCAGTCTTCCTTTGCCGAGGAGTCTCGCCCTGGTCAGAGGGCACTCCCTCTGGTCCAGTGGGTACTGAACCGGGCTGGCCATCCGGGTCAGCGGACTTTTTGGCCTCTCGTTCCCTGAGCCGGCCCAATCTCTTCTCCAGGGTGGCTGCAGGGAAATTTTTACACACCTGGCAGTCTGACAGGAGGTGGTCAGCCCCCAGACAATAGACACAAGTGGTGTGTGGGTCAGCCTTGGCAAAGGCGTCCCCTACAGACATCACAATGTTGAAACCCAGTGGGCCGGTTTTTCTTTTGGGTTTCTCAGACATAATGCAGCCCTAACCAAAAACTTGCCCTTTGATGGCAGTGCCAGGCAAGACACCCTTATCGGTTCCTAACAGTGTAACGGGTATTTGAAAAACCGAAATAATTTAGTTTTTAGAACCGATAAGAACCGGAACCGCACTCTAAAACCCACAGTACAGTTTTAAAAGGCAGAAAAATAAGCGATCGGTTCAAAACCGAACCGATAATTAATTTTCCACACAGACTTGAATTTTTGTACTTACTACCAGATAGAGCTTTAGAACCGAAATGCGGTAAAAATAATGACTTTTGCCGGTTCAAATGAACCGAAACTACTCTCTTGAACCGAGAATGAACTGAGCTGAAGGAGCTGATCTCGAGCGACTGTTCAGTGAAGCGGAGAAGAATCTGACAGTTTCATTTGAAACTGCCAGATATTTTGGCACAGCTGCAAGGCTTGTAGAACTCCAGATCTTCTGGAGTTAACTCCTTCCTCTCCGGGGCAGTTCAGCTGCAGTGGCTGACTGCTATTGTTATAATATAGCAAGACTTCATGGTGTTTGAAAAGTCTGTTTCTGTGCCTGTACAGTACCAAATCTTGGGGGCGCACCCTGTCTGCAATTTGCCATCTTGTTGTCAGAATGAAGCCATAATTCGCAATCCCAATTCCTGTGTGGACATTAAATCTCTGCTTCCAGTGTGGATAGTTATTGGTGCTCCTGTTGTGATAGTTTTAGATCTAGTGTATGCCTGGCACCTCTCCCCAGAATCCGGAATAAATATAAATGTTATTTTGTACCCTAAACCCCCAACCCCTTTAGACTGCCGAGCCAGTATCACCTCAATGCTAGGGGTGATAGTTTTTTATGTTGGCACGCTTGCACAGCCAACATCGTGGGACAGTGCAGCTTTGGAGGTGGGGTCACTGTTGGGCAAATGCAGGGCATGCATGGTAGGTGCATCCCTCATTCCCCAATCAGCCTGCACGCCGGCGCCACACCATGCATACATAATGTGGTGAGCACATCTAAGAAAAGGTCCACTGCAATCCGAGCAAAGCTCGTCATAAGCAGCGGACCCTTCCTACATGCTCGCCAACATTATGAGCATGGTCGGTGAGCAGGTGGCCGCCCAACTACTGCCGACTTTGGGGGTGCCCAATCCCCCTGTCAGTTAACCCCTCCCGCTTTCTTTGTGTGCCGACAGAGGCCCACTCCCGTCGGCATAAACCTCCCAGTTGTTGAATGAAGGAGTGCCCAATCCCCCGGCTGGCCCCCCACTTTCTTTGTGTGCCGACAGGGGTGCCTAACCCCGCCGGTACTCATCATCTGTCCTCCACCGTGTTGTGTGCCGACGAGGGTGCCCAATCCTCTGTCGGCTACAGAACCCCCAAACAGTTAGGTGGCATGCTGGGAGCCCACCGTGCCAAGTTAACCTCCAAAAAAAACTGTCCCGATGTTTTTTTTTCCTGTAAATGAAACAGCCCTCGTAGTCTCGATGCCCCCCTTCTCCCAACCGCACCCAGCCTCTGCGCACCCTGCCTCCCCTCACCCCCCTCATCCCATACTTACCTGCGTAGTCCAGCGCGACGATCTTTGGTGGACCGGGAACACGTCTGTACTCTTCAAAGCCGACCGCGAACTGAAGAAATGCCGGTAAGCTGTATAATGGAATGAATAGGGTTTTTTCAACTTTAATGCATATCTCGGGCATTTTTTGCGAAGTTTGTCCCCAAATTTTAAATGTGGGGTTTTTGGGACCCCTTCTCATGAATTCTTGCACTGTCATGGCGTTATTTGGTCCCGAAAGGTGATTTCGCAGTCACTGCATGGAATCACCTTTCAGGACTGAGTAACAAAATGACAGTGCCACTGTTCATGAGAGGGGCTCTCAAAAAGCCTATGTTGCAAGTTTGGTGTGAAAAATCAAAGAAATTAAATTTTTACGAGCGTGCGTAGCAACTGCGCAATGCAGGCTCGTAAGCGCATTCACACTATTTTCATGCCAGATTCTCAACATTGGCATTTTACCACACCTTCTTGTGAACCGTACAGCTGTCATTTTTCACATCCTGGCCGAAACGTGTTTTCACACTTTCGGTGCAGAATAGCGCAGTCGCTGTGCGAAATCAGTGTTCGGGACACATTACGAAAATGACAGTGACACTGTTCATGAGCAGAGGTCCTAAGATGCCTGTGTTGAAAATTTTGGTGACAATACTCAATAAAATGACTGTATTACGAGCGTGCATTGCATAGTTTGCACGCACGTTCGTAAGTTCGCAAACTTATATTTTCACTCCACATTTCCAACAGTGCCATTGTTCTACATCTCCTAATGAACAGTACCGCTGTCATTTTTCACATCCTGACCCAAATCTGTTTTCGCAGTTCCGGCGCACATTATGAAAATGGCAGTGACACTGTTCATTAGCAGATGTCCTAAAATGCCTATGTTGAAAATTTAGGGACGAAAGTCAATAAAATGAGTGTTTTACGAGCGCGCATTGCGCAGTTTGCACACACGCTTATGACTTTGTGAATTTGTAATACTTTCACTCCAGCTGTTCATCACTGGCATTTTCCCATACCTCCTTATGAACAGTACAGCTGACTGAAATGTGCTTTTGCACATCCAGTGCAGAATTGCATGGTCACTGTGCGAAATTACTTTTCGGGACACTTTGAGGAAATGACAGTGACATTATTCATCAGCAGAGGTCCTAAAATGCCTATGTTGAAAATGTGGTGGCAAAAGTCCAGACGATGACTGTGTTGCAAGCGTGCATTGTGCAGTTTTCACACACCCTTGTAACTTCGTCAATCTGCAATATTTTCATGCCACATTTTCACCACTGGCATTTGTGCACACCTCATTATCAACAGTCCAGCTGCCATTTTCCACAGCCTGCCCAAAATGCGTTTCCACAGCTCTGCCGCACAGTGGCATACTCGTTATGCAAAATCATCCTTTAGGACACATTAACAAACTCACAGCGCTATGCCTCTCCACCTCCGCCACTGCTAATGCCAGCACGACAACATTCGGCACTGACAAATGTTTGTTTTATTAATGGCATCTGGTGGCCTGTTTGCCCTGTTTGTGGCATGGATAGGGGGTCCCAGTTGCCACACGTTGTTGGTAACTGGGCATGGGTTGCATGTAACACAGCAGCAGTAAACAATAGCTGCAACCATTCTTCAATAATTTTCTTTCAGGGGGGCTTTGCCTCGTGAAACCCCATAATTTGTTATAGTCAACTCTGAGATTGGAGTGGACTCCACCACAGGTACAATGGAACCAGGTCAAAATCACACAGAATAATAAGCCGACAACGGGCATTCAACTGGTGATCATTCTACAATTTCTGCAAAAACTTGTAATGTTAAATATATAATTTGATTTGGGAGGATTTTCCCTAATGAATTCTGTATTAAACAGTACAAAATTCTCCACCATTGAATTTTATTCGGTAATTCATGTGGGTGGAATATACCAGAGGACTTAGATCATGTCCCCTCACCACCTCAGACTCCACATAAATTAATTATTCTAACTCCACGGGGGACGAATCTCTGAAGAGTTTGCACCGAATTTGTTAAGGAAAGTCCCCCCCAAATGGAATTCTGTATTAAACGTTAAACGTTTTTACAGAAATTGTAGAACAATCACCAGTTCAATTAGAAAAGGACACAGCACTACCACTGCCCTCCTGGAATTTACTGGATCATTCACCAGTCACTTGACCAAGGGAACCTAGTTGGCGCAGACTTCATACAGTTAACTAAGGCTTTTGATACAGTGAACCACTCACTGCTGTTTAAACAGTTAACTGCTGCTGATCTCTCAAATGACGCTTTGCTCTGGTTTGAAGACTACCTGCAGGACTGCTCACAAAGTGTGAACAGCCCCAATGTTACCTCCAACAAGTGGAATGTCTGCTCCAGAATGCCTCAAGGTTCCATTCCTGGCCCTCTCCTCTTCAGTATTTTCTTGAACAACATTCCATACTGCTGCCACCAATGACCGCTACTGTATGCTGACAATGCTGTCATATTCTCTAGCCGGTGTACTGATGCAAGGTCGACTCCTCCACTGCGAACACCAGCACAGCGACAGATTTTGCCTGTCTGCAGCAAGCTGTTGTGCTGGTGCAAGCAAGACACCAGCGGTGCCACAGTGCGGCTCCTGGTGTTGTGCCCCCTTCCTGGTCCAACTCCAACTCGGAGTTAGATATTTAGAGACCGGGAGGTGTTGGGGGCGGAGCCCCCCACATGGGGGGTTCAGATTGCTGCACCCCCCAATGGAAACACACCGACATCCCCGATAGCACAATGCCAACAATCGGCATTATGTCTGTCTCTGTGGGAGGATGTCGGAGCGAACACTGTCGCAGCGCTATAGTAAAACCCTCTAGCAAACCCAACCACACTGTCCTTGAATATGACCTCCAATGCAGATTTCATGAAGTCAAAAATGGTTCTGTGTCCAGAAGTCGGTTCTGAACTACAATAAAATAAAGGTAATGTTGTTCAGTACCTCTCATAACAAGCTTAAGGCCCATGCACTCACAATCAAAAACTAACTTGGAGTTCCACTGGAGCTGGTGGAGAATTTCAGATATCTGGGGGTCACTTTGGATCATCACCTCACCTTTGCGCAGCACATTGAGAACGCTGCCAAGGTCGCAAATATAAAAGTTGGTCTTCTTTACTGTCATAAGTGTAGTTTAACCCCTGATGCCCTCAAACTGGCTATCCATAGATCCAATCTCTCAATCATTGATTATGGTCTCATTATCTATGACTCGGCTCCCCCCTCCTCCCTTCAAAGGATTACTGTTGCACTTAATAAGGGCTGCAGGCTTCTCACAGGTTTGGATCATCTTACCCATACCTGTGATCTTTATGCTCAGTCTGGCTGGCTACAGCTTAGTAGTAGGATTATGTATCAAACTTGCCTACTAACTAAAAAAGTGCTCCATGGCCTTCCTCCTCCTGGGATTGTTTCACTACTGACCCCTTTCTCTAGTGCTAAGCACACTCGTGCATTAGTCAACCCACTTCTCTATGTCCCCAGATGCCGAACTACCCAAGGTCAGTGATCCTTCTTCTACAGAGCTCCCCTCTGGTTCAATTCCCTGACTTTTGAAGTGATATCAATGCCAAAACTTGGTCAAGTCAATCATCTGCTCAGACAGCACCTTGTGTCAATCAACTCCTGTGACTGCTTCCAATAATTCGCTGACCCTTGTAATCCATCTGGTATTTTGCCCGCGCATGCATCTGCCAAGGATAACAAATCCCTTCTCTATGCCTTGTTTGCTCCTAGTCCTCTACCTCTATTCCCCTTATTTCCTGTGGTCCCTCGCCTGCACCTCCCTTACCTTCCCTCTAGTTTTCAATTCCACTTCCCATTGCCCCCCCGTCCCTTCCATTTCTCCCACCTCCCTCCCCTATCCACCACGCTAAGCCCCTACTTTTCCCTTTTGGCACCCCTCCTGCCTACTTTTACATTTGACAAGGCCGTTGGCTGCTTATTTCACTGCTCTACCCCCTCCTTCTCCCTATCCCCCTTCTTTTCTTCTTTGTCCTACATTACTTAATATTACTGTAGTTATTGGAATTACTTGATTATAATTTACAGTGTTTGCTTGTTATACATTTGTTCTTATATGGTTATTTTGTTATGTTTAGATTATCTCTGTTAGTTTTCCTATGTCTGTTAGTAACCCCTATCTACTGACGTGGAACCTTTGTAAAAGAGCGCCGCCCAGCGCTCAAAGGTATTATAATCCTAGACTGAAATAAATAAAAAATAAATAAAGCCCAGTTGTCGCTGTTTTGGTCCCCGCAGTTTTGACCGCCTAGCAGTGCAATACTCCCTCATTGACGAGTTCACCATGCATGGTTCTTGCAATCTGCATTCGTGGTCCTGACCTGCACTGTTATTGCCTTTATGTGCACATCTCTTTCATGCTTTTCCATGCATGGTATTTGACACGCAGATATTACAGTCACTGAGTTGTCTTGCTACCTTGAAAATATGGGTTAGAAAGTAAAAATGTTACAAAGTTATGAATAAACTTTGAAAAATGTCAGTGTTCATTTTTTTTTCCAGTTTTGACCTCAAATGTTCAACATAGTCATTTTATTACACCACCTTATGAACATGACAGTTCTCATTTATGAAGTCCTGTCTTATAATGTAATTTTGTGGCACAAGTATGAAGACATTTGGGCAGGATCTGAAAAATGACATGCCATGTTCATGAGGTGGGGTACAAAAATGGCATATGTTGAAAATGTGGGGTCACAATCTGGTACAAAGCAAAGCTAGGAGTAAACATTGAAGAATTTCAACATTTCTTCATATCTTTGTTGTTTTTTTGAGATTTTTATCCCAGATTTTCGACATAGTCTTATTATGACTCCACCTTAGGATCAAGACAAGTGGATTTTTTAAAATCCCTTCCAGAAGGTGATTTTGTGGCGTGACTGTGAAAACGTGCTTTGGAGGGGATTTGGAAAACTACACCTGCCTTGTTCACGAGGTGGGGTAAAAAAATAAACTATTCTGAAAATTTGGGAACAAAATCTAGAAAAATAGCAAAGTTATAAGAAATCTTTGAAGAATTTCAACATTGTTCCATGACTTTGTTTTTTTTTCTTAAAGATTTTGACCCCAGATTTGATCGGCCCCTTAAAGACTAGTCTCAAAGCTCTTCTGCTAGAATCTTCAGCCAGTGACTGTCCCTAACCTTCTCTTTCCTCTTGCTTCCCACATGTGATGGGGCTCTGTAGTATGACATAGAAACATAGAAGTTGATGGCAGATAAGGACCGCAGGGCCCATCCAGTCTGCCCATTTCTTTTTCTGCCTTATAAATGCGCCATCAGCCTTTGCTCTGTCAATGGCCTATCTATTCATACTCATCTGTATTGCTCCCTTATGCCTATGCCATGCCTGTTTGAAGCCCTGCACTGTATTAATATCCACCACTTCCTGAGGTAGGCCGTTCCATGCATCCACCACCCTTTCTGTGAAAAAGAACTTCCTCACTTTACCCCTTAAGCGGCCTCCCTCTAATCTCATGCTGTGTCCTCTTGTCCTGCTATTTTTCTTATATTGAAACATGTTAGACTCTTTCACCTTGTTAATGCCCTTAAGGTGTTTGAATGTTTCGATCATATCACTTCTCTCCCTCCTTTGCTCTAGGGAACACATATTGAGCTCTGTTAATTTGTCCTCATATGTTTTCTGATGCAGTCACTGCACCATTTTGGTTGCCCTTCTCTGGACTGCCTCAATCTGGTTAATGTCCTTGTGAAGGTGTGGCCTCCAGTACTGCACGCAGTACTCCAGATGGGGCCTAACCAGTGTCTTGTAAAGAGGGATTATTACTGCCCTCTTCTGACTTGTGATACCCCTACTAATACACACTAACATCCCCCCTAGCCTTACCTACTACTTTAGTGGTCTGCTTGGATGATTTCAGGTCATCAGTGATGATGATGCCCAAGTCTCTTTCTTCTCTTGTGACTGCCAGCAACTCCCCTCCCAGCCTATAGGTGGCTTCAGGGTTTCTCCTCCCTATGTGCATGATCTTGCACTTCTTTGCATTAAACCCCAGCTGCCACTCTTCTGACCATTTTGCTAGTTTATCCAGATCTCTTCTCATTCTGCCCACCCCATCTGGATCATCTGCTCTGTTGCAGATCTTGGTGTCACCTGCAAACAGACAAACCTTACCCTCCAGTCCATCTGCAATGTCACTGATGAAGATATTGAGAGGACTGGCCCCAGGACTGATCCCTGAGGTACCCCACTTGTGACTTGTATCTCTTCTGACTGTATACCGCTTACCACCACTCTCTGTTTTCTGCCCATCAACCAGTTTGCCACCCAGTTGACTAACTTCTGACCCACCCCGAGCCTACCCAGCTTATTAATCAATCTTCTATGTGGAACAGTATCGAAAGTTTTGCGGAAGTCAAGGTAGGCGACATCAACTGCTCACCCTTGGTCCACCACTCTGGTTACCCAGTCAAAGAAATCTATGAGATTAGTTTGACAGGACCTTCCTTTTGTAAACCCATGTTGTCTTGGATCCTGTGCTCCTATGGATTCTAGATGTTGCACGATCCTTTACTTAAGGAGTGCCTCCATAGTCTTGCTCACTACTGAGGTAAGACTGACTGGTCTGTAGTTCCCTGCCTTCTCCCTGCTACCACTCTTGTGGAGCAGGATCACATGAGCCCTTCTCCAGTCTTCTGGGACCTCTCCTGTGCTCAGAGACTCACTAAAGAGTTCTGATAATGGCTCTGCTAGTTCCACCCTTAGCTCCTTTAGTACCCTGAGATGTATGCCATCAGGCCCCATTGCCTTGTCCACCCTGAGCTTATCGAGCTCTTGTAGAACCCTTTCTTTTGTGAAGGGACTAGTGCTCACCTCCCTTCCCTCTGTGTCCATGGTGCTGAGCTGTGGGCCCTGCCCTACCTTCTCTTCAGTAAATACTGAGCAGAAGTATCTATTTAGGATAGATGCTTTTACATGGTCCTCCTCCTCACATGCCCCCTTATCTCCTTTGATCTTAGCAATACCTCCTCTGGACTTTCGCCTTTCACTAATGTATCTATAGAAAGTCTTGTCACCTTCTTTTACTGTCTGTACTAGTGTTTCCTCGGTTTGGGCCTTTGCCTGCCTTACTGCCTTCCCTGCTTCCCTTAGGGAAGTTTGGTATGCCTCCCTATCTTCATCCCGCTGTGTTCCCTTATATTTCCTGAAGGCCAGCCTTTTGGCTCTGACCTTTTCTGCTACTGTTTTTGAGAACCAAAATTGTTTCCTTCTTCTTTTGCACTTCCTTTTCTCTCTAACACAATGGGATGTTGCTTCAAGTATTGCATCGTTAATGCTTGCTCACTTTGCCTGTACCCCCTTGCCTGTATTCTTTTTTGCCAGGGCAAGCTTAACTCTGTTGGCCATCTTATCAAAGTCAGTTCCTCTGAAGTCCCATATTTTTGCCTTTGAATGGGATGATTTAGTTGTAGTGGCCAAATTGAACCATATCATGTGACGGTCACTGGCCCCCAGGTGACCTTCTACCTGGAGATTTGTGATCCTTTCCCTGTTAGCCAGTACTAGATCTAGGATAGCCCTGTATCTTGTGGGTTGTTGTACCAGTTGTTTGAGGCCTTCCCCCTGCAGGGAATCCACCATGTGTCTAGTTCTGGCAGATGTTCCAGCTGGTATTGACCAATCTGTATCTGGCTTGTTGAAATCTCCCATTATCAGAACCTCCTCTTTAGCTGTTATGTTTTGTATATCTTCTAACAGTAATGAGTATATGTCCTCCCCCTGGTCTGGGGACCTGTAGACAACCCCAGTTCTTATGGCTGTCACATTTCCTGTTTCCAGGGTGACCCACAGTTCTTCTGGCTCCTTATGTGTATTCTAAATTTCTGTAGCTTTGATATTTTCATTGACATACAGGGCCACTCCACACCCTCCTTTTTGCACCTCGGTCTCTTCTGAACAGTACATAGCCATGTACTGAAGTCTCCCAAGTGTGGTTACTGGTAAACCATATCTCGTTAATTGCTACTATGTCCAGTTTAGCCTCTGTCATTATTACCTGCAGGTCTGGGATCTTGTTCCCCAGACTGTGAGCATTTGTGTACATGATTTTCCATTGGCCAGATTTCAGTGTGTTAGTTGTTGGGTGAGGTCTGGCATTTGCCCTGTGCGTCGTACGGGGAGCTGGACCTTTTTCCTTACCTGGTGATCCAAATGAACTACAAACATGCTGAACTCCTGTTTGACCACTAGCTGAGGGGGGAAGGGTGTTCTTTCCATTTGATGTATGGGGTGCTGCACCCCTATCCCCATTTGCTAGTTTAAATATTCTGCAAAGACGTCAAACTTCTGCCCCAATGCACTGACTCCTCCTTAGTCAGATGCAGTCCATCAAATTGAAAGAACTTTACTCCCAAAACTGTTGCCAGTTCCTACAAATTTGTGTCCTTTTCCTGGCATCAGCCCTTGAGCCACATTTTAGCTCTCCTATCTCCCTTCTCTGACCTTCCGTCCATCTGCCCCCCCCTCCCCCACAGACTGGCAGGATCTCTGAGAAGGAGATGCCGGATGAAATGGATGATAGTTTGTCACCCAGCCTAGTCAGGTGTTTCTTGGTCTCCACAACTGACTGACTGGCGAGATCATTAGTCCTATGTGTACCTCCACTTCATAAATGGTTAGGATATATTATGGACATAATGTGTATCATTTATTTATTTATTGAAATGTTTCACCAGGAAGGCACACTGAGTGGCAAGTCGCTCGACTCCCGGTGCAACCTGGGGGAAGGTGTACAATAGGAGTGAAATATTAAACATTCAAGTTACAAGATCAACATTAACATACAGTTGTAAGGCAGATGTTACAAGCAGTGTTACAACAGTGTTGTGCATTATAGGTATAAAGAGTGGACAATAATACAAGCTGGGTTAGTAAGTAAACAAGTACTTACGTGAAAGAAAAGGGGAAAGGAGAGGAATGGGTGAAGTGGGGGGAAGGGGAAGAGTCATGTTTAAGTTACATTCAAGTTACAAGATCAACATTAACATACAGTTGTAAGGCAGGTGTTACAAACAGTGTTAAAACAGTGTTGCGCATGATATGTAGAAAGAGTGGACAATAATAAGTGCTGGGTTAGTAAGTAAACAAGTGCTTACATGAAAGAAAAGGGAGAAAGGAGAGGGAGGGGTGAGGTGGAGGGATGGTGGGGGAAGGGAGTAGATGAGGGATACAAGCCCCTAGGGGGGCAGGAGAGGAACCCATGGAAAGTGTTTGGGGTCCCCTACATTCTGTGAGAGATCAAGGGAAGCCAGTGAGGGGGAGCAATTTGAGAGGAAGGGAAGGAGAACTAGAAATTTGGGGGGAAGGGTGCACAGGGTAAAATGAAGGTGACTGTATAGGGGTAGGGTTTATCCAGGGCTTAGAGGAGGGAATTATTAGCGAGGGACATGGCAGGAGCAGCTAGGAGCAAGGTAATTATTGAGGGCAGAACTAATGGAGAAGGCAGAGGATGAGCGCCTGATTTGAGGGGGGAGTGAATTCCAAATTTTTGGGAAACAGTGAGAGTAAGTGGATTGACTGACTAGGGTGGATCTGCGGGGGACTACCAGGGTGTGGGAGTCAGTTGATCTAAGGGAATGGGAGGATGGGGGGGGTTGTTATAAAAGAGGAGGTGAGATAGGAAGGGAGCTCACCCAGCCAATGCTTGGAGGTGAATTTAGCACAATGGGAGAGTTGCCTATTTGTAAGAGAGGGGAAGGATAGGGCACGATAAAGTTCACAGTGGTGAGTGTGAGGAGGGCATCCAGGGCAAAGCGGCAGAAGGAATTGAAGAGGGTGTCCAGTCTGGCCAGGGAGGACTTAGGGGCAGCACCACAGACTACATCACAGTAGTCGAAAATGGGTAATATCATCTTCTGAACAAGTTCACACCTAGCCGTAGGAGGGATGCAACTACGATTCCTGAACAGGGCACCGAGTTTGGGGTGCAGTTTTTTCTGGATGGCATCAATATATCCAGAGAAGTTTAGGTGTTGGTCCATATATTACCTAAGTACTGTGGATAATGCTGGGTCCTCCTCACCCTAACACTATTGTTCTGTTTCCCTTGTTTGTGTGTTTTTTTTGTATTTCTTTCATTCTTCTGAACATGGTATTGATAATATTGTTTGCATAATTCCACTCCTTGTTTTCTCTAACCTGAACACTGTACTGCTTAATATTGTGTGTAAGTCCTTCATTGTCCTTTGACGTGGAGCCTTTGTAAAGGAGCCTATGACTCAAAGGATTGTAATTCTGAATGTTGTTCAATAAATAAATAACCTTGTTTTCAGTCACTTCCCAGTGGAGCTCAGAAGAAGCAGGATGTTCGAGAAGGAGCAGCACCGGGATGAATAGGTAAGTATGGGTGGTGGGCACAGAGAGGGGGGTGGGGTGGGAGTTGGGGGCATGGGGGCAGAAGTTGTTGCTGAACCATTTTCTTCTTTTACAGGTTTACAGACAGGGTACATGAAAGGGTTGGGAGGTGGGCGGGATACTTGGCAGTAGGAGGGAGTTTTTCAAGGGTCATGGCACAGGGAAGGATTAGGAGGTGGCCGGGATACTAGGCAGTGGAGGGAGTTGTTTTTCTAAGGATGGAGCATGGGGACAATTTGGAGGTCGGTGGGATACTTGGCAGTGGGAGGGAACTGTATTTGCACATCTGCTTCCTGCATGGGGGGGGGGTGCTCAGAGTTGTCCATGACACCACTCAGCTGCTTGCACAGTGCGTCATGCAGATGAAAGGACCGAGATGCTCTGTGATGGGATCAGCTCGCTCCTTTCAACCACACAAAGTTTCCACCCTGCAAGCTGTGCACAGTGTCATGATCAGTCTCACTGATCACTGGGCTTTCATTGTTGAGCTCTCTGCAGCTTGAGCTGCACTGGACCCAACAGTGACACACCTCGGAAAGCTTTTATTGTAACAATATGTTTGCTGTACATACATACGTGCAAACAGAAAAGGGGTAGCCGCCCATTAAAAAAAAACTGAAAAGAAGGGTAGCCATCCATCTGCAATAACAAGTCCAATGCCCAACATAATCAAGGGGCTGCAGGCTGTGGTGGTGGTGGTGGTGTTGGTGGCAGCTGCTGCAACTGGTGCTGTATCACTGCCAGAAGGTCCTGGATGGGTCTGGTGCACCCATCCACTCTCCGGACCAGCAGTTCCAGCAGGTGGACCTGGCAATGGAACAGATCATCCCAGACCTCACGAAGAATGGCATCCTGCTGCCTTCCTGCAGCACCCTGGGCACCCGTGGAAAGAAATACACCAAAGTCAGCCAGCTGTGCACACATGATGAGGGACAAGAGTCACATGACATGCATAACAGATGTACAACTAGCCGACACATGGACCAGCACACCACACACAGATGGATGGAGTCAAACAAGCACAATGGAATGTGCATGGCATACCAGACACAGCATTATGTACCCAAACAGCGGAAGACTGCAGGTACAGTAAGTGCGCCATGCTGCAACAGAGCCTAAACAAGATGTGCAAGGGACACACAACACTGGCAGGCATACCAGATGCGGAAATGCATCAGCAGCGCTAAGCTAGAGTGCGATAGACAGTGTAATGGCCCAAGTGGCTATGAACTGCACCCACACACACCTGGCACTCCGCAGACCAGGCATTCAGCACACATGCCCACCCAGGTGTGCAGGACAACAAACCTCCATGGTCCTCAGGAGGGGCGGGACCCAGGCATGCACCCCAGTGGTGCACACAGCACAGCTGTATATCGATGGGGCTGTCATTCAGCACTGTAGGCAGCAAGCAGGGTAACATGCAAGTGTAGCTGTGTGGTGATTGAGCATGTGATACACTGTACTGCAGTCACCATAACATTGCTGTGAGATGCAGAGCCACCTGGAGGCACCCTACATTCCAGCAGATTCTGGTCCCACCCTAATTATAGGGGTCTCCACATACAGAGCCTGTGCAAGTAATTGGTCCTGTGATGACCCAGTTGTGTAGCTTTCCTGTGAAAGGAGGTAAAATCACACTGATCCATTAACTGTGTCACAGCTGCCAGCCTTTATTGTGACCTGAGCCTGTGTGTGAATACTGCTTTGTGAAAACCTGCATTAAGACTACAGACACTTGGGAAAATGGGTGATCATTGCTACTGCTGGTAACTGGCTAGTGTACCACACCTGGGTCCAGAAGCCTAGATGCATCTGTGTGGCATGTGATCCCTCATCCCTAGACTGATCTGTCTTGTGGAAGGAAGAGGAAAGAGGAGACAGAAAGGTCCAGATGACTGCCAGAGCAGAAAGCCTGCTCCAGATCCAGAGGCACCTGAGATCTGCATCTTCAAGCTGATCCCCCCATCTGAACAACTGATCAACTGCTCAAGGAGACCTGCACCTACTGAGAAGGAGAAAGAGGAGCCCAAGTTGTCAGGGAAGCTGGTAGCACCAGAACTGTGAGTACTCTTAGGGTTTGCCCAGCATCTGGGATTTTGTATGAAGTTTGCCACCAATGCTACAGCTTTGGCCATTAGGCCAGGATCTACAAATACCTCCTTTGAGCTCTGCCATTTTAGCAGTTACATGGTCTGTGGGGTTTGGGTTTAACAATGTTTATTCAGGGGGTGCTAGAGAGCCATCTGCCTGGCACAACATGCCTTACATGTGCTCTCCACCAGAACGTGTCATTTTATAATTAACTGAAAACATTTTCAAAATTTAAAGCTGCAACTCATGGAATCAGAATCCTTAATTTAAGAGGATCAAGCAGACCTCAAAAAGCAGAATGGGTTGCCCGAAAAGTCAACAGCAGCCTGCTCCAAAACAAACACAACAGCAACAGAGCAAGGCCATGGAAGCTTTGGTTAGCGTTGGAGCCAGCAGCCCGGCGACCTCCTCGGAGCCCTGCTGGCAGACCCTGCTGGAGTCCATGGATTCCAAAATGGAGTGAATCCTCACTCGTTTAGACGCTCAAGACCAACAAACCAGAGTACTTACAATGTAGGTTGCAGACTCTGATAAATGTACGACCTCTACCCTTGCGACAGTTCCAACACTAATGCAAGAAAATATGGATGCAATTCCATGGCTGCCTGGAGCTTTGGAAAATGAGATTCATGCAGGGAATCTGAGGTTGGTAGGGATACCAGAAGGAATTGAGGGACCCAACTTACTGCATGACATTACAACATGGGTTACAGATAACCTGCAGCTCTCAGAAGACGTTGATCCCAATGCCTTTCGTAAAGCATACAGAGTGAACTTTCGAGTCTCACAGCAGAATACTAACCAGTCACACACTGTGCTCCTTCACACCTCCAGAGCTGAGATATAGGACTTGATACCGTTCACAGCTCAAGTGGCCTATCCAATATTAATTGAAGGAGCGGCTGATGTTAAAATATATCTCATCCTCTCTTTTCAGACCCTTGCCCACCGGAAGAAATTTGATTCTGCATCAATGCATTCGGGCCCTAGGGGTGGTTCACTCCTTTCTGCTACTAGCTCATCTCTGCATAGTGTGTGTGGGGAAAGTCTTGACAATTCTCTGACCCCAGGGACACCGGCCATTGGCTAGAAAGAACTGAGGCCAAATTTGCAGCCAAACAAGCTACTGAGTCGGACCCTTAAGCTGATGAAAGCTCGTAAGATGATTTAGCCAATGATTAATGTCTGCTTTAGAGACCCTTTTCTTGACCAATACCTGTATAATGGTCTCTAAGGCACCGATTGCTCTGTGGGTAAAAATTTAAACTGCAGCCTCAACTTTTATAGAAACGATTATATTGGTGTTGGAAATGTGTATTTAGTCTGGGTGGGTAACTTGTTGTAACATGAGGGGATGGAAGTACTGAATGGGAAGGTTTCTTTATTTTCATCATGATTATAATGGAGCCGACTGCATGGTCGGGTCCTCTTGGTAATCAGCTAGACCCTTCCCTCATTATCATGTATGTCTTCCCCCCAGCAGTCAAAATGTATTGCTTGTTCATAAATAACTGTTAGTAAGCAGAGATGTGCAGTAACATCCCTATAAATGTCTCCCACATTGCAAGTGATGAGATACGGGAGTTTTCTTTATGTTCTGGCTTTATTCTGTTTGAGATGATGAGTTGAGGGGAGTGCACCTGTACTAGGCTGCAGTATCCCTTTACAGTCTTGGCATTAAATGATTAAATAGCAGTGAGAGAAGACTGCTTTTCATCCCTCCTATGTATTCTCCCTTTTCTCAATGACCAAAACTGCTGAAGAGGCTGGCATTACCTCAGGTTTTTGAACTATGTGTTGTTCTTATCCCCGACATCCTAATGAATCCTCCTTGTCCATGACTCTGGGGGATCTCTCATCAACTGTGTCACATCCTTCAAATACCTGGGAGTCCTCCTTGATAAATCCCTTGATTTCAGTCTGCACATCCAGTCAACCTGTAAAGCAACAAATGCCAAACTTGGAATCGCCTATAAGACTTGTCACCTGCTAACACCATCCACCAAATTGGCAATTGCCAAGGGTATTCTGCTTCCAGCACTGACATATGGTGTCTCCACTTTTGATAATGCCCATAAGACTGCTCTCCATAAATGGGATGTCGTGTATAACAACATATGTCGGTATGCCTCCTGTTCCCATCGCCTCAAGCACCACTGCACACTGTATAGCGACCAAGGCTGGCTCTCCCCAACTGCCTACTGACTATACTCCCTAGGGACCCTCACAGACTCTGTAATCCGTAACCAAACCCCCTCCTCCCTTGCAGCTCTACTTGTACCACAGACACCTGCCCACGGACTACGCTCGGCAAACAAATTTCTACTCACCATACCCAGGTGTCTTACTTCAAAAGACTCTAGAGCATTTCACTGCACCGCCCCAACCACCTGAAACTCCCTCCCTCCTGCCCTGAGGCAGGCTAACTCCCACCCAATCTTCAAAAAAGAACTATATCGCCACATATCCCGGGACCCCTGCACATGCTTTGATCCCACTTAATGCCTCACAGCTAACCACCCTATGTCACCCAAGACACTGCTGCACTTCTAAACAAGCTTTGCTATAAAATGTCTTTATAGCTGCCACTTAACCCAGTCTCAGTTATTTGCATGTACTAATGTCACTTTTGTCATCTCTACGTAGCTATATGTATTATCTCGAGTACTGTTTGACTTGATCTGTATTCTAACCTACCTGTACTCTATACTATGTACCTGTACTATATACTATGTATTGTATAATCTCATCTCATTTTATGTATATATTCTCCTGGGTCGTGCCTGAAAATAGTCAACTTTGGCTAGCGCACCTAACCCGGTTAACAAAAACTAACTAAATAAATAAATAATGTACAAGATTGTATGGCTACCTGTTATGCATATCAAATATTTTAGGCAGGTTTGATCGGTCATCCCAGGGGTTTGTACTCCTCTGACACCAGACCCTCTTAAACTAAACTCTGAGTGGAGGTACCGTGCAAACAAAAATATCTGGGTGTGCAGCCCCTAGTCAGGAAAATGAGAACTCACACCCTTCAGAACTTCGAGTTGAACCGCCTACTAAGATGGCAGCCTAATGTGATTGTGCCGACCCTTGGGCGCCAAACCTAATAACAGCTTAACTTAAATGCATGATTTTCAATGTTTGTTTTGTTTTGTTTCTTTAATAGATTTCACTGTGTTTCGATCTCTTCTAATGAATTCAGTGCAAAAGACAGGACAGCAAAGTGGTTTTTGAGTCAGATTATAGCCTGTCACATCATGGGCATTTGAGGAGATGTGATAGGTACAGCAGCAGTGCTGATCGGGGGAGAACTTGAAACAATTCAAAATATATGTGCCAGAATCCCAGACACAGTAAACACATTTAAAGCATTGTCTCCCACCTAGAAAATGAACTAAAACACTTGAATCGGAGTGTCTTCGATAATGAAAACACACTCAGGAACTGGGATTGGCTAGCGGATGCCAGGGATTCAGAGGTTATCCAGCTGCAGCAGGAGCTCAGATTACTCTGGGATAAGCTTGACAATCTGGAGTGCAGGGCTTGTCGAAATGATGTCAAAATTATTTGGGGTACCTGAGGGAGCAGAGGGGGAAAAACGTCCTAGCTTTCATTCAGCATCTACTGTCAGAGGTACAGGGTCTGCAGAACACTCCACGGGATGTACAAAGGGCACACCGATCCCTTGCCCCGAAGCCAAAAGCAGGCAAAAGACTCCAACATCTGCTGGCATTTTCTCTGTTTTTTGGAAAAGGAAATGATACTCCAGAAGGCAAGGGAGAAGGGCCCCCTGATGTGGCATGGGCATCACATCTCATTGCACCAGGACTTTTCAGCCTCAGTCAATAAGTACAGGGGCACATTTAGACCTCTGAGGCACCTGCTGCAAAAAGCAGGCATCAAATACAACATGACTTGTCCAGCAGTGTTTAAAATGCAACAGAACTGGATGTTTCATGAATTTACCATACCACAGGAAGCAGCAGCATTTGCCACGAAGGTTTGGAACATACAGATGCCACCGCCAGAGTCGCAGGACAAGGGAGGATACCCCCAAGGCAATGACAGGCAGGAACCATAGGACAAGCAAATTTATCCATGTTCTTCTACATCTTCCACCAGTTCCGCTCCTCCCAAGCTACGGTAGTAAAAAAAAGGCTGAGGAACAGAAAAAGGGCCATCACGAAGGGTCAACCCACCCCACCTTCAAATATGCTAAGTTGAACCACAGTCAGAAAGCAAGAGTAGCAGCTAAACAAGGTGCTAGCTCATCAGAAGACTCCCCTAAAACAACTGTTCACCTTCAACAACTTAAAGGAGATAAGAAATCATTTTTACATAGTTAACTACCCTTTCCATGCCAGTTATGTATTCCGATATGCTTTGACCAATTTTTCATAAATAAATTATTTAATTTCAGGGTACCCTCAGATCTTTATAGAGTTATACTCTCCTTACCAGCTATTGCTGTTTCCTTTCATATTTCTAAGAAATGCTATGACATCAATAACACCATTCCATGCTATTCATCTGAATGGCCTGGAATGGTGTTAACGATGTCATAGAATGTTCAGGTAGTGTGAAGAGAGACTAGCAACCGTTGAGGACAGAGGGATTCAAGGTAGTTGCAAAGGCAACAAAATTAGATTTATTTATTTAGTTAGTGTTTGTTTACCGGGTGGGGTGCGCTAGGCATACGTTTGCCTGTTTTCAGGCACGACCAGGGAGGTTACAAAGTATGGGTAGTACAGTAATTATAAGACAGGTAGTACCATTTACAAGGAGACAATGCATAGCACAAAGGTAAGTGGCAAACACTATGATAATAGGTACAGAGTTACAATAGGTAGGTAATACATTCAATAAAAGAGGTACAATACATAAAGTAAAACATTCAGTACATTCAATAAGGTGATGTCAGAGATGTAAGCATTAGATAATTACATTCAGTAGGGTGAAGACGAAGGCAAATTAACATAACTGCCACCCTTAATATTCAAGTACTAATGGGACAGAGCGCGACCATTGACAGAGCAGGTGCATTGAGAACATTGGGGCTGGTGGTGCCTTTAGATTACTCATTTAACAAAAAAGGTCAAAAACATATCAGAATATTGTATATCTCATTGAGGCCCCAAGACGCCTGTAGGTGGCAGCAGAAAAGATAACCTGAGGCCATTAACGCCTCCAGACGTCCTGCACTTTGTGCCACTGAGGACTTAGGACATTACTGCTTAAAACTTAAATATTTCACAAACCGAAGTGAGTAGAACTGACTGCATAGCACTGTTGGAAAGGATATTTTGTGCTGAACAACTTTGCCACTGATACTTTGTGTCTGTCATGTATACTTTAGAAGATATTTGCATTTTTGTATGGTATGATGTGTATGGCTGACATTTTTCTCTCAAACTTCACCTAGCCACCTTGAATAAAATGGAAAAAAATACATGTATCATATTAGAAAAATTGCTTTTTAGTACAAAATTAGTTTTGTACCTCCATCTAATGTATGGATGCTTAATTTGGTGTTGATAATGTGAAATATTTTCCCACAAAAATGGTTTATGTTGCTTTTTGTATTGAAAAAGCAAAATTTCACTGTTTCAACCAATGTAGAACAAGCATTTGTCAATGCCGAATGTTGATTGCGTTGGTTCGTTGAGCTCGCTCACTGCCCCTGTGTCACTCGCTCAGTCTGTTTCTCCCCGTGCTGCAGGCTGCTCTTTTGTACTGGGCTTTTGCCTGCATTGGCACCTTTTTCTGCCCACTAAGAAATCCGCAGCTGTCCTGACAGAGCTCCATTGAGGTGGCTCACTCCCCCTCTCTCACTCGCTCATTCTGTTTCTCCTGGCGCTGCAGGCTGTCCTTTTGTACTGGGCTCCTGCCTCTGTTGGTGGCTTTTTCTGCCCACAAAGAAATCTGCAGCAGTCCAGACACAGGTCTGTTGAGCCTGCTCACTCCCCTTCTCTCACTCACTTGTTCTGTTTCTCCTGGCGCTGCAGGCTGTCCTTTTGTACTGGGCTCCTGCCTCTGTTGGTGGCTTTTTCTGCCCACAAAGAAATCTGCAGCAGTCCAGACACAGGTCTGTTGAGCCTGCTCACTCCCCTTCTCTCACTCACTCATTCTGTTTCTGCTGGCGCTGCAGGATGTCCTTTTGTACTGGGCTCCTGCCTGTGTTGCCGCCTTTTTCTGCCAACAAAGAAATCCGCAGCAGTCACAATAGAGCTCCTTTGAGCTCGCTCACTGCCCCTCTCTCACTTGCTTGCTGTGTTTCTCCCAGCGCTGCAGGCTGCCCTTTTGTACTGGGCTCCCGCTGTGTTGGCACTTTTTTCTGCCCACAAAGAAATCCGCAGCTGTCCCGACAGAGCTCCGTTGAGTTCGCTCACTCCCCCATCTCACTCACTCATTCTTTTTCTCCTGGCACTGCAGGCTGCCCTTTTGTACTGGGCTTCTGCCTCTGTTGGTGCCTTTTTCTGCCCAGAAGGAAATCTGTAGCAGTCCCGACAGAGCTCCGTTGAGCTCGCTCACTCCCCTTCTCTCACTTGCTCATTCCGTTTCTGCCAGTGCTGCAGACTGCCCTTTTGTACTGGGCTCCTGCCTGTGTTGCCGCCTTCTTCTGCCCACAAAGAAATTTGCAGCAGTTGCAATTGAGCTCTGTTGAGCTCGCTCACTCTCCCTCTCTCACTTGCTCATTCTGGTTTTCCCGCCGCTGCAGGCTGCCCTTTTGTACTGGGCCCCTATGTGCATTGCTGCCTTTTTCTGCCCACAAACAAATCTGCAGCAGTCCCAACAGAGCTCCGTTGAGCTCACTCACTCCCCCTCCCTCACTCGTTCTGTGTCTCCCACCACTGCAGGCTGCCCTTTTGTACTGGGCTCCTGCCTGCGTTGGCGGCTTTTTCTGGCCACAAAGAAATCTGAAGCAGTCCTGACACAGCTCCATTGAGCTCGCTCACTCCCCCTCTCTCACTCGCTCATTCCGTTTCTGCTGGTGCTGCAAGCTGGCCTTTTGTACTGGGCTCCTGCCTGCGGTGCCACCTTTTTCTGCCCACAAAGAAATCCGCAGCAATCATGATAGAGCTCCATTGAGCTCACTCTGTTACTCGCTCATTCTGTTTCTCTTGGCGCTGCAGGCTGCGCTTTTGTATGGGGCTCCTGGCTGTGTTGGCACCTTTGTCTGCCCACAAAGAAATCATCAGCTGTCCTGACAGAGCTCCGTTGAGGTCACTCAGTCTCCCTCTCTCACATGCTCATTCTGTTTGCCCTGGCACTACAGGCTGCCCTTTTGTGTGGGGCTCCTGCCTGCATTGATGCCTTTTTCTGCCCACAAAGAAATCTGCAGCAGTCCTGATAGACCTCTGTTGAGCTCACTCAGTCCCCTTGTCTCACTCGCTCATACTGTTTCTCCCACCACTGCAGGCTGGCCTTTTGTACTGGGCCCCTGCCTGCTTTGATGTCTTTTTCTGCCCACAAAGAAATCCGCAGCAGTTCTGACAGCGCTCTGGTGAGTTCACTCACTCACCCTCCCTCACTCGCTCTCTTGTTCTGTTTCTCCCAGTGCTGCAGGCTGCCCTTTTGTGCTGGGCTCTTGTGTTCGGGCCTTTTTCTGCCCACAAAGAAATCAGCAGCAGTCCCGACAGAGCTCAGTTGAGCTTGGTCACTCCCCCCCTCTCACTCGCTCTTAATCTGTCCCAAACACTGATTCCCACAGTGACCATGCTATTCTCCGGCAGGAGTGCAAAAACATATTTTAGCCAGGATGTGAAAAATAACAGCTGTACTGTTCATAAGGAGGTGTGAAAAAATGCCACTTTTGAAAATGTGGCATGAAAATATTACAAATTTGCGAAATTACAAGGGTGCATGGAAGCAGTTCAATGCACGTTTGTAACACAGTAATGTTATGGAGTTTCATCACCAAATTTTCAACATAGGGATTTTAGGACATCTGCTCATGAACAGTGCCACTGTCATTTTCTTAATCTGTCCCGAGCACTGATTTCCCACAGCGACCGCATTATTCTGCACCGGAACTGCGAAAACACATTTCGGTCAGGATGTGAAAAATGACAGCTGTACTGCTTATAAGGAGATGTGAAAAAATGCCACTGTTGAAAATCTGGCCTGACAATACTACAAATATGCGAAGTTACAAGGGTGCATGGAAAGTGCACAACGCACACTTGTAACACAGTCATTTGATGGGCTGTCATCACCAAATTTTCAACATAGGCATTTTAGGACCTCTGCTCATGAACAGTATCACTGTCATTTTCTTAATCTGTCCTGAACAGTGATTTCCCACAGCGACCACGCTATTCTGCGCTGGAAGTGCAAAAACACATTTCGGCCAGGATGGGAACAAGCATTTGTCAATGCCGAATGTTGTAATGCTGCCATTGGCAGTGCAGGAGTTAGAGAGATGCAACATAGGAGTGGCAGACAAGTATTGGACTGATGCCAACCCACCCCCACCCTACAGAGAGTGAGAGGCATTAGGGTGTCCCTGTGGGTGTTTGGTAGTGCAGTGCGGGAAAACATGCTGGGCAGGATGTGAAAAATGACAGCTGCACAGTTCATAAGGAGGTGTAATTAAATGGCAGTGCTGAAAATGTGGCATACAATTATACGAAAGTTGCGGAGTTGCAAGGGTACATGGCAGATATGCAAGGCACGCTTGCAGCACTGGCAGTTTGTGGGCGTTCGGCACCAAATTTTCAACATAGGCATTTTAGCACCTCTGCTCATGTACAGTGTCACTGTCATTTCCTCAAAGTGTCCCAAGAAGTGATTTCGCATAGCGACCACGCTATTCTGTGCCGGAAGTGCAGAAACACATTTTGGGCAGGATATGTGAAGTGACAGTTGTACTATTCATCAAGAGGTGTGTAAAAATGGCAATGGTGGAAATCCAGAGTGAAAATATCACAAATGCATGACGGTACGAGCATGCGTGCAATCTGCCAACGCACGCTCGTAACACAGTCATTTTATGGAGTATCAGCTCCAAATTTTCAACATAGGCATTCTAGGAGCTCTGCTCATGAACTGTGTCACTGTCATTTTCATAATCTGGCCCAAACACTGATTTCCCTCAGCGACTGGCAATTGTGCACCGGAAGTGCGGAAGCACATTTCAGACAGGATGTGGGAAATGACAGCTGCACTATTCAAAAGGAGGTGCAGAAAAATGCCAATGCTGAAAATACCACATTAAAATATTGCGAGTGCGTGAAGTTATGAGCCTGCATAGCAACTGCGCAACGTGCGCTTGTAAAACAGGCATTTCTTGGATTTTTTCCACCAAATTTGGAACATAGGCTTTTTGAGAGGCCGCCTCACGAACACTGGCACTGTCATTTCGTTAATGGGTCCCGAAAGGTGATTTCGTGCAGTGACTGCGAAATCACCTTCCGAGGCCGATTAACATCATGACAGTGACAGAATTCATGAGGAGGGGCCCCAAAAACCCCATGTTGAAAATTTGGTGCCAAAATTCAAGAAATGCCTGAATATGCAACAAAGTTGAAAAACCCTATTCATTGCATTATACAGCTTACCGGCATTTCATCAGTTCGCGGTCGGCTTTTGAAGAGTGCAGATGTGTTCCCAGTCCACTGAAGATCGCCGCACCGAGTCCGGAGGTAAGTATGGGGTGGGGGTGAGGGAGGCAGGTGCGCAGTGGGTGGGTCTGCGGTGGGGAGGGGGATCTAGACTACAAGTGACGGTTTGGTTTCTAGGAAAAAAAAAAAAGAAAACGTCACGGGACAGTTTTGGCACTGCAGGGCATTTGGCACGCTGGGGTGGGCTCCCAGCATGCCACCTAAGTGAGTTTTGGGGGGTCAGTAGCCGGCGGGGATTGGGCACCCTCATTCGGCACACAACCTGGGGGTTAATGCTGCTGGGGGATTGGGCACCCCGCTGACAAACAAAGTCGGGGAGGCGCGAGCCGAGGGGATTGGGCACCCCTCGGCATTCAACAGTTGGGGGTGATGCTGATGGGGTGGGCCCCTGTCGGGCGCAGTAAACGCGTGGAGGCGCGAGCTGAGGGGATTGGTCACCCTCCCTCAGCATTCCATATTTATGGGGATACCGACGGGGAGGGCCCCCCATTGGCACACAAACACGGGAGTTGCTGACGGGGATTGAGCACCCCGATGTCGACATGGGTGAGGCGAGCAGCCGCTCGCCCAACCATGGCCATAATGGCGGCGAAGCACGTCGCTGGTGCGACCGCCGTATGACGCATTGCAGCGGTCCTTTACTTTGATGTGCTCACCCCATTATGTATGCGCATGGTGTGGCGGTGCCATGCAGGCTGATTGGGGAATGAGGGACGACCTCACTGATGCGTGCGTACTGCATTCGCCAACAGCAGCCGCACCCCAAGACTCGCGATTGTGGTAAGATGTTTCTGCACATGCGCCGTAAGCCAACATAAAATGACAGCTGTATTGTTCATAAGTAGGTGGGAAATGGCAATGTTGAAAATCTGGAGTGAAAAATTATAATTAAGAAAGTTACGAAGCGTGGCGTGCAAACCGCGCAACTCACGCCTGTGAATACGTCATTTTATGAGAATATCACCAAATTTTCAACATAAGCATTTTAGGACCCTCTACTCATGAACAGTGTCACTGTCATTTTCTTAACCTGTCCCAAACACTGATTTCCCACAGCGACCACGCTGTTCTGCACCGAAGTGTGAAAATGCATTCCGCCAGGATGTGAACAATGACAGCTGTTCTGTTCACAAGGAGGTGTGAAAAATGCCAATGTTGAAAATCTGGTGTGAAAATATTGTAAATTGCCGAAGTTAAGAGCGGCATAGCAACTGCGTAACGCACGTTTAAAATAAAGTCATTTTGGGATTTCCATCAAATTTAGAACATAGGCTTTTTTGAGAGCCTCCTACCTTGAGGAACACTGGCACTGTCATTTATTAATCAGCCCCAAAAGGTGGTTCCGCGAGTGACCGTGAAATCGCTTTGGGGCCAATTAACAGCATGACAGTGCCAGAATTAATGAGGAGGGGTCCCAAAAACCCCAAGTTGAAAATTTGGTGCCAAAATTCCCAAAAATGACTGGGATACCCATCAAAGTTGGAAAAACCCTATTTATTCCATTATACAGCTTACCGGCACTTCCTCAGTTAGTGGTCGGCTTTGAAGAGTGCAGGCGTGTTCGGTCCGCGAAGATCGTCGGCCGGGCTCCGATAAGTATGGGTGAGGGGTGTGGGAGGCAGGGTGTGCAGTGGGTGGGTGCGGGTTGCGGGAGGTGGGCAGGAGACCGCTGAGGGACCGTTCCTTTTTACAGGTAAAAAAAAAAAAGACATTGTGGGACCGTTTTTGTTTTCTGGGGCATGTTGGCATGCTGGAGTGGGCTCCCAGTGTGCCAAGCAGGACTCGTTCTTGAGTGGGGGCAGCTGCTGGCGATGGAATTGGGCACCCTCGTCAGCACACAACAAAGGGGAGGGGCCACATCATGCCGACGGGATTGGGCACCCGTCAGCACAAATGTTCCGGTGTTTGTGGGGGGCATTATGCAGACGGGAGGGCTCCCCCTCGGTACATGAAACGGGGGACATAATGCCGATGGGGAGGGATCCCTCGTAGGCAACATCAAAGGGCAGGGCCACTGAAGCCAACAGGGATTGGGGCCCCGTCGGTAAACACAACCTGTGGGGGGGCGATGCTGCCGAGGGGATTAAACTGCACTGGGGGTCTTCACTATTGTTTCAGAACAGGGGCAAGCCGCCGCCATGTTCGCCAACAAAATTGCACTTGGAAAGTTCCACCCAGCAATGACGGGTCGCTCCCTCATTGCAGTGAATGGCTGACGCTGCAATGACGAGGCGGCCCCTGATTGCAGCAACTAAATTTTTACAAGTTGGTGGCATGTTGGCTGAACTAGTGACAGCAGCAGCACGTCACGGCATTGGGAGAAGCGGGCCAAGCCTTTAAAGGCTGTAGGGGCATTGGCCAAAACAGTGGCGCACCTCCACAACCTGCTTCTGGAGGAAAGCTGCCACAATATGTTTCTTGCGCATGCACTCAATCAACATAAAATATAGGAACTACTTATAATTAATTGCATAGCACCATTAGAAAGGTAATTTTGTGCTGAATAACTCTGCCGCTCATTCTTTGTGTGTGGCCCTTATGGTTCATGAGGGATTCACATTTGTTTGTGGCATGCAGATTGTGGCTTGATTTTGCTCAGAAAGCTCCAGGTTGCACTGTTAAAAGTATACAGGCCACAAGTGAGATATACAGTAAAAGGACAACATGAGGGCATGTAAAGGTATAAAAAACTGTTTCCTACCACCTTTAAGGAGCAACTGGTCGCTATCCTAGCCACCCACCAAGTAACCGGAGAACAGATAGCACAGCAACAAACATTGCTAGTTCCCTCCTGGGTAGACATGCAGCAAACGGGCCCCATCTCTGACACCCAGGCAGGCTCAAGCTGTCAGATGGCCCCTCCACAACTGTACTGCCTCAGTGCTGACTGAGCACTCACTTGTGAGCAAAATATTCTTTTAATGAAAATCCCAAAACTGAATGGAATGTAGAGACTATTATTTTTTTATGGCTACGGCAAATGTCTTGTTGTCTGTTGGGACAGAGAGTTCTCCTATGCAAAGGCCAGAGGCATGCTGGGTATTAAAAAATAGGATGGCTATAAATAAGCCTTGATCCCAGAAACAGTAGTTGCTCTATTGGGCACGTAGCAGTGGTTTAAAATGCCTACAGACAACTGGGTGCTTCCAGCATGACTGCTTCCTCTCAACTCCCCCGGCTGAACCTTAGTTTTAATGTCCGTTACCTCAGTGAGGGTGCTCTCTGAGGGATGTCCCAAACCTGAGTTGAAATCGCCAGAATCCACTTCTGTGCAAGAAAACCTTATCCCTTCCCTCCCAGAAATCTGAAATCCCATCCTATAGCAAAAAAGAATACTGAGTGTGGCCTTTGATTCTGGTGCTGCTACCTATCTTCCCCTCCCTAAGCACAATTAGCTGCAGCTTCTTCTCTCTAGGAATGTCATTCTGTGGCATAACAAGTACAGGTTAAGCTGAAGGCAAGTCTCTCGGTGGTTGTACTGGCTGGAGTGGGCATGAGGGATGGGGTTTTTAGACAGACGGGTGTAGAGGACACTGCACTACGAGAGGTAGGCAGGAGGGAAATTTGCCTCCACTATATGGAGGAACTCAGCTTCTCTTTCTCTGAAGGGGTGGGTAGGTGGAGAGACATGACTGAGTTGCACTGGCCAGGAGAGGGGTTAGGAAACTACCATTAGGGCAATGGGCTGTCGAACATTCGAGCCAGCAACACTAACTGGAAGCACCCTCTTTTTGGCACCAAAACAGCCCTGCCAACCTTGCCATCCAGTCACCTGACTTCTCGCGGCAGACCTTGAAGGAGACATTCTGTACTTGGGCAAGGGCATGGCATGCACGATAGTGAACCACACACAGTTTCAGCGATCAGTGGGTACTGCTAGCAGTAGGATGGGGAACTGAGGCATACATAGCACCAGCACATTCTCTCACCCCCCCAGGCATGGGGTATCATGAAAGAAAAAGAAGAATCCCTGACTCTCCTCCAGATGCCAGCATTGCTACAGCGGTCACTGAGACAACTCCATCTGTCAGGGACTGGGGTGGTTGCTGCACATGGCACTAACTGCCTATTCCAGTGCACTCAGAATTCCTGACACTTAGTAGATCCCCCCTCAGACACTACTGGGGGCCAAACAACAAGAGACACCAGGTATAAGGAATCCTAGGTGGAAACAGAGCGCTGGGATCATAATACCAACACCCCCACCCCAACCTCAGTAACAATCTTTTGTATCCTATTTATGGGAGGCAGTCTGCACACCTGGAGCACCCCCATGTAACACATGCTGCTAGGGAATTCATGAGAGGAACTCCTTTCCCCCCGCTGTAGTTCGCACCCCACATCCACCCCCCCTTTGTCCCAGCTCTAGGACTCAGACAAGTAAATACATACATGGCCTCAAGCATGGCATTCTGTACTGCTCAGTGAATACTGAGTGACTAGTCTGAATGAATGATAAGAGATCGCATAAAGACCCTGGCAATTGCTTACTGGCGCTATCCTTCTACCCCCCCCACTTACCCCTACAAGGGGGAGACTGCACCAATAGGAAGTAGAAGGCATAACAGAGAGGGTTATCCACAACCCCATACAGTCACCATCTTCCACAGTCAGTAAACCTCACCACAACTGTGCAGCATGCATGCCTTTTACAGTCACCCTTGGAAACCAGGAATTAAGGACTAATATACCTAATGTTGACTTCTGGGATCAAACCTAGGACTAGCTAGACCTGCTACCACCCAGTACCCACTTCCCTTGTCCCCAAAGCTAATAAGCCCCTCCCCCCAGCTACCTATAAAAGCACCCTCTGCTCCATCACAGCTTGGCTCAGGAAGCAAACAAAAGGTCAGAATGCAGCTTGCCGACATGGCAGGCAGTACTCAAGGTTGCACGACTAACAATAATGAATCAGTTTATAAACTGCATTGGCAGAAACTGGGTTTAAAGGTCTATTCTGTATTTAAAGACCAAATTTCTCAGCGTACATAGAATCTGTTGGCAGATAAGGACTGCTTGGACCATCTAGTCTGCACATTTGTCCTACTTTATCTTATGGTATTGATTTAGCTGCTCTGCGGCTTACCTCCCTCCCTGTTTCAAGTATTCCCATGTATCTGTCCCACGCATTCTTGAATTCCTCCATCATTTTTACCCCCACCACCTCTGTGGGGAGGCTGCTCCATTCATCCACCAGTCTCTCTCTAAAGAAGTACTTCCTCACATTGCCCCTGACTCTACCGCCTTCCAACTTCAGGTCATGTTCCCTAGTCCTAGTGCATCCCCTTTTCCAAAAGATGCCCCCCTCATACCTTATTTATCCGTTTGAGGTACTTGAACATCTCTATCATGTCCCCCCTCTGTCGCCTCATTTCCAGAGAATACATATTGAGGTCTTTCAGTTTCTCTTCATATGACTTCTGGTGCAGCCCCTACATCATTTTTGTAGCCCTTCTCTGTAGTGTCTCCACCTTGTCTATGCCTTAATGTGGCCTCCAAAACCGGACACTGCACTCCAGGTGAGGTCTCACCAATGATCTGTACAGTGGCATCACCACCTCCCTATTTCTGCTGGTGATGCCTCTCCCAATGCATCCCAATATCCCGTTGGCCCTTTTTACCACCTTCTCACATTGTCCAGCCATCTTTAGGTCCTCAGTTATAATTACTCCCAGATCCCTCTCCTGCTTGGAGGTCACCAGCACCCCCACCCCCCACCCCACCATTGAATACTCTTCCCTTGAGTTCCTGTGCCCTAAGTGCATGATTTTGCACTTTTCACTCTGAATCCCAGCTGCCATGTATTTAACCATTCTTCCAGTTTGCCCAGGTCCCTTCTCATTTTTTCCACCCCCCCATGTCAACCCTATTGCAGATCTTTGTGTCGTCTGCAAAGAGGCACACCTTCCCCTTCAGCCCCTCCGCATCACTTATGAATACATTAAAGAGGACTGGGCCCAACACTGAACCCTGAGGCATCCTGCTGGTCACGTTCCTCTCAGCAGACTGAACTCCATTCACTACCACTCCCTGTGTCCTACCACTTAACCAGTTTCTGACCCAGTTTACCACTCCTGTTCTGACACCCAGGTTGTTCAACTTGCTTATTAGTCTTTTTTGCGGGACTGTATGAAAGACTTTACTAAAATCCCGTACCACTGCTCAGCATGCTTGCCTTTGACAGTCCCCCTTGGAAACAGGCGAGGTGTAAGATGTGCTGGTTTAACTATGTTCTCTCTCTGGGTACCCTGCCAAAGGTTAGGATTGTTTTCACCTACTATATAGCTTGGAGGGCACAAACTGTACCTGCTCCAGTGATCTTTTATTTATTGATACTCCCTAAGTTGCAGGATTGTTGCTCCCTCTTGTGTGAGTACCCCCCTTCCGATCCAATCAGGGATATGATGTACGTAGGGCCACAGGGCCCCTCCATCCTGTGGATCCTCTGCACTGGCTCCCATTACTTTTTCCTATCTCCTCATTGAGCTGGTATGAGCAAGCTCAAGGGGAGCAGTGACAATACAGGAGACCAGATTGGGAGATGAGAGGGATGCAGTTTAGTTGAAGGAAACAGGACAGGAGACCTGACCTCCTCCTACTTCCACTGATATTAGCCCACTGATGGACCCATGTCCCTTCTCTTACTTTTCTGTCTGGACCCCAAAGAGTAAGTTCAAAGTAATGAGACAGCAGTGCACCATAGAGGCACCCACCATTCTGCTCACTACTGCTGCTCCACCTTTAAGATCTGAAACCTAGCCGGACCGGTGGCTCTGAGGGTTGAGGTGCTGGACACCACACCTCACGCCACGCCGGTGACCCAGGTTCGGGAATGGACTCAGGTCACTTGGGGGTTGGCCGAGGAGGTAAGGATTGAGCATCCGGAGGACTGCTCTCCTTCCTCAGGGTGGGGGGTTTGTGCTGCGTGAGTCAGCACAACAAGAGGGGTTTGACCTGCGCCCAGGGTGCTTGGCTGGCTCCATGGAGGTGGAGACAGCTGCTGCACCCATTGCATGGGCTTGGGCGTGGTGGAAAAAAATGGCGGAAAAATACCGGGACCTGGCAGGACCCATGATGGCCCTGATGGGCCGGAGGACGCACCCTTCCAAGGGGGGGGGGGGTCGTAGCCACTGCTGGGTCCGCAGAGGTAGTGACAAATAATGTCATGATAAAAAGATCTGAAACCCCACATATCTAGAATGATTTGGCAGTTTCATGGCCAGTATGTTGCCATACTACAGTTTCTGGGCATACCTATCGCTCATGCCCTCCTCTTCCACCCAGTGACATGCATCCCTTGCAGGGCAAAGACCCACCTAATCTTTTGCAAATTCTTCTGTTACCTGTTAACTTTGGGATGATGATTGTATCCTTCCAAGAAAATTGTCCAGGGCAGGATGCTGTGTGGTGTTTTTGAGGGGTTCACATGGAGGAACAAGTAAACTCTATGCATAAGTCTGCTGCTGCAGCATGTGGCTCTCAGCTGGAACATATGGGGAACTCTAATTTCATGCTGGTTGCTTATGGTCTCCCTTTCTGGTGACTCACAGGTCCATGATGCCTGGCTACCCCTACTGCTGTTGAAATGAACCTGGTTTCCCTGAGTCACTGGGTTTCAAATCCCCGAGTGTGGGAGGTTGGCTCGGATGTCTGAGGTGATAAAAATGAATGTACATACTGTTTGCAACCTGTTACATGAAAAGCTCAGGTAACTAATAGCTGAACTGTATGGGGTTCCAGAGGCCTAAGCCTTATTAGAAGGTACATCCCCCTGATATTGCCTCTTTCCTTTCCACTGGGAGGGCATTCATTGGCACATCCATATCTCACCTTCTGGGAGATGAGGCAACATGCTTTACTGGCACGAAACAGGGATGATGTAGGCACTTGCTCTCCCCCAGGGCTCCGAGAGCCACTGACACAGCATCGACCAGTCAGATAAATGAGCAGGGAACCACACCGGCACCTGCTAAACTTTGTCTTCTGCCTGATCCATTGACATAGCTAAATGGGAAGCATGTGGGTGGGTCAGAAGGGACACATGGGGACTCACTTCCCCTTGCTCCCCCTCACAGTGAGAATGCAGTTAATCACTAACCCTCCCTACCCTCCACCTCGTCGGCCAATAATACATCTGCTCACAACACCCCAACGAGGGCGCCCCCATGTCCCGTGCTGTTAAGGGTATGCTGCGTCCTTGTCATATAGGGCCCAGGGGCATGACCTAACTGGCAGGTAGGTAGCAGTATACCCTCCCAAATGTGCATAATACAGTCCAAGACCACCACTGCTGGTACTTGATGGGATGTATCTTGAGAAGCAGGCACTGGGAATGCCTGGACTAGCCCACATGTCTGCATAGGCATAGGGTCATGACACCTACTAGGTATAGCCAACCCATAGTGGTGTACCGTTGACACATTTTATCCACTGCCCAGCCTGAAGTGTAGACACACCAACATTGGTCACAGTAGGGAGAAGGCAAGTAGCTTTTGGACCCTGGCAGGGCACCTGCATCCTCCAAACAGCTGGATGAGTACCTCCCTGTTAAAATTTCCTGTGCTTAATCCAGGACATAGCACATTTCCAAGAGAGATGGAGTGCATTTAAGACCAGAATTCCAATCAAACCCCAGGTTGCAATGCAGTAAATGCTGCCTGAGTTTATCACTATCCTCTTCTAGCCCAAGGGGGCAGAGAGCTTGACTGAGGCTTACTACTTTAGCAAGCTCAAGAGGCTGACAGCAATAATTGTGAACCTGATGAACCTGAGGGATTTCCCCACAGCCGTCTGTATAACATTACCCCGTATAGATCACTGGTGAGACCCCACTTCGAGTACTGTGTCCAGTTCTGGAGGCCCCATCTCTGAAAGGACATTGATAGGGTCGAGGCAATACACAGGAGGGCAACCAAAATGGTGCAGGACCTGCATCAAAAGCCCTATGAGGAAAGGCTTAAAGAATTAAATATGTACTCCCTAGAAGAAAGGAGGGAAGGGGGGGATATGATAGAAACACTCAAATACCTCACAGGTATAAGCAAGATACAGGGAGGTAGTATTTTCCAAAGAAAAGATGCTGGAGGACAAGGGGTCACACTACGAAGCTGGAGGGGGGAGGCTCAGAGGAAACATAAGGAAGTACTTCATTATGGAGACGGTGGTGGATGCTTGAAACAGCCTCCCAGCGGAGGTGGTGGAGGCTATAATGGTTATAGGATTCAAGAATGCATGGGATAGACACAAGGGGACAGTAGAAAGGCAAGGGAGGTGAAACCAGGAGACCGAGTAGTGTCTGCCATGGCACTGTATGTAGAGACAATAGGGCAGACTAGGTGTGCCATGAGGTCCTTATCTGCTGACAATGTTTGTGTTTCTGTGAGCCTCTCCCTGTAAGGTAGGATAAGTGTTAGGTGTTACTGAGTATTAGTTATGGCTACCATTTTCATGCTTCTCACTGTATTTACTCTTACATGTGCCATGTCTTACTTGATAGTAAAGCTAATGAATATTGGAGGTCAGTGTTTCTTGTTTCAGAACTTTGAATTTCTATTATATCAGCTTGATGTGTACTGGGAGGAAAGGGGCCACCTAGATGAACCGATATCTCCTCCACTAGTCTTGAGACCCAGTTCTGACATTCAGATGTATATCCCCATCAGAGTGGCTAGGCTACTTTACTCTCTCAGCTCTCCTTCTGACACTTCTGACAAGAGTCCTCTTCGAGGGCCCACCCCCACCAGCTTATGACTAACCATGAGATGAGGGGATAACTTAAACCGAAAGCTTGTCACCATACACAACCCAAGCATGGATCACCCTACCACTAGACTACAGGATG
The DNA here is from genome assembly GCA_016271365.2 of Neoceratodus forsteri. Classification (NCBI taxonomy): domain Eukaryota; kingdom Metazoa; phylum Chordata; order Ceratodontiformes; family Ceratodontidae; genus Neoceratodus; species Neoceratodus forsteri. The sequence continues at coordinate 139,866,245 of CM057449.1, read as the reverse complement.
GGGCTAATCCTTACCTTTTTATTTCCCAGAATGTCCTGGGCATAAACTCTGCCATTAAAAGAAAACAAATCTTAGCCCACCAGAAAAGGGAGCATTGTGATATAGCCTTCCTCCAAGACAGTCAACTCTCGGAACCTGAAACTAGAAAATTGGTGCGAAAGTGTGTTGGACAGGTGGTAGGCAGCTCCTATTCAACAAAAGCAAGAGGTGTAGCTGTACCTTTCCATAAAAAACTTGAACAGCAGATTCTGAAATTGGCTCACTCCATGGAAGGCAGATGGGTGCTCGTATGGGTCCACCTTAACACGAAAACTCTCTTAATGAGCAATGTCAATGGTCCCAGTAAGGATTTGCCCTCCTACCCATAACTAGCTCAGCACATCTCACAATTGTATGAGCCTGAAGATAGATTGGTGTTTGGGCGGGGGATTTTAATGAGGTCTGGGATCACTCATAGACAGATGGGGCCAGACCTTCACACCCACAAAAGTACGGATGGCTCTACATGGCCTTAGGGTTGCCACCTGTCAGGTTTTTTTCCTGGTGGTCAGGTTTTCAGGGTCCCTATCAGGTAATCCGGTTTTGCTCTGTGCTGGTCAGGTATTTTAGCCATTTGAGTGCTCACATACTTTTAAAATAAATGTTGTCATATCACTCATTGTTTCAGCTACATGTTTAAGTTACAGACAAGTTCTGTTGTCAATGTAGCCTTTTGTTTGTGAATGCAGTCACCCTGGGAGGTGTAAAGAGCATATTAACACCATTAGCACTTACTTAACCTAATCTTTCCACTGCATCTTAAGTGGCATAACAGCACAGCTGCCCCCACCTTTTGTAACAGTAACAGAGCCAGTTCTCTCCACTTTCATTTGCTGGTAAACATTTTCATCTCTAATAGAATTTAGGCATTTTTAAATGTTTTAAAATATTTTATTTCCTTAAGAAAAGTGTAGTCACTTCTTTGGCTTTTAAATAGTTCAATTCAGTTCAATTCATGTTAATTTATAAAGCGCCTTTCAAAATCAAGGCTGTACATAATAATAAAACAAAGATCAGCAATAAACAAGTTAACTATAAAGAAAAGCCAAGTTAAAAAGATAAGTTTTAAAGCAATTTTAAAACTATCGACGGTCGAGATTCTCTCAACAATGAGGTAGAGAATTCCACAGGGTAGGAGCTGAACAAGCAAAACACAAGATCCTGATAATTTCAAACGAACCCTGGGAATCTCTAGCAATCCCTCATTGGTGGAGCGGAGGGGGCGGAGGTACTGTGTACTGTGAACATGAACAGGAAATGATATAAGGTATGTATACTGTTGTATGCTATTTACAGTATTTACCTTGTCTTCCCCAGATCATATCTGTAAATGAGATTTTTTTATCACTGTATGTTTATCTGCTAAACCAGTATAAATAAATAAATACATAGGTAAATAATTAGAAAGAACCTAGGAAAGTAACTTTAACAGGTACAGTATAGTATCTTCACATGTTTGTTGAACTACTGTTTAAGCATTGTTTTTTACTGATTTAACAAATGGACTTCTAGGAGGAACAATGCATGATGAGTCATGAAAAGGGGTTGGGCTAGGGGCGGAGCTTAGGATCCGGTTTTTGCCTCATCCAAAGGTGGCAACCCTGCATGGCCTGGCTACAGAATTCAAGCTAACAGACCCTTGGAAGAGCCTACACCCTACTAGAAGGGACTTTATCTTCTACTCAGCCCCACATAATATGGGTAACCAGTTGGACTTATTTCTCATTCTCGAGATCCAGCTTCTGGAAGTACAGCAGTCCTCCATAAGTCCCGTTATATCGGATCCAACACGTCAGCCTTACGCTTTTCATAGGCTGAGAACTCCCAAGACCTAGCAAATGGAAGATGAGCACCTACCTTCTTTCCTATAAGGCATTCCCCAGCTGACTTATATGTGAGATAGAGGAATTCTCTCTTAATAGCACACTGGACACTACAAGGGTCATCCTATGGGACACCTTCAAGGCTTATATGAGATGATGCATAATTAGCTGAAGTATTCAAGTCCCAAAACCCCGATGCCCCTGCAGCTTCTCCCTTGCTGCTGCAACATTGCTTTCCTCCTGCAAGATTTCTTTCTGCATGGTAAACTCCAAAGGCCACAACTTCAGTCCCCCCAATTCTCCTCCTGTGCTCAATTGGAGCTAACCAGTACTGGAAACCCCTAAGGCCTCTTATGACCCACCTGGACAAATTCATCCAGCTGCCCTGAGACCTGTACTACAAACAGGCCCCATTTGGGTAAAGGCTTCCCCAGCTCCATCTCTACTTAGCCTGAGCCGCCCTGCCACCCAGAATAGAGAAAGACTGCCGCCATCAGTCTCCTCCTGTGGGGTCCCTGCCACAACTTCTACAGCCCTAACAGCCTAGGCCTCTATACTCCTTCCATGAGCCCCCTAAACATCCCCTGAGCCTGGCCTACCTACCCAACACCACCTACACTACTGGGTCCTCTCACTACCCAGACCCCAGGAGACTCACAGCCAACAACCGCATGCTGAGGCTACCTACCACCACCAACGGAATGCTCAGCCCAGGACCTGGCACTTCACCACTGCAATGCGATCCTGCCTAAATGAAGCGGGGCATCCCCCTTCACACTGTCCTAGCAGTAACTGACAACCTCCTCACTGCCTCATCTTCCCCTCACCCTCTAACTTCCTTCTTCCCTACTATTTATATGCTACAACCTATTGCCCCCTAGTGGTATCTAGCAGGAAATCCCCCCCAGGCACTCACAACTACCTAATCTGGGGGGGGGGGGAATTTGGTGGACCAAAATGGGGGGGTAAGACTAAGGCTCTAAAGTGAGAAATAAGCCCCTCAAACTTGAGGAGGGCTTATACTCTTCCCCCACCTAGGAATGATGGCAGAGGGCTCTAAACAGGCACCCCAACCAGCAACCTGAGTATGTGCACTTCCCAGACCACCGCCGAGCTGCCTGAGAAAGGCCTAGGGGACAAAGCCTACCTACCCCTAAATGACACTGGACCTACACCTAACACCCAACTTAACCTGTGCCAGGAGGCAGTGCTGCATTAACTTACATGGCACCCCTAGGCTGGAAACGTCAGGTACACCCCCAAACACGGCTCAGTTTAGGGGATGGCAACATCACATTCACAGAAGAACAATTAAACAATTAGAATGCTGACTTTTTTGTACTTTCTGTTTATTGTCATTTTAATGAAAAATAATAGACAAAATCTCATGCAGGAATTCACATTTAAAGCAAGCAGAATACTGCTGTCACCATAAAGACAATTACTGGAAAAACAAATTACTTTCCTATCTTGTGGCTAGTACACAAGGAGATGGGAGATACATATAAATTCTGCAGTTCAAAGAATGCTAAGAATGTACTGCACCATTAAAGGTCTGAGTATAAAAGGCTGTTCCAATAAACGGCACATTGTCCCTAGTCGAAGCCTTCAAGCGAGGTGAAATGCTGGGGTGCGTTTGTCTCACCAGGCAGCATAATTTGGTTCATTCCTGCAATAATTAGCACTTTCTGAATTTATGTAATGAAATACATCCACCTCCAGAACATGTAGACATGTATTCTTTACAGTGTTTAGTTTTTGCCCAGGGTCAAGGCTACTGTATCTGCTGCATCAAGCCATTTCTGGGACCTCTCCGCACCTCTGTTTTTGTCTGTGAGCTTCCCAAGAAAGATGGCAGAGTGCTGCAGGTTTGGGATAGGGACTACTGAACAGCCAGAACAAATTGTCTATACTGTTCCTCATTATAAATAAGGGCACAGGGAAGGGCCCCTGGCCCCCCCTGCTTTACTAAGTTGACCATTTGGAGCAAAGATGGAATCAAGCTAGGGAGACAGGGTGGGGTGGGGGGCTTGTAGAAGACAGTAGTGGCAAGTGGGAAGGTGCGGGCAAGAAAGACACCGGAAAGAGATTTATCAACATATGGCTGCATGGGAGGACTTGGGAGTGATGACTGCAAGGACCAAAGGACTAGCCATGGCTACCCAGAGAGGGATAACAAGTTCTTTTTAAAGCGTTTTGTTGTTGTTGTTTACTATTTTTGTATAAATATTCTAGATTTTTTTTTTTTTTGTTCTTTGGTAATCAGGTAAGAACCACCAGACACAGTGCCTGTTTTTAGGGGTGGCCTAGGAGCATTGTTGGGGTGGTTAAGTGACTTTCCAGCGTCACACAGTATGCAAGGGGACCTGGAAGCTATGTGAATTAAACCCAGGCCTGCTGGGTGTACCAAGCTAATTCACAGCTCATTACTCTTATGTCTATGATATTTTGCCAGCCCAATAGTTACTATTGTCCAGTCCCGAAAAATAAATATAGACCATTGTAACCCCTAGGTGGCACTATCCCAAGGGCTACTACCCCTGCCTGCTTGGCTAGTAGCAGGTTAAGGTGCCTGAGTTCTGAAACGGGTGCCTCCGCCCAGAGGTCAGGGTTGGTAGTGGTCAAGCTAACCTGGGCACAGCCCTCCGGGACACTGTAACCCCCCTCTTTCCTTATTAGTGGCCGGAACAATACACAATAATCACTTTCACAATACCCCTGATACACCACACAAGTACCCACACTGTTTGCACTTACCACCAGGGCTTTCCTCTGGCTCAGCCCTGGGAACCCCCTGTAAAACAAGGTTATACACAACAAATAACAGCAGTACAGTACTCCTGCACGAACTGGAACCACAGTCAGGGTAAATGCAAAAACAAGTTAGATCTAATTTATTTAAGGGACTTGAACAAGGGAGGGGCGCAATCAGGTTAATTTGCTTAAAGACTTTATCATTCAAACAGTTATGCATGCACTTCAGGGTACATAAACAGTCACACACTCTGGGTACCCAGATGGAGAATGGTGGGCTAGCCAGGAACGTTGCAGCTGGTTGGGGCCCTGTGATGGAAGAAAACAACATGTACAACACACACTATTTGTAATCCGGAGCTGGATGGCTCAGTTCGTGAAAAAAAAAAACAACAAGACAATCAGATAACACACTTTTAGATTAGGCTGTTGTTCCAGGGAGCTACCCTGATGATTACTCACAATACCCAAGACTGGACACAGACTGGACGAAAATCGAGACAGCACGTGGTTAATCTGGAGTGCCAGAAGAAGCAGGGCCCACACGATTCGTCGAGGCATCGTCTCTGTTCAAGCGTGGAGCAGGGGGCTGATCCTCAGGCAGATCTCTGGTTGATGGCTTTCTCTGTGCAGCAGGTAGTCTGGCTGGGCCAGTGTGGCAAGGCCCAGGCCAAATGGAGACAAATTCAGATACAGTCCCTTTTGGGCTGTATACAGCTGCCAACAAGCAGAACACAGTTCACACAGTGGGGGACCAAATCTCAACCCACTTTCCATACACAGCATATTTACATTTAAGCAAATTCTACTGTGCCAAGCAAACCACTCTCCGGTCATGATCGCAAAGTCTCTGCACAAACCGGGGACTCAAAAGTAGCTGGAAATCCTGACAGGCCGATCGTATTCAGCAAAATCTTCGGTCTTCTTCAGGTATGAGCCTGGTAAAAAAGGAAAAATTACTCACCTTAGTAATGTTGTTTCTTCTAATGGAGTCTTGCTATATTATGACAGTAGCAGTTTGATCCAGCTCTAGAACTGCTCGGAGGTGAAATGGTTAATACCATTCCAAAATAGAACTTTGAGCACGAGCTCTAAGAAGCGCTCTATCTGTGTAATTTCAAACCTGAACTGTCAGATCTTTACGAGCAAAAACTCACTAAGGTCTGTGTGGAAGCTGTAACTACACTCAGCCAAATGGCTACCTAAATACTAACAACCATTGCTGGTCCCAACACCCAAGACTCAAGTCAGGGTACCAGAACTACTAATACAATTCTAACAACAGTATAATAAAACACACCCCAAACCCCAACAGGGGAGAACGCTAAAGGGCACAAGATAGTGCCCACACTAAGTTGCCGCACCCCACCCAAGTAGAAGTTCTGAGAGGGGCAGGCTGGGAGGTCATAATATAGCAAGACTCCATTGAAGAAACAACATTACTAAGGTGAGTAATTTTTCTTCAAACAACATGAAGTCTTGCTATATTATGACAAGCAGACTACACAGCAGTACCTCCATGGAGAAGGGCAGAACCTACTTAGGGAATAGGCTCTGAAGAACAGCTGTGCCAAACCGAGCATCTCTCCTGGCCAGGACATCCAGGGAGTAATGCTTGGTGAAAGTATGTACCGTTTTCCAAGTAGCAGCCTGGCATATCTCCAATATGGGGATGTCTCTGGCAGCAGCTAGAGACGCAGCTGTACCCCTGGTAGAGTGAGCCCTCAAGCCAGAGGGGGGATCTCTGCCCAGTTTCTGATAATAAAATTGGATACAAGAGACAATCCACCTGGCAATTGATCTCTTAATGGCAGGCTTGCCTTCCCAACTTCACCATAGGTAAGGAAAAGTTGGAGGATTCAACCTGTGACCTTTGGTACGCTCCTATATAGTAACTAAGAGCTCTCTAACATCCAGGCTGTGCAACCTCCTCTGACCAGAAGAGGAGTGATCAGTGAAAAATACTGGAAGGGAGATAGATTGGTTAAGATGGAAATCTGAAACCACCTTAGGTAAAAACTTCCTATTAGTCCTAAGGACTACCTTATCCCTGTGGAAAGAAATAAAGTCAGTTTCTACTGACAAGGCTTGCAACTCACTTATGCATCTAGCAGAAGTGATAGCCACCAGAAAAACAGTTTTTCAAGTTGGATACTTAAGCTCTGCAGAAAACAGAGGTTCAAAAGGGGGTTGCATTAACTGGGCAATACAAACATTAAGGTCCCAGGCAGGGGCCGGTTCCCGAAAGGGTGGATTAGTATGGAGTAATCCCTTAAAAACTTGGAAAACACCGGTGAGTGGAAAGAGGGATGACTTTCCTGCTGAAACAAAAGCAGATACAGCTGCCAAATGGACTCTCATGGTAGCTGGTCTGAGACCAAGGAATTAAGATGGACCATGTAATCTAATACAATGGGCAAATCAGCAGATTCTGGGAAATATTCTTCCCAGCACACCAAATGGAAAACCTTTTCCATTTAGAACTATAAGTAGCCCTAGTGGAAGGCTTTCTGGAGCCTTTAGGATTTCAAGAACACCCTGAGAGAGGTGTAAATCAGCAAACTCTAACTCCTCAAGAGCCAGGCCTTGAGGTTGAGGAGATTGAAGTCCGGATACCAAACCCTTCCCTGGGCACAAGTTAATAGGTTGTGATTCCTGGGAGGCACAGGGAAGATGGATTGTCAGTGACAGAAGGAGGGGTACCAGGGCTGCCTGGCCCAATCCGGGGCAATCAGAATCACCCTGCAAGGCTGAGATCTGATTTTGACTAATACTTTGAATAGGGAGAGGAAGGGGGAAAGCATAAAGAAACTTCCTGCCCAATCCAGGAGAAGAGCATCCAGGGGACTGAGCCCAACACTGGAGGCCTGCAACAGAACAGAGGAAGTTGGTGATTGTCTGGGGCTGCAAAAGATCTATCTGAGGGTGCCCCATCTGGCAAAGACTATCCCAGCACTTGAGGATCCAGGGACCATTCGTGATGGCCCTGGGAAATCCTGCTGAGAGCATCCGCTAGGACATTGTCCTTCCCTGGAAGATGAACTGCTATGAGGAAGTGTTCAGGGAATAGGCCAGAGACCACAACTTCATTGCCTCGGTGCACAAGGCTGAAGACCGAGTGCCCCTGTTTGTTGATGTACCACATTGTTGTGGTGTTGTCTGTTCTGACTTGTATCACCTTGTTGTGGACAGATGCAGAAAATGCTTGAAGAGCTAAAAAGACAGCTCTGAGTTCCAGCAAATTGATGTGGAGCAGAGATTCCTGGGGACCACACTCCCTGAGTGGAAAGGTCGCCCATGTGGGCTCCCCAACCCAGAAGGGAAGCATCTGTAGTGAGAGTCAAATTGTGAGTAGGGGAAATGAAGGGGAACCCCAATCTTAAATTGCTCTGATCCTGCCACCACTGGAGGGCCTGGATCAAGGTTCGAGTCACTGGGACCAACTTGGAAAGGGGTCTCTCCTCTGAGACCAATAGGTTCTCAAGTGAAACTGAATGTCTCTCATCTGAAATCTTGCCCTGCACAACAGCTGTGGATGCAGCCATGTGCCCCAGGAGCTGCAGAAAGTGTCTTGCTGGTCGAGAGACCTCAGAGTGAAGGAGGAGGCCAGAGCCACTAAATTTGTCACCCTTTCTAAGGGAAGAAAAGCTCTGCTAGCTTTGTGTCCAACTCTGCCCCTATAAAGGTGAGTACCTGGACTGGTTCCAGAACCGACTTTGGCAGATTTAGCAGAAAGCCCAGGGAGGTGAGAAGCTGCTGGGTGACTTGCAGGTGAGATTTTACCTGTTCTGGGGACTGGCCTACAATGAGCCAATCATCTAGATAGGGAAAAACAGCAATCCTTTGCCTCTTTAAGTGAGCCACTGCCACTGCCAGACACTTTGTGAATACCCTTGGGGCAGAGGTGAGGCCGAAGGGCATTGCTCTGAACTGGTAATGACCTGAGGGTAGTTCGAATCTGAGGTACTTTCGATGGGAGCTTCTGACTAGGACGTGGAAATAGGCATCCTTGAGGTCCAGGGAGGCTAACCAGTCCCCTGGCCTTAGGGAGGGTAAAATCATTGCCAGAGTTACCATCTTGAACTTTGGTTTCAAAAGATGCTTGTTCAGATATCTGAGGCCTAATATGGGCCGCCATTCTCCTGTCTTTTTTGGGGTAAGGAAGTATCTGGAATACAGACCCCTGCCCTGGTGCAGGGGAGGAACCCTTTACACTGCTCTGAGAGCCAACAGGGTTGAGACCTCTGCTTCCAGAGCAAGGGTCACTGAAGCACTTGCAGGTAGAAAAATCTGGTTCTCAACTTGGGAACTTTTGAAGCTGAGAACCAGACCCTGGCTTACTACTTCCAGAACCCACTTGTCTGAGGTTAAAGAAGCCCAGTTCTGACTGAAGTAAGCCAGCCTGCCCCCTACCGGTAAAGGAGAATCGGCCCTGGGCACCCCATCAGGGTGCCTGCTTAGCAGGTGCTTTAGGCTGAGGGGTGGGAGCAGGCCTGCCCACCCCTCATCTGCCTCTGTCTCTGAAGAAGCCCCTCTGAGCATAGGCACAGGAGGCCTGAGTCTGATAAAAAGGCCTGTGAAAAGGCCTACCCCTACCCCTGGGGGTATGCCTCTGGGGAGTGGCTTGCATCCTTAGCTTGGGCACTTTGTAAGTAGTCCTATATTCATCCATCTTTTCATGTAATTCTCTGTCTGCTCCCCAAACAGAGAATTTCCCACCACAGGAAAATCCATAGCCTTAGTCTGGGTATCCTGTGACAGGCTAGTACACCTGAGCCAGGCCAACTTCAGAAAAAGCTACAGATGTGGCCATGACCCTAGAGGAAACATCATTAACATCCACAGCAGCATGAAACTGTACCTTAGAAGCCTCAATGCCATCAGCAGCCACCTGTTCTAGTTCGCTAGCCAGCTGGCCATGGGCTTGCTTGGCTAATTCCATAACAGTATCCCATCTAGATTTCTGATACCTAGCTACATAAGCCATACAATTTGCTTGCCTGAGTCCCAGAGAGGCTGCCATATACTGTTTTTTCGCCATGGCATCAATCTTTCTGGAATCCTTGTCAGGAGGATGTGAAGCCAGGGGAATATTAGCTTTATCACAGGCTGCAGCCTGAACTACCCCAACATGACTGCATTACTGAGAAAGGAATTCTGTATCAGGACCTGACAATGTGTACCTTCTGTCCATCTTTTTATCTACAGGAGGCACAGAATTATGAGCTTTTAAAATTTTTATTGTTTGCTTCCTAAAAGACTTATGCAAAGGAATAGACAATCTCCTAGACTCTGGAATATCCATCATTTCTACAAAATCAGGCCCCTCTTGCTCCTCCACAGCTTCTTCCAAGGGAAGCTGGAGGGTTTCAGCGACTTTTTTGTAAAACATAAAATGAGATGGGGACTCAGATAGCATAGGGGGAGATTCTAAAGGTCTGTCTGGGGAAATGTCCGGTTCAATGGGCACACCCAGACCTTCCCAGCCACATTCATACTGTTCATAATCATCCTCCCCCTCCTCTGGTTCATAAAACTCCTCAACATCATATTCCTGAACCACTGGAACCGGACGAACTGACCTTTTGCCAGATAGTGGACGGAACCTGAGACAGTGACTGGACAATTTGTATGGCTTTTGCTATCTCTGCAGCAGTTGGAGAAGGGATTTTGGACTCCAAACCTGCTGACTTTCTTGTTTTCTTTACTGGAACTGGTTCCTCAGAACCAGCTTTTCTTTGCCGAAGTCTCGCCTGGTCAGAGGGACTCCCTCAGTTCGGTTGGCACCGAACCGGGCTGGCCATCCGGGTCAGCAGACTTTTGGTTCTGCCCCTGAGCCTGCCCAATCTCTTTCCAGGGTGGCTGCAGGAAATTCTTACATATCTGGCAGTCTGACTGGAGGTGGTCAAACCCCAGACAATAGACACATGTGGTGTGTGGGTCAGCCTTGGCAAAGACTTCCCCACAGACATCACAGTGTTGAAACCCAGTGGGCCCGGTTTTTCTTTTGGGTTTCTAGACATAATGCCAGCTCAACCAGAAAAACTTGTCTTTAAACTGCAAAAGAAGAGTACCCTTATCGGTTCCTAACCGTGTCACGGGGTATTGAAAACGTAATAACAAAATCTGTTTTTAGAACCGATAAGAACCGGAACCGTGACTTAAATGTTAAACTTTAAAATTAATGAATTTTAAACCCAGCTGATCAGTTCAAAACCGAACCGATAAACTTACAAGTTCCACACAGACAAAACCTTTTAATTACTTCGATTACCACAGACAGAGCTTGATCGAACGGTTTTGCGGTTAAAATAAAACTATTCTCGGTTGAATCGGACCGAGAAAACACTGTTTAAACCAAGAAATGAACCGAGCAGTAGGAGAAATCTCCGGAGCGACTGTTCACTGAGGCGGAGTAAAGAATCTGACAGTTCAGGTTTGAAATTACACAGATAGAGCTGCTTCTTAGAGCTCGTGCTCAAAGTTCTATTTTGGAATGGTATTAACCATTTCACCTCCGGAGCAGTTCTAGAGCTGGATCAAACTGCTACTGTCATAATATAGCAAGACTTCATGTTGTTTGAATCAGTGACTTACTTCATTCTCACAAACTTGGATTTAATCCAAAATAATTCTCTTTGCTCCCTTTCAGGGGCAGCAGGCAGACATGCAGGCCAAAAATTTGGCCCTTTCACAGTTCTCCCATGTGAATCCACTCAGGATGACTACTCAAAATCACTTCAGCTCTGCCTTCTTCAACTTACAACTTAGATCTAACTGAAAATTGCAAGCAGTCTGGCATTTCCTCAAGATCCAAAAGGTTCAGTTGGCTGATCTGTCAGTCACAACAAGAGCTCCCCCTTCAGTTGCAAAAAGGCGCCAAAAGCCCAAAACTACAATTCCTACAGATTTTGACTCCAGACAGCTCCTGTAGTCTGGCTTCATTTTAGGTCCCACCAGTACTGATTGGTCCAATTTGCAGTCCAGGACCAAGATAGTGGAGGCAAACAAAACAGTCCTTGCTGCAAAGAAGGCAGGTTAGACAAACTACATTATCATTATCACTCTAAATGATTTTCAACAAATAGTTAACATCTTTCAACAGAGCTCCCTCTCAGATTACTTATGCTGCAAGCCAGGCAGCTCATAAAGAGACAGTACACAGAGGCTATACAGGCTCTGGTAATCACATTTAAACTGCTAAAATGCAGGACACCAGCCTGGCAGTGGGCATTTAGGCAAGCTCAAGGAAGACTTTTTGGGAACCCCCATTTTTAGGGAGATTACACCATTATTTGTGGTGTTCAGAAATTAAATAGAAAATAATCCATAGGTGGCAATGTGTTATATTAGCTGGCTTTACACTCCAGAGTTACAGTATGTGATCTCTGATGTCCATAAACCTTAAGATCTAAGATCTGCAAATTGAATTCAGACAGGAGAGTCTGTGACACTGACATTACTTGAGGGAGTGTAAAAAATGAATTGCCACTACCTACTATACACACAGAGTTAGACTCACTTCATTTTTTATAATTCCTGGATTGCGCTCTTTGCAAATATTCATTACTTTGGCCTTTTTTCACAGAGGCTGGCTGACTAGATTTTCATTTTTGTCGACAGAGAATGCAGACAATAAGTGGGAAATTAAAGGCAAGTCACTTTCAGTGCCCCCAAGCCAGGCCCAAACTAAGCAAGGCTGAAACAAAGCCCCACTCTCCGCCCAAAACTTTGTTTAGTCAGGGCAGCCTGCAGGGCAGGGCCTCTGGCCCTGCCACCCCCTCAGGTTTCAATCTGGACCACATTCCTCTTTAGGCAATTTTTTGGGACTACTGATTGTGGTGGTCAACATAAATCTCACTCACACTCACTGTCGCCCGGTGCTGGTGTTACCCAGTCTCCATCTCACTCACCATCTCAGGTCTGGTCTGGTGTGGTCTCTCCTCTCCTTCATTCATCCCTTGAAGGCATTTGGCACTGATGATCATTGCTCTTGGACACTCGAGTAGTCTCGCCAGTCGGCGGTGGCAGCTGCCGGTGGGTCAAATGTAGGGTGGCTGGGGAAAGAACACACGTGATGTCGACTCTGAGCAAGAAGAACTTGACTGACAGTTATGACAGGTCCAGTCTCCGGATTGTACCCTAACCCATGCTGACTGCCGTACTCTGACTCCATCCTTCACCCAGACCCAGCTGTGAGTGCCCAGTCTCTCTTGACTCTCTAGTGTGGCAGATGCAGGTGCCTGTACTGCTAGTACTGTTGTCAACCAATTGATGATGATGTCCGTGACTCGTGTGGTGTGCACCGTGCCTTACCCTCCCTACCCAGCAAGCATTCTCCATCCACTCTCTTCATCAATTTGGCATGGGTGTCGGGTGCACATGCGCAGTGAGTACACACTGGATCTTAAAATCAACATGTGCTGCTGATTGGGCTGATCTCGTCTGTCTGGGGGGGGCCGCAAGACAGACTGAGTTGCGGGGGAAGGGCACAAACTGACACTGAGTTCTGGGGGTTGGGAAGCGATGCCCACAGCTACTGAGCCAGTCAAATATGTTTAGTTCCTCTCATTTCTCAGGTGCCCCCTAATAGCTGGTGCCCTAGGCTGCAGCCTAGTTAGCCTATTGATAAAAACTGCTCTGCCGGGAGGTTCTAGAAATTTAAAACAGCAAACAACACTTTTAAGAAAATGGATGCAACACCTCTTTTAAAACTATTAACCATTTTGATCAGTATTTACGCCCATTTTGAGGTAGAACTTTATTGCAGTTTCCCATTTTACCCCTTATTATGCCTCCCACCAGGATACAAAAACACATTTGAAAACATCACTTAAACTATCACCCCACACGCTCCGTTCACTCACACGTGCACTCTCACAACACCCAAGCAGAAACATTTTAAGTACGAATGATTTCAGATCTAAAATCACATTTTTGAACATTTGCACAATCACCAGTCCTTTAAATGGTCTGTAAGCCTACGGTTAGCCTTGCCTGCTCTGGAGAGCAGCTTCCTGGCTCAATCCCAGAGTCCTTTAGGGAGTTTTTAAGTGGCAGGCCCACCTCCAAGTGGCAAATGGAATTCTGGGTCCAGTTCAGTGATAATTTCCCTGAAAGAGCCATTTGCCACCACAGAATACTTTACATGGTGACCAGCTAAATCCTGGACCAGTGCAAAATGCTTGAACAGTGTAAGTCCAGTCCATGAGGCAGTAAGGCACATGGCACATGCCTTCTGAAACAGTTCCTGAGATGGTCGTCCTTCCACTCCTGGTCGATGTTTTAACCTCTCTAGCTGTTCTTTGTAGACCCAATCTTCAAGCATCTCCTCTGTGATGTCCCAGAAACATTTGGCTACATACAGGTAGTCCAAATGTGGGTACTCAATTCTCATTCTTCTTTGCACCCACCTTCATGCCTGACTCAATTCAGGCAAATCCCTGATACTTGTTCTTCGGGCCTGACCTGGCTCCAGCCAGGCCCCTCTGTGATATGATACGTTTAGAGGGTCACTGCATTGTAACCCATCCTGGATCTGAGGGTATTTGTGTGTACTGGTATGCATGGGGTACGGTCTGATAAAGAGATCACAGGGCAGTGATATGACTCCAGAATGGCACGGTATATTTCATAATCCGAGAACTGAAACTTTTGCCCAATTAGCTTCTCCTCATCAAAACCTTCATCCTTGGAGACCACTGATCTCTAAATGGCCACTCCAGGGCTGGCTCTGGGTGCTCTGAGCATTATCACAGCTCTAGTTTTCTCAGGTGCTGATGCAACTGGCCTGGAAGACAGGCCTGGTGGGCTGCCCCCAGACAGGGACCAAGTAGGAGAACCCCAGGGCCCTGGGGGGTCACCCACAGGGTTTTTTTAGGCCCCTGCCCCTCCCTCTGCCTTGGGGATAGTAAGCAGCTGGAGAAGAGGAGTGAGAAGACATCTGTGCCCCTCATCACCTCCTTTATCCTTGCCTTCGGCACAACCCTCTCCCTCTACTGACTCCACTATTATGTCCAGGGAGGGTTTGGATGATTTTCCCTTCAGTGGGGATGGATCTTCCAGGGAGAGCCTCTCAAACAGTCCTGGCTTCAGACTCCCTTGGGACGACACAGAGGATGGCCCTTTCAAAGTTCTAGGAGGGCACCCCCAATAAAACACTGGTGGGGCTCGGTTAAGAATGCCTCCGGGTAGAGTTGGAGCAGATGCTACAGACGGGCAACCTTACAACACCCTCCCCCCTTAAATCCACATCTGATACAGTGCTCATCCACTTGTCCTTTCCCTTCACTATTTCACAGCTAGGCAAGGAGAACGAAAGAACCATAGACAGGGACTCCCCAGGGGAGGCACATCTTCCAACCCTCTGCCTGCCATCTTGTAGAACGGGTTCATTCAACCTTGACCCCTTCCTTGCTCCACTACCAGTGTCGGGGGATAAGTTCAGCATGCTTACTTCCACTCTGCACCCTCCTGCTGTCCTCACTGCTGCTGGTTCATGGCTCACGACTGCTCTCACCACTCTCCTGCTGCAAATGGCGCTGGATCACTTGGCTGCTTTCCCCTCCAAGAGCCATCAACCAATCAAAATGCTAGAATGTTACAGCGTGACCTGCCAGTCATGCAAGTACACCACTCAGGAGACCGCCTGAGGCCTAGCACCAGGAAGACCTACCATCACACCACCAATGAAGTATTTACTGCACCACACGGCCTGGGAAGGCCAGGACTGGGCCCGTCAGCCCTCTGATTCAGGAATTTAATTAATTTAGGGGTGTGGGGGGCCTTGAGAGATCCCAGATGAGCCCCCATGTGAAGCCGACCCCTTTGCTCATCTGTCTAGGGGCCGATGTTCCCGAGGAAGGTGGCCACAACATAGTTTCTCTCCACACATGCTCCCAATCAAACTTCATTAAGGAAATTAAAATGGATCTTACCAGGCATGTGCAGGCCCCTCACCCCTCTCCAACTGTCCAAAAGGAGAAATCACAGTTCATTAATTGTTGTAATGTGTGAGTTTTGTATTTATTTAATACTGTATGTTGTATTGTGTTATGTTGGTTTTTAGTAATATGCATTAGGATTATATTTTGCATGTTATTTTAATGGATCTCACTGGAAATGAGTTTTGACTCAGCTGAGTAACCAATTCATTATTTATAATGAATAACATTTTTTACTACTACCACTCTACTATTAAGGATGTCACTCACTCTCTTCTCCTGCCCCAGGGTCCCAATAACTGCAGATGCAAAATGCGTGAAACCACCTTGTGAAAAAGGCTTGTGGTTACCTCTAAAGCTAAGGAGTAATTTCATTAGATAAAGGAAATTAATAACAGAGACTGAACTCTAAAATCAAGCAAATTTATTCTCCTGGGCCCCCAAAGATTTTTTTTGGGGGGTCCAGGAGTCCCTTTTGCTTAACTGTACAGAAACTACAGCTCCATGGGGCTTCACTTTTGTACAGATAGGAGGATGGGAGGGGAATCCCTGAGAGGGCACACATTCAGACTGGCAGAATGTTACCTCAGCACAATCACAATGAGCAGATCGCTTTCTCTAAGGCCAGAAGATTAATGAACCAGAAGCGTGAAGCTCCCATACTCACTGGCACTGGTAAGTACCCTGAAGAGCTGCAACTTCACCCATTTTTCTCAAGGGAATACCACTCTTTTCTCTCTCTAGAGTGCCCCTTCCTTAAGCAAGCCACTCCTACACCCTGAGAAGTGAAAGGCTCCTCAAACTTCATTCCCTGGCTATTTCCTCAGCCCCAGGGGACACAGAGAGTGCAGCCTGCTAAATCCAGCTACCACCCTTTTTCTCCTCCATTACCTCATTGCCGCCCCTTGGCCTGGTCTGAACACCTGGTCCCAAAGCCCTGATGACCCTGCAGCTTCTCCCTTGCTGCTGCAACACTGCTTTCCTCCTGCAAGATTTCTTTCTGTGTGGTAAACTCCGCTGGCCACAGCTTCGGTTCCCCCAATTCTTCTTCTGTGCTTGATTGGAGCTAACCTGCATGGGGAACCCTAAGGCTTTTTAACGCCCACACAGGCTAATTCATCCGGCTGCCTCAAGATATGTCCATCCAAACAGGCCCCATTTGGGTAAAGGCTCCTCCAGCTCTATTACTACCCAGCCTGAATCACCCTTCCACCTAGAATAGAGAAAAGGTGCCATCACCAGTCTCCTCCTGCATGGGCCCTGCCACGCCTCCGAGAGCCCTAACAGCCCAGGCCTCTATACTCCCTCCATGAGCCCCCCTAAATATCCTCTGGGCCTGGCCTACCCAACACCACTTACACTATTGGGTCCTCTCACTACCCAGACCTCAGGACACCCAGAGCCCAACGACCGCATGCTGAGGTTACCTACCACCACCACCAACAGAAAGCTCAGCCCAGGACCCAGTGCTTCACTGCTGCAATGCCGTCCTGCCTAAAGGAAGAGAGGACCCCTTTTCACACTGCTCTAGCAGTAACCGATGATCTCCTCACTGCCTCATCTTCCCTCTCCCTCTAATTTCCTTCTTCTATTATATATATATATATATATATATATATGCTAAAACTTACTGCCCCTAGTGGTATCTAGCAGGAAATATCCCCAGGCACTCACGACTACCTAACCTAGGGGAAATTTGGTGGACCAAAATGGGGGGGTGGGAGCAAGACTAACACCCTAAAGTGAGAAATAAACTCCCTCAAACTTGAGGGGGGCTTACATTTATAGTAAGTGATATAAATGTCACACCTATTTTTTATAATAAATATTAAGTGATGTAAATGTGTAATACATCTATTTTTATAATAAATAATACGTGATTTAAGGGTGCCATATATCTATTTTGTTATAATATATAATAAGTGATGTAAATGTGTAATTTATCTACTTTTATAATAAATAATAAGTGATTTAAAGGTGTTGTATATTTATTTTTATAATATATAAGTGATATAAATGTGTAATATATCTGTTTGGAAGCGATACAGAAAAAACAATTTGGTTAACAAATGTGATTTCAGAGTTGAGAGTTTACTGTTCCCTTAAAGACCAGGGGAAATTATTTCTATTTGACAACTGTTTGTAATATATGGATTAGCCTCAATAATACTATACTAAGCTATACAAAAATTTCCCAGTAATACATCACTACTTTCAATAATACTATCCTGAGAAGTGATAATACTATCGTTTTTGCTGATAATACTACAGTTCAAAGGTCATCTCCAACTGTGGTATTATCAATGGATCCATATATTACAAAAAATAACAGAAAGATAAGTATTTTACAAGGCAGTAATACCATCTCGAGGTTTAGGGGACTTTAGGACCTCTCAAGCTTTGCTCTCGAGGTTCCATATCCCCAAAACCTCTCAATGGTATTACTGCCTTGTAATACACACTTATCTATCTATTATTCTAGTTATAATATTCCTATTTTCAGAAATAATATTAATATCCCTGTCCCTTATTTGATCAATACTTAAATGTACATAAACAAAAAGTGATGTAAAAAACATTATTTTGCATTGTTTTGTTTTTTATGGTCAGCATTCTGCTAATCACTATTCTGTTTCCAACAAATATCAAAGTCAAAAGTCATTAAATACATTAAATGAGTCCTTGGAAAAACCAGGATCGCCTGTGACATGTTGGACATGAAACTGATTGCCCTCTCCCTCAACGAAATTGCCCTCCCCCTCACCAAGCTGTTCAATATTTCTCTGAGAATAGGAATCTTTCCTGATAAATGGAAGACTGCCCATGTTACACCTGTATTTAAAATTGGGGATAGGACACTCCTGGGTAATTATCATCCAATCTCAATACCCCCCCCCCCACTCTCAAAGGCTCTTGAAAGAATGGTCGCAGATCAAGTGATTGACTACCTTGATAAATACAGCCTTTTATGTGCTCAGCAGCATGGCTTCAGAAAATGCCATAGCACCATCACTGCTCTTGTGGAATACACCAGCCAGCTATATGAAGCCCTAGATAATGTCAAATCTGTAGGGTCTATATTTATAGGCCTTACAAAAGCCTTCAACACAATGAATCACCATGTTCTGCTTGGCAATCTCGTGTCACTAGGTATGTCTCATGAGACAGTCAACTGGTTTGGTAGTTATCTGTCACAAAGGTCACAATGTGTTAAAATCTCTGGAGTCGCATCCGACCTTAGGGACGTGACCCTAGGGTGCCACAAGGGTCCATACTTGGCCCATTACTTTTTAGTCTCATTATTAACTCATTGCCTTCCGCTTGTCCTGTTACTTTGGTGTTGTATGCTGACAACGTATTCATCGCTGTCCCTAGAGTCCATACATCCCACATTACCTCTTCTCTACAGGAATGCTTCAGAAACCTTGAGTTATAGTTCACGCAAAACAAATTACTGCTAAACTATAAAAAAACAAAGGTAATGCACTTCTCTCTCTCTCTCCCAAAACAAGAAGAAAGCTGGCCTACTTTGCATCCTTAGTGGCAAGGGAGAAGCTCTGGATCAGGTTCACATGTTCAAATATTTGGGAGTTCATCTAGATGATACCCTGTCCTTTGTTGGACATGTAGAGTAAGTTGTCAAAATGACAAATATCATATTGGGAATCCTCCAAAAAGGCAAACACTCAGTGACAGCCGAGGCACTGAGCCTGGTAACAAGCAGGTCCATACTGTCCCCAATAGATTACAGGCTTATAACATACAGTGCTGCCTCAGGCACTGCCTTATAATGGATAAAGACCCTGCTTAATAAAGTGTACAGGCTTGTCCTGGGGGCAGAACGCCTCACCCACACCTGTCAGCTCTACAGTGATACAGGTTGGCTTCCCTTGCAGCAGAGGGTCAAGTACCAGGCCTGTCTGCTCAGGAAGAAATCTCTGCTTGGATTAACACCTGCATCTACGGCCAACATTTTCAATCGTGCCACTTCTGTAAAAACGACCCGGAGAACAGCTAAGGGGATACTCCAGGTACCTTTTAGGTGGACTACCTTTGCACATCATGCCATTTCTGTTAGGGGACTGCAGTGGTTCAATGAACTCCCTGCCTCACTGATTGAACATGGGAAAATCGACCCCTTTAAAAAAGACCTATGTCTGCTACTGGCTCAAGCAAGCCTTTGCGACCATTTTTAATAGGAACTTGACTCCCCCGAATAATTACCCATCCAGCACCTCCCATCCTTAACCCTCTCAGTCTTTCTTCCCAGTCCTATTCCTCCCCTCATCTTGCCCACCCCACCCCTTTCTTCCTCTATTCCTCATCCCTGTTCCCATCCTCTCAACAATGCCTGTGAATGGCCGCTTAACCAGAACCTGATGGCACTTAGTAAAATAATCCTAGCAACTCAAGTGATGCACCCGGTTCCTCAGGTGTGGCCTTCTCCTGACTGCCTCATCCCCTGCTTCCTCCCTGCACCTCATAAAAAAAAAAAAAAACCTTAATTTCCTTTCTCTCACATTTTCATCCCTATCCCACCTTCTTGACTCTAACAAAGTTTGAATCCAGACTGCTTTCCCTTTTTTCTAAGGTGCATTTTTGGCGATACTGATTGACTACAGCCAGATCGCTTTGCTGCGCTGCTTTTAGAGACTGCTCGGTACTGTGTCTCGGAGCACTGTGTGAGTGATAAACAGCTGACACCCACCACCTACTAGAAGAAAAAATTACTCACCTTAGTAATGTTGTTTCTTCTAATGGAGTCTTGCTATATTATGACAATTGCAGTGAGTCCCCATCTTCGAACTGCTCCGGAGGTGAAATAGTTAACTTTCCATGCAGGCATGGAACTCTGAGCACGAGCTCGGTTGAAAACTCTGTCTGTTGTTCTTCAAACGCAAACTGTCAGATCTTTACGAGCTAAAACTCACTAAGACTCTATGTGGAAGCTGTAAACCTACACTAGCCAACTGGCTACCAACATAAACACACATTTTTTGGCCTCAACAAAGACTCAAGTCAGAAGACCCAAAAAATGAAAATACAACACCAATTCACCCAAAAAGGATGGGTGAAAAACAACAAAGTGGGCATCAATGAAAAGTGCCCACTCTGCTCTGCCCACTCACATCCCAAAAACTTAGGTTCTGAGAGGGGCAGGCAGGGAGGGAGGTCATAATATAGCAAGACTCCATTAGAAGAAACAACATTACTAAGGTGAGTAATTTTTTCTTCAAACAACATGAAGTCTTGCTATATTATGACAATTGCAGACTGCACAGCAGTACCTCCATGGAGGAGGGACAGAACCTACTTAGGGAATAGGCTCTGAAGCACGGCTGTGCCAAACCGAGCATCACTCCTAGCCTGGATGTCCAGGGAGTAGTGCTTGGTAAAAGTGTGAACTGTTTTCCAGGTAGCTGCTTGACATATTTCTAGAATAGGAATGTCTCTGGCAGCAGCCAGAGAAGCAGCTGTATCTCTGGTAGAGTGAGCCCTCAGGCCTGAGGGGAACTTTACCCAACTTCTCATAGCAGAATTGGATACAAGAGACAATCCACCTGGCAATGGATCTTTTAGTGGCTGGCTTCCCTTTACCAACCTCACCATAAGTGAGGAACAGTTGGAGGGAGTCAAACCTGTGACCCTTGGTACGCTTTATGTAGTAACTAAGGGCTCTCTTTACATCTAGGCTGTGCAGCCTCCTCTCACCAGAGGAGGAATGGTCAGTGAAGTACACTGGAAGAGAAATGGATTGGTTAAGGTGGAAATCTGAAACCACCTTAGGTAGGAACTTCCTGTTAGTCCGGAGGACCACCTTATCTCTGTGAAAGGAGATAAAATCTGGCTCCACTGACAACGCTTGTAATTCACTTATGCGTCTGGCAGAGGTGATGGCTACCAGAAACACATTCTTCCAAGTCAAGTACTTAAGCTCAGCTGAGGACAAGGGCTCGAAGGGGGGTTGCATAAGCTGAGCAATACAAACATTAAGATCCCAGGCAGGGGCAGGATCTCTGAATGGAGGGTTGGTGTGAAGCAACCCCTTAAAAAACTTGGAAAACACAGGATGAGCTGAAAGAGAAGAGGATTTACCTGTTGAAATAAAAGCAGACACAGCTGCCAAATGCACCTTCAAGGTAGCTGGTCTCAAACCCAAAGTGTTCAAATGGACCATATAATCCAGGACTGTGGGTAAATCAGCAGAATCTGGGGAAATATGCCTTTCCGAGCACCATATGGAAAACCTATTCCATTGGAATTGTAGGTAGCCCTGGTGGAAGGCTTCCTAGAGGCCTTCAATATATCCTACAACACCTTGGGAAAGGTGAAGATCAGCAAACTCTAACTCTTCAAGAACCAAGCCTTGAGATTGAGAGATTTGAGATTCGGGTACCAAATCCATCCCTGGGCACAGGTTAACAGATTGTGATTCCTGGGAAGGCACAGGGGAGGATGGACTGCTAAGGACAGAAGGAGTGGATACCAGGGTTGTCTGGCCCAATCTGGAGCAATGAGAATGACTTTGCAGGATTGGGATCTGATTTTGACTAGTACTTTGAACAGGAGAGGGAAGGGAGGGAAGGCATAGAGAAACTTCCCTTCCCAACTGAGGATTAAGGCATCCAGAGGGACTGAGCCCAACACTGGGGGCCTGCAGCAGAAAAGAGGAAGTTGGTGATTGTCTGGGGCTGCAAAAAGATCTATCTGCGGGGTGCTCCATCTGGCAAATACCACTCCCAGGACCAGGGGATCCAGAGACCACTCGTGGTGGCCCTGAGAAATCCTGCTGAGAGCATCTGCCAGGACATTGTCCTTGCCTGGGAGGTGAACTGCCGTAAGGGAGGTGTTCAGGGAGTAAGCCAGAGACCACAACTTCATGGCTTTGGTGCACAAGGCTGTAGACCGAGAGACCCCTTGCTTGTTGATGTACCACATTGTAGTGGTGTTGTCTGTTCTGATCTGTACAATCTTGTTCTGAACAGACTTGGAAAAAACTTGAAGTGCTAGAAAAACTGCTCTGAGCTCCAGCAGGTTGATGTGGAGCAGAGATTCTTGGGGAGACCACAGACCCTGGGTGGTGAGGTCGCCCATGTGAGCTCCCCACCCCAAGAGAGATGCATCTGTAGTAAGGATTAAGGAGTGAGACTGAGTGACAAAGGGAACCCCTTGTCTCAGGTTGCTCTGATCCTGCCACCACTGTAGGGCTTGGAACAGGGTTCGAGTTACTGGGATCAGCTTGGTAAGAGGATCCTTTCTTTGAGACCAAAAGGCTCTCAAATGGAACTGGATGTCTCTCATCTGAAATCTTGCTCCCTGCACCACTGCTATGGTAGCAGCCATGTGCCCTAGGAGCTGCAGAAAATGTCTTGCTGGTCGAGAGACCTGCAGGGTGAAAGAGGAGGCCAGAGAGACTAGGGTCTTTGCCCTGTCCAGAGGGAGGAAGGCCCTGGCTTTGAGTGTATTCAGTTCTGCGCCTATGAAGGTAAGAACCTGGACAGGCTCTAGAACTGACTTTGAGATATTCAGCAGAAAACCTAGGGAGGTAAGCAGTTGCTGCATTATCTGAAGATAGGGTGACTGGTCTGGAGATTGGCCTACTATGAGCCAATCGTCCAGGTAAGGAAAGATGGCGATTTTTCGCTTAGGTAGGCAACTGCTACTGCTAAGCATTTTGTGAATACCCTTGGAGCAGAGGTGAGGCCGAAGGGCATTGCTCTGAACTGGTAGTGGCCTGAGGGCAGCTCAAACCTGAGGTATTTTCGATGGGAGCTTCTGATGAGAATATGGAAGTAGGCATCCTTGAGGTCCAGGGAAGCTAGCCAGTCTCCTGGCCTTAGAGAGGGTAGGATAATTCCCAGAGTCACCATTTTGAACTTTGGTTTTAAAAGGTGCTTGTTTAAGTATCTGAGATCCAGAATGGGCCGCCATTCTCCTGTCTTTTTGGGGTAAGGAAGTACCTGGAGTACAAACCTTTGCCCTGGTGTAGGGGAGGAACCCTTTCCACGGCTCTGAGAGCCAGGAGGGTAGAGACCTCTGCTTCTAGAGCGAGTGCCTCTGAAGGAGTTGCAGGTGGAAAGGATCTGGCTCTCATCTTTGGAAACTTTTTGAAGCTGAGAACCAGTCCCTGGCTTACTACTTCCAGGACCCACTTGTCTGAGGTTAAAGACTTCCAGTCCTGGACAAAGCAAGCCAGCCTGCCCCCTACAGGTAGGTGAGAATCGGCCCTGGCCACCCCATCAGGGTGCCTGCTTGGCAGGGGCTTTGGGCTGAGGGGTGGAAGCAGGCCTGCTTGTACCCCGTCTGCCTCTCCCTCTAAAGAACCCCCTCTGGGCATAGGCGGAAGAGGAAGCCTGGGTTTGGTAAAAAGGCCTATGAAAAGGCCTGCGCCTGCCCCTAGGAGGTTGCTTTTGAGGAGTGGCTTGCCTTTCCTTGGCCTGTGCACCCTATAAGTGGTCCTATATTCATCCATTTTCTTCATGTAACTCTCTGTTTGCGCCCCAAAGAAAAAATTACTCACCTTAGTAATGTTGTTTCTTCTAATGGAGTCTTGCTATATTATGACAATTGCAGTTTGTCCCACCATTAGAACTGCTCCGGAGGTGAAATAGTTAACTCCATTCCATGAATGGAACTTTGAGCACGAACTCTAAAATAGAAGCTCTGTCTGTGGAGATTCAAACCTGAACTGTCAGATCTTTACAAGCAAAAACTCACTAAGGTCTGTGTGGAAGCTGTAACCTACACTAGCCAACTGGCTACCTAAATAATAACATCATTGCTGGTCCCAACACCCAATACTCAAGTCAGGGACCAGAATTACTAATACAATTTTAACAAAATGAGAATAAAACAAGAGGATAATAAAACACCACACCCCAAACCCCAAAAAGGGTGAAATGCTTAAAAAGGGCATAAAATAGTGCCCACACTAGGTTGCCCACACCCTACCCAAGTAGAGGTTCTGAGAGGGGCAGGCTGGGGGGGAGGTCATAATATAGCAAGACTCCATTAGAAGAAACAACATTACTAAGGTGAGTAATTTTTTCTTCAAACAACATGAAGTCTTGCTATATTATGACAATTGCAGACTACACAGCAGTACCTCCATGGAGGAGGTGCAGAACCTACTTAGGGAATAGGCTCTGAAGAACAGCTGTGCCAAACCGAGCATCTTTCCTAGCCTGGACGTCCAGGGAGTAATGCTTGGCGAAAGTGTGTACCGTTTTCCAAGTAGCAGCCTGGCATATCTTCAATATAGGGATGTCTCTGGCAGCAGCTAGAGACGCAGCTGTACCTCTGGTAGAAAGAGCCCTCAAGCCAGAGGGGGGATCTCTGCCCAGTTTCTGATAACAAAATTGGATACAAGAGACAATCTACCTGGCAATTGATCTCTAGTGGCAGTTTTCCCTTTCCCAACCTCACCAAAAGTGAGGAAAGTTGGAGGATTCGAACCTGCGACCCTCGGTACGCTCTATATAGTAACTTAGAGCCCTCTTAACATCCAGGCTGTGCAACCCTCTCAGCAGAAGAGGAGTGTTCAGAGAAAATTACTGGAAGGAGATAGATTGTTAAGATGGAAATCTGAAACCACCTTAGGCAAAAACTTCCTGTTAGTCCTGAGGACTACCTTATCCCTGTGGAAAGAAATAAAGTCAGTTTCTACTGACAAGGCTTGCAACTCACCTATGTCTAACAGAAGTGATAGCCACTAGGAAAACAGTTTTCCCAAGTTAGATACTTTAGCTCTGCAGAAAACAGAGGTCTGAAAAGGAGGTTGCATTAACTGGGCAATGCAAACTATTAAGGTCCAGGCAGGGGCCCGATCCCAAAAAAGTGGATTAGTATGGAGTAATCCCTTAAAAAACTTGGAAAACACAGGGTGAGCGGAAAGAGAGGATGACTTTCCTGCTGAAACAAAAGCAGAAACAGCTGCCAAATGAACTCTCAGGGTAGCTGGTCTGAGGCCCAAGGAATTAAGATGGACCATGTAATCTAACACAATGGGCAAATCAGCAGATTCTGGGGAAATATGCTTCCCAGCACACCAAATGGAAAACCTTTTCCATTTAGAATTATAAGTAGCTTCTAGTGGAAGGCTTCCTAGAAGCCTTTAGGATTTAAAGGACACCCTGAGAGAGGTGTAAGTCAGCAACTCTAACTCCTCAAGAGCCAGGCCTTGAGGTTGAGGGATTTGAGGTTTGGATACCAAACTCTCCCTGGGCACAGGTTAATAGGTTGTGATTCCTGGAGAGGAAAGGGAAGATGGACTGTCAGGAACAGAAGAAGGAGGGTACCAGGGCTGCCTGGCTCAATCTCGGCAATCAGAATCACCCTGCAAGGCTGAGATCTGATTTGACTAACATTTTGAATAGGAGAGGAAGGGGGAAAGAATAAAGAAACTTCCTTCCCAATCCAGGAGAAGAGGCGTCCAGGGGACTGAACCCAACACTGGAGGTCTGCAACAGAACAGTGGAAGTTGGTGATTGTCTGGGCTGCAAAAGATCTATCTGAGGGTGCCCCATCTGGCAAAAACTATCCCAATATTGAGGATCCAGGGACCATCTGTGATGGCCCTGGGAAATCCTGCTGAGAGCATCTGCTAGACATTGTCCTTTCCTGGAAGGTGAACTGCTATGAGGGAAGTGTTCAGGAATAGGCCAGAGACCATAACTTCATTGCCTCGTGCACAAGGCCGAAGACCGAGTGCCCCCCTGCTTGTTGATGTACCACATTGTTGTGGTGTTGTCTGTTCTGACTTGTACCACTTTGTTCTGAACAGATGCAGAAAACGCTTGAAGAGCTAAAAAGACAGCTCTAAGCTCCAGCAAACTGATGTGGAGCAGAGATTCCTGGGGGGACCACACTCCCTGAGTGGAGAGGTCGCCCATGTGGGCTCCCCACCCCAGGAGGGAGGCATCTGTAGTGAGAGTCAAAGTGTGAGCAGGGGGAATGAAGGGGACCCCCAACCTCAAATTGCTCTGATCCTGCCACCACTGGAGGGCCTGGATTAAGGTTCAAGTCACTGGGACCAACTTGGAAAGGGGGTCTCTTCTCTGAGACCAATAGGCTCTCAAGTGAAACTGAATGTCTCTCATCTGAAATCTTGCTCCCTGCACAACAGCTGTGGATGCAGCCATGTGCCCCAGGAGCTGCAGAAAGTGTCTTGCTGGTCGAAAGACCTGCAGAATGAAGGAGGAGGAGGCCAGAGCCACTAAATTCCTTACCCTATCTAAGGGAAGAAAAGCTCTGGCTAGGTTTGTGTCCAATTCTGCTCCTATAAAGGTGAGTACCTGGACTGGTTCCAGAACCAACTTTGTAGATTTAGTAGAAAACCCAGGGAGGTGAGAAGCTGCTGGGTGACTTGCAGGTGAGATTTTACCTGTTCTGGGGACTGGCCTACAATGAGCCAGTCGTCTAGATAGGGAAAAACAGCAATCCTTTGCCTCCTTAAGTGAGCCACTGCTACTGCCAGACATTTTGTGAATACCCTTGGGGCAGAGGTAAGGCCGAAGGGCATTGCTCTGAACTGGTAGTGACCTGAGGGCGGTTCGAATCTGAGGTACTTTCGATGGGAGCTTCTGCCAGAGTTACCATTTTGAACTTTGGTTTCAAAAGATGCTTGTTCAGATATCTGAGGTCTAAGATGAGCCACCATTCTCCTGTCTTTTTTGGGGTAAGGAAGTATCTGGAATACAGACCCCTGCCTTGGTGCAGGGGAGGAACCCTTTCTACTGCTCTGAGAGCCAACAGGGTTGAGACCTCTGCTTCTAGAGCAAGGGTCTCTGAAGAACTTGCAGGTAGAAAAAACCTGGTTCTCATCTTGGGAAACTTTTTAAGCTGAGAACTAGACCCTGGCTTCTACTTCCAGAACCCACTTGTCTGAGGTTAAAGACGCCCAGTTCTGACTGGAAGTAAGCCAACCTGCCCCTACTGGTAAAGGAGAATGGCCCTGGGCACCCCATCAGGGTGCCTGCTTAGCAGGTGCTTTAGGCTGAGGGGTGGAGCAGGCCTGCCCACACCTCGCCTGCCTCTGCCTCTGAAGAAGCCCCTCTGAGCGAAGCAGAGGAGGCCTGAGTCTGATAAAAGGCCTGTAAAGGCTCACCTACCCCTGGGGGTATGCCTCTGGGAGTGGCTGCCTCCTTAGCTTTGGGCACTTTTGTAAGTAGTCCTATATTCATCCATCTTTTTCATGTAATTCTCTGTCTGCTCCCAAACAGAGAATTTCCCATTACAGGAAAATCCATAGCCTTAGTCTGGGTATCCTGTGACAGGCTAGTAAACCTGAGCCAGGCCAACCTACTGAAAAGCTAGATGTGGCCATGACTCTAGAGGAAACATCATTAACATCCACAGCAGCATGAAACTGCACCTTAGAAACCTCAATGCCAATGGGCAGCCACCTGTTCTAGTTCGCTAGCCAGCTGGCTATGGGCTTTGTTTGGCTAATTCCATAACAGTATCCCATCTAGATTTCTGATACCTTGCTACATAAGCCATATAATTTGCTTGCCTGAGTCCCAAGGAGGCTGCCATATACTGTTTTTGCCATGGCATCAATCTTCCTGGAATCCTTGTCAGGAGGATGTGAAGCCAGGAATATTAGTTTTATCACAGGCTGCAGCCTGAACTACCCAACATGACTGCATTGCTGTGAAAGGAATTCTGTATCAGGACCTGACAATGTGTACCTTTGTCCATCTTTTATCTACAGGAGGTACAGAATTAGGAGTTTTAAAATGTTTATTGTTTGTTTCTAAAAGACTTATGCAAAGGAATAGACAATCTCCTAGACTCTGGTATATCCATAATTTCTACAAAATCAGGTTCCTCTTGCTCATCCACAGCTTCCTCCCATGGGAGCTGGAGGGATTCAGCAACCTTTTTATAAAACAGAAAATGAGAAGGGGACTCAGAAAGCATAGGGAGAGATTCTAAGGGTCAGTCTGGGGAGATGTCCGGTTCAGAGGGCACACCCAGACTCTCTCAGTCACATTCACACTGATCATCATCATGCCCCCCCATGCTCTTGGTTCATAAAAATCTCCAATATCATATTCCTGAACCGGTGGAACCGGCTGAACCAACCTTTTACCAGACAGTGGCGGTTCGGACGGAACCGGAGAAAGTGACTGTATCATTTGTATAGCTTTGTTAGTTCTGCAGCAGTTGGAGAAGGAATTTTGACCATACCTGCTGATTTTCTCTTTTTTATTTTTTTTTTAGTTTACTTTTGCCCGAGGAAGTCTCGCCTGGTCAGAGGGCACCCCTCCGTTCGGTTGGCACTGAACCGACTGGCCATCCAGGTCAGCGGACTTTTGGCCTCGCTCCCCTGAGCCTGCCCACTCTTATCCAGGGTGGCTGCAGGGAATTTTTACAAATCTACAGTCTGAAATGAGGTGGTCAACCCCAGACAATAAACACATGTAGTGTGTGGGTCAGCCTTGGCAAAGGCTTCCCACAGACACTACAGTGTTGAAACCCAGTGGCCCGGTTTTTCTTTTGGGTTTCAGACATGATGCCAGCCTAACCAAGAAACTTGCCTTTAACGGCAGTGCCAGGCAAGACACTATCGGTTCCCAACCTGTCACGGTCATGGAAAAACGTAATGAAACTGCTTTTAGAACCATAAGAACCGAACCGCACTCTAAAAGCTTTAAAATGCTTACTTTAAGGTTTTAATTAACCTGATCGGTTCGAACCGAACCGATAAACATTTACAAGTTCCACACAGAATAAAACCTGTCTATTACTTACAATACCACAGACAGAGCTTGAACCGATCGGTTTATGTTAAAATAATTATACTCGTGGTTTAATTTAACCGAGAAAATACTGTTTAAACCGAGAAATGAACAAAGCAGTAGGAGAAATCTCCAGAGCGACTGTTCAGTGAGGCGGAGTAAAGAATCTGACAGTTCAGGTTTGAATCTCCACAGACAGAGCTTCTATTTTAGAGCTCGTGCTCAAAGTTCCATTCATGGAATGGAGTTAACTATTTCACCTCCGGAGCAGTTCTAATGGTGGGACAAACTGCAGTTGTCATAATATAGCAAGACTTCATGTTGTTTGAACAAAGAATTGCCCAAAACAGGAAAATCCATGGCCTTAGACTGGGTATCCTGTGACAGGGTAGTACATCTGAGCCAAGCCATTCTGCAAAGTGCCACAGATGTAGCCATGACCCTTGATGAAACGTCATTAGAGTCCACTGCAGCATGAAATTGCACCTTGGATGCCTCAATACCATCCCTAGCCACCTGTTCCAGCTCGCTGGCAAGCTGGTCAGGGACTTGCTTTGCTAGAGCCAGCACAGTATCCCATCTGATTTCTGGTACCTAGCAGCATAAGCCATATAATTTGCCTGTCTGAGTCCCAAAGATGCTGCCATGTACTGTTTCTTTGCCATAGCATCAATCCTCCTGGAATCCTTCTCAGGGGGGTGTGAAGCTAGGGGAATATTAGCCTTGTCACAGGCTGCAGCCTGCACTACCCCCACATGGCTGCATTGTTGAGTGAGGAAATCAGTATCGGAGCCTGATAAAGTACACCTCTTGTCCATCCTTTTATCCACAGGAGGCATAGCGTGAGGAGTTTTTAAAACTTTTACTGTCTGTTTCCAAAAGGATTTATGCAAAGGAATAGACAGTCTCCTAGACTCTGGAATATCCATCATTTCTACATAATCAGGCTCTTCTTGGTCATCAACAGCTTCCTCAACAGGGAGTTGGAGAGTTTCAACAACCTTTTTATAAAACATGAAATGAGAAGGGGACTCAGAAAGCCTGGGGGGAGAAACCCCTAAAGGTCTATCTGGAGAGATGTCCAGTTCAATGGGCACATCCAGACCTTCAAAACCATATTCACTCTCCTCATATTCCTCCTCCCCCTTCCTCTGGTTCATAAAAATCCTCAAAATCATAATCTTAAACCGAAGGAACCGGTCGAACCGAGCACCTCCCTGATGGTGTTGGTTCGGTCGGAACCGGAGAGAGAGACTGGACAATTTGGATTGCTGTAGCTATTTCCTCAGCAGTTGGAGAGATAACTTTTGGCTCTACACTAGCTGACTTTCTAGTCCTTTTTGCTGGAACTGGCTCCTCAGAGCCAGCTCTTCGTTTGCCCGAGGAAGTCTCGCCCTGGTCAGAGGGCACCCCCTCCGTTTCGGTTGGAACCGAACCGGGCTGGCCATCCGGGTCAGCGGACTTTTTGGCCTCCCTCTCCCTGAGCCTACCAACTCTCTTTTCTATGGTGGCAGGAAATTCTTACAAATCTGGCAGTCTGCATTGAGGTGGTCAAACCCCAGACAATAGACACATGTGGTGTGTGGGTCAGCTTTAGCAAAGGCTTCCCCACAAACACTACAGTGCTGAAACCCAGTGGCCCAGTTTTTCTTTTGGGTTTCTCAGACATAATGCCAGCCTAACCAAACTTGCCCGTTAATGGCAATCCGCCAAGCAAGACACCCTTATCGGTTCCCAACCGTGTCACGGGTCGTGGAAAAAAACGTAATGAAAACTAGCAGTTTTAAAAGACAACCTGATCGGTTCAAACCGAACCGATAAATGTTCACAAGTTCCACACAGAGAAAATGAATGGAAACCTATCTATTACTTACATTACCACAGACAGAGCTTGAACCGACCGGTTGCGGTTTAAATTCGGTTTAATTTCTATTGAAAACCAACAAAATAACACTGACAAAATGAACCGAGCAGAAGGAGAAATCTCCGGAGCGACTGTTCAGTGAGGCGGAGTAAAGAATCTGACAGTTTGTGTTTGAAGAACAACAGACAGAGTTTTCAACCGAGCTCACGCTCAGAGTTCCATGCCTGCATAAAGTTAACTATTTCACCTCCGGAGCAGTTTGAAGATGGGGACTCACTGCAATTGTCATAATATAGCAAGACTTCATGTTGTTTGAAAGGCTAACCAAGAGACAGAAATAAATGAAGCAGAGACTATACATATTGAACAGAAATCATTTATCTAATTTAAAACGAACGCCTTACACCTTGCACATTACATTGTGAGATTGCACAGCACAAACAAAGTAAAGGACAGACTAATCAGACATCAGCTCATTTGGGTAACCTGTCCTAAATCAGGTTCTGTATTGCACTGTATTAGGAGTACTTTAGATCATTGAGGGGCTAATTATTAGTGCATTGCTATTATTGTTTCTTCCTTTATTCTGTGGGAGCGCCCACTTCCGGTTATATGTACTACGTTTGGTTCTATGTGCTACATATTGTTTCTTTTTCCTTCTTGAGGCGCCCCCTCACCCCCACCGAGTTAAATGTACTATGTGTCTATGTATGCCCATTATTACAATTATTTTTTCTTACTTCTGTTTTATGTATTTCGAACAACATGCCTTCCGTGACCAGACCGGAAGAGGCGTGACTAAAAACGCGGCTTGAGGCTGAGCCAGGTACCGTATAACTTTCTGGTTTTCATGAGCAACTGGCCGTAATCGATCAGTATCACTACATTTCTTAGAGATAATCTTCCAATGTCTCGCTAATAACCCACATGAACATAATAAATCTCAGCATCTGTTTAAAAAAAATGTGTATCCCACTAAAAAATAATGTTCTTGTTTACCCTTGTACCTTCATGTAATTGATGTTTGACCTCAATCTCAATAACCTTTTTGTGTTCTTGTGGTTTTTTTATATTTTTCTGTTCCAAGTTGATCCTGCATGTTTGTACTGCTGTTTTTTTGAATTGGAACCTTTGTAAAAGAGCCCTGGGCTCAAAGGTATTTTAATCCGAAATGTGAAATGAATAAAAATAAATAAATACAAATAAATAAACAGTTCTCTTCACAAAACCAGTGATGTAGAATTTTAATTTTGAAATGAATTTGTACAGTATACATCGAACTCTGAGCATAGTTCTGATAGGTTAATAGCACACGCTTCGCTTTCTGTATACAAACATTTGCTTAGTAAAACCTCCAAATTATTGACTTCATGAAAAGAACTGTGCCAAATGTTATCCACAAAAAAAATAATTAAAACACAGTGTTTCACATCATTGTTTATTCAGGTACTGTTACATATGTATCATTTAGAGGCATATGAGTTATATTTCTTTTAGTAGGACCGTTACTAGTAGCTGCTGCCAGTTAGCAGGGACTTCCTTTCTCCTTTAACACTGCTGGATGGAAAGTGCAGACTTGTAAATTTTGAAGATATTTGGCCCTGATTTATGATGCAGGGGGATAAGCGGTACTGAATGTCATCTCTTCATGCAATGTGTGCTTCCTGACAAGTATACAGTAGTTGCCTTATCTGGATGTACTTTCTGGTCCTGCCACTCAGCTCCCTTGGTCCCTCCCCTAGCTGCCGCAGCTATACATATTAATGAATCTGATGCCTGGTACTGCACAATTCAGAGGTGGACAGGAAGTGAACACTGACAGCAACTAGAGACAGGCCAGGAGAGGCGCACACAGTTGAGCTCACCGAGGGCTGCAGAGGGAACTTGTTTTTTGTGAATATCCATTGTTCTCCCTGGTTGCAAAGTACAGAACAGGTTTCTGCATGAATTTCTAAACAGTGCAGTCTGAACTGAGGTGTTGAAGAGTAGCAGAGGATCATGAAGCTGGAGGTAAGGATCCACTGATCTGGTGCTTAAAAAAACATAAGGCAAAGCTGAAACAGCTCAGAACAGGATACATGCCTTTCTGAACAAAATGGTTTATAATACTTGTACAAGAGCAGGCAGTATTACTGAAACACTTCATGCCAGACCATACCTCTCAACTGTCCCTGATTTTGCCTTAAAAGTTTACTCTGTCCCTCCTAAAAATTGTGTTTTCGTGACCAAACAGTGGGAGTTATAAGCACAAACTAAAGGCAAACATTGAAGTTACAGACTTGTTCTTCTTTAGAAAATGCATTTTACACTAAGCCCTTTATTCTACCAGCTTCCTGAGTGGATATCCAATTCTGAAGAAGTATCCCTGATTTTGGTCCTTTGTCCCTGATGTTTTTAAGCCATATCCCTGATTTATGAGGCAGGAGATTGAGAGGTATGTGCCAGACTAAACATAATTTATTGGCCGGTAACTGGGTAGGTGCAGTGCACCAAGAAGTTTCCAATTTTTTGGCACAACCCAGGCCATTTACAGACAGTGTTAAAAGGTACATGGCAGAATAATGACAAGTTGGATGGTAGCGATATAAAACTAAATACAACCCAAAGGAAACCATTCAAAATGGAATAAAATACAAGTTCATCACAGTGTGGAGTATAAGACTAGACACTTTGCTGTAAATCACAGAAATATTACAAAATTGACTAGTTTCAAGGGTTTTCTGGGTTCTGTCTGGCCCAGCAGTTGCATACCATGCTGCCACACTGGTGACCCGGTTTTGGGAGTAAACCTGGGTGCCAGTGAAAGGGGTGGCAGCCAGACCAGGGAGGAGAGGCCACAGTAGCATTCCTTGATTGGGGAGGGTTGACACTGCACCTACAGCTGTAGAGGTCAGGCCCCTTTGGGGGGCTTCAGAAGGCTCACCGCTGTCCACAATGGACCAGGGCCAGCTTAACAATTGGGCACAGAGGGATAGGTGCCCAAGGCCCCAGGTTTTGAGGAGCCCTATATGATACCAATGGGTGCTTTCTGTGAGTTTTTATTTGGTGCTCAATCTTGCAGGCTCAGGGTTTCTTACAAATTATGAAAGCAAGGTGCAGTCGAGTACCGTTAAATGCACCTGAGAAGTGCGATTATTTCACCATAATGGCACATCCCTGGAGTGTCTTATTGCTCTATAAAATGGCAGTTAAATACATGACTTAAAATGAATGAAAATAAGAAGGAAGTATTTTAAAAACAAAAAATAAATGGACCTAACATTGAAATATGCTTCCATTTTAACTCTGAATACAAAAAATAGTCCCTATTCTGGTAACTGTAGGGTTAGCTAAAAACATAAAACATAATGAAAACTGTGTGTGCCACACATTTTTATAAGAACAAAAATGTTACTTAGCATTTTAAGTCAGTTTAAGTATGTTTCTTAATGGAAATGTGTTCAAAACTTTAAACCTACCAGGTTGCCTTTTTGGTGTGTGTGCGATTGGGGGTGGGTGGTTGATCAATTTTACCTGAAAATACCCACGTATGATTCAAATGTATGTGCTTTTATAAACTTTAGTAATGTATTTCAGCAGTTTGGATCTGTTTGTCTGTTTGCCCACCTTTTCTCTTTGTTCATAGTATTCTTGCCTACATTCTTCATTCTGTTTTTTCTTTCTCTGTGTTTCCCCATATTCAAGATATGAAATTTTTACCGTGGAATACAGGGATTTAAAATTCTGCTCAGTTTCACTGGCAGAATGTTTCTCTCCTAACATACTGTATACTCACACAACAAAGGCCTGTTGTAGAGCCACAGACTCAATTATCTCACTATCAGGGCAAGCAAAAGAGATTTCTCTGATGAGCAATTAAAGACAGAAGGAGGATTTTTCATTGTCAGCAAGAAACAGTTGTAATGAAAACGATGAACAATATGTAATGTTTCTAATGGGTTTATGTGTGCAAGTAGTGTGTGATGATTAGGGAAACAACATTTAATTAATTTGTTTTATTGTTAATTTAAGATAGTTTTATTTTTAGGGCCCAATTGAAGTTTTTTTTACAGTGTAAAAGTAGCAGCCATGTTTGTGATGGTAGATCAATTCTGGTTGTAGGGAGACTGATAGAAGATTTTTCTGGTTGAAGGGGAATTGATTTGCTCATTGTGTGATGTGGTTCAGGACCAGGATGTCTATGCAGTATGCTCTGATATTGAATGGTCACCTGACTGGTTTTAACCAATTAGAGTTATTTGATTTTTAGACTCATTTTATAATATAAATCAAACAACAACAGCACCACTCCTAACCATCTCTAAACTGTCATGACATACACCACATATTAACTAAATATAAAGTATAATAAACCTATTGCATAGTCCCTGAAATATAACACCTGGACTGATTCTTATAGCACTCAGTCAGGAAAGCCAGCTTAAACAGGTGGTACTTCATTCCACCTTTAAATTGCTCTACTAAGAAGGCCCTGCTCTGATGTCCCAGTAGTGAGTCCCAGAGAGGTGAGCTGCCACCACAAAGGCACAATCCCAGGACTGTTTCAGATATGACCTAGCGATTGCTAATAAGCCCTTCTCAGAGGAGTGGAGGGAGCGGCCAAAGAGCATATGGATACCGGAGCTCTTTCAGGTAGCCTGGGCCCATATACTGTACTGTAGTGTTGTGCTTTGTATGTTAACAGCCCTATGTTGAAAGAGATGAGCCACTTCACTGGGAACCAGTGCAACGACTGCAACACTGGGCTGATATGCTCAGTATAGAAACTCAAGCAGTCAACCTGGCTGCAGAGTTCTGCACTAGCTACCAGTGGCGGGTAAACCACCAGGAATAGCCCAAGGTATAGGGTGTTGCAATAATCTAGTCTGAATGTGACAAAATCAAGTACCAGTGTTTTCAGGTCCCCTGGTTCCAGATAGGGTTTGATCCAGGTGATGTTCCTAAAGTGGAAACGGCTATCTCGGAGCACCACTGCCACCTGATATTCCGGTGTCGGCTCATGACCCAAGATGACGCCTAGATTCTTAACCCTATTGGTGATCTTGGGGGGGGGGGGCACCAAGATTTAACCTCACCAGCACCGTAGTCTCCCCACCACCAGCAGCACGTACATCTTGCCTAGATTCACACATAACCAGCTGGAGGCCATCCAGTCATTGTGGTCAGAAAGACAACTGTGCAGCATATTGATAGCATTAATCTCCCCGTGGCAACTGACCAATATAGCTGGGTGTCATTAGCATAGCAGTGAACCCGCAAACTAAATAATTAAATGACCTCCCCCCCCAGAGACTGCACATACACTGCAAACAACATAGGTGACAAGATCGAGCCTTGAGGCACTCCAGAGTCAGGGGCAACAGGGCCTCAGGAAACATTTCCCAACACAACCTGCTGGACCCTGCCAGCTAAAAAAGGATTCGCACCACCTCAGAAAAATGCCTCTGAGTTGCCCAAGTGCCTTAGGAGAGCCACTAAAATCCCATGGTCCGTGGTGTCAGAAGCTGACGAGAGATGGGAGGAAAACAAGAATTATTTAATCCCCTTTATCCCAAGCAAGACAGCAGTAATTTTGCATCTTGATGACTGCTGTCTCAACTGAGGCCCAACTGGAATGGCTCATTTATTTATTTAGCTTTTGTTGACCAGGTAAGTACACTAGACAAACATAATGCCTATTTTTAGATGTGACCCTGGAGGTTACGAGGTAAATACGCAGACAAAAGAACAAGGTTTACACAGGAGTAAGCACAATTTCAAGGGATATACAGACAATGCAGGGTACAACAGTGGGAGTAAGCTAGACAGCATAAAGTAAACAATAATACAGATCGTCACAGCATAGTGAAGTGGCAAACAAATTCCAGGTATATGCTCAAGCTTAGACTTGGGTCGGCCTTCACTGGTGACCATACAGGCACAGTAAACTGCTGTCATACACACAATGGAGGATACAATGTTTAAGTGCCGGTGCGGGCCGAGGTGAGCCTTACATGATTCCAAACTAAGCTCCAAATGTGCCTTGAGTTGTGTCACCACCACATTCACTGTATGGATGGTCCGGAGATGCTGCTCTCTGCTAGTGCTGCGAGAATAAAATCTCACCAGCCCGGGAGCTGGCAGAACTACAGACTCTGCTTCCATGGAATTTCTTGGAAATTTGTTGAAATTTTCACAAAGTTTGACCCAGTATGTAAGTAATATGTGGAGTTTCCTAGTAAAGCATTTCAACTAAATGTCTCCATATCGAATGCATTCCAAGACCCTGAAACTAAGGGTACCGTATGCATAAAATACCAATTTGCTGGTCTCTAGCACCAAGGGCAGCTGAGATATTAGCAGCAAAATTAGCACAGTGGTTTAAGGTTCTGAGCTGCAAATCTGGAGATCTGGGTTTGAATTCCACAGCCCTCACTTGCATACTATGTGACCCTGAGCAAGTCACTTAACTTCTCTGTGCTCCCAGGTCGCACCTGTAAACAAGCTTTCGGCTTAGTGTGTCTCTCCTGGTTAAACAATTGGAAAAAAAAATCATTTTTGAAATTTTCCTGACATTTTTACCAATACATACATAATTTGTGGGTTTTCCCAGTAACAATAAAACTTAATTTCTCCACATTTAACACCTTCTAATACTGTTCCAGAAAGAGTATGTGTGCCAATTGTTTTTTAATTTTTAGGTATCCTCCTGGTCGCTGACTCTGGCCCCTATCTGACTTCCAAGGGCACCCAGTCAGCCCCACCTCCCCTACTTGTACCCGCTCCCCTGTGGAGAGGTTGTGGGATAACAGATGGACCAGACACCGAACTTCAGGTTCAACACACAATTTCTGTTTGATGTTTATTCAAAATACAGGAAATAAGCTTCTACAATGCCATATTCCTTCTTCAGTACATCAGTTTGCAGCAACAGACTATGAATGTCCTTTCTCTGCACTTAGCCAGCACCTACTGACACTGATCTCTGATCTGATTGACTAGTTGAGATGTTGCGACCACCCCTATGCAAGCCCCATTTGCTTGCGTAGTGGGGGCTCAAAAAGAAAAATACAAAACAAGCCATAAACAAAGAACCTCAATGCAGAATCACTGAAAGAAGGGTTACTCCAAAGGACATTGGTAACAAATCAAGTTTCAAAGAAATACAACATCATACATACTTCCATAATGCAATGCATCATGGGATATATGCAAATCACCATGACATTTCTGGCTTGTTAAATTTACAATAATTTACATGCATTTTAATAGCACAACTAGCTTAATTTCTATAATAGTCACCTAGTACTTTTTCCATTATCAAAACACCAAGTGCCATGGTATTTTAAACATTTACAGGTTTCATAAACATAAGGTATATACATTAAGGTACTTTATAACATAGTGCTATTACATACTAACTCCAACAATAAACACAACCTTTTTTTACATATACTCTGAAGTCACCACAATAACCTCCCTGTACGAGGACCTGAGAGGGAAAAGGAAAATCAAAGAGGACACTGTAGCATAGTCAAGAGAGGGAGAAGATGGTGCCCACAGGTGGCCAACCTTATGGACTAGAAATAGTAAAGGATAGACGACGCTTAGAAATAGAAAAACTGTTGCAACAGATTTAAGAAAAGGTCGGTCCTCAAGAGTGGCAAGAGCTCCCTGTCACATATCCCCCACCTTAAGAGGGAAGTAGTTATTGCAGACTGCTTACCACCTTCCTGTCCCCGGAATGGATGAGCTTCTACACATCCATCTTCAGAAGCTGCATCTCAGGGTCCCTATTGATGATTAATATTTCATCATAAACATAGTGGACATCATCATTCTTTACTCTGAGGCATAAACACATTTCTCAACAGAGACTAATGGTACCTTCCCATCTTCTTGTAGGGAAAGTCCATCATATTTTACTGGCATCAATTCCTGCACCATATTTAAACATGAAATCAGAATTTATATGTTTCATCCCTGCCCTGTAGGATACCGCAAATCGATAAGGCTGAAGAGTCAAGTACCACCGCATTATACAGGGATTTTTTTCTCTTATTTGGTGCAACTAGCAGAGGGGGTTGTGATCAGTTACAGCCTTAAATTCAGCCCCCCAACAAGTAATATTTTAGGGACTCAATAGCCCACTTCAGAGCTAAGCATTCTTTCTCTATGGTAGCATATCTTCTCTCCCTCTCATGTAGCTTCCTACTGATATATATGATCGGATGTTCTTCTCTATCTATTTTCTGAGATAAGACTGCCCCAGTACCATTCTCTGATGCATCAATTTGAACCTCAAACACTTGGTTGAAGTCAGGGCTTTTCAATACAGGAGCTGTACATAGAATTGTCTTGATCTTCCTAAATGCCTCATCACAAATAGGGGTCCACTGAACCTTATTTGGGCACCTCTTTTTAGTGAGATCAGTCAAAGGACTAGCAATGGCTGAGAAATTAGGAATACATCTCTGGTAATAGCCAGCCAAGCCTAGGAAAGATCTCACATGCTTTTTTGTGGTAGGTATTGGGCTGTTTGCTACTGCTGTAACCTTCTGTACCTCGGGCTTCACTTGTCTGTTTCCTAAAATGAACCCTAGGTATCTTGTCTCGGTCTTTGCTAGGGCACACTTAGCAGGGTTAATGGTCACTCCTGACTCCTTTATTGCTTGCAATACCTGGGATAAGTGTCTAACATGGGTTTCCCAGTCAGGACTGAATATGATCACATCGTCCAAATAAGCCGCACAGTACTCAGTGTGTGGTCTTAGAATGTGGTCCATAAAACACTGAAAAGTGGCTGGGGCCCCATGTAGTCCAAATGGCATTGTGACAAACTGGTATAAACCGACTGGAGTGCTAAATGCGGTTTTATCTTGCGAATCAGGTGTCAAGGGGATTTGCCAGTATCCCTTAGTAAGGTCCAGGGTGGAGATATACTGCACATCACCTAGCCTGTCAATGATGTCATCTATTCGGGGCATTGGGTAGCCATCAAATAGTGAGACATTGTTAGGCTTTCTAAAATCTAGGCATAGATGTATCCCATCCTCTTTCTTGTCCACTGTGACCATGGGTGAAGACCATGCACTCTTTGAGGGTACAATTATACCTAACTGCTCCATTTTTTTGACTTCCTGAATCATCTCATTCCTCACCTTCATAGGTAGTCTGTAGGGCCTTTGGTGTATGGGCTTGTCTTGCATGGCAGTTATGGTGTGCACAATTCCTTTGGCCCACCCCGGGATGTTTGTGAATATGGGCGCAAACTCTTGTAAAACCCCCTGCAAATCTTTCTGTTGCTGAGGCTCCAATTCAGGGTTTATCTGAATCTCCTCCAGTGGTCCTGACTGCTCTAGCTTTTTATAGGCAACCTCCAGCTCTGACTTCCTAACTTCAGGATGGATATAAAGGGAGGGATTAGGCTTCTCACGCCATTTTCTAAGGAGGTTCGCATGGTAAATTTTCTGGGCAGGTCTCTTTCCAGGCATGCTAAACTCATAGTTCACTGCTCCTGTTTGCCTCAAAATGGTGAAGGGGCCCTGCCATTTCATGAGTAGTTTGTTCTCTGTGGAGGGAAGGAGTAACAATACTTGATCCCCGGGCTGAAATGTTTTAGTCGTCAAACCGTGGTCATATCTATCTTTCTGTAAGACTTGCTTCTGTTCTAAGCTCGGGTGTGCCAAGTTAATATACCTCACCAGGCATTTGTGTAACTGAGTCATGTACTCTACGACATTAAGATGTCTCACCTCCCTTCCTTCTTCCCAGTGTTCTTTAACCACATCCAGTGGCACCCTCAGGTTCCTCCCATACACTAATGAAAAAGGCGAGAAACCAGTGGACACTTGAGGGATTTCCCTGTAAGCGAAAAGTAAATAGGGGAGGTACCTATCCCAATCTTTACCTTCTTCTTTCACATATTTCCTCAACATTCTCTTTAATGTCTGATTAAACCTCTCTACGAGGCCGTCAGTCTACGGGTGGTGTGGAGAAGTACGCATTGCTACCACGCCCAGCAGACAGTACAATTCTTTGAGCAGACATGCATTCAAATTACTCCCCTGATCAGTATGTATTTCTTGGGGAATTCCCATGTGGCTAAATACCTTTTGCTAGCTCCTCTGCTATCCTGGGAGCTGTGACAGTTCTCATGGGGATAGCTTCTGGGTAGGGGGTAGCGTAGTCACATATGACCAGTACAAATCTGTTACCCTTGGAGCTCTTTTCCAGGGGGCCCACTATATCCATGGCTATCCTGTCAAAGGGGTTAGTCACAATGGGGATGAGTTGTAGCATTAATCTATCCCTTTTTTCCTGCCTGAGCTACCTTCTGACACTCAGCACATGCTTTACAGTACTCAGCTATGTTCTCATGGATAGAGGGCCAATAAAACCTGGGTAATATCATATTCAAGATGCTGTCTCTGCCTGCTTGGCCTGCAAAAGGGATGTCATGTGCCAGATACATGATTTGGGAGTGGCATTGTTCCGGAACCATTAGTTGGTCTGTTACCTCTCCAGTTCTGGGGTTTGTGTAT
Source organism: Neoceratodus forsteri (assembly GCA_016271365.2). Classification (NCBI taxonomy): domain Eukaryota; kingdom Metazoa; phylum Chordata; order Ceratodontiformes; family Ceratodontidae; genus Neoceratodus; species Neoceratodus forsteri. Next base: position 139,824,554 of record CM057449.1, on the reverse strand, counting down.
TCTTGATACAGTATTCTTTGTTTTACAGCAAACTGAGGGGCACCTTTTTCCACTCCCTTCCCCACCTGTGAAAAAAAGGGTTAAGTGAAGGGTCTGCTTTTTGCTCATGCTGCATATCACAATTAAAAGTGTGTCCCAAATCTGGCTGTACACCGGCATGAATATCAATCCAGGCCTCAAGGGTGCCGGAAGATGGTAAAAGCTGAGGGGGCTGAGAATCAAAAGGGCACATATGAGGGTACAAAGGGCACTTTTTCTATACTAGTTTTAACCATACAGAAATAAAAAGTGGAGGGGCTACCGCCCCTTGTGCCCCCCCGGTTCCGGCACCTATGCCAGGCCTTCTTTAGCTTCCTCTTCTCCGCCTTAGTTCTACAGTCCTCGCCAGGATCCTCAAAATCATCATCATCAAATGGGAACACAGATGGTAAATGTCCCTGCTTCACTTGAGCTCTGGTGGTTACAGCAACTACAGCAGAGTCCTGGGCAGCATGACAATGTATAAATGAAGCAAAGTCTGGGTGATCATGCCCGATAATAATTGGCATGGGTAGGCGAGGTACTAGCCCCACTTTTACTTCCTGTGTCTTTTCTTGAACAGTCATTTGTATGGTGGCTGTAGGGTAGTGATGGGTATCACCGTGCACATAGATGACTGTTGTATTTTGTCCTTTATTATTCCCATTCACCAGATCTGCTCGCACAAGAGTCTGGCGGCTCCCTGAATCAATCAGTCCCATCATCTGCTGTGATTCAATCTGTACAGTAGCCATAAAGTGACCCAAGTTCTCTAAGGCTACGGGAGCTGTCTCTCTCTTTATATTAGGACAGTTTCTTAGATAATGGCCCTTCTTTGGCACCCATGACATACAATCTCAGCTACTGGAGTAGACCTCTCTCTGCTCTCCAGTCTTGTTTCTCTGGGGCTGGATTAAACAGTTTATAAGTAAAAGGGTTCCTTACCGGATTGCTGGTGGTCACAGCTGCTGAGGTCTCTTGGAACCCTCTACATCTGGATGGTCGGGCTGCCAGGAAGTCTTCTGCCAATGTGATGGTTTTATCAGCTGAATCTGGCTTATGCTTCCGAACCCAAAGTTGTACATCCTGGGGTAACACTTTAATAAACTGTTCAATAATCACTGCCTCCAGAAGTTGGCCCTTGCTCTTGTTCTCCGGTTGTAACCATTAGTAGCAGAGCTCCTTGAGACGGGCGTAAGTCTCTCAGGGGTTATCCAGTGACTGCATTTTAAGAAACCTAAACCTCTGGCAATAGGTTTTAGTGTTTATGTTGTAGCGCCTGAAGATCTTCTGCTTCAAACAGTCATAGTCCTCAGCCTCTCTGGAGTCCATGTGGCTATAAACCAACTGGGCACTGCCTGTCAGGTGCAGTGCCAGTCGAACAACCCACTGTTCCCTTGGCCATGTGCATGTTCGAGCAGTCTTCTCAGACGTTGTGAGGTAGGCCTCAATGTCATCACTGTCCGAAAGTTTAGACAGTTTAATGTCTTTTGGACTGCTGGCTCTTTCTTTTGCCCTGCATTGATGGCACGCAAGACTCTCATGGTATCAGCCCATTTGGCATCTTGCTTTCTCTGCTCAATGTCTCTATCTCTTCGCTCAGCATCTGTCTCTCTCTCTCTCTCTCTTTCCATCTGTACCTGTTTTATGCAGAGTCATTTCAACAACTCCCCATGTCCTCAGGTGGAGCGTCTTCAGGAGGAGGCAATTCTCTCGATTCTTCCACATCCTCTTGCATCTCTTCATTGCCTTCAGGCTTGGCCTTCCTCTGAGCTCCCAGGTCCAGTCCAGGCAGCAGCTTCTCTCCCAGTCTGTCAGCCATGGTTCTGGTCAGAACTCCACGGACCTTCTTCTCCGGGTTCTCCTCTGGCAACTCCTGGTGCATCGGTCCACATGGAATATCTGGGCGATATCCATCAGAAAAAGTCCCTCTTTGGCTAGTCCAGATGCTTCCAGCAAGTTATCCCACTTCTGACACCAAGTCTGTGGAGGGGTTGTGGGATAACAGATAGACCAGACGCCGAACTTCAGGTTCAAGACACGATCTCTGTGTGATGTTTATTCAAAATACAAGAAATAAGCTTCTGCAATGCCATATTCCTTCTTTAGTACATCAGTTTGTAACAACAGACTATGAATGTCCTTTCTCTGCACTTAGCCTGCACCTACTGACACTGATCTCTGATCTAATTCACTAGTTGAGATGTAGCGACCACCCCTATGCAAGCCTCATTTGCTTGCATAGTGGGGGCTCAAAAAGAAAAAAAACAAAATAAGCTATAAACAAAGAACCTCAATGCAGAATCACTGAAAGAAGGGTTACCCCAAAGGGCATTGGCAACAAATCAAGTTTCAAAGAAATACAGCAGTGCATTATGGGATATATGCAAATCACCATGACATTTATGGCATGTTAAGTTTACAACAATTTACATGCATTTTAAATAGCACAACTAGCTTAATTTCTATAATAGTCACCTAGTACTTTTTACCATTATCAAAACACCAAGTGCCATGGTATTTTAAACTATTACAGATTTCATAAACATAAGGGGCAGGATTCTCAAAGAAAGCAGACATTCCCGCAGCTACGGGAAAAAGGCTTGCTACAGTGCGGAAACACAGCTGCACTGTATTCTCAAAGAAAGCCAGTGTAGCTGCGGATTTCCGTAAAAAGTGCTGCAGGTGCGGCAATGTAGCTACCGCAGGACTTGCACAAGTGCTGCGAATCTGCAGCTGCGGAGGCTGTGAAGGCACAGCAATAGGAAACCACTAGCTGAAGCAGCAGACTGTAACAGTGCTGCTTTAATATGAGGCTGACAGCACACACAGAGACCAGCAACCAGTCCGCAACTGGGAGCACAGCAGCACCGCAGGTATCTGTGAAATCCTGGCACCACAGTGGCTGACTGTCCCTGCTGGTCGTCCCTCCCTTGCGTGTTCCTGTAGCCTGGGGGGGGGGTAGCACTCGCTGCTGGCTGGTCAGGCTGTACTGCTTGTGGAGCTCTGTCATGGGCAGCACTGGGCCTAGTGGTTGATGCCTGTTGCCATAGCATGGCAATGTGTGCTTTCAGTGCTGTAACATCAGCCACTTCTATACTGTCTGAGATGCTATTACCTGTGGTACACCTCCACTTAATTGATTCCAGTTGCTGGGGCACTACTGCAGTGTGCTGAGGGAGAGTTACACCTCTCTCCACTGTGTGTAACATTTTTTCCTCAGCTGCGGGAAAAACCTGACTATGAATAGCCTTTCAGGGGCTGTTCTCCACTGATCTTACACCTTTTTGTCCTGAGGGACTTCCGCAGCTGTGCATTTTTCCACAGTCCATAGTGGTTTTTCCCGCAGCTGCGTAGGTTTTTGTGAATAGCACTTGGAGCAAACTCCCCTTTTTTTCCATAGCTGAGGGAGTTTTGGGGACTTAGGGAAGGTTTTGCACCTTCTGAGAGCTTTGAGAATCCTGCCCAATGTATCTACATTAAGGTATTTTATAACATATTGCTATTACATACTAAATCAAACAACAATAAACACAACCTCTTTTACATATACTCTGAAGTCACCACAATAACCTCTCTGTACGAGGACCTGAGAGGGAAAAGGAAAATCAAAGAGGACACTATAGCATAGTCAAGAGAGGGAGAAGGTGGTGCCCACAGGGGGCCAACCTTATGGACTAGAAATAGTAAAGGATAGATTAGGCTTAGAAATAGAAGAACTGTTGCAACAGATTTAAGAAAAAGTCAGTCCTCAAGAGTGGCAGGAGCTCCCGGTTACATCCCCCATATAGCCTAAGCTAACCCCCAGGTCTGTGGAGTGCACCCCCATGCTCTTCATATAATCATGTCACAAAACATGCTAACCTGGGTGTGGCATGGAAGACAAGTAAGTGGAAGGGACTCGCGGCTTGGCTCCACTGAGCCAAAATGCAGTCTCTTCCCTTTCATAAACCATGGGTCTAACAATTAGACTTTACGTATGGATCAACTCCAGAGGAAGTAAGTCTTCATTCTGACTTGCCTTGAGTATGCCAGTAAAGAGGCTCTTTAAACCTAATGAAAATGTATGTGATACTAGATCTGTTCCCTTCAGGCAATACAGTATGCTATTCCATGTTTTAAAAAGTCACAGAGTTAAAGATCCTTTCTTTACAGAGCTGCATTGTATTGCAAGTCATTACCAACTACAATTAAGAACTGTACTACATAGAGAATAATGGATGGGTAGGGGGTTATGGCAAGTATTTTACCCCTCCCCGAGGGGTGGGATGTCATATTAACCCCGAGAGTGAAGCTCATGGGGTTTATTCAGGCATCCCACCCCGAGGGGGTGTGTAAAATCCAAGTTTTAAACCCTGCCCATCCTTTAATTTGTATATTTGCTTGAGATCATTTTTTCCCCCCAGCAATTATACAAAATAAATGGGTTTGTTTCAACCTTCGGACGGTTGGGATTTCAGTGCATGGTCCATGGCCACTGGTAGTGTTTTTTTTATTATATTTATTTCCCCACTGTATTGTAGATTCTGTGCACAGTGATCCTTTTGTTAAAAAAAAAAAAAAGAAAAGAACTTACCGCCAGCTGATTATGTCGGAGAACTGGAGCGGGTGCAGCACTGAGGAGTGAGATGTCAGGGAATGGCATAAAAAAGAGGAAGATCGTGGTAGGTGCATGCTGTGAAGTAGGGCGGGCGCGTGTTCGTCGTCATAACCAGCTGGTTATAATGGCAAAATTATAACCTGGTTTCCCTACGGAAAAAATGGTCACCAGTTATTGTTGTACATTTATTTATAGTTTTCATTCAAGGACTGGCTGAATTCTGGAACAGTTTGCACATGTTATGATTTATAATCACTGTATTATTGTATTTGTTATTGGTATTGTTCCATTGTATTATGTTTTATTGTTTTTATATAGATTTGTCGCTAATAAAAACTGGCATTTATGCCCATTGACTCACAAGTATAAAAAATTAAAACTTAAATGAATCTCCCACTCCTGCAGCCCTCCTCTGATGTCAGCTGCAGGTGATTCTGGGATTTCTGTTTATGGCAAATGTCAGCTTGGAAAGGAGCAGAATCAGCCTGATACACTCTACTATGACCCAGAAAACAGTAAGTAAAAGAAAAATGTTTTTGCACACAAAGTGCAGTTGGGACCAGACCCACCCTTGGGTGTGGGGCTGTTAGTGCTGACTGTTACATAGAAACATAGAATCTGATGACAGATAAGGACCGCTTGGCCCACCTAGTCTGCTCATTTCCCTACCTAACGGATAAGCTGCAGATCCTAGTTAACCAACAGCCTACTTCCTCCTACCCTCCACTATAATTGCTTTATGTCTGTCCCATGCATTCTTGAATTCCCCCACTATTTTTGACTCTACGACCTCCACAGAAAGGTTGTTCCATGCATCTACAACCCTCTCTGTGAAGAAATACTTCCTCACATTGCCTCTGAGCCACCCCCCCTCTATCTTCAAATTGTGCCCCCTTGTTCTTGCACATCTCGTTTTCTGAAAGATGCTGCCCTCTTGGACTTTGTTGATTTCCTTGAGGTATTTGAAAGTTTCTATCGTGTCCCCCCTCTCCCTCCTTTCCTCGAGGCTATACATCTTAAGCTTCTTTAGTCTTTCTCCATATGTCTTCTGGTGCAGACCCTGCACCATTTTGGTTGCCCTCCTCTGGACAGCTTCCATCCTGTTCCCCTTTAAAGTACAACAAGACCTAATTTATAGAAAAATCCATGTTCTGTAGTTTCGCTTCTCTGGTATAACATGACAAATTCCATGAAATTCTTTGTTTTTATCAGTGTGCAGACAATTTATGGGATTCCAGCATTTTTAACTTTTTCTAAATCAGTGGCCTTGCGAAAAACAAAAACAAAAAGGTAATAGCAGTACTGCATTTTATGGAAAATATTGACCTATAATTATTATTCTGTTCCCCCTTAAGATGCATATATCCATAAGAGTTCTGAGTGGTGAAAGGAGAAACCTAATGTGGGCCACTCAGTGGTTCTGAATGGTGATGAGGGCCATTCATCCTGATATGGACATAATCTGTTGAAGGCTATGTAGAGGGGTTTTGAGAGGTAAAATGAGGAGAGACTTGATGAGATTTGGACAGCCAGACCAAGACTGGACTAAAACAGTAAAAACCTAGACCAGCTAGACAGGGGGCAACGTGTGTAGTCTGACTGTTGCAGCCGGACCAGTCAGTCCAGTTTTTATGGCTGGTCTGGATTTCTTCTAGGTGATGGTATTGTTGATAATCGGACAGCCAGATCTGGACCAGACCTTTACCATTTTGGTCTGGTCTAAGATTGGTGGTCTGGATTTCACCCATACCCATTGTCCTACATGAAACCTCAACCAGCCAGAATAAATAGAACCTAACCGACTGGTCCAACTGCACATCGTGTGCCTGGTCTGGAAGGTCTGGCCAGAACAACCAGTCTGGTTTTAATATTTTGGTTCAGTCATCTGGATTTTACCCATACCCAGATTAGGTAATCCTTCATAGTTTGGGCAGTTGAAATATATAGAGGAGTTTTAAGTGGTGAAATGAGGGACATCCTGCCCCTACAATTAGTAAGTTGCGCCAAAGTACTATACACATGTAAACCATTATTCCCCACTCCCATAAACGGCATGGAGACCAAGAACAGCCCCCATTCCATTTTAATGAACGCAAACTCTTCCAACTTCCACAGGCCTAGGCAGGTCCCGGACCCCAGTCTACTTGTGAAATCAAAGTGGACCCTTTGATTGAAACCTTCCCTTGGCCCCAAAAGTTCTTAATGTGTCCTTCAGGGATGACTGTATGTGGACAAGTGCTACCATTGCCTTGCATGGCATCATGGGAAGAGGGAGAATGTGCGGTGAGAACCCAAGGAGTGCAAATCCTGGCTGTCTGACTCCATATGACCCCCTGTTGCTCTCAGTTTGTGTGCTGTTTGTTAGTTTTGGGGCTGGGACTTCATTCCTCTCAGAGTGATGCAAGATCAGATCCTGCCATAAGCTGGAATTGGCCGAATGGCTGTGCCATGAGAGGAGAAAAAACAATATCCACAAACATTGTGTCTTGAGAACAGCTGTACTGTAAGTGGGTGGGGGGACAAACCATTACATTTTTATCATTATAAAATCCAGAGGTTTTCCATTAATGATGTTCCGTATAGAGCCAGGGAGTGGCTGAGGAGATTGATTGAGCGGGAGCATGTAATAGAGCAAATCAGAGGGTAGCCATGGCATATGTACTGATACTGATGTCAGTGATATATGGCAGTGCCAGGATATTCTATTGTAGTTTTAATTGTTTATCAGTAGTGAAAAATGTTTGCTGTTATACTTTTTAGGAGTACTGGCTGTCCTCCTCTCCCCTTCGCACCCCCCCCACTGCGAGGGTAGCTCCTTACTCACTCAAAAGGGCAGCAAAGTGGCGTGGGGACATGGAGCAGTGTGGCCAGGCACTGTGGAAGTGGACTGGTTAGGGAGTTTAACTGACATCATGGACTGTTACCAGCCTGAGGAGTGGGAGAGGGAGGCACTGTGGAACAGGACTGGGTAGGGAGTTTTACTTACATCGGGGACTGTTACCAGCCTGAGGAGTGGGAGAGGGAGGCACTGTGGAACAGGACTGGGTAGGGAGTTTTACTTACATCGGGGACTGTTACCAGCCTGAGGAGTGGGAGAGGGAGGCACTGTGGAACAGGACTGAGTAGGAGTTTACTTACATCGGGACTGTTACCAGCCTGAGGAGTGGGAGGGGGGCACTGTGGAACAGGACTGAGTAGGAGTTTACTTACATCGGGGACTGTTACCAGCCTGAGGAGTGGGAGAGGGAGGCACTGTGGAACAGGACTGGGCAGGGAGTTTTACTTACATCAGGGACTGTTACTGGCCTGAGGAGTGGGGGAAGGGGGCACTGTGGAACAGGACTGGGTAGGGAGTTTTACTGACATCGGGGACTGTTACTGGTCTGAGGAGTGGGTGAGGGGGCACAAAAGAACAGTACTGGATAGGGGGTTCCACTGATATCAGGGACTGTTACCGGACTGAGGAGTGTGGGAAGGGGGCACTGTGGATCAGGACTGGGTAGGGAGTTCCACTGATACTGGGGACCGCTACCAGACTAAGGAGTGGGGAAGGGGGCACTGTGGAACAGGACTGGATAGGGAGTTGCAGTGATACCAGGGACTGTTACCGGACTGAGGAGTGGGGGCACTGTGGAACAGGACTGGGTAGGGAGTTGCAGTGATACCAGGGACTGTTACCGGACTGAGGAGTGGGGGCACTGTGGAACAGGACTGGGTAGGGAGTTCCACTGATACCAGGGACTGTTTCTGGACTGAGGAGTGGAGGATGGGGGCACCGTGGAACAAAACTGGGTAGGGTGTTCTACTGACACCAACTGTTTTACTCACCTGAGGAGTGGGGGAAGGGGGCACTGTGGGACAGGACTAAGTATGCAGTTCCACTGACACCAGGGACTGTTACTGGCCTGAGAAGTGGGGGAGGGGGCACTGTGGAACAGGACAGGTGAGGATTTCCACTAACAGCAGGGATCATTACCTGCCTAAGGAGTCCAAAGGGGGCACTGGGCCAACCAGGAGTGCCAGTAGCGGCCCAGGATGAAAATGAGAACATTTTCCACCAAATAAACCATAAGGAATGGGTCAGAGGTGGAGGACAATTTAGTGCCTTTGCCATTGTCGCTATGCTTGGCACAGCGCCATGCATCTTTTGCTGAACGATGCTGAGGTCTGTTTGTGTTGGACCGCAGGTGTTTTGTCTGTCAACTTTTGCCCACACTAACATCTGGAATTGCTATACTGCTTTCTGACTTAGTTGCAGGGGGCACTCCCCCCCCCCAAGTAACAAAGTACAACGTTTGCGTACAGTTGCAACAAGAGAACAAAAGAGGTTGCCCCCCCCCAACACCTCTGTAGTTCTGTGTGTTGCTACTGATAATTGGAACCCTGATGAAGGGTCACGTAAGGACCCGAAGTGCTGGAGCATAGTGCCACCACCTTGCGAGCTCTGCTGCAAATAAACTCATGATTGTTTTATACCTTTGACTTCAAGTTCTTTACTTTTACTTCTATGTTGTGCAGCTTTTTTGTGTGTTCTGGATGTATTTTGCTAGGATAGTCCAGCTGAGATACAATACCCTTTTAAAGGGGGGGGGGGCTGCTTTTAGCTAGTTTTTATAGCTAGACAGACTGAAACAATATCTGTTCACATTTTGGTTAAATCTAATTTACTTATTACTGTGATATATTGTTAGTGTACCCCTCCCCCCAAAGAGGAGGTTTACTAACTTATATTGTCGCTTCCCCTGTCTGGACTCCAGTTTGGGGACTGGTTGGGCACAGGAATCACCATAACGAAGCTTGGGACTGGGCAGGGGAGTGTGACTTATAGTCCCCAAGGAGGTGACAACACAGGTTTGCAGGGTTGGTAAGGCCAGTGGTTTTTCATTTTCAGCAAAAAAAAAACAGTAAAAATCAAGTATGCACTTTTAAACCAGCATCTGGGAGTCAATTTTTCAAGAAAAAACTATTTCTATACATTATGGTGCAAACATCCCCACTTTGCACCAGCTTTTTGTGCTGTGCCCGCCATTTTAAGTGAAATATTTGTACAAAACATGCTGATTTGACCTCAGTTTTGGGAAAAAACAGATTTTGCCAAACAGAATTGGCCATTTTTGAAAACAGAAAACCATTGGCTGTAGGTTGGGGAGGATGGTAACAGCCCACCAGGACAGTAGGTCAGTGGGGGTGAGGTGATATAGTAAGGGAGACTCGATGAACCTCTAGTCTCCTGCCATTGTAGTCTATATTTCTGTAACTGTAGTTTTTTTAAGAGTTCTGCAAGTTGGGTGTTGACATATGTGTCTTAGTTCTTCAGCCTTCTTACAATGTTCCCTGGAAAAGCCTGTTAGTCTGTAGCAACTACGAGCTCTAGTTTGCAGAACACCACACATGCGGCTTTGCCGCAGCTCAGGATGTGGTAACCATGGAGACACGAGGACTGGTAATACTTTGAGTTCCCTGGACTATAAAAAGGACTTGCTCATGTTGCTCGTTGCTATTTAGTAGTTGCTGTTTAGCCCTTGCCATGCAAGAGCGCTACCACTCGCAGTCACCAGCTTCTGGCCTACTAGCCGCGATGTCGGTAGGGAAATGGGGAACATTTTTGCTTGATAATGAGACATTTCAGCTGTTGTCTGCATGGCAGGTAATTCTTCAATGCATCGCAAAGTCTGAGCAGTAATTCTTTATGCAGTCATCTCTAAAGTTGCTTGTGCCACAAACTCAGAGGCATCTGGAGACAGCACCTGGTCTGCATTTCTCTGGAAGGAATCTTTCTGGAATTTTTGGACCTGTTCGTTGGAGGCCAGTATTAATGTCAGTGACCCAGTTGGGTGCATTCCCAGGAGAGCACTGCCTGCCGCTCATCTTGAATGTATCAATCAGTGGGCAAAGCCCAACTGGCTTCTGTGTGGCTGGCCTACAGTGAAGCTTTGTTATGCCACCAGATATGGGGGGTTTTGGAGTGCTGCAGTAGCAGTCTTGATGAGAGATAGATGCAGACGGAGAGAGCAAAACCACAAGAAGCCATCTTGACGGTGGATGGACATCGAGAGTTCATAAGGAGTGAGGATCCTGTTAGGCGAGACTGTATCCTGTCCCCCATCTTGGCAGAGTTCTTCTGGTAACTTTTATCCATGCAGAGTAGGCCTCCGGGCTGCACCTTGAAAAAGGCCTTTGGCTCAGAGTGTCATCCTGGGTAAACAAATAAAACGAAATGAATAGCGGAAGCTTCCGGCGACTAAGTTGTCCACGGTCGACAGAACCTGAGTACCTTAAAGTTTAGGCTCAGGTCTTTTCTTTAGTTTTAATTAAAAGTGGGATGTTAGAAAAAAGGGGTTTTCTGTTGGCATCACTGTTAAGTGCAATGAATAGTGTTTGCCTGCCAGTGGGCCCCAACTTATTGCCTGCCAGTGTTCTTCATAGCAAGGTACCCACTACACTGAAAGAAGAGGCCTCCATATGGCCTTTGAGGGGCAAAGTCATTACACTCACTAAGGAACAGATACTTTTGGGAGGGGACACTGTGGGGTTTATTTAAGCAATATACCACAACACAGTGTGGGTTATCCTGGGATTTATCATGCCTGGTGTGGTTTGGTCACGAAGTCACAGGCCTAGTGAGTAAACAACACCAGAAGTGGTAAATCGCAGCATCATCTACACTCTGGAGTGGTGTGTTGCAATTATATAATGTTCCTGTCTTATTTTGAGCTGAAAAATAAATAAAGGAAATAGTGTTTTCTTGAAAATTTTTTATTATTTTAGTTGTTTTCTTGATCTCGATGGGCCTTGGCTTACTTTTGTCCCTTTTTACCTAGTAAACCTAGTTTTATTGCTCTGCTATAAAAAAAAAAATAGACCTGGGTTGCTAGGGTCCAATTTTGACGCATGTGCGGTCGTGTTTTTTTATTCCTGGTCCCGGTGGTTTTCTTGGGGCTGGAAAACCTTTGTCAGAGTCAGTTCACTGTGTCCCGGCTCAGTTCTTTTTGATTATAGGAGCCAGGACAGGCTTTTAAGTTGGTGCATGGTACTGTTTTAACTGTAGAGCACTGGCCCACTTTTCCCAAACAATGCCCATGCGTGGCATCCTGCGTACGGCAAGGAAGTACGTGGTTCTGCAGGTCGAGTGGGAGCTGATTGAGGGTGTTTTCTTTTTCGTTATTTCTGTTTTTGCCAAACAGGGGAGTTAATACAGTGAGACTGGGGAACTACCAGTACAGTTATGGAAATGGGAGGGAGTGCCTGTTTCAGAAGGAGTACTGACTACAACGGAGGGTGAGGGGAGGGCGACAGAGGAGCAGGCAGAGGAGGCATTCATCAGCAGAACTGAATCAGGAGGGAGCTACTCTCATCAGTGAAAGTGTTGTGAATTTTTATTGTTTTTTTACACCCCTTAAGTTGTTTCAGGAGGAAAGTGTCATACTCTAATTAATTTTGTGTGTTGTGCCTGTCAGTTGTGGGAGACAGACGTTTAGTGGGGATTCAGCATGGCGGTTTTCTGCTGTTGACTTCTGGGGCTCGGATGGATTTTAGAAATGCAGCTGACTGACACCTTTTCCCACTGGTGATGGCAGAATTTACAACAGAGAAAAGGTGCCAGTCAGCCAATCAGAATGTGATATATTTTGCCCATTGTATAATTGTTTGTCTACCACAGACTTTAAGACCCCTTTCCATATTTCTCTAAAATTACCCCTTATCCTTTCTGCTTCTCCCTGGCTAATAAAAGTGTTGTTGTTCCTCATATATTTGTGCCACTTCAGTTATGTTATTGTCATCGCATTTGCTGTAGGTGGAAGTAATGCTAGAGGTGACAGATGTAATTATTTATTTAAAAGTTGTTAACTGGTAAACGCACCCTGACCTGAGGCTCATTTCCAGGTACGACCCAGAAAAGGGAAATGTAGGGGGAATAACAATAAAACAGACGTACATTACATTACAAAATAGAAATATATATATATAAACTGTCGCAGTAGCACCAGTACATTAGGGTTGAGTGCAGACTTCTATGTTAAACCTGAAAGTTTGAAGCTTAATAACATTGGAACCGTTCAACGGATTTGAACATAATTTGGCATGCATAATCTCAAGGAGTAGTTCTCTTGATGCGCTAAATTTCGTATGAATCAGATGTATAGTTTTTGAGATACAGAGCATCACAAAATCCAAAAAGTATCAGTTGTTTGACATTTCTTTGTCCACCTGTATCTCAGAAACTGCTTTATGTAGTAAACTGATATTTTCAGGGTGGAAAGTCTTTGGGTCATAGATGTGCCTTTTGAAGGTTTGGAGAAAAAAATATTACCCCATTCAAAAGTTATTAAACTTTTCATTTCCCATTATTTCCTGTGGGAACATTTATATGTCAGGCACAAAAAGTTTTATTTTGTGCAAATTTCTTTGTTTCTTTCGCAAGGAAAGTGCTTTTTTTCACACTTTCTTTGGCATGCAGGGTCACATTGAGCCATTTCTTTTGAAAAAGGCATGTTTAGAAACATAGAATCTGACGGCAGATAAGGACCACTTGCCCCACCCAGTCTGCCCATTTCCCTACCTAATGGATAAGCTGCAGATCCTAGTTAACCAGCAGCCTACTTCTTCCTACCCCCACCCCCTAGAATTGCCTTATGACTGTCCCATGCATGCTTGAATTCCACCACTGTTTTTGACTCTACAACCTCCGAAGGCCATTCCATGCATCCACAACCCCTCTGTGGAAACATACTTCCTTAAATTACCTCTGAGCCGCCCCCATCTTCAAATTGTGCCCTTGTTCTTGCACACCTTTTTTGAAAGATGCTACCCTCTTGGACTTTGTTGATTCCCTTGAGGTACTTGAAAGTTTCTATCATGTCCCCTCTCCCTCCTTTCCTCGAGGCTATACATATTAAGCTCCTAAGTCTCTCTTCATATGTCTTCTGGTGCAGACCCTGCACCATTTTAGTTGCTCTCCTCTGGACAGCTTCCATCCTGTCTATGTCTTTGCGGAGATCGGGTCTCCAGAACTGCACGCAGTACTCCAGATGGGATCTCACCAGCTGTCTGTACAGAGGGATAATAACTTCCTGTTTTCTACTGGTGATGCCTCTCCCTATGCATCCCAGTTTGTTTTGCATGTGGGGTCACAGGGAGCCTACTTTACTTTCGTAGCGCTCTCTTGTGTTCACTATCTTGTTTTCTCTTTAGCGAGGAAAAAAGGCAAGTAAAAAAAACATGTCATATAAAAAAGAAATGTCAAAACTTAGCTAAACGGTCCGTGTTTAGCTATATTCTGATTTTCTTTTTATATGTACTGTGCCTTAACTTTGCCAGTCAACCGAAATCTCAGGTGACAAGCTTAGTGAGAGGACCGCTTCTACCCCTGTTATCTGCATAAGAACACTGGAGTTTTCTTGACTTCTGCAGCCACAGCTGCAACATGTGCTGCCGGCTGCAGAGTCAGCATGGAGCAGTCTGTTTTCCGTGGTGTCTCTGGCACCTCATATCCCTGGTGTCTACTGGCCCCCCTCTTCCCCGTGTCAATCTGGTGTCTAGTGGCACCCCCTACCCTCCCATTGCCAGGATCGTTGTAATTTATTATAATCTGACACCGGTATGCCCACTCCCAATGTCAGATGCTCTCCCTGCATTCCCTTTGGTTTTCTTTTTACCAGCATTGGGGTGTCCAGTCCCCGTGCTGGCAGTAAATGTCCACTACCCTCCTAGCACTTTGGAACACTGGAGAGCCCACTGCCAGTGTCCAAATATATAATCTGACACCAGGATGCCCACTTCTGGTGTCATATGCCCGCCATCCATTTATTTTTGTTTTCTGGCATCGGGGGGCCCAATCCCCCTGCTGGCAGTACTGGCAATTAGGGTTCGCAACCTCAAGGCACACCCCTCACACCTGTTTCTGCATGCGGAGTGGAGGTGGGGCCTTAGGGTTGGAAACCGAGGGTGGGGGTGGGGTGTTCAGGTTGGAAGCCGATGGTGGTGGGGGGGGGCAGGGTCTTAGGTTTGGGAACCCTAAGATTGCATTTCCCTACTTTTTACTCTTCAAACCTGCATTACCAATTTTGCACTTCAAACCTAATGGTGCCTTAACAAAGTTGTTTGCAGTGAACACCAGTGGTGAATAATATTGGGCAAATAAATCATGTTATTTTAAGATAAATATTTATTTTCACTTATAACACCATTTATTTCACTTAAAACAATTTATTTAACTTAGAACATGTTATTTCAACTTAGAATCTAGAAATAGAACACAGAGAACAATGGTCCAGACAGAGAACTTACAGTAGAAAGAAAGGCAGTTTTAAACTAAAAGAAAAGGCAAAACACTAGTAAAACATTACAAATGATGTGGTATATATCAAATACATAATGGATTGCAGTGGACTAACACATTTATCACCACACATGAGTGGTAAGACCATTATAACTAACTTGTGGCTTCGCCACTTGGGAGTTACGGGTCTTACCACTCACTTGAGGAGATAAATGTGTTATTACACTGCAACCCATCATGTATTCCATATATAATATGTCGTGCCCTTATAGTTAGGGTTGATTAGGCAGTTTAATGTTAAACCCTAAAGTTTTCATGTTAATAACTTTGCAGTCATTCAACTGATTTGCACGAAATTTGGTATGCGCTGTCCCATGGGGGTAGATCTCTTGACGTGCCAAGTTTTGTTTTGATTGGATATGTGGAATTTGTGCACCGCATAGGGAAAAAAGTGTTTTTTCACTTTTTTTCACCATTTTTTTCTGAATTTTTCCTCATCGTTCTGCACCCACACTGTTTGGGATTTTAGCCTGTAGTTTTCAGGGTTGAAAGAGATTACCCTGAGGAACAAGCCAGCATTGGTTTGGTGAAAAAATATTAATCCGATCCAAAGTTATTTAATTTTGAAAATGTGGGTTCTGATCATGCTCAGTTCAGTCTTTTGGATAGATGCACAGCTGCGAACAAGGATTTTGGCTCATGAATGGGGATTTTGACAGCTCATGAATGGGGATTCATTAAATCTCCATTCGTGAGAAAAAAATTCCCATTCGTGAGCCACCATCTTATTTTCACTTTTAGCCCAAAATAAAATGTTGTTACTTGCCCCACGTATGTATTTTGTGGAAACAAATGTATGGGTTTTGTTCAGGATGACACCCTCTACAAAACCAATTGTTTGGGTTCCATCCATTTATTAAGAAAAACAGCCATTTTTTAATTTGAAAATCCCCGTTCGTGACTCGCTTCCGATCCCTATTCGTGAGGTGTCCAAATCCCTGTCTGACAGCCGATCCCTGTTCGTGGGCTGTCAAAATCCCCATTCACAAAATGAGGACCAGATGGCCATATCTCATGAACAGGGATCGGCAGGCGAACAGGGATTTTGATACCTCACGTACAGGGATTTGGCTTGAGAACCGGGATTTTGCCACCTCACGAACAAGGATCTTAAAAAGACATCCTTCTTCATGAGCTTTCAAAATCCCAGTTCATGAGGTGTCAAAATCCCTGTTCATGAAAAATTTATGTTCATAAGATCAGCACCAGATGGGCAAATATCACAAACAAGGATTTCTCATAAACAGAGGTTTTACCACCTCACGAAAGGGGATACGGTTCGCGAACGGGGATTTTGACAGCTCACGAGCAAGGATTATAAAAAAAAAAAATCCTTGTTCGTGATCTGTCAAAATCCACATTTGCAAGCAGAATCCACGTTCATGAGGTATCAAAATCCCCATTCATGAGATGAGGACCAGATGGCCCTATCTCATGAACAGGGAATCCCCGTTTGTGAGCTGTCAAAATCCCAGTTCGTGAGCCGATCCCCTTTCGTGAACTATCAAAATCCTCATTCGTGAGATGATGACCAGATGGCCCTATCTCACGAACATGGATCGCCTCGCGAATGAGGATTTTGATACCTCGTGAATGGAGATTCGACTCACAAACGGGGATTTTGACAGCTCACAAACAAGGATTTGTAAAACGGTAAGGACTTTTGGCTCAAATTTGCAGGGTGCAAAGGTGTCCCACAGATGGCGTGTACGGCGTTGGTTTGGTGTAAAAATATTGCATCGTTGCTAAGTATAGTTATGACATTCTGAAGTTGAGATAACATTGCAGTGCCCACAGCGCCTTTTGGTGCTCGTATCTCAGAAATGGTTCGAGATACAGATTTTTCGCTCCGGGTTCAGGTGCACTAAGCCTGCATGGAGGTATTGAAGTCATGAATACAACTGCAGTGGAATTTTTTCCATAGCTGCTATGGTTACTGAGATATTGGCAAATTAGTATTACAAGGGTTCCTTTTCAACCCTATAGGGCTGCTGTATGGCTCCATAGTTATATGTAAGTGGGAGCGCAGGGCCCAGAGGGCCCGTGCTCCCACATACGCATATCATTATGTAAAAAATGGGCAGCTTGAAGGGAGCGTGGAGTCCGGAGGGTCCGCGCTCCCACCAACACATACCGTTACCAATTTACATTACACTTTCTCAAAAAGTAAGGACATTTATTGCAAGAAACTTTGTTAATGCATCAGTTAGGTTTAAAGTGACAAAAGTATGGAAATGAGACGTTAGGTTTGAGCCCCTAAACCCCCACCCCACCCTCCATCCTCCACACACCAACAGGCATCGGGGTGTGCCATGGGGTTGTTAGGCCTAACTCTCACCCCATTCTCTTATACTGTACCATGTCAGCCTGTTCACACATGGAATGGGGTGAGAGTTGGGTCCAACGACCCCATGGCACACCCCGATTCCTGTTGGTGTGAATGAATTTCCCTTCATTTTTAGAAAGTGTAATGTTACTCGTATGTGGCTATGGAAGCACAGGGTCCGCCATCATACATGCATTTTGTAATTGTCTCTGATTTTCATGTGTAAGCGCAGGGCCCCCATCTATACATAAGTGTAGAGATTTTTTTTTTTTTTTACGGTTAATAAGTTTTTTATTGATTTGACTTTAACAAGCATTACATGGAATAAAGCTGTCGGATACATAACAATAATATTACAGACCTGTTACATACGTCTGTATGAATACAATTAGAGGGACAGGCTTACAATAACTTGAGGAGCAGAGCCTAAACAAGCGGGCAACAAAAGAACTGTATTATTCCCTCGATGGACAAACACCGACTGTCCAGCCGAGAAGTAACCTATGGGAGTAATGCCCGCTGGTGCTCATGTCCTGTACATACCATATAAATTGGCTTACTTGGACTATTCTCGATGATACCTGCATTGCTGGCACAACTGTAGAGTTCTAAGATGGTCCAGGGCTGCTTCCCTCCAGTCAGGAACTACAAAATACAAGAGAACACACACAAAGCAAACCCATCTAGAGATTGGCAGTGAATAAACTAGCAATTACTCATAATATTCCAAGTTGCTATTGCCACAGGGGACCCCGGAACCACAAAAAGTGTCTCTTCCACCCCAGCTCCAGACTCAAATACGAGAGGAGGGTTTACAAAAGTGGAGAGGAGCTTTTTCAGCCGATTCCCTCCCTAGGTTTCAAGTACATTATAAAGGCTTTCCACATGTTGATATGTTTAGGGAGGATATCAGCTACAGTGTGTGACATTCTGGACCAGTTGGCCACCTGAACCAAGGAGCTAAGTACCTCCTCCACTGATGGGATTACCTGTGTCCGCCATTTCCACAAGAGGAGTCTTTTTACCTGTATGCTTAGGGTCAGGAGCAATTTTATCTCTGAGAGGCTTAGGTGGGGGGCTGAGGACTGGATTCCTAGTATCAGCAGCTGGGGGGACATAGGAATGGGTTTCTGAAGAATGCTGGACCCCATCTCGCCAGCTGCCTGCCATAAGGGCTGGATCCTCCTACAGTGCCATAATATATGGATTAGGTCGCCAGGGAGCTCCTCACATCTCCAGCAGAGGTCGGATCGGACCAGTTTAGCCTTGGCAAGTACGACAGGGGTCCTATACCATGAATGCAGAATCTTATTCTGTATTAGCTGGCTTCTAGTATCAGGGTATGCCCCAAGTGCAAGCCTGAGACATGTCTTCCAGTTCAGATCTGTGATGTGGACCTGCAGTGCCTGCTCCCATTTATGCTTAGACTCCTCTGCTTGGGATGGAATGGTGTCCCTAAGGGCAGCATATATTCAGCTAGACTGGCCTCTTTCTAGGGCCAGCCAAGATTCTGCCTGTGATGTTGCTTGTGAGTGTATTCAGAGATTGCACTCCTTATTTGGAGGAAGCACCAGAAATCTCTGGACGGGATTCCATATGTTCTCCTCAGCCCTTCAAATGAATTGAGGATATCTGTGCCAGGAATATACATATCCTGGAGCTTTGAGAGCGCACCTAGTTCCCACGAGGGCCAGGAAATTGATTGCTTATTGATAGTGATCTCACTATTAGCCCATAGTGGAGTGAGTCTTGGGGGAGAAGGGAGGGTACCCAACTTCTTATGCACCTTGGCCCAGTACTCCAGAGAGGGGCCTATCATAGGGTGAGAGTGAATGCCCTTGGGGGGGGCGATTAAACAACAATAGAGATAAATGTGCAGGCTCACAGACCTCTTTCTCCATACCTAGCCACTGAGGGGAATTTTGCTGTGGGGATGTGAACCATTTTGGCGTCTGAGCCATCTGAAAAGCCCATTTATACCCCTCGAACCACGGAAGGCCCCAGCCTCCATCTGTCCAATGCGCTCTCAGCTTATTTCTGCTGCACCTAGGCTTCTTGCCCTCCCATATGAAGGAACCCAGCAGGGAGTCCAGCTTAGTAAACCAGTACTGAGGGATTTTCAAAGGAATGTGAGAGAGGAGGTACATAATTTTAGGTGCCTTGACCATTTTAATTGCCGAAATTTTACTTAGAAGCTTGAGTCAGAGAGGCCTCCATCTATCCAGCTCCGTACGAATGGATGCCAAAAGTGGCTTCATATTCATTTCCCAGAGTTTATGCAAATTAGGAGTGATATTGATGCCCAAGTACGTGAGTCTATCCGGAACCCAATGGGGACCATGGTGGGTAACCATGTGGGAGGCACAATTAGACTTCAACAGGAGGACCTCCGTCTTGGACTGATTAAGCTTGAGCCCTGAGAATGTATTAAAATCTGACAGGGTGCTCAATAACGGAGGTGGCAATATCTACTATAGGAAGCAACAGGTCATCAGCATACATGAGAGTAGGGTATTCCTTTTCTCCCACTCATATCCCAGAGATTAATGGATTCTGTCTAATAGCTGCAGTCAGGGGTTCCACTGCCAGGACAAAGAGTAGAAGAGAGAGGGGGCATCCCTGATGTGTGCCTCTACCCAGTATAAAGGGGGGAGACAGCATTGAGTTGGTGAGTACCCTGGCTGCGGAAGATGAGTATATGGCCCCTATCCAGGCCCCCTATCCAGGCCCAGAAGCCCGCACCCAACTCCATGGTGCCGAGCACTTGTTGGACATAGTCCCACTCCAGGGAGTCAAAGACCTTTTCAAAATCTATTGCAGTTGCTGCAGAAGGGGATGGCAATGTTTTAGCCTTATGGATCAAGTTTACAAGCGATCTAATATGGTCCGCACTAAATCGGCCCTTAACAAAGCCTACCTAGTATGGGTGGATCAAACTAGGGAGAAGCGGGTTTAGTCTGTTAGCTAACAATTTGGCTAGCACCTTACTGTCCGAGCGTAGAGATATTTTAATGATCTTGCATCGCCCTGTGCTCCCAGTACTGCATACTGGAGGGCCCTGCGCTCCCAGTATGGTATCCATCTGGGCCCTGTGCTCACATCTGCCCATAAGTATATAGACATAGCACAGGCCTAGAGACATTCCAAGCAACCCTTGTGCTGCAAAGGTGGCAATATCTCAGTAACCATAGGAACGTTGGAAAAAATTTCACCACACTTGTAATCATGACCTGGCATCCTGCAGGAGTACTTAAGCTGCACTTACAGTAGCAAAAAATCCATATCTCGTACCTCATTCGAGATATAGCTGCCAAAAGGTGCCACTGCCGCCACAATGTTATCCTATGGGAAATTTCAAAATTTCTGAATGTTATAACTATGGAACTGTCGTATATTTTTTTCACCACACCAGCAAAAGGCACATCTGTAGTGCAAGCCCTTGTTGCCCTGCAAATTTCAGCCCAAAAGTCCTAACTGTATTTTTGCTTTGAAGTGGCAAAGAAACTGCTTTTGTTGAGGGAGGGGCCACCTTTGCAAACTTGCAAAAATTTTACGAAAGTTTCCGCAATCTCGCTAAAGTACTTTAGCAAATTAGCAAATGTTGCAATGGAAAAATTGAGAAAACATATTTTCAGGCATTATTTTGAAAAACTAATGTCAGGATCATGTTCATCGGGTCCCGATTAGGTAAACACAACTGTTGGTGTTGACTAAGGGACAGTATTTTTTTGAATTACAGTGTTTTTTTTGCTGTCACTAACTGAAAACAAGATGGCGGCAGCATGAAAGTACAAAACCCATTTGTGGCAGTAAAAAGTGCTTTCGTGAAAGTTTTCATGCCCAGCATATATTTTTTCCCATAGGCTATAATGGGAAACTTAACAGTTTAATAATTTGTGAACGCATTAATATTTTTGCACCAAACCTTTAAAAGGCACATCAGTGACCCAGTCCCCATATACCGTGAAACTTTCAGACCACAACCACAAACCATTTGGGCTGTAACCCCGAGCAAAGAATTTGCCAAAAAGTAAGGATTTTTCACACTTTTTGGTTCTTCGCAGCTCCACAACTGCACATGTGACTGGAAGAAAAAATTACTCACCTTAGTAATGTTGTTTCTTCTAATGGAGTCTTGCTATATTATGACATATGCAGTGAGTCCCAACCTTCGAACTGCCCCGGAGGTGAAAGAGTTAACTTTCCATGCCAGGCATGGAACGCTGAGCTCGAGCTCAGTTGAAACTCTGTCTGTTGTTCTTCACACTCAAACCGTCAGATCTTTATGAGCTAAACTCACTGAGGTCCTGTGTGGAAGCTGTAAACCTACACTAGCCAACTGGCTACTAAAACATAAGAACACATATTTTTTGGTCCCAAAACAAAGACTCAAGTCAGGAGACCCAAAATGGAAAAACACAACACCAAGCACCCCAAGAAAGGAGGGGTGAAAACAACAAGGTGGGCACCTACTGAGTGCCAACACTGCACTGCCCACCCACATCCCAAAAACAGAGGTTCTGAGAGGGGCATGGGGAGGTTATAATATAGCAAGACTCCATTAGAAGAAACAACATTACTAAGGTGAGTAATTTTTTCTTCAAACAACATGAAGTCTTGCTATATTATGACATATGCAGTCTACAAAGCAGTACCTCCATGGAGGAGGGACAGAACCTACTTAGGAAATAGGCTCTGAAGCACAGCTGTGCCAAACCGAGCATCACTCCTAGCCTGGATGTCCAGGGAGTAATGCTTGGTAAAAGTGTGAACTGTTTTCCAGGTAGCTGCTTGACATATCTCTAAAATAGGGATGTCCCTGGCAGCAGCCAGGGAAGAAGCTGTACCTCTGGTAGAGTGAGCCCTCAGGCCTGAGGGGGGAACCTTACCCAGTTTTTCATAGCAAAATTGTATACGAGAGACAATCCACCTGGCAATGGATCTTTTAGTGGCAGGTTTCCCTTTACTAACCTCACCATATGTGAGGAACAGTTGGAGGGAGTCAAACCTGTGACCCTTGGTACGCTCTATGTAGTAACTAAGGGCTCTCTTCACATCTGTTGCAGCCTCCTCTTGCCAGAGGAGGAATGGTCAGTAGGCACACTGGAAGGATATGGATTGATTAAGGTAGAAATCTGAAACCACCTTAGGCAAAAACTTCCTATTAGTCCTGAGGACCACATTATCTCTATGAAAGGAGATAAAATCAGGCTGCACTGACAAAGCTTGCAATTCACTTATACGTCTGGCAGAAGTGATGGCTACCAGAAACACAGTCTTCCAAGTCAAGTACTTAAGTTCTGCTGAAGACAAAGGCTCAAAGGGGGGTTGCATAAGCTGAGCAGTGCAAACATTAAGATCCCAGGCAGGGGCAGGGTCCCTGAATGGAGTGTTGGAATGAAGCAATCCCTTAAAAAACTTGGAGAATACAGGATGAGCTGAAAGAGAAGAGGGCTTACCTGCTGAAATAAAAGCAGACACAGCTGCCAAATGCACTTTTAGGGTAGTTGGTCTCAGCCCCAAGGTATTTAAGTGGACCATATAATCCAGGACTGTGTGTAAGTCAGCAGATTCTGGGGAAATATGCTTTCCAGAACACCATATGGAAAACCTTTTCCATTTGGAATTATAAGTAGCCCTGGTGGAAGGTTTCCTACAAGCCTTCAGGATATCCATTACACCTTGGGAGAGGTGTAGATCAGCAAACTCTAACTCTTCAAGAGCCAGGCCTTGAGATTAAGAGATTTGAGGTTCAGGTACCAAACCCTCCCCTGAGCACAGGTTAACAGGTTGTGCTTCCTGGGAAGACACATGGGAAGATGGACTGCTAAGGACAGTAGGAGTGGATACCAGGGCTGTCTGGCCCAACCTGGAGCAATCAGGATGACTTTGCAGGGTTGAGACCTGATTTTGACTAGCACTTTGAACAGGAGAGGGAAGGGAGGAAAAGCATATAGAAATTTCCCTTCCCAATTGAGGACTAAGGCATCCAGAGGGACTAAGCCCAACACTGGGGGCCTGCAACAAAAAAGGGGAAGTTGGTGATTGTCTGGGGCTGCAAGAAAGATCTATCTGCGGGGTGCCCCATCTGGCAAAGATTACCTCCAAAACCAGGGGGTCCAGTGACCATTCATGATGGCCCTGTGAAATCCCGTTGAGAGCATCTGGGAGGTGAACTGCTGTAAGGGAGGGAGTAAGCCAGAGACCACAACTTCATTGCTTTGGTGCACAAGGCCGTAGACCGAGTGCCCCCTTGCTTGTTGAGGTACCACATTGTGGTGGTGTTGTCTGTACTGACCTGTACAACTTTGTTCTGAACAGATTTGGAAGAAACTTGAAGTGCTAGAAAAACTGCTCTGAGTTCCAACAGATTGATGTGGAGCAGAGATTCCTGAGGGGACCCCAATCCCCAGGTAGTGAGGTCGCCCATGTGAGCTCCCCACCCCAAGAGGGATGCATCTGTAGTAAGGATTAAGGAATGAGACTGAGTGACAAAGGGAACCCCTTGTCTTAGATTGCTCTGATCCTGCCACCACTGTAGGACCTGGATCAGGGTTCGAGTAACTGGGATCAATTTGGTTAGAGGGTCTTTCCTTTGAGACCAAAAGGCTCTCAAATGGAACTGGATGTCCCTCATCTGAAATCTTGCTCCCTGTACTACTGCTGTAGAGGCAGCCATGTGCCTTAGGAGCTGTAGAAAATGCCTTGCTGGTCGAGAGACCTGCAGGGTGAATGAGGAGGCTAGAGTGACCAGGGTCCTTGCCCTGTCCAGAGGAAGGAAGGCTCTGGCTTTCTTTGTGTTCAGCTCTGCGCCTATGAAGGTGAGGAGCTGTACAGGCTCTAGAACTGACTTTGAAAGATTCGGAAGGAAACCTAGAGAGGTGAGCAGTTGCTGAGTTATCTGCAGATGTAACCTGACCTGGTCTGGGGACTGGCCTACTATGAGCCAATCATCCAGGTAAGGGAAGATGGCAATTTTTTGCCTTCTTAGGGAAGCAACTGCTACTGCCAGGCATTTTGTGAATACCCTTGGAGCAGAGGTGAGGCCAAAGGGCATTGCTCTGAACTGGTAATGGCCTGAGGGAAGCTCGAACCTGAGGTACTCTTCGATGGGAGCTCTGATGAGAATATGGAAGTAGGCATCCTTGAGGTCCAGGGATGCTAGCCAGTCCCCTGGCCTTAGAGAGGGTAGAATTCCCAGAGTCACCATTTTGAATTTTGGTTTTAAAAGGTGCTTGTTTAGGTATCTGAGATCCAGGATGGGCTGCCATTCTCCTGTCTTTTTTGGGGTAAGGAAGTACCTGGAGTACAATCCTTTGCCCTGGTGTAGGGGTGGAACCCTTTCCACAGCTCTGAGAGCCAGGAGGAAAAGACCTCTGCCTCTAGGGCAAGTGCCTCTGTGGATTTGCAGGTGGAAAGGATCTGGTTCTCATCTTTGGAAACTTTTTGAAGCTGACAACCAGCCCCTGGCTTACTACTTCCAGGACCCACTTGTCTGATGTCAGAGACTGCCAGTCCTGGACAAAGTAAGCCAGCCTTCCCCCTACAGGTAGGTGAGAATCAGCCCTGGCAACCCCATCAAGGTGCCTGCTTGGCAGGGGCTTTGGGCTGAGGGGTGGAAGCAGGCCTGCTTGTACCCCGTCTGCCTCTCCCTCTAGAGAACCCCCTCTGGGCATAGGCAGAAGAGGAGACCTGGGCTTGGTAAAAAGGCCTGCCCCTGCCCCTGGAAAGCTGCCTTTGGGGAGTGGCCTGTCTTTCCTTGGCCTGTGCACTCCTATGGGTGGTCCTATACTCATCCATTTTCTTCATGTAATTCTCTGTCTGCTCCCCAGAGAATTACCCACAACAGGAAAATCCATGGCTTTAGTCTGGGTATCCTGTGACAGGCTAGTACATCTGAGCCAAGCCATTCTGCGAGGTGCCACAGATGTAGCCATGACTCTTGATGACACATCATTAGTGTCCACTGCAGCATGGAATTGCACCTTGGATGCCTCAATACCATCAGCAGCCACTTGCTCCAACTCCTTGGCAAGCTGGCCAGGGACCTGTTTTGCTAGAGCCATAACAGTGTCCCATCTGGATTTCTGATATCTAGCAACATAAGCCATATAATTTGCTTGTCTGAGTCCCAAGGATGCTGCCATGTACTGTTTCTTTGCCATGGTATCAATCCTTCTGGAGTCCTTGTCCGGGGGGTGTGAAGCCAAGGAAATGTTTGCCTTGTCACAGGCTGCAGCCTGCACTACCCCAACATGGCTGCATTGTTGTGAAAGGAACTCCGTATCAGAGCCTGACAATGTGTACCTCTTGTCCATTCTCTTATCCACAGGAGGTATAGTGTGAGGAGTTTTTAGGATTCTAAATGTCTGTTTCCCAAAAGATTTATGCAAGGGAATAGACAGTCTCCTAAACTCTGGGATATCCATCATTTCCACGTAGTCAGACTCCTCTTGATCATCCACAGCTTCCTCCATAGGGAGCCAGAGGGTTTCAGCCACTTTTTTATAGAAAATAAAATGAGAAGGGGACTCAGAAAGCCTAGGAAGGGACACTCCTGAAGGTCTGTCTGGGGAGATGTCCTGGTCGATGGGCACATCCAGACTTTCAAATCCACATTCACTCTCCTCGCATCTTCCCCTCCTCCAGGTTCATAATATTCCTCTAAATCGTAGTCTTGAACCAGTGGAACCGGCCGAACCGGGCGCTTACCTGATGGCACCGGTTCGGTCGGAATTGGAGAAAGCAACTAGACAATCTGAATCGCTTTGGCTATCTCTTCAGCGGTTGGAGAGGAAAGTTTTGGCCCCACACCAGCTGATTTTCTAGTCCTTTTTGCTGGAACTGACCCTTCAGAGTCGGCTCTCCTTTTGCCTGAGGAAGTCTCGCCCTGGTCAGAGGGCACTCTCTCTGGTTCGGTTGGAACCGAACCGGGCTGGCCATCTGGGTCAGCGGACTTCTTGGCCTCCCTTTCCCTGAGCCTACCAACTCTCTTTTCCAGGGTAGCTGCAGGAAAATTTTTACAAATCTGGCAGTCTGCATTGAGGTGGTCAAACCCCAGACAATAAACACAGTGGTGTGGGGGTCAGCCTTGGCAAAGGCTTCCCCACAAACACTGCAGTGTTGAAACCCAGTGGGCCCGGTTTTTCTTTTGGGTTTCTCAGACATAGTGCCAGTCCTAACCAAACTTGCCCGTTTATGGCAATCCGCCAAACAAGACCCTCTTATCGGTTCCCAACCGTGTTATGGGTCATGGAAAAAAATGTAAGAAATTCCGGGTTTTTTTAGAGCCGATAAGAACCGGTAACCACACTCTAAATGATAGAAAAAAATATTTTTAAATAACCTGATCGGTTCAAACCGAACCGATAAGCCGTTTACAAGTTCCACACAGAAGAATTAATGTAAAACCTATCTAGTACTCACAATACCACAGACAGAGCTTGAACCGACAAGTTGAGGTTTAAATTCGGTCGCAAACCGAGAAAAACAATACTTTAACCGACAAAATGAACCAAGCAGAAGGAGAAATCTCCGGAGCGACTGTTCAGTGAGGCGGAGTAAAGAATCTGATGGTTTGAGTTTGAAGAACAACAGACAGAGTTTCAACCGAGCTCGAGCTCAGCGTTCCATGCCTGGCATGGAAAGTTAACTCTTTCACCTCCGGGGCAGTTCGAAGGTTGGGACTCACTGCATATGTCATAATATAGCAAGACTTCATGTTGTTTAAACGAAACTTCACAGATCCAGAGATCTGTGGTACCAGATGGCGCATGCAAACTTTTAGGGAAAACGGACAAATGATTGCAAAGTTATTAAAGTGCAAAATTTGGGGTTTAACATGGAAGTGGCAGTGCAGCCATAACTATAGTACCACTATCAGAGGAACAGATAAGGGGAGTAAGAAACAATTACTCACCGAAGTAATATTACTTCTTCCAGGGTATTCTTTAGCATTATTGACAGAAGCAGTATGCCAGCTGGATTCAGCTGCCCTGGAGAGGAGGAGTCAATGCAAATGAGGAAGGCATTGGCCAATCAGGATACAGTTAGAGTAGAGTGCTGCCTGCAGTCAGCCTGAAGGACCTCATAATGCATTTCGAAGCTGAAAAAGAGCAAAAACTGTGCCCACTAGGGGCCAAAAAACTGTTAACAATAACCCACTATATATATATATTTTTTTTGTAAATCACACGAACGAATGACAGTCGTTAAATTTGGCTAAATCCCCTAGCAGAGCCTTTAGACAAGGTTTCCAGGGGAGGAAGGGTGGGAGTGTCAATAATGCTAAAGAATACCCTGGAAGAAATAATATTACTTCGGTGAGTAATTGTTTCTTCTCACCCCAGGAATTCTTTAGCATCTATTGACAGAAGCAGACTTCAAAGCAGTGTAGTTGGGAGGAGGGCACAGAAACCTATTTTAAGAAAAGGCTCTGAAGTACCATCCTGCCAAAATTGGCATCCTATCAGACTACACATCCAAGATCTTATTGAATGTGAAAAGCAAACTTCAAATAAGTGGTCTGCACACTTCCGGTGAGGATATAGCCTTGAACACTGCCCAGGAGGCAGCTGGTCTCCAGTAAGTAGGCCCTAAGCACGAGAAGGGCTGACTGTCAGGTTTACTGAAGCAGACCGAAATACGGGAAAACAGTCCTGTTGGAAAATACTCTCGGTCACTGGTTTCTCCTTTTCTGCAAAAACGCAGGAAAGAAAATTATGACAGAACCTGAACTGCTAGGACTGCTGACGCAGACCAGCAGGACTAATTCATGCCCCATCCAAGCAGGTTGGGATAGCCTAGACAGGACTTGCCTGAGAGCAGTACAGGCAGAGAAAAAGGATTGATGAAGGAAATGGTAGAACACTTGGAAAAAAGATTTTCTATCTGTCCAGAAGACTAAATTGTTCATAAACGCACTGAGAGGATAAAGCCTAAGAGAACAACCTGAAACTCTGAAAAACGTCTGACAGGAAAACAAGCAGAAAAATTGTCTTGGATGTTACTCGCTTCAGGACAGAATTTCCACAGATTCAAAGGGACACCCCATGAAACTGAACTTACAGAGGTTTGTATTCCATGGGAAAAAACTCCGGTCCCTAGAAGGGTCTGGAAGTGAAGATGGCCCTTTGCAGAATTCTTTTAAATGGTCTGAGAAAAGACATTTCTCTTGCCTAACGGAAAAAGAATCCAAGTAACCATTAGGTGTACTCCCAAAGAAAAGAGGCCTACTGTCCCACTGTTGGAAGGAAAATAAAAACCTTTATACTTTTACAGAAAACAAGTCACAAAGACCAAACTGGTTCAAAGTCCAAGGTTATAATGCCTGGAAATGAACTAAATAATCCAGTCACGAGAGGATTGAAAAACTCTAGGCCCTTGTCCTTGTACCCAGGAGAAAAGCCACTTCCCCTAGAAAAACTGTGGTTTTTGTGATACTAAAACCTTTTTTTTTTTAATATATACACGTTCCAGGTCTTGTTTGGATACAGGGACTCTAAGAGATCTAGCCTCCCAGGAACCAGGCCTTGAGAAGAAAAGACTGGGGAGCTGAGAAAACACTACTCCTGATTTTTCAGAAAGTACCAAGATTGTTCAGAGCCACCGGGATCGTGGTGGCTGATACCTTAACTAGAGAGGTACTTAGGAAACGAGGGATATAAGGAGAGAGAAAACTTCTCAGGTCAGTCTTGAGGTAAGAAAATCGTTGGATGGAACCCCGAGCTGGGGCCTGCAACAGGAAAAAAGGAAAAAACTGGAAGTTCGAGCTGGAGGCGAAAATTCAGATCTGGACCTGATCTTTCCCCTGAATGATGTGGCTAGGACTTGTGTGTTGAGGGGTCACTTGCGGTGGCCCTGACTATTGCAGCTTAGAGGATTTGCCAAAGGACCCACTTGTGGTGGCCCTGCCAGAGTTTTGTCCTTGCCCGACAGATGGATGAGTGACTAGGACACCTCCAAAGAAGCCAGCTAGAGATCACAACTCGTAGCTATTGCGGAGAGATTGGAAGCCCTGTGTCCCAAATGCTCGTTAGTGTGATATAGGGCAGGGATATCGAACTAAAGGGTCTCTGGACTGAAAAAATGCAAGCCTGATAGAGACAGTCTGAGATTCCAGGGACTGAAGAGAGAAGGACTGTCTCAGAAACCAACACCCAATGATGGAACACCCCAAAGGGAAGTGCCAACTGGAAGGAAGCCTCTGTACTGAAGATTTGAAGGGGAGAGGAATAAAGTTCACTGTTTTCTTACACCAGTCCAGCTTGTAACAGGGTTCCAGCTTCATGAAAAATTCTCTTATTTGGAATCTAACCTAGAGGCCTAGCCCCTGGGACTTTAATGACAACATTATGCACCCCATGCAGGGAAAGAGCTTCCTCTGACAAGAGATGAGCATCACCTCATAAGAGTTGCTGAGATTTAAATAGTTAGGGGACTTTTGTCTAGTAGGTTCAAAGAACCCTCGAGACTGTAGGAAACAAAATGTCAGACTTAGGGCTTGAAAACCAAACTCAAGGAGAATTGGCTAAGGTTGGCCAAGCCTCTGATAAGGGAAACCAGAGATTCCCTGTCTTCAAGTGGAAACCACCGACCTACCCAGATACCTGGAGAACAGCCTGATTTTTACTCTGTATCTGAGAACACCCTGGAGGCAGTCTAAACGGCATGGAATAAAACTGCTTGAGCAAAAACCCCATACTAAGGAACTGAGAACATAGAATGTATCGAACGAGACAAGAAAAATCCCCAACGTTTGCAAAAGAAAGATCTGAGTCAAGGAAGCATCCTGACCCCAGGTTGTGAAAATTGATAATGATTTGCTGTTCCCTATTTTCCTTTCAGGTAATAGCCTGGGAAAAAAGGTCCAACTCCCAAGCAGGAGGGAACCCTTTCTCGACCTTGACCCTCACGATCTTCTCGTGACCTAGTTACCACTGCTGACATAACAACAGAGAATGCAGCATTTGGAGGTAAACTTTAGATATTTATTTACTTATCATGCACTTAGATATATTGTATATATATTTAAAGGTTAATATCTGCATATATCTATCTCCCTTTGATGTTTTTTTTTTTTTTTACCAACCAAAGAAGGGGTAAAAACTTGAACCAAGAAGAAAAGTATCTGAAGAAAAAAGGGGTTATCAGGAATGAAAGAGCATTCCTGCCTAAACCTGTGGAAAACTTCACATTTGGAAATTTCCTAATGTGTTGGCATAGGAAAAAAGGGTTAAAGGGAGAATAATTCCTACCCAAATCCCCCCATTGAGGCTTCTGGGGAAGGAACGCTTGTATTTAACTGAGTACTAGGAGAGTTAAACTCGTCCATACGTGCCTGTCAGCTTCAGTTTGATATAAAGACCAACCAAAATTTGCACCAAAACATAACCCAAAAGGCTGGAACTTTTCAGACAGGCAAGCCTGAGGAAAATGACCTACGCCAAGACTCTAGAAGCTGTAACATTATGACTTACTATGAGAGCATAGTGCTGCTAAATGCTACTTAGGTATTCCAGCAAACCTCCTTGTGAATAGTGCTCCAGAGATGCCGCACTATGGCAATGATAGTATACATCAAACACTCTTAATATATAATAGCATATGCTAAAAATGTTAAAGGCATAATGTAAACATTTCTTACACATGGTATGTGATTATCTAGAGTCTATCTCTGGAGGGAAAGCAGACAGTGACAAGAGGCTGAGAAGCCGGCCGCTGTTTGCACTAACTCTCTTTAATCTAAAAGTGTACAGATAAAAACAGCAGAACACTTACCGAGCTGGTAATTCATCTGAATGCTTCTGTCAACCCCGAAGGAGAAGGAGGGGTTTCCAGAACCTACCTGTAGGAGTTTTCAGAGAGTTGTCAACTTCTTTGGAGGAGAGCAACTACCACATCTACGAAGTCATCGTCCTCCACTTTTTTATCAGTGTCATCCTGGAGGGGAAAGTCCAGGAGTCCACCAGATGAATATATATGTATGTATGTATATATAATATATATATATATATATATATATATATATATATATATATGCCTCATTATACCATAACCTGAATCAAACTCAGGGTGACCGACTGGAATTAGTGGGCCCCGAGAGGAGATCATGAAGGAAAAATCCTCTCCTAAATTAGTAATAATAATCATACAATAATATCCTTGGGTGTAAGGATTAACAAGAAGAGGAATACTCGGACCCGAAGGAGCCAAGAAACGCCCAGAAAATTAAAGTATGGAATAATTACCAAGCTGTCAGAAATTCAGTTGCAGAAGGCATAATTTTATCAACCCCTGATGTCTCCCTAAGTCCTTCAGGAGGGAGAGTCAGAGGAGATTAATCTCTGTCTTTGTGCAGGGAAGAGGACACCCTGGCTATTTTCAAATTAAAGGCTTGGACAGAGAAACAACTACTACAGAACTAGACTTGTAATAATAGAAGTCCCAAGGGGACTTGTCATTTCTTTTGTGTTAACTTGAGGTATCCTCCTCAGTGCTTTTAGTGGAGGGGGAGGTAGACTAAAAGCTCAAATAATGATAGCTAGCCCAAAGCTTAAACAAATCAAATCAACTTTGAGATTTTTTTCTTTTTTTTCACAAAGAGGAAAAAACAGAACCAGCTCCACACCTCTTGTTAACAAAGCCCACTGCACAGCAAACAAGAGAGTCCCACCCCAAAGAGAGGGGATTACCCTTCAAATAGGCAGGGTGTCCTTTGGTTGGACGCTGCAATACTGAACTTAGGATTTGCAAGAAAGCAAGTTGTGCTCACAACAGAGGGAGGTGACCCTTACAATTTACAGTTGTCTTTGGTTTGTAGCAGATATTGTTCAGGTGGAGGCTACTTCTAACTGAAAGGTGAAATAAGGAACTTAGAATTATCGGGAAAGACAGTCTTTCAAGCAACAGAGGGAGGTGGACCTTGCTTTACTTTTGTTACAATTGTTAAGATTTTCAGTGCAGGAAGAGTTTAAACCCTGAGGGACTGAATCCTGTTTACTGTGTCTGTCCTTGTGCACAGTTGACTTATTTTGGGGCTGACTGCTTTCAAAGCACAAATCACCAGGCTGTTTTGGGGCTGGGAAGGTTTACCTGTGTCTGACTTGGATGTCTGGATTTTTCTCTGTTTGATTAGCAGGGTATTTTCTCTGTCAAATTGTTGTGTAGGGCATCTTGCTGACAGGAAGGCACTCATTGCAGTGGTGGGTCAGAGCTTTAGCTGATTGTTTCGTGAGGGCACAGTTTAGGCCCAAACCCTGCCCACCCTCACCCCACCCACCCTGGAAATAGTTTCTTTATACTTGGGGTTCTGATATCATTTCCTCAAGAGTGCAAGGTGCATATCACTGCCATATCCTCTCTAGCACACTACACTGACAATATAAGCATGCACATTGTATAGTATATATATTTCTATATAACAAACCAATCATACACACACACACACACACACACACACACATACACACACACAAAAAAAAGTAGATAAACATGTGGGGAGTAGTGCAATGTAATGGCTGTGGGGCAGCAGTCTTCCGGGAGTCTTTCTGGAGGCTGAGATGCTGCCGTATTTGCAGACAACTCTCTGCCCTGAGGGAGGAAGTTGCCCGTCTTCAGGCCACACTGGACAGTAGTAAGGGAACCTTCCCCCAGGCCACACTGGACAGTAGTAACGGAACCTCCCCCATCCAGGGAGCACCAGAGCCACCACCACTACCTCAGAGGTTGCGAAGAAAGCACATCAGTTGGACCACAGTGGGCTCAGGGAGGGTGAGGATGGTGGAACAGAGGCACACTCAGTCAGTTGTTCCACTCTACAATCCATACAACATTCTGGGGAGCATAGTTCCCCTATGGATGCACCCGCATAGGAGACTAAGAAGGTTGAGGACAACTGTCACAGGGGAGGCCCACAGGAAGGAGGCAGAGGACACCACAGGGAAAGGAAGCAGCCGCTGGTGGGGGACTCACTTATTAGGGGGATAGAACTGGGGGGAGCAGGGAAAACTGAAGTAAGGTGCCTGCCTGGTGCCATGGCTTGAGGGACAGGAAGCGATCCTCAGGATCACGAGAACAGCTGCACGGGAGTCTCATGCTGGACGTCATTGTCCACCTAGGGACAAATGACTTGGCTCATCATGAGATTAAAGCAGTGCAGGAGGACTTGTAGAGTTGGGAGGGGCCTAAGACAAGTAGCACACAGTATCCTTCTCAGAGGTGCTGCCTGTCAATGGCATGGGTGAGGCGAGGTACTTTGCACCATGCAGTTTAATGAATGGTTGAAAACTGGTGTGGAGCACAGGGTTTCGTTTCATTGGGGACTGGGGTTTCGCCTGAGGACACAGCCTATACTGGCAGGATGGTCTGCATCTGTCCAGGAAGGAACAAATCTTTTGAGCAATCAGTTTAAATGCTTCATTGGCAAGCTTTTAAACTAGTCAAGGGGGGAGGCACTGATAAGCAGCAGGAAAATCCCAGCCTCTCCCTACAAAACAGGGTACTAAATGAGAAAAAGAACGAGGTAGAAAGGTCAGTGGGGGATGCTGCCACAGAAGGTAAAGCCATCAAAAAATGGAGAGCAATGAGTACCAATGCCCTCAGTCTGGGTAACAAGCTTCCTGAATTAGTGGCCTTGATGGAGGAGGAACATCTGGATATCGTGGCAGTCACAGAAACATGGTACACACAAAACCATGACTGGGACATAAATATACCAGGATACACTATCTACAGGAGGGACAGGGAGGGTAAAATAGGAGGAGGAGGAGGAGTAACTCTTTACATAAGGGAAGGAATCAAAGCAACAGAACAAAAGGGTAAACAGGAGGAGAAGAAGCACTGTGGGTCAATTTGGAGACAGGCAATGGCACCACAATCGCACAGGGTTGACATAGACCTCTCGGGAGGAAATGACAAGGAAATGATAGAAAGTATACTTAGAATGGCAGAAAAAGGGAGATATTGCTGATGGGTGATCTGAATATGCCAGATGTTAACTGGAGTGCAGTTGCAGCAGCCACTCAAGAGTGGGTTATTCTAGATGCCCTACAGGGGCATGCCTTAGACAACTAGTATTGGAACCCACTGAGAGGGAGCAATCTTAGACCTGGTTCTCTCAAATGGAGATGGAGAGAGGATCAATGTATGAAGTGGGTAGCCATCTGGGAACTAGCACACATCGAACACTATGGTTCACAATAAACACAGCAATAGAGTCAAGCCATACAAAGGCAAAAGTACTGGGCTTTAGAAGGCTGACTTTGCAAAATGAGTGAGTGCCTAAGGAATGCACTAGCAAATGGGCAGGAAGGAGGGGTGGAGAACAATGGGAATAATAAAACTGCCATCACAGAGGTAACAAGCCTTGTGTGAAGCAAATAAACAACAAAACAAACGATGTAAGAAACCACTATGGTTCTCAAAGGAAGTGGCAGTGAAGGTTTAAGAGAAAAGAAAGCATTCAGGAAGTACAAGGAATCACAGAAGGAGCAGGACAGAGAATTGTATCAGTTAAAGCAAAAGGAAGCTGGGAAGGCAGTCAGAATAGCAAAGGCCCAACTGAGGAAAAGATAGCCAACTCAGTTAAGAAGGGGATAAAACCTTTATAGGTACATCAGGAGCGAAGGAAGGCCAAGGGAGGTATAGTGAGGCTTAATAAAGGGAGGGGGTGGGCAGAGGTGACTGTGAAAAGGCAGAGATACTAAACAAATATTTTGATCAGTATTTACAAATGAAGAGGGGGAGGTACCTAAAACAAACAATAGAAACACTCTGGATACAGAAGCTGATACCAGCCCATTTACAGAAGAAAGGGTTCTGAAAGAACTCTTAAAACTGAAGGTGGACAAAGCAATGGGGCCTGATGGGATTCATCCCAGAATTCTAAAAGAACTAAGGGTAGAACTAATGACACCACTGACTACCCTCTTTAACAAATCATGGGAGGATGGGGTGGTACCTGAGGACTGGAGGAAGGCAGATGAGATTCCCCTTCACAAAAGTGGGAGCAGGGTAGAAGCAGGAAACTACAGACCTGTTAGTTTAACCTCAGTGATAGGGAAAGTGATGGAATCACTTCTGAAGGAAAGAATTGTCGAGTATCTAGAGGCCAGAGTGGCACAGGACCCAAGGCAGCATGGATTCACAGTGGGAAGGTCATGCCAGATGAATCTAATAGATTTCTTTGACTGGGTGACCAAAGTCGTAGATCAGGGAGGGGCTGTGGACATGGCATACCTAGACTTTAGCAAGGCATTTGACACAGTCCCACACAAAAGATTAATATACAAGTTAGCCAGCCTGGGAGTGGGTCCCAAGATGACAGCCTGGGTAAAGAATTGGCTGGAGAATAGAACACAGAGAGTAATAGTAAATGGAGTCCACTTTGAAGAAAGGGGGGTTACTAGTGGGGTACCACAGGGTTCAATTAGGACCGGTCCTCTTCAATGTCTTTATAAGCGACATTGCAGAGGGACTGGAAGGAAAAGTATGTGTCTTTGCAGATGACACAAAGATCTGCACCAGAGTTGATGCACAAGGTGGGGTGGAAAGGATGAGAAGGGACTTGGCAAGGTTAGAGGAATGGTCAAATGTATGGCAGCTTAGATTCAGTGCTAAGAAGTGCAAGATAATGCACCTGGGAAACAAAAACCCAGGGGAAGAGTACACAGTGGGGGGTGAGATACTAACAACAACAAAAATGGAAAGGGACCTGGGGGTAGTCATATCAGATGACCTAAAGGTGGGCAAGCAATGTGAGAGGGCAGCAAGGAGGGCTGGGGGGATACTGGGATGCATAGGGAGAGGCATCACCAGTAGAAAACAGGAAGTTGTTATCCCTCTGTCCAGACAGCTGGTGAGACCCCATCTGGAGTACTGCGTGCAGTTCTGGAGACCTAGTCTCTGCAAAGACATAGACAGGATGGAAGCTGTCCAGAGGAGGGCAACTAAAATGGTGCAGGGTCTGCACCGGAAGACATGAAGAGAGACTTAAGGAGCTTAATATGTATAGCCTCGAGGAAAGGAGGGAGAGGGGGGACATGATAGAAACTTTCAAGTACCTCAAGGGAATCAACAAAGTCCAAGAGGGTAGCATCTTTCAGAAAAGAGGTGCACAATACAAAGGCCAATTTGTCGATAGAGGGGCGTACTCAGAGGTACAAGGAAGTATTTTTTCACAGAGAGGGTTGTGGATGCATGGAATGGCTCGGAGGAGGTTGTGGGGTCAGAAACAGTGGGGGAATTCAAGCATGCATGGGACAGTCATAAGGCAATTCTAGGAGGTGGGGGTAGGAAGAAGTAGGCTGCTGGTTAACTAGGATCTGCCGCTTATCCATTAGATAGAGAAATGGGCAGACTGGG
This sequence comes from Neoceratodus forsteri, assembly GCA_016271365.2. Lineage (NCBI taxonomy): Eukaryota > Metazoa > Chordata > Ceratodontiformes > Ceratodontidae > Neoceratodus > Neoceratodus forsteri. The sequence continues at coordinate 139,787,909 of CM057449.1, read as the reverse complement.
TGGGCCAAGCAGTCCTTATCTGCCATCAAATTCTATGTTTCTATGTAAATATTAATCATATTGAATTTAAGCAGAGAAAAGAGGGTTCCAAGAATTCGCACTGGTGCGCAATGGAAAAAATGCGCATGCGTGCGAAAAAAAAATCAATGATTTTACCGCAAAAGCATTAAAAACCACTGATAAATACTAAAACTAACAAATTAAATAAAATGACACAATGTAATGCTGCACGCCGCTTAATTTTACTTCAGAAAAAGCCGAAGTGGAAAAACAAAATCCAGCAGCTGCGCCGGAACCCAGCGCAGATGCAGTAAAAATAGATAAAATGAGGAAAATATACAAAATACCTTAAAGCAGCACTCAAAAAGAAAGAAAATGGCACAGGAAGATCTCTGAAGAGAAGAGCTCCAGGTCAGTGTTGCCAGTTCAGCGGATAAAAAGTTCTGAGGTCCTTCAGGCTGACTGCAGGCAGCACTCTACTCTAACTGTATCCTGATTGGCCAATGCCTTCCTCATTTGCTTTGACTCCTCCTCTCAGGGGCAACTGAACCCAGCCGGCATACTGCTTCTGTCAATAGATACTAAAGAATTCCTGGGGTGAGAAAGGAGCATTTTACTACCAGTTTTGCATGATTTACTTCCACTTCCTGATTGTAGGAATTTGTTTCCCACCCTGTATATTTACAGTATGTTGGTACATATGCACAAAATTGGCAGCGGCATTCAATGCTACTAGCCATGGATCCACATACTAACAGACTGTCAGCAGTAGAGGTTGGGTCAGAAAACAGCATATGCATCAGGTGCGTAGATGCAGACTGTTTGAGGAGTTGTGCTCTGGATGGCAAGAAGGGTAGTTGCAATATAAAATGTTAAAAATAGGGTCACCGCACCACATAGCATTGGGAAAGTATTGACTCTTAACTGGTATCTGGCGGATCAGTGGTTGCAGACACCCAGTGGAACTGTGACCTTTTTTAGAGATGGGGGTCCAAAACCGGTCAGTGCATAGTATTACTACCATGTACCCTGTAGGTGAAAATACTACCAGGTGAAAGCAGCTAGCAGTAAATACTTCCCAGTCCTAAAAATTATCTGGATCCTTGACCAGTATAGTGGCACTATAATGTATGTATATTTATTGCAAAAAACTCTGTTAATGCATCAGTTAGGGTTTCTGTTACAGTGACAGAAGTCTGGAAATTCAATGTTAGGGTTACCAACCCTGCCACCCCCCCACCCCATCAGGCGTCGGGGTGTGCCTTGTGGTCGTTGGCCCTAACTCTCACCCTCTCACCCTCTCACCTCTAAAGCATAGGAGAGTACCATTGAATATCCAAACCTGACTGCCCTAAAAAGGGCCTAGTGATCACCTAAATGGAGTCTCCACAACAAACCGTGTTAAACTAGTACAAAATGTGAAAAACCTGGGCACAGTTACACCCCCAGAGGAAGCTAGTTATCATGCAATGGCAGGAAGATTTCTTCCTCTCTGATTGGTCAGTGCCACCTTCACCAGTGATGTTATCTGAGAATAACATCACTGTATGAAGGTCTGGCACGAAGACACCCTCAAGAGAGAAAAAAAAAAATTACTGCGCCTGTTCATCTGGAAGCCATCTCTTGACCACACCTGCTTAACTGCATTGTCTTAATGGTCGCTGTAAGGGGCTTCCTAATGTATTCTGGGGACTTATGTCTACTCTCCCATGCAGTTAAGTAACCTGACGGGGCCCCTGGGTGACTTACTTTCTCCCCTGCACATGATTATCTATGGCTGCCACCACTGCCCTCTCTGTCATTACCCAATATTCTCACTCTCTGTAATTGCACTTAGTTAATGGACATACATTTTACAATGCCCTTAAGCCACCGTACATTTTCACTGTATGTAATGGCTCTTGCTCTTATGTAAATTTGTAGCAGTGTAATAGTGCCATTCTATTCACGGTATTGCCATTCTGTTGTTTTCATTCCTTTGTTCGTGTTCTTGTTATTGTCTTGATTGCTGATATGGAACCTATGTAAACAGCTTTTGCTCAAAGGTATTATCTGTATAAAGAATAAATCAAAAACTAAAATACTAAAAATTCAAAACAAATCAGTGAACCAGCCTTCCAATTTCTGCTCCTTCTCATTTTGAAAGTAACTGCTCCCTTCATCCCCCAGAAATGCTGTGCCTGCCCACACGGAAACTGGGAAACTGGTGAAATCCCAAACTGCAAAAGTTTTTTTTTCTTAATTTTCAAACCCCTGCTTCAAGTGGCTTAAGAAAGTATATGGCGTGTGCTACCTGGCAGTGCTCCGCTTAGAGTGACTTTTCCTTATTCCATGTATTCCCGATCCCACGACAAACACATAACTTTTAAAACTGGCTTTTAAACACGGTCACTGCGAGGGGCTTCCTAATGTATTCTGGGGACTTACCCTTTGTGGACCCCTAGCAAGCAGTGACCACCGCACAGTGTGGTTTTTCCTCAACTTGAGCAAGGAAGCAGCCAGGACCAAGACAAGGATGGTGGACTTCAGGAGAGCAGACTTTGGAGGGATGGGAGACATCCTAGCAGGGCACCTGGCCAAGATCAGCCCAGAGATGGATGTGGACCAGAAATGGTCCATTATCAAGCTGGGATGGATTGAGGCCATAAACACTTGTGCTAAGACTCAAAGTAAGACGTCCAGGACAAAAAGACCGAGCTGGCTCAACAAGGAGGTAGCAGGCAAAGTGATCGATAAGACAGCAGCCTTCCATAGGTACAAGAGAACTACTGTATGTGAGAGGTAGACCGGGAGAAGTACTCAAGGAAATCCAGAGAGATGAACAGAATGGTCAGGGCAGGTAAGGCTACAAGAGAACTAAGGCTGGCACAAGGGATCAGAGAAGGGGAAAAGCATTTCTTCAGGTACCAAAGAGAGAAAAGGAGCTCTAAAGATGGGATTACATAGAAACATAGACTTTGACAGCAGATAAGGACCGCTTGACCCACCCAGTCTGCCCATTTCCCTACCTATTGGATAAGCTGCAGATTCTAGTTAACCAACAGCCTACTTCCTCCTACCCCGCACTATCATTACCTTATGTCTGTCCCATGCATGTTTGAATTCCTCCACTGTTTTAGACCCCACAAACTCCCCAGGAAGGCAGTTCCATGTGTCCACCACTCTCTCTGTGAAAAACTATTTCCTCACACTGCCCCTGAGCTGTCCCCCCTCTGTCTTTGAATTGTACCCCCTTGTTCTTGCACATCTCTTTTTCTGAAAGATGCTACCCTCCTGGACTTTGTTGAGTCCCTTGAGGTACTTGAAAGTTTCTATCATGTACCCCCTCTCCCTCCTTTCCTAGAGGCTATACATATTAAGCTCCTTTAGTCTTTCTTCATATGTCTTCTGGTGCAGACCCTGCACCATTTTGTTGCCCTCCTCTGGATAGCCTCCACCCAGTCTATGTCTTTGTGGAGATGGGGTCTCCAGAACTGCACGCAGTACTCCAGATGGGGTCTCACCAACTGTCTGTACAGAGGCATAACCACTTCCCTTTTTATGTTGATTGCGCGCAGTGCAAGAAACATATTGCGACAGCTTTCTCAGAAGCAGGTTGTGGAGGCACGGCACTGTTGTGGCCAATGCCCCCACAGCCTGCAAAGGCTTGTCCCGCTACCCCCAATGCCGTGGCACGCTGCTGGTGACACAAGTTTGGAATCTTGGCACCAACTTGTGAGAAATCAGCCACTGCAATCAGGGGCTGCCTCGTCATTGCAGTGAAAGCCATCCGCTGCAATGAGGGAGCGACCCGTCATTGCAGGGCGGGATCTCACAACACTGGTATTGTTTGTGAACATGGCAGCGGCTTGCCGCCGTGTTCACAAACAATATTACCCTCCCCACCATGTTTACTCCGCCGACGGGGACCCCACTCCTGTGGCATAATGTAACCCCCTTTATTTGTCTGCCGACGGGTGCCCAATCCCTGTCGGCAGAATGGTATTCCTTTGTTCTTTTGCTGATGGGGTGCCCAATCCCCCGGCAGAATGGCATCCCCTTTTGTTTTTGCTGACGGGATGCCCAATCCTCGCCGGGCAGAATGGCATTCCCCCTTTGTTGTTTGCTCGACAGGGTGCCTAATCCCCAGTCGGCTGCTGCTGGCCTCCCCAAAAGAAAGCCTCCGTGACATGCTGCGAGCCCACCCAGCGTGCTACATGCCCTGTAAGTAAAAACTGTCCTCTGATGTCTTTTGTTTTTTTTTTTCCTGAAAAGGAACTGTCCTCGGCGCTTCCTTGCCCCCACCCGCAACCCACGCCCACCCACTGCGCACCTCTGCCTCCTTACACCCCCTCACCCCATATTTACCTCCAGAGTCTGGCGCGACGATCTTCGGTGGACCGGGAACACGTCTGCACTCTTCAAAGCCGACCGCGAACTGAGGAAATGCCGGTGAGCTGTATAATGATAGAAATAGGGTTTTTTCAACTTTAATGCATATCTCAGGCATTTTTTGGAATTTTGGCACCAAATTTTAAACATGGGGTTTTTGGGACCCCTCCTCATGAATTCTCGAACTGTCATGGCATTAATTGGCCTGAAAGGTGATTTCGAGGTCACTGCACGGAATCACCTTTTGGTGCCAATTAACGAAACGACAGTGCCAGTTTGTATGAGGCGGGTTCTCAAAAAGCCTATGTTGCAAATTTGGTGGAAAAAATCCAAAAAAATGACTGTTTTACAAGCATGCATTGCGCAGTTGCTACGCACGCTCGTAACTTCACGAATTTGCACTATTTTCATGCCAGATTTTCAATATTGGCATTTTGTCACACTTCCTTGTGAACAGTACAGCTGTCATGGTTCACATCCTGGCCGAAATTGTTTTTGCACTTCCGGACCAGAATAGCGCGGTCGTTGAGGGAAATCAGTGTTCGGGACAGATTAAGAAAATGACAGTGACACTGTTCATCAGTAGAGGTCCTAAAATGCCTATGTTGAAAATTTGGTAACGATACTCCATAAATTGACTGTGTTACGAGCGTGTGTTGCACAGTTTGCACGAACCCTTGTAACTTTGCGAATTAATATTTTCACTCCAGATTTTCAGCATTGCCATTTTCCCACACCTACGTATGAATAGTGCAGCTGTCATTTTTCCCATCCTGGCCGAAATGTGTTTTCGCACTTCCGGCGCAGAATAGAGCAGTCACTGTGGGAAATCACTGTCCTGGACAGATTAAGAAAATGACTGTAATACTGTTCATGAGTAGAGGTCCTAAAATGCTTATGTTGAAAATGTGGTGATGATAGCCCATCAAATGACTGTGTTACAAGTGTGCGTTGCGCACTTTCCACACACCCTTGTAACTTTGCAGATTTGTAATATTGTCACGCCAGATTTTCAACCGTGGCATTTTTTCACACCTCCTTATGAGCTGTACAGCTGTCATTTTTCACATCCTGACTGAAATGTGGTTTCACAGTTGCGGCACAGAATAACGAGTCGCTGTGGGAAATCAGTGTTGGGACAGATTAAGAAAATGACAGTGGCTCTGTTCATGAGCAGAGGTCCCTAAATCCTATGTTGAAAATTTGGTGACGAAATTCATAATAGACTGTGTTAAGGTTATATGCTGAACTGTTTCTAATTCTTTGTAACTTCAAGAAATTTGTAATATTTTCACACCACATTTTCAACAGTGGCATTTTTTACACCTCCTTATGAAAAGTACAGCTGTCATTTTTCACATCCTGGCTAAAATATGTTTTTGCACTCCTGCCGGAGGATAGCACGGTCGCTGTGGGAAATCAGTGTTTGGGACAGATTAAGATCGAACGAGTGAGAGGGGGGTAGTGCCTGAGCACAACTGAGCTCTGTCAGGACTGCTGCAGATTTGTTTGTGGGCAGAAAAAGGCCCCAACGCAAGAGCCCAGTACAAAAGGGCAGCCTGCAGCACTGGGAGAAACAGAACGAGAGACCGAGTGAGGGAGGGGGAGTGAGCGAACTCACCGGAGCGCTGTCAGAACTTCTGTGGTTTTCTTTGTGGGCAGAAAAAGGCGTCAATGCAGGCAGGGGCCCTGTAGAAAAGGCTAGCTTGCAGCGGTGGGAGAAACAGTACGAGTAAGTGAGACAGGGGGACTGAGTGATCTCAATGGAGCTCTATCAGGACTGCTTCGGATTTCTTTGTGGGCAGAAAAAGGCGCCAATGCAGGCAGGAGTCCCATACAAAAGGGCCGCATGCAGCGTCAGGACAAACAGAATGAGCACGTGACAGAGGGAGACTGAGCGACCTCAACGGAGCTCTGTCGGGACAGCTGCAGATTTCTTTGTGGATAGACAAAGGTGCCAAGGCAGCCAGGAGCCCCATCCACAAGCACAGCCTGCAGCGCCAAGAGACACAGAACGAGTGAGTGACAGAGCGGTAGTGAACAAGCTCAATGGAGCTCTATTGTGACTGCTGCGGATTTCTTTGTGGGCAGAAAATGCGGCAACGCAGTACAAAAGGCCAGCTTGCAGCGCCAGCACAAACGGAATGAGTGAGTGAGGTGGGGGAACGAGCTCAATGGAGCTGTGTTGGGACTGCTTCAGACTTCTTTCTGGCCAGAACAAGCCGCCAATGCAGGCAGGAGCCCAGTACAAAAGGGCAGCCTACAGCGGCAGGAGACACAGAACGAGCGAGTGAGGGAGGGGGAGTGAGTGAGCTCAACGGAGCCTGTTGGGACTGGTGCAGATTTGTTTGTGGGCAGAAAAGGCAATGCACGAGGGGCCCAGTACAAAAGGGCAGCCTGCAGTGGTGGGAAAACCAGAATGAGCGAAGTGAGAGAGCGCAACGGAGCTGTATTGCAACTGCTGCAAATTTCTTTTTGGGCAGAAGAAGGCGTCAACACAGGCAGGAGCCTAATAGAAAAAGGCAGCCTGCAGCATCGGCAGAAACGGAATGAGCAAGTGAGAGAAGGGGAGTGAGCGAGCTCAATGGAGCTATGTCGGGACTGCTGCAGATTTCTTTGTGGGAAGAAAAAGGCGCCAACAGAGGCAGGAGCCCAGTACAAAAGGGCAGCCTGCAGCGCCAGGAGAAACAGAATACGTAAGTGACACAGAGGGAGTGAGCATCCTCAAAGGAGCTCTGCTGGGACAGCTGTGGATTGCTTTGTGGGCAGAAAGAGGTGCCAACACAGGCAGGAGCCCAGTACAAAAGGGCAGCCTGCAGCGTCAGGAGAAACAGAATGAGCGAGTGAGAGAGGGGGAGTGAGCCACCTCAACGGAGCTCTGTCGGGACAGCTGCGGATTTCTTAGTGGGCAGAACAAGGTGCCAACGCAGGTAGGAGCCCAGTACAAACGAGCAGCCTGCAGCACCAGGAGAAACAGACTGAGCAAGTGACAGAGGGTCAGTGAGCGAGCTTAACACACCAACGCAATCAACATTCGGCATTGACAAATGCTTGTTCTTCTTGTGATGTCTCTCCCTATGCATTCCAGTATCCCCCCAGCTCTCCTTACTGCCTTCTCAAATTGCTTGCTCACCTTTAAGTCATCTGATATGACTGCCCCCAGGTCCCTTTCTTTGTCGTTGTTAGTACCTCCCCCGCCATTGTGTACTCTTCTCCTGGGTTTTTGTTTCCCAGGTGCATTACTTTGCACTTCTTTTCATTGAATCTAAGTTGCCATATATCTGACCATTCCTCCAACCTTGCCAAGTCCCTTCTCATCCTTTCCACACCCCCTTGTGTATCAACTGTTACAGATCTTTGTGTCATCTGCAAAGAGGCATACTTTTCCTTCCAGACCCTCTGCAATGTCACCTATAAAGACATTAAAGAGGACTGGACCCAGTACTGAACCCTGAGGTACTCCACTAGTAAACCCCCTTTCTTCGGAGTGAGTTCCATTCACTATTACCTTCTGTGTCCTGTTGTGCAGCCAGTGTGCTACCTAGGCTACCACCCTGGGACCCACTCCCAGGCTGGCTAACTTGATTATTAATCTTTTGTGCGGGACTGTGTCAGATGTCTTGCTAAAGTCTAGGTAGGCCATATCCACAGCCCCTCCCTGGTCTATTACTTTGGTCATCCAGTCAAAGAAATCGATTAGATTTGTCTGACATGACCTTCCTGCTGTGAATCCATGCTGCCTTGGGTCCTGTGCCCCACTGGCCTCTAGGTACTCAACAATTCTTTCTTTCAGACGTGATTCCATCATTTTCCCTACCACTGAGGTCAAACTAACAGGTCTGTAGTTTCCTGCTTCTGCCTTACTCCCACTTTTGTGAAGGGGAATCACATCCACCCTCCTCCAGTCCTCAAGTACCACCCCATCCTCCCATGATTTGTTAAAAAGGGTGGTCAAATGGTGTCACTAGGCCCCCCCCCTCAGTTCTTTTAGGATTCTGGGGTGAATCCCGTCAGGCCTTATTGCTTTGTCCACCTTGAGTTTTAGGAGTTCTTTCAGGACCCCTCTGTAAATGGACTGGTGGCAACCCCCCTTCCCAGAGTGCTTCTGTTGTTTGGTTTAGGTACCTCCTCTTCTCCTTCTTTTGTGAATAATTAGCAAAAGTATTCATTCAGTATCTCTGCCTTTTCACTGTCTCCCTCTGCCCACATCCCCCCCCTTTATTAATCTTCACTATCCCTCCCTTAACCCTTCTTTGCTCCCTAATGTACCTATAAAAGGTTTTATCCCCCTTCTTAACTCAGTTGGCTATCTTTTCCTTGGTTTGGGCCTTTGCTATTCTGACTGCCTTCCCCACTTCCTTCTGCTTTAACTGATACAGTTCCCTGTCGTGCTCCTTCTGTGATTCCTTATACTTTTTGAATGCTACCTTTTTCTCCCTAACCTTCCCTGCCACCTCTTTCAAGAACCATAGTGTTTTTTTACTCTGTTTTATTTTCTTTATTTGTTTCACATAAAGGATTGTTGCCTCCATGATGGCAGTTTTGATTTTTCTCTATTGTTCTTCTACCCCTCCTTTCTGGCCATTTGCTAGTGCATTCCTTAGGTATTCACCCATTTTGCCAAAGTCAGCCCTTCCAAAGTCCAATATCCTTGTTTTTGTATGGCTTGTCTCCATGGTTGTGCTTATTGTGAACCACACTGTGTGGTGGTCACTTGTTCCCAGATGGCTACCCACTTCTAAATCTGTGATCCTCTCCCCATTTGAGAGTACCAGGTCTAATATTGCTCCCTCCCGAGTGGGTTTCAATACTAGCTGTCTAAGTCATGCCTCCTGTAGGGCATCGAGAATGACCCTGCTGTTGGATGTGGCTGCAGTACATGTTGTCCAGTTAACATCTGGCATATTCATGTCCCCCATCAGCAATATCCCTCCTTTTTCAGCCATTCTGAGAATGTCTTCTATCATTTTCTTGTCCATTTCCTCCCCCTGAGACGGGGTCTGTATACAACCCCTGTACGGATTGTGGCACAACTCCCTGTCTCCAAGGTGACCTACAGTGCCCCTTGTCCTCCCCCTTACCTTACAGTTCTGTAGCTTTGATCCCTTCCCTTACGTAGAGAGCTACCATGCCTCCTCTTTTACCCTCCCTGTCCCTTCTATAGATTGTGTACCCTGGTATGTTGACATCCCAGTCATGGTTGTTGGTGTTCCTCTTCCATCAGGGCTACTAGCTCAGAAAGCTTGTTTCCCAGACTACGGGCAGTGGTACTCAGTGCCCTCCATTTAATGTTGGCATTATCCTTTTCCCCCATCCCTGCCCTTATTGCCTTTGTCTATTTTTCTATTTACCCCTGTCCTGCCTTCTGTCAAATGCTGTACCTCTGTGTTTACCTTACTAACTGCCATGTTTTGTGGGGGAGGCTTGAAATTTTCTGCTTCCTAACAGCACCTCTCCCCTTGGCTAGTTTGAAAGCTTGCCAAGGAAGCATTTAAAAATATCACCTAGGAGCTTGGTTCCCTTCCTGGACAGATTGCAGACCATTGTGCCAGTGCAGACCTACATCTCTCCAGATGGACCCCCAGTCTCCAGTGAAGCCAAAGCCCTGTGCTCTGCACCAGTTTTGCAACCATTCATTGAACTGCATGGTGCGTAGTACCCTAGCTTCACCCATGCCATAGACGGGCAGAAGGAGCGAAAAGTGGGGTGGACCAGGTGGAGGCACTGAACGAATACTTCTGTTTAGTGTTCACTAAGGAAAAGGATGGTCCTGGACAGATTGCAGACCATTGTGCCAGTGCAGACCTACATCTCTCCAGATGGACCCCCAGTCTCCAGTGAAGCCAAAGCCCTGTGCTCTGCACCAGTTTTGCAACCATTCATTGAACTACATGGTGCGTAGTACCCTAGCTTCACCCATGCCATAGACGGGCAGAAAGAGCGAAAAGTGGGGTGGACCAGGTGGAGACACTGAACGAATACTTCTGTTTAGTGTTCACTAAGGAAAAGGATGGTCCTGTGCCATGGGGGTGTTGAGGGGGGGAGCAGGACTAGAGGTAATTGATGGGGAAATCCCAGAGGACAGGGTTTTAAAGGGTGAGTGAACAAGGCTCCGGTACTGGATGACGTGCATCTGAGAGTCCTGAGGAAATTGTCCAAAGTCCTGGCTGGCCCACTGGTGGACCTGTTCAGCACCTCACTGAAGTCAAGTTGCATGCCCCATGACTGGAGAATGGCACATGTGGTGCCTCTCCACAAGAGCGGACCCAGGGATGAATGGGGTAACTACACACCGGTCAGCCTTACCTCCATCGTATGGAAGTTAATGTAGATCATTCTGAAGTAGAGACTGGTGGACTTTGTGGAAGCCAGTGGTCTCCAGGATGAAAGGCAGCATGGGTTTGTCTTGGGGAGATCCTGCCAGACAAACCTAATAGACTTTTTTGATTGGGTCATAAGTATACTCGGTGCCACATGGTAGGATGCTCAGCAAAGTAGCAAGTCTGGGAGCCAGGGAGAGACTGGTGGGGTGGGTCAGGAGCTGGCTGCACGACAATATGCAGATGGTAACTGTAATGGGGGGAACTACTGAAACTGGGGCCTGGTCCACAATAAAAGACCTCTCTGGCCACACGCCAGGAAGCGCCCTTCCTTCAAAAATCTCCTGTAACAATGTCCTTCTCCATGATAAAAAGGAAATCCTACAAGCATTCAATAGCCACTTCGCTCAGCTGGACTAGCCTTTGATAACTCGCCTGCCTGCAACCTGCGCTCTCAAATGCGTACACTTTCCCTAGAGGCCAACCTAACAAATGCTGCCTTCTCATTCTCTCCTGTTACTCTAAAATAAGTTGAAGAGCTACTCCATCATTTGGACACACAAGAAAAGCGCAGGGGCGGACTTGCTAGACCCCTACTTCATAAAGGTGGCCTGGCATGTGCTGGCTGTGCCCATCTCCCATTTGTTCAACTTATCACTTTCTTAGGGAACTCTCCCTACTGTTTGGAAAACTGCGCACATTATTCCACTCTTCAGATCAGGGGATCCCTGTGACCTAAACAATTATAGGCCAATCTCACTTCTTCCCATATTACTGTATCTAAACTGCTAGAGAAAATAGTGACTGCCCAGCTACGAGACTTCCTGGAAAATACAAACTTTTCTAAACCCTTTACAATCAGGCTTCCGAACAAATCACAGTACAGTTACGGCTCTGGCCAAGGTAACAAACGATTGGCAAACCGACCTGGAAAGCAAAAAATTCATCTGCACTGTCTTCCTTGACCTAAGCAAGGCCTTCGACACTGTCGATCACTCCTTACTTCTTTCCTCTCTGAAAGCCTTAGGCCTAGATTCCACCTCCTACGGATGGTTCCAGGACTACCTGATGAGCAGGCAACAGCAGATAAAGGCAGAAGGGGAGCTATCACCTTTTAAGCCATTATTAAGAGCTGTCCCTCAAGGTTCCATCCTGGGCCCAATACTCTTCTCCATATACATCAACAGCATAGATCGTGGCATAAAAAAAGCCAGTATCCACCTGTTTGCAGATGACACAGTACTGTACCTAAGCCGGCCAACACCTGAAGCTGCTTGTGCAGATTTACAACACGACTTCAACATCCTCCAGCATCAGCTACTTAACAAGAAGTTACTCCCGAACGCTAAAAAAAAACAAGGCAATGATCCTTTCCCTTGGTAACCTACAGTCTACCCTGACTAGCGGTGCTATACCCCCCCATCACCACCCTACTGGGGGAAATCTGGAGTTTGCCCCCAAATTTAAATACTTGGGAGTTTGGCTTGATCACAAACTCTCCTTTGGGGAACACCTGGAGGACATGATAAAAAAACTAAAGCAGAGGCTAGGTCTTTTTTACTGGATAAACCGTCTCCTGACTCCTGAAGCAAAAAAACAGCTTGTTCAGACAACGTTCATCTCCTTACTAGACTACGCCGACTTCATCTACAGTCACTGTAATGCCTCTTACCTACACAAGCTGGATGTCTTATACCACAGAGCGTTGCGCTTCATCACCAGCCTTCCATCGTCTACCTACCATTGCTCCTTATACACTGCTGTGGAGTGGTCCTCCCTGCAATACAGATGTAGCAAAAATGCCGCAATATGGACATTGAAAGCTATTACTCGCAAACTACCACACTATATATCCGAACTTCTGCCCCTAAGCGAGCTCTGAAACTACACCCTAAGAAGCTGCTCACTAATCTCGCTTAAGATTCCCAGGGCCCGCACGCGTCTTGGAAGAGCGGCCATAAGCTTCTCGCTGCCAACTCTTTGGAATAAAATACAAAAGTCAGTAAAATGAAGTACTCCAGTAAGCGTCGCAGTATTCAAGAATTTGTACACAAAAGCAATCAGAGAGATATGCCACTGCTTCCACCAACCTTGATCTAAGTCTTTCTGACCCTCCAAGAACTCTCTGCCTGACCACTGCTCTTTCAACGGTCCCCGGTCAGTGGCGCCCCAGAAGCTGGCGCTTGAAACCGCAAGCCCAGACTCAAGTCACCTTGAATCACGGTAAAGCCGTAAACCCTTTGCAGCACGAGCACTTTTTGCCGTCGACACCCAAACTAGCTCCTCACTCCACCCACCCCAACCCTTTTTTTCCTCCTCTTGCCACTACCCCCTCCCCACTATACCATACTAAGACTTCACCACCCTCCAAAAACTCTCTGCCCTATCATCGCTCTTCAAACAGTCACCGAGCAGCGGCGCCCCACAAGCCGAAGCTCGAGACCACAAACCCGAACTCAAGCCACCTTGAATCGCGCTAAAGCCATAAACCCATCACAGCACTAGCACCTACCGTGTACAACCAATCTGGATTCTCACTCCAATTACCCCATTCCTCACTACCTCCTCTCACCACTACCCACTATACAAAACTGCCTAAAAAAGTCCAAAACTCCAAAAAAGTGGGAGAAATGAATACTCCAATACTGCCTGCACTTCTGTGCGTTTGTTGTATATAATGTCTCTCCTTATTTCCCTGACCCTACTGTTTTTCACTGTTGATATTGTTATCTTTTCTGTTTGTTTCTCATACTGTTGCAATGCCTGTATATCTGTATGACTATGTATAATTGTTTATGACTTGTGCGACGCAGGTCCACCTTGCAAATGAGCTTGCTCAACGGTGCCTGCCTGGATAAATAAAGATTTTGATTGATTGATTGACAAGCGGGATCCCACAGGGCTCTGTGCTTGGCCCATTATTATTCAACATCTTTATTGGGGACATAGCAGCAGGGATCAACAGTAAAATCTGCCTGTTCAAAGATGACACTAAGATCTATGCAAGAGTGGTCAGTGAGAAGGGGAGGCAGGAGCTCAGGGAGGAACCGGATGAGCTTGAGCATTGGTTAGGCATCTGGCAGTAGGGGTTCAATGCTAAGATATGTAAGGTCATGCCCCTGGGATCCAGGAAACCTGGGACTAGCTACTGGCTGGGGAGGTACAGGTTGCCATTTCAGACGATGAAAAGGATATAGGGGTGACTGTCATGGGGGACTTGAAACACTCTGCTCAGTGCCGTAAAGCGGCTGCCAAAGCAAACATAATGCTGGGTGCACTTCCAGAGGACTCACCTCAAGGAATAAGGAAGGCATCATGCCATTGTACAGGTCCCTGGTTAGAACACACTTAGAGTACTGTGTTCAGTTCTGGTGCCTATATTTGAAGAAAGACATAAAGCTGTTGGAGGGGGTGCAGCGAAGGGTGACCAAGATGATCAGAGGCCTGGGGGCAAACCCTATGAGGAGAGTCTGAGGGAGCTCAACATGTACTCCCTAGATGATAGGAGGGAGAGGGGGACATGATAGAAACCTTCAAATACTTAAAAGGTATGAATAATGTTAGAATGAAGGGCATCTTCAACTTAAAGGGGGAGGCATCCACAAGGGGGCAGTCTAAAATTAGTGGGGGGAGATTCTGGAGGGAAATGAGGAGGTACTATTTCAAAGAAAGGGTGGTGGGAAGATGGAACGAATTGCCGGAGAAAGTGATCTCATTAAAAATTGTGGGCAGTTTTATGAGGGGGGGGGCAGGGTAAAAGGGAATCAATTATGTGGGAAGTTTGGGGAGTGGGAGAGGAGAGTGGCGGATTATAAATCTAGGGTGGTAATGGGAGGGGGGGCAGCTATAGCAGAATAAACGGTGTGCTGCACACTCGAGCAGACTTGTTAGACTGTTATGGCCTGTATCTGCTGGCATTTTCATATGTTCATATAAATTCTGGAACCTGCCTCAATATCCATAATGGAAAAACTGTAGGCGTCTCTGCAATCCCTGCTGAGCCCGAATATGAATTCCTCACAGGCATTCCACTTACCGAAGAAACAAACTTACATTTGGGGGGTGGGGGGGAGGCGTGTGTCACTGTATCGGGAAACAATAAAAGAGACTTTGGTTGGTGGGAGCTCAGAGAATCCCTGAGAAGCAGACACAGCCATACAGCGCCACCAGCTGACCAACAGCTGCAACAAGGAACTCTTTAACGTATTTGTATTCCTACCTATACAGAAAAAGCTAAAAAAAATCTTCCCTGTTACGCTTTCCTCCACCATGATCGTGCTAACTCACGTCGTGGTGGTGGTGTACTTCTGTACTACCATAACTACTACACTGCCACACTCCTTGCTCAGTGCTCCAGTGACCTTTCTTCTGAGTGGCTTGCAGCTGAACTAACAGTTGTTACCAATAAGAAGTTGCTTGTTGTGTGCTGCTGTAACCCACCAAGAGCTGGTGTCCCTAAGCTTGCAGCCTACCCGAACCTCCTTGCACCTCTTTTCCCCCGCGAGAGATCCCATTCTCGCAGGGGATTTCAACATTGACTGAGACTCTGACTGCTACTCCATCACACAACAACACAATCTCACCCAGCTCATTACCTCCCATACACGCCTAAACAATCAGTCTGACAAACACACTACCTTGGATTGAATCCTGACAACTTGAGCAGATAAAGTTGCCCATGCCAACACACTGTCTGACGCCATTAGTGACCACTCCCTTATCTACTGTGTCTGGCATGCCAACCCCAACCCCCCACCTACCTACTTGACTTTTCACAATTTCTTTGATTTTGTCCCACTCAGACTTCAGGATGAACTCAGAGCCCTTGACTGGACTTCCCTCTACGGTGCCACTAATGCTGACCTCGCATTAGATATCTTTGTCTCAGCCCTGTCTCACATCCAAGACAAGCATTTCCCACTCATTTCTCACAGAGTGCATGGGGGTGACACTCACTGGCTCACGTCGGACCTCCTCAAACTTATGAAACAGCGTGACTCAAAGTGGGCGGACTATAAAGCTGCCCCATCCTCTTCACTTTGGAATGGCTATCATCACCTGCGAAATCTCTGCAAGCGCCGTATACACTCTAGGAAGTCTGCCTACTTTCAATCACTGAAACAGTCACCTAGGCAACCCCAAGTGTTTCTGATCCTCCATTAATGCTATGCTTTCCCTCCCACACCAAACAGTCATCTTTCCCCCTAAACACACAAGACTCCCTCACTGACCCTACTGACATTGCGAATGCACTTAGTGCACATTTCTCTAACCTTAGCAGCTACTGTACCTGGCTAAGCCCCCATTCCACCCACTAAATCCCTCCTTCACCTTCCCCTCCTACTAGCCCTCCTTTTTATTTTAAGATCGTTTCTCCACCTGGGACACTTAAGCTCCTCCTCAGCCTGCCATCTTGAGGGAGTGCTGGGAGTCACGGTCTGTCTGCCCACTTCTTAAAGCTAGTGGCCCAGGACATTGCCTATTCAGTCACCTTTATCTTTAACCTCTCCCTTACTACAGCCTCTGTCCCCTCTGTCTGGAAGCATGCCAAAATTGTCCTCTTTCATAAATCAGACTATCCTAGTCTTATGGACAACTACCATCCCATTTCCATTCTGCCCCATCTTGGTAGGCTGCTAGAAAAGGCAGTAAACAACCAAATTACAGACCACATCTCCAAATATAATCTCCTTTGCCCTCAGCAACATGGTTTCTGGAAGGGACACAGCTCTACCACAGCCCTTGCCCTCTTCACCAACCATGTACTGAGGAATATTGATGAAGGGAAGCTAACTGGTGCACTATTTGTAGATCTATCCAAGGCATTTGACCTTGTAAACCACAACATCCTGATAGCAAAACTCGACACCCTTGGTTTCTCCCCTGCCTCCACCACCTGGCTCAGTAACTACCCCTCTGGTAGAACAGAGACTGTCTGCCTTGGTGGTGCCACGTCCCCCGTCTTGCCTGTCTTTGTGGGTGTCCCCCAGGAATCTGTCCTTGGCCCCCTCCTCTTTTCCCTCTTCATTAACTCTCTCCCATCAGAGAGCCTATCCTGTAAATCACTCCTCTATGCTGACGACATAATACTGTACCAAAGTAACCCCCTCCCATCACTATCCACCACTCTTACCAATGATTTCTGCAAGGAACATTGTTGGTTTTCCACCAACAAACTGTTGGTCAGTGCTGTCAAAACAAAGGCTGTGCTTTTCGGTTCCAAACCCAAACTCTCTGTCCTTGCCCACAATGGCGACCTTCTCACTGTCATCCCCAGATGGATCTCCCCTTGATACTGTTCCCGCCTTCAAGTATCTGGGGGTAATCCTGGACCCATCCCTAACCTACACTGACCACATTACCTCTCTAATCAGGGGCATCAACCAAAGGATGGGGCTTTGCTATCACCTGATCGACCATCTCTTGCTGGAAGCCCACCTTGCTGTGGCCCATGGCAACCTCCTCCCCCTCCTTGACGATGGCTGCCCGGTGTACTCCCTTACCTCCATTACCAACCTGGACTGCCTGGACACTACCTACAATCATATATGTCGCCTTGCCCTCCGCTCCTCTCCTCACTTACCACGGCTCTCTTTACCAGTCCCTTAACTGGCTCCGTCCACAAGCACAGCATTCCTACTTCCTATCTGCTGGCCTGGACCATTGCTGATACCTTGCACAATCCCTCCTACTCTCCACTATCCCTTCTTATCTAGCCCAGAACCTACTGTCACAATCTACGTCAATCTTCTCGCCTCCAATTAGAATGTCCTAACATAACTACGAGGATGGGCCTAAGAGCCGTCTCTGCAGCTGGACCCTCACTTTGGAACAACCTTCCCTCTTCCCTATGTTCCCCTGACCCCCTACTAAATCTAAATTCCTTATTAAGCATGCACTCTTTGTCCTCCACAACCTCGTCTCTGCCCCTGGGTACTAGTGGCTGCACTTCCCTTGCCGCCAACCTTTACCCCCCCCCAGGGGCTCCGCTCTCCTCTCCCACCCTGAATCCTGGCTCACAGATCATTCTTTCTATCTTGTAATACAGTATGGCTTTGTTTTTATGCCTAAGTGTTTCCTGTTGAACTCTGTACACAAGGTGTTTTACTGGCTCTGCTGAGGTTTAACAGTCCTACTGATTGAATGATGGAGCAACTTTACTGTTTACCTAAATTTTATATTCCCTATTCACTAAAAATACCACCAACAGCTTAATCTGGTTCAATTTCAGTTGCTTACCATATGTATTCCCCCTCCCCCCCCGGTCGCTTCTGAAAAAGGGACTTCTAGTCCCAGTGAGCCTACCGGGTCAACAAAATTCAATAAAAAAAAAAAATTTATATATCTTGGTATGCTCAATTGTTGATATATCTGGTACTGTTTCCCTTATATTTTCTCTGTTTAGCTTGACACTGGATTCCCTGTTATGTTCCCTGTATGATCCACGCTGTTCTGTCACTGTATTTTACGTTGTTTCTACGAGTTTCTGGCCCGGGCCATGCCTGAAAAAGGTCTTCAGATCAGTGCACCAACCCGGTTACCAAATGAATAAATAAATCAAATCTATCTCCACATAATATTTAACTTTTTTTTTAACAAATGAGTCATTGTATAATAGCAGTAATGCACTCCAGAGTGTGTGTGTGTGTGTGTTGTACTGGGAAAAGTCACTTCTCGGGTGTTGAATGCATGAGGCCACAGTACCCAAGGTGTGACATTACTGCAGCATGACTCACACCCTGTTGTGCATTATTGCGTAATTAAAACAGTGTTAGTTCAACTTTATGCCCACTGTAGATCAGGTGTGGCTGTGTATCAATATTAAAAGCAGATCAAAGACTAGCTTTACAGTCCTGCATTGTCCTGACTTTGAAATCCTAAAAGTGTAACAGTAAGTGGTGCCCTGCAGGAGATAAGGAATTACAGTACTTGACAGAAACGTGCTATAAATTCTATAACAATATCAGTACTCTACCTGATCTGGAGCACTTCAAAAATTGTATAAGTAGACTGCAATAGCATTAGTGATAATACTGCCGATATTAATTAGGGTAGGAATTCAAGCCCTGCAATAATGATCAGTCTACAGAATTACCAACAGCAGATGTTGAGAGGGAAAGAGGGGCCCCTTTGATAAGTGTCAACCTTCCTCTTGTCCATCTTGGTAAGCCTCACATTCCTCTTCTTGCCTTCTGTAAGTTTGCAGAAGATCTGCTGCCATTTCTCTGCATCCAAAGGGTTGGTAAACACAAAAACTTTGTCTTGGTAGACATTTTGAAGTTGAGCTGGAGAAAGAAGCACATGTGGTATTTTCATGTCCGAAAGCACATTCTGAATTTGTTATTTTTTCTTCCGCCGACAGATGGCATAAGAAATGTCAGGAAAAGCCAGAATTGTAACTCCATCCAGTAGGTGAGGATAGTGTCTTCACACCAGCTGAATTAGCTAGTGTCAAGTAGTCACTGAGTCCAATACCGCCAGGACTGCGTGTGGCACCTTGTGATGTTGTGTGCCATGAGGGTGCAAATGGTAGGCTTTTACTATGGGCCATTCCTTGATTATAGAATGCTCTTTCAACTGTTCCTCCCACCAGTCCTGTAGAAACAGTGCTAGATGGTCCCCCTCCACTCCCTCCACAGAACACATACATTCATGGAGCGGACCTGGTTTTCTAGGACCAATTTAGGCTCTTTAGCATATTGAGCCGAGGCTGCTGTATCTCTATGACGTGTCTTACACCCTCAACTTCAGCTTTAGTTGTGTCCATAGCAGTTTTCACCATTGCCAGTGACCAAAGTCAGGAGCTGATGCATTTTACTGCTCAGTGATTGCAGAGTTTCCTCTGGTTTGGAATCAGTCGCTTCGTCATATGGCATCGATCTGTTGCTAGGCCCCGCCATCCCAGATTTGAGTGCTGTTTTTTTTTTTTTTGTTTCTTCAGCCAACTGTGCCAGTTTTGGCTTGACCTTTATGAATCGTAGACCCAGATAAATCATCAGTCGTGTTTTTGAAGGTCAGTCGTGACAGATCCTTGTTAAGCATCAAATGTTACTATATGATCATCAATGCAGACTGTGATCTAAGATCATGCTCTAGATCGTGATTTAATCATCAAATAAGTAACTTTTAAATCACCAACTGCTGATTATTTTTGTAAGCTTAAATCAGCATGATTGCATTTGATGATATGTGGATGATCAAGAGATTATCATTGATGATTCTGTTAGTTCTGTATTATACAATTGTATGTCACATTATAACAATAGTCTGAGAAATGAAGCTTTCTGATTGGCTGGAAACGTTCTAACAGCCTTATGTTAATCTTTTATTAACATAATTGTACAACTTACCCATATATTGAATAAGGTTTAACACTGTTTAAAAAAAACATTTTTATTATAATAGCAATAAGGCACTCCCAGGGGTTATGTTAATGGTCAGTTAATCACCCTCTAGGGGCATGTGGCACTCAGCAATGCCTCATGCCACATTATGCCCCTAGGGGGTGATTAACAGACCATTAACATAACCCCTGGTCATGCCTTATTGCTCAATTAGTAAAACTTAACAAAGTTTTGTTACTACTATGGAAAATGTGAATGCTAACTATCAGCAGAAGAACATTAAAGTGTAAATCATCTGAAGCTAAGTTTCAATCTCTCTAGGAAGAGTACATGAGATGTTAGTTATAGTATAAAAATTTGCAGAACGAATTCACATATTCCTTGCAGATTTCAAAAGCACCGTTTATGGACTAATACAGTGGAAATTTATATTGTTAAACTGTTTTTGCCTAGACAGTATTAGTTTATAGACTGTTAGGAAAGGTTCTGAGCACAAACCAGGTACTTGTAGTAACTCATCACAGCTCCAAAGGGAACCGCTGAATGAAGCTATATACAGTAAACCAATCTGAGCCTTTACAACACTAGTAAGAAGTGAGGAGTCAGAATGAGTATAATTGAACGCAGTGTGTTTGTGCAGAAGATGTGTCATAACTGCTGATTCCAATGGGCATGTCTGATTAGAAGGCAAGATGCATTCCGTGAGTATAGAAGAAAGATAAATTATTTTTCTTTTTAATTTATTGTAGTAATCTTGACCGTGGCCAATCATGAAAAATCATGATAATATGAGATCATCATTAAGCACATTCGTTATTTCCATAACATTGTGATTTCTGACTGGCAGTCATTTAACATTCATGTTTAATCATTGTTAATCATGATCATGAAGGTTTTTGAAGTCTGAACATGATCTTTGAACAACACTGATTATAATCATTCATGGCACATTATTTCCATAACATTGTGATTTTTGATTGGCGGCCATTTAACATTAAAGGAATAATGCATGACAGGTGTGTGTCATGCTGGGATAACGCCATGCCTGGGGGGGGTTGGGCACGAGTGCATCCAATGCCCCAGGCGTGGCGTTATCCCAAATGATACACACCCTGGAGTGCATTATTCCTATTATACAATGGCTCGTTGTTATATATAAAATAAAAAAATAATTTTAAAGAATGTTTTTATCAGTGTAGAAAAATATTTTTGTTTCTTAAGAGGGGATGCAAAAAAAGAGCATGGGTTGATGCTCCATATGGTGGTCCATATTGGTTCACAGTGCTGAGACTGGACCTGTGGCATCGTGCTGGGATACGCCATGGGTCCAGCCCCAAACTGACCAATCACAGTCCAAGATTCTTTCTTGCTATTGTATAATCATGTTTAATCATTGTTAGTCATGAACACAAGGATGGTTTTTGAAGTTTGAACATGATCTTTGAACATAATTGATAATAATCATTCATGACACATCATCATCATTTAATCATCATCCTTTCGGCTGGTGATGTGCCTGTATTAGTAAGTATAAAAAGTTCTTGTGGAAAGTCTGATTAAATAGTAGTTTTTGTGGTTTTGTGAAATCTTGATGCAGAGCTCTGCATTCAAGCTACCTCCTCCCTCAGGCTCCACAGCGCCCACTAGAGTGCAGATTTCTGTAGTTAAAAAACAGCTGTGACTTTGAAAAATAAATAAAAGCCTAAATCATAATGCAAACATGCATACGAACATGCATCCAAACATACATTCGAACATACATCCGAACATACAAACATACATTCGAACATACATCCGAACATACATACAAACATACATCCGAACATACATCCGAACATACATACAAACATACATTTGAACATACATCCGAACATACATATAAACATACATCCGAACATACATACAAACATACATTTGAACATACATCAGAACATACATACAAACATACATTTGAACATACATCCGAACATACATATAAACATACATTCGAACATACATCCGAACATACATATAAACATACATCCGAACATACATACAAACATACATTTGAACATACATCCGAACATACATATAAACATACATTTGAACATACATCCGAACATACATATAAACATACATTCGAACATACATTCGAACATACATCTGAACATACATACGAACATACATTTGAACATACATCCGAACATACACACAAACATACATTCGAGCATACATACGAACATACAAAGAAGCAAGCAGAAGAAGCGCATTAGGTCTATCTTGTCTGCTCATATTCCAGGGTCCTCAGCTCGAGCTACTGTCCCTGCCCTCCCTCCTTACCCATGATCTTTTCCTTCCGTAGTGCCTATCGCTGCCTCTCTTGAAGCAGCCCACTTTCTTCAATGAGACTACGTCTTCTGGTAGTGTCCACCACTTTCTCTGTGAAGAAGTGCTTCCTGACCGCCTTCCTAACCCCCCCGCAGTTTAAGACTGTGCCTCCTCGTGTTATGGTTGCCACTCAGCTTAAAGAGTCCCACCTGATCCACCTTATTTATCCCTTTCAAGTACTTGAAGGTCCCAATCATGTCCTCCCCTCCTGTCCTCTAGGGAGTACATGTTCAGTGCCCTCAACCTCTCCTCATATGCCTTACCCTGCTGACCCACTGTCATCTTTGTAGCCCTCCTTTGGACCTTCTCCAGCAGGTTACTGTCCTTTTCGAGGTGTGGGAACAAGTACTGAACTCCATACTCTAGATGTGGCCTCACCAGTGACCTGTACAAGGGCAGTATAACCTCCTCTCTCCTACTACTGATCCCCCTACCTATTCATCCCAGAATCTTGTTTGCCCATGCTACTGCTTTCTTGCACTGCGTGGAGTGCTTCAGGTCACTAGTGATCATCACTCCCAGGTCCTGCTCCTTCTCTGATACAGATACCTGGATTCCATCCAGGTACTGTAGTACTCCATCCTGGCATTCTTAGCTCCAATTTGCATAACTTTGCATTTCTTGGCATTGAGGCCAAGCAGCCAGATCCCAGACCACTTCCCCAGCTTTTCCAGATCATCCTGTAGATCCTGTATCCCTTCAACTGTGTCCACTCTCCTGCACAGTTTGGTGTCATCCGCTAATAGGCACATTTTGCCCTTAATGCCATTCCCAGTGTCATTGATGAAGACATTGAACAACACCAGCTTCCACACTGAGTCCTGCGGGACCGCACTGGTGACCTCTGTGGTGCCAGATAACTCTCCCCCCCGCACAATCACCCTTAAGTTTCTGTCCCTCAGCCAGTTTTCTATCCATTTACACTAGTTAATGCCATTTGGCCCCAGTACATCTATTACACATGTCAATAGAGGAGTTTTCCTTAATTGCAACACTTTCTTAATTTAATTTTTTTTTTGCGCCTGCCCCAGGCTTCTGGTCGTCCACTCCTTCGAGCCGCCAAGGCCCACTGCCATCCCGATCCATTTGCCATCCGCCACCCCCCAACTGCGCTGTGACCCGAGTAACCCGACATTTCCCTTTGTCGGGAGGGTCTTCTCCCATGGGGGACAGCTGGGAGAGGAAAGCGCCTGGAGGTGTGCAACATATGCTGGGCCTGGCGGGGTTTGGCCCGGACACCTCTGGGGCTTCGAGGCAGTGGTGACAGACGGCCGTCATCCAGTCGGCCAAGAGCCAATTTTTTCTGTCTTTCTCCCCGTCCTGCCCACAGCCTTCCACAAAGGGCCATCCGCTTCAGCTTCCTGGGGTAGGGATATTTGGCGGAGCATCAAGGTCACACACCGCCTGGAACATCAACCCTAAGCCACCACCAGGGGCTGTCAGAGAGCAGTCCGAAACCCACTAACACCCCCCGGAGGGAAGCGTCCAAAGGATGCTCGAAACTCCCTCCCCACTGGCCTCCACTCCTGACACCCAGGCTAAGGGCGCAAACCCGGGTTGCCAGCATGCTGAGTGAACACCATTGCTCAGCGCCATGGAGCCAGCCCTTCTTTATTTTTTTACTAGGACTCATGCTGTTTTTGCACTAGTACTGCTACTGACTAAAAAAGTTTGACAATAGAGGATGTTTTACTTGATTTCAGTTTACATAACCTGGGAGGTTGCATAGTATAGTGGTTAAGAGCACTGAGCTTCAAACCTGGAGAACTGGGTTTGAATCCCACAGCCACCACTTGCATACTGTGTGACCATGACCAAATCATTTAACTTCCCTGTGCTCCCAGGAATCCCAGGATATACCTGGAAATAAGCCTTGGCTTAACTCCTTCGGTCCCATAGCTGCCATATGATGCCAGAGCTATACATTGCGGAGGCCGACCCAAAATGGCCACCGGGACAGAATGAGTTAATGTATCCTTCCAGACCAAAAACTGTAAAATTTAAACAAACAAACAAACAAACAAACAAAAAAAACATCACTGTTCTGAGTTATTTACTAAATGAGGAGTCTATGTATTTTTTTTCTCTGTGCAGCATGAGCATATCTTGACAACAAGATCCTCTAAATGGGTGAGACTCCTTAACTTGTTCCCCCACCCCATTGCATGACATGCTCTGTGATCTTCACCTCAGCACCACTTCTCAAATGCCGTTTCAAAGTTAAACAAACTGATATCTGGCCCCTCCACATTGATGTGAAGCCCTTTCACAGTCCACACATTACAGAAGTGGTTAAAACAATTCCTTAAAGTATATTAAGATATGCATCCTTTTCCTTAAACAAAATCTGGCTGAAGAACTCCCCTGTATTAAGATGTTTGTATGAAGACGTAATTTCTTTCATTACCGACCAATCTTGTTGGGTAGAGACAGGGTCAATGAGAGCCTTCATTGTGAATGTTTCCTTTCAAATCTGCCTTACCAAATTGCATAATAATTAAGCTTCAGTTGTTTTTGGTCACCATAATCCAGACATTCATCTGTGTCGGGCAAGTTTCTGAGATATAGTATGGAAAAATTGTCCATGATACCTGTATTTGTGAACCACTTTTAAATTCCTGCAACCAAATAAGTCTATGAATTTTGATTTTTGTAGTGACAAAAGTTTCTCTTTGCTGGTGTGTATTATTGATTCTGTGGGTCTTAAACAGCCTTATAACATGGGTTACAAAAAGGCAGCCATCCAACTGGTCAAACACCATCGGGTGACTGTGGATGAAATGCCTGTAGATGAATAGTTGCTGTGAATGTCCCTGTAGAAATATCCCTGGGCACACAAAGAAATCCCAGCAGAAATCGGAAAGTGATCGGACATAGAGGGTGGTGGTGAACAGAGTTCAATCTGAAGAGAGGGGTTGACCAGTGGGGTCCCGCTGGGATCAGGACTCGAGCCAGTCCTCTTTAATGACTTCATAAGCAGCATTGCAGAGGGGCTGGACTGGAAGGTGTGTCTCTTTGCAGACAACACAAAGATCTGCAACAGGGGCTGACACTCCAGGAGGTGTAGAGAAAATGAGAAGGGTCCTAAGCAAGCTTGAAGAACGGTCAAGGGTGTGGCAGCTAAGATTCAGTGCAAAGAAGTACAAGATCATGCACTTGAGGCACAGAAGGAGGGGGAGCACATGATGGGGGAGGGGGTACTGACATCCACCAAACAGGAAAGGGACTTGGGATTAATCATTTCTGATGATCTAAAGGTTACCAAACAATGTTAGAACGCTGTAAGGGGAGCCAGTGGAATGCTGGGGTGCACAGGGAGAGGCATCTCCAGCAGAAGGAAGGCGGTGCTGATGCCACTGTATAGAACATTGGGGAGACCTCATCTAGAGTACTGTGTCCGGTTCTGGAGGCCGCACCTCTGCAAGGACATAGAGTAGAAGTGGTTCAGAGAAGGGCGACAAAAGTGGTGCAGGGGATGCACCAAAAGTCATATGAGGGGAGACTGTAAGATTTCAATATGTATTCCCTTGAGGAGAGAGGGAGGATATGATAGAGAATTTCAAATACCTCAAGGGTGTAAATAAGGTACAAGAGGGTAGTGAAGAACAAGGGGCCATGATATGAAAATAGAGAGGGGTAGACTTGGGAGTAACATGATAAAGTATTTTTTCACGGAAAGGGTGGTGGATCCATGGAACAGCCTCCTAGCAGAGATTGTAAGGGTAAAAATGGTAGGGTAATTTAAAAACACATGGGACGGACATAAAGGAACTCTAGCAATAGGAAAGAGTGGATAAACCACAGATCATTTAGGATCTGCGGTATGTGAAACAGGGAAAATGGGCAGACTAGGTGGGACATGCAGTCCTTATCTGCCGTCAAATTCTGTGTTTTGAAGTTATTACCTTTTGGGCAGGACTTGAACATTTTCTCTGGCCTTGTTCATGAAGTGGGGTCATAAGAAGGCTGTGTTGAACATTTGGGCCTGGATATTCAAAGGGGTTCCGCCCCGGCACGATATACAAAGGGGTGAGTTGCGCTGCGCAACTCCTGATGGGCCGGTGCGCTTTTGGTACGTAGTCGGAGTAATTGCAGGGGTGTGCCCATGCATATGCACATCCCTATTCAGCCCAGGATGTGCGCACATATGCTGGCACAACTCTGCTTTGTCTGCCTCAGGGGGCGCAGTTGTGCCTGGTAAAACCAGGAACAAGTCCTGGCCACCCACAGGCGAGCTGCTGTATTGCAGGGTGCCACACAGCAGCTGCCAGCCGTGGGTGGCCACCTGCCAACCCAGAACACTGTCCACAAGCTCCCTGCCCTGGGAGCGTCATGACCCCTTCACCCCGTCGCCTGATCGCGGGCATACATATACATAGACTCCCTGGTGGCCCAGTGACGAACCCTCATCACCCCATCGCGGGCAGGTTATAAGCAAACCCCGGTGGTCCAGTGGTGTGCCCCCCATCACCTGATAGCAGACGGGTTGAATTCAAAACCCTGATGGTCCAGTGGTCACCCCCCCCCCATCGCCTGATTGCAGGCAGCTTGTAATTAGGGCAATAAATCTTACCCTATCGCAGATTCTTGTTGGAATTGCCAGAGTAGAGAAACAACAAACACGTGGTTTCCAGAGTCTGATAATGATTTATTTCTGGTATATAAAACAGGCTTATAACCAAATCTGCGATAAAATACCACTGAGGAGAATACCCAGGTCTTCCTAATTTCTTACCTAAGGCAGAATCAGCGTTTTCTCAAAGAATTCTAAGCAGAACATTTTTATATCTCTGATTATTGCTATAGAACTAGTAAAACGATATAATAAACTTGTATAATTGGCTAATAGCAAATGGTGTGATTTATTCTAGCCTGGGAACATGCACCGAAGTAGTAAAAACAGAGATAAGAAAAATAGAACAGTCTTTGTATAACAAGGTTATGATACAGTGTCTCACATAATTGCTTGATAATAACTATTCTGCACTACACCTAAAGATGGCAGCATTGCACAACTAATGACTGTAATTATACACTATATCCAAACAGCAGTATCTCCTCAGTGCATTCGTAATACAGCAAATAACATAATGACTTTTAGTAAAACACAATAATTGTAGAAATATTGGTAATACCAGCATGGTAATTATATATAAGGCATTGCAATACTTATATATAAAGTATTGTGATTATATAGCAAGAATACAGCAATAAGCATTGAAATCGGTAGCAGCAATGCTAATAGAACAGTGGAACCCAGATCCTGACACTCATGCTTAAGTGCCTGTACCCTAAATATTACTGTGTGTGAGATAGGGGCCCAATCGGGGTGTTAGTCCACGGATAACATTCCCCCCTTGATGCCTCAGAAGGGGCATCAATTCCATGTAGGTATGTAGGGATGGAGCTAAAAAGTCATTTACAAGCCTGACGCGTGAGCCTTGTAAAGGAACTTGAGTTGTTCACGATGTTGTTTGAGGGTACGTCGTAGGCAGCAAAGATGTAAAATCATGAAAACAACCAAAAAGGCTTGAATAATAACAAAAACTTTAAAAGATAATTCAACCCAGTAATTACCTACAGCTAAGCTTAAATCACCATCATAAATAAGATGTGCAGATGGAAGAGGGAGAGGCTGTTATGGAAGCCCGGGATAAGCATGTCCAGGTGTACTGGCAGCCTTCAAAGGTGAAAGAAAACTTGTATTGGCTTTCCTGGGCTAATGGGACTGGCCAAAACCCATTAGAGATGTCAAGAGCTGAAAAACACTTTTTGTCGGGCGTCAGCAACTTGAGCACATATGGGGCTGATGCCACAGTTGGGGCACAGCTGGGGGTGACTTGATTAAGCTTTCTGTAATCAGTTGTAAGCCTCCAAGCTCCCGTTGGCTTTTTCACCAGCCAAATGGGCGAATTGACAGTGGAGACACAAGGCCTAATCACTCCTTGTTGCAGCAGTGACTGGATGGTCTCCTTCAATGACGGCAAGGCTTCAGCAGAAAATGGGTACTGCTTCTGTCTCTCAGGGTTAGGCCCTGTGATCTCCGTGGTGGTGTGCATCCTACCGCAATCATGCTTGTTGGTAGCAAACACACCAATGTGTTTTTGCAACAAAGGTGCTAGTTCAGAAAACAGATCATGACTGTTGAACAAAGCCATGACGTCATACTCCTTGTTATCATGTTTGATGGCTGCCACTGCATGTGAGTCTGGAATGGTGACAGTATGGCATTGGCCCTGTATCTGTAGCAATAGCCTGTTAGCTAAGTCCACTACACAGCCATGCTGTGCAAGGAAATCAGTTCCCAGTATGCTGGGGTGATGACGTAATACCATGAGGTCAAAAACAAATTTAGTTTTTAGGTGGCCTACCTGCACAGGTAGTGCTACAGATCAAAACATTTGTAGTTTTGTACCATCTACACCTTGTGCACTAGTCTGCTAGCTGGTGAACCATGCTCAAGTGGCTGGGTTCTCATCATGGAGAACCGACATGGCTGCTCCTGTGTCTAGGAGCATGTCGAGTTGGTGGCCCCTGACCGTGGCCCTTACACAGGGTTGTCCATTTGTGTCAACAAGCAAGTCACTCACAATCCGGACCGGGGCCTGTAATTGTCAATCTGAATAGTTCTGTGATTCTTCTTCATCCTCCCGTCCCTGGGCCTTACGGCCTGTAGGAGCCGTTGGACCTCTCCACTTTGGGGCATCACAGAACAGGCATACTGTACCTGTGACGTCAGAGGCGCAATTTCTACTTGCTCAATGGGCAGTTCCTCAATCACTGCACTGGCCTGGCTAGTGTCTGGTGCTGCAAAGGGGTTTGTTCCTCGGCCACTTGTCCCTGCCGAGGCTGAAGGCCTGAAAGGGTTTGTACTGCTGAATGGTGACAGGGCAGCAACAGAACGGCCTGTAGTGCCATCCATTGTGGCAAGGGCCTTCTCCAGTTGTTTACAGAAAGTCTCATTTTGATCTTTTAATTCCCTATTAGTAGGCCCATTATGGTACTTATTATTGGAATTTGCGTTTTGCCCATTTCAGTTGTTATTGTTGTTGTTGCGATTATTTTTGTAGTTTCTGTCCCTCCCCCTTGTGGGCCTGGGCCTGATGGTCTTCAGAAGGGGCATCCTGCTTGGTGTTGCCACCTTCCACAGTGTAGTGAGTGTGGGCTGAGCCGGCCAGGGCGACTTGGGCCTGGTCCATCTGGGCCGTCGAGGTAATGGTGGCGGCCATCTTGTTGTTTTTGCCAGAAGCGAGCTCACCGAGGTAAACCTGAAAGGCATGCTCCATCTTGGTACGGATCTGTTCAAAAGTATCTGTCTGTGGGTAAACGTTGAGTTCAACTTTTTCCCGGAGACCCGGAGTCATGTTCCAGATGTACAAGTCCTTGTACTCGATTTGGTCTCTAGTGGCGGTGTCTCCCACTAGGCCTTTGCCGGCCTTGTAGGCGAGCCACAACCATTGATGATAAGCCACTGGGCTTTCTTTCACATTCTGCTTAACCTTGTAGGCCAAGCAGGCTCCAACGATACCTGGGGAGTTGGCCAATAGAAGGGCCTGTGAGATATTGTTGAAATCAAGCATGTTACAGTTGCGAATATTCTCTGAGAGTTTGGCCCAGAGGGTTGGCTCAATAGTTTGTCTCAAAATCTGAACCTGATACTTGGGTTGGAGAGAAAGCTTCTCACAAAGGGAGTGCACCTTCTCCAAATGACAGCTAGGGTTGTCATTGAGGCCCATTTGTCCAATGCCTTAGGCAATTTGTTGAACAGAATGAGCCACCTGGAGTGGGTTGGATGTCGGGCCTTGTGGAAGGCCAAGGTTTAAAGCACCGTGAAGGGCAGCATCCACCACCGCAGTAGCAACTGCATGGAACACAGTATCCTGGGTGATAGCATGCGCAACCATGCATTCAGTTTGACTGTGCAGGGTCGGGGTGTCAGTGTTTGACACAGCACCGTGGTTGGTAACTAGGTTAGTAATCACATCCTGCATGATGCTGCACACCTCCGCACTGTCCTCCCTGGTGAAGGGAGACAGTGGGAGCGTATGGCCTAGTGGTGGTGGTTGGCCTCCTGTATCATGGGGGCTGCCATGTTTGTTGTCATGGGGTGGCCATTTTGGTTGTCATGGGGAGGCCATTTTGGTTGTCATGGGGCGGCCATGTTGGTTGTGACATGGCAACATGGGCAACGTGCCTACATGGTGGCCATCTTGTGGATGGCTAGTGAATGCCACCGCCCTGTGAGGCGGGGGTTTGGATGTGACGAGGCGGCCAATGTCCTTGTAATCTGAATCATCATCACCTGATGATGTAATACCAATGGGTGTGTACTGAAAAACCATTTATGGCTTTAACATAGCCAGCGAGAATGTCTCGCTGATGGTGCAGTTTCGCCATCTTTGCCTTGCATTTTCTATGACAAGCTTTTGCAGTGCCCTGCTCAATACCTTTCTCAACCTCACGCTGCATAACTCGATACGCGGTGCCCAAATCAACGTTTTCCATAAGCTCTTTGTGTAGCTCACTCATCAGCCTTTCATTCTCCTCTCTCAGTTGCACATTATCAGCATGCAAACTTTCATTCGTGTCGCTCAGAATATCATTCAAATAAGACAACTGTTTCTTATCACAGTTCAGCCTATCAATATCCTCTTTCATGATACAATTTTCTCATTCTGTTGCTTGAGCAGTACAATGCAACAGCCTGTTATTATGTTCACGGAGGGACTGTGCCTCCTCCATTAATTTCCGTTGCCTTTTCAGGAGCTCTTGTGCTTGCAACCCCACCCCCTTTTTTTAAAGAGGTATTTTGCAGCTCAAGAGAGGCACAACGGGTAAGCAGACTGTTAACAGCTGTCTGAAGAGCAGCTGGTAACAAGCCCTTACAGTGATATTTCTTTGCCTTTTGCTTGGACTCAAGATACTGGTTTGAGATGGCAAGCAAGGGGTCTTCAGCTGATTTTGCATCCAGCGCAAAATCAGTCCAACCTCCATGGGAGGTGAGATAATTAGAGACATCCAGTCTCACTTCTGTGCACAGTTCAGACATTGGACACACAAGGGTTGACAGACCAAAAAAAAAAAAAGTGGAAGACTGGATTAAAATCCTTGGCTCTGACTTCAGGCAGGTTTCCGGAGGCCTGCTAGAAGCAGGGAACCCAAGCCGGTATGCTGTAACTCACAAAAGGAGTTTACCAGAGGTCTGGGGTGGGTCTGCCACTCCCTAGACTGAAGCAAAATAAGTTTGCAAAGGAAAAACCACTGTATGTTAAAACAAGCCCAAGTAGGCAGTTTGGTCTACACTGCTTGACATCTGAGTTCAAAAGAACTGTGATGTGAATCTTACTATGTACAATCCAGCTACACATAGTTGCCACTGTAATTAGGGCAATAAATCTCACCCTATCGCAGATTCTTGTTGGAATTGCCAGAGTAGAGAAACAATTAAAAAAAACTGATTTCCAGAGTCTGATAATGATTTATTTCTGGTGTATAAAACAGGCTTATAACCAAATCAGCGATAAAATACCACTGAGGAGAATACCCAGGTCTTCCTAATTTCTTACCTAAGGCAGAATCAGCTTCTTCTCAAAGAATTGCAGCTTCTTTCTGAATCTGTGAAACCCCACACCTCCCCCCCTCACTGAGCCAGCCGACAGGGCACCGACTGTGAAATTACATTGATTGTTACTGTTTAAATTGAAACCTGCCTGTGTAAAGTAAGGAAAAATGTATAAATCTGTGTTCTAAGTTAGAGTGCTAAGTGTTTGCAGCTCCTTTCTGAATCTGTGAACCCCCCCACTGAGCCAGCTCTCTTTATAGGTTCATAGGAGATTTACAAGATCGAGGGACTAGCCCATTATAATCTCACCACCTACCATTGGTGGAATTCGAATTTGAATCTGTCCATATGAATATCAAGTTTTTGTTTAAACTGAATTTAGCTGCTACTGTGGACTACCTCAAATGGAAGAGAGTTCCATACTGAAATAACTCTCTGAGTAAAGTAATTGTTTCTTTTAGTAGTCATATTAATAATAGTCCTTAATCTGAGATCATGAGATCTAGTTATACACACTGATTGGTTCCATTCCAAACACAAAGTCTCAAAAAGCATAATATCTTGAGTAGCCTTATAAACTAAACATAAATCACCTCTCAAGGATCGATACTCAAGTGAGTGCAGGTTTAATTTTCTTTGTCCTTATACGAAAGTCAGTTTAAATTCGTAATATGTTTGGTGAATCTTCATTGGACCTTTTCTCTAGATTGTTTCTCTTGTATTAATGTGGGGGAGCAACAAGATGAACAGTAGTCAATTTAGTTCTGACTATGCTGCGGTATAGTGGAAGTAATACCACTGGCTCTCTGCTTTTTATGTTCTTCAAAATACAATTAACCAAATGGTTACATTTTTTAACTGCATGAGTAATGTGATCTGAAAATGTTAGATCATTGGTGATTAAAATTCCTAGATACTTCTCAGAGCTGACTACATTCAAATAATTATGATTAATGTGATATGAAAAGCAGTTATTATTTTTTCCAAACTGCATTACTTTGCATTTGGGATAATTAAATGTTAATTCAGATTCATTAGCCCAATTTGAGACTAAATTCAAGTTAGACTGAAATATTTGAGCAGATTGGAAATCATTAACAATGCTATCTATCTTAACATCATCAGCATATTTACTCAGCCAAAATACATTAGTGGCACTCATACTACTAATCAAGATGTTGAATAGGATTGGGCCGAGAACTGAACCCTGTGGCACACCACTGGTAACTTTAGACCAAGGAGATTTGTAACCTCTAATTACAAACTGTTGTCTTCTGTCACTTAGCCACTTGGTTATCCAAGTAGTTATAGACTTATTTAGATCTGTTTTTGACAGACTGTCAAATAGGATTTTACGTGACACCGAATCAAACGCATTTTCGAAGTCCAAGAAGATGACATCAACTGACAAACCTTGATCCAGTGCTTCACTAATAGGTTCAAAGAAGTTTATCAAATTCGTATGGCAAGATCGACCTGGTTGAAATCCATGTTGTGTAACATCAAACTGCTCCCTATCCAGGATATGCCTGCTAATTTTATTGGAGATGTTTCTCCATAACTTTACTCAGACATGATGTCAAGCTAATCGGTCTGTAGTGCTTGACCAACTGCCTTGACCCACCTTTGTGAATGGGAATCACAAGGGCTTCCCTCCATTCCAGAGGAACTATCCCATTGGCCATAGATTCATTATAAAGTAATGTTAATGGACCAGCTATTTCATATGAATTTATTTTCAGGAAAGCAAAAAGAATACAATCCAGTCCAGCAGAAGTAGAAGCTTTAAATGAGTTAATGGCAGAATAAGTCTCAGCTACTGAAAAACTGATCACAGGATCCATAGAGTCTAAATTAGATGTCTGTATAGGATCCTTATTTTTAAAAAGACTGGAAAAATATTGATTAAATTCATTAGCCATTAGTTGCTCATCATCAATTAATTCATCAACTAATTGCAGGGGGCCTACATTATTTCCAGTTGATTTAAATGAACCAATGTAATAATTTTTTTTTTCTTATTGTCATTTTTATTAGTTGCTAAATTGATTTCCATTGTCATTTTCACCTTTCTAATGGCATTCTTCTTTTTATTATATTTATTGAAGGCCTTCTTTTTAGACCTACCTTATCGCCTTATTGCGGAAGTATACCAAGGTGGCAATCTTTTGTTGTTCTTATATTTGATCCTTTCTGGCACCCATTTACAGATACAGAAATCAATTTGGTTTTTGATTTTACTCCACATCTCTAACACTGTTGACATACTCAAATCAGCATGCCAATCCCAGTTCTGTAAATAAGCTTTAATTGCTTCTACATTTGCTCCATTATAATTTCTCATTTTAGTAACACCTCTTTGCTCACTTTATTAATATTCCATAGTAAATCGAACCATGTTATGATCACTCCCTCCTAGTGGTGGTAGTAACAGTGGTGTATCCATTAAATCTCCAATATTAGTTAAAATCAGATGTTATTCAGTCTAGTTGGTTCATGCACCATTTGATCAAGGCCAAGCTGGACTATTGTATCTAAGAATTTGTTTTCTAAAGAAGTTGTTTCCTTAAATGTGGACCAATTAATACCAGGATAGTTAAAATCACCCATGACAACAAGATTTTCTAATGGGTTTATTGTTTGTAAATAATCACAAAATAGATCGTTTTTATATAGATCTTTGGTGCCCAATTTCTCCAGGGCTATTGTTCTGCTAAATCTCCCCAAACCCCACAACTCTTACTGTCTTCTAAATTT
The DNA here is from genome assembly GCA_016271365.2 of Neoceratodus forsteri. Lineage (NCBI taxonomy): Eukaryota > Metazoa > Chordata > Ceratodontiformes > Ceratodontidae > Neoceratodus > Neoceratodus forsteri. Next base: position 139,753,188 of record CM057449.1, on the reverse strand, counting down.
TCACCTGTCTCCTTTCCCTGTTTAACCTCACTTCTCTTCTCTCCCCCAGCTGCTTGCCCTCTGACTAGGGCTGCTACAGCTCCCAGCAGTCGGCAGGCTTCTCTCCAGCTGCCGACTGAGACCAGGACCCTGGACAAAATCAAGCTCAAGGTATGGTGAAAGCGCACCCTATTGGATTGCAGGTGCCGCCTGGCAGTCGCAACTGATTGGGTCCCCTATATCTCTCTGCTGACAGGGTTCCGACTGTGAAATTACATTGATTTTTACTGTTTAAACTGAAACCTGCCTGTGTAAAGTAAGGGAAAAAATATAAATCTGTGTTCGAAGTTAGAGTGCTAAGTGTTTGCAGCTTCTTTCTGAAACTGTGAAACCCCACGCCCCCCACCCCACTGAGCCAGCTCTGTTTGGTTCCCATCCTCCAGGGCTATTGTTCTGCTAAATCTCCCTAAACCCCATGCCTCTTACTGTCTTCTAAATTTTGCCCCCACCCCTCTACTGATTAAATACTCTCTGCCCGCCCTCTTCCTCGACCCCACCCCAACCAGCCTCCTGCAGCCTTCCATTGGCTCCCTCTACTCTAGAGTTCCCATTCTCTCTGTTTCACCTTCTAGGCCTGTTGGCCATTTGCCCTCCTAGGGGCCAACCAACACATTCATCCCAGCCAATCTCGGGCTCCTTTCTCCTCGTAATTACCTCCTTGTCTAAGAAGCTGCTACAAAATCCCAGCACCATGTCCACCGTGGCTAGCGTTTTACCTCTACTCAGTTGTCTGTTCTCCTGCCTCCCACCCCTCCTCTCCACTATGCCGCCTACCTTTCCCATGCCCCCCTCCCCCTACTTGGCTCATATTGTAACTCTTCCTTGCCCCTCCAACCCTGCGCTCTCTCTCTCCTACCCACTCCAACTTGGGCACACTCCACTATATGTCCCCCCCATTTCCTAATCAGGCCCTCTCCCTGCTGGACTCTCCTGCCCTTACTTGCTTCTCACCCCACCCCGTTACCCACACAAATGTCCATCCTTGCCCCCACTCGTGGCGGGGCTCTTCCATTCCAAGCTACCTCCGTATACTAGCCCAACACCTATCCTTCACCCTCTTGCTTCTCGTAGCGGGAGACATACACCCAAATCCGGGACCGTCGACCACCACATCCTCACTACCCTCAGCCGGCACCCCCACCCCGCATCCCATACCCTCCCAACTGCCAGGTTACCCCCTCCACAAAGGCCTCCATCTCCTTCACCTACATATTCGTAGCCTACCACTTAAAATCGACCAGCTACAAGTTCTCACTGCCCTACATGCCCCGGATGTCCTCATCCTCCCTGAAACTTGGCTTAACAAAAACATTCCCGACTCCTCAGTCGCAATACCTGGTTACACGATGGCCCACCAGGACAGGGCCATGAAAGGTGGCGGCATAGCCATCTTTATAAGTTTGGACATACGTTACGAAATAATCTTATCTAAAACTGAACCTAAAAAGTACGAACTCTTGCTGCTCCAGCTCACACTACCTTTCTCGCTGCCCATATTCGTTGCTGGAATCTACTGCCAACCAGCCACCCCTGCCACAACTGTCACTGACCTTCTCACACAAATTAGTTCACGAGCACCCACCAGGGAATTATATGCTATGGGTGACCTTAACCTAAACTGGTTAGCCCCGGCCCTCAACAAAACCCAGACGGATATCGCTGCCCTCAATTTAACCCAACTCATCACTGAGTCCACCCACCTAAACCTTAAATCAGGTAACCACTCCCTTATCGACTGGGCTCTGACCTCCCATCCTCACAGAGTCATCCAAACAGGCCTACTCCCTGACTCTATGAGTGATCACCATGTCATCTATCTTGTTCGCAAAATCCACCATCTCAAATCCCCCCTAAGTTCTTAGTCCAACGGTCGTTCAAATCCCTAAACCTTGCTCCTCTCCTAAATAACCTTGTCCTAGCTAACTGTCTCCACTCCTCCCCCAATCTGATAGATGACACCCTACTTCACTTCAAAAACATGTTCCTTAAGATATGGGATTCCCACGCCCCGCTACGATGTACTAGGGTACGCAGTGCCTACCTGCCTTGGATCTCCCAAGATCTCACAGCTTGTATGAACACCCGTGACTCAGCATGGCGAGCCTTCAAAGCCTCAGCCCTACCTCAGGACCTCTCCCACTACCGGTATCTGCGCAACATGTGCACTAGAGCAACTCGGCTAGCTAAAGCAGAGTACTTTAGATCCTCCCTTCAATCTAACCTTAATAGCCCCTCCAAATTCTGGAAGGTCATACACTCCCTCTTCTCACCCCCAGCCGCTAAGCCCTCGCCTCTCCTGAGTGTAAACAACTCCACACTCTCGGATCCTATCTCAGTCGCTGCTGAGTTTAACTTATATTTCTCCACCTGCGCTTCCTCGCTCCATTCCTCCTTACCCCCCATGTCACCATCTTCACCACCTACAGGGCAAAAACTACCTCAAAATACAGGTATTTTCTCCTTCAGGGAAATCTCTCCGGATGAAGCTCTAGAAGCCCTGCTAACATTAAGCCCCTCAAATGGGAATTCACCGGATGGACTAGACCCCAAACTTCTGTTCCTCTCGGCCTCTGCCATAGCCACCCCTATTGCCTACCTCCTAAATCTATCCTTTGCCACTGCATCTGTCCCTCTGTCCTGGAAGCATGCCATTGTCATCCTTTTCCACAAAGGGGGCACCTCCTCCTCCACCTCAAACTATCGGCCAGTCTCCCTTCCCCCTGCTCTGGCGAAGCTGCAAGAACACTTAGTGCTTAGCCAGCTAACCTCCTATCTCGCCAACTCAAATTTCTTCACACACTACCAGTCCGGATTCAGGAAGGATCACTCCACTGCCTCCTCCTTACTAAGGCTCACTGACACCATCCAATCTGGAATGGATAAAGGTCTCATCACCTCTGCCATTTTCATCGATCTGGCCAAGGTCTTCAATACAGTCTCCCACATTCTGTTACTATCTAGCCTCTCTGACTCTGGCCTCTCCACAACTGCTTCTGCCTGGTTCAGTGCCTATCTTACAGACCGCACTCAATCTGTCAGGATTGCGGATGCCATATCCCCTCCCCTCCTCATGTCCACTGGTGTCCCCCAAGGATCAGTACTTGGGTCTATCCTATTCTCTATTTTTCTAAACAACCTGCCCCAAACTTGTTCTGCCTCCTTGATCCACATGTATGCTGACGATACTGTCCTATTTTCTTCTGGCTCCTCCCCAGCTTCAGTTGCCTCTACCCTCCAGGTGGATTTTAACAAAGTCCAGCTCTGGTTCAACTCTCACCAGCTCACTCTAAATGCAAAAAAAACCTGTAACTATGACTTTTGGTACATCCCAACGACTAGCCAGGCTCCCCTCCCTCCCACTTTTCCACACCCTTGATGGGTCAGAGCTGGAGGATGTCACCTCCTTCCGGTATCTTGGAGTTTGGCTTGACTGCCACCTCACCTTTGCAGTCCATGCTGACTCTATACTAACAAAACTCTGCCCCAAACTCGGAGCTTTATATCGGAACCATTCTTGCCTCCCGTATCCGGTCCATCGTGCGCTTATCCAGAAGATGATACTTCCCTCCTTCGATTATTGTAATATTGTTTACAGTGCTGCCCACAAGTCAGTTTTATCCAAACTGGATACCCTTTTTAATCCTTTCTGCTGGTTCGCTCTTGACGCTCCTCCTCGCACCCACCGCTGGAAGCTATACCGCTCCCTTGCTCTCCCCTCCCTTGAGAAACGCCGCCTAATATACTGTGCCAGGTTTATCTCAAAGAACTGGTTTGGTACCCTCCCAGTGTATCTGACCTCCATACTATCGCCCCCTCTGGCAGCCACCTATGCTCTGAGGTCCCTAGACTCCCAGTTCCTGTTAGTCCCCAGACGTTGGAGCCAAGCTGGCCAGGCCGCCTTTTCTCACCGCTTCCCTCAACTCTGGAACTCTTTCCCCTCTGAAATTGACCACTCTTCCTCTATCCGCTCACTATCCTATGCCCTTGCCAACCAATGCTCAGTAAACTGCTCCTGCAGCTAACTCTCCAATCTATTCTGCCTCAGACACTCCTATATTTCTTCTCCCAGTAGGCCCAATGAGGCTACTTTGCTAACCACACCCAACTACTGCACTTGATCCCAACTTTTGAGCTAGCTAACTTTCACTTACCCCTATCCCATTTTATACCACAACCCAATACCTTAGCATGATTTTCTCATTGTAACTGTTACTCTCGACTATTAGGGTATATGTATTAATCCACACTCACCTATTCCTGTCAAACATATGCAGCTGTATTATCTAATTATATGTTTTCAAGGTATAAAGCATGACTTCCCCATGTAATTGCTACTATACTATAAGTAAGGGTAAATTGTCATCTACGGCCAACTATTTCTGTCAAATGTTTTCAAGTGTATTGTAATTGTATGTATAGATGTCAGGACCTGGACTACCCTTGTCCTGTTCCCCACTGTACCCCTTCCCTCAGGTCGTACCGGGAGACGAGCAGTTCTTGCTCAGTGTGCTTTTCCTGGTGAAACAATTTCAACAAATAAATAAATAAAAATTCTAAGCAGAACAGTCATTCTTATACCTCTGATTATTGCTATAGAAACTAGTAAAAATATATAATGAACTTGTATAATTGGCTAATAGCAAATGGTGTGATTTGTACTAGCCTGGGAACATGCACCGAAGTAGCAAAAACAGAGATAAGAAAAATAGAACAGTCTTTGTATAACAAGGTCATGATACAGTGTCTCACATAATTGCTTGGTAATAGCTCTTCTGCACTACGCCTAAAGATGGCAGCATTGCACAACTAATGATTGTAATTATACAATATATCCAAATAGCAGTATCTCCTCAGTGCATTAGTAATACAGCAAATAACATAATGACTCTTAGGAAAACACAATAATTGTAGAAATATTGGTAATACAAGCATGATAGTTGTATATAAGGCATTGTAATACTTATATATAAAGTATTGTGATTATATAGCAAGAATACAGCAATAAGCATTGTAAATCAGTAGCAGCAATGCTAATAGAACAGTGGAACCCAGATCCTGACACTCATCCTTATATGATAAGTGCCTGTACCCTAAATATTACTGTCTGCGAGATGGGGGCCCAATCAGGGGTAATAGTCCATGGATAACAAGCTGTGGCGAGGCGAACCCTGGTGGTCCAGCGGTCCGCCCTCCCCACCCACCCACTGGGGCACCTGCTACCCAGCACCCCCCGTCAATGGCAGGTGGCAGCACCCACCGGCCGCCCGCCCGATTGACAGCATACAGTACCGAACTGTCGTGGACCATCAGAGTGCAGACCATACTGTACTATACAGGCGGAAATGTGAATGCATCATCCATTCACATTTCGGCCTGTGTAGTACAGTATGTTCATCGCCATTGGTCCACCCAGTGGACCAATAGGTGTACAGTTTGTACTGTATGCTGTCAATGGGCGGGTGTGCTGCTCACCGTTGACGGGGTGCTGGTGGCATGGGGCCCCAGTGGGTGGGTGGGAGGGGTACTGCTGGACCACCAGGGTTCATCTCGCTACAGCTGCCCGTAATCGGGCGATGGGGGGTGACCACTGGACCACCAGGGTTTTGAATTCAGCCTGCCCACGATCGGGCGATGGGCACACCACTGGATCACCAGGGATTCGCTATTACATATGCCCGCAATCGGGTGTAGGGGAGCGGGGGACTGCACTGCCACATCACGGTGTCAGTCCCCGATGGCTGCAGCCTGGCAGGGTGCCAGGCGCAAGTCGCCAGGGATTGGTGCACCGCATGCAAATGGGACCATAATGACATGCAAATGGACCCATTTGCGCCTTGCATGCATAATGGCCTCATTTTGCATGCCCAGTGCTGAATATCGCAGGTGATGTGCTCCCGTTCTGCCACTTGCACTGGCGCAGTGCGTGTGCCCTCAGTGCCATATTCAATGGTGCTGAGCCATGGTGCAGCACCGTTGAATATCGCCTGATCCATGCCCTGGCACAGCCCAGTTGTGCTGCGACCAGGCTTGTGCTCCTGCCCAGCACAGTCTGAATATGCGGGCCTTGGTGTAAAAATATTAAAAAACATCAAAGTTATGAGCCTACATTGAAATTTGCAAATGTAGGCTCTTAACTTTGGTATTTTTCAATATTTTTGACTCCAAATTTTCAACATAGCCATTTGTTTACATCACCTCATGAATGTGACCGCTGTCATTTTTCAAATCCTGTCAAATGTAGCCACTCGAAAGGTACTCTTGCAGTCGCGAAATCACCTTCGGAAGTAGTTGAATATTTTCTGCACTTAATTATGAGATGGGTCGTAAGAAGGCTATGTTGAAAATCTGGGGTAAAATATAAAAAAACAATAAAGTTATGAGTCTACATTGGAATTTATGAATGCAAGCTTGTAACTCTGGTAATTTTAAATATTGTGACCCCAGATTTTAAACATAGCCATTTCTTCCTGGTGCCTCATGAACGTGGCAGCTGTCATTTTCTAAATCCTGGCTAAAATGTGTTTTCGTACCTGTGGCGTGGAATGACATTCCAGTGGTGCAGAATGACGTTTTGGAGAGGATTTAAAAATCTTCACCTGCCGGGTCCAATAGGTGGGGTAATAAGAAGGCTATGCTGAAAATTTGGTGTACAAATACAGTAAAATGCCCAGGTTATGACTGAACGTTACACTATTTCAGCGTTCACTCATAACTTCACTAATTTTGCATATTATGACTCCAGACTTTCAAACGTGCCCGTTTTCCACAAAACCCCATAAATGTGACATGTGGTATTTTTTAAATTCTGGACATACTAACATACTAACATGCCAGCAGAGTAGGCCTCATGGTCTATCGAGTCTGCTCGGGAATCAGTACCCTGAGTGGGTACCATCACTGTCTTCCTGGTTCCTCCCATGCACACCCCCACCACCACGACCACCACCAAAGTTCCCCCCAGACAAGCATTCCTTCACTTTCCCCCCACCTATACCTGTCCCAGCCACTCTTGAACCCTTCCACTGTAGATACCCCCACCAGCTCCTCAGGCGGTGCATTCCATGGTTCCACCACTCTTTCCGTGAGCTACTGCCTCCTTCTTTCCCCCTTGAGTCTTCCCCCCTCCAGCCTCCAGCTGTGCCCCTTGGTGACTCCTCCCTCCTTCCTCTGAAGGAAACCATTTAGGCTTACCTTATTTATTCCCTTCAGGTACCTGAAGACCTCGATCATATCCCCCCGTCCCTCCTCTCCTCAAGCGAGAAAAGGTTGAGCTCCCTAAGTCGCTCCTCATATGTCCTATCCCCCAGCCCCCAGATTATCCTAGTTGCCCTCCTCTGGACCCACTCGAGGAGCAAGATGTCCTTCCTTAGGTGCGGTCACCAAAACTGCTCGCAGTACTCGAGGTGTGGTCTAACCAGGCTGTTGTACAGCGGCAGAATCACCTCCCTGCTTCTAGAGGTGATCCCCTTGGTGATGCTGCCCAGCATTCTATTGGTCCTGGCTGCGGCCCTCCTGCATTGCTCAGAATTATTCATTTTGTCATCCACCAGAACCCCCAGGTCTTTTTACGCAGCCGAGACCTGCAGAATGTACACATGTTCTGGGTTCCTACACCGTAGGTGAAGCACCTTGCATTTACTGGAGTTAAATTTCAGCTTCCAGGTTTGTGACCACCCTTCCAGGGTACCCAGGTCCCCCTGCAGGGCAGTTCTACCGTCTTCCCCCTCCACTACCGTCCCAAGCTTAGAGTCATCCACAAAGAGGCTCATTTCGCACCTGATACCCTCCCCCCGATATAAGAGATAAAGGCATTAAATAGGAGCAGATCCAGAATTGATCCCTGTGTAACCCCACTCATGACCCCCGAAAACCAGACCACCCCACGACCACCACCACCGCTGGGTACATCCAAGCAACCATCTTCCAGTCCACCTGACCATCAATGTCTCCACCCCCATCCTAACCAGCTTCTCCAGCAGGCCCATGTGAGGGACCAAATCAAACGCCTTGCTAAAGTCCAGGAAGAGGACATGCACCGGTCTACCCTGATCGAGTGCCACCGTCACTCACTTGTAGAACTCCACAAGGTTAGTCTGACATGATCTGCCCAGGATGAAGCCATGCTGCCTATCATCGAGGAATCCCTGTTCCCCCAAGAATACTCCCAGCCTCTCCTTTAGGATGGCCTCCATCAACTTCCCCACCACCGATGTCAGGCTGACTGGTCTGTAGTTCCCCCGCTCCTTTCTCGAGCCGCCTTTGTGGATGGGCATTATATGCGCCTGCCTCCAATCCCTGGGCACCCTTACCATCTGCAGTGAAGCGTTAGAAAGGGCCACCAGTGGTGCAGCAAGGACATCTGCTAACTGTCATAGTACCCTGGGGTGGATGCCATCAGAACCCGGGTTTTGTCCTTTTTTAGGGACTTGAGGGCTTCCCACACCCTGCCTACAGGGATTTCATCATTCGTACCTTCCCCCCTTTGGCAGACCCAGCATGCCCCCTCCCACTCTGGGCCGCTCCCTCAGCACCCTGAGTGACAGTAGGTCCCCCATCAAGCCAGGCCTCTGCCCCTTCACCCCTTCGTTTCCCCTGCCCTGAAGCTCCCAGTCATCCTCCCTAGTGAAGACTGATGCAAAGTACTTGTTGAGCACTTCCGCCTGTTCACTAGCCTCCTCCACCCACCCTCCCTCTATCATCAACCTACTGAACTGCCCCTTCACTCTCCTTCTCTCCCCAATATACCTAAAGAACCCTTCCCCCCCAATCCCTCTGCCAGTCTCTGGTCCTTCCTAGCCTTGGCCCCTCTAACCACTCTGGTAACATTTCTGGCCATAATAAGATACTCCTCCCTATCCAAGACCCCACGTGAGTGTTTGTACCTACTGTATGCAGCCCTCTTCTCCCTTACCGCCTCCTGAACCTCCTTAGTCCACCAGCATGGCTTCCGAGACCTACCCCATTTGTGACACTCTTTCGCACAGTCCCTGGTAGCCTCCTGTATCCCTCTTGATGATTTCCCACCTACTTTCAATGTCCACGCCCGGTTTTATCTCCTCCAAGTGACCCTTGAGTAGTTCCCCCATTCTTCTAAAGTCTGCCCCTCTAAAATCAACTAACACCATCCATGAGCGTCCTGGAGATCGCACAGGGCCCAACAACTACAGGCCGATCTCCATCCTCCCCCCGCTTTCTAAAGCACTGGAAAAAATAGTGTCCATCCAACTCACGGAGTACCTGACCAAATACGGCTTACTGTGTCCAGAACAGCACGGCTTCTGCCCCAGACACAGCACCACATCGGCCCTCCTGGAGTTCTCACAGCACGTACACTCTGCACTCGACTCGGGGGATGTTTCCGGAGCAGTGTTCATCGACCTATCCAAGGCCTTTGACACTGTGTGTCACCCCCTCCTGCTCGACTCCCTCCACCAACTGGGTTTCTCAGCTGGCCCCCTTGCTTGGTTCTCCAGTTACCTCCATGCCAGATCCCAATGGGTCAAGGTAAACGGTATCCTATCTACCGCCCTTCCAGTTCGCTCTGGTGTCCCACAGGGTTCCATCCTGGGACCCACACTGTTCAGTCTCTTTCTCAACACCCCCCCAGCTCCTGCTCTGGCAGAATGCTCTTCTATGCCAACGTTGCGGTTCTCCTCGCCTCCCACCCAGACCCCCTCACCCTCCAGGATACCCTTCAACTCGCTTTCAGCAAAGCTGAAAAATGGTTCCTCAACCACCATCTGGTCTTGAACCTCAAAAAGACCAAATCTATGCTTTTCGTCCACCACCACAGCAAGGCCAAAAATGCCCCCCTCCTCATCCTCCCTAGCTCCCTACACCACCTTGAACAGGTGGCAGCATACAAATATCTGGGCATCACCTTCGACTCGGCTCTCACTTTCCACTCCCATCTTAATACCCTGTCCACTGCCATAAACACCAGGATTGGACTCCTTTACCACCACTGAGACTGCCTCCCTCAGAATACCCTCCAGCTGGCTATCACTTCCTCCATCCTGTTATTGGTTGATTATGGACTTCCAATCTATGCTGCTGCTGCTGACAGCACCGCCCTCACCAAAGCCAGACCTCAATCAACAAGGCTTGCAGGCTCCTGGCTGGCGTCCCCAGCTGAATGCACACCTGTCAGCTCTACTCCTCCTCCAACCTACTCACCTTTGATGAGCGCCTGCGCTACCACACCTGCATACTACCCAACAAATCGCTGCTAGGGCTCTCCCCACCTCAGGGGTGCTGTGTCCCTAAAACTGGCCTCCCAAACGGTCGCCACCCAAAGCGCAGCCAAGGCCACATTCCAGGTACCTAGAACCAGGACCTCTCTCGCCCAAAGGTCCTTCCATTACAGAGCCTCCCCCTGGTTCAACTCCCTACCCCCCATATCACAAACATCCCCAAAATTGGCCCCTTCAAAATTGCCCTCCGATACCAGCTTTCTGACGCTCGGAGCTGTAAATGCCCCTGACTGCCTCTAATCTAGAGCCCTGCCTGGCCCTCTGTAACCGACAATGCCTCTGGACTGCCTCCCCCCACCAACCTATCCTCTGTCCCCTCCTCTCCCAGGTATCCCCCAAGAATCTCTTGCGTACCTTACTACCTATAGGTATGACAGATTCAAATATAACTAATTGCAAGCTTCTGTGTACCATTGTAATTTTGGAACTGCTTTGTGTTTATTGTACCTCACCTGTATCGCTCTCCACTGTTGTACCTCACTACCAATTGTTGTCTACCCTTCCTGCGATGAGGTGCCTTTGTAAATGAGTCGTTGACTCAAAGGTTGTAAATCCGAATTATACAAATAAACAAATAAACTTTCCTCCCCCAGGTCCAATAGAAATCGGACTGTGTCATGGTTCCCCCACTTCAAGGTCCCTTGCTAGGTCACTATCAGCCAGGACCACATTCAAGATACGGCCCTCTGTCATTGGGTCCATAACCTGCTGAGTTAGGAAAGCATCCTGGAAAACGTCCAGCAGCCTCTCATAGTTCCCCAATTAGTAGCTGGCATGTTAAGGTCACCCAATATCACCCCCTCCCCCTCTTGTCCACAGTGGTCCTTGGTATCAGCCAGCAGGCAATCCTCCATGTCGTCAGCAAGCATGGGGGACCTATAGATCACCCCCATTTTGACCTTCTCCCCCCCCCTGGGATTCGCAGGGTGACCCATAAAGCCTCCACATTACCCTCTGCTTCCTCCACTCTGATTATCCCCATGCTGTCCCTAATGAGCAGTGCTACTTCTCCCCCTTTGCCCACCTCCCTGTCCTTTCTAAGCACAATATACCCACTGAGATTTAGGTCCCAGTCGTGTCTGGGGGTGGCCCAAGTTTCAGTGACAGCAGCCACGTCCACATCTCCCTCCACCAGTGTGGCCTGGAACTCAGGCATCTTATTCCCCAAGCTCCTGGCATTTGTCAGTACCACCCTCCAACCCTTCCCCTTCCCTCCCATCCCATTTTCCCCGAGGTTGTCATACGCACTTGCTCCCTGCCGCCCTGAGGCGCCTTTGTCTCTCCCCTCATGAATAGAAGATTGAGCCCATCCTTGACAGTTTTGCTAGGATTAGCCTCACTGCACCCCCCTTCACAAATTTAAACCTTATCTAGCCTGAATAAAATCTGCCAGTTTCTGCTTAAGTACCTCCTTCCTCGGCAGGTTTAGATGAAACCTTATCCCTGGCATACAGCCCTTGACCTCCCAAGTTTCCCCAATCCCCCACCACCCCAAACCCCCGAGCTTCACCCCACCCCTGAGCCACTCATTAACCTCCCTGATTTTCTGTTTGTTCTCCACACTGGCCCTTGGTACTGGAAGGATTTCCAAGAAGGATACCAAGCAGCCATTGTCATGGCAAACCATGGCCAGCTCCCGGAACCTGGCCTGAATTTCCAGCACACTATTTCCTTCAATATCATTTGTCCCCAGGTGTACTAAGAAGTCAGGTGAACCCCCACAATCCTGTGCCAGTTCATACACCAGGAACTTTGCCTTGTGCACGGCCAGGCCTGACATACTCTTGACCCTAACAGGACTGGATGTACCCTCACCCTGCCTCTCCCACTGGATCCCCGTAATCATGGAGTCCCCAACATGAGCACCTTAACATGCCCTGTACCCTTAGGCCCATCCCTATTGCAGGCTACCTCCCGCCTCCCTGGCTGTTTCCTAATTTCAGGTCCTCCCCTCAACAGGCTGACTGCTGGCCCCCCTGTGTGAGAGCCACTTTCACCCCCAACCCTCTTATCCCTTCTCACCTCCCCGACTGCCTCATTTCCCCATAGTTCAACCTCCACCCCATTCCTAGTTGAGCCAACATCCCCAGCCACCCCTCCGCTTCCAATCCATCAGCACCAGGCTCCCTCCCACCATGCCACTTCTAAGAACATCCCCCATGTGCCACGACAGCTATCTCACTCTTCCCCCCCTTGCATACCTTCTGAACTCCTGGACCTACCTCCTCCCTCCTGGTAGAGTCCCCCATCCCTGTGTGAGGATCCCCCCAGATCCCAGCTCCCCCACACTTTTCGGCCCCAAGTCCCTCCGAAAGCCTGGAACTCCCACTGCCAAGAACGTTTTCACCCTTTTCATCCCTGAGAGTACTCCTGGCCTTCTCAGTGATGTGTTTTTGCACCTCTGTTGTAAAATGACATTTCGACCAATATACCATAAATGTCATGTCTATAAGATGAATCCCAAAACAAGTATCTTCAAAAGCCGAGGACAAAAGAAAAAAAACAAAAAAAGTGGTGAATACTAGCAGTAAACGTTCGGCATTGACAAATGCTTGTTTTGAACTTACAGCAGTGCATGCTGTCAGCAGTAGTGCAAGTGTAAATTAGCTGATCTGCTGTATTGTTGTATGCTATCCGTACTTGCTGCAGAACGAAAAGCTGTTCTGCTGCAGTACAAACATCACTACTACAGCAGAACAACTTTTTGGAGAGTACTGAAATCGGGACTGAATGAGCTAACAAAATGCACTATATCAGTGTATTTTACAAGGTATAGCACTTTCTTGGCAGACTTCTCTGAGCCTAAAGCAAGCCTATGAGTTCAGCAGTGATTGTCAAGTAAAAAACTAAAAATGGGCTGCGGTCAGCTGCTCTGAACCTCATTGCTACGCCATTATTTTCTCTAGTCGCAACTTTGGGTCTGTCTGTAGCCATTCTGATCAAGTTTGCATTGTCTAAATTTCTGGCTTCCAGTTCAGAAGCCACTGCCTTGTAAATATCAACTGCAGTGCAACCTTCTTGCTCTCTTACTGAAAAGAAACGGAACCTAACTGCACCCTTTCTTTTATCTATAAATCTGAGCCACATGGCGTCGGCCCGGTGGGACTGAGGGTTGAGGCGCTGGACGCCACACCTCGCGATACACCGGCAACCTGGGTTCAGGAACAAGCCCGGGTCACTAGGGGTCAGCTGGGGGGGAAGGGAGGAGCTGGATTGAGACGCTGATTGGCAGCATTCCGCTCCTAGTGAGGGTTAGGCATGGTTCCTACTAGCGGAGGGTGTTGTGAGGGGAGGATGCTGTTAGGCGCCTGGCGGAAGCCGTGTCTCAGCACGGCTTTTTGCCTGAACTTTGGTCCTTTGCGCCGGTGTTCTCGGGGTAGGGATTAGGGCCTAATGCAGTCATCTCCATAACTATGAAAAACCCTGGTCCCACTGCCATGCCGCATGATCTCTGCAAGGCGGGGGGACAAAGAGCACAGGATGGTTGGTCCGCGCCACCTAGCCCTTGCCGGCAGTTGGGGATAAAATGTCCCCATAAAAAAAAAAAAATCTGACCCACATGCCTGCTGAAAGATTTGCATTGTCTATTGCTTCATCAGTTTGTAGCCCAACATTTTAAATGGGGTTGCCCCCCAAAAACCACAGTCAATGTCCATGTCAGTAGCCTCTTCTTTGTACAATGGCTTTAAAGCTTCACTTCCCTAAAATGTAATAAAACAAGACAAAATCAGATACTAGCTTTGTTTAACTTACCAGACTTCCCCCTGCCCTGTTGGAATCTGACTACTTATGTTTAGGACTTGTAGATGTATCAGTGGTTGTAGTTTCCTCATTGGAACCTGTTCTTTTGCCGTGACATAAATGGTTCGAATCTAAGCAATCACTACATCTTTCACCTTGTTGTAGGCCTTGCAGGTTGCGGTCTGGAGTTGCTTTTTCATCACTGGTAGCTGTTCAGCCTTCCTGCCAAGAATATAACAAGCATTGTCAATGCCGAATGTTGTCGCGCTGGCATTGGCAGTGGCGGAGGTGGAGAGGCATAGCACTGTGAGTTTGTTAATGTGTCCCAAAAGGTGATTTTGCATAGCGAGTACGCCACTGTGCGGCAGAGCTGCGGAAACGCATTTTGGGCAGGCTGTGGAAAATGGCAGCTGGACTGTTGATAATGAGTTGTGCACAAATGCCAGTGGTGAAAATGTGGCATGAAAATATTGCAGATTGACAAAGTTACAAGGGTGCGTGGAAACTGCGCAATGCACGCTTGCAACACAGTCATTGTCTGAACGTTCGCCACCAAATTTTCAACATAGGCATTTTAGGACCTCTGCTGATGAATAGTGTCACCGTCATTTCCTGAAAGTGTCCCGAAAAGTGATTTCACACAGTGACTGTGCAATTCTGCACAGACGATGTGAAAACACATTTCAACCAACTGTACTGTTCATAGGAGGTATGGAAAAATGGCAATGATGAACAGCTGGGTGAAAGTATTGCAAATTCACAAAGTCACGAAGCGATGCGTGCAAACTGCGCAACGCATCAGAAACACTCATTTTATTGACTTTCGTCCCTAAATATTCAACATAGGCATTTTAGGACATCTGCTAATGAACAGTGTCACTGCCATTTTCATAATGTGTCTCGAACACAGGCTTTCCACAGCGCACTGTATGACAGCGCGGAACTGCGAAAACAGATTTTGGTCAGGATGTGAAAATGACAGCTGTACTGTTCATTAGGAGTGTCGAACAATGGCACTGTTGAAAATATTGAGTGAAATGTAGTTTGCGAACTTGAGCATGCGTGCAAACTGCGCAATGCATGCTCGTAACACATTTTATGGAGTATTGTCACCAAATTTGCAACACAGGCATTTTAGGATCTCTGCTCATAAACAGTGTCACTGTCAATTTCGTAATGTGTCCTGAACAGTGATTTCGCATAGCAACTGCGCTATTCTGCGTCGGAAGTGCGAAAACACATTTTGGCAAGGATGTGAAAAATGACAGCTGTACGGTTCACAAGAAAGTGTGGTAAAATGCCAATGTTGAGATGTGGCCTTGAAAATATTGCAATTGCGCTAACTTTCGTTGTGCGTATACAAGAAGCGCGCTACTTACGTAAAACAGTCATTTTATGGAGTATTGTCACCAAATTTTCAACACTGGCATTTTAGGACCTCTGCTCATGAACAGTGACACTGTCATTTTCATAATGTGTCCCGAACACTGATTTCCAAGCGACCACGCTATTCTGCGCCGGAAGTGTGAAAACGATTTCGGCAGGATGTGAAAAATGACAGCTATACAGTTCACAAGAAGGTGTGGTAAAATGCCAATGTTGAGAATCTGGCTTGAAAATAGTTGAATGCGTAACTTCTGACGTATGTTGCGCGGTTGCTACTCTGCCTTTCATTAAAACAGTCATTTTTTAGTTTCCACCAAACTTGCAACATAGGCTTTTGAGGCCTCTCTCATGAACAGTGGCACTGTCATTTCGTTACTCGGTCCCGAAAGGTGATTCCGCGTAGTGACTGCAAAATCACCTTTCAGGACTGAATAACGCCATGACAGCACAAGAATTCACGAGAAGGGGTCCCAAAAACCCCAAGTTGAAAATTTGGTGCCAAAATTCGCAAAAATGCCCGAGATATGCATTAAAGTTGAAAAACTCTATTCATTCCATTATACAGCTTACCGGCATTTCTTCAGTTCGAGGTCGGCTTTGAAGAGTGCAGACGTGTTCCCGGTCCACAGAAGATCATCGTGCCGGACTCCGCAGGTAAGTATGGGGTGAGGGGTAAGGGAGGTAGGTGCGAGTGGTGCGGGTGGGGGAGGGGCATCGAGACTAAGACGGACCATTTTCATTTTACAGGTAAAAAAAGAAAAAAAACATGTGGACAGATTTTTTTTTTGTAGATTTGTACGCTGGGGTGGGCTCCCAGCGTGCCACCTAACTGTTTGGGGGTGTCTGTAGCCGAC
The DNA here is from genome assembly GCA_016271365.2 of Neoceratodus forsteri. Classification (NCBI taxonomy): domain Eukaryota; kingdom Metazoa; phylum Chordata; order Ceratodontiformes; family Ceratodontidae; genus Neoceratodus; species Neoceratodus forsteri. Next base: position 139,736,915 of record CM057449.1, on the reverse strand, counting down.
GAGGATTGGGCACCCCGCCGGCACACAACATGGGGCGGAGGAGGAAGTAATGCCGACGGGATTGGGCACCCATCAGCATACAAAGAAAGCAGGGGCGCGAGCTGAGGGGATTGGGCACCTCGCATTCAACAATTGGGGTTTATCGCACGATGAGGCCTCCATCGGGCACAAAGAAAGCGGGGGTTAAACCGACAGGGGATTGGGGCACCCCTGAAGTCGGCAGTAGTTAGGCAGCTGCCCGCCGCTAACCATGGCATATAGTGGCGGTGAGACGGCAAGAGAGGACCGCTGCGTATGACGAGCTTTGCCTCGGATTGCAGCGGACCTTTTTAGATGTGCTCACACATTATGTATGCATGGTGTGGTGCCGCATGCAGGCTGATTGGGGAAATGCGGGACGCATCTACTGGTGTGTGCCCCTGTATTCGCCCAACAGCAACCCCACCTCCAAAGCTGCATTGTCTCCACTACGTTGGCTCCCCCGCAAGCGCCAACATATTCAAAGTACTGAGCTGGTTACAGTGCAAGCGCCCCAAAAAAAAAAATTTAAACATTAAAAATGCCTGTGATGTCAGCCAGTGACAGTGCTAACATGCACCAAAAGGGCAAAAGTTGCATCCTGCCCAGAAATGACCCCTCTTTCCTTTGCCAGTGGGTCCAAATTGATGCACCAACTCTACAGCAATATGTAAAGGAAGGGAAAGTAAACTGTACAAAATCTGCCTTTGACTATGTTTTGACCCAGTAGGTTCATCTTTAGATCCACATTTTTTACACCAGTGGGTCCAATCGACCCATGTTTTAAAAACCCCAGCGCTGTCACTGATGTCAGCTGTCTGCATGCGTCACAAAATCATCTTTTTGTGGCTTGTAATCTGATTGTCCTGACACAAAAATGTTATCTTTCTGTGCTACACAGCAGTGTTTGCATGTGAAAACATGCTTTTCTGGATCATGTCCAAGCCAAGTAAAAGTAATAAACCACTCCATTTTTATTTTTCTTGTATTATGTCTCTCAAACTTTAATTTCTTTCAGAATGAACGTCTTACTGCTCTGTGTTGGGCATATCAGCCTTATCATCTTCTGCTTTTGCAGGTTGTTTGCCAAATAAATTTCAAATGCTAGTAGTAATAGCTTCCTCCCATCAAGAGATCTGCCTATCTGTGCCACAGCCCATCTCACTCTGCTTAGTCGTGTGGCTCACTAACGTTTTCAGTCTCACACAGGAAGTGATTTGTTTTTGTTAAAGTCAGTTTAGCCTGCGACAAAATAGATCAGCAGATTTCACAGGTAACTATTTAGGCACTGTCTCTGGGAGTTGTGGACTTACTTGTTTGTCAGGAGTAGCTTACTGCTGAGCTGCCAGAGTGTTTCTCTGCACATTCGGTTGGGCAGGTGAGTGGTCAGGTGGCCAAGATTCCCTACTGCACCACTGTTCCTTCCCCTCATTCTGCGTAGTGTTGCGTGTCTCACACTTTTTGTGGTGCTAAGCCTGTCCTCCCAGTGTGAGTCTCCTCTTCAACTGGCATTTTCCCATGCCCATAAAGCCATCCTTTGCTTGTCAGCCCCATGTTAAATAGTGTGGGGGTGGGGCAGGGACTGAGCTGGCAGCCTTGTGCCACAAAGACAGCACAGATCTTTTTTAAAGGGACACAGGCACAGTTTATTAAAGAGGACCTGCAGACTTAGGGCTTTAGACACAGTGGGTAGTTAGGGGCTAAACATTTTCGCCAATTTCAGTTTGGAGTCATCATTGGCAGAGGTGGCGATCCTTAGTGCAAACCTAGCCATAGATAAACTCTTCTTTTTATTAAATGTAACCCCTAGGTGGCGCTGTCCTAAGGGATACTACCCCTGTCTACATGACCAGGTGCAGGTTGAGGGGCCTGGGTACTGAAAACGGGTGCCTCCACCCGGAGGACAGGGTTTGTGGTAGCGTAGCTGACCTGGGTACAGCCCTCCGGGACTCTGTTATCCCCCTCTTTTTCCTCTAGTGGCCTAAATAATTCACAGAATACACAATTGCAATTTACCCCTGACAACAGTTTTAACCCACACTTGTTGCACTTATCAGCAGGGCTGGTTCAGCTGGCTTGGCCCTGGATACCCCCTGTAAAATAAGATTTAGCACAACAACCAACAGTATTTAAGTGCCGGTTGTACAGAGATACACCACAACCAGTTTGAATGCAAAAAGATTTAGAGCTGATTTATCTAAGGGGGCAGTAACAAGGAAGGGGCAGAATCTGATGGTTGATTCAAGATCTGAAAGATTCTGGTTATGTGGCATGTACATTAGAGTCTCGCAACAGAGTCACACACACACTCTGGGTACCCATTTGTTGGTAAAGGCTAGCCTGAAGCATTGCCTGGGGTAGGCTGGCGTTGCAACTGGTCGGGGCCCTAATGATGGAAAGAAATAATCATGCACAGTAACCCACAATTTGTAATCCAGAGCCCGGTGGCTCAGTTTGTGGTAATTAGGCAAAACAATTAAATCAGACGACACACTTTGATTGAGCTGTTGTTGCAGGGAGCTACCCTGGAGTTTACTCACACTACCCAGTACAGAACATAGGATTGACAAAATTTAGAGCTCTGGATGAAGAGCTGAATGGCCAGGAGAAGCAGGGCCCACACGATTCACCGTGTTGTCATTCCTGTTCGTGATGTTGAGCAGGGGGCTGATCCCTGGGCTGTTCTCTCGTCGATGGTTTTCTCTGTGGCGCAAGCAGCTGTCTGGGCCAAGGTGGCAGGGCCCAGACTGGGTAAACAATTCGGATAAGGGTCTGGTGGTTGCTGGATGCAGCTTCCAGCAAGCGTGACACAATCAGGCAGTGGGGAACCAAATCGAGGCCCACTGTCAGCATTCAGCACACTTATAGTAAAAGCAAGTAAATACCACAGTTTGGAGGATGGTCTGGTTGCAATTCACAGTGTCTCTGCGCAAACTGTACGCTCTGCAGCAGTCTCAGGTCCTGACAGGTCGATTGCACCGAGGCAAATCTTCAGTCCACTTCAGGAAAATCCAGTTTGTCACAATCAGGATTCTGGTCACAAGCACAGCAACTTCGGATAAAGTCTGATATCTTAAGCAGACTTCTTCACTAGAGAAGATGGTGGCAGGCAGGCCAAACACAACCTTCCTGCCAATTTTCCCTGCGACTACACAGGAGCAGCTGCTTGAATATCTCGAGCTGTTCACTCTTCCAACTCCGAACTCAGACTGAACACTGCTGCAGGCAGCTAGGGACTTTCACAGTGATCCAAAAGATCCGAAAGATTTGATTTGTTGATTTATCTGTCTGTCACAACTTATATGGAATGGATATCATTAACTGCAGGCACTGTGGAACACTTTTCAGAAGGACAGTCTTACAGGATTTAGGACACTGTCCTACATGCTGGGCCATTGGAGATCTTAGGGCTCAGCTCCAGGCAGCATGGGCAGAGATTGCACGCCTCAAATTTCATATTCAAGAGGAAGAACATTATAAGAACCACCCGCCATTTCCCCAACATCCAACAGAAGAACCTCGACCGCATAGGGTAGTTGGTCCAGGAGGTTGGCAGGTGGTTAGGAGGGGCAAATCAGGTGCCCCATCACTCTGCGCTCTCCAACATATTACTCCAAAAACCATATAAACACTACAAACAGGTATCTGCCTCTATCTCCGAAATCAAACAAAGGGGCAGAGGACACTGCAGAGCAGGACACTGCAACACAGGAGCTAGCACAACAAAACTCGCCCAAATCAGGAACCAAAACAAAAAAAGCAAAAAGGAAATCCAAACAACTTCTGATCATAGGAGACCCCATGATTTGGGGAGTTGATACCCATCTCCAGACAGGGGTAATGGTCAGATGTCTCCCAGGTACATCAGCGTGGAGACTGACCACATTGCTAAAATTGTTCAGAAAGCAGGAGAAAACATTGACGTCCTGGTGCACATAGGGACTAATGATCTCACCAGCTGGTCAGTTGTGGAGACCAAGGAACACCTGACCAGGTTGGGTGACAAACTATCATCCATTTCGTCTGACATCTCCTTCTCTAGATCCTGCCAGTCTGGGACAGGGGGGCAGATGGACGGAAGGTCAGAGAAGGGGAGATAGGAGAGCTAAACATGTGGCTCAAGGGCTGGTGCCAGGAAAAAGGACACAGATTTGTAGGGAACTGGCAACAGTTCTTGGAGCAAAAGTTCTTTAAATTTGATGGACTGCATCTGACTAAGGAGGGAGTCAGTGCATTGGGGCAGAGGTTTGACGTCTTTGCAGAATATTTAAACTAGCAAATGGGGAGAGGGGTGCAGCACCCCATACGTCGAATGGGAAGAACACCCCTCCCCCTTCAGTTAGTGGTCAAACAGGATTCAGCATGTTTGCAGTTCATTTGCATTACCAGGTAAGAAAAGGTCCGTCTCCCATATGACACACAGGGAAATGCCAAACCTCACCCAACAACTAACACACCAAAATCTAGCCAATGGAAAATCATGTACTAAATGCTCACAGCCTGGGAAATAAGATCCCAGACCTGCAGGCAATAATGTCAGAGGCTAAACTGGACATAGTAGCAATTAGTGAGGCGTGGTTTACCAGTAACCACACTTGGGAGACTTCAGTACCTGGCTATGTACTGTTCAGAAGAGACCGAGGTGCAAAAAGGGGGGGGGGGTGGAGTGGCCCTGTATGTCAATGAAAATATCAAAGCTACAGAAATCCAGAATACTCATAAGGAGCCAGAAGAACTGTGGGTCACCCTGGAAACAGGAAATGGGACAGCCATAAGAACTGGGGTTGTCTCAGGCCCCCAGACCGGGGGAGGTCATAGACACATTACTGTTAGAAGATATACAAAACATGACAGCTAAAGGGGAGGTTCTGATAATGGGAGACTTCAACATGCCGGATACAGATTGGTCAATACCAGCAGGAACATCTGCCAGAACTAGACACATGGTGGATTCCCTGCAGAGGGAGGGCCTCAAACAATGGGTACAACAACCCACAAGAGACAGGGCTATCCTAGATCTAGTACTGACTAACAGGGAAGGGATCACAGATCTCCAGGTAGAAGGTCACCTGGGGGCCAGTGACCATCACATGGTATGGTTCAATTTGGCCACTACATCTAAATCATCCCATTCCAAGGCAAAAATATGGGACTTCAGAGGAGCTGACTTTGATAAGATGGCCAACAGAGTTGAGCTAGCTCTGGCAAAAAGAAACACAGGTGTGGGGGTACAGGCAAAGTGGGCAAGCATTAAGGATGCAATACTTGAAGTAACATCCCATTGTGTTAGACAGAAAAGGAAGTGCAAAGAAGAGAAGGAACCGCTTTGGTTCTCAAATACAGTAGCAGAAAAGGTCAGAGCCAAAAGGCTGGCCTTCAGGAAATATAAGGAACACAGCGGATGAAGATAGTGAGGCATACCAAACTGCCCTAAGGGAAGCAGAGAAGGCAGTAAGGCAGGCAAAGTCCCAAACTGAAGAAACACTAGCACGAACAGTAAAAGAAGGTGACAAGACTTTCTATAGATACATTAGTGAAAGGAGAAAGTCCAGAGGGGGTATCGCTAAGCTCAAAGGAGAAAAGGGGGTGTGTGAGGAGGAGGACCCTGTAAAAGCATCTATTCTAAATAGATACTTTTGCTCAGTATTTACTGAAGAGAAGGTCTGGCAGGGCCACAGCTCAGCACCATGGACACAGGGGGGAGGGAGGTGAGCACTACACCGTTCACAAAGAAAGGGTCCTACAAGAGCTCGCTAAGCTCAGGGTGGACAAAGGCAATGGGACCTGATGGCATACATCCCAGGGTACTTAAGGAGCTAAGGGCCACCCTAGCAGAGCCATTAGCAGAACTGTTTAGTGAGTCTCTGGGCACAGGAGGTCCCAGAAGACTGGAGAAGGGCTTATGTGATCCCGCCCACAAGAGTGGTAGCAGGAGGAGGCAGGGAACTACAGACCAGTCTGTCTTACCTCAGTAGTGGGCAAGATTATGGAGGCACTCTTAAGGAAAGAATAGTGCAACACCTGGAATCCATAGGAGCACAGGATCCAAGACAGCATGGGTTTACAAAGGAAGGTCCTGTCAAACTAATCTCATAGATTTCTTTGACTGGGTAACCAGATGTTGGACCAAGGGAGCAGTTGATGTAAGCCTACCTTGACTTCACCAAAGCTTTCGACACTGTTCCACATAGAAGATTGATAAATAAGCTGGGTAGGTTCGGGGTGGGTCAGACGTTGGTCAACTGGGTGACAAACTGGTTAACGGGCAGAAAACAGAGAGTGGTGGTAAATGGTATACAGTCAGAAGAGATGCAAGTCACAAGTGGGGTACCTCAGGGATCAGTCCTGGGGCCAGTCCTCTTCAATATCTTCATTAGGGACATTGCAGATGGACTAGAGGGTAAGGCTTGTCTGTTTGCAGATGACACCAAGATCTGCAACAGAGTAGATGATCCAGATGGGGTGGGCAGAATGAGAAGAGATCTGGATAAACTAGCAAAATGGTCAGAAGAGTGGCAACTGGGATTTAATGCAAAGACGTGCAAGATCATGCACATAGGGAAGAGAAACCCTGAAGCCACCTATAGGCTGGGAGGGGAGTTGCTGGCAGTCACAAAGGAAGAAAGAGACTTGGGCATCATCTTCACCGATGACCTGAAATCATCCAAGCAGACCTCAAAAGCAGTAGGTAAGGCTAGGTGGATGTTAGGGTGTATTAGTAGGGGTATCACAAGTCATAAGAGGGAGGTAATAATCCCTCTTTACAAGACACTGGCTAGGCCCCATCTGGAGTACTGCGTGCAGTACTGGAGGCCACACCTTCACAAGGACATTAACTAAATTGAGGCAGTCCAGAGAAGGGCAACCAAAATGGTGCAGGGACTGCATCAGAAGACATATGAGGACAGATTAATGGAGCTCAATATGTATATCCTTGAGAAAAGGAGGGAGAGAGGTGATAAGATCGAAACATTCAAACACGTTAAGGGCATTAACAAGGTGAAAGAGTCTAACATGTTTAAATATGAGAAAAATAGCAGGACAAGAGGACACAGCATGAGATTAGAGGGAGGCTGATTAAGGGGGAATGTGAGGAAATTCTTTTTCACAGAAAGGGTGGTAGATGCATGGAACGGCCTACCTCAGGAAGTGGTGGCTATGGAGTACAGTGCAGGGCTTCAAACAGGCATGGGATAGGCATAAGGGAGCAATACAGATGAGTATGAATAGATAGGCCACTGACAGAGCAAAGGCTGATGGCACATTTATAAGGTAGAAAAAGAAATGGGCAGACTGGATGGGCCTTGCGGTCCTTATCTGCTGTCAACTTCTATGTTTCTAAGCTCCCCCTCCAGGTCCATTTAGGTGCCAAAATGCAAAAACTACAATTCTTACAGAAATTCACTCCCACAAGACGCCTGGGGACAGACTCCATTTTAGGGTCCCCAAAGGTACTGATTGGTTCAAACTAGCAGTCCAGAACCAAGATGGTGGGGATTAACAGAAATGTCCATGCTGCAAAAGAAGGCAGGTTAGACAAACTACAATATTATTATTATTAAAGCAGATAAACAACAAACAGTTACAGTTCCTAATAGGGCTCCCTCTGTGCAATTAGCGATGGCAGAATGGAGCAATAACACTGCAGCCCGGGCAGGACTCGAGCCTGAAACTACTCGGCCATTACCCAGATTAGTTATACACTACGAAATAGACAGCTGTTAGAGAGACAGGCACAGAGGCTAACAGGGCACTCACATGCAAACACTTTTAAATTGCTAGGACACAGAACACCAGCCTGGCAGTGGGCATTTAGGCAAGCCCAAGGAAGACTTTTGGGAACCCCCATTTGTAGGAGGGTTACATAAATATACCTACCCATTAAAAATAACAACATAGATAAAAAAACTTTAAAATATTTTTATTAGTGATAATCAAATGGATTAATTCCATAATCACAAGATCCTCCAGGATGTGCACTTTATGGGATAATGTGGGAAAATGAGGAGGTATTATTTCATGGAATGGGTGGTTACAGGATGAAATACGCTGGCGGAGGAGGTGGTATCATTGAGGTCTATGAACAGATCCAAGAGGGGGTGGGACAGGATCAAAGGGAGGGTCCAAACTGAGGGTGGATGGGAGTGTATGTGAAGAATGCAGGAGGTAATATGGGGGGACAAGGGGGGGCAGCTGCAGTCTAAATGGCTGAAGTGCTGCGCACTTGAACAGACTAGATAGACCGTAAAGGCCTGTATCTGCTGACAATTTTGTAGGTTCGTATAATGCCATTTCAAAACCCAGAAAATCTTACTGTATTCTGACTTTTGCAGTATGGTCTCTCCATAAGACTGCCCCGGAGCTGAAATGGTTAATAGAACCTAAGCTGATCATGTAATGTTAGGCTCAAGCTAAGTTTTCAAACCACTGTCCCTGGTAAACACTCTAACCATCAGATTCTTTACTCAGCTTGCCTAGTACAGATGCCTCGCAGAGCCCGCCTTCATTTTTCCTTGAAGATTTTATTTTCTCATTTTTTTGAAGTAAAATGTTATTTCTGTTCATTTTTAAGGCACTGTCCTTGAGTTTACAGGTAGATTAGTCTAGATTTAGTGTTAATCCGGTAAGTTTTTCAGTTTCTTCTTTGTTCGTTTTTAACCAGGAGGAAATTGAACCTTTATTTGTATTTATAAAGTTTTATTTCTAATTCTAAACTCTCTAGGGCCGGTTATTTTGGTTTATAGAGAAACCGGGGTAATTCTCGGTTCTCTTCTCGGTCGCTAAATCGACCGCAAAAAAAAAAAAAGTTTAAAGATACTCTTTTGGGGTACTTGGCCTCAAAAATAAACCCAACTTTTAAGGGTTTTGTTTGTTATGTCTCTATCCAAGAAAAGAACCGGCCGAACGGGTTTTCAGCATTGTACAGAGTGTGGGGAACCTTTTGCTGAAGCTGATCCTTACTTAGTGTGTGTTGTCTGTCTGGGGTTTGAACACCTTGAGGCAGATTGTGAAATCTGTAAGAATTTTCCTCAGTCGATGCTTCATAGGCATTTAAACCGACTGAAGGAAAAAATGTTTGGGAAGGCTACTGACCCAGCTACAGACAAAATTTCCTCCTCTCAGAAGGAGAAATTGAACAACCCTCTGACCAGAGTGAAGGTTTCTCAGGTAAAAAGAGAACCGCAGATACTGCCTCTGAACCGGCAGTTCTGCTAAGAAAAAGAGGAAGGAAAAAAACCCAGTTAAGGAACCTCAACCAATGATTCCAGTGGTTCCAACCACAGATGTTATAGCTAGCGCTAGGAGAAGAACCCAAGGAGGAGTTACCAGCTGGGGGGAGTGCAGCAAGCCAAGACAGAGGAGGAGGAGAAGGATCCTGGGGGTGCTCATTACAGGGTCAATGAACAACTTGGCACAATGTAGGAAGGCAGCTACAAAGGCTAACAAAATGCTGGGTTGCATTGCAGGGGGTATCTCCTCGAGAGCGGGTGATTCTGCCACTGTAAAGGTCATTAGTTAGACTGCATCTGGAGTACTGCGTGCAGTACTGGCGCCCATATCTGAAGAGGGACATTATGTTACTGGAAGGAGTGCAGCGCAGGGCGACAAAGATTATTAAGGGGCTGGGTGACTTACCATACGAGAGGAGGCTGAGGGAGCTGAACATGTACTGTATTCACTGGAGGAGAGGAGGGATGGGGGACATGATTGAAACCTTTAAGTACATGACAGGAATAAGCAAGACAGGTACAAAGGGGCTGTTTAAAGTAAGGGTGGGGAGGGACACCTGGGGCCATGATATGAGACTGGAGGGAGGAAGGTTCAGGAGGAAGATGCAGAGACACTTTTTTACAGAGAGGGTGGTAGCTAGGTGGAATGCGTTACCAGCAGAAGTGGTATCCAGTAGACCAGTAGACAGCTTCAAAAGGGGCTGGGACAGGGCAAGGGAGAGGGTCAATGGGGGGGGGAGTGTTGGAGGGAGGGGCAGTTGCCGAATAGGGTGCTAGCTGCACATTCGAGCAGACTTGATGGACCTCTAGGCCTTTAACTGCTGGCAAATTTCATATGTTCGTAAGTGTTCTTCAGGCACTGCAAACTGGTACCACGGTTCCGGTTCAGCGGCCCGATTCACAGTCCTCGGTACAGGACCTGGGTTCATCCTTGGTTCCTGGTCCACTTGAACGGTTTACTGAAGCCTATATGGAAGGTGAGATGATGGGAGTGAGGACGAGGATAATGGGGAACCTCTTGAGCCAGAAATATCCCCTGATTCTCATCGTCCTGACTCCCCTGAGAAGGGAACTGAGGATTTATCTTCCCACTTTGCTTTTATGAAGCAAGTGGCACAGACTCTGGACCTCTCCACCCAAGAATCCACAGAGAAGGAAGAGGAACCAGATTATATGGAAATTATGGATGTGCCCGCAGCAAAGAGGCTGTTGTTGCCCATCCATAAGTCCTTGAAGAGACAGGCCTACAAGATTTTGCAGACCCTCACTTCCATCCCCCCAGTGGACAAGAGGATGGATAGGAAGTACTGGGTGGTCAGGTCTGGAGCAGAATTCCTTTTTGGGCATCCAAGCCATGAGGGAGTGGTGCAGGCTGCTGCATGTGGTAAGGCAGGGTTTCCCCTGGCATCGCATCCTCCAGGGAAAGATTCCAGGAAAATGGATTCCATGGCAAAAAAATCCTATTCAGGTGCTCCTCTGGCTATGAGACAAGCAACCTACATGGCTTATGTACCAGAAGAGCATCTGGAACACTGTTCTGGAGACAGCCAAGGCATGCCCTGCACCCATGGCATCTGACTTGTCCGAAGCTGCAAAAAGGGGCATAGAAGCTTCCAAATACCAGTTTCGGATGGCAGTGAATGCAAATGACATTGCTGCCAGGCAAATGGCAACCTCAGTGTCTCTGAGGAGATTTACCTGGCTAAAAGCCACTAATTTGCCTCGGGATACACAGACAAAGGCATTGGATTTTCCTTGTGAGCCTGCATCTCACTTTGGTGAACAAACAGAGGCTTACATGAAGAAGACGGATGAGTACAAAGTAGACTATAAGAGTGCTGCTGCAAAAGAGAAGCAGCAACACCACAGAAGTACCAGGGAAAAGGGGGCAGGGGTAAATTCCACTACAGACCCTTTTTCTAGGCCCAGGCAGTGACAGCCTGTCAGCCCCGGAGAGGGTACTTCAGAGGCAGAGGCAGCAGCTGAGCTGGCCCCAGTACTCAGCAAGGTACACCATCCAAGCAGACCCCCTGAGGAGTCGACCAGGGTTGCCTCCCCACTCACAGTGGGAGGCAGGCTGGCCCACTATCTCCAGGCTTGGGAAGCCATCACCACAGACAAGTGGGTTCTGGAGGTAGTGGGCCAGGGTCTTGCTCTCAGTTCCAAAGTTTTGCCCAAACTGAGGGCAAGACTTTTCAGACCTGCCAGCCGAGCAGAGGCAACTCTGTTGGAGAAGGAAGTAGCAAAGCTGATTCTGGAAAAGGCAGCAGAGTCAGTCCCCTTGGCCCAAAGGGGAAGGGGTCTCTACTCAAGATACTTCCTCACTTTAAAGAAAATGGGAGTGGCGACCCATATTGGATCTCAGACACTTAAACAAACACTTGACAAAACCAAAGTTCAAAATGGTCACATTGGCTACCATTCTCCCTACACTCAGAAAGGGGGGATTGGCTGGCATCTCTGGATCTAAAAGAGGCCTACTTCCATATTCCCATCAGGCAATCGCACAGAAAGTACCTCAGGTTCAGACTGCCTTCAGGTCACTACCAGTTCAAGGCAGTGCCTTTCCGCCTGATATCTGCTCCAGAATGTTCACCAAGTGCCTAGCAGTAGTGGTGGAACATCTAAGGAGACAGGGTTACAGTTTTCCCATACTTGGGCAACTGGCTAGTGGTAGGCCAATCCCCTCAACAAGTAAGAGAAGCACTAACCACCACTCAGGATACTCTGCGCGCATTAGTGCTTCCTGGTGAACCAGAAAGTCAGTACTAACACCAGTTTGGCCCCTATAGTTCATGGGGTGAAATTAGACACTCTGAGGGGAAGAGCCTTCCTCCCTCAGGGAAGGGTCGACAACTTGGTGCAGCTGGCAAACTCTTTTCAGCTTCATAGCCCCAGACCAGCAAGGCATTTTCTCCAGTTGCTAGGTCACATGGCTGCATCAACATCAACATTGTCAGGGTTAAGATTCCAGATTAGGGACATTCAGTTCCACCTAAGGTCTCACTGGTCCCAGAGGAGAATTCCCTGTCAAAAATGGTACCAGTCACAGGAACCCTGCTTCAAGTTCTGCAGTGGTGGCAGGAAGAGGACAATCTCAGGGAAGGTGTGCCTTTCCTCCAACTGCCACCAGCAGCAGTCTTAACAACAGATGCCTCCCTCCTAGGGTGGGGTGCCCACCTAGGGGAGCATACTGCCCACAGTACCTGGCACCAGCAGGAGTCTCTGCTTCACATAAACCTGCTGGAACTCAGGACAGTCTATCTGGACATTCAGTCCTTCACTTCAGTGCTGCAAAGCAAAGTGATTCAGGTCAGGACAGACAGTACAACCACAGTGTACTACATCAAAAAGCAAGGGGGCACAAGGTCTTCCCCACTGTGCACAAAAGCCATGAAAGTATGGAACCTGGCTTATTCCCCTGGGGATATCTCTCTCTCTCAGCAGTTCATCTAGCAGGGAAGGACAACGTCCTAGCAGATGCCCTCAGCAGGATCAACCAGAGCCACCACAAGTGGTCATTAAACAGGCAGATCCTGCAAGTGGTGTTCGAAAGGTGGGCACCCCAGAGGTGAACCTGTTTGCAGCCCCAGACAATCACCAAATGCCACTGTTCTGTTGCAGGCCTCTTGCAGTGGGCACAGTGCCTCCAGATGCACTCCTGATGGATTGGACTGGGAAGTTTCTGTATGCCTTTCCCCCATTTCCCCTGCTGCTCAGAGTACTGAACAAGTTCAGGGTTCAACCAGCAACAATGATCCTCATTGCTCCAGACTGGCCCAGGCAGCCATGGTACCCACTGCTACTGACCCTGTCAATATTCAAACCGATTTCCCTGCCCAGGAGGCACAACCTACTGACCTCCTCTCAGGACAGGGTTCTGTACCCCAATCTCCAGTCCCTCAGACTCGGAGCTTGGCTCTTGAGGACTTAGAATATGCTGACCTACACTTCTTGGAGGAGGTGCTGGAGGTCCTCAGGGTATCTAGAAAACCTTCCAACAGAAAGACTTACTCATCTAAATGGAAGAGGATCTCTATTTAGTGCGGACAGAGGCAGCTAGATCACCGTTATGCTGGTTTGTCTGTAGTTTTAGACTATCTGGCACATTTGTATTTCCTAGGCCTTTGACCTTCCACCCTTAAGGTGCACTTAGCAGCTGTCTCTGCTTACCTTTCTGCTGGAAAAGGGGCATCCCTGGCCTCCAACCAGGTATTCAGGAAGTTCTTCAAGGGCCTACTGCACTTGCATCCCCCTCCCAGGGAACCCGCTTCTGCACGGGACCTTAATGTATGCATTGGCCAGCTAATGTAGCCACCATTCAAACCCATGTCTTCAGCAAAGCTCAAGTACGTGACATGGAAAACAGTGTTCCTGGTAGCCATCACATCAGCCAGGAGGATCAGTGAGCTCCAGGCCTCGTCCTCAGAACCAGACTACATAGCAGTCCACAGGGACAAGGTGGTCCTAAGGACCAATAGGAAATTCCTCCCGAAGGTGGTATCGGACTTCTTCCTTAATCAGTCCATGACTTTGCCAGTCTTCTTCATTGGCAATTCTACCTCAGGGGAGCAAAGACTGCACAGTCTTGATGTCAAGAGAGCTATAAGCTACTACTTGGATCACACGAAAGGACACAGGCAGGATAGAACACAGCTCTTCCTGACCTGTGAAGAGGTGGGTAAGGGCAGACTCGCCTCATAGAGGTCTACTGCCCACTGGATTATTGCCTGTATTCAATTTTGCTACAGCAAAGTGGGTAAAGAGCCTCCTGTAGGCCTCAAGGCCCTTACTACTAGGGATACAGCTGCTTCTATGGCAGCTGTGAGATGTATCCCTTTGTTGAAAATCTACAAAGCAGCTACCTTGAAAACAGTTCACACCTTTACCAAACACTACAGCCTGGATACCCAGCAGACCAGAAGTGATGCCAGGTTTGGCACAGCAGTACTACAGAGCCTGTTTCCTCAATAAGTTCTCTACCTTCCTCCAAAGGTACTGCTTGGGTAGTCTGCAGAAGTCAGAATACAGTAAGAGTTCCTGGGGTTTGAAGAAAAAATGACTTACCATAGTAATCTTGTTTCTTCCAAGGGAATCTTACTGTATTCTGAGCTCTCACCCTTCCTCCCCTGCTAGAAAATATGGGCACTGCAGCACAGCTGTTCATGCTGTTTGGAACCTATAGGTGTTTCCTTTTTGGGCCTAGTGACTTGAGTCTTACTTTTTGCCCACATTTTAAAATAAAGGGGAATAATTGGTGTTGGGTGTTATATTGTTATTTAATTATTAAATATAGTTTAGATAGCTTGTTATTATGTATGCTCCGTAAGAACCTGACAGTTGCAGATTGTTTACCGGGGACAGTGGTTTGAAAACCCAGCTCTAGTCTTAACATTCCATGATTAGCATAAGTTCTATTAACTATTTCAGCTCTGGGGCAGTCTTATGGTGAGACCATACTGCAGATGTCAGAATATAGTAAGATTCCCTTGGAAGAAAGAAGATTACTATAGTAAGCAATTTTTTCTTCTTGGTTGGTGGAAGTACTTGGCTGTGCCTGATGCTTCAGCCTATCTGAGGCATGCTGTCATTCCACAGTAATTCACACCCTGTTGCGTCTTAATATTAAAGTGTATAACCACTGAAACACAGTACATTGGTGGGGAATGAGGATCTGAATTTCATCTGGAGGAGGACTTGTTATAGCAAATTGAGATACTGCAGAAGGATACGCTAACAACAAATGAATACTGTGATGTATTCATCAACCTAAGGGTAAATAACTGTGTTCCTTGAGGAACTATCTTGGTGTATGGAAGAAGACTAGAGCTAAGCAGCACTGTCGGTGATGTAAGCAATAACTTAAGCCACAACGTGGTGTGGGTTACTATTCCTGAACCGCATACCCACGTCACTGTGAGGCACAAGGGGCTTGCACCAAGTGTCTTGAACCATCTGGAATTGTAGTTCAGGTATAATAACCCACATCCTAGAGTGGATTATCATGCTTATAATATGGGTTCACTGTAACAAAATAAAGGAAAAAAGCAAAGTAGTGTGGTTCCTATTCCTGAACTGCACCGCTTTGGAACCTTCTCCACCAATTAGGAAGCAGGATTTTTCCCTACCAGTGTTATAAATTGGTGTAGAAAGTTCCATACTAATCTTGAGTCTTAACTCGGACTCATTCATTTTGAAAATTTGCAGACTTCTCAAGTATGTCAATATGTGTACTTAAAACTGGAACTAAACACATCTCTGTCCTTTTAGATACCAGAAACCTTTGAAGATGTTGCTGTCACTTTTTCTGAGGAGGAGTGGAAGATGTTAAGCCAACAGGAGAAGGAGCTGCATAGGGAAGTAATGGTGCAGAATTATGAAACCATGACGTCATTGGGTAAGGATACATATGGTCATGGGACAGGGGAGCTCAGTTTTCGGTGAAGGGGATGGATGCAGACATAACTCAGTTAACATCCTATGCAGTGGAGTGTGACCTGGCCTACATGGAGGAGGGAAGACGTCATGGCTGAGTAATAATCATGGCACCAGGAGTATCACCTTAACCCCCTCCACCCCCACACAAGCACTGGACTTACGTCTCTCAAGTGAGTCCTCAGTGGTGGGGCCTCATTGTGGTGAGGAATTTTTGCTGTAGTAGGACAACGACATGGGGGTTAGCACAGATCTAACACTTGAGAAGACGGAACCTCCCTAAAGAGAGAAATAGGTCTGAACAACCTGAACAATGAGCGGGGCAAAGATAATAAAAACAATTCTAATAAATAGTACTTGCCATTGACTTGTAGCTGATTATATAGGATTGCATGTGATGCAGGAGAGACTGGAGGTCTTAATTTATCTGTTAAGTCTCACCAACCCACCAGTCAGTGACTGTATTACTACTATTTGATCTTATGTAGATGCCCGGTGGGAGGAGTAGGCAATCAAAGGCAATACAACTGATATATAATTATTAATACAATGGGAGGGATGAATAACAGAGGTGAAAGAATATTCAGGCCTGTTATTTACCTACTAGGTAAATAACATGTTATCCTCCCCACTGCCCATGTTATCTCATTGCAGTTGTCAATCATGTTTGTTTTCCTGCTGTATCAATTTGTGTTTTGGTTCATGGGTTAAATAGGAAATTCCAAAGGGTGTCCAGTAATAAGCTTTTTAGTAACTCTGGCATTTGTCACATACCTCATTTACATGTGCATGTCAACACGGTTCAAACACAGAAAAAACAGTGATCGAGAAAAAAATCGTGATTTACAGACCGATGTAATCCCGACAGGTGCACTAACCTGGTTGCTTTTAAAACCGGGTTGAAGGTATTGGGTTCACAGGAATCGATGCTTGTAGAACCTGATTGTGCCTGGTTCTGTGTGATAATGGCGACTGCTAAACGGTGAGCCGCGTTATTGTGACGTCAGAACGGCAAAAACATTTTCGCCACTCTGACATCCTCAGTGCATGGAAGAACAGAGCCAGGGACTTAGGTTTCTTGCTTTCTATGGGGGCTGTGCCTCACGCATCCTACTAAAGTTCTCAATTCCAGGGGTGCATGTCGAGGAGCGAAAGCAAAACAAAAGTAAGTTTCGGGCGGGTGCAACAAAATTGCACTAGCATCCGGACCCAAACTCAATACCTTCTGCACCGCAACTGCAGGCCAACCCGATGCCACAGTGCAACTCGGCGGCCGACCGCAGCGCCACCCTACATCCCTCCACCCCTCCTGGCTCGTGCTTGCTCCCCCCACGCATTTGTTACATATAGCTACATCCTGTCGCTGCATTCACCCACACCACCACATCCGTCGCTTTAGCCTCTGTCGCCATTCGGTTTCACCATAACGGCGTCGCCATTTCGGATAGCGCCTTACTTCAGGCGCCAACATCACGGGCTACCATCGTGCCCCACATGTAAACGGCATCAGCTGCCAGATCGCTTCTGGAGGTATGCGCTTTTAATGCATCCTCTCTTTTCAACCCAATACTGCATGCACTGAGCATGCTTACCTCAAGTTTACATCCATGCTGGTATTCCAGAGATGTACATGTAAACTCAGTCGCGTCTCTGGAACTGGAATGAGCTGTTCATGTATACTGAACAGTGCTGAAACTGGAACTTCCAACCCCGATCCCCATTCCTCGGTCGCGTGGTACATGTCAACTAGGTAAATGCCTGCCATAGCGTTGGTGGCTCCACTTTTTTCCACCACTCGTTGCTAGGTGGCATTGCTGGCAACATTCCAGAGTGAATAAAAAACTTATTCCTGCATGCTCAGTGAAATATCCCCTATTAATGGGAAATTGTCAGCTCCCCTGTCTAAATGCTGTGGGACTCAGCGGTCCTGATTGAGCAAATCATCTAAAGAAATATTTTTTGCGCTCATTATCAAATTAGATATCTTACTTTTGTATCAGGTTGATCCTGTGCCAACCTGCCTACCATGCCGCCAAACTAACTGTGCCAGAATCCCCTGCAGCCAGCCCTGTGATGACATGAGCAACAGGGTAGTGCAGGGGACATTTGTGTGCCTGCACTTTGTTAATTAAATTATTATTCTGCAATGGAGCATTTTCACACTTAGTCTGTTGGTACCAATCGAGTTAGCCCTTTCCATGTCCTGCCGTGCACAGTCACATCTATACAGTAACACTCACCTGTGGTGTTATCCCCTTGTAATTTTGCAAGGGTGTAAGCAGGCGTACTCACTGTACACATCTGTGTTTTTTTTTGTTTTTTTTTAATTATCCAAACCCAGGGCCGGCCCAGTGGCGTAGAGGGCTGAGGCGCTGGATGT
This sequence comes from Neoceratodus forsteri, assembly GCA_016271365.2. NCBI lineage: Eukaryota > Metazoa > Chordata > Ceratodontiformes > Ceratodontidae > Neoceratodus > Neoceratodus forsteri. The sequence goes on along the minus strand of CM057449.1, from coordinate 139,718,852 downwards.
CTTACCTCTTGACACGCCGGCGACCCATGTTCGGGGACAAGCATAGGCCATCGGAGGTTGGCATGGGGGGGAGGGAGCGATGCAGAATTGAGCTGCCAACAGACAGCTCTCCTCTCCAGGGAGGGATCTGTGCTTCCCTCAGGTCTTGACTGCCTCGCGGTGGAGGCCAGGAGGCAGTGCAAGCCATGGGAGCCAAGGGGTGGGAGGAAGGGGCCGTCACTGGAGCAAGAGGGCACGTGTGCGCCTCCTCACACATGCACCTCTCTGTCTGGGGCCCCAGGTAACTGTAGAGAAAAAAGTGGAAAATCGGGGCTGCGGCAGGACGAAGCCTTCGGACCAGCTCCGGGGTCTGCCAGGACATGCACAGCGTTCAAGATCCTGAAAGATTCTGGAGTCCAGTAGGCTGGCAGACGAGCAGCTGCGGCCCACTGAAGGAGCAATAAATACCTATATGGAAAAGAAAAAAGAAATTATCCAAACTCATATGAATTTTTTCTAAGGATTATCATTATAATCTGGAGTATTTGATTATTTGATTTAGCGTAGGCCATGAAGTAGTGGCTGTTTCAACTTACGTTACTTAGAACATACAGTAGTTACTGTATACTGTGCAACCTGTTTAGAGATAAGATGACACCTGGACTGGTAACAATGAACAATCTGAGTTTTTTTGTAAAAGATTTGAGGTGGGGAAAGAGTTGGAGAGACTGCGTACAAAAACTAACATTTTTGGCTTGCCCTGGATGTCTACTTCTTACCCACTTGCCTGAGCCTTATTCAATACTGTACTCTAGATAGTGTGTCTTCTTCAGCCCTCCTAATGATACCTGCCTTATCCTGGTGCCTACTACTCCTTACTCACTAGATATTAACACACTAGCCTCATTGCTGTGTCCCCCTTCAGATTAATGGGTCCCTTCAGGACTCGGGACTCTCTGCTCTGAAAAAGGACTAGTGTCCACCTCCCCCACCCTCCAAAGCACCTGTTACTTTTTTGTGGTCCATGCCCTTCTCCTTCCTCTGTGAACACTGAACAAATTTATTTGTTCAAGATATTTGCCTTTTCCTGGTTACTCTCTGCACAGTCCCTCCCTCCCTTTTTAACTTTACAATCCCGCCCCTGGTCTTCTTTTTGCTTACATACCTGTACCTAAAAATATCTTGTCCCCTTTTGTTACTACATGGGCTATTGTCTTTTCAAGTTTATGCCTTTATGCACCTTACTGCTTTCCCTGCTTCCCTCTGTTTCCCCTGATACGTCTCTCTCTAGCCTCCTCCCTCTGCATCCTTTTAGTCTTTACTTTTTCAGCCACCTCTTTCGAGAACCATAGCAGTCACTTTTTCCTCTTGCTTTTGCTCACTTGCTTGATGCAAAGGTTTGTTGCCTTCACTATGCCCCCCTTTGAGCTTCACCCACTGTTACTGTACCCCACCCAGGTCATCCCTGACGCATTCACCCATCTTTATAAAATCTGCCCTCCTGAAGTCCAGGATCCACACCCTTGTGTGGTTAATTTCTGCAGCTGTCCATATATTGAACCACACTACACAGTGATCACTGGACCCCAGGTGGTTTCTCACCTTGACATCTGCAACACTGTCCCTGTTAGTGAGTACCAGGTGCAGTACTGCCCCATCACGACTGAGTTCATTGACTAGTTGCCTGAGAAACGTGGCAACACCCCCTTCAGAGTCCAGAATGTCCCTGCTTCTAGCTGAAGCAGCAGCAGGAAGGCTTCTCTCTACATCTAACTGATTGAAGTCCCCAACAGCAGCACCTCCCCCGTTTCGGCCATTTTGCCAGTTGCTTCACCAGTACCTTGTCTTAACTCCTCCCCCTGGGCTGGAGGACTGTAGATCAGACAATGCGAACAGTGGCTTGATTCTCTGTTCCCAAGATGACCCACAGTACCTCTACACCCCTGTATTTCCAAAGTTTCTGACTGGTCTTGACGCCGACAGCTTACAGTTCCAAAGGTTTGGGGCAATGGAGGAGATTGTCTTGGAGATCTACTGTTACAGTGAGTAACTGTTCTTTACCATGGTGCTAATCTGTTAGCCGAGGAGTGCTAACTAAGACCAGATGCCCATGCAAGTGAGGGTGCCTTAATGAATCCAGGGAACACTGGTATTTAATTTTATTGTAACATTTTGGCCAGGACAGACACACGGAGTGAAGCTCATTTTCTTGTGTGACGCTGGAGCATTTGGGGGCAAAGTGACGTTCTTAAGGTCACACAGTATGCAGGAGGTGGTAATGGGGTTCAAACCCAGGTCTACTGGGTCTCCAGGTTCACAGCTTGGTGCTCTAACCTCTCAGTTGTACTGCCAGGTTATGCCCCTGGGTTGACAGCACAGATCCCCACGTGGCAGTCTCTTACGCAGCTCTGGGATATGACTGTCTGCCTCCTATTTCCTCAGTCTAAGTGCAGGTGAGCAACTGGCTCTGTAGCACTATTCAAAATATTTTGGATCCAGAAAACGTGGTTCCGCCTTTCCTTTGCACTGTGATAAAGCATTGAGTTCTCCTCTCCCCCCCCCCCCGTAACTTTACTAGCACCTCTGCATTGCCTGAAGCTTTATGTTCAGTTTCTGACTATTGCAGCTTGTCCATTAGGGTCTGCTGCAGGGCCACTGCCACCTGTTTTTTCATACGAGAGGCATAAGACATGATGTGGCCCCCATATAAAAGCTTTCATTCCATCCCAAATAAATTTGGCTGAGGACTCCTTGTCCATGTTAAACTATTCCTGTTCTTATTTTATCCCTAAAGATCTCATCATTTAAGAGGCTGACATTAAATTGCCTGGATGGATTGCCTCCCACCCTTCAGGGCCTAGCACCAGCTGCAAAGTTCAAGGTCTGTGATCTGAAAGAGTCAGGGTCATTATCTCGCACTTCTGTGCTAACTGCAGGTATGACTTTGAAATGTAGAACCTGTCTGTTCTTGAGTAGCTTTTGTTTGGGAGGGAATAAAATTAATAATTACTGCTTGTGGGGTTTAGCTCTCTCCGAATGTCTAAGTCCCATTTCTTCTCTCAGACCCTTTAAGACCTTTCCTGCTGCCCTAAATTAGGCCCTTTGTCCCTGAGGAGTGGTCCAGCCCTGGATTCTCCTCCACATTCCAGTCTCATCCCATATCCAAAATCTCAGGAGGCAGGGACACAATTTTCTGGATAGTTACTGAAAATATACTGAGGTGACGGGCTGGGCTATAAACATTGAGTATGTGGAATAATCGGTGCCTGGACTGTAAAGATACATAGCCTAACCTGCCAACTTTATCTGAGCAGCAAACAGAATCGAGTGCACTGTACACCAAAGCAAACTCACACCCCTGAGGAAGACTCTCGAGGAGTCGAAGCACTGGGTGGCTAGGTGGCGTGCACTGTGGTGTTCAAGCTCAAGAGCTGGAATAAGTAAGCTATTTGAATTTCAATTCAAAAATTCTCTGAGTTTGTTTTGGTGTAGCGTGCACTCGATTCTGTTCGCTGTTGTTGTTTTCATGTAAGTGAGTTGGCTGCTTGCTCATGTGCACCAAGTTGCAAAGGCTGCTTCACGGCATTTTGTTTGAATCATCTTTATCTGAGCACTGGACAGTGACAGTCCATGGTAACCCTCTCCTCAGCAAGATTGCTACCCCAGCCATGTGATTAGAGCTATTAGACTCAGCTACCACTTTCCCGAACTGTTGTCTTCTTTACTTAAGGTGTTCACCTCAGGATAATCTGGTCTTCTGTAGTAGGCCATCACATTGAGCCTCTTTTAGCTACCTCGGTACCCTTGCGCTTTTTACAACTGTTCCCAGACCCTTAACGTTATACGATAAAATATTTAATTTAGTACGCATTTATTCGTAGATTGCCTAATCGCTACGCAGAGACAAGCATTCCGTTCATCTGCATGTCCTAGTTTTATGCCAAATGAAACCAACTAAAGAACCTTGATTCTTAGTGATGCCACCCCTCCCAGTGGGTGGGCATGTGATAGTGCCTTTAACACAGAGCGTGGGCAGTGTCCATGCGTGGATACCTCCACCTCCCTTCTGGCTGTAAATATTCAACATAGTAGTAGTACAACTGTACCCAGTACACAATCAACCAGAACACATAGAATAACCATATTTAACACACAGAACACATCAAAACTAGAACTATGCACCATTACACCATGGGTGTTGTTGGCGGCAAGCCATGAAAGCATCACGGGTCTCCCCCCCCAACACCGGGGAAAGAAGTGCTGCAGATGCAAGAGGTTGTGTTAGAAATCCGAGGAAGGAAAACCCCTCTGAACTGGAGGTCAGCCTTGTTTGGTGGTTCCTTATCCACCCACTACCGTGGTGTAAAGTGGTGCAAGCCTTCCGGTGCTGAGCACAGAAGCCCTGTCTGCGTCAGTAGCTATGCCTGTGTGATGCTTCTGGTGGCAGCAGCTTTGGTTCAGACCTCCTCGATCCAGTGTATTGCCAAGACAATATACAGGCAGTCTTGAATCTGGTTCACCTTGTGGAGGGGCTTCAAATGCAGAACTAAACTCTGAGGCTCCTGTAAAGAAAAGGAGACCTATGCTTCTCCTGGAACTTGCAGATTGAACACCCTCTGTTATAGCTGCAGTGAACAATAAAGTGTCATTCTGTTTGTAATTGTGATTAATTGTTTTGCATGTTATGTAAATGTATTTTTGTATTGTAATGCTATGTGTCAGGCGTGGCTGAAAGAGGGCTGTGCCCAGTCCACTTCCTGGTTAAAAATAAAACAAACAAACATTCCAAAGAAAAAAGTCCAGAACCGCTGACGGATGCATGGTCCTCATGGTGCAAAATGAAAATTCAGACTGGAAAAAACCTTGGCACACATTCACGTTTGAGGAAAAAAATAAGCAACTGATATATAATGACTGGATGTCTGTCATTTGGATGTGCACTGTTTATATTGAATGACCACATATGTTTTTAATTAACTTAATAGTATTTAAGTGTGTTGTTATATGGTGTCACTATTTTACTCTTGACAAAGCGCAGTGCGCCTGCACGAAACATTGAGCAGGTTTTCCTGGTGGTGTGGCGAAGGCAGGTGGTGAAGCTGTTATATGAAATAAAGGAATTACAGCATGTCATACTGGACTGGTGCTTATTTGTTTCCTCAAACGTGAATGTGTGCCAAGGTTTTTTCCACTTTGAAAGTGTCATTCTATTGAGATAATCCCACCCTTACTCTAATCAAATGCAGTACTTAGCAAATTACAGTCTTTTCATTGCATATTTCATCTGCCCAGACCCTCTCTCTCTCTCTCTCTCTCTCCTGCCACCCCCCCAGCCACACTTGTCCATCTACACAGAGCAAAGCAGCGCCCCTCCTGTTTTCCAGTACCCTCTCAAGATGCTGGTCTGATCATGGAATGAATGGCCTTAAACCCCAGTTCGCCATTTCTGCAAAAGGCTGAATCGAATCCTCCTCCTTATCGGCCACGGCCACAACTGCACTTCCTTTTCACACTCCATGCTGTGCCCTCATGGTTTCGGCAATCCTTTATCCTTCCATGTGTCAGCCTTTGGTGTGCTTACCCTCGTCCAGCTCAGAGTTCGTGGAGAAAAAAGAGAAAAAAAAACCAAAAACAAGCTTTACCCAAGAGCTGCAGCACAAATTGTCCAAGCTGAAATCTCAGGGTAGACAGTTCTGGTCAGAGCAAGCCCAGCAGTACACAGAGTTCTAGTCCACTAAGAGGTTGTACAGTCCCATAATCAGTCTACCCCTCGGTGGAAACTGGTGTCCCCGATTTGCTTGCTTATATTCCCAGTTCAATTAGAAACATGGAAACATATAATTTTCTATTAATCCTAAGGGGAGAGCAGACCCAGATTTTGATGCAGTACAGCTTACCATGTGGTCCTGCCAAAATATATCTCTTAACCTTGGCCGGTAGAAGTTTCTTGTTGGCCCAGTGATAAAACTTAGAAAAGAGAGAGAAATCTGTCTATACTGCAGTGATCATGTGGCAGTTCCTCCGTCAGTTCAGGTACTTGTTCTTTGCAGAGTGTCTTCAGGTTGGATCGTAGTTTAGCTGGAGGGCCCTTTCTGCTCATCTGGCCTGGTGACTGCCCCCCCTTCCCTTACCGGCCAGTGACCACCCCATTTGCTGTACACCACGCTCGTAGGCTTCCTCTGGTAGCTCTGGCATTGTGATGTTCAGGGACTTCTGCAACTTGCCAGCTTGTAATAACAAGTCGTACATTTTGATTCTGGGCTCCTTGTGCACACAAGGTTTTCCTGATATGGGCCTTTATCTGCTTTTCTTTAAACTGATGATGCAGAACAACAACTTGCATTTCCGTGTCATCTCTGGGGGGGACTCTTGGTCCACCTAGGCCCCCCTCCTTTAAAGTTGAGATCTTGCTTAGCCCATGTTTTCCACATTTGATCTTCCTCGATATGGTATTTTAGAAATTTCACAGTGACGGACCTAGGGGGCCTCTGGCATGATGTGTTTTTTTTCTGCATCTATTTTGTATTCCTCAGGGAGGTTCAATTCCTGCTAGAACCAAGTTTCCAGGAATTAGTTAAGGTCTGGGTGTTTGGCATCTTTCAGGAACAGAAACAGCCTCAAGTTTTTCCTGTGGGCTTTGCTTCTTTATCTTCAGCTCTTTCTGTTTGGTCTCTTTCTTGTTTGCACAGAAAAAAACATAGCCCATCTCATGCTGTCGCTTTCATCTCTGAGCCCAGCTTCCTCCACTGCTACTGTTCTTTGTTACAGTTTCTGAAGATTTCAATTTACATCTGAGATGTTACCATCAATTCTTTGGAGTGTTATGTGGATTATAACAGTGTGAGCTTTCTTGAATGTTTGTCCAGTAGTGGAGGTTGCATCATCATCTTCAGCCCTCCCTCCCCAGCCTACCGTGAAGTCTGAAGCTTAAAAAACAGAATTGCTGGGGCTGCACCTGAGGGCTCTGGATCTTATTTGCCACTCCAACTGAGGATCCAGTTTTTACAATTTTCTTGGCTGGCCCATGGCAGAAATCTGTCTAGTGTTCTTTGGGGGATGACTTAACAGACTTCAATGGTTATCAATTCTTGCCAGATCGAGGAGGGAGCTGAATCTTAAGCATCACATCGAGTGGAAGTGGAACCAGAAGTCCGAGTTGTTTGATTTTATGAATGCCAGTTGAGTTACAACAAAACAAATAGGTACCTTGATCTTTGCTCATCTTAAAACCTTTGGTTGCATAAACTTCTGTTTTAGATGTTAGGGTATCACCTCGCGGACAATGTTCAAAAAATCACAGTCTCATTAACATTGTACACCTGCTCCAGAACATAACCCTTCCCCATCCAAAAATGGTTTTAAGTTTTGGAATAAACTCAGCAGCTGCATGTCATCACCTGAGTGCTGTTCACCTGTAACGCAAACCCTGCTTAAGACATGCTTCTTTTAAAAGCACCACAGCAACCCTGTTGATGAGTTAGAAATTGAAAGTATTCCTGCGGATTTCACAAACAAAATGCTCGGCTTTCTCCCAGATCAAGGAACCTGACACAGGGACCTGTTAGCTCACTACTGTGCAAACCATAGCTGAGATTCAGTTGATTTCGACCTTGTCTGCCTTCTGCAACTTCTTCTAAGACAGGCCTTCCACCTCAATACACTCTGCCACGAAATCCCTCACCTCTCCCTCTTGTTTCCAAGTTCAGGTAGTTGGCTTGGAATAGCCATTTTCTTTAAATATATTGATTACACTTGTCTCTGCTTTTAGTCTGTCAGGCACAGACAACTCTGTCTGCACATTGTTGCCTGAGCGTTTCACTGTGGTCAGGGTTATAACACCAGGCATTCATGGTGGAATGTTTTAATTAGGCTCAGCTGCTTTGTAGCTGGCAACCTTTTGGGATGGGACTCAAGGCTGGCGTTAGCTGACCGTAGACTATAGCAGGGCATTTTTTGGAGTCCTTTGGAATAAATAATGGAGTAAAACACTTTCTACCCCTGAACTAGATATCTTTCAGGGTTGGGGGCAGAAGGGATATGTCAACATGGAAATCAGTAATTCGGCTCAAGAAGTGACAGAATCTTTAAGGAAAGGGGAAATTGTTTAAGTAGGAAAGGCACACTAAGCCACGCTTGTTTGCAGGTGTGACCTGGGAGCACAAGGAAGTTAAATGACTTCTTATATTTAAAGCTGTGGCATACACAACCACATTACATAATGACACTGGAGTTCTGTGAATTAATATTTATTTTCAATCGCCATGACAACCATAAACACCCAGTAAAGCATACGACATTCAGTAAAGTGCATGTGGTGCTCCCAAGATGAAGGAGGGTGGAACACCAAGGTCTGAATTGCAGTGGATAAGATAACTGTTACCCAGACAAGGAGAGGCAGGAGTCGTCCTAGAGAGTCAGTGCCCACAAGGTGTTTATTTAGTACCAGTGGGTAGGGAGACTCAGACACAAGAGGGAGAAAACACCCAAAACAATAGGGCGGTAAAGAGGACAGAACACTTTTATCTACGACTGCTAAAATAGCTTCAAACAGTATTAGCATATGTATTCAGGCCTACTGCCACTATACTTCTATAATTATTCAACAGTTCCTATACTTATTACTAAACTTAAGCGAGAATCAGATGATATGTACTACCCACAACAATATTTGGTTTAGCTATGACCACAGAGTTCTACCTAAGTCTAAATGCCACATAAGTCCAAAGGTCTGACGTCTTCATGTACACCATCGTTCTACGATGGTAGCTACAAAGGGGAGCAAACAGAACAATCGATACTAAACACAGTTCCCAGCAGGGACCTTGTAAAGGCCACTGGGTGGTGAGAGGTTTGGTCAACAGACCATATGATTCTTCGGCAAAAGCTCACTCTCTCCAAGGCCGCCAGAAAGAAAGAACCAGAGCAACTGGTTCCTGGAATAACCCACTTACAGGCTGACAGATTCCAAACTGAAAACAAAGGCCAAAACCCACTTTCAGGGCCGCCAAGAACGAGGAGGAACCAGGATCTGCGTGGTGACGAATCCACTTGAGGACTACCATGATCTGAGCGATGCTGCAGCACTCCAAGGGCCAGCTAGATTCTGAAGGATCTGGGGTGAAGAAGAATCTCCGATAGGACCAGGAACCAGAAGAATCTGTAGAGAGGATGGTTGATTCTGCAATCTTGTCACCAGAAACTAGAACAAAATAAAGAAATGGCGAACGCGTCCCGAACTGGGCTTTGATGGACTCGACTTTCGGTGAACAACCAGGGGCGCAGACCATGTTCTCCAGGATATGCACACTCTTCTATGGAGGGCGACCAACTTCGGGACATCCGGATCAGGAACTATAGGAAATGACACTGGCACGGCTGTCGTGATGCGCTTGAACTCCGGCGGACGGAACTTCAAGCTGTGAGAAAACAAACGGTGGGTACGACGTGTACGAATGGCGTCAGACTCGACTTCGTCGGATGACACAGACGGAGGAGATGATCTGATGGTCGACCCCACTTTGGTGAAGAATGATGATGAAGACGTCCTCTTCTGGGTAGAGACTGATTCTGAGTACGTAGGATTACAGACCACACCATGGGACTTCAGTGTGTTAGAAGATTGAGACTGTCCCCATATGCTGGTAACAATGTAGCTAAAAGATGCACCTTTCTGCAATGCCAAGAGAACTGCGGAATGATCAGATAATTTGCCAGGGGAAGGGCAAATTATAAATTTAGGGGTATTATTATAGGCAGGGCAATTGTTCAGATGCTTGGGGCAATAGTTCAGACACTTAGGACAGTAGTTCAGATGCTCAGGGCAATAGTTCAGATAACCGGGGCAAATAACCATAATCCCAATGTACAATGCAGTCTTGGTGCTTCTTATCAAGTTCACAATCTTTCAGATACTTTAGCAATAAACAGTTGCATGAATAGTACAGTTGTTACAGTTACTTTGCAGTATTTGTGAGCTGAGCACCCTTAGATGGACCCCTTTTCCTGACTGTAGGGCCTTCCTGAATAGGATCTGGCTACCCCTAATTGTTTTGCTATGGATGCCCTAACCACTATACTGAGGGTACCACTTGCCCTATGCTAATTGCCCAGAACAATAAAGGCCTAAATGCCTTATTTGCCATGGGGCCTATATGCCCTACTAACTGTCACCAGGCTGGCTTGCCCTAATCCACTAGGCTGGGGCTGCCCTTACTACCATTAGGCTGGCTTGCCCTAATCCACTAGGCTGGGGCTGCCCTTACTACCACTAGGCTGACTTGCCCTAATCCACTAGGCCGGGGCTGCCCTTACTGCCACTAAGCTGGCTTGCCCTAATCCACTAGGCCGTGTCTGTCCTTACTACCACTAGGGTGGCTTGCCCTAATCCACTAGGCTGGGGCTGCTCTTACTACCACTAGGGTGGCTTGCCCTAATCTACTAGGCCGGGGCTGCTCTTACTACCACTAGGCTGGCTTGCCCTAATAAATTAGGCCGGGGCTGCCCTGGATCCCTGCTTTACCTCAGACCTAATGCCCTACATTTACCTTGGGCCTAATGCACTACATTTACTGTGGGCCTAGTGCATTCTGAAATGGGCCTGGCACACTCTTTATACTGGGCCTGGTGCCCTCTTAACTGTGGGCCTGGTGCCTTCTTTACTGTGGGCCTAATAGCCCTTTTAAAACTGGGCCTGGTGCCCTCTTTACTGTGGGCCTGGTGCCCTTCAAAATGGACCTGGTGCCCTCTTTATATTTATAATTGGCCAGAAATGGCAAGGCCCCTTTAAATTTATACAGCTCTCAGAGAGCTGTCACTCATGCGGAAGGTCGCCACCCTGAATCCCGGCCCCTTTATGAATATTTATAAGGCTTCCTGTATGGCTTTGCTTTCTAGCCCCTCCTGTGGGCGTCGCTTCCCCGCCTCCCTACTAAATATTTAAATAGAGGGTCCTAGCGACCTGATGCCCCTGCGGCGCCGGCGCCTTTCTTCACTTTATGTGCTCTTTAAATAAAAAAAAACAGTCACTTTTACAGGCGTCAGCACGTAGCGTGGTGCTGCCGCCGACTCACCGCCTCCCTCGGGCTGCTGGAGAGCTGTAGCATGGTCTCGGAGGCAGGAGGTATGCTGGCAGTGGAGGAGTGTTGCAGGCAGCTGGGAGGACTAGGGCCTCGGAGTGCCGCACCGAACTTACTGCGATCATGCGCGTCTCTGCCAACCGACGGGACCAATTTAAACTTTTTAAAACAAATGCAGGGGCAAAATAAATAAACGACGGGGCTCTTAAGCCCAAAACGACCAAACTGGATGTTCTTTTACTTTGTGGTGCCCTGATGGCACCACCGACCGCAACACATAGCCGAAGCAGGCGTCTTCAGACGGGGAGGCAGAGCAGGAACACAGCAAAGCCCTAAGGGATAGCTCAAACACAAGGTAAGCCCTAACCTGTCCCTTTGACTTCTGTGTCCTCTCTCCTCTACCTCTGCCCAGGAACAACTGCCTAAAAACAGTTAAACATTCAAACTTTAACCCACAGGGTTCTAGAATGGCTGGAGTGGAATGCTGTGCATGAGCTGCTCAGCACAGCATTCCATCCAGACCATTGTTACTGAGCTGCTTAAAAATATATATTTTTTTACAAAGTTTTAAGTGCACAGGGCACTTTTTTTTTAATCTTTTACAGTTTCCACACTATAGGGAGGGGAAATTCACTTAAGAGGGGTCCCTTTTTGTATTTACCCTGCAGACTGTATCTAAGGCAAGCACCCTGGGCACCTGCAAACCCCTAATTTTTATATTTAATTTATATTTCTGGGATGCACCAACTTTGGGGCATTACATGCATAAATATCAAAGTGCTTGCTTACTGAAAAAGTGCAAATCAAACTATTATCAACATACACATAAACACAATTGTAAACAACATTATTTACACAAAGTCAAAGAAGAGTACGAAATAACATACCATATAATTCTGATGTTCATTATTCAAAGTATTCTTTAGGGATCAGAAATCAGTGCAACTTGGCTGCAAGATAGTAGTTTTAGCCATAAATATACAGATTTAAAAAAATGTAGGGATTGCAGTATTCTTTAGGGATTCGGAATCTGTGCCACTTGGCTGTTTTGGCTATATTTATGTTTAATAAAAAATACAGGGACTACGGCTTTAAATTATTCTCAGACTATATTCTGACTGTCCACATCTACTGTCTTTCTTCCAGGTAAGGTTTAAGTTCAAGAGCTGCATTCAGACTTGTTTTTTTTTTCACTGGCTTTCAATCTTAAAATCCACTCATTCTCTTTTTTGAGAATCTTATTCCTGTAATTACCACCTCTCATCTTAGTGAATACCCTTCCATACCAACACACTGATATCTATGCACTTTTCCATCATTTGTATCTTTCACATGGGCAGCAGTGACATAAGTCAAGTCTCCCTTGTCTATAGCTCGAATGTGTTCATGAACCCTTGTTCTGAACTGTCTCTCAGTTTTGCCCACATAAAAAGAATTGCAACTGCATTGTGCAAGATCGACCACTCCCTGTGTGCTACATATGATTAACTGACAAATCTCAAACTGTCGTTCTGCATTCAAAACTGTAAAGGTTTTTCCTTTGATTATATGTTTACAAGCTATACAGTTTTTACACTGAAAACAGCCTTTAGTATTATCTAACCAAGTTCTGCTCTGATTCTGATGGAAATGGTTTCTAACTAGGCTGTCTTTCAGGGTAGGTACTTTTCTATAGTGTATAGTGGAGTGGTGTTCTGTATAAAATTCCATCCCTTTCAAAAGGCTGTTCTACCACAGTTCCAAGGTCATGGAATGCTGTTCTACCCTACTGTGGTAGAACAGCATTCTAGAACCTCTAGAGACTGCATGAGTCAGTTTCATTTTGAAAGCAAAAGAACTCACAAAACACATTTTTCACACAGTACTATACACTATAAACAATACAGGATTAGCAACTCTATGCACAACCAATGTGTTTTGCCACCTCGGGGTTCTGATTCCCATGGACCTCTCGAGCTTCGCTGTCGAGGTCAGAGGGAATCAGAATGCCGCTGTGGCAGAACACACTGATTCTGCATAGTTGCCCATACAAAAAGACACAGGCAGAAGGGGATAGGGAGAAGTACCAGGAGAAACAAAGGGAGGCAGGGAAGTCAGTAAGGGAAGCCAAAGCTCAGACAGAAGAACACATTGCAAAATCAGTGGTTAAAGGGGACAAAACCTTTTACAGGTACATAAGTGAAAAAAGAAGGACAAAGGGAGGGATAGTTAGACTGAAGGGGGAGGATGGGAGCAGCGTGGAGGATGACAACAGTAAAGCTGACATATTGAACAGGTATTTCTGCTCAGTCTTTACTAAGGAAGAGGGGGGTAATGGGTCTGAAGGGAGTACAAGGGGTGAGAATGGTGCAGAATGGACACAAGTCCCTTTACACGAAAGGGTCCTGAAGGAACTGGAAGTAATAAGAGTTGACAAAGCTAATGGGGCCGATGGGTGCACCCAGGGTCCTTAAAGAACTAAGAGAGGTGGTGGCTGAACCTCTGGCTATCCTGTTCAGCCAATCACTGGAAACAGGGAGGTACCCAAAGACTGGAGGACAGCAGATGTAGTCCCCTATACAAAAGTGGGAACAAAGAGGAAGCAGGGAACTACAGACCAGTCAGCCTCACCTCGGTAGTGGGAAAGATCATGGAAGCACTACTGAAGGAGAGATTGGTGGAACATCTGGTTGTCAATGGACTACAGGACCCAAGGCAGCATGGTTTCACCAGGGGAGGTCATGTCAGACCAACCTCATTGAATTTTTGACTGGGTGACTAGGGAGGTGGATCAGGGAGGGCAGTGGACATGGCCTATCTGGACTTCAGCAAGGCCTTTGACACTGTGCCACATAGAAGACTATTACACAAACTGGGGAATATGGGTGTGGCAGGACAGTAGTGTGGTGGTGGGTAACTGGCTGGGTGGCAGGACACAGAGGGTGGTGGTAAATGGCTGTCACTCCACAGAGGGAAGACTGACCAGTGGGGTACCACAGGGATCAGTGCTGGGACCGGTCCTATTCAACATCTTCATCAGTGACATTGCACACGATATAGAAGGCAGAATTTCACTGTTCGCTGATGACACAAAGCTCTGTAACAGAGTAGACACACCAGAGGGTGTAGACAGAATGAGAAGGGACCTGCAGAAACTTGAAGAATGGTCAAGGGTTTGGCAGTTGAAATTCAATGCAAAGAAGTGCAAGATAATGCATATGGGGCAAAAACCCTGGCACAATATATCAGTTGGGGGTGAGGATATAGCATGCACCAAGCAGGAAAGGGATCTTGGGTTGTCATCTCTGATGACCTCAAGGTAGGGAAACAGTGTGACAAGGCATCAGGTAAAGCAAATAGGATGCTGGGATGTATAGGCAGGGGCATCACCAGCAGGAAAAGGGAGGTCATAATTCCGCTATACAAGACACTAGTGAGGCCCCACCTGGAGTACAGTGTACAGTTCTGGAGACCATACCTACGTAAGGACATAGACAGGGTAGAGAAGGTTCAGAGGAGGGCAACAAAAGATGGTGCATGGGTTGCATCACAAATCCTATGAAGACAGGTTGAAGGAACTGAACATGTACTCCTGGAGGAGAGGGGAGGAGAGGGGATATGATAGAGACATACAAGTATCTCACAGGGAGGAATAGGGTGCAGGAAAACACTATTTTTAAGCAAAAAGATGTTTCAGGACTAGAGGCATGGGATGAAGTTGGAGGGAGGACGATTCAGAGGAAACATGAGAAAGAATTTCTTCACTGAACGGGTGGTGGACAAGTGGAACACCCTGCCAGAAGAAGTGGTGGGGGCTGAAACAATCACGGGATTTAAGAATGCATGGGATAGACATAAAGGAATTCTAGAGGTCAGGGGTAAGGGGAAATAGACTTCTAGGAAAACAAACTGAACTTACAAGCTCAAATGGGCAGACTAGGTGGGCCATAGGCCCTTATCTGCCGACACTGTCTATGTATCTATGTATCTATGTATCTATGTATTCGTTTATCACTAGCTAGAACTTGCCAATGTGTTTGTATTATCATTTCAACCTCTCTTGCATATGCCAAGAAGGTTGTAATATAGTGAAACCTGATATTTTCATTTGTCTGCCTTGGTGTCTCACATAATAGAGCTATGCGCATTCTACTAGTGTTGATAAGGAAGTTAAATTATTTTATTATTTTTTTTTTATTATTTAGCTTTTGTTGACCGGGTAAGTGCTCTAGACAAATCCTGCCTATTTTCAGGCACGACCCGGGGGAAGGGGATACAGATGAATGCCAACTGACCTTGAACCAGATTAAGCTGTTGGTGGTATTTTTAGTGAATGAGGGAAATTTGGCTAGACATCGGGAAATTCTCTACTTTTTCGATAAGTGCCATGGGATCTTTAACATCCACCTGGACTACCACCAATCCAGGCAGATGGGACCTCGGTTTAACGCCTCATCCAAGACGGCACTCAGAAGTGCAGCACCCTCTCATGCTGCACTACAGTGTCAGTACTGGATATTAACCCAAGTGCCAGATGTGGGAACTGAACCCACAGCCCTCTGATCTCCCTGCCTCAGAGGCGAGTGTGCTACCTACTGAGCCACTGACACTGCTAACTGCTAAATGACTTGCTAAGGGTCACACAGTATGCAAAGTGGGGGCTGATGGGATTCAAACCCAGGTCTCCAGGTTTGCAGCTCAATGCCTTTAACCACTACACTATACTGCCTCCAATTTGTACTGACATATCACAGTGGGGACGGACCCTTATTAGTTATTCACATTCTGGGGTTATTTCTCATTGTTATGATCAACAGGTAATTACCAGGCAAAGCTTGCATTTGGACTGTTTTGCTGCCTTTAACTAGTTTTCATTGTCAATAATACATTCATTATCTTTCCTCTCTTTTTCATAACTGCGAAGGATACCAAATCCCAATAGAACACTTGTTGTCGCTGATAGAGAGGGGAGAGGAACTCCTTGTTGTTGTAAAGGAGGAAGACACTGAACCACAGATGGGTCACTTTGATGACACCCCCAGCAGTAAGTAGTTGGCTGGATAAAGGGCTTACATCAGCTTTTTAATGTTGTACTGTATGTGCATGTTTAGACACCTGAAACTCATCATGCCACTTTGCAGGAGCCAGAGACAAGCTGGCAAGTACATAGAAACATAGAAACAGAAGTTGACAGCAGATAAGGACCGCAAGGCCCATCGAATCTGCACATTTTCTCTACCTTATGAATGTGCCATAGGCCTTTACTCTTGTCATGGGCCTATCTATTCATACTCATCTGTATTTCTCCCTTATGCCTATCCCATGACTGTTTGAAGCCCTGCACTGTATTCATATCCACCATTTCCTGAGGTAGGCCATTCCATGCATCCACCATCCTTTCTGTGAAAAAGAACTTCCTCACATTACCTCTAATCGGCCTCCCTCTAATCTCATGCTGTGTCCTCTTTTCCTGCTATTTTTCTTATAATGAAACATGTTAGACTCTTTCGCCTTGTAAATGCCCTTAAGATGTTTGAATGTTTCGATCATATCACCTCTCTCCCTCCTTTGCTCTAGGGTATACATATTGAGCTCCATTAATCTGTCCTCATATGTTTTCTGATGCAGTCCCTGCACCATTTTGGTTGGCCTTCTCCGGACTGCCTCCAATTTGCTAATGTCCTTGTGCAGGTGCGGCCTCCAGTACTGCACGCAGTACTCCAAATGGGGCCTAACCAGTGTCTTGTAAAGCGGGATTATTACCTCCCTCTTTCAACTTGCGATACCCCTGCTAATACACCCCAACATCCCCCTAGCCTTTCCTACTGCTTTAATGGTCTGCTTGGATGGTTTCAGGTCATCTGCAATGACAATGCCAAAGTCTCTTTCTTCCCTTGTGTTTGCCAGCAACTCCCCTCCCAACCTATAGGTGGCTTCAGGGCTTCTCTCCCCTATGTGCATGATCTTGCACTTCTTTGCGTCAAACCCCAGTTGCCACTCTTCTGACCATTTTGCCAGTTTATCCAGATCTTTCCTCATTCTGCCCACCCCATCTGGATCATCTACTCTGTTGCAGATCTTGGTGTCATCTGCAAACACGACAAATCTTACCCTCCAGTTCATCTACAATGTCACTGATGAAGACATTGAAGAGGAATGGCCCCAGGACTGATCCCTGAGGTACCCCCACTTGTGACTTGCATCTGTTCTGACTGTATACCATTTACCCCAACTCTGTGTTCTGCCCGCCAACCAGTTTGCCACCCAGTTGGCCAACTTCTGACCCACCTCGAACCTACCCAGCTTATTAATCAATCTTCTGTGTGGAACATAGAAACATAGAATTTGATGGCAGATAAGGACCGCTTAGCCCACCTAGTCTGCCCATTTGGAACAGTATCGAAAGCTTTGCTGAAGTCAAGGCAGGTGTCATCAACTGCATCCCCTTGGTCCACCACTCTGGTTACCCAGTCAAAGAAATGTGTGAGATTAATTTGATAGGACCTTCCTATTGTAAACCCATGCTGTCTTGGATCCTGTGCTTCCTATGGATTCCAGGTGTTGCACTATCCTTTCCTTAAGGCGTGCCTCCATAATCTTGCCTACTACTGAGGTAAGACTGACTGGTTTGTAGTTCTCTGCCTCCTCCCTGCTACCACTCTTGCGGAGCGGAATCACATGAGCCCTTCTCCAATCTTCTGCGCCCTCTCCTGTGCTCAGAGACTCACTAAACAGTTCTGATAATGGCTCTGCTAGTTCCACCCTTAGCTCCTTTAGTACTCTGGGATGTATGCCATCTGGTCCCATTGCCTTGTCCACCCTGAGCTTAGCAAGCTCTTGTAGGACCTCTTCTTTTGTGAAGGGACTGTGCACACCCCCTTCTCCCGTGTCCATGCTGTTGAGCTGTGGGTCTTGCTCTCACCTTTCCTCAGTAAATACTGAGCAGAAGTATCTATTTAGGACAGATGCTTTTCCTTGGTTCTCCTCCACACACTCCTTCTTATCCCCTTTGATCTTAGCAATACCCCCCTCTTGACTTTCTCCTTTCACTAATGTATCTGTAGAAAGTCTTGTCACCTTCTTTTACTGTTCGTGCTAGTGTTTCCTCGGTTTGGGCCTTTGCCTGCCTTACTGCCTTCCCTTAGGGAAGTTTGGTATGCCTCCCTATCTTCATCATGCCGCGTTCTCTTATATTTCCTACGGCAAACCTTTTGGCTCTGACCTTTTCTGCTACTGTTTCTGAGAACCAGAGTGGTTTCCTCCTTCTTTTGCTCTTGCCTTTCTCCCTAATTCAATGGTATGTTGCTTCAAGTATTGCATCCTTAATGCTTGCCCACTTTGCCTGTACCCCCTCACCTGTGTTTCTTCTTGCCAGGGCTAGCTTAACTCTGTTGGCCATCTTACCAAAGTCAGCTCCTCTGAAGTCCCATATTTTTGCCTTGGAATGGGATGATTTAGTTCTAGTGGCCAAATTGAACCGTACCATGTGATGGTCACTGGCCCCCAGGTGACCTTCTACCTGGAGATCTGTGATCTTTTCCCCGTTAGTCAGTACTAGATCTAGGATAGCCCTGTCTGTAGTGGGTTGTTGCACCAGTTGTTTGAGGCCCTCCCCCTGCAGGGAATCCACCATCGGTCTAGTTCTGGCAGATGTTCCTGCTGGTATTGACCAATCTGTATCCGGCATGTTGAAGTCTCCCATTATCAGAACCTTTCCTTTAGCTGTCATGTTTTGTATATCTTCTAACAGTAATGTGTCTGTGTTCTCCCCCTGGTCTGGAGGCCTGTAGACAACCCCAGTTCGTATGACTGTCCCATTTCCTGTTTCCAGGGTGACTCACAGTTCTTCTGGCTCCTTATGTGCAAGGCCACTGTTTTTCGGTTTTTACCAGAAAATCCGGTAAAATTCCAGAATTAGGGCTGCCTAAATACCGGTGATAACAAACATTTCATGGAATCTGCCATTTTATATCAAATCAGTAAATCTACAAAACTTGCGTTTTTCTTTTAAATCTCTTCCTGTACTATTTTCAATTTGCTTTATTTAATGCTCTGTATATTAAGCATTCTTTAATTCCGATTATTTATGCACATACTAAAAGAATGATAGGAGAATCCCATTAAAATCCGGAAATTAGAGTAACAATCACCGTGCAATTCCGTAATCTGAAGTCTTGAAAACGGAATTTCATTCTTTTAATCACCGTAAATCAGTGGCCTTGTTTATGTGTATTCTGAATTGATGTAGCTTTGATATTTTTATTGACATAAAGGGCTACCCCCCCTCTTTTTGCACCTCAGTCTCTTCTGAACAGTACATAGTCGAGTACTGAAGTCTCCCAAGTGTGGTTACTGGTGAACCATCTCTCGCTAATGGCTACTATGTCCAGTTTAGCCTCTGTCATTGTTACCTGCAGATCTGGGATCTTGTTTCCCAGACTGCAGGCATTTGTGAACATGATTTTCCATTGGTCAGTTTTTGGTGCGTTAGTTGTTGGGCGAGGTCCAGCGTTTCCCCCTGTGTGTCGTATGGGGAGCCGGACCTTTTTCCTTACCTGGTGATGCAGATGAACTACAAACATGATGAACTCCTGTTTGATTACTAGCTGAGGGGGAAGGGTGGTCTTCCCATTCGATGTACCAGGTGCTGCACCTCTCTCTCCATTGGCTGGTTTAAACATTCTGCAAAGACATCAAACTTCATCCCCAATGCACTGACTCCCTTCCTTAGTCAGAAGCAGTCCATCAAATTTAAAAAACGTTCGCTCCCAAAACTGTTGCCAGTTCCCTACAAATTTGTATCCTTTTTCCTGGCACCAGCCCATGAGCCACATGTTTAGCTCCCGTAGCTCCCCTTCTCTGACCTTCCGTCCATCTGCCCACCCCCTCCCAGACCAGCAGGAGCTCAGAAAAGGAGATGCCAGATGAAATGGATGACAGTTTGTCTCCCAGCCTGGTCAGGTGTTCCTTGGTCTCCACAACTGACTGGCTGGTGAGATCGTTAGTCCCTATGTGTACCAGGACATCAATGTTTTCTCCTGTTTCCTGCATGATTTTAGCAATGCAGTCAGTGTCACTCCACGCTGATGTACCTGGGAGACATCTGACCATTACCCCTGGCTGGAGGTAGGTATCAGCTTCCCGAATCATGGCATCTCCTATGATCAGAAGTGTTTTGGATTTCCTTTTATGCTTTTTTTGTTTGTTTTGGTCCCTGTTTTGGGCGAGTTTTGACACGCTAGCTCCTGTACAGCAGTGTTCTGCTCTACAGTGTCCTCCGCCCCTTAGTTTGATTTTGGAGATAGAGGCAGATACCTGTTTGTAGTTTTTACATGGTTTGTGGAGGTGATACGTTGAAGAGCATTGAGTTATGGGGCACTTGATTTGCTCCTCCTAACCACCTGCCAACCTTCCGGACCAACTATCCTCTGCGGTCGAGGTGCTTCAGTTGGATGTTGGGGAAACGGCAGGCAGTTCTTATAATATATTTCCTCCTGAATATGCTATTTGAGGCATGCAGTCTCTGCCTGGATCTGAGTCCTTAGATCTTCAATGGTCCAACATGTAGGACAGCATCCTAAATCCTGTATAACTGCCCTTTTGAAAAGTGTCCCGCAGTGCCTGCAGTTAATAATCTCCATTCCAGTTGAGCTGTCGAGTTTATAACCTGGTCCGAGTATTTAGAAGGAGGAAAATGAAAGCAAAAGTAAAAATGTTTTTGTTTGTTTGTTTTTGTATAACTTGTTATAACAAGTTAAATTACTTGTGAGCCTGTAAGTGAGGTCGCTGTGTGGATACCCCTCTGATCCTCCCCTTGCTGCTTTGCTACTGAACATGTCACGACTGTGCTACTGTGTAAAAGGAGTGTAGCATGGGGTGGTTGGGGATGGGGGTGGGTGGCTTGGCCCGTCCCCTGCTGAAAAAGGAAGAACCACGGATGAAAGAAACAAGGAGGTAAGAGCAGAAACAATCAACCAACAACAAATGCAGTAGTCCTGAAAGCTTAGCCTAATGACAGATAAAACTGTAAACCCTGTACATACCACCTGTAACAGTTTCACAGAAGATGTACCCTGCAAGAAACACTTTGCTACATGGAAAATAAATCAGTGACAGAAGATATACCTTGCAAAAACAATTTGAATTAGATATTGCAGCAGTAATCTGTAAGCACAAAACATTAACAAACCTGTAGGCATGTCCTGTAATAGTGCAGCAGAAAGTATACCCTGCAACAGCAATTTGAATCAGAGAAGATTACAGCAGTAAAATATAAGCAAAAAACAGTATTAAACCTTGTGAGAACAAAAGAAAATAGTAACAAACAGCAACTCTGCTTAGCAAAAAGAAGCTTTAATCTTGTTCCTTGCTCTGAAAATGTTGTTCATTGCTCTCCTTACAAACATGCCTAGAAGAAAAGAGCTCACCTATTTATTTTATTGATGTATTTGTTGACTGGGTAGGCACACTGGTCCAAGGGACCTATTTCAGGAATGATCCAGATAGTAAGGTGTGAAAATAAAAATCCGCTGGGGAAATTATTTCACTTCTATGAAATTTCAGAATGCACTTTGGCAACTTCCATGAGATTCTGACTTAACAAGTTGGAATGAATGTACGAATTGCAGATTAATGTATTGAACTGCAGAAATTAAAGCATGTAGAACTAGTGACTGAACTGTGGAAGGACTGCATGTATTACTGATGTATTAAACATCGAAAAACTGTTATTCTGCAGTTCATGTGTATCATTCCGCAATTCAGCTAGAACATTTTGTGGAATGGGTGAAAATTTGGCAAACACCCAGATTTCACCAAAATAGGAATTTTGGAAAATTTACCAAAATTTTGTGAAATTTTTGCAAATTTGGAGTTCACAGTTTCTGCCCAGCACTAGACCCAGGCCTGTGTAGGCAAAGAAAAGGGTGGAGCTAAGGCATCCATATTAGCTAAATAGGCCCTATACTCCTCACTGCCTTTCTTTCTTTCTCCTGGCAGAGTGTGGCAATGATTTCTCAGCAGTTCTGGTTTAGGTTGCTCTTGTTAAATGTGTTTCTACTGTACTTTTATAGACAGTTTACTTCTCGTCATTTTTCAACACAGAGTAGAAACATTGAAACATAGAAATTGTCAGCAGAAAAGGACTGCTTGGCCCACTCAGTCTGCACAGATGGTCGCTAGCTTGTCTGTCTTCGCAAACCCTAGCTGGTCTCCAGTGATCTTCCCTTCTCCCTGCCTATTTACTAATATTCCTCTGTGCATATTCCATGCATGCATGAAACCCCTGCTGTTTTTGCCTCCACCCCTTCCGTTGGCAGTCTGTTCCAAGCATCCACCACTCTTTCAGTGAAGTAATACTTCCTCACATCCCTCTTGAACCACCCCCTCCAGCTTTATTGTATGCCTTCTGATCATGGTGCTCTTTGTCATTTGAAAGAGACTCCCCTTCTACACCCTGTTCATCCCCATGAGGCACCTGTAGGTCTCTATCGTGTCCCCTTTACGCTTCTCACTTCCATGGTGCACATGTTGAGATCCCTCATTCTCTTCTTGGAGGGCTTTTGATGCAACCACTGCACCATTTTAGTTCCCATCCTCTAGACTGCCTGTCTTAAGTCCTTTCTGAGGAGCAGCCTCCGGAATTGTAGACAGTATTCCAGGTGGGGTCTCACAAGCGAGTGATACAGTGGCTACACCACTTCAATCAATCAATCAGTCAATCAAATCTTTATTTATCCAGGCAATCACCGTTGAGCAAGCTCATTTGCAAGGTGGACCTGCTGTTGTCAAGGATAGTTATACATACATAGATTAGCGGTGCAGTACACAAAATGTTTTAAGTAAAAAACAGACTTACAAATAATAGGTACAATATATACATTCCAAGTACACATGTGGGAGCATACATGCAACACATGACATTATTGTGGCATATTCAACCTTCATATACATGGAAGTTAAAGTAACACATTTATCCAGGCCTCTATAGAAGGGTACAAATTATGATCATTTCAGCCCTCAGAAACTATTTTTTTGCTTGGATGGTGACCAAGGCTTCAATAGAGCCCATGATAACAACTGCAACAACTATTAGGGTGGCATGAGGGAGTAGGTAGAGAAAAAAGTGCCAAGGGTTCTGAGGGCCAACATGGCAGCTGACTATTGAACAAGTTAGGTAGGGAAGAGAGGGGTTATGTTCATGGCTGCATGTGGTAGGGCTAGAAAGGGAACCATTAACAGGACCGCTAGGAACTATGGAAACATTTACAGATTTCGGCAAATGTTTTGTCATAAAGAGTCCTAAACATCGCAGTACTGACAGGAGAGCTAAGTTTCAGTGAGCTTTGAATCCTTTTCCAAAGTGAGGGCAGAGCGTGGCTTATGGCTGCCCTACCAAAGTGGTTACTGATCCTGGGAATTTTTAGGGAAATTAGCGAGTGGCTTCTTATGGCATAGCTACTTGGTGGACTTAGAGGGAGGCAGGCAGCAATGTAATCTGGGAGTTTGTTGGTGAGTGCTCAAAATGACCAAATAGCTGCATTTCTATGCCGTCTGTATTGCAGAGAAGGCCACCCTACTGCAGCGTACAACGAGCAGTGGTGTGTGGAGGATGGAAGGCCAGTTATGAATCTTAAGGCTCTGTGGTACAGTACAGCCAGTTTTGCAAGGTGTGAGACAGAGCATTGGCCATAGATAATGTCAGCGTAATCAATTAATGAGAGGAATGTAGAATGAACAAGCTGTCTTTTTGCGGCCTCAGTCAGGAGATGTTTAATTCTGTAAAAGAGGCCAAGCCTCTGCCTAAGCTTTTTCAACAATTCTTCTGTGCGCTTCTTAAAGGAGAGTTTATTATCCAGCCATATACCCAGGTATTTGAATTTCGGCACGAACTCAAGCTTTTCACCAAGTAGGGTGGTTATAGGAGGAACTGTACCAGCGGCCGCAGTGTTGGCCCCAGAGCTGGATGGTGCAAACAGCATGGCCTTGTTTTTTTTTGCATTTAGCAATAACTTTTTGTTGATGAGCTGGTTTTGCAGCTTATTGAATCTTCGCTTGCAATTCAGAGCATGCGGCTCCAGGGGAGTCACGACTTAGGTAGAGCACTGTATCATCAGCAAACAAGTGGATACTGGCTTCCTTGATTCCTAAGTCCAAGTTGTTAATATAGATGGTGAACAGTAGTGGACCCAATATGGATCCCTGTGGGACTCCTGTTTTTATTGGTTTGAGTGGAGAAAGCTCTCCTTCGGCCTTGATTTGTTGCTGCCTATCAGTGAGGTAGTTCTGGAACCAATCCAGTGAGATTGAGTCCATGCCTGTGGTATTTAGAGTGGAGAGAAGTAGACAATGGTTGATGGTATCGAAAGCCTTGCTAAGATCTAAAAACACCGCACAAACAAATTTTTTATTGTCCAGGTCCCGTTGCCCGTCATCAGTGACTTTGGCCAGTGCCGTAATAGTGCTGTGCTTAGTTCTAAATCCAGACTGCATGGGGTTTAGCAATTCAGAGCTGTCTAGGAAAGATCTCAACTGTGTATCCACAATTTTTTCCAGCATTTTGAAAGTATAGGTAGTAGAGAGATTGGCCTATAATTGTTCAGGTCACTTGGGTCCCCTGCTTTAAATAGCGGAATAACATGAGCAGTTTTCCATTCCGCGGGGAGAGAGCCTTGGGTTAGAGACAGGTTGAATAAGTGTGTTATAGGTGCTGCTAGTATGTGGTATGCTATTTTCAGAAAGTATGGGTCGAATGAATCAGCTCCTGCGCTTTTTCTAATGTCTAGCTGTAGCAGAAGGTCTTCAACTTCTTTTATCGTGATTGAGGAAAAGGAGAAGGTCATACTTTTGTTATTTGTTTCGGGTGGCTGGGCTTTGAGCAGTGGCCGAAGACTACTTACTGGTGCATTATTGAATGCCAAGCTCATGTGGCAAAGTGGTTATTGAAGGCTTGGAGAATCTCAGATTTATCAGAGACAGAGACATTGTCGATGGTAATTTTGGATGGGAGCACACTACCCGTGAGTAGCCAGACAGTTCCTTTATAGTGGACCAGAACTTGGTAGGGTTATTGGATGCAGAGAACAATTCATTTTGATAAAAGTGGCCTTAGCCTCCTGATCATTTTGTACAGGCATTCCTAGCTGACCTAAAAAGACACCAGTCTGCATCGGCATGTGACTTCCGGGCCTTTTTCCACAGCTGGTCTCTTTTGAGTAAGGCTTTCTTCAGGTCTGGTGAAAACCAACGGCAGGTCCTGGTTTTTATTCGAGCTTTGATCATAGGAGCATGGGTGTTTAGGGCACTGGCTATGGTTTCGTACAAAACATCATAGGCATCACTTACTGATTTAGCTAGGTAGAAACTCTGCCAGTGCATAGAGTATTTTAGATCATTGAAATAGGTCAGAGGGTCAAAGTTCCGTCTGGATCTTTTGGTAGAGAACTTTGATGTGGATAGCGGTTTGGGGATGGTTCTGATGCCAGCTATGACGCAGTGGTCACTAACATCAGCTGGGAGGATACCGGCGTGTGAAAAGTAGTGGGGTTCATTGACAAGGAGCACATCCAGGAGGGTGCTTCTCGTTGGATTCTTATTGTTGATGCGAGTTGGTTCAGATATAAGTTGGGTGAACCCAGTGAATCACAGAATTGTTTTAGGGTAGTGATCCGCTAGTTAGCCAGTCATAGTTTAGGTCACCTAGTAAGATTGTCTCCATAGGTGTTGTGTCCATTAGTGCTGACAGATGAGTCAGGAGCTGTGGTCCTGCTGCAGGTGGTCTGTAGCAGCCTATTACGCGAAAAGCCACAGAGTGAGATGGTTCAACTTTGAGGGACAGGCATGCGAATCCTCCAGCAACGGAAGTAGCATCTAGTACAGATACTGTGACTATGTTTTTAACATAAATGGCTACCCCCCAGTCCTTCTATCTGCTCTGAAAAGTAGGTAATTGAGGATATTGACCTTGCTGTCCGTGTGGATGCTCGAGCCAGGATTCAAATCACAAGAATATCTGGGGCGGTGTGGATAATCCAGGCCTGGACAGACTCCAGCTTCTTTAGCAGGCTACAGACATTGGCATGTAGGAAACTGATTCCTTTCAGATGAGTAATTTCGGAAGGTGATGAGAGCAACCTTGGGGGACCAGGATTAAGTTTGATGTCTCCTGAGCACAGTAGCAAAAGGAGGAGAATTCTTCTCAGATTGGGAAGAAGATTTTTAAAAGCATGAGTCTTTCTGCATTTGTTACAAACTAGAGTGCATGGATCCAGGGATCGAGTCGTCCTCTTGTTTTGCCCTATAGATGCGTAGCTTAGGATCCAAGCAGGGTAGTAGCAGCCTGTGCATTGTTTAGGTGCCTGCGGTTTGGGGACATGCTTAGTAGTGTTGATTGCTGTGCCACTATTGGTAGATTCAACATGCTTCGAGTGAATTAGGGCAGACAAGGCAGCTTATTAAATAGATATTTTTATTATGTGGGGAGACTGGTGGCGCAGGACATGTCTCTATAATGAAATCATAGCTGTCAGGGGGGCCAGCCATATTGCATAGCAGAAAAATGTTGGCTAATAGGCAAAGCCGGTCGAGACCTCCCATGTTTGTTTTTACACAAAGTCAGGTGTACCACCACGGGAATTGTTAACCAGGGTCTTTTGAATCTCCAAGTTTGTTGCAACAGATGCTACTACAGCAGGATCTTGGTAGTCAATATTCAGTGAAAGCAGTTGATTATAGTCCTAGCAGAGACACATCTCAAAGCCACGTTTAATTAATGCTGTATCTTACTGAGAGGAGGGGAATAAGGAGAACGAAGGAGCGCATCTAGAATGCAAGAGAAGTATTGCGTTCACTAAAGGCTGGTAACAATGCCTGTTCAGAATGGGCTGGGCCAATGGAAAACTGTGGGCGGAGCTAGTGGACTATAAAGATAGCGCTTGGAAAGGGGGATGGGCAGGTGGGCAAAAAAATTGCGGCTTTGCCGTACCTGTCTGGCAGGAAGAGTCCGGGGCGGTGGTCTCGGGTGGCGGCTAGAGAAGCGCCATCCGCCCGGTGGCCACTCATCCTATGGCCGACGATCCAGGAGTCCCTAGGGAGACAGAAGGAGGGACTATTAGTACTAGTTCCAGTCGGCTGAGGGCGGGCAGACCAGAGGTGTTGCAGAGCTAAATTTGCAGGACAATAGGAGCAATTTCCTGGGCGCCCCTATGTCTAGCTTGAATCTGCTCGTATTCAAAAGAAGGGCAGTGATGGCTTTAAGTTGTACCCTCCTCCAACACTTGTAACAGTAGATTACACACAAATTAGGCTTTTACATTCAGTCTGGACACGCTTACAAAATTAAAGTTTTCCTAAAAAAACAAGAGAACAGCTCCTTTTTGCAAAAGTCTATTTCAAAGCAAGAGGTAGAAAGGCAAGCCAATCGAAACCGCCAAGGAATGGCGCCGACCTGGATCAGGGCTGCGGCTTTGCTGCATCTGTCTGGCAGGAAGAGTCCGGGCGGTGGTCTCAAGTGGCGGCTAGAGAAGGCCTCACCCGGTGGCCGCCGTCCCACGGCCGACGATCCAGGAGTCCCTAAGGGAGATAGAAGGAGGGACTATTAAGTACTAGTCCTAGTCGGCTGAGGGCGGCAGACCAGAGAAGTTGCAGAGCTAAATTTGCAGGACAACAGGCGATTTCCTGGGCGCCCTATGTTCTAGCTTGAATCTGCTCGTATTCAAAAGAAGGGCTGTGATGGCTTTAAGTTGTACCCTCCTCTAACACTTGTAACAGTAGATTACACACAAATTAGGCTTTTTACATTCAGTCTGACATGTTTACAAAATTAAAGTTTTTCCCAAAAAAACAAGAGAACAGCTCCTTTTTTGCAAAAGTTCGTTTCAAAGCAAGAGGTAGAAGGGCAAGCCAATCGGAAACCGCCAAGGAATGGCGCTCGTGCGCCGATAGGCTGCGGCTTTGCCGTACCTGTCTGGCAGGAAGAGTCCGGGGCGGTGGTCTCGGGCGGCGACTAGAGAAGCGCCGTCCGCCCGGTGGCCGCTCGTCCTACGGCCGACGATCCAGGAGTCCCTGTCTGGCAGGAAGAGTCCGGGGCCGTGGTCTCGGGCGGCGGCTAGAGAAGCGCCGTCCACCCGGTGGCCGCTCATCCTAAGGCCGACGATCCAGGAGTCCCTGTCTGGCAGGAAGAGTCCGGGGCGGTGGTCTCGGGCGGCGGCTAGAGAAGCGCCATCCGCCCGGTGGCCGCTCATCCTACGGCCGACGATCCAGGATCCACTTCCCTCCTCCTGCTGTAGATACCTCTCTGTGTGTAGCCCAACATCCCACTGGCCTTACCCACTGCTTTGTCATACTGCCCTTGCCACTTTGAGTTAATCAATCCTTCATGAAGACTTTGAAAACCTAGGTGCTGCACCAAGATTTTGAAAACCTACCCGTTGCATGAAGATTTTGAATATAACCAACCTGAAAAAGTTTTTAAGTCCCACACGAACAAAATGTTTAAAGCTAAGAAACAAGAACATGGTCAAGAATATGAGTGGCTAAAAAAACATTGGGTCCTATGCATGAAGCCAGCGTGGCATGCATAGGACGTGTGCGTATCACACTGTCATGGATACGCACAGCGTGAGCACACACAACCCAGCAGCAGCATGCACAATGTGCACGCAAGACTCCGCGTAGGGACACAGCATATGGCTCGCTGGTTGCCATCGTGCCGTATGCGTGAGGCGTGACCGCATAGCGACATGGAGAGACCCGCTGAGCGCATGCAGGAATGTGTGGGTGGCACGATATGGTCACAGGGTATTACACATATATGCGCATTAATGCATACAAAGATTAATACGTTAGCCAACCTTGGAGGGTCCCAAGGTGGTAGCCTGGATAAAAATTGGCTAGACAACAGGATGCAAAGGGTAGTAGTAAATGGAGTCCACAGTGAAGAAAGGAGGGTTACTAGTGGGGTACCGCAGGGTTCAATACTGGGACCGGTCCTTTTTAGTGTCTTTATAAGTGACATTGCAGAGGAACTGGAAGGAAAAGTATGTCTCTTTGCAGATGACACAAAGATCTGCAACAGGGTTGATACACCAGATGGAGTGGAAAGGATGAGAAGGGACTTGGCAAGGTTGGAGGAATGGTCAAATGTATGGCAGCTCAGGTTCAATACAAAGAAGTGCAAGGTAATGCACCTGGTAGACAAAAACCCAGGGGAAGAGTACACAATGGGGGGTGAGATACTGACAACAGTAAAAATGGAAAGGGACCTGGGGGTAATTATATCAGATGACCTAAAGGTGGGCAAGCAATGTAAGAAGGCAGTAAGAAAGGCTGGGGGGGATACTGGGATGCATAGGGAGAGGCATCACCAGTAGAAAACAGGAAGTTGTTATCCCTCTGTACAGACAGTTGGTGAGACCCCACCTGGAGTACTGTGTGCAGTTCTGGAGACCCCATCTCCGCAAAGACATAGACAGAGTAGAGGTTGTCCAGAGGAGGGCAACCAAAATGGTGCAGGATCTGCACCAGAAGACATACAGTACGAAGAAAGACTAAAGGAGCTTAATATGTATACCCTGAGGAAAGAAGGGAGAGAGGGGACATGATAGAAACTTTCAAGTACCTCAAGGGAATCAACAAAGTCCAAGAGGGTAGCATCTTTCAGAAAAAGAGATGTGCAAGAACAAGGGGCACAATTTGAAGATAGAGGGGGCACGGCTCAGAGGTAATGTGAGGAAGTATTTTTTCACAGAGAGGGTTGTGGATGCATGGAACAGCCTCCCTGAGGAGGTCGTGGAGTCAAGAACAGTGGGGGAGTTCAAGAATGCATGGGACAGTCATAAGGCAGTCCCAGTGGGGGGTAGGAGGAAGTAAGCTGTTTGTTAACTAGGATCTGCAGCTTATCTGTTAGGTAGGAAAATGGGCAGACTAGGTGGGCCAAGCGGTCCTTATCTGCCGTCAAATTCTATGTTTCTATATATGCATGGCCAAGGGCTGCTGAAAACAGCCGTGTAAGGCATGGACACCGTCAGTAGCCCAGATGGTGCCAATAGGTCAGAGCCCTACTTGCATTTGATGCCCTCATGGCAGCCCCCGACCACCACGTGTCCTGGCCAGAACTCGTCCCCACATGCAGCCATGTGTGCCAACACCACAGAGATGGGAGCAGGTGGCACATAGGCAGACACACTGGTAGACACATACATGTGGTGCACTGTCAGCGTCGCCATGACATGGCGCTGCTGTGGCCATGGACACCCACAATGCCACGGCACTGTGCTATGGGTAACCCCAATGGTGTAAGCTGACACCCCACTCTCCCAGTGGCCGGCACACATGCCCAACAGCACAGTCTCTGAGGCCACCACCTGGGGCATGACCCCTTCCACCTTAGGTGACTGCACCTGCTGCCTTTTTTGCCAGGGCCAGGCCTCGTCGCTGACACTGCCGCTAGGCACATTCGTCTTCTCCACCCATGGCCAGTCAGTCTTACTGAGCACCATCCTCTGGACTGGTCCCCTGTAGTGCTGTGGAGAGAAAGGGTACAGACAGGACTGAGCGCCCAGCCATGCATCACTCACCAAACACCCCCTCCATAACAACCAGGACCAGACACAGCATGGCGTCCTGGGCCCCCCCAATATGGCAGAACCACCCCGCATACACTTGCAGACAGCAGTGACGCTGACAGCCACAACAGCATAAGTGCCTGCCATGTGAGGTGTACCATGGGACACACTTGTCCAAATCCCACCGAGCACATAATGGACATCCGCCGTGGCAGTACGTGCCAGCCGATGGCCAAGAGGCACCAGGTGCTATGTGATGCACACGGCCATATGGACGTGAGGGCACATGTGTGCATCACGGATATGTGCATCTGCAACACACAACGTAGCCCCCACCATGTGCCATGACCCAGCAACATGTAGTGGACCACAGATCCAAGATGTGCACACCGCGGACTGTAGTTATTGCCACAACACTGTACCATACTGCACCCCAACAAGTGGCCAGCCACGGACCGCACCCTTGGCAAGGCCTGGCATGCACATGTCATGGTGTCCCGCAGTATCACAATACTCAGCCACAACACCCCCCCCCCAAAGCTCCCAACTGTCAGGGCAGGTGGACATGCCTGAGACAAACCCAGAGCTGTGCTGTGAATGTCACTCCTGTCCCACTCTGCCACTGCTGGATACGCTGTAGCCTCCGTTGTCTCCATGGACAACTGGCCACATGCCGGCCAGTGGCTGTGGATCACACCACCACTGGCCAACACGCCCCCCCAACAACACTGACACAGCAACAGTCAACAGCATAGCACAGTGGACAAACACTCACCTCGATAGTACTGTCAGCCACCACAATGTCCTGGGCTCAGCATCATCTATCTTGGCCTCGAAGTGCGGCTCACCATTCCATTTGACCTGCCAGAAGTAGCGAGGCATTGAGCTCTGCCAACACCTATGGTAGAGTCCCCTTGTGTGGATGATCATTACTGCTGCCTCGTCCAGCTGCACCTGTTGCCTCAGGTCGATCAGTGTTGGCATGCTCGTGGGTTCCTGCATGGGGAAGGGGAAGGGGAGACAAGAGGAACAGACCGTAAATATACAGTGGCAGTCAAGGCCCCCCCCAATCACACACACACACACCCTGCGTGTGGTACTCAATGGCGTATGGGCCTGTGCCATCCACAATGTCCCAAACCTACCGCTGTCCGAGTACTCCCCCTCGGACACCCTTCACAGCTGTTGCGGGAACCTTTCCATGTTGAGTGCAGGAGCTACACTGTCAGGTCAGCAGTTCTTATGTAGTGCTGCAGGGCACGTTGTGCACGTGCCACGTGGAGCGACGTGTGGCCCGCCATGGCATGCCATGGCATGTGCCGCATGCCATACCCCCACACAGTGGCACATAGCCACACTCCACTGCAACTGCAGACGGCATGCATCCACATGTCTGTACCATGTTCCGTGACCGCTGACAGTGGATTCAACTGCCACACGCCACTATGGACAGTGGGAGTGTGTGTATGTGTGTGATATGTGGCACTGCCTGCAGGGACATGCCAGTGCTGTGTGCAGTCACCAGTGTGCCTGTGGTCATAGCCCAGTCACACCCATGCTCC
The DNA here is from genome assembly GCA_016271365.2 of Neoceratodus forsteri. NCBI lineage: Eukaryota > Metazoa > Chordata > Ceratodontiformes > Ceratodontidae > Neoceratodus > Neoceratodus forsteri. The sequence continues at coordinate 139,686,695 of CM057449.1, read as the reverse complement.
ACATCATACTGCGAGCCGTGTGACATATCTACAGGCTGTCCAAGCACTGTACGTTTGTTAGCATGGGCCTAGGGTGGTGGCAGGGGAACACTGTGTCACATGGAACACGTAAGTAATACAGTAGTGTACGAGTTACTGTGTATGCCATGCAGCATGGACAGGACGCAGCGGAACAACACTCAGTATGCCCCCACACTGGTGAACAACACATGCTGTTGCCTGTACCTTACACAGTCGTGGATATATGATGTGGCTCGTGTGTGCAAGGGACATGCAACGGTGCCATGGCCTGGAGGCAACACTGTTGCATGGCCACACTGTGCCATGTGCCATCCATGGTGCATGTGCCGCAAAGCACTATGCAGTGCACACACCCAGAGCTGGCTGCACACAAACCGCATAAGACAGCTGATGCTGTAATTGAGCGCTGTTCCATGGACAGGCCGTATGCTGAGCGACGGAGGGATGTGTCCGGGACTGCTGTTCAACATGTACCTGCAGAGCGCAGGAAATGCCAGGGGCAGGTGACCCCATCCACGGGAGCACGTGTTCCTGCCACGCATGGCGGGCAGCGAGCTCCAGGACACGCACTGCATTGAGCGGTTCCGCATGCCATGGCCCATGATTATACAGCTGTGCGACCTTGTGCGTGACTGCATTTCCCTGCGGATGCAACACTCCAAGGCAATGTCCATGGAGACTAAGGTCATGTGCACCCTGGCATACTACGTGTCAGGGTCTTTCCAGCACATGGCAGGCATTGACGTCAGCCAGTCTTCAGTGTCTTGTGCCTTGGCACATGTCACTGATGCACTGCTGGAGCATGCAAGGGACCACATACGCCTCTCAGTGACTTGACGCTGAGGTCTGTGCCACTAAACAGGCATTCTATGCCCTACACACAGCATGTCCAATGTACTCGGGGCAGTGGATGGCACTCACATCGCAATCCTTACACCATCCGTGTCCGAGGAGACATATCGTAACAGAAAGGGGTTCCATAGCATGAACTGCTAGGTGGTGTGCGATGCAGGTGATGTGTTCACCGACATGTGTGCCAGGTTCTCAGGGTCGTGCCATGACGCCTTCATCCTTGACGCATCGGGGCTTGGCTCTGTGCTCTGTGCCGGACAAATGGATGGATGGCCGTTGGGTAAGTGTGGTGTGCACATGGTGGGGATGTCCGTCTTGCTGGCATGCACAGACTGACCTGTCTCCCTTTCCCCGCAGGTGACAGCGGATATCCACTATGACCATACATATTGACACCCTTCTTGGCAACGGCGACAGAGGAGGCCTACAACACTGCATGCCGGCGAATGTGGTCCATCGTAGAGAGGAGCATTGGTATCCTGATGATGTGTTTCCGCTGTCTCGACCTCACTGGGGGTACCATCATGCTGACACTGCACCGCTCATGCCGTGTCTTTGACATGTTATTGATGCTGCACAATATGGCTGTGTATCTCGGGCTACCGATGCCAGAATTCCACCTGCTGGACATGCCACCAGGGCATCAGGGCGATGAACAGTGCTGCGGTCAGGAGACGGCTGTTGGTCATGCGGCCCGTGCTGCGATCATTAATGGGACATTCAGGCAATAGCTGCGGGGTGCCATGTCCATCGATGCCCGACGTGAGTGATGGGTGGACCTCCTGCGATGGTGTGCACTTCAATGAACAGTACCCATCCCAGGGATGGGCCACATTACCCTGCATGCACCCCATGATGACACACGACTGAGGGAGCATGCATGCAGCGGTGCCAGTGTGCTGTGCAAACACACACATGCAGCTGCCCATAGCTGACATTTGGTGACAGGGCACACATGCCGCTGTGTTAAGCCCCTGTACCAAGGCAAAGTAGCCAGTCGAATAGGGGTCCACCATCCCCGTTGTTCCACCATCCCTCCCGTCTGTGCTGTCACATGCCACCTTGACACTGCCGTGTAACAGCCTATGCCACAGCGGAACATCTGTGTGTCTTGTCAGTGTGTCTGGGTGAGGGTGTGTGTGTGTGTGTTTGTGTACTGCCCTCACACCCTTCTGCCGCGCCGTTACCATGCCGCTCATCCTTCATGTCCATCATGGCTGGGGTGAGCCATACGGAGTTGCCTGCTCCCTCGCCATGGACCACATCTCCCTACAGCATGCTGGTCCCAGGGCCCTGCCGCCTCTGCCCCTGCACCGGCGGCCTGCAGCATTGCTGTTCCTGCAGTGGCAGAGTGGGACATCCGCAGCCACATCAGTCTCTGTCCCGGTGCCATGCCTGTCCTCAGGCTGACTATCCTCGGTGCTTGTATCCGTGGTGTCAGCTTTGGCCGTCGCCTCCGTAATGCCAGCTGGCTGCCGGCCGTGTCTGGAGGAACCATGACGTCTTAGGTCCGACAGTCACTGTCCATAGGTGTGACCCTGGTGGCTGCCCTTCATTCACATGGCGATCCCATGTTGTTCCACCATGGCGGTGCTCCCTAGCCTGTCAGGATCTCCACGGTGTGTTCCTGTGCACGTGCCATCCATGCCACATCACAACCCATGACACAGACACACCGATGAGCTCCACTGGTGCCTCCGTGTGTCTCTGCTGTGCCTCCAGCCTGTCGAGTTCTAGCTGTTGCAGCCACCCCTACTGTGTGTCAGGTATGATGGAGGCGCACACTGCCTGGCCATGGACAGTGGGTCCGCTGGACAGAAACTCATCAGCGCTTTCATTTGCCGCGCATCCGGTGCCCTGCAACACCCCTCCCTGATGGGGCTTAAGGCGGCGCCCACGGTGCCACGGACGTCGAGGTCCTGCACCCCCGGTGCTGGTTGCCCACTCAGAGAGCAGATGTGTGTGTCATCGTCCATGTCGTCTGGTAGCATCTCTGCCACTATGTCCTCATAATCGCTCTCGCCACCAAGGGTCATGTCATCAGCTGATTCCAGCTGCACATCCTCCGCTGCCTGTGAATGACTTGTGGGGGGGGGCAAGGGGGGTTGATTATTGTACTGCAGCAAGTGCCTTGCCTGTGTCCCCGCTGTGCATCTCCCCATACTCAACTGTGCTGTTGTCATCCGCCACCTGTCCACACCGTGTGTACCCTGCCAGCACACTCCCACTGTGCCTGGCATCCCTGGTGTGCTCTGTTGGCACAACGCAACACTGTTAGTCCATTCCACGTTCAGACGCTAGTGTGTCTGGGTGTGGTGTGTGTGTGTGTGTGTGTGCGCACTACTTACCAGCCAGTGTGTCTACGCCCTCCGCCTCACCATGCATGCTGATGGCAGTGAGGGTGTCCGCTACTATGCGTTCCACGGGGCTCAGCTGGCTGTCTGGGGTGGGTGAGCCGCCTCCCGTGCCCCTCTGTGCCCATGCTCCCGTTGCCACCTTTCACTTCTCGGACATTCTGAGATCATTCTATTTATGTTTTATTGTTGTCAGGGTTTGGACATCTGGCCCTGCGGCATTCACGGTGACCAGGATCTCAAATCATAGTTGCGCCTTCACTTCAGCGGGGGTTGATGGGGCCTCCGCACTGTATAGATGTGTTTGGTTGCTGCTGATCTCACTCACCACATGGCTGGCTGCCATGGAGTTGGATGTGCGGGAGCATATGGCCACCGCTGCCGCCTCCGTGGGCTTGCCCTGCAGCCTGCCGCTCAGTTTAGGATGCTGCCTGACTGTGCGCGCCCATCTCTGTGGTTGTCCTTGGTTCCACCATCCTCTGTTTGCCTGCACTGTGGTCCACATTCACTTCTGTGTCTGTGTGGTGGGCTCCAACTATGCCCATTTATGGCGGGGTCAAGGGACAGGGCTGTGTAGCTAGGAATGGCCTCTGCTGCCTCCGCGCTTTGCTCCACGCTGTTCACAGATCTGTCCACTGCGTGGTGTGCACTTTGCTTTGTGCATGCCGCACTGTTCCCTGGTCCAGCGTGCCGCACGTGTACGTACCGCAGGTACGGTGCACCCATTCTTTCATAGGGCCCATTGTGTGCATTTTTGTACTACAATTAGTTATACATCTGCAGAGTAGTAAGCACGTTTTGTCTCCTCGTGTACTTTGTAAAGTTAGGACTCACGCACAAGGTATCATTCTACTTTCTCAACAACAAAGGAAATTCATTGCAAAACACTGTACACTTAATGCAGGTTAGGATTGCTACCACACAAACCTCGAACCCCATAATGCTTGGAAGTGTGTTATTACAGTTTCCAACTCAATGTCTACATAGTCTGGAAATGTGCTATAAGGGTTGTCAAGCCTAACTCCTACCCCCTCATTACCCAAGGTCAGATTACAGGTACGGGGCCTTGCATTAATGATGCGGTACCTCATACAGAGCCAACATATTTAACGTTTGTAAATATCAACCATAATCCCCAACCCTTCTCCATGCACTACCCTCATGACCGAAGATTAAGCTACAGTTTTGGAGTCATGCTACAGCAATCTGGGGTTGCATACATATCCTGTGCATGCTACGTCTGTAATGAGAATGTTTGTGGGGCACAGCTGAAGAGCTTTACATCCATTTATGATGCAACTTACTTTGCATACAGTACTGTGGACTGTGTGCAAAGCTGCAGACTTGTTACAGACATGTAAGTACTATTAACATTGCATACTTGTAATTTCCTTTCTTTTGGACACATGCTTAGAACTACTTGAAGTAAGCTACATGTCTGGGACATGTATACTGTTTTACGCATGGTCTTGTTGAAGCTGTGTGAAACAAGTTACAAGTGCATGGTACAAGGCCTACTAGGCAGTATGTGGAAAAAAGATGCAAACATATGAACATACTGATTTGCCAGCAGAAGAAGGTGTTATGGTCTATCAAGTCTGCTCATTGCAGAGCCTATGCATCTTTCATTACAGGGGCACTTTGCCCCCAACCACTTGTGGTTCACTAACTCTTCTAGTAGGCTGTTTCACGCCGCCACCACTATAAGAAGTGTCTACTGGCCTCTCCTGAACCTGTCTTCCACAAATTTGTAATTGTCTCCCTTGTGTTCCTGTTCTCGTTGATGCTAAAAAGTTTGCTAGAGTCAGCCTTGTTTATATCTTTTAAATACTTGACACAGTGAGGGGTGTTTGTAATACCTTGGCTGGAAAAGAGATACTCACTGAGACCCTGTGCAGACTGTCAATATGTTTTAGAACAATGTTGCTAAAGCCGGGTTAAAGCACGGTGTTCAGGATGTCAACACTGAGCCCTGAAACCACGCTAACCAGAGTGAGTTCCCAGGCATCATTACAGCACACACATAAGGCATCGGGGGTGCCAAAAATGCATGCTGGGGATATTCAGAACTGGAACTGCCATGCGATACTACAGAAGAGGTACTGATTTTAAACTGTTGTCTCAATACAAGTTTACTGAGGTTTTCAAAATAATCTTGAATGGTTGACATGCTGGCCTGAGGGAGGAGGTTGCCTGTCTTCAGGCCAACCTGGCGAGGATTTGGGAAACCTCATCCCCTCACCCATGAACCACCAGGGCCACTGCTGCTGCCTCAGAGGTTGCCAAGAAAGAGGAGCGGTTGGACCACAGTAGGCTCAGGGAGGGTGAGGGTGGTGGATCAGAGGCATATCCTTCCAGTTGTTCCTCACCACAATTCATACGCCATTCTGGTGGAGCATGGTTCCTCTATGGAGGCACCCACAGTGGAGACCAAGGAGGATGCTGGGAACCTTCCCAAAGGAGACCCAGAGGAGGGTGGCATGAGACCACACAGGGGAAGGAAACAACTCCTGGTGGGGGACTCAATCAGTAGAAGGGTAGAACTGGGGGGGAGGTGGAGGGGAGAAGGAGGTAAGGCTGGCTGAGAGGGACAAGTTGTGAATCCTCAGGATTGTGGGGGCAGTGGCATGGGAGAGGGAGCTGGACATCATTGTCCACCTAGGGACAAATGACCTGGCTTGGAATGGGATCAGAGCAGTGCAGGAGGAGTTTGTAGAGTTAGGGAGGGGACTTAGACAAGTAGCATGCACAAAAATCTTCTCAGAGGTGTTGCCTGTCTATGGCATGGGTGAGGCTAGGGTACTCTGCACCATGGAATTCAATGAATGGTTGAAAAACTGGTGCAGAACTCAGGGTTTTGGCTTCACTAGGGACTGGGGGTCCACCTGGAGGGATGCAGGTCTATACTGGCGTGATGGTCTACATCCGTCCGGGAGAGAACCAGGATCCTAGGTGATAGGTTTAAATGCTTCATTGGGAAGCATTTAAACTAGCCATGGGGGGAGGGACTGAAAAGAAGCATGAAAATCCTAAGTCACTCACACACACACACACACACACATACGCACACACATATGTACACACACACACACACAAAGCAGGGTAATTAGTGAGGTAAACACTAAGGTAGAAAAGTTGAAAGGGAGCAGAATAGGGGGTCAATGGAGAAAAAGGCAAATGCAGTAAGGACAGGGATGGGGCTAAAAGGTAAGACTATCAAAAATGGAGGGCATTCACAGTATCAGCCGATAGGGTGTGTGGAAATGAGATAACGCCACGTCAGGTGGTTGGGGCACGAGGCCGCAGGCCGAGTGTGTCCAACAACTGAGGCGTGACGTTATCTCAAACGACACACACCCTGGAGGGCATTATTGCTATTATACAATGGTTCGTTGTTAAATATAAAATAGAAAAATAATTTTAAAGAATGTTTTTATTAGTGTGGAAAAATATTTTTGTTTCTTAAGAGGAGATGCAAAAAAAGAGCTCTAGGTCCAAAAAATCATCTAGCAGGTTCACAGTGAGGATGAGACTAGACCCGTGATGTTGTACTGGGATAACAGCACGGCTCCAGCCCAAGACTGACCAATCAGAGTCCAGGATTTTTTCTTCCCATTGTATAATGAGTACTAATGCACATAGTCTGGGTAACAAGCTCCCTGAACTAGTGGCCTTGATGGAAGAGGGACACCTAGATATCATGGCAGTCACAGAAACACGGTACACAGAGAACCATGACTGGGATGTCAACATACCAGGGTACACAATCTACAAGAGGGATGGGGGGGTAAAAGTGGAGGAGGAGTAGCTCTCTAGATAAGGGAAGGGATCAAAGCAATGGAACTAAAGGGTAAACAGGGAGGAGAGGAGGCACTGTGGGTCACCCTGGAGACAGGAAATGGCACTACAATCTGTATGGGGATTGTATACAGACCCCCATCTTAGGGGGAGGGAAAAGGACAAGGAAATGCTAGAAGGCATCCTTAGAATGGCAGAAAAGGGGGAGATATTGTTGATGGGAGACCTGAATATGCCAGATGTTAACTGGGGCACCTATGCTGCAGCCGCATCCAAGAGCAGGGTAATTCTTGATGCCCTATAGGGGGCATGCCTCAGACAGCTAGTGTTGGAACCCACTTGGGAGGGAGCAATCTTAGACCTGGTACTCTCAAATGGGGACGGAGAGAGGAGCTCGGATTTAGAAGTGGGTAGCCATCGGGGAACAAGCGACCACCAAACAGTGTGGTTCACGATAAACACAGCCGGAAAGTCAAGTCACACAAAGGTGAGGGTATTAGATTTTAGGAGGGCTGACTTTGACAAAATGGGGGAATGTCTCAGAAAAGTACTAGCAAATTGGCAAGAAGGTGGGATGGAGGAACAATGGGGGAAAAATCAAAACTGCTATCACAGAGGCAACAAGCTTTTGTGTGAAGCACATAAACAAAACAAAATGAAGGAAAACACCACTATGGTTCTCAGAAGAGGTAGCGGAGAAGATTAGGGAGAAAAAGATAGTATTCACGAAGTATAAGGAAACACAGAAGGAGCAGGATAGAGCACTGTACCAGGGAAGGCAGTCAGAATAGCAAAGACCCAAACTGAGGAAAAGATAGCCAACTCAGCTGAGGAGGGGGATGACACCTTTTATAGGTACATTAGGGAGCAAAGAAAGACCAGGGGAGGGATAGTGAGGCTTAATAAAGGAGAAGGGGGGGATTGGCAGAGGGTTACAGTGACAAAGCAGGGATACTGAATGAACACTTCTGCTCAGTATTCACAAAAGAAGAGGAGGGGGAGGTACCAAAACCAAAGAATAGAAGCACTCTGGAGAGGGGGGTCAATACCAGTCCATTCACAGAAGAAAGGGTCCTGAAAGAACTCCTAAAACTGAAGGTGGACAAAGCAATGGGACCTGATGGGATTCACCCCAGAATTCTAAAAGAACTAAGGGTAGAACTAGTGACACCACTGACTACCCTCTTTAACAAATCATGGGAGGATGGGGTGGTACCTGAGGAGTGGAGGAGGGCAGATGTAATCCCCTTCCCAAAAGTGGGAGCAAGACAGAGGCAGGAAACTACAGACCTGTCAGTTTGACCTCAGTGGTAGGGAATATGATGAAATCATTTCTGAAAGAAAGAAAGACTTGTCGAGTACCTAGAAGCCAGCGGGGCACAGGACCCAAGGCAGCATGGATTCACAGCGGGAAGGTCATGGCAGACAAATCTAATAGATTTCTCTGACTGGGTGACCAAAGTAGTAGACCAGGGAGGGGCTGTGGACATGGCCTGCCTAGACCTTAGCAAGGCATTTGACACAGTCCCGCACAAAAGATTAATAAACAAGTTAGCCAGCCAGGGAGTGGGCCCCAGGGTGGTAACCTAGGTAAAAAACTGGCTGGACAACAGGACACAGAGGGTAATAGTAAACTGAGTCCACTCAAAAGAAAGGGGGGTTACTTGCAGGGTTCCGCAGGGTTCAGTACTGGGACCGGCCCTCTTTATTGTCTTTATAGGTGACACTGTGGAGCAACTGGAAGGAAAAGTATACCTCTTTGCAGACAACACAAAGATCTGCAACAGGGTTGATACATAAGGTGGGGTGGAATGGATGAGAAGGGACTTGGCAAGGTTGGAGGAATGGTCAAAAGTATGACAGCTTAGATTCAACGCAAAGAAGTGCAAAGTAGTGCACTTGGGAAACAAAAACCACACAATGGGTGGGGGAGGTATTAATGACAACAAAAATGGAAAAGGACATGGGGGAACTCATATCAAATGACCTAAAGGTAGGCAAGCAATGTGAGAAGGCAGTAAGGAGGGCTGGAGGGATACTGGGATGCATAGGGAGAGGCATCACCAGTAGAAAACAGGAAGTTGTTATCCCTCTGTACAGACAGTTGGTGAGACCCCATCTGAAGTACTGCGTGCAGTTCTGGATACCCCATCTCCGCAAGGACATAGACAGGATGGAGGCCATCCAGATGAGGGCAGCTAAAATGGTGCAGGGTCTGCACCAGAAGCCATATGAAGAGAGACTAAAAGAGCTTAATATGTACCCTCAAGGAAAGGAGGGAGAGGGGGGAGACATGATAGAAACTTTCAAGTACCTCAAGGAAATCAACAAAGTCCAAGAGGGTAGCATCTTTCTGAAAAAGTGATGTGCAGGAACAAGGGGGCACAATTTGAAGATAGAGGTGGGATGACTCGGGGCAATGTGAGGAAGTATTATTTCACGGAGAGAGTGGTGGGTGCATGGAACAGCCTTTCTGAGGTAGCTGTGGGGTCAAAAACAGTGGGGGAATTTAAGAATGCATGGGACAGACATAAGGCAATTATAGTGGGAAGTATGAGGAAGTAGGCTGTTGGTAACACTGGGATCTGCAGCTTATCCAGTAGGTAGGTAGGGAAATGGGCAGACTGGGTGGGCCAAGTGGTCCTTATCTGCCATCAAAGTCTATGTTTCTATGACGCTGAAGTACAGGTATTGTTCCCTTTACCACAGTTACAGCACTGTTCCCATCCACACTGCTTCAAACCTGAGTTAAGGCAAATTTGTTGCTCTAAAACCAAGTTCTAGCCTAATCTTGCATGGTTAACATTGAAGTACATGTATTGTTCCCTTCACTTAATTTACTGTTTGGTTTCCAGCCACACCACTTTAAACTTGGAGTAAGGCAAATGTGTTGTTGTAAAACCTGTTCTAGACTACCTCTGAGCAGGATTAGAACACAGATTGTTGTAGCACACAGTTTTACCATGCTACGTAAGCTTTGCAATACCCAACGGGGTGCATTGTGCCATACTGGATCGCCCAGGGGTGTAATGAGGGTATTATTGTGTGTTAGAAAATCGGCAACTGTATTATATACTGTGGGCGGATATTCAGAAAGGCTGGGCGCTGCTGCGCCTACGCGCAATCCACTGATGCGCCCACCCAGCTGATATTCAAGCGGGATTGAGCCTGCACAAATCGCGATGCACCAGAGCGCATCAGCAATGTATGCGCGCAGGTGGGGCGCGCCTACGCATACCCGCGACATCCAGATATTCAGCCCGGGATGTGCTGAGCCCATGCATGCGCAACTCCTACCCGCGCTGCACACAGGTGAGCAAAAAAAAAAAAGGAGCAACAGCTGGCCACCCACAGGTGAGTTGCCGTATTGCAGGGCGCAACACGGCAGCTGCCACCTGTGGGTGGCCACCCGAGCTCTGGCTGCACCTTCCTGGTAGCGCCTCCATATGGGCATACGTAGAATAATAATAGTCCTATATCCCTGGTGGTTCAGTGAACTGCCTGCAGCTCGATCGCGGGCATAAGTATGTTTCAAAATGTTAACTCTCTCTCCCTGGTGGTCCAGTCGACCGCTCGCAGCCCGATCGTGGGCATAAGTATGTTTCAGAATGTTAACTCTCTCCCTGGTGGTCCAGTGGACCGCTCACAGCCCGATTGCGGGCATAAGTATGTTTCAAAATGTTAACACTGTCCCTGGTGGTCCAGTGGACCGCTCGCAGCCCAATCGCGGGTATTTGAAGTAGAATAAAAGTCCTATATCCCTGGTGGTCCAGTGGACCGCTCGCAGCCTGATCGCAGGCATTTGTTATAAAAAAATGACACCCCTAATCCAACCCTGGTGGTCCAGCGGGACCCCCTCCCCACCCGCCCACTGAGCCCCACCGCCCCACTCCCCAGTCAGCGGCAGGCGGCAGCTCCCCACCCGCTTGCTGCCCCACCACCCGGATTGGGTTGTCATTTTTTATAGCAAATGCCCGCGATCGGGCTGCGAGCGGTCCACTACCAGAGAGAGAGTTCACTATTTTTAAATTTACTGATGCCCGCGATCGGGCTGCAAACGGTCCACTGGACCACCAGGGATATTGGACGTGTTCTGCACTATATACATGCCCGCGATCGGACATTGGGGCACTTTGCCGCGATGTGCAGGGGGCGCCGGTCCCTCGGCGGTTGCTGCCTGGCAGGGCGCCAGCGCAAGTCGCCGGGGATCAGCGCACTCTGCATGCAATGGGGTAATGACATGCAAATGGCCCCATTTGGCGCCTTTGCATACATTATGGGCCCATTTGCATGTGCACTGTTGAATATCGTGGTTGTTGCACCTAGCGCAACGGAACTTGCGCTAGCGCATCCCCCTGCTCCACTCTGGCCTCTTGCGCTGTTGCAGTGCCACTGCGCCATGTGCACTGCAGGTAGCCAAGGTGCAATATTCAACGTTGCTATGCTATGGCGCAGCTCCGTTGAATATCACCCTGTCAACACCCCTGTGCAGCCCAGTTGCCTTGCACCCAGGCTTGCGCCACAGCCTGGCGCAGTCTGAATATCCAGCCCTGTATGTACAGTATATGTTTAAAAAAAATATTTTATGTTTATCTTTATGTTAAGAAGTTACATAGTTCCATCACCTGCATTAGGAAAGCTGTGTTTTTTTAATTTAGCTATTACGGTCTTTTGCACAACTGGTGCTGCTGTAGTTGTGTCCTGGGAATTGGTTGTCATGGTTACACACACACACACACACACACACACACAGGGCTTAAAACTATTTCTATTGTACTCGGGAGCAACTTGAGTGAGGTGCTGTGCTTTTTTTTTATGCGCATACAATATTATGGTAGGAGAATCAGGAGTCACTGGCTTGGTGAAGAAGTTTCTGAGTTGTGTGAGACAGAGAGAGAGAGAGAGAGAGAGAGAGAGAAACAGAGTGGTTTCTCATGGCGGGAGAATAAGGAGCCACTGGCTTGGTGAAAAAGTTGCTGAGTTGTGCAAGAGAGAGTGAAAGAGAGAGAAAGAGAGCGGCATCTCTGGTACCACTACAGTGTCTGAGAGGAGTGGTACTTTCTTTATTTTCCATACCGCAGATGGACATCCATCTATCTTCAGTATGGAAAATGAGACACATACCGCTGGTCTGATAACGGTAGCGCTACCACAGATAGAGCACTCTCTCTCTCTCTCTTTCAGTTCATGTAGCAGTTTTAGAGATGAGAAGTGATTTCACTCTTTTTTTTCTCTTTTCGTTTTTTGCGTGCCTGTTATTTTTAATTTGTTCACTTAAAGAAGAGAGAGAGTTGGGAGGAGTGGCCACAAACTTGCTCGTTAAGCAAGAGTGGGAAAATGACAGCAGATCAGCATTCAGAATTCAAACTAGGCCTTGATTTCCATTATTAGGTCGGTTGGCACTGCCACTTGTTGTAACTTGGGCTCTTTGATACATGCCCAGCTTGCTACTGGTATCAGCCAGTAAGAGCCCAGGGATTTCTAAGACCATTTTCTAATCTGGAAACGAATTTCTTAAATTATTCTGAGAGAGTTAAAATCGTTTAGAAAATGGGCTTTTTATTTCCTGGCATCTGATTGGCTAGTACCCTTGCCAGGGGGTACATTAACTTTCAATAGATGCCCAGGAAATAAAAAGTGCCAGTGCAAACCGGCCTGATGCCCAGCCTGATATCCATGTGCCCAGCCTGCTTTGTCATTGGCTAAAGCAGTGGGCAACAATTTCAAACTGCCGCCATTTTTTTGAAATAGCTTAGCGAGACGGACACCAAGTAAGAGCCCCACAGTCCATAACGCAAATACCACCCAATAAGTTGTAAAACAAAAAGTCTCAGCACTGTTCACATGAACAAATAAAAACAGCCTTTTTTTATTTATTCATTTGTTCCTTCCATTCGCCGACTGACCAAGCATGGAGCATGACAGTTCCCTACGGACACTACTTCTGTACTGCTTTATGCCCCCGTAGTAAACCTTGCTTGTTGCTTTTGAAATTTAATAGCCACAAATTACGTTATCCTACGCCAACTGCAAAACCAACCTCAGCATCTATAACCACTCATCATTAACGCCAGAAGTAGTACTTACCACATCCTGCTGCTATCAGAGCGCTCATGTCTCCCTAGCCGACGCTACCATCCAACCGAAGCTGCAGCATGTTTGACAGTTACCCTAATCTCCCATCCAATAGCGATGCAAATTAGACATTCTGACATGCGGTTAAACATAAATCGCCAGAAACACGGAACACCAGCCAGCGTTCTACAGAAGCGGGGGTTCATGGCAACAGCTTATAGTTACAAAATATTTGAACACAAACACGGAACACCAGCCAGCGTGTTACAGAAGCCGGGGGATTCAGATCAACAAGCGATAGTTACAAAATATTTGAACACATGAATAAAACTTAATTAATTAATTAATAAAGTAAAGAAAACATAAAAGGCACTGTAACTTAAACCCTGAATGTATATGTGTGGTTGGGAGGAGGTAACCATAACAACCAGCTCCAAAGTGGGAATTATGGAGGCTCCATTGAGACACAACTCACTAGGTGTAAAGAAACACTGTATTTTAATACAGGCGGAGGAACTATTTGATTACAAAATAAACCAAACAGGTAAGAGTTTTAACATATAAATACAAAGATTTTTGTCCCCAAACATATATAATTCAGTGGCCCATTTTCTAAGCGCAATAATACCCTTCAGGGTGGGCGGTATGGGCAATACCGGTTCTTCCAGGGCTATAAGGCCCTCTGCCCGCGGCGTCGGGCCTCATTACGCCCCTGGGCGGTCCGGTATTGCCCAATACCGCCCACCCTGTCAGGTATTATTGCTTGCTTAGAATGCCTAGTGTGTGCAAGGCTTTATAGTCTTGTACAGATAAAAACAAACCAAGTGCATTAGAGGCACATTCTGTGTATGTAGCGGGCTCAAACAATCCAAAAAATAAACAAAATGCCTTTGTTATGTTCATAGTGGTCTAAAGCACTTACAGTACAAACTGTACAGAATAGCACGTAGGGCAGAGACCAGCATATCCCTTATACACTGTGGTGTGAGAAGCATGTTAAAAATTGACATGGGGGAGGATTAAACTAGGTATTCTGTTAAGAGTGAAGATGCAGTAGGAATGTGTAATTATGAAAATTAATAATTTAGATGCAATGGTGCTGTATATTGTTAAAATTGTTCTTGTGTTATTCTTGTTGAAACTTGAATAAAATGCATTAAATTGAAAAGAAAAATAGTAATTTAGGTTCATAGATAACCAAATATTTATCTATGATTTAATACGGGATTGCACTATAGGGAGTCACAGCCAGCATCCAATACAGTTCTAGTATTTTTGGTTTTTTCTCCATATTACCCTGTGAACTAGAAGGCACAACAAAGACATAGCTTGGATGTGGACACTTGTTTTAATGTCTTTATCTCAGTTGGGTGGCAGATAACTCATAAACATATCAATTCAGCAAAGAAAGATGTCCACCAGTTCATCGAGTTATTTCCCAAACAACTTGGAGGGAATAACCTGTTACCCTTTTTTCTCATTTTTTCATAGTGATTATTTAGTTAATGCTCGAAGGTAGAATCAGGTAGTAACATTTCTACTATCTTATTTCTGTTTTTCATAAATGTACAGGATACACCATCCCAACAGAACACTTGTTACCAGTAAAGGTGCGGGGTGAGGAATTCACCATTAGTTATATAAAGAGGGAAGAGAGTGAATGGCAGAAGGATCCTCTTGAACACACTTCCTGCAGTAAGTATTTTTTGTTTTTTCATTTAGTTGTGTAACCCCTAGATGGCGCTATCCCAGGGGCTACTACCCCTGCCTGATTTGCCACTAACAGGTTGAGGGGCCTGGATCCAATGGCGGGTGCCTCCACCCAGAGGTCAGGGTTTACAATAGTTAAACTAACTTGGTCACAGCCCTCTGGGACACTGCAACCCCCCTTTCTTCCCACTAGTGGCCCACACAATACATCAGAATTACCTTTACAGTATACACTTACCCCCAGGACTGGTTCCGGCACTGGGACCTCCTGTGAAATAAGATACAGTGCAACAATCACAGTACAGTACTTTAACATAGACAAATACCTCAGGCAGTATAACTATGCTGAAACAAGCAGCCTGATTTATTTAGGGGATATAACAAGGACAGGGGAAATCAGGTTAATTAGCTTATCACTCTACTCATCTATTTATGGCTCTGTGCACAGGCCTATCCCTTATCAGTTACTGTCCCTGGTACCCAAGCCCTAGTGGCTAGTCCAAACCATGGGCAGCTGGTAGGGGCCCTTTCACAGAGAAAAGGAGAATTAAACAGTCAGCAGTACAGTAATTCCATTTGGATTTAATGTGGCAATTCAACAGGGAGCGACCCTGAATTAGTACTCACGACCTCCAAATAAGATAGGGTCCTTCAATGTCAGCAGGGCTACTCTTGAGCTCCAAGAGACCTCACACATTTATATGGTAAACAGTCACAGGCAAAAGTCACTTAATGGCAGCAGGATTCACTTGAGGTACACAAACCTCTTCACACATTTATATGGTAAAAAGAAAGCACTATACCAGGCAGGCTGCATCTGTATCCCGATCGCAATTACTGCACAATACCCGGGAGAACACACAGCAGATTCAGTTCCTGACAGACCGAGTGCAATTTTCAGCAATCCCTCCAGTCTTCTACAGGGTGAGCCTGGTTTCTACTCTTCAGATATCCTTTGATTCTCTTCACAGAACGGATTCAGTCCTAACAAGCTGCAGACCGGAACTCTGGACCTTACACATGTTTTTTGACTAAAACTGTGCACTGAAGGAGCACAGGGTTCCTTTCCCCTTCACTGCCAAAGCTCAACTGAAACTCCCAACAGACAAAACCGGGCACTTCCTTTGAGTTCCTCCCAGTTCTTGACTGGATTGGCTGTCACTCACAATAGACTGCTGCTGTTGGTCCAAAAGGCCAAGTCTAAACTACATCTCCCAGAGTCACTGCCCTACAATCCTCTTGTGGCTGGCTCAGATTATGAGTCCAAGTTCTGATTCGTCCAAGGCACCATTTTAGAGCTAGCTTACCCCACACTGATTGGTCCAGTTCAGCAGTTCAAAACCAGAATGGGGAACTAGGCAGACACAGTTCTGACTGCAAAGAAAGCAGGTTAGACAAATTGTAATTTCATTATTACTGTAAATGATTTCTGGCAAACAGTTACATCTTTCAGATAGGTTCCCTTTGCACCCTAGTGACTGCAAAATGGAGGAATTGGCAGCAGCAGTGGTACTCAAACAGAGAAGCACACAGTCCCCCATACAACTAATTATGTCTGCAAGCAGACAGCTCTTAAAGAGACAGTACCAGAGGTTCTAAAACACTCACTGATAAATGGCTTAAACGCCAAACACCATTCAGGCTTGGAGCATTCAAGCAAGCTCCTGGAAGTCTTTTGGGAACCCCCATTTGCAGGGGGGTTACACCCTTCCTGGCCTGGGAAAGCTTGACGTCCGCATCAAGCAAGTACCCCCATAAGTTTCAACTGCAACCATATACATTTGCATTAGGCTCACACATGTAATCATCAGTCAATATATCATTTTACCAAGAACACATTTCTGAAACATTGCAGTGTGTCACTCTTTACACAGTATTACACACACATTGTACCATAACTCAAGTTATTACCTCTTGTACATGAAACCTGAAGAGAGGGGGCCCTTCCCTATCAGTTACCTTGGGGCTGGACGGGGCAAGGGCACCATACGAGGGCAACACAAGTAACTTGAGTTAGCACTGACGCTCAGTTTGGGCAATGAGCTCGGGACACATACACTTCTTTATGGACAACATTGAGAGGCAAATCCACAGGCCTCCCAAGGGAATCATAACTGAGGTGCACCACAGGCTTTACAGCTCGACCAGTCTTTCTAGGGGGAACTTTTACAGTCTCTGCACTCTGAGCCTCATTTTCAGCATTGTCCTCACTTGTCAGGGGAGTCTCCATGGGGGTAGAGAGGCTAGAACTTGGGGTACTTTCAGCTCCAGGAGTTGCAGTTTCTGAGTCCACAACATTTGGCTCGCATGGAGAGCTTTCGGACACTGGCAGTGGACTGTCAGGGCACTCAAAATACTCTTCTTGTTCTGGTGTATCACCAGTCTGCCCCAATCTATCATTTTCCTCCCCTGAAAGCTCAAACAGTTCAACCATGCACAATGATTCCATTTCATCTGATCTAATGCTTTGCACTTCACTTTCTGGGAGCATTGGCTCAGGGACTAGCTGGGGGCTTGGACAGTCCAGAAGGCCCAGCTTCATCTCCAGTATTGACTAGGGATTGCCCGAAACAATTGACTCAGCTCGTAGAAGGATAGTATTCAAAGTCACTCTCACTTTCTTCCGATATGGACTGACAGTCATGCTCAACTGGGACTTGTGGAGGGAACACTTTAACTTTGCTTCTGTAGGTGCAGACTTTCTTGATCTTTTCTTAGCAGCAGCTCTAGTCACTGGTCCAGAGGGGCATCTTCTAGGGGCTCAGACTCAATTAAGATTTGTCCAATGGGCAGTAAATGATTTCTATGCATTGTTTTACATCTTTTGAATTATTCTCAGGCCTTACTTTGTACACTGGCAGATCATCTAGTTTGCCCACTACAATGTGAGGAGATGGTGCCATCTGTCAGCAATCTTGTGCTTGCCATGCAGTCCCAGATTTCTTAGCAATACCCGATCTCCCTCCTGGAGTTCCTGTGCTTTCACCTTTTATCATACCTTTCTTTGTTGGCCAGATTTCTTTTGGCAGCCATGGTTTGAGCCAGTTGTATGCACATGAGTTAGCTGGGCCTTTAACTTTGCACATACTGTAATAGTTGTCAGCTTGAACCCCATCAGGAGAGACCCAAAACACACATCTACTGGTAGTCAGCTTCTCTTCCAAACATCAGGCGGTAGGGGAGATCCCAGTGGCATCACTTTTGGTGCAGTTATAGGCATGTACCAGGGTGCTAATTTGTTGGCTCCATCTAGGCTTGTCCTTTGGGTGCAGGGTGCCTAGCATATCTAGCAAAGTGCGGTTGAAACGTTCAGGCTGTGGGTCCCCTGGGGGTGGTAAGGAGTGGTTCTGGACTTTCGCGACTCCCACAGAGAAAGCATCTCTTTGATCAGGCGACTCTCAAAGTCTCTCCTTGATCAGAATGGATTCTTTGTGGAGCCCATAGTGAACAAAAAGTTTTCTACAAGTACTTTGGCTACAGTGGATGCTTTCTGGTCTTTGGTGGGGAAGCTTGGGCATATCTCGAAATGGTCAGTGACCACCAGCACATTACTGATATTTCTTTGATCTGACTCCAAACTTAGAAAATCAATACAGACCAGCTCCATGGGTGCACTGGTGGTTATGTTAACAAGGGGCAGCCCTCTGGGGCAAAGCTTTCCTCTGTAAGCAGTGACTACAAGTTCGAATGTGTTGCTCCACATCAGCCCCATCTTAGGCCAATAGAATCTGGATCTCACCAAGTCAAGTGTTCTGTCTATACCAAGGGTCCCCATGTGGTTGTGCAAGGACCTCAATACTGAGTCTCGAAGGCAGTGGCAGCACTAGTTGTTGTTTGTCTACTTGTCCCCTTGTCTACTGTTTCTCTGTATAACAGTTTATTGATCAGTTTCAATTTAGGACCTTCTTTGTATAACAGTGCAGTTCTCAAATCAGTGGAGCGTAATTTGACACATCTTTTCCTGCATAGAGGGCTTCTAAAGCTGCTTTGATCATGGGATAGGGATTGAGCCCATGAATACTGTCATTGTCCAGCTGAGGCAGTGCACCAATGTCTATTGCAGAAAAGTGGCAATAAGCAGCAGGTATGCAATTCTCAGAGGGTCCCAAGCAATCCACCATGCAGTCCACTGCGTCAAGTGGACATTGTTCCTCCTGTCAAACTTCCGCAGAGTGCCCGAATGTCGGTTCTCGCCAATCGGACCCAATCATTCTGGGAACAGGCCTCCTGGAGAGCATCAGCATCTATGTGGTTCAGACCTGCTCAGTATTCGAGAGCATAGTCGTATGTAGATAATGCAGAAAGCACCTATGGCCAGTGGCATCCAACTTAGCTGAGGTCTGCACATAGGTTAAAGGATTATTGTCAGTTTTACTAGTTTTAGCCCCATACAAGTACTCATGGAATTGGTCAACAATAGCCCACTTCAAAGCTAGAAACTCTAACTTATGTACAGGATAGTTCTTTTCGGATGGGGTCAGACTTCTACTGGCAAGGCCACTGGTCTCAGGCCATTCTCGTGCTCTTGGTACAAACACAGCCCCCAACCCTTGCAAACTAGCTTCAGTGTGCAGGACATAAGGGTTTTCTTGGATCGGCATAGGCCAGCACTGGAGCATGGGTAAGTTGATAAATGATCTCATGAAAAGCAGTCTCACAATCAGGAGTCCAGCGGCCCCAAATACTTCACTGGATGAAAATACACTCTTTCAGTCTTGAGGGACGCTGACTTTTGGTATTTTTTGTGGGTTGGGGATACCCTTGAGTAAGGTTAAGTAAAGGGTGGATCACTCTTGAATAGTCCTTGATGAAGCTGATAATAACCACAGAATCCAGGAATCTTTGCAGTTCTTTTAGATTTTTGGGCTGCTGGCCAGGTGGTCAAGGCCTCAACTTTACTTGGGTCGGTCTCTATTCCTCGGTGGATACTATGTGTCCCACATACTTTACTGATGTTTGAAAGAATTGACACTTATCAATGGACAGTTTAAGGCCAAAGTCCTCCAGTCGGTCCAATACCTTAAATA
The DNA here is from genome assembly GCA_016271365.2 of Neoceratodus forsteri. Classification (NCBI taxonomy): domain Eukaryota; kingdom Metazoa; phylum Chordata; order Ceratodontiformes; family Ceratodontidae; genus Neoceratodus; species Neoceratodus forsteri. The sequence goes on along the minus strand of CM057449.1, from coordinate 139,666,858 downwards.
ATCTGCTCTCATGTTCCTCCAGTGAGCTGCCAAACACAATAACATCATCTAGGTATACCAGGCACTCTAGTAAGTTCATGTCCCCACTGCACGCCCATCAATCGTTGAAAAGTGGCTGGGGCACCTGAAATCCCTTGAGGCATCCTCATGAATTCATAGAAGCAAGCGGACAGATAAAGGCTGTCTTTTCACGGTCCTCTGGGGCCATCGGGATCTGGTAGTACCCACTGCGGAGATCCAGCACAGAGAACCACTTGCTCCCGCTTAGGCAGTCCAAAGCATCCTGAATGCGGGGCATTGTGTACTGATCAGGATAGTCCGCCGGTTTAGCAAACGATAATCCACACACATCCTTACTGTTCCATTCTTTTCCTCACTACCACAATGGGGAAGCATAAGGGCTTCTGGATTCTTGTATTACACCAGCAGCTAACATCTCTTGCAGATGCCGTCTCACATCATCTATGTCAGCAGGTGCCAGGCGTGAGACCTCTCACGAAATGGTCTTCGTCATGCAGCCGGATATTGTGCTCAGCTCCTTGCACTCCTACGTCCCATTCCTTTAAAGAAAACACCTGGTCTCTCTGGGCAAGCTTCTCACTGATCCTCACTTTCCATTCAGCTGGCAGCAGGAGTCGCAAATCAAACAAGTCAGGCGTTACTCTGTCATTCTTCCTTGAACTCTTGCTGCTGGGTAGCACTGCAGTGTCTGCACAATGCACATTAGCCAGGATGCAACCTCTATTTACTCGAATGTCTCTTTCAGACACATTATGAACTTGGACCATTACCCTTCTGGCATAAGCATGGGCTCTAAAGCGGCAAAATACTAGGCTTGACCAGCAGTCCCTCTTGCAATTTTCCATCGCCTGGTGCATCCAACATTAATATTTTATTCTTAACATCCTTTCTGATATGGACCTCTCCTGTAAGGTACACTGGGCATTTGGCGCCAGGATCAGAGACTCAGGATCCTTCTTCCATACATTCCGACCGGTCCTCTGGTTCTATTTTTTCAGCATCTCTGTGCCTCATAGGCCTTCTTAATTAAAGCCGGAACTCTTAAAGCTCTACTAGTCTTTGACCCTGTTTTTCATAACACAACTGTGCCAGCCTTCCGAACATATGAGCATTTGTTCCAATCAACAAAGGGACACCATCATACAGTCCAGTGGGGGACACACTAAGGCTAGGGTCTCTACTTGTTCGGCCACTCCAGCCACGGATGTGGGAAAGACAGCCAAATTCGGATATACCTGGAATAGGGTAGGCCTTCTCACTTAACCCCATACATGCAGTCCTTCTAATGGTTGTAAGGGTACGCCTGACAAATGCTTCTGATACCAATCTTGGAACATAATTGTCACTTGGGAGCCACTGTCTACAGCTCTTGTAGACACTCCATTCACCTTTACAGTGGTCTCCATGGAGGGACCCACTATTCTGGACCAGTCTGGAGAGGTGCTAGTGGGGGCCTGGGCAACTGACCTTGCCACAAAAGGACATGAATTAGCATTTTTGGTGCCCTCACTGGGATCATGTTGTGCACCTCTTAACCACTGATTTGTTCTCTGAAGCTCTCCTTGTAGCCTATATGCAACTTTGTCAGTGTCTTTTGGGGACTGGCATTCCCTTTTCATGTGCCCATCTTTCCCACAATTATAGCAAAACATACTTTCTGGAGTTTGAGCTGGCTGAGGCGCCCACTGGGAGCCAGGGCGGGTATTACTAACTGGAAACCTGGGTGCCATCTCTGTCTGCGGCGTGATAAGCATTTGAGACATCTCGTCAGTTTCTCCACTTCCATGGTCAAGGAATTGAGTTTGGAGCTGTTATCAGCAGGAGATACATGGGTGGGTACCCCACCCCATAGCAGATGCAGTCGGATATAGGTCAGGGGTCTGCATTTGCAGGCGTGGCCTTCATAAAGGGACTGTTTTTGAATTCCCGGATCTCTCTCAACAGTTCGCCCCATTGTGGCATATCTTTTTCCTGCCAGAGCACCCATTTACTGCCAACCTCTGCCCCTGAACTTCACTTGATGGGTCACCCTCAGTCACTCGGGTCGTAGCCGCAGCTATTGGTGCAGGTCCCTCCCGAGGTCATCTTTTCTCAACTCCTCGAATTTCTCTCATTAACTCTTCATAGGAGGGTGGGGATTCCAGTCGATCTGCCAGGCGTAACTGAAGCAACAGCAGTTCTGAGAAGGGGGCAGACTTAAGGATCCTGTCCAGCCTGGTTCGGTCCAGTTCAGTCGCTGGCAAACTACCTTTTCTGAAGCATTCTTGCAACAATTTTTCCAGCCGAGATACATACACAGACAACAACTCCCCTTGGTACTGTTGTGCATCTCTTACTCTTCACCATAGGTCCTCATCAGAATCTGGGCTCCCATACACATTCTCCAGGGCCTCAAGATAGGCCTGTGCAGTCACTTCAGGGTTACTGGCCCGTTTAGCACGAATGGTAGCCAGGGCAGGACCTCGAGGTCTCACTAACCCTCTTTCGCTGGCTTCCCGAGCATTGCCATTCTAGCACTTGGGGCAACATAGTCTATCCAGGTCTCCCAGTCATCCTCCCCTTGGGGGTGGGAGGTGCCAGAGAAGATCCTCAACCTCGGTAAGAGTCGTGACTAATGGCAGGTGCAGAAATTGGAGTCTGCATTGGTTCAGCCACCATTACGGGCACTGGAGGCGGGAGAAGGTGTTGGGGAGGAACACCCCAGGTGGCAAGAATAGTTTCTTCAAGTCCTCCACAGTTTTCCTTCCCCAGCAACCATTTAGCAAATTTCTCCTCAAAAGTTTCAGATAGTGGTGGGGCTCATTTCCCCGGTCTTTACTGTCCTTAGTTATCACTCTCCAAGCAGTGAGGGCTCCCTCTGGGGTAATGGTCTGTGGCACTTGGAGCTATCTATGGGATCCTTAAACTCTACTAGGGCCAGGAAAGTGTGGGTGAGCAGATTAGCATGCCGACCCACCACCACAGGGTTTTGTAAACCTTCCACCTTGGAAAGTACTCCCTGCACAGTGTCCGTATTGATACCCAGGGGATGTCCAGGATAAGCATAGCATTTTGGGGTCGATCTCCTCCCCAGTACACCACTCCACCAGCCGTGCACAGCCACTTCTGTCGGGTACCCATTTTTTCTTAACAGTGGTTCGTGAATATGGCCACTAGAGGACACACAATCCCAGCGGTGAGCCTCCAAGATGTAACCCCTAGATGGCGCTATCCCAGGGGCTACTACCCTGCCTGATTTGCCACTAACAGGTTGAGGGGCCTGGATCCAATGGCGGGTGCCTCCACCCAGAGGTCAGGGTTTCATTAGTTAAACTAACTTGGTCACAGCCCTCTGGGACACTGCAACCCCCTTTCTTCCCACTAGTGGCCCACACAATACATCAGAATTACCTTTACAGTATACACTTACCCCAGGACTGGTTCTCGCACTGGGACCTCCTGTGAAATAAGATACAGTGCAACAATCACAGTACAGTACTGTAACATAGACAAATACCTCAGGCAGTATAACTTTGCTGAAACAAGCAGCTCTGATTTATTTAGGGGATATAACAAGGACAGGGGAAATCAGGTTAATTAGCTTATCACTCTACTCATCTACCTATGGCTCTGTGACAGGCTCATCCCTATCAGTTACTGTCCCTGGGTACCCAAGCCCTAGTGGCTAGTCCAAACCGTGGCAGCTGGTAGGGTCCCTTTCACACAGAGAAAAGGAGAATTAAACAGTCAGCAGTACAGTAATTCCATTTGGATTTAATGTAGCAATTCAACAGGGAGCGACCCTGAATTAGTACTCACGACCTCCAAATAAGATAGGGTCCTTCAATGTCAGCAGGGCTACTCTTGAGCTCCAAGAGACTCCTCACACATTTATATGGTAAACAGTCACAGGCAAAAGTCACTTAATGGCAGCAGGATTCACTTGAGGTACACAAACCTCTTCACACATTTATATGGTAAAAGAAAGCACTATACCAGGCAGGCTGCATCTGTATCCCGATCGCAATTACTGCACAATACCCGGGAGAACACACAGCAGATTCAGTTCCTGACAGACCGAAAGCAATTTTCAGCAATTCCTCCAGTCTTCTACAGGGTGAGCCTGGTTTCTACTCTTCAGATATCCTTTGATTCTCTTCATCAGGACGATTCAGTCCTAACAAGCTGCAGACCGAACTCTGGACCTTACACATGTTTTTGACTAAACTGTGCACTGAAGGAACACAGGGTTCCTTTCTCCCTTCACTGCCAAAGCTCAACTGAAACTCCCAACAGACAAAACTGGCACTTCCTTTGAGTTCCTCCCAGTTCTTGACTGGATTGGCTGTCACTCACAATAGACTGCTGCTGTTGGTCCAAAAGGCGCAAGTCTAAACTACATCTCCCAGAGTCACTGCCCATACAATCCTCTTGTGGCTGGCTCAGATTATGAGTCCAAGTTCTGATTCGTCAAGGCACCATTTTAGAGCTAGCTTACCCCACACTGATTGGTCCAGTTCAGCAGTTCAAAACCAGAATGGGGAACTAGGCAGACACAGTTCTGACTGCAAAGAAAGCAGGTTAGACAAACTGTAATTTCATTATTACTGTAAATGATTTCTGGCAAACAGTTACATCTTTCAGATAGGTTCCCTTTGCACTCTAGTGACTGCAAAATGGAGTGAATTGCAGCAGCTCGAGTGGTACTCAAACAGAGAAGCACACAGTCCCCATACAAACTAATTATGTCTGCAAGCAGACAGCTCTTAAAGAGACAGTACCAGAGGTTCTAAAAACACTCACTGATAAATGGCTTAAACGCCAAACACCATTCAGGCTTGGAGCATTCAAGCAAGCTCCTGAAGTCTTTTGGGAACCCCCATTTGCAGGGGGGTTACAGTTGTTTAACCAGGAGTAGCACACTAAGCTGAAAACTTTTTTACAGGAGCAACCTGGGAGCACAGGGAAGTTAAGTGACTTGCTCAGGGTCACACAGTATGCAAGTGGAAGTTGTGGGATTCAAACCCAGGTCTAGTCTGCTGGATGTCACCAGATTTGCAGTTCAGAGCCTTAAACCACTGCGCTATACTGCCTTCCCAATGGTATATGGCTAGAAAAAGGACTTACCTAGTATATTATATGCTGTTCTCTATATTGTGTAGGCAGCTGAGGCTAATCAGCATTCCACTGTTCAGGAGACAGAAACGAACAAGGGGGGACGTGGAAGGTACTAGTGATTAGGGACATCATCGTTAGGGAGATGGGAAGGATGGTGGATCCCACCCCAGATGGCCAGGAGGCAGGTATTGTTACTCGGGTACCACTGCAGACATCCTGAGGACCAGCGTGGTGGAGCTCATCGGGAAGTAAGGAAGGAGGCCACACATGGTGGCGCACGTAGGCACAAATGTTCTAGATTATAGAGTGAGGGAGCACTACCGACCATTTGGAGCACTCCTTTTATCTGCAAATGAGACACTTTCATTCTATGAAGAATGTGTTATGCAAAGCTGCCCTGCAAACAGGCACATTCGAGGTAGATTTTTCAAAATGTTAAATATATTATTGATCAGCCTCTATTAATAATTTATTTATACTACTGCCAATACCACTCTTACGGTTGTAAGTGTGGTATCGCTTACAGTACATCCTTACAGTATCAGAAATGCTCACCTTTTGCAGTACTCATAGTTCTCACAGAATGCGCGGGTCGCCACTCTTACAGCCTTATGAGTAGTCTCAGCATCAGTATTCGTATACATATGAGGAGCGTGGAAAAGGTAAAGGAAAGATTCTGAGCCATAGGCAGGACACTGAAGGAAAGAGCAGTGGCAGTAACCTCCTCTGTGGTACTACTGTGGCCATGCCTAATGGTAGGGAGCACTTTAGTCTATACCGGTTTAATGTGTGGCTGAAGGGTTGGTGCAAGGGAGGAGGGTTTTAAGTTCTTGGATTACTAGGTCCACGCCTGGGGGGGCTGGATAGTGTTCAGGCGGGATGGCCTACACACTAATGAGGAATGTACCAGGGTGCAGGGGCAGAGATTTGCAGAGCACATCAAGACACAGTTTTAACTAGGAGAGGGGAGAGGAAGTACAGTTGAATTTAGCCACATCTACACAAAAGATGCAGTATATGGAATCACGGAGGTGGTTTTAAGAGTACAGAGTGATGGGCGGGCAAGCAGAGTATGGCAGGATCTTGGACTATGAGTGTGGAAGGATGCATAAGGGGAGAGAGGGCACAAAGAAGCAGAGTAATGCAAGGGAGGGGGGCTGGGGTTCAAAAGCAGAAGGAAACAATGATGAAGGGGTAGAGTAAGAATTCTGAGGGAAGGGATAAGCAGAAGACCTGAAAGGCTATGTGCAATGTCAGGAGCCGGGAGAAGACTTGTGACCCACAGACATTTGTGGTTGAAGCCTAGCTTCAGCCTTGATCATGACTACAGAGATGTGGGCAATACAGTACCATGACTGGGACTTCCCATTCCAGGTTATACAATCTTCAGGAGAGACAGTGGAGAGGGGATGGGTGGTATTATACATACTGGAAGGGAATAAAAACTATAAAAGTCAAGAACATAGGGGCAGGCAGTGGTACGATAACAGTGTGGGTGCAGTTAGTTATGTGTATCAGGAGGCATATCAGGATAGGAGTGGTATATAGACCACCATATCATAAGTAGGCGACTAATGGGAAGCTGGGAGATTAGATCAGGAGGGCCACAGAGCAAGGGGAGGTGCTGCTAATGGGAGACTTCAGCTTGACAGATGTGAGCTGAAGCCTCCCAGTGGCACCAAGTGCAAGAAATCACTTGCTTGTAGAGGCATTTCTGATGCAGAAAGTAGAGGAGGCTCCAGGAGAAGGCACCATGCTTGACTTGGTCCTTACAAACAGGAACAATATAGAGAAGGTCACACTTCAGGATATGTTGGAATCCAGCAATCAGGACATGTGGTTCACTCTCAAACTAGTGCCAGATAGAACACAGACTCAGGCAAAGGTTCTGGATTTCAGAAGGGCAGATTTTGAGACGATTTCAAAAATTCTGAGGAGGAAACTGGAGAGGCTGGGAACAACACTGGGGGAAACAGCAAGCGTGGTTTAATCAAAAAAGTGGTATTAGATGCTCTGTGTAAGGACTGTAGGCAAGAGCATGTAAGGGCAGGCACCCCTTGTCTAGGGGTATTTGGTGACATCACTCGTCAGAGGTGCACCTGCCTTATACCATGATAACCAGTACCTGCACCTTAAGTCTGGAGCGATGGAGTCAAGGGCACTTTTACATGTATGGACATTCATAAACTGAAACATAGAATGAGTTGGCAGAAAAGGACCACTTGGCCACCTGGTCTGCCCAGATGTTCCCTACCTGATCTGTTTCCGCCGACGCTATCTGGTCTCCTGTGACCCTCCTGCCTCCCTGCCTCTTTTATAACATACCCCTATGTCTATCCCACACATATGCAAGGTCCCCCACCATTTTAACCTTCACCACTTCAGCTGGCAGTCTCTTCCAGTCGTCTACCACCCTTTCAGTGAAGAAATATTTCCTCACATCTTCCTTGACCCCCCCCCCATTCATCACATGCCCCCTGGTCTTGGTGCTCTTTCTTATTTGAAAGAGGCTTCTCTCCTGTACCCTGTTTACCCCTATGAGGTAGTTGTAGGTCTGTATCATACAATGGAGACCTCCATACTAAAGGAAAGGTTGATGGAATATCTAGAGGAGCATAGTCGTCAGGATGCGAGGCAGCAGGGGTTCATTGAGGGAGATTGTGTCAAACAAATCTGATTGACTTCTTTGACTGTGTCACTAAGACAGTAGACGGGCCAAGTGGTAGACATCCTCTATCTTGATTTCAGTAAGGCCTCTGACTCTGTGCACCACAAAAGGTTGATCAGGAAGTTGGTGGATCTCAGGGTTGGGGAAAAGATGGCCAGATGGGTGGAAAACTGGCTGAGGGACAGAACCCAGAGGGTGGTTGTGGGGGGAGAGTTCTCTGGCACTAGAGAGGTAACTAGTGGGGTCCCACAGGGCTCGTTGCCGGGGCCGGTGTTGTTCAATGTCTTCATCAATGACATTGGAGATGGTATTAAGGGCAAACTGTGCCTATTCGCGGATGACACCAAGCTCTGTGGAAGAGTGGACACATCTGAAGGGATAAAGGACCTACAAAAAGATCTGGAAAAGCTGGGGAAGTGGTCCAGGATCTGGCAGCTTGGCTTCAATGCCAAGAAATGCAAAGTTATGCATATTGGAGCCAAGAATCCCAGGACAGAGTACTACCTGGGTGGAGTCTGAGTATCTGCATCAGAGGAGGAGGAGGAGAAGGAGCTGGGAGTGATGATCACTAGTGACCTGAAGCACTCCATGCAGTGCAAGAAAGCAGTAGCAAAGGCAAACAAGATGCTGGGATGCATATCTAAGGGGATCAGTAGTATGAGAGAGGAGGTTATACTGCCCTTGTACAGGTCACTGGTAAGGCCACATCTAGAGTATGGAGCTTAGTACTAGTGCGCACACCTCAAAAAGGACATTAACCTACTGGAGAAGGTCCAGAGGAGGGCTACAAAGATCATAGCAGGTCAGCAGGGTAAGGCATACGAGGAGAGATGGAGGACACTGAACATGTACTCCCTTGAAGACAGAAGAGAGAAGGGACATGATTGGGGCCTTCAAGTACTTGAAAGGAATAAATAAAGTTGATAAGGAGAGTCTCTTTAAGCTGAGTGGCAACCATAACACGAGGGGGCACAGTCTTAAGCTGGAAGGTGGGAGGTTTAGGAGGGAGGTCAGGAAGCACTTCTTCACAGAGAGGGTGGTGAACACTTAGAATGTGCTGCCGGAAGAGGTAATCTCATTGAAGACAGTGGGCAGCTTTAAGAGAGGATGGGATAGGCATAGGGGGAAGGTAAGGATCATGGGTAGAGAGGGTGGAGGAGGGAGGAGGGAGGGCAGGGACATTAGCTCAAGCTGTGGACCCTGCAGTATGAGCAAACTTGATAGACCAAATGGCCTTCTTCTGCTGGTTTCTTCATATGTTTGTATGTTCGTATCATGTCCTCACTTACTCGCCTGTCTTGTAGGTTTTACATGTTGAGATCCCTCAGTCTCTTCTTGTAGGGCTTCTTGTGCAATCCCTGTACCATTCTAGTTGCTCTCCTCAGGACTGCTTCCACCCTGTGAAGAAACGCACAAACTGAGATCCAAACTGGAGCTGAGATCAAGCAGGATGCTTTTATCATGCTGTTCCCTGATATCACATGGCAAATCATGGGCATTGCTCTTGCCAGCCATAGTTCTTTAGACTGTCATCTTTTTCCAGTGATCTTTCTTTAGCTCCATTTCTAAAGAGACTTCTCACAACTGATATACTGAACTGTACCTACAATTTGAAAAGATGCTTGCTTCCCTCTGATCTCTAAGGACTTTCTGCTGCTGATGTACTACAGCCCTAACACTGTTTCTCCCTTAAACAAATCTTGGGAGCCTTTTGGGTGCTCCCAAGCCAGTCCACAGTGGCACCATTCCCATGCAGGGTGAGCACTACCCTGCCATCATATATGCCAGTGCTCGAAGTGATGCTAGTCAGTGGCATTTCATACAGACTGTAAAGCAGGCTATAATCTACCCTCAGTTATGAATAATAATATAGCTGGTCTGGCCGTGCTTGCTCTGGCAACGTCACTGATAGCCCTAGTGGCCCAAAGAACAGGCTGGCTTGCCTGGCCCATCCCGAAGACTTGCCAGACCCCTGCTCCTGACAACCCATTAATTTCAGCTACCTGTCGCGGGTTACACATTTTACGTAAGTTTTTTCAGTCATACACTCAGAGCATCCTTAATGCTAGGCTTGCTTACAGTTGTGCTCTCCTCTCTAGTGGCACTCTCCTTTAAGCACTCTTCATGGCGGGAGTGGATCCTCATGTGTCCCGGTGACCTCCCTTGAGGGCTGTCCCTCCAAAACTTCCTGTGCTGCCATGCTGGTATAAGTCTTCTGGTTTCTCGGTGGGGGGGGGGCTTGTAGTCTGCCTTCTCCCAGCTGCAGCCATAGAGACTGACTTCCCTCTGGAACCCCAACTGGGACCTTGGCCTTCGAAAATCTTGCCAGAGGGATCCAGTGCCGCCTAGACCCAAGGACCCTGCCCCATCCCTGGGCCCACAGGCCCCTTCGGCTCAGCTGCAGTTGGGAGAGCTGGACTCCGTAGACGTTATTCCTCTCAGTTCTTCCTTTTTTCCTGCCCCTTCTCCCCCAGTCCACTGCTTGCCTTCCACTCTTATAGTCTGTCTGGGGAGCAGCAGGACCATAAATATGCAAGCTGGATTTTCCCGCTGCTTGCTGAGTCAGGCCACTCTCAGCACAAACACTCAGACATCCTATCTCTGAGCAAGATCACCCATAGAGGACAACTCTGAGGGTCAGGTTTAACCCTTTCAAGAGCCCTCTAGTAACCAGCCTTGAGCTGAGTGAAGAGTAAGGCTGGTTATAAGCAAGGGAAGGAGGAAACCACTGTATTATATGAAAGGAGGTAGGGGAGGCAGTACAGGAGAAAAGGGGGGCTTTAAAAAAATACAAGGCCAGCCAAGTGGAGGAAGATGAAGAAGATGAAGAGTATCTTAACAAGCCGATGGAGGCCAGCAAAAGAGGGTGGAGAGCAGTGTTGAATACTGAGTAGATAGTAGAAGAGGGAATGAAGCATTCTTCTGATACATACGGGAAAGCTGAAACTCCAAAGGGGATAGTCAGATGAAGGAAGGGAGAGGGGCGGGAAGAGGGAGAATGTATCAACCTTATTTGAAACCCTTGATGCTCTCGACAGACACTTGTGCACTCACCAGTGTTCTTTGTACACCTCCGTCTCCCTCCCTTCTCTTGTTGCCGGGTGTCTTACCCACTGTGCTTCCTTTATCTCCAAATCTTAGTTTGGCTCCCTTCCCTCATATCTTGCTTCTCTCCTGTCTTCCTCCCTTCTACCTCTTACTCCCTGCCTTCTCTTCTCTTTTCCCTAAACTCTGAGTCTTTCTCCCTCTCCCATTCACTCTGCTCCATCCCTTCACACTCTAAAATCTCTACTCCATGAATTCTCTACTCACTGCTGTAGATTTTCCTGACATTGGGTCAGATTTCTTTCCGCTGCCCCCCTCCACACACACACATACACTTGACACTAGTATAGCCCTCCTCCCTCAGTTTTTTATCACTACTCCTACCCCTCACGTTATTGCTTTGTAGCTCATGGCTTACTGTTCTTATTGCTCTTTTTTCTGCAATTTATTGTAAGTGCAAAATTCCGGCTCAGAAGCATTGCCTGTCATTACATATTTTGTTTTGCTTATTATACATAGCAATTTAATTTGGTAAATTGTACTTTGTATTTGAACTGCTTTCTCCTCCTCACCCAGGATACACCTGGAAATGAGCTGATACCAGCTCAGTATGACTTTCCCAGTGAAATATTTAAAATAATCAATCAATAAAACAAATCAGTCAGCAAATAAATACATACATACACACTGTACATACATACACATACGTATATACATACATACATGCATCGTCTTGGCCCCCACCACCTTAGCTGGCAGGCTGTTCCACAGTTTAACCACTCTCTCTGTAAAAAATAACTTCCTCCTGAATTTTCCCTCCTGCTGGCTCCCACTTATGACCCGTGCTATAGAATCACTTCCTGTTGAACAGTTCCTTGCAGTTTACCTTGTACATTCCTTTCAGGAACTTAAAGGTCTCTGTAAGGGGTGGGTGAATACCTTATTTCAAATATTTGGATAAATATTCGTATTCAGGACCCCAAAGTTTTGGAAATTCGGTGTTCATATTTATTTGATTGCCTGTGGAGAGGGGGAGTGAAAGAAACGACCTTCACCCTCCTCCCCAGCCCAGTTGTTCAAAATACAACCCCACATCCCCCTACCTTCTACCCAATCCCACCATTCTTTTCCCCAGCACCCACAATTTTAGGTTAAAAAAAACCTCCCACAATGGGTGACCGCCTCAACCTGCCCGCTGTTATAGCTGGCTGCCATCTTGTCTAACACCTTTCCTTTTTTAAATCAGTTTATTTCTACCCAGCCCCCATCCTCGCATCAGCACCCAATTCCTACCCTTCCTCCTAGCATCCACATTTTCTAAACAGAAGACCCTCAAGGCATGTTGAAGGCGACCAACACCACCTGCCCTCCTTCACTGCCAGCCACCTTCCAGTAAACGGAAGCACTCCTGCACTTGCTTGCATAGTAAAACAGCTGATCATGTAAATTATTGCAGGAAACAAAGCAATTTCTACATCAGGACGTAAGCATAGCAAGGTCCAGGTCACCAGATCGGAAGAGGAAAAAGATTTGTGGGGTAGCCATCACTAGCGACCTGAAACAATCGAAGCAGTACAGGACGGGAAAAGCCAAACCAAATTAAATGTTTGGCTGTGTTGTAAGGGGGATCATGAGCAGGTGGGAGGAGGTTATATTGCCGCTATACAGATCTTTTCTTCAGAGTGGCCACACCTGGAGTATGACATGTAATACTATGATACTGTAATATGGTGTAATACAAAATAGTATCACTCATCACTGTCTCCTCTGTCAGTCTCTCTCCCTGCCATCCTTGGACTTCTGTTGTCTACTTCATTGTGTTTCCTATATTTCTAAATTCTGGTTTTCCTCTCTTCCTCCCTACCTTAGCTGCCTCCTATCCTATATACCTTCCTCCAACTACTCCCTCTGTTTCTCTGACTCTCGCTGTCTTTTTTTTTTTACTTCTGGAAGCTCTGTATTCCTTTTCCATCTCCCATCAGTTTGGAACAATCTTCCAGTCTCTCTTCATCTCTTCCCCTAGTATCTACCTTTTAAATTCTCTATTCTGTTAAGTAATTAACTGATAGCCGCACACTCGAGCAGATCTGCTGGCATTTTTCATATGTTCGTATTCGTAACCTTTTCGCCGCCTCCTGCTGTTGCCCTTAACCTTCTCCTACTCCTTACCTGTGTCTGACCATCTACTCTTTCATGGTCTTGACTTTCACAGTCTGGTATTTATTTGGTGATTCATTATGTTTGTCCTTTTTGAACATTTTATTTATTTACGTGTGTAAATATGTATATATTTATCTACGTATTGTGCCCAATGTTATTTCTCCCTTATTGTACTGATTTTTGCCCGACTACAGTTGATATACATTTTGTACATTATTCTAGCTAACTGGTTGTAGTCCTTGCAATGCAAAACAATTTTTTTCTAAGGTGATAATTAAGTAGTTTAATAACTAAATTGGCATAGCATGAATATTTACAGAAATTTAACAATATTCAAACATAAGTAATTTCAGTATCACAATACCCTAAATCATATTCCAGACAGGTGTATGTACAATACTTAGGACTGAAATAGCACAACTCATACAGATTAGTACAGTCTCTTTGAAGGAAAACATCAGTCTCCCCCACCCCCACCACCACTTTGCTCTCCAAACAACACCCATTAGGCTCTTCAACCAAAAAAACAAAACTTTTTTTTCTATTTCTTTTTATGCCCCCTTCTTCACTCTGGTGCGGATCTCCTTCTGATACCCCCAAGGCTATTACCATCTCCCTTAGCTGACTGACTCGAAGTGTCTTCCTCCATAGAGCCATGGATTACCTCCTAGGTGGGGATGAGGTGAGGGCCAGTCCCTCAAGCTCCAAGTCTCATCACGTGGCATCTATGGAGGTCCAGGGAGGGAGATCAGGCATAATCGGGGGATCTTCATCATCGAGCTCAGGGTCCTCCTTTTACCTCTGGTTTTCAAGCAGCCCCTTAAGAGCCACGCAGTTAAGGGCTGCAATTGTGTACATCACTGTGATGCCGCATGCAGCCAGTGTGGCTTCTCCCACCCCTGGTCACGCTGAGGCCTCCCATCCCCTGCATCCCGGGGACGGAGTGACAGCGGTGGATAAAAACCTCCCTCCCCGGGGAAGGAGAAGCATCCTCTGAGATGCTCAATCCTTACCTCCTGACTGGCACTCAACGACTCAAGCTCATTCCTCATTACCTTGAAACTACTGCACTGTATATGTAGGAATTGCCTTCTGTAGTATAGCAGAGTTGTAGCGAACTTTGACAACTTTGACTGACTGCCTGACGTCTATATAGCTTACTGCTTGCACTACTGAATTTTCTGCTGAGCTAATTGCCCAATATTGTAGAATAATTTGACCTGACTACTGCCTGCAGTTTTTCTGCCACACTCTTTTCCTATTATGGTTGCTCTCATTCCTCCTCGGACTGCCTCCTTTGTTTCCCTCTTTCACTTGCTTTTTCCCTTTTGCATTTCTTTTTCGTTGTTCCCCACACTGTTTCACTGCCATCTACTGGACCCCTGATTCCTCTCTCATGACACCCCCAGAACCAGCACATTCTGTAAATATTATCTGGCATTTTTGGCCATCTTCTCAACCCATTCCAGACTACCCTTAGTCCTCTCCACCACACGCCTCCTTTCCAGCTCTCCCTGGTCTCATTCAAGGCCCCCCATCAACCTCCTGAACCAGCCTTTTGTTTTGCTAAATTCCCACCTGGCACCTTTGACCAGACCTCTCTGCAGGAACCCTTTCTATCCCACTATTTGCACCTACTTCTGCCCTGAGCACTAAATTGCCCAGGGACCTCCCACCATTTATTTGAGCTTTGTCTTTGACTTTTTAACAAACAGCCTGCCTTTTTTTTCTGCTCTTTTTTAGCCAAAAGCTCAAACCAGGCTCTCCACTTCAGCCGAGCGGCCCCGGTGCTGCTACCTGCTGGTGGCCGGACCTCTGCATCCAGCCCACCACCCCCTGACCAACGAAAGCAGGTACGATTGGTCAGCTCCTAGCTCAGAGCTGTCAGGCTTCAATCCCCATAACTGGACTGGCTCCTGGGGACTGTGGCTGCTTCCCGATTGGATGCTGGAGATCCCCATTGAGAAAGCAAGCACCCAAGGCACATTTTTCAAATCACAGCTCGCCACTGCCTTGCTGTACTGCTCTCCGGACAGTTTATTTTTTCATCCACCCCCCAGCCCGCCTCTCCCTCCTTTATTAAATACACTTCCCCAGTGATCACCGCCCACTGAGGCCTCACATTAGTTAATTACAGCAACTCCTTAAAGGGGCTGTCCTTCCTGCAACTTCTTAAAGGGGTGAGCCTCTCTCGTGCTCAAATTTAACTGCAAAAATGCTGCTTCATCCATTCAGCATAGGATTTCTACTTATTAGTGCAACCGTCACATACCGTGGGTCTCTAAACCCACAAAATTTTCAACACCCAGGCATATTCACAGGCTACCTAAATCTTATACACAGATTTCTAAATGTTTCCCTCCCACTGCCACTTACCCGACCTGACCTCCATACTACCATACACTGCTCTACTCACGTCGGGTACCAACTGCCTCTCCCTCATGGGTTTGCCCTTTCAATTAAAGCTATTCTGTATGCTTACTATTGCCCCTCACCTCGCTGTTTGGCCTTGGAGAAGAGTTTGAGAAACTGCCCACGCCTCAGGGGCAGAATTCGGCCATTCCATCTACTTCTTAGTGCTTTAAAAAAAATTGCTCCTGCTGCTAATCATCTGTGCTGGTAACGTCAAATTAAACCCCGGGCCCCCCCTCTCCATTCCTGCCCCAGCTGGCCTTCCTTTACTAAAAGGGTTATCATTTTTGCATTTGAACGCCTGCAGCCTTCTGAAAAAGCTTGATGCTATCAAAACGTGGACCCTCCACTGCTCCCCTGATGTTCTTGTAATCTCTGAAACTTGGCTGAGACCAACCACCCTGGGCTATGAGGTTAACATTCCTTCGTACAACTTGTTTCGCACTGATAAGAAATCCCGGGGAGGGGGAGTAGCCATCTATGTCCGGGACAACATTACTGCAACTATGGTGGACACGACTGTAGTCCCTAAGGAGTTTGAGTGCCTCGCGCTTAGAATTCAACCAGCCAAGTCAACCTCTATCTGCATTAGTGGGTTTTATAGGCCCCTCTCAGCTAGCCTCTCTCTGCTGAAACACCTAAGTGACATACTAGCTACCACCTCATCAGAAGTATCCATAATTGGTGACCTCAACCTTGACTGGCTCTCTCCAGTCTCCTTACCTTTGAAGGAATTCTGTGATGCCCATGGACTTACCCAAATCATTAATGAAGCTACCCGCCCAAACACCAAAATTCCAAAGCGTAGCTTCCTTCTTGACCTACTCCTTGTAAGCAAGGCTCGCCTCTTCTTCCACTCAGGTGTATTCTTTAAAGACATCAGCGTCCACTGTGCCATTGCATGCGTAAGGTCGACACAACTCCAAACCTGCTTCTCCTCTAAATACATCCATAGAGATGTAAATGGAACTTCTGAACAGCTGCTTTTCTCTACAACCTCCAGTATGCTAACTGGCAGAAATTTTACCTCGCATCTTCTGTGGAAGAGGCACATGAGGTACTTCATGAAATACTCACTGAAACCCTAGACCTCCATGCCCCAGTTACTAAAAGCAGAACCAAAAGAAAATCCTGTCCCTGGTTCACAGAAAACCTAAAGACTGCCTTATGGCATAGGGATGCTGTTTGGAAAAGAGCCAGAAAGTATAAATTAGCCACAGACTGGTCTGCTTTCCGACCCGCAAGGAATTTCTGCATGAAAGCTATCAGAGCTGCGAAGTTTAGTTATTTCCACTCTGAACTTAACGCATCCACTAACTCTGCTACAAAGTTTTGGAAAACTTTAAGTGAGGTAGAAGGCCATAACAGCGCTGGCACACTTCCCCACAAAATTTTGATTGGTGGTACCCACACTACAGGTAAAAATGAGATCCTTGACCTCCTTAACAATCACTTTGCCACAGCAGGGATGGCTTTTGATACCTCCCCAGTAAGTGCCATCAGGGCACAGTTCCTTAGTCAGTCATCTGATTGCCACGATCCGGAATCTATTGACCCCTACCACTCTTTCTCCTTCTGTCTGGTCACTGTCAAACAGGTTGAGCATCTCCTTCTTTAACTTGATACTAAGAAAAGTGCGGGTGCGGATATGATTGAGCCTTTCTTCCTAAACTTGGCCTACTATATTTTGGGTCCCTCTATTACCCACCTTTTCAATTTGTCTCTCAGGGCTCCCTCCCCAAGGTCTGGAAGATGGCCCATATCATCCCTGTATTCAAATCAGGGGAACCCTGTGACCTAAATAATTACCGCTCAGTCTCCTTGCTCCCAGCCTTGTCAAAACTATTGGAGAAGGTAGTAAATGAACAGCTCAGATCTCATCTGGAAAGTTTTAATCTACTAAACCCAACTCAATCTGGTTTCCGTCCCATACATAGTACCTCCACTGCCCTTGCTAAGGTTATAAATGACTGGCAGTCCGCACTTGATAACAAACAATACATATGCGCCTTGTTTCTGGACCTTAGCAAGGCTTTCAACACAGTGGACCATGATTTGCTCCTGGTGACCCTGAAGAAAGTTGGGGTGGACTACCTGGTCCTAAGTTGGTTCGCAAACTATCTTGTGGACAAAGAGCAGCAGGCCAAGGCTGAAGGAGACCTATTGCCCCCCCAAAAAAATACTCCTTAGAGGTGTTCCCCAAGGATCCATACTTGGTCCACTTCTCTTTGCCATTTATATTAATCAAATTGGCACTGGCCTAAAGTCATCTAGTATCCATCTCTTCGCTGATGACAGATCAACTCCGGATCAAGCCATTTTGGACCTCCAGAATGATTTTGACATCCTCCAAAAAAAATCTACTCAACTTGAAACTCCTGCTCAATGCCAAAAAAAACTAAGGCCATGATTTTCTCTCCACTGGTCCCTCATCTCAAAAAAACCAAAAAACATAAGGTTCCTCACATAAGCACCCTTTTAGGAGAAGCCCTGAAGTTTGTGGAACAATTCAAATACCTGGGGGTCTGGATTGACTACAAATTGTCCTTTATTGATCACATTGAAGAACTCACTAAGAAACTGCATCAAAGGCTCGGTATTTTCTTCAGGATCAAGCACTCACTAACCCAGGAGGCTAGAAAACTCCTAGTCCAAGCTACCTTCTTGCCTCTCCTAGACTATGGGGACTTCCTATATGGTCATAGTACTAGCACAGCTCTCTCCAAGCTTGATACCCTATACCACAGTGCCCTTAGGTTCATTTGGATGCCCCTTATGACACGCACTACTGTATCCTCTATTATTCCGTAGGCTGGAGCTCCCTTAGCTTCAGGAGGCAAAAGAATGCAATTCTATGGACATATAAGGCAATCACTCATAAATTACCTCAGTACCTCACAAGCTGCCTAGCTCCCTGCATCCCCAGTGCCTATTCTCTCAGAAGTCTTACCTTCTTATCTCTGGCTATCCCTAAAGTTAAAATGTGCTTTGGTAGAGCCTCAATAAGCTTCATTCTTCCTATGCTCTGGAATAAGATCCAGAAAACCTTAAAGCTCGCTTCCCCTGTCATGTTCTTCCTCTTCAAATCCTTGTTCCTGAGGACCTTCTCCGAGGTCTGTCATTGCTTCATGACAAGGTCTTAACATCACGATTTGTTACTGCTTTAAATTCTGGACTTAAACCTCAACCATTGCCTGAGGCATCATTTGAGTCCACCCTTCTGTCATTGTCCAAATCAAGGTCCCAACATCACAATCTGTCTTTGCTTCAAATATTGGACTTAAACCCCAACCACTGCCTGTGGCATCTGTCGTGTTTCTCCCTTAGAACAGTCCTTCCTCACATGGCCATCATGTCCAGTCCTATCTCATCTGACCTTCCCTTCCCTCCCCACTCCCTATACCCCCCCTTCCCACCCCACTTGCCAGGCCATGCCTACAGTACTTATCAAAGAACTCTAACATCTCAATCTTCTTCGCACTTTGACGCTAGGGGAACTGCCACTTCTGCTCACTATGACTCCTCCAATGATGTTTACTGTATAAACATTAGCTCATTACCTTATGTCCATATATCTGTATCCATGCAATTGTATTTAAATGGCACCACCTCCTGTTGAACCTATTGCTATGTTCTGGTGGAAGTATCTTGTTACATGTGATGGTTACATGTTATTATGTTATTATTTTTATTATGTAATTTTTATGCACGTCCACTCAACCTGTTATGTCTTAACCCTGTTGGCAATTGTTTTGCCCCAGGTCCATCTTGTAAATGAGCTTGTCTCAATGATGTTCCACCTGGCAAAATAAAGATTTTGATTGATTGATTGATTCCTGAACCTAGGTCACTGGCGTTGTGAGTGGTAGTGCTACCGCTGCGCCGATGGGCTGACTAAAAAATGTTTTATTTTTTTTTAATAGCTGTGAATTCTGGGGTGCATTGCTAGGGGGATCACTTCGAGAAGGGAAGGAGGTCATTCTGCCACTGTGCAAATCCTTGGTGTGGCCGCACTTGGAGTACTGTGTGCAGATCTTGCGCCCTTAAAGAAGGACATTATGCTCCAGGAGAGGATCCAGAGGATGGCATCTAAGATGATCCTTGGAATGGGTGATAAGCCCTATGCGAAAGACTTAGGAAGCTAAACGTACTTCTTGGAAGACAGAAGGGACAGAGGGGACACGATAGAGACCTTTAAATGCTTTAAAGGTATTAATAGAGTAAACAGTGAGGGGGTGTTCAGACTAAAGAAGGGAGGGACCACAAGAGGTCATAGCCTTAACTGGTTGGTGGAAAGTACAGAAGAGACCTGAGAAAGCATTACTTCACAGAAAGGGTGGTGATGCCTTGGAATGCACTGCCCAAGGAGTTGGTATCAAGGGAATCAGTGGAAGGTTTTAAAAAGGGATGGGATGGATACATGGGCAGGGTATAGGTAGGGAGGGTAGAGTCCATGGGAACTCATAATGGAAATCAGGGGAGGGAGGGATGGAAGGGGGGGCAGCAGCTATTATCAATCTGTGAGCTGCAACTCAAGCAGACACGATAGACCTCATGGCCTAATCTGCTAGCATGTTCGTATGTTTGTATGTTCGTATGTCTCAAAATATCTTCTGTTTTTTCACCCGTAATGTAAAGACAGCTGGATCTGCATAGCACCAATTCACATTCTCAGTGTGGCTCCGTGCTGCTCCACTGTATTAGTTTATACAGCGGAGCACCAGGAGTCGCACTGAGAATGTGAAATGGCACCATGCAGCTGTGGCTGTGTTTACATTATAGGTGAAAGAGCGGAGGATATATTAAGACACACAGGTGATTAAAAACATGTTTATAGTGTATGGGAGAGCACTATTGTATATGACATTTTATTACTAGAATTTCAGTGAGCTGCAGTAGTGACATGATACTGTTGTGCTGCACTAGTGATATCACTAATGCAGCACAACTGATTACAACACATTCACATGGCACACAATACACAAGCCGCGGCTGTCGTCATTAGCACATCAAGTTATCTTTCTAGTTTCAGTCAGCACTAACAAGGTTCAGAGTAATGGCAGTCGCGGTTCACTCAGAAGCAGCATCAGAAAGGGAAAAGTTTATCTCCGAGCATACTGTGTTTGCCAGTACACTATAAAAGATTGTGCATGAGTACCGGCCTGGTGACTCTGAAGGTTGAGGTGCTGGATGCCACACCTCGTGCCACACCGGCAACCCGGGTTCAGGAGCGAGCTTGGGTCATCAGGGGTCAGTGGGGATGGTGAAGGATCGGGCATCCTATGGACTGCTCTCCTTCCCCGGGGGGGGGGGGGGGTTCCACAATCCGGTACACTGGCGACCTCTAGTGGTGGCTGGAGGCACTACCGTGCACAGCCGCAGAATGCAGGGGATTGGAGCTGTGGCGGACGTCTTTCGGCTGTGCATGGGAGCGTGCACACGCCTAGCGGGACGTCATTGCACTTCCGAGCTTTGCGGAGAAAACTAAGAAAATCCCTCTATCAACGAGTGAGGCGACGGCGACCATCGGTAGCCCAAGGCCACACGTCCAATGTCGGCCATTCCTCCCCCGGGGATTCCAGTGCCTCTCCAGGGGGCCGGGATAGATTGGAGTCCTGAGCCCGATGAAGCTCGCAGAGGATGGTTCAGGCGGGCGGTGGAGCCGAGGAGCTGTGAATGGGACCCCAAGAGATGCCCCGAAGGTAGGGAGCAGAAATAGAATCACAAAAAAAAAAAAATAAGATTGTGCATGAGTAACCATACACATATAAGGCTGAGTCAGAATCATAAGGTTTCCATGGTAACAAGAGATCTCTCAAGCTGTGCTCTCGAGATCTCTTGTTACCATAGAACGCTCTCAAATAAAACCCAGCCTTATTGTGTATGGTTGCTTCTACACAATCCTCTATTTTTTGTCTTACAAGCCTAATTTTTTGGGGAGGGGGAGACTGGTGTTTTCCTTTGAAGAAAACTTGTAGCACTCAGAAAGTTAAAGGTACACTATATCAAAATTGATTCTGTAGCAGTGTCCATACCAGTAGATAATATAACCACAAAATAGCTGTGAGCTTTACTGCTGTTCAGTACTTTTGAACAAAAGGGGCATTTCTTTTTTCTGTATCTGTTGCTGAGTTACACTCAAATTCGTTCGCAGGGGTCCTGGTTGTACTGAGCGTGGATGCAAGCCACAGTTTGATCTGGGTCACAAAAGATATATTGTTCAGCATTTTGAATGATTCTTGCTTTGGGGGGGTAACTGGAATTGTGCACCCAGCTCAAGTATTTCCTGTTGAAATGGGAGTAATTTTTGCCACTGTTGTATGGAAAAAGCATAATCTTGATAAAGACTCTGTGTCCTTGGTATATCAACATGCCCTTTAATTTAAAAACATTTTTATTTATTATTTATTTAGCTAGTTAGTTAGATAGCTAACTAGCTAATTAGTTAGAATTACAGTGGAAGAAACACATTTACAAGTGTACAAGCAACAAAAAAATAAAATTACTACATGGGATTGAGATCACAGAAATACTAGCAGTGGACATAAAGGTGAAGAAACATTACGAATCAATCCATACAGAAATTTAAATTGGCAAAAGACAAAGTAAGGCAAGCTAGGTATAAAGGTTACCAATATAGTCCGGTGGTGCAACTGCAGGCGGATTTTCATCAGTGCTCTGAACCCTCTGGAGTCCCCAACCAGTTGCTTCAGTTTGCTAATGACACTTAGCTGGCCTGGGTGATGAATGCCCTTAAAGATGGAGACGTACTGCTGGAGAACCTGCAAAAGCTGAAGGATTTATTGGTCGCCTGAGGGGGATTTTCAGAAAGGTTGGATGCAGACGAAAAAGCATGCTGCATCCATTTTCTTGCATCCAGGCAGTCCTGCTGCTATTTTCACACGTTGCATCCATTTACGACAAAAAGTCACAATTTGGACCAAAAAAAAAAAAATCCAGATGCAGTCACACCCAAATTGGGCATACGTGCCCTTGCGTCTGTTTTTGAAATCAGTTGCATCCGTTTTTGGATGCAAACTTTAGATGCTGTTAGGCCATCTAATAGACTTTCTCTCCCTTCTTGATCCCCTCTGCAGTTTGCAGCTCTTTCTTAGCCTTGGTCTGCCTGATCACCCGTATTAGCCTCAATAGCTTTCTCCAAGTGCCGCCCCCCCCCATCCTCATCCCTTTGTGATTTCCTTAACTTCTGGTATGTGGCCCTCTTTTCCCTCACTGCCTGGCCCACCTCTCTGTTGAATTAGTTTTTGTGCCCTGGCTTTGGCATTTCCCCCTTCTTCCCCCCAACCCCTGTAAACCCACCTCCAGGACTTACTCCATCTGCTTCTTTACCTCAGTGGGTGAATGGGTGCCATGGATGGTGGGTGCAGCACCTGCAGGGTTGCGTCATCAGCATCCTGCCAACAGGGGGTTCTTTCCTTGAGTTTCTAACCTTAATCAGAGCCAGTGGTGTGCAGTGGCCTGCATGGACAGCATTAACATGCTGCATGCTATCAATGCCTACCTCAGCTTTTGACTCTGGTGACTTCTGCTGCACCATTGAGCCTGTACTAGGTGGCAGCCTAACAGTGGTACACACTAGGAGGAAGTAGGCTGTTGGTTAACTAGGATCTACAGCTTATCCATTAGGTAGGGGAATGGGCAGACTGGGTGGGCCAAGCGGTCCTTATCTGCCATCAAAGTCTATGTTTCTATGTTTCCCCCATCCCGATGGAGGAGGACCAACTATGGACACTCAATCCTCCTTCCCCTGGCCGGCTCCCGAGCAAACCCTGGGCTATTCCGGAACCCAGGTCATTGGCATGACTAGAGTTGAGGCACCTAGAGCCTCAACCCTCTGTGCCACTGGGCCGACTTCACTGTCCACTTTTGATTCACCCCCGTACCATTCTGTAGGCTAGCTAGGTGTCCTCTCATTATCTCTCCCATCCTACTATAGTCGGCCTTCCTGAAGTCAAGCACTTTCATCTTCATACTTGTTTCCTTTATCCTTACACTTATTTATTATTGTTCTATAGCAAATAAAAAACTGATATAGAGGATCGAAATTTGAATATAACCTCATGTCTGTTTCATTTTTTCTCTAGATAAATACATCCATATTAGTCTGTGGAAGGGACCTAGAAGGACCCGAAACGTTACTTGATAAAATATAATACTATAAGGTGGATTATTGAATGTATACACTAGGAAAGTATTTATAGAGATTGCTAAAAAGTATATGCGGACAGGAAGTCCTTCATATATTAAAAAGAAGAACATCAGTACAAGCTGATTTCTAAAGAGGTTTTTCTTTTAGGGTCAGATTCACACATAAGTTGGTATCCTTTTCCCTTAGCTACATAAAATCACTCTGTTCAGTGGTCACTGCTCCCCAAGGGTTTCTCTGCCTTGATGTCCCTGACGTGCCCCTATCTTTTAATACCAGGTCCAGGATGGCTGCCTCTCATGTAGGTTCAGTCACCCCCTGAACCAGGAACTTCTCCTGGAATGTGTCCAGGACCAGTTGGCCCCTGGCACAGGCAGTGGACGGGACACTCCAGTCTACTTTAGGCACTGAAGTCCCTCACTACCACCACCACCACCTCACCCCTGTCTGCTGCCAACCTGATCATGGTACCCAACTCCCTGTCCTTGTCCTCATCCTGATTTGGTGGCCTGTGAACTACACCCAGCCTCAATTTCCTGCCTGTTGCTGTCTGAATCTGTTACCTGCCCGCACCTCTACCTTCTCTACCCCTAGTTCCTCCCTTGTGGCAGTGATGCCACTCTGACCTATAGTGCACCCTTTTCCTTTTTCTCTGTCCTGTCTATCAAGGGTATACCATGGAATGGAGATTTCCCAGTCATGGTTCGGAGTAGCCCATATCTGGCTGACCACTGAGAGATCCACCTTCCACTCTGATATTATGGTCTGCGGTCATCCACTTTGTTCCCGAGACTTCTAGCATTGAGGGACACCATCCTCCACCACTCCTGATTCTCCCGTATCTTTTTTGTCTAAGCGTCTTCCCTTCCCTCTGCTGGCTGCCTGCTCCTCTTCCTTCATTGGTCCTCCCCCTTTGCTTTCCCTCACCTCAACCCTCTTCTGTTCCCCCAGCTGTCTCCCTTTCCTGACCACCCTATGACATCGAGGAAGTTGGAAGGGTCCAACACAGGGCCACCAAGATCATCTCTGATGGCTTGGTTATGGAAAACAAAAACTGTGAGAGGCTGACGGCCCTAAATATGATCACCTTAGAGAAAATGAGTCTGAGAGTGGAAATTATAGCAGTCTTCTGCAAACTCAAGAACAGCAGCAAGCTCAGACAGGCACTGCTGTTTGATTGGGGTCCTCCATAAGGACACAGGGACAGGTCCTGAAGCTCACAGGTGACAAAAAGGCAGAGATACTAAACAAATATTTTTGCTCAGTATTTACAAACGAAGAGGGGGAGGTACCTAAAACAAACAATAGAAACACTCTGGATACAGAAGTTGATACCAGCCCATTTACAGAAGAAAGGGTCTTGAAAGAACTCTTAAAACTGAAGGTGGACAAAGCCATGGGGCCTGATGGGATTCATCCCAGAATTCTAAAAGAACTAAGGGTAGAACTGGTGACACCACTGACTACCCTCTTTAACAAATCATGGGAGGATGGGGTGGTACCTGAGGACTGGAGGAAGGCCGATGTGATTCCCCTTCACAAAAGTGGGAGCAGGGCAGAAGGGAAACTACAGACCAGTTAGTTTAACCTCAGTGATAGGGAAAATGATGGAATCACTTCTGAAGGAAAGAATTGTCGAGTACCTAGAGGCCAGAGGGCACAGGACCCAAGGCAGCATGGATTCACAGCGGGAAGGTCATGCCAGACAAATCTAATAGATTTCTTTGACTGGGTGACCAAAGTAGTAGATCAGGGAGGGGCTGTGGACATGGCCTACCTAGACTTTAGCAAGGCATTTGACTCAGCCCACACAAAAGATTAATATACAAGTTAGCCAGCCTGGGAATGGGTCTCAAGATGATAGCCTGGGTAAAGAATTGGCTGGAGAATAGGACACAGAGGCTAATATTAAATGGAGTCCACTCTGAAGAAAGGGGGGTTACTAGTGGGGTGCTGCTGGGTTCAGTATTAGGACCGGTCCTCTTCAATGTCTTTGTAAGCGACATTGCAGACGGACTGGAAGGAAAAGTATGTCTCTTTGCAGATGACACAAAGATCTGCAACAGAGTTGATGCACAAGGTGGGGTGGAAAGGATGAGAAGGGACTTGTCATGGTTAGAGGAATGGTCAAATGTATGGCAGCTTAGATTTAATGCTAAGTGCAAGGTAATGCACTGGGAAACAAAACCAGGGAAGAGTACACAATGGGGTGAGATACTAACAACAACAAAATGGAAAGGGACCTGGGGTAGTCATATCAGATGACTTAAAGGTGGGCAAGCAATGTGAGAGGGCAGTAAGGAGGGTTGGGGATACTGGGATGCATAGGAGAGGCATCACCAGTAGAAAACAGGAAGTTGTTATCCCTCTGTACAGACAGCTGGTGAGACCCCATCTGGAGTACTGTGTGCAGTTCTGGAGACCCAATCTCCCGCAGGGCGTGACAAGATGGAAGCTGTCCAGAGGAGGGCACTAAAATGGTGCAGGGTCTGCACCGGAAGACATATGAAGAGAGACTAAGGAGCTTAATATGTATAGCCTCGAGGAAAGGAGGAGAGGGGGACATGATAGAAACTTTCAAGCACGCAAGGAATCAACAAAGTCCAAGAGGGTAGCATCTTTCAAAAAGAGGTGTGCAAGAACAAGGGGCACAATTTGATGATGGAAGTGCTCAGAGGTAATGTAAGGAAGTATTTTTCACAGAGAGGGTGTGGGTGCATGGAGCGGCCTTCCGAGGAGGTTGTGGAGTCAAAACAGTGACTGAATTCAAGCATGCATGGGACAGCCATAAGGCAATTCTAGGGGGTTGGGGTAGAAAGAAGTAGGCTGCTGGTTAACTAGGATCTGCAGCTTATCCATTAGGTAGGGAAATGGGCAGACTGGGTGGGCCAAGTGGTCCTTATCTGCCGTCAAATTCTATGTTTCTATGTTTCTAATTCAAGGGTAACATTATGAGGTACTTCTTTTCCAGGAGAGCGATGAACCTATTTAATAGCCTAACAGTGGAGACGGTAGAGTAGTCACAAAGACATAGACCTTAAAGGTAAGCCTGAAAAAATGTCTGCTTACCAATGGAATCCTGGGATACCTGAGTAATATTAACATTTGCATGAACGAAATAATTCAATTATTTTATTGTTCGTCTTAGTTAAAAATTCATTACAAGTTTGTTAATCTTTAAAAATAGATTGAGAAAGATCACATATCATAAAAATACGATACAGAACGAGGCAATCAGTGCAAATACAGTACGTCACAGAGAACATATATAAGCCCTAGTTATATTAAATTCATCCTAATCATCCTTATCCAGGCAGTTTCTTTTAAAAAGAAGGCTAACCTAAGGAGAATGTCGAATTAATCTGATAACGATACATCTCTTGGCATTTTTCCAGATGGAAGATGGATATTCTGAAATCTATGGCCCAGCCACTTGTCTCTATTTTGTTTCTACTGAAGGCAAGGGAATATCATGTGAGCAGTACTTTCAATAATTCCCAAGTTACACTTTCAAAGTTTGAGTCGGGGGTATCTGGTAGATGCCCATATCTTATATCAAGAAGATTTATAAGAGTTAAGCTTGATGCAGGAGGTGGGCATGATTGACCTAAAGTCCCTTTCAAGGCCCTACATGGCCTGGGTTTAAGCTACCTGACAGATATTCTGTTGTCCTATGCACCTACATGCCCTCTCTGTTCCGCAGATACTGTCCTGCTTTAGGTCCCCCATTCCAGTTAAAGTAGTCGGGGAACAGGGCCTTTGGGGTCACGAACCCTTAGCTTTGGAATACCCTTCCAGAGGTGGTATGCTCAACTCGAACTGTGGAAGATTTTAAGACCCTTTTAAAAAATGTATTATTTGCACAGGCCTACCCAGAATAATCTAGTTTTAAATAATAATGTGTTTTTAGTCATTATATATTATACAGGCATGTTAGTGCCTGTATATTAGGGTTGAGTAAGCACTTTCATGTTAAACCCCAATTTTTACACCTTAATAACTTTGGCCCCGTTCAACTGATTTACATGAAATTTGAAAAGCCCATCCTTTGTGCCAGGATCTCTGGATCCTGAAAGTTTCATGTAGATTGGTTCAATGGGGGCAAAGTTACAGAGGTGCACATTTCTGAAAATGTTAAGACTATTTTTGGCATCTGATAAGTACAAAATAGGTGACTTTGAAACCTGAAACTTTCAGGTTTGATAAAGCTTGGTCCATGGTATATGCTTTTGTGTTTTTAGATCCAACTTTTAAGTAGTTTTGTCGGATGCCCCCCCCTTCCCACAGCCTGTTGTTTTATTAATTGTAGCCAACATTGGGGGGCCCAATCCCCATATCGGCATTTGGAAGCTCCCTCCCCCAAGCAGTGTGGGACACTGAGGAGCCCACCCCCAGTGTCCCGAAATAGTTTATAAAAGTTTATTTCATTCCTGAAAAGAAAAAAACTTCTCGTGATGTCTTTTATTGTTTTTAACCTAAAAAAAGAAAACCGTCCCTCGTCATCACCGCTGTCCTCCTCCCCCATCCCAACCTCCCACAGAGCACCCACCTCCCCTCACCCCGCTTACCCTATACTTACTAGCCGATGTCAAATTCTGTCATCTTCTGTGGACTGAGACACGTCTGCACTTTTCAAAGCCAAACCGTGAACCGAGTAAAGGTAACTGCCGTATAATGTAATTCAGTGGCATTTTGAACTTATATTCATAACTTCGTCATGTTTAGGAATTTTTTACTAAATTTTCAACATGGTCTTTTTGGGACCCCACCTCATGAACACTGGCACTGTCATTTTGTTAATTGAGCCCGGAAGGTGATTTTGCGTTCGCTGCACCAGATCACAATCTGGGACTGAATAATGAAATTTCACCACCAGTGTTTATGTGGTGGTGTCCCAGAAAGCCCATGTTGAAAATTTGGTGAAAAGATTCCTTAAAATGGCTGAGTTATGAGCGTGCATTGACATTTTTCTACGCACGCATGTAACTTTGGCAATTTTCAATATTTTGACTCCAAATGTTCAGCATAGCCATTTTTCACACCACCTCAAACATAATACAGCTGTCATTTTTCACATCCTGTCCGAAATGTGTTTTTGCACCTGTGGCGTGGAATGGCGTTTCGGCACAAATTTGACAATTTTCACCTACGGGGTTTATGAGGTGGGGTCATAAGAAGACTATGTTGAAAGGTTAGGGTCAAAATATAAAAAAAAAATGTATTAAGCAGTGTTGTTTGAAGGGATGTCCATTGCACCACTGGGGAACACGCTGCCTTACCGTGCCACTGAGCTGAGTTCAGGAGTGAACTCAGTGAGTCGGTTTAATAGGACAAGACTGATGGGGAAGGTGCTACAGCATGAAGCACTAGCCCCGGCTTAGGTAGGGATGGAGCAGTGTTTTGGCGCACACGCCACACCCTGTGATGGGTCAAAGAACCTTACCCACAAGGTATGGACATGTAGGTCAGGATTCTCTCCACTATTGTATTTATCTCATTTTGTGCAGGTCCCAAAGGGAACTGCGTAAATGAAGATGCAATTCCACTATCACAAAAAGAAAGGAAATTCTTTGCCAAAATACTACGGTAATGCAGACATTAGGGTTGTAGAACGCAAAGCGCAGAAAGAAGGGAA
This sequence comes from Neoceratodus forsteri, assembly GCA_016271365.2. NCBI lineage: Eukaryota > Metazoa > Chordata > Ceratodontiformes > Ceratodontidae > Neoceratodus > Neoceratodus forsteri. Next base: position 139,637,653 of record CM057449.1, on the reverse strand, counting down.
ATGAAAAACATTAGGGATTTGGGTCTCAGGAGTATTGGCGAATTAGTGGTGGGGTCTTACTTGGGGATGTCAACCCTACCCACCCCCTTCCCAGATCAGATGAGGTCAAATGTGATGTCTTCATGCAGGGTCTGTAGGGCCCTGTGTAAAGAAAGCCCCAACAGATTATGCTGGCCTATTGTATCATTATAAGGCGCTAGTTTGGAGCGGTGTCTTGTGCTTTGGACAGGAGACTACAGGCTGGGGGGAAGGGGTGGCATTAGTGTTGACAACCTTAAGTATGACCCCACCACTGATTCGACAATACTCCAAAGACCCAAATCCTTAATGTTTTGCATTTCCCTTCTTTTTGCACTTTGCGTTATACAACCCTAATTTCTGCATTAACGTAGTTTTTTTTTTTGCAAAGAATATATTTATATATATACACGTATATATTGTTGATAGAGTTTATTTTATTTATTGTTTTATGTGGGCTGTTGCAAGGCGCCGTGGGCTTTGTAGAAAGAGTTAAACAAATAACATTCTCAAGACCTTTCCATCAGACCGTTTAAGGCAGGACATTCAAATAACCCTTCCCTCATTTCTTCTCAGGGCATGATGCAGAAGTGGAGCCTGTGGTCGGTAGTTAGTTAGCATAACAATTTAACGTCAATGTACAAGCACACTTCATTGTCCATTATGAAATGGCTGGTAACAATCTGGCATTCTGACTGGTTAGTAAGACTGTGTTAATATGTCTAACTCCACAGAAAAAAGACCAGGCTGTGCTATGCCAGGCAGGCACTAATCTTCCCATTCTGCCAATGTTCCAAATTAGAATGTTAAAGAAATAAAAGCTGCCATCTTGTTTTCACTTGTGAACCCACCCGATCACTGTAGTGCCGCCAGACCACAATTACTGCTACGATCTCTTCCCGTTGCGCTCAGCCATCTGCTTGCTCGCTCCCACCCACCGAGATCTCTCCCCAGTTACTGGCAACAGCGGCAATCAGCGAGACTATTAAAAAAATCAGTTACTGCAGTGATCTCTTTCCGTTGCGCTCAACTGTCCTCTTGCTCGCTCCCACCCACCAAGATCTCTTCCCTTTCTTGCCACCCGTCCGTTCTGTCGATCACAGTCCTCCTCAAGCATAGCTACCACCTGCTAGATACCTCCTTATTGTACCCATTACTGGTTTTATGGGGGGGGGGACGGAACTGGACCGGGAAGGGGGCAATGCTGTAACAACTCAAACAGCTACAAGTACGGCAGCCTGCCTAGGTCAAAAATCCTCAACTCAAAAAAAAAACACACAATAAACTGGTGGAGGAACTATTTTATATTAATTAAAGAAAACTATTTCATTTTTGTATTACTTATTAAAGTAATTTTTACTTTCACATGCATCTATAATTTAGATGTCCATTTCATAGGTGCAATAAGCCACTCCAGGGTCTGTGTGCTAGACACTTTTAACACATGGCTAGGAGGCTGGACACACTCGGCCAGTGGCCTCGTGCCTCACTGCACCTCCTAGTCATGTGTTAAAGTGTCTAACACACACCCTGTCATGTCTTATTGCTTACTCAACATCATTACTGGGTGGCCCAGTCGGAGGGCACAGCGGTAGCACCACTGCTCGGGATGCTGGCAACTCGTGCTCAGGAATGAGCAAGGGTTGTGGAGGGCTTGGCAAGGGAAGAAGGATTGAGGGTCCCAAGGACTGTTCTCCTTTCTTAGGGAGGGGGGAGATGTGGCTTCCACTGTCTGACTGCCACCTGCTGGACACCAGGAGGGAGCACAACCAGGGAGTACCAGAAGGGGGGAGCTGCTAGATACCAGCATGTATGCGTGTCGATGCAGGCATGCATGCACACACCATTGCATACCAGCACCCTGGGGAGAAAACCTTGGTTGGGAGGATAATGCACCTCCCGCAGTCTCACGCATGGATCAACATGGTTGGCCATCCATCTATACAGGTCATGGGTAAGTGGTGGAGAACATCTAGGACCATGAGAAGGTTGTTGACAGGGCTTGGGAGAATCATCAGGCAGAACTGGGGGTGAGAAACAGCTCTGTTACAAAAAACACACATTACAGGGAAGCTTCTTAAGCCTATTTGGGGGAGGGGAAATTGTTTAATCAGGAAATGCACACTAAGCCAAAGCTTGTTTCCAGGTGCAACCTGGGAGCACAAGGAAGTGAAGTGACTTGCTTAGAGTCACACAGTATGGAAGTAGGGGCTGTGGGATTCAAACCCAGTTTTCCAGGTTTGTAGCTCAGTGCCCTAAACCACTGTGTTATGCTGCCTCCTTTACTCCTATTACTAATCCTATTACTAAATGATTGTTTCTGCAGACTGGGTTGTTATGATGTGAATCTGAAAGTCATTTAAGGAGCTTAATATGTATACCCTTGAGGAAAGGAGGGGGGGGGGGACATGATAGAAACTTTCAAGTACCTCAAGGGAATCAACAAAGTCCAAGAGGGTAGCATCTTTCAGAAAGAGATGTGCAAGAACAAGGGGGCACAATTTAAAGATAGAGGGGGGATGGCTCAGGTCCAATGTGAGGAAGTATTTTTTCGCAGAGTGGGTGGTGGATGCATGGAATGGCCTTCCTGAGGAGGTTGTGGGGTCAAAAACAATGATGGAATTCAAGAATGCATGGGACAGACATAAGGCAATTCTGATGGGGGTAGGAAGAAGTAGGCAGTTGTTTACCTAGGATCTGCAGCTTATCCAATAGGTAGGGAATTGGGCAGACTAGGTGGGCCAAGCAGTCCTTATCTGCCGTCAAAGTCTATGTTTTTATATTTCTTTGTTTAGAATAGGCTGCAGGAGAGAGAACATGGCTATGTGCACTGAGAGCAGCCCCTCCTCCACTATTTATGCTTGGAATTTAAACTGATTATAGAGCGAGTGAGTGCTCCAGACCAATCTTCTTCCTTGTATATGAGATCCTCTCTCATGCAGGTGCCCTGGAAATGGACATGTTTAGGAGACTTTTAAAAAAGTTATTTAATATATAATTAATCAGTCTTAATGTTGTAACAGTGGCCACACATTCCTAGGGTAACAGAACTGTTCACTTTGGTCTGCAGTCCGCCTGCTTTAGCAATACAGTATGTGCTTGAGACCACTCTTGCAACAGTAAGCGTGGCCTCAGTAGCCATATAAACATATAATGTAGTGGGAGAGGAAAGCTTATAATATGGCGGGGGAGGTTCTGCTTCAAGGTTTATGAGGAGATTGTCCGCAGAAATATTCTAGGGTGAGGCAGGATGTTATGAATACGCTGGCTGCACAACTTAGAGAGAGGAAGGCCAAAGAAAGGTGTGATCAGGAAAAACCAGATATCCTGAATAGATAACTTCTTCTCAAGTCTTCACAGTGGAGGGGGGCGGCAGACCATATAGAAGCAGCAGAAACACTGGATGGGGAGGCAAACACAAGTCCATTAACTGAGGAGCAAGTCCTGAAAGGACTTGCAAATCTGAAAGTGGGTAAGGTTATGGGTCCAGACGGGGTACACCCAAAGGTGTTGGGGAACTCAGGGAGGTACTGGCTGCACCTTTGACAACCCTGTTCAACAACTCACTAGAGACAGGAGTGGTTCCTGAGGACTGGAGGAGCGTAGATGTAGTCTTGCTTCACAAAAGTGGTGGGAGGGAGGAGGCTGGTAATTATAGGCTAGTCAGTATAATGTCAGTGGTGGGGAAGTTAATGGAGACACTTTTAAAAGACAGGCTAGAGGAATATCTTGAATCCAGCAGATTACAAGACTCAAGACAGGCATGGATTCATGATGGGGAAGTCATGTCAGCCAAACCTGATAAATTTCTTCAACTGGCCAACCAGGGGAAATAGATCAGAGTGGGACAGTAGACAAGGCCTATTTAGACTTCATTATGAAGGAGTACGGTGTGCATATATGTTTAAAACACAATTTTAGAAGTGAGAAAGAAATAAGTGTCCTAGCTGGGATTTGAACCCAGGTCTGCTCAGAATACTGTTCTGCTGCACTAACCAGCTGTGCTACCAGGTCAACTGGAACCTGAAGATCCTCAAGGGCACTCAGTGTTCTCTCGAATGCACACAGTGGAGCTACACAGATTATATCTTTATTATCAAGGAGTGCAGTGTGCATACAGTATACAGTATGTATGAAACGCAATTTTAGAAGTGAGAAAGACATACTACTTAGATTGTAGCAAAGCCTTCGATGCTGTACTGCTTAGGAGACTTATAAGGAAACTGAGCAGTTTGGGGTTGGGAACTAAGGTGGTAAACTAGGTATGCAACTGGTTGATGGATAGGTGTCAGAGGGTGGTGGTAAACAGCACGCAATGTAATAGAATGCCCATTGGAGTACCTCAGGGCTCAGTGCTGGGACCAGTCTTCTTCAGTGTTGCTATAGGCAACATTGCAGAGGAGCTACAAGGGTAGGTGTGCCTCTTTGTGGATGGCACTGAGATCTGCAACAGGATACATACTCCGGAGGGGATGGAGAGAATGATAGAGACCTGAGGAAACTTGAGGAGTTGCTGAGGGTGTGGCAGCTGGGTTTCAATGCAGAAAAGTGCAAAATCATGCATCTAGGGCACAGAAACCCAGGGGCACTGTACAAAATGGGGGAGGAGGTATTGACAGTCACTAAACAGGAAAGGGACCTTGGGCTTATCATATCTGATGACCTCAAGGTGGCGAGACAGTGAGACAAGGTGGCAGGCAGGGCCAGCAGGATGCTGGGGTGCTTAGAGAGGGGATTCACCAGCAGAAGGAGACAGATGGTGTTATCAGTGTATTGATCATTGGTGAGACCCCACCTGGGATACTGTGTTCAGTTCTGGAGACCACATCTCAGGAGTGACATAGGGTAGAGGTTCTCCAGAGGAGGGCAACTAAAATAGTGTAGGGGCTGCACCATGAGCCCCATGAGGAGAAACTGAGGGATCTCAATATGTACACCCCAGAAGAGAAGAGGGAGATGGGGGGACATGATAGAGACCTATAAGTACCTCATGGGGTGAATAAGGTACAGGAGGGGAGTATTTTTCAGAAGAGAAGGTGCACGAGAACAAAAGGGCATGGAGTGAAGCTGCAAGGGGGAATTTAGGAGGGATGTGAGGAAGTACTGTGGAACGGTTACATTTGATCCTGTGTAATTAGAACCATCTCAGTTTGATTCTCTTCTAGAGTACTATGTCCAGTTTTGGAGGCCGCATCTCCAGAAGGACATAGAGTAGAAGTGGTTCAGAGAAGGGTGACACCAAAGGTCATGTGAGAGAAGACTGGAGGATCTCAATATGTATTCCCTGGAGGAGAGGAGAGAGAGAGGGGATATGATCGATACTTTCAAATATCTCAAGGGTGTAAATAAGGTACAAGTGAGTAACATCTTTCAAAAGAAAAGATGCTCAAGGGCAAAGGGCTATGATGTGAAAATAGAGGGGCGTAGACTTGGGGATAAAGTGAGAAAATATTTTTTCACAGAAAGGGTGGTGGATCCATGGAACAGCCTCCCAGCAGAGATTGTAGGGGCCAAAACAGTAGGGGAATTCAAAAACACATGGGACAGACATAAAGGAACTCTAACAATAGGAAAGAGGATAAGCCACAGATCATTTAGGATCTACGTTATCTGAAATGTGTAGAGAAAATGGGCAAACAAGGTGGGTCAAGCGGTCCTTATCTGCCGTCATATTCTTTGTTTCTGTGTTTCTACGTTGATGTAAAATAATATTAGCTGTATTTGCCTAAGTGATAATTGTGCTAAAATAAAATGGTGCTAACTGGCCAAAATTGCATATTTTCAAGTGGCACAAATTAGGAACTAATTGCAGAGCTTGAACTACAGCCGATTAGCACCATGCACTAAATATCACTTGCGTGAGAATAAACAGTTCTACAGAACTTCTTCAGTGGAAGAGCGGTAGACACCTGGAACAGTCTTCCAGTGGAGGTGGTGGTGAAAACAGTAGTGGACTTCAAGCACGTATGAGACAGATGCAAAGGAATCTTGGTAGAAAAGTGCTGGAGGGGGGAGTAGCCAGACAGCAACAGAGCTTTCATGTCGGCGCTCCTCAGATGACTGACAGCTCCTGATTTTAACCGCTAAAATCGGGGAGATTTTCACAGGACCCTAATTTAAATGCCTAACTGAATCTGAGGTGCTAGAAATGCAGTGCTGAAATAAAGACAGGATGAACAGTCTGTTCTTTGATTCTGATGATTTTAAGGACATGGACTGTAGCCATAAAAAGCAGGGAGAATCGAAAAGATGCCCACATCAGGGAGACTCTCTGAAAATAGGGAAACTTGGAAGGTATGGATCAGGTAGCGTCTGCGGTGATAATGTAGGCAGGGACAAAAATGGGCAGACTGGTTGGGCCTTTTGGTCCTTGCCTGCCAACAAATTCTGTTTTTATGTTTGACACATACAAGATTTTACAATTACCAGCAAGAAGAGAGGCAATAAGTCTTTTATTTTATGAACTGAAGGGATGGCTTCCTTAGTGTACACAGCTGTAAACTGGGTGGCAGTAGAAAGATCGTGTCAAGTATAAAGTTATTACTGCTGCATCAGTCTTTAAAGATGTTGGGTTTTTATTTTTTCTCCTTTAAACCGAAAACCTTCAGCACGAGAAATCTTATTTTGTACCTCAGCATATCTCTGCATCCTATGCCCTCATTTAGTTTTGCTAGCTAGGTTGTCATGCCTCTATGTCAGTCACTCATCACATTTTTAACAAATAAATAAAATACAAGGCAGAGAAGTGAACCTAGAAACTCGATTTGGAATTCCATACCTGAATTTACTGACATGTTCATCTTGAGCAGATCACGTGACCTTCCTCTGCTTATTTCTAACCACTGTACGTTTGTCTAATTTGTTCTATTGCTGCTGCTGCACCATGCCATTGTTCTACTGCTGTACTGTGAAATTGTTTTGCCTCTGTATTACTACCTGTTGCTAATGTTTACTGATCTTGTTCCTTGTTATATATCATAACAAACATCCTGACACATCTGCAGCAGTTCCTGCAGTTTACAGCAATTTCTGCTGCAACTGGGGGAATTACATTTGTTTTTCCGACACAACTGCGGAACACCATCCTGGGAGTTAGAACACCCTTGTATTTGTCCCACCCATGTTTGAATCCCCTTCCACATTTCAGACAGACCACTACTGTTGGCAGCTTATTGTACCCCTGCACCACCCTTTCCGTGAAAAAAGTACATCCTGGCATCCCTCCTAAATTTGCCTCCCACCAGCTTCATGGAGTTGCCCCTGGTAATTGTGTTCCCGCTCAGAATAATTATCCATGATCCACTTTAACCTGTAGAGTTATTTGTATGTTTCAGTCGTGTCCCGTCTCTCCCCCTTCTTGCCTTTGTGTACATGTTTAGATCCACCAACCTTTCTTCATAAGCCCTCTCCTGCTGCTGTCTCTAGATCATTAGTTCTCAGACTTTGTCATAGGGAGCTTCCCCTAAACCATGTGAAAGATCTTGAGCCTCCCCATAATATTAAAATAATCTCGGCCTTCCCCATGTAAACAGTAATACAGTCTAGGGTGTGTGATTAGGGGTCAGCCTTCCTCCTACCCTTCTTTTTTATGGCACCACCCTATTCCTATCACTTAAGTCCTCCCTTATGAATAAATTAAAGCAATTACTGTATATCATAGGAGAGGATGCTTTGCCTCAGGTGCTGCACCATAGCAACATCATTGCACTGTACTAGCATCTCTGGGTTGGCTACAACTGGAAAATAAATTCCAGTTTATCTCCCTCTGCCTTACCTATAAGCTCACTCATCTATACTCTCCTCTGAGTCTATCAAAGGGCCCTATGCAATAATGGGCAGACTGGCTATGCGCCACGTATCTGCGGCACATAGCCACTCCACACCCACTGTGCTACCTACGCCAGATGCATTAAGGGGGGGGGCGTGCAGGACCAACGCACCCGATCCTTCCAGTCTGCAGACCGCACCGGGCTGGGGGCTTGCCAGCACTACGCGCCATGCACAAAGGCGTGCAGTGCTGGCAACAAGTGTGCAGAGGGGGCACAGGGTTACGCCAGGGAGAACCCTGCCGGAAGCCCCATACACACCCTGTGCATACATGGCTTCCCCTTCCCCGTACGTCTGGAGGCAGCCTCTGCCCCCTGCACAGCATCCCCAAACACAGAGCTGGCAGGCACCACCCAGCCCATCTCTGTTGACCTCGATCATGAGACTGTACAAACCTGCCCCCCCCGGACCAACACTCGGCAGCTCAGTGCCCTGTGTCCCGCAGTTCCTGTGGTGGCCCGTGCCCCCCCATGCCTGTGGCACCGCCATTCCCCCACTCCCCCAAACCCCATGCCTCAATGGCGGTGCCCTGGGAATGGCCAGCGGCACTGCCCTCAACTCGCCCCCCCAGCTCCTGGCCATCAGACATCCATGGAGCGCGCTGCCAACGTGCGCCCTGCTGCATAGGGGGTCCACTTTGTGACCCATTACGGGCATCTGATTGGATGCATGGCTGGGTCAGCAACTCCACCCTAGACCATCCTGCAGTGTCCTGTGCATTGGGGGCCATGGATAAGTAGTGGCCGGAAAGAATACTGCCGTGTACCTGTCCACAGGTGCGGAGTCTGCGGGCAGGTAACGCACCTCTAGCACGTATTATCCACCCATTAGTGCATAAGGCCCTAATACTGTGATGAGAATATCAGCCTGCCAGTCCCTACGCTCCTTCTCCCTTCCTCTGTTAACTGTGTTGTCGACACACCTAGCTGCAAGCAGGAGATCTTTTGCCTATACTGCGCCCTGGGCCTAGAACTCTCTCCCTCTGTCTATCCTCTCTTGCACTTCCCTTCTCTGTTTCAAAAGTGCCCTGCACAACCACCTCTATGGCCTAGGAATTTGCTTGTGCTTTACCTAATTCACCATGTTCTTTTCCATACTTATGTCAGTCCATCATGGTGAGCCTGCCACTTCAACTCATGGTACTACCTGTCTCTTAGATCTGATTTACACTTTTGCATTGCAGCAGATTGTCTAATCTGCTGTACATATGTTCCTACACTATTGTGCATAACTGCTGTATATAATGTGATCCTAATGTTTGCCTGAATCTGTCTTGTTCTCCACCATCCTCTCCCCTCCAATCTGGAAATCTATATTTTTTTATATAATGTATAGCATTGTTACACATTGTATTGGGCTCTGTGATCTTATCTTTGTATCTTTATTGATATCAGTGTTGTTACTTTATGTACAGGGCTTTATTTATATTGATATATGCCTCTTTAATCTGTATTTCTTTATACCAGTGCTGATGTATTGTATGTTCATGGCTGTGTGTATATTTTTGTATTCCTCACCTTCTGTACCCTCCCCTTGGTCGCCCCTGAAAAAGGGACTGCATGGTCTCAGTGGACTTACCCAGTTACCAAAATTCAAATAAATAAATAGTTACACACCTCCAGGATGTTGTTTGGCACAAGGTGCTAGTGTTGAGTGCCTTTACAATACCCAATAAAAGTTTATGATTATTGCCCATAATCACACACTCTTGTCTGCTTTATCGCACTTATAACATGCATTAAAAATGTAAAATAATAAAGTCAAGATGCAGTATTGCTTTTAGGAACACTGACATTTTTTAACTGTGGGAACTGTGTTTAGACATTTTTACTCTGAATCAGCCTAACTGTATAACTGAACTGTGTGACTACTGCAGTCACTGGCAGTAGGAACGAGAAGTACTGTAAAACAGATTGCTTTTGATTAGCTTTCGACTTTCCCTCCTCCAGTCTGACAGCTTTTTCATTGGGCTTTATGTGGTTCTCTGCTGTCACTGGTCGTGAAGCCAGGAGGTGGCATGGTGGTGTCATCAGTGACACACTGCTTTTTTCTGGTTGGCTCCTACTTACTACTCTCATTGTGCTACGCCTATGGATGCTTTGGGTTCTCACACTTCAGGTGGTCAGAAAGCATGCTCCTCTCATTATTGTTCAATCCCTTTAGTTAAAGGGGAACTGTCATCAACAGGGTTTCTTAATGTCTGAAAAACCATAAAAAGCTAATCTGAGTGAGCAATTGTGTTTATCTGTGAGTCTTTGCAGTCCAGAGTTATTCCTATGTAAATCAGCGTGTAATTAAGGGATGTGACCGCCATATGTTTTAGGTGCCTGACAGGAAATGTCACCGAGGATCTTGGCCCTCCATTGACTGTAGGTTAAATAGGAAATCATCTGTTTTATTAAGTGTGTTTTAAGGTGTTATTACAGCACTTTCTACATTTATAATAGTTGTTTTGTATATGCATTGAAGCTAGTGAGTTATCACCCTTATGTTTCAAACTGTTAGTTTAAATAATCCATCTTTAGGATTGCTTTAACCTCTAGACTGTACTGCCAGCTGATCATTGCCAACAGGTATTGGGGCTACATATCAGGATTTCTAAACCCTGGCTGTGTTCATGTCAGTGCAGATTTCTGGGGCTGCCACAGCACCGACTTTTGTCTTATACCATTCCCTCTCTTATAGCCTTTTCTCTTACAATTTCGAGTGTGAACTCAGGTTTACAAGATGCAAATGTGGCTACGTACCTACTGGCCTGGCATCATGGGGCCAGCCTTGAAATGTGTAATTTTTGATTAACAGCTGGCAGTACAACATAGAGATTAAAGCAAAGAGCTGTGAACAAGCCTTATTCATCCAGCAGAATGGGGTCGGATTCCAACATGCTCTACTTGTATATTGTGTGACCAGAGTAAATCACCTAACCTCCCTGTGATCCTAAAACACACCCAGAAACAAGCTGTAGCTGTGTGCCTTTCCTGGACAAAGACAGTAAAAACAATCTGAGCATGTGTTATGATTCTGAAAATATTACACTCTTTCTATCCAGATTTGTATTATAAAGATTGTCTGCTATGTCTTCAGTCTCAGAACACCAAATAATGAAGTGTCTCATTTTCTTCTTTTAGTCCATAAATCTACTGATTGTGAGAAGGAGCAACAGTCAGGACCTCCTGCATACCAGGAAAGCCTCACAGGACAGAGGAGCTTAAAATGGACTGTGATTGAGAATAGTCTCCCAGACCCAATGACATTTGCTAAGGAACAGTTTGGAGTACAAGAATGGATTCTCAATACAAAGAGACACCTGGGATCTCATACAGCACAGGAAGATTTTCAGTGTACCACCAGTGAGAAGAGTTTTAAACAGCTGTGGAATCCTTCTGTTCACAGGCAGATCTATAGAGAAATGAAACATACATGTAGTGATTGTGGAAGTAGTTTCAGTAATAACATGCAGCTCACTGAGCATCAGTTGATTCACACTAAGGCTAAAACTTTTCCATGTGCTGAATGTGGCAAGAGTTTTATACATCAAAAAAATCTCATTAAACATCAGAGGATTCACTCAGAGAAGGCTAAATATACATGTTGTGAATGTGAGATGAGTTTCACTGATAAGACACGGCTTATTGAGCACCAGTCGATGCACACAGGGGAGAAACCATTTAAATGTACTAAATGTGGGAAGAGTTTTGGCTATCAAAGGAATCTTACCAAACACCAGTGGATTCATTCAGAAAAGAATCCATATACATGTGGGGATTGTGGAAAGAGTTTTACAGGTAAAACACAGCTCACAGAGCACCAACGGAGTCACACAGGGGAGAAACCTTTTAAATGTACTCATTGTGAGAAGAGTTTTAGACATCAACGAAATCTCACTAAACATCAGTGGCTTCACTCAGAGAAGACAAAGTATATATGCGCTGACTGTGGAAAGAATTTCATTGTTAAAACACAGCTTATTGAGCACCAGTGGATTCACACAGGGGAAAAGCCTTTTAAATGTAATGAGTGTGGGAAGAATTTTAGACATCGAAGAAATCTTACCAGACACCAGTGGGTTCACTCAGAAACAAATCCAAATACATGTAGTGAGTGTGGGAAGAGTTTCACAGGTAAAACACAGCTCATAGAGCACCAGCGGATACACACAGGGGAGAAACCTTTTAAATGTGCTCAGTGTGGGAAGGGTTTCAGAATTAAATCACATCTTGTTGTACATCAGCAGACCCATGCAGAAAAAGTGCCCTATACATGTGGATATTGCGGGAGAAGTTTCGTAAACAAATCAGGACTTATGAATCACCAGTGGATTCATGCCGGAGAGAAAAGGATCCTAGATGGATAGGTGAACTGATTTGGTGGAGCCATTAGTGGCAAGCCTGTCTGTCAGTGACATTATGAGATTAGTGACAGGCCTGTAGTGTGAGTGGTTCAGTAGGTAGCATACTACCTCTGGACCTGGATCATAAAAAGGTCCTGGGTTTTAGCTCTGCACCTGTCACTTGGGGTAAGACCCAAAACTGACACTGTAGTGCAGTATGAGGGGTGCTGCATTCCTGAAGTGCCATCCTTTGGATGAGACGTTAAACTGAGGTCCCTTCTGCCTGTCTGTGGTCACTGTCCAGGTGGAAGTAAAATATCCCATGGCACTTATCAATGAAGAGTAGGGGAATTTTATTATTAAAATATAAGCAACACAAAAAGGCAATGCAACTAATACATCAAGAAATCAGAGAAACACTAATACAAGGATGTAAAAGAAAAAAAAATACCATGTTACAAAAAAAGGCAAAACTAGTGCACAGTATAGGTTGGAAAAAAAATAAAACTTAATGCTGGTTGCACCGCTCTCAGGATATAAAAATGCCTAGCACAAGCCTTTGCACCAAGGCAATTGCTGGCCAGAGCCATAGTGCCATGTCCTCAGAGACCTTAACAGCCCTGCTCCGGTGCAAGCCTACATAGACCATTGTTCTACTGCAGGAACGGAAGCCAACTAGCCATCAAAAGCTATAGAAGGGCCAGTCCAGGGAGATGGACACTGTTAAGGGGACTTCGGAGGAAAAAGAGGAACTACTGAACTATTACTAGTACACAGCATACATACGTACTATGAATTTCCTTGGAGAACGTTTGTAAATTGAACGTGTATAGAGGAGATCAAAGAGGAATAGTTGCAGCAACCAAACAGTGTTAAACTGTGGATAGCAACATTAGATGTTTGATACAACAGTAGGGAAAAGAAGAAAGATGGAGATAATGCAGCCTAAAAAGGCTTAGCAGGGATTGTAGGCATGTAGAGTCATGAATAGTCTGAAAGTCCATGCAAAGATCTTTTAAAAAGCCTACCGGGGGGGCGCAAGAGTTGAGGCGCTGGATGCCACACTTGCTGCCACACTGTTGACCTGGGTTTGAGAGCGAGACTGGTCATTGGGGGGACAGCCAAGGAGAGCAGGGGCAGACAAGCTCCAGCGTAATACTTTTACCTGGGTGACCACAAGTGGCATTGTGCTCAGAGACTTTCTGGGTGGGGGATGCCGGTGATGACATACTCCACGTTTGTGTGTGAGTTTACGTACCACCCTGAACCCTGTGTCTTGGGGGAGAAAACCAGGAGGGAAATTCCCAGACAGCGCAATGATGAGAGGTCCAGCCCCTTGTATGTTCCACCAGTGACCACTCCCTCCCTCCGTCCACAAACCAGGTCCATTCTCTGGAAGGTAAGAGGGGAGCTTGCCAACCCCACTTTGGGGGGGAGCTGTGGGGCAAGAATGGAGATCAATCTAAGAAACCTGGGTTGCCATGTGACGGGGCTGGGTGGATGTCGGACCAAGCAAATATGGCCTGTACCACAGGAGCATAAGAAAAAAAAGATCTAAAGGAGCACAGTGAAGTGCAAACAGAGTCACTTCCAAGATTAGCAGGATGGTACTAAGCCAAACATACATTATGTGGAAACAAAAGAAAAGAAGGCAGAACTCACCCTTTGTCCACTAGCAAAATATCACAGCCATTTGGAATCCCTGTTACTTCTAGCCAGGCTCTGATGAAATCCTCTGAGTCTGGAGAGTTGCTCCATGTTGAAGATTTATTTAGCAACACCAGATGTGACAACATGCGGTAAAGATATTACATACTAACATACTAAAATGCCAGCAGAATAGGCCTAACGGTCTTTCGTGTCTGCTCATTTGGTCAGTCCCCAACCTGGGTGCTGACCTTGCTGTCCCCCTCGCCTTCTCTGGCTTCTCCCTTCCCAGTTCCGGATATTCTTGCTGCATTGGATTTTGCTTCCAGAACCCTTCCCCTGTACCTGCCCCCCCTCTTGAACCCCTCCACTGTCTCTGCCTCCACCAGCCCCTAGGCAGTGCATTCCATGGCTCCACCACCCTCTCAGTGAAGTAGCACCTCCTCCTTTCTCCCCTGAATCTTCCCCCCTCCAGCTTCCAGCCATGCCCTTAGTGGCCCCTTCCTCCTTCCTTCGAAGCACCCCGACTGTTCCTCCCCTATTTACCCTCTTCATGCACCTAAAGACCTCTATCATGTCCCCCCGGTCCCTTCTCTCTTCCAATGTGTACATATTTAGCTCTTCGAGCCTCTCCTCATAGGTCCTGTCCCCCAAGCCCTAAATCATTTTGGTTGCCCTCCTCTGACCTCTCCAGGAGGTTAATGTCCCGCTTATGTGGCCTCCAAACCGCACGCAGTACTCAAGGTGGGCCTCACTAAGCAGTTATACAGAGGGAGTATCATTTCCTTCTGGAGTGGTGATCCCTCTAGCGATGCATCCCAGCATCCTGTTGGCCTTGGCTGCTGCCCTCCTACAAGTCTCCGAGTTGTTCATCTTGACATCCACCACCACCCCAGGTCCCTCTCAGCCATCGAGACTTGTAGCATTTCCCCGGGTGTACACTTGACCTGGGTTTCTGGCCCCAGGTGGAGTACCTTGCACTTCCCTGCATTGAACCTCAGCTTCCACTTTCTAGACCATCTTTCCAGAGCCTCCAGGTCCCCCTGTAGGGCCACCCTCCCTCCTCCCCATCCACCACCGCTTCAGTCTCTCGAGTCATCTGCAAAGAGACTCATCTCACCCTGATTCCTGTCCTATGTCAGATAATGAGGTGTTGAACAGAAGGGCCCAAGGACTGATCCCTGTGGGACCCCACTAATGACCCTCCTTGGGGATGAGACTATCCCACCAACCACGACCCTCTGGGTCCGGTCCTGGAGCCAATTGCTCATCCATCTGATCATCTGGTCTCACCCCATTTCTCCCAGCTTATCCAACAGGCCCACGTGAGGAACAGAGTCAAATGCCTTGCTGAAGTCCAGAAAGAGGACATCCACTGGTCTACCCAGGTCCAAGGCACTTATCACCCAGTCATAGAACTCCACCAGGTTTGTCTGACACGATTTCCCCGGGATGAATCCATGCTGTCTATCGTCCAGGCACCCTGACTTATCCAGGTCCCCCCCTAGCCTCTCCTTGATAAGTGATCTAACGTTTCGCTCTCTCTAGTGGAGCTTCATCAGCGATCACATACTGCACTGGAGTATGCTTATTTATAGCTCCCATCTTAAAGCCATAGACACATTTTATAAAGTTATATGGTGGGGAAACCAGTGCACCTATACAGTAATTATATAGTGTCATGTTTAAAAATGCAGTACTGCAAAATGTAAAATAAAATATTTGTATAATTACAGTACTACAATTAAAAACACTTAGAGAAAACTTATGTCTGTCATACATTGTAGGAATATACATAAATACATATGTACTAATGTGCTTAAATCTTCCTTAAATTGTATCAGTTTCCTTAGATAATCTCTGTTTTATGAGAGAGAGAGCATCCAATTTACTAGTACAGTATTTAATAGAATTATTAGGGAGGCGATCCTTTATACACAATGAATCATTACATATTACTCATACAATTTCTAAGGCATATCAAATTACATATATATGTGTCTGTGGGATTACCAGGTGGAAAAAATATGTGTTTATACAATGCGTGTGAGAATACATTTGGTCAAATATTTTCGATATTCAAAGGTTGGTTAGACCTAGAGTGAGCATATCGCATTTATCCTCACTCTTAAGTCCCCATGGCCAAATTTATCCACACAGCGGGTAGTGATTGGCTGGAGCCAGCAGCACAGGCTGTCTGCTCCATCCAATCACTTTCAGACTAGTTTCCCTTTAGTACTATACTCCAAATAGCTCTTCTGTCTGTGCAAACTGTGGCCGAATTGTAAGTAAAGACAACACATCTCCTAATTACAGTTACACAAAATCCCCAAACACTTTTTTTCATATTACAGTGGCTCTTGCTGCTGCTCTTTCCGCACTTCTTGACCCTGACTGGCGTACATTCGCTCTCCACCTGATCGGCAGTTGCTTACTTCTTTTCCCGTAGCCTGCACAAAAATCTCCCGCACTGTCCAACCCTCACCAGCCTGCACTGAACCACTAGGCCACACTGAAAACTGCACAGCATGATACCATGATGGACATGATCTCAATCACTCAGTCATCCTGACATGCTGCTCGCTATCCAATAAAAAAATTAGTAAAGGTGACAAAAAAGCCACAAATAACAACAGGAAAAACAAGACGCATTGCATAAACTGAATATACTATGTCCCAAATGGAACTACCAGTGATACTTCCCATCATGCAGTCTGACCTTTGACATCACTTGTGGCTCCGCCACTCATTATGTCATAAGGTCAAACTGCACTCGGGAGAAATAGCACTGATATTTTGAGTTGGCCATGGCATATCCCATATATGTATGTATTCATACAACACATGGATGGGAACTTTTCCCACAGAAAAGGCCATCATTTATTTCCCTGCATACCTGTGACTAAGCTATCAATTAGAGCTATATACCTGCACTAATCAAACAATTACAGCTATATACTTACACTAATCAATTACAGCTATATACATGTGCTAATTAAAGCTATATACCTACACTAATCAAACAATTAAAAGTATATACCTGCACTAATAAAAAGTACACAACTGCACTACATTAAACTCTATGGGATACCACTAATAACACAATTAACACTAATCAAACAAGTACAGCTATATACTGGCACTAATTAAAGCCATATACCTACATTAATCAAACAATTAAAAGTAGATACCTGCACTAATAAAAAGTACACAACTGCACCACATTAAACTCTATGGGATACCACTAATAACACAATTAACACTAATCAAACAAGTACAGCTATATACTGGCACTAATTAAAGCCATATACCTACATTAATCAAACAATTAAAAGTATATACATGCACTAATAAAAAGTACACACCTGCACTAAATTAAACCCTTTGGGATACCACTAATAATAGAGTTAATACAGCATTAGGAAGCTAGCCAGACCAATTAACAAGCTGCAAAAGAACCTGGAAAACGACACAGAAAATCCTCCCAAACCCAGAAATCCCCCAAACTCCAACCTGCACTCACAACACACCTTTGTGTCATTGCTGTAAGAGACCTTCAGGTGCCATAATGTGATCACAAATGCAATCTCAATAGCAGTAACCATCCTAATGTATTATATTCAACAAGCAGTTGGTAAGGGTGGAATACTCAAAAGTATACCCATCCCGGGGGCTAATTGGGGCATTGAAGCCATTTGCCCTTCTGGCTCATGACCTTATAGCCCTAATTAGCCCCCTCGATGGATATACATCCCTGTATACCACCCTTACCCATGATTTATTCTATATGTATATGTACCTAAAAACGCATGAATGATTCAGTACAAGGCAACCCAATATGAAATATGAGTAAAAGACTTCAATATCAAAGACAGATGCTAGAAGAGAATTCCCATTCTGGATAGGGTATGAGCAAAGATCAGGGATGTCTGAAAAAAAGGACACTCTCTGGCTTTTGAAAGTTAATTTTAATGTTCAAGCAATGGGGGAGGGAGGGTCCAGTGTGTTTAGTGATATTGTTTTTATATGTCTGTAAATTGTGTTTTTTCATTGGAATGTCTGTGCAGCACCTTGAGCATTCTGGATGAGACACCATATTAAATAAAGTTGATTGATTAATAAGCGTAAGCAAATCCAGATCTATACCATAGGTACACTGAAGTGGGCAGCTTTAAACGTTCCATTTGTGAAGTAGCTGATGGCTCTTATCAGTTTTTTCTAACATTCCTCACACTGCATGACAGACACATTTTCTCTAAATGTTTTTAATTGTAGTAATTATACATATTTTTCTTTTACTATTTGCACTATTGCACTTTTTTGACATGACACTGTATAATTACTGTATATGTGCATTGGTTTCCCTGCCATGTAGCTTTATAAAATGTGTCTATGGCTTTAAGATGGGAGCTGCAAATAAGTGTACTTCATGCAGTATGTGATCTCTGAGGATCTCCACTAGAGGGAGCGAAAGTTAGATCATTTATCAACATCTTCACTGCATGTTGTCACATCTGATATTGCTAAATAAATCTTCAACATGGAGCAACTCTCTGGATTTCATCCCCCCCCCCCATACTGGACGGGCCTCACTCTGCCCCGGCCACCCCAGCCCTCTCACCCTGATATCCACTGGGACTCACCTGCCAGCCAGTACCCCCAGGGCTTGCCCCCCCCAGTGGGGTCAATGAGGTCACGCAATCCCCATTGGGAACTGGATTCATTAATCCAGATTGGTGAGCCCAGCTATTAGGGTGTGGGGCCTGCAGGTGTTGGAGCGCTATACTGCTGCCAGTGGGTGTTTTTCCTCGCAGTTCTCCTCAGTGGCATGGCGTGTAATGATGCTATGATGTGCGCAGTGCATTCTCGCGTGCCACATGTCAGCATCTGCTGCACCCTTCCTGCCTTCAGGATAGTCTCAGGTGCCATTCCACCATCTGCTGCTGGGAGCCAGACAAATCCTGCGCTTTGCAAACCCTCCCTCCAGAGGAGGAGAGCAGTCCTCAGGATGCTTGATGCTCCTCCCCCCCCCCGGCAGGAACTCCAATGCCCAGAGCTCACTTCCTTACGTGGGTTACTGGCATTGCGAGCGTTAGCGCTACCGCTGTGCTGACAGGCTGGCTGAGCGGATTTCATGTTTAAGTGGCTGGAAGTAACTGGGACTTCTGGTGGCTACAATATCTTTCACGTGTACAAGGCATGAGTTCTGGCCTCTTTCTTTTTGTTTCCACGTCTTGAAAAGGAAGTTTGGAGCTGACCTGTAGGCATCAGCAGACCAGGGTAACTCGGTCAGGATCTTTTATATCTTAAACAAACCCAGGTTAGAATCAAAATGGCTGCTAATGCATTAGCTTAGTAAGTGATATAGCTATAACCACATACATTACCTGGGTACTCTCCTTCCATTGCCAGGTCACCTGTCTCTACCTGTATACCCTGTAACCAAAAATGGGCAATTCCATTTGGCAAAATCTTCATATCTGTCCCTCCCCCCAAATTGAGGGCAAATAAGCATGTTACATATAAAAATGTATCTTAAAATGGAGGGGGCTTGCCCAAAAAGCTGGCGCAAAGTGGGTGTTTTCATGAAAAATTGACTCCCACGTACTGGTTTAAAAATGACAAATTTAGTTTTTTACCTGTGTTTTCCACTGAAGTTGATATATCACTAGCCCTACACATGGGGCCTGTGCATCAAGGTGGGCCAGGTGTGCGCTAAAGGCATGTACCTAGTCTACGCTGGCCTGCACCTGTGGAAACAAGCCCACCACCTGCAATTCCTGAATGCCGACTGCCTGTCTGGGGCCTTACCACACAGGTGCATTGGAGTGAGGACAGGGGGCAGGATGTGGGTGGAGCTGTGGAAATGGAGGCATCCCACTGTATGCCCAACCCCCACTTAGGCCGGCTGGATTCTCTGCTCCACATGGAACTGGAGGATTGTGGGTACTGGTGCATAGTACCCCCATAGAGCTACCAGTACAGTGCCCCTGGTAGACCCCACTACAGAATAGGGGCAGCTACTGCCAGATGGAGGGGGGACATAGTGCTTTAGCAGGGTGCCTGTGGGAGTAGCCTTTGTCCACCCCCCAGCACTCTGCGCCTTTGTAAATGGCTGGACCTTCCCTTTGGTCACTACCTCTCTGCAGGTGGGCACATGGCAGTACCAGTGACTGGGAGCCAGTGCACGTAAGGAGTGCGCCTCTTTCGTGCATGCTGCCTGGTTCCGGTCAGACACACGCTGCATGGCTTTGCAACATAGAAATACCTACGCACCACATATCTGCATCCCATAGGCATAGGGCACATAGTGAGTGCCTGACATCGTCCTTCTACCCTAAGCTAAGAATTCCCATTCCTTAAGTGTTAGGAGACGTATAGTGGGACAAATGCTTCTCCCTACATTGATAATGGTGATGTAGTGTACAGAGTAGCTCCCAAAATCCAAAAGAACAATTGGACACTTTTCAACTCTCTGTGCAGATTCATACTGTGTTGTACCCCCGCCCAGTGCTCATCATTGTTCCGTTTAAGACCAGCTGAGTTGGGTCACCCTTGAACATAAGTAAATTTGTCATATCTTCTTACTTGCACATAAGGGTTCCATGTCAAATTAATGATCGTAAAACAGCAATTACTATTATGGCAAGAGTATATTGCTGAAAAGCAAATCGGCAATATACACATGCCGGTGACCAAATATCCAGCAATGATACTAAGTGTTTATGTGGGGGGGGCACCTTGCCCCCCACAACCCCTATAAGGATTACTAACTCCGGGGGATGCTTGTTGGGGAAGAGGCGACCTCCGGATTAAAGAAAAAAACTGCGGCAGCCAGCAGCAAAACTCCCCACCCCAATCCCCAGACTCCAAACTCAGTACCTGCTGCGCTGGAGCTTAAAGCACCACACCACTCACACCACATGGCTAGTTTGGCTGCAGCAGGCACACTACCCCCTGAAAACCCTCTTCCCTATCCCTCCCCTTCCTCTCACTATCCTCCCCTTTCAGTCGCCCTTCCCTATGGTCGCCTTAGCATAGGGTCACTGCCCTTGTGGGTAGCTCATGAGGATAGCGCTGTTTATGAGTCACCAAGTTGACAGTCGCTCATATTCAGTCACTGTCCTCACTGGATACCCACATAAGTGTTAACACTGGACTCTCCCCTTATGTAAACAGAAAATTTCCCTGTCACCAAAACCAGCTACCAGCTTAGGTCCCTGTTTGGCAGCAAGCTGCATGTCCCCCAGTGGAAAAGGAAAGCTGGTGATGTAGCTTTTTTCCTATATGATGCCTCAGATCTAGAACTGCCCCTCAGCTTTACCGACCCATGCAGTCTTCAAACTTCCAAGTCCAGGCTGAAGGTCTACCACGTCCCTCACTGCTCCTGCCCACAGTGATTTATGCTTGTCTCTGTCCAGCGGGGACTTCTTTCCTACTGCACAGACAGGCTACAGCTGTATTTATATTTTTGTTATGTTTTAATCCCTATGTACATGCCAGTCAGTGTATGCAGTGTTATATACCATGTGCTCACCTAGCTGGGTTTGTTAGTGTCTCCTATATGTTGTTATTCACTGATATGTATTCTGCTATCTGTACCCCATCCCCCAGGTCTTACCTGGAAATAAAGATTTGTATTTTATCTCTGCTTGTCTGTCTGGATTAAATAAATGTCAGTAAATAAGTAAAATACCTACATTCCCCTTTATGAAAGCAGCAGGTGAATATCTAGTTAGGGAAAAGAAGAAGGAACCAGAGATACTGGAAGCTGTGAAAGAAGAGCTGGGATTGAATAACAGGGATCAGGGATCTTACATGGGTGTATACTGTGCGCGGAAAAGAAAGGTGCACTCATCAATGTAAATAACATAGCAGAGGTATTTGGACAGGAAGACAGCCAGCTATGATGAATGTAACAAAGCAAACAGTTACCACACAGGGGCAGAATGTGATAATGCGCAAACAGCTTAACATCCTAGAATGGCAACAATAGTGAAAAGGAGTTTCTGAATCATCTGAGGACAGATCTGAGGAAGAGGGAGGGTCCCACCAGTGATGAATACAGCAGCACATCCCCACAACTACAGGACACTAGCAAAACATCAGATCATGCTGGGTCACCATCTCTATCTGCCCCTGCAGTACAGCAGCATGCTACAGTAATTATCAAACGTGGCCACCAGTAATAAAGTATTATATAGCCACACAGCATTTACGTGGCTCTGAAGCACCACTTCTAAGTAAAGTACCAGAAGCACCAATCCAACCAAAGCAAAAGGTGGAAGGGTAGGAGTGACCAGCAACAGGAACAACCCACAGGACAAAAAACATAAGAGAAAATCTTGAAGTAAATAGAAATGGGTAAATACATAAAAATATACCAAAGAGAAAAGATGTGAATACTGTATTTGACACTAGTGTGGTCAAAAACCTTATCACACAAATAAACCAAGCTATCACCACCAGTTCAGAGGCCCACATAATTTCAGGGTGACAAAAGTGAGCCAGCAGTGAATTTGGTTTGGCTTCAAGGTGAGCCCCACAAATTCAGTCCGATTTCAAGAATTCGGTCAAAGTACTTTGTGTGTTAGTGCAGTAATTGGCACAGTGTAAAGCAGACTTCAAATTGGAGTGGGGGGGCTGGGGCTTATACTCCCTGTAGTCTCTGCTTTACCTCCTTGCCAATAACTATATTCTCCCTGGCGGTCTCATTGATTTTCCTATTTTATTTATTACATTGTATCTATCTATCTCTATCTATCTATCTATCTATCTATCTATCTATCTATATATATATATATATATATCTACATCTATCTATCTATCTATATAGAGAGAGACAGAGCGTGATTATAGGGGTGCAGTCACACCCCTATATTTAGGGTTGTACAGGCACTTGAATGTTAACCCCCAAAATATGCATTTTAATAACTTTGAACTGTTTAATGGATTTGCATAAAATGTTATGGTGTAACATTTTTATTATTTCCATTTTTTTATCATAATAAAAGAACATACATCATAAAGGCCAGGCCAGATTGCAGAACAGTATTGCACAGGTAACAAGGACTTCATGGAGGGGGGAGTACAAGAAGGGAAGGGGGAGAGAGCTAGAGAGGGGAGGGGGAAAGAGTGGAAGGGCACAGGAGAGGTAAGGGACAAAGTATATACAGTTTAGCTAAGGAAGCAAAAGTGAGAAAGGACATCTTACATGTTGCACTATTAAAACTAATCAAATGGCATCAGTAGGTTAAGTTACATACCAAATGCAACAGCAGGGAGCTATATGGGTCACTCCACGACAGGGTATATACTTTAACTTGAACTCACCAAATCGGATCAAACAGCAGGGTATATTTGCACAACATTTTGCATGCACAGTTTTGTGGGGTAGATATTTTGACATGCCAAGTTTCATTCTGTTGAGATTTGCGGATTCTGAAATACAGATAGTGTAAAAAGTGAATTTTTGGGAAATGTTTCCCATTGGTTAGAATGGGTTTTCTGTCAACTTGGCTAGCACTCAGGTAGTTTGGAATTTTGTTCAGAAATTTACAGGGTAGAAAGAGGCTGACCCACATGTGCACCTTTTGCTTGTTTGGTGAAAAAATATTAATCCATTCCAAAGTTATTTAATTTTAAAATTTTGAATAATTGGTTCTGAGCATGTTCATTAAGTGCCAAAAAATAGTTGTATGAAACAAAAAAAAGAATTATTTTTTTCATATGACATCATCCTTTTTCATTTGAGGACAATCCTTTTTTGTATGGCCACCATCTTTTTTTCAGTTTTGCCTAAGAAATTTAAATTTGGAACCCCCAAAAATGATACTCTATGGAGGAACCAACATATGTTGCTTGCTTATCGGGACCCCCTTAGCTGCATTCTGCACTTTACTGCTTGACAAATGCCCTTAAAATGTGTGTTTTTTTAACATTTAAATTCTTTTTTCGCATTGGCATCATATGAAAAAAGATCTTATTTCGTATGACAACTCACAAAAGAAAGATCTTTTTTCCTATGGGAAATCAATGTATTTCAATGGGATTTTCAACTTTGGTGCATAACATTGGGATCTTTGCATATTATGACACCAAATGTTCAACATACCCTTTTTGAGACCCCTCCTTATGAACAGTGTGGTGTCATTTTGCAAATCCTGCTGAAAAGGCAAATTTGCAGTCAGTTGGTGAAATCACCTTTTCGGAGGGATTTCAAAATTGTCACCATACTTGTTCATGAGGTGAGGTCATAAGAATGGTATGTTGAATTCTGGGGGATCCAAATATGCTAAAATGGGCAAGTTGTGCACATCTGTTGACATTTTGCTATGCTCACTTGTAACTTTGTTAATTTTCAATATTTTAACCCCAAACTATCAACATAACCATTTCTTTACATCACCTCATGAATGTGACAGCTGTCATTTTTCAGATCTTGCTCAAAATGTCTTCTCATGCTACTGTTGCTTAATTATGCTGCAGTGGCATGGAATGATGTTTTGGTTGGGATTTGACCATTTTTACTGTCAGGTTGATGAGGTGGGGTAATAGAAAGGCCATGTTGACAATTTGGTTGCCATTGTGTTACACATGGAAGTGCAGGGCCCAGAGGGCCCTGTGCTTCCCCATAATCATAGATATACAGTGAACATGTATGGAGGGACAACTAAGGATACGATTACACTGTCTCAAAAAGTTTGCATGCATGGGAGCGCAGGGCCCAAAGGTCTGTGCTCCCACAGGAAAATAAGGATACCATTATATTATCTCAAAAAGTAAGGAAATTCTTCATAAAAAAAAAACTGTGTTAATGCAATATTCAGGGATCTGGCTAAAGCAAGAAAAGTAGGGCAATGTGGCGTTAGGGTTTCCAACCCTAAAACCCCAACCCCACCACTAAAGCAAATCAGGGGAGGAGTCTTCCTAGGGATTGTCAACCCTGAAGCTCACCCCATTCTATACTCTCCAGAAACATACACACCTAATGTGGTGAGCTCTAGGGTTGACCCCTAGGTTGACTCTTCCCCTGATTTGCTTTAAGGGTGGTGTTGGGGTTTTAGGGTTGGAAACCCTAAAGCCCCATTTCCCTACTTTTTTTCACTTTAGCCAGAACCCTAAATGTTACATTAACACAGTTTTTTGCAAAGAATATATATTTATGTAGTGCCAGTGAGGATAAATGGTGGCAAATATTGACCATATTTCCAGGACGGACTGATCTACAGTGAGGATCTCACCTTTATCCTCACTGTAGATCATTTATCCATTCAGTAGGTCATACAGAGGCACTGTCTGCACTTAAGCAGAGCACAGACACAAACTGCACTGAACCGCTCTGTGGGTTCACAGATGACTCCGAGTTCACCTAGGCTTTGGGTCCAAGTCTGAACCTCTTCAGCTGGCAGTCACTCTCGAAGTTTCACTTTTTTTAAACTTTTTTTTTTTTTGGTTACAACACTTCTGCTTTCCTCCCTTCTCAGTCCCAGATGCTAACAACAGTACCTGCGAACATCTCGCATTATCTCCATACCAGTCCCCTACAACCAGCTGCAGCCACTGTTCAGAATGGAAATCCCTCACTGAGCAGCACCGCATTTAGAGGAAGAAAAGCAAGATCAGCCAGATAAAGGAAGTTAAATACATTAACTTACAAAAAAAATTAAAATTATAATTGAAACAAAACACACACGTGGGAACCTGATTCCCTCGCTAAGTGAGACCTCCCATCGCCATGTTAGAAAAACTATTCAGCCCGCCTACACACACTCCATCAGCCAATCAAATCTTGCTGATAAAAACAGAGGCACGTACTTACCATAGCTACCAGGGAAGTGTACAGACCAATGGGCGTACAGCCCTATCATACAGTGTCAGTCGGCGGGCAGCAGGCGGTGGGCTGCCGCCGCTGACCGGGGAGCTGGGTGGTGGGGCTCAGTGGGCAGGTGGGGGGTACCGCTGGACCACCAGGGATATTGTTGACCTTCCTTTATTACTTATGCTCAAGCATCAGGCTGCGAGCGGTCCACTGGACCACCAGGGATATAGGACGTGTATTATTTTATACTTCAGCCCGCGATCGGGCTGCAAGCGGTCCACTGGACCACCAGGGATATAGGATGTGTAGTATTTTATACTTAAGCCGCAATCAGGCTGCAAGCAGTCCACTGGACCACAGGGATATAGAATGTGTAATATTTTATACTTAAGCCCACGATCGGGCTACGAGCGGTCCACTGGACCACCAGGGATATAGGACATGTAATATTTTATACTTAAGCTTCCACGACTGGCTATAGCAGTCCACTGGACCATCAGGGATATATTGGACGGTAATATTTTATACTTAAGCCTGCGATCGGGCTGCGAAAGCAGTCCACTGGACCACCAGGGATATAGGACATGTATTATTTTATACTTCAGCCCGCAATCGGGCTGCGAGCGGTCCACTGGACCACCAGGGATATAGGATGTGTAGTATTTTATACTTAAGCCCGCAATCGGGCTGCAAGCAGTCCACTGGACCACCAGGGATAAGGATGTGTAATATTATATACTTAAGCCTGCGATCGGGCTGCGAGCGGTCCACTGGACCACCAGGGATATAGGATGTGTAATATTATATACTTAAGCCCGCGATCAGGCTGCGAGCAGTCCACTGGACCACCAGGGATATAGGACGTTGCTCTTCTTTTCTATGTATGCCCACGATCAGGCATGGGGGGAACACCACCATGAAGGTGCAGCCGGAGCTCAGGTGGCCACCCACAGGTGGCAGCTGCCATGTTGTGCCCTGCAATATGGCAGCTCACCTGTGGGTGGCGAGCCATTGTTCCTTTTTTTTTTGGCTCACCTGTGTGCAGCGCAAGTAGGGGTTGCACATGCATGGGCTCAGCACATCCCGGCTGAATATCGGGATGTCGGGTATGTAGGCCCTCTCGCGCCCATACGTACTGATGCACTCTGGCGCATTGGGATTTGTGCCAGGCACAATCCCTGTTTGAATATCGCGCCGGGGCACATCAGTGGGTTGTGCATGGTGCAACAGTGTTGCACCATGCGCAACCCTTCTGAATATCCCGGCCAATGTATTTCTAACATCCAGGCTTGCCATTTAAAGCATAACTGAGGGATCCAAGCAAAACCTGAGCCAGACTCTGCCTTGGTTTTACTTTAAATCGCCCTCTTTATGTTGCAGCAAAGGCAGTAGTTAAAGCAAGCTGGTTTAATTGGATTTATTTGTGAAAAATTCTCCAAGTCTCAGTGGCAAATCTCAACTTGATCCTAGTGAGTGCATTAAGGCCGTTTTGGTGCCATTCTTAGTTTAAAAAAGTTGCTGTCACCCCAAGCTGCCTAACAACAGTGGCACTGTAAAAAAAAAATTTGCTGTTTCTGTTGCAAACAAGCCAGGACCAATTATTGCATGCTGTTGCTTAATTTAATGTATTTTTCATCCCACTCGCCATTTAAAGCATAGCCGAGGTGTCTAAGATTAGCCTGAGCTGGAATCTGCCTCGGTTTTTACTCTCAATAGCCCTCTTAATGTTGTAGCATGGGAAAATAGTTAAAGAAAGTTGGTTTTACTCCAAACAGTAGCCTGCTGCAATCTCAGCCTTCCAGCTCTATAGAAAGAAAAAAATCACACTGTAATTCGGATTTCAATCCCCGCCCCTCCCCCTACCTGCATCTCTGCAATCTCACCATTTTTAACTCCATCCTCTGTTTCTCCTATAGCATATTAAGGCTTCCCTCATGGGTGCTGGTCGTGAGGGTATGACACCCTCCCCCGAGCTTTGAGGACCCCCTCAGTATTTCACCAAGTAACATGCACTTCTAAACAACCTTCCAAGCATGCAGCACTGCAGAAACACAGCCCTGAATTTTCTCCAAACTCGGAGAAGGAGCCCCCACTGACGCTACTTGTCAGCTGCCCCACTGCCCCCACCACCACCCTTAGTCGACTTGGTGTTTTATAGTGGGGACCCAGGTGACTTGTAAAAACCAATCAGGCAACTTTCCCATTTGCAGGCTATCAGCACCTGCCACTAGTGGCTGCTATTTCTGCCAAATCATCCTTACACACAGCCTGGTGTGTGAAACTTAGAATACTCATAACCCACTCATTTCTGCTAGCCTTATATCTCCTCTCCCCTCACAGCAACAATAAGCTCATTGTCTTTCTGTACTCATAGCATCTACAACTATATGTCCTGCACTAAATATCATCCCATATATTGCTAAGCAACATTACTATCTCTCTCTCTCTCTCTCTCTCTCACAGAATGATGACATTGCTTATTCTCCTCTTCATAACTCTCCCCCTCAGTGTACCACCCCCTGCCTTCCTGCTAAACCCCACACTACCCCTCCTCCTGCCCCCAAACACCCTCCTGCTGCCCACCTCCTTCAGTAACCATGTTCTACCCATCCTACCTCCTACTTGCTCCTAGCCATCTGCTCCCAGCAGCAGCGGTTCCCCCCTTTTTTTATAGCCTAGAAATACTGTGTTTTGCCTGCTCTAATTTTGTCAATAAGCTACCTCAACATGCAGGCCCGACACTGCGTAATCATAAGTTGACCCTCAAAAGTGTCCTATCCAGGATCTCCATTATCCTACTGCTACTTATGGGCAATATACACCCCAATCTAGGCCCCTCTACCCCCGCCCCTTGCCTATCAATGCAATTCAAAGGATTATGACTGGCCACCATAAATATATGTAGCCTCCAAAAGAATCTTGCCCCACTCCAAGCATGGGTCTGCCTCCACAACCCTGATGCACTTGCTGTATCCGAAACATGGCTATCTCTGAACACCCCAGACTTGGCTGTTTACATACCGGGCTATACATTGTTCAGATCGGATAGGCTGGATAGGTGGGATGGTGGGTGTGCGCTGTACCTCCGGGATCACCTACAAGGTCTTAAAATTGCTACGTTGAGCCACATGGCAGGTGCCCAGTCCCTCACCCTTAAGATAGCAATTGGCAAATCAGGTTAATCTCTCTACCTAGTGTCAGTCTACACACCCCCCTTGCAACCAAAAGGAGGCTTTCTCATCCATCCTAAATATCATTGCCCAACTACCAAAAAACTTGGAAATCATTGCCCTAGGTGATTTCAACACAAACTGGCTTGCTCCCATACATCCTCCCTCAGGGATGCAGCCATAGCCCAAAATCTCTCACAAATGGTCCTTAGCCCTACTAGATTAGACCAATGCAGGAGCACTAGTTTCCTCATTGATCTCATCTTCACGAACCACCCTGAGCACTTACAGCATGTCCAGGTCCTCCCAGACTCACTCAGTGATCACTCCACTGTTACGTGCCACTAGTCAAATAGCTGGAAGCCCCTCCCGAGGATCTCCTTGTATTGCCAGCTAAAGAAGGGGTCCCTAGCACATCTCCAGAACCATCTTCTCAACCTTGACTGGTCCCCACTAGATCAACAGTCGTTGGTGGATGCCGCCTTGTTCTTCTTCATTAGCTCCTTCCAAGCCACCTGTGACATCTTTGCCCCCTTTGTTAAGCGAATAGAAAAATCTAAATCCTCCCCTTGGGTAAATCGATCCTTGCTCGACCAAATGAAGGCCCGTGATAACCTATGGCACCCTGCTCTTGAGTCTGGTCACCCTTCTGATCGCCAACTGTATTGTGCTGCCCGAAACTCATGCACCTGGGTTATCCGCAAGGCTAAGGCAGCTTTCTATCAGTCCAACCTTACTGCCACCTGGGGAGATAGGAAGAGGTTCTGGGAAAATATGAAGGAACTTAGTGGCAAGTCTCCCTCCTCTCCTCCATCCATTATTGTCATCTACAATGTTTCCGCACAAGACCCTAGTAAGATAGCTAATGCCTTCTCTGACCTCAGCTCCATCCTGCCTCCCGACCTCTTTACTGCATCTACTGGATAGCCTCCACCACCCACCAGTGCTCCACCTTTTTACTTCAAAATGATCTCCGCTAGTGTTACTTGCACATATCTCGCCAAGTTCCTTGGAAAGACGAGGCAAAGTGGTGACTCTCGAGATGCAAAACTGCTCTCCTTAACCCTTGATACAGTCCTAACACCCCTAACAAAAATATTAAACATGTCCCTATGCCTTGGGCAGTTCCCTAGCCAATGGAAAAGGGTGGTCATCATTCTAGTTCATACAAATGATGACCGTACCTCTACTAGTAATTATAGGCCCATTTCTACACTTCCTCCTCTCTCTCTCTCTAAAGCACTGTAAAAAATAGCTGCAGATCAACTTACTGACTATTTAAACTCGCACCATCTACTGTGCCAGCAGCAGCATAGTTTCAGGAAAGGGCACAACACAAACAGAGACATAGTAGTGATAGGTGATTCAATATTAAGGGGAGTCGATACTATAGTGTGCAAAGGGAGAAAAGCACACACAACAGTCAGCTCACTCCCTGGGGTAAAAACTAGAGACATTGTCAGAATGCTAGAAGGGTTACTTGAAAATACAAGTAAATCCCTAGTCCTTCTACATGTTGGAGTGAATAATCTATCCACATATACTATGACAGATACCCAGGAAGACTTCAAAACAATTGTTTCAATGATTAAGGACGGGGGGGGCGGGATATTATTTTGTCTGGCATTTTGCCCATATATGGAAACCAGGCATATAAAAATGATCAAGCCCAAAGACTGAATTATTGGCTAAGACAGTTTTGTCTGACTGAAAATATTGGGTATATGAACAATAATCAAACATTTAAAAATACTAATTGTTACAAAAGTGATGGCCTTCACCTCAACCGTATTGGTACTAGGATGATGGGGAATAAAATCAATAAGGTGATTACATTCCATTTAAACTGGGTCCGGGGGGAAGGGCAATGCTCTACCTCCAAAATAAATAATAATCTCGGACACTTTGATAAAATGAAAAATTATGGATGGAATGGGGTATTAATTAATGCCCGAAGTTTAACAAATACATTTGATGAGTTTAAACTTCTCCTTGGTACTAATAACATTCATATTGCACTTATTACGGAGACCTGGTGGGATGCCAATGATTCTTGGGACAAAAATATCCAGGGATATAATCTGTATTTTAAAAACAGAGAGCATAGAAAACGTTGTGGGGGTAGCTATATATGCACATCAAACAATAGCTAGTGAAGAGATCTCTGATGGTACCGACTTAGAAATCCTTTGGGTAAAAATAAATCCCCATATGGGCCCACCATTTACTCTAGGCTTAGTATACAGACCCCCTTCTGTGTCCTCAGAAAATGATGAGAAACTATCACATTATCTTAGAAACCTTGATCCATCCAAAAATTATGTGATTATGGGGGATTTTAATTTAAACAGTGTTAATTGGATCCAGGCATCCGCATCTATTAAGGTAGATCGTTGCTATGTTGAATTATTCAATGAGATAGGATTAGAGCATCTGGCCCAACATAATACTAGAAATAATAAAATATTAGATCTTATATTAACAAATATTGCCCATTGTGTAACTCAAATTGATGTAAAAGCACCACTAGGTAACAGCGATCATAACACTGTTTATTTCCTAATCACGGAAGGCAAAACCTTACCTACCACAGGGGTAACCAGAGTACTAAATCTCGCTAAAGCCAACTTTGACAATATGAAGAATACCCTACGTAGCTGGGATTGGCAGGTATTATTTAATAACTTAACAGTAGAGGCTAAATGACATCTTATGGTTGATAAACTAAAGGACATAATTAAAACAAATATCCCAACAAAAAATAAATATGATATCAAACATAACCCTACACCTGGATGGATGACCCCCAAAATAAAAGCTTTAATCAATAAAAAAAAAAAAATTTAAGCAAATTAAAAAGGGATTTACTCATCTTAATTTGAAATATCGGGAACTACTGAAAACTATAAAAACTAAGATAAGACAAGAAAAAACTCAATTTGAGTTTAAATTGGCATCAAAGGTGAAGGATAACAAAAAAGCCTTTTTCTCTTACAATAATAAAACTAAGGGTAATTCTAATGCCATAGGCCCATTTACTACACAGTCAGGCTGCATAACTAATGAACATGAAACAGCTAATATACAAAATCAGTATTTCTCTTCAGTTTTTAACACCATTTCTCAAGGGGAAATAAAAGAGTCAGAGAGCTCTATGCCTGGACAACTTATAATACAGCCAAAAGATGTTTTGGACAAACTAAAAGGAATAAATATTAATAAATCCCCAGGCCCTGATGATATTCACCCAAGGGTACTAAAATAATTTGCAGGTGAGATTCATCTACCCTTGACTAACATATTCCAACACTCACTGGATACTGGGGAAGTTCCAAATGACTGGAAGGTGGCAACAGTGATCCCTATACATAAAAAAGGCCCAAAGAATAAACCTGAAAATTATAGACCCATTGGTCTTACCTCACTAGTTCGGAAAATATTGGAACAGTTTATTAAAGACTTCATTTTGGAACATATAAATCATAGTGAACTTACTGATAGTCTACAATATGGCTTTACGAAATCAAGATCATGTTTAACCAACTTACTAACCTTTTATAATAAGGTAACAGATGCAATTGATAATGGCAATTCGGTGGACCTAGTATTTATTGATTTTGCCAAGGCCTTTGATAAGATCCCTCACCTTGAGCTTATTGTTACTTTAAGGGAAGCCAAATTAAATATAAAGATTGTAAATTGGCTTAAAAATAGGAAACAAAGAGTCACTATCAATGGGGTACTTTCAAATTGGGCTCCTGTAACCAGTGGTGTCCCCCAGGGATCTGTTCTGGGTCCTTGTCTATTCAATGTTTTTGCTGAAGTTTGCAGATGACTGTCACATAGGTTCTGTCATCAATAATAAGAAAGAAAGTACTACTTTACAATGCTTTCTAGACAAAGTTACAAATTGGGCCCATGAGAGAAAGTTAGCATTAAATAATGGTAAATGTAAAATAATGCATTTGGGACAACATAACCAATGTTTTCAATACAAGGTGGGGATGGAAATACTACACCAAACCTCTGAAGAAAAAGATCTAGGTGTACTTATTACCCCGATTTGAAATTTAAATTACACTGTACCAGACAAATAAAAAGGGCTAATCAGAATCTAAATTGTATATTCAGACATGTAGCCAGCTGATCATTGGAGGTTTTACTACCATTATATACTGCTTTGGTCAGATCCCATCTCGAATATTGTGTACAAGTATGGTCTCCCTATACTAAATGAGACATATATAGAATTGAAAGTGTCCAGAGAAGATTTACTAAGGCTATTGTAGGGATGAAAGGAAAATCTTATGAGGATAGGCTAAAAACTCTGAACTTGTACACCTTGAGGTATAGAAGACAAAGGGGAGATCTTTGTCTTATATATGGTTCACTTAAGGACTCAAACCTTACCAAGGGATTGGGCTTAATAGAATCCAAACTTATGCTCAGTAGCCGTAAACATACAAGACAACTACTAACTAGTAAGTGGCATTCTTTAAGGAGGAAAAACTGGTTTAATGTGAGATCTGTCCCAATATGGAACAATCTCCCAACATTTGTGGTAGAGAGCTTAAATATGGACTCGTTTGAATCTAACTTGGATCGTGTGATGTCTGATTCAGATAAATTTGGGCTAACCTAGATAAAAAATCAAATGGCAAGCATTATGGAGTTTTGTCTTTTCGCTTGAAATCCCTATGAAACCTATGAAACAACTACTGCCCTGCTTGAGTTTACCTCCTTTATCCATGAAGCCCTCGACCAGGGAGCCCTGGCTGGATCTGTCTACATTGATCTTTCCAAGGCTTTTGATACTGTCAGTCACAGTATGCTGATTAACAACCTCCTCTCTGTTGGTGTTTCCCAAGAGACTGCAGACTGGTTCTCCAACTATCTCCATGGCTGTACCCAGAAAGTAAAAATAAATAGCACCCTTTCTACTAGCCTTCCAGTCCAATCGGGTGTCCCACAAGGGTCCATCCTTGGCCCACTCCTTTTCTGTCTATACTTAAACTTCCTGCCTTTGGCCTCCTCTGAGCATCTGCTCCTTTATGCATATGATGCTGTGCTCTTTAGCCAGCAACCAGACCCTACCCAGCTCCAACAATCCTTGCAGGGCTCCTTCACAGAAATAGAATCATGGTTCACCCCCCCCAACTTGTCCTCAGTTACAAAAAAATGAAGGTCATGCTATTCGCCCACCCTCAACATAAACACAACACAACAAAACTATCTATACTAAATTCCCGTGTACCATGCTGGAAGCAGTTGCCAGTTTTAAATATCTAGGGGTCACCCTAGACTTGGCCCTTACCTTCCGTGAGCATACAGCATTGTCTTGCTCTGCTATAAACATTAGAATCGGTCTCCTGTATAAATATAGACCCTATCTCCCTCCTGATGCCCTCCATTTAGCCATCTCTAGCTCCATCCTTTCCCTGGTAGACTATGGCATAGTCACATATGGCACTGTCTCCGACACTGCCCTGTCCAGCATTAAATGCACCCTTAACAAAACATGCCGACTGGCCACAGGCTGTGATTGCCTCACGCATACCTGTGACCTCTACCAATGGTCATCATGGCTAAACTTTCGGGGCACCTACTCTATTGGACCTGCTTATTGGCCAAAAAAATACAACTAGGGTTAGCTCCCCCTGGCTGTCTCTCACTCCTCCAAACATGCTTGCCAAAGTGGGCCACAAGACACTCTGACACTACTACCTTTCGCACCCCTTTTACTAAGACCGCTGCCAGCCAAAGGTCCTTTCACTACAGTGTGCCACTCTGGATGAACTCCCTCCCTGATACCGACCTCTCTATTCCCAGGTTGGGGCCTTTTAAACCTGTGCTATGTACCCACATTATATCCAGCTGTAACTGTGATTGCAGATAAACTCCTCTACAAGGGCTAATTTTGTTTTACTAATTTAACTCTGATTCTAATATATGATTCATAATTACAAACCTTTGGTGTTGCTCTGTATATGTATTATCCCATTTTGCCTCTGTACTTAGTCACTGTACCTTATTATACTCTGTATTTGTCCTCATTCAATGTATGACGCGGAGCCTTTGTAAATGAGTCCCTGACTCAAAAGGTTGTAATTCCTAGACTT
Source organism: Neoceratodus forsteri (assembly GCA_016271365.2). NCBI lineage: Eukaryota > Metazoa > Chordata > Ceratodontiformes > Ceratodontidae > Neoceratodus > Neoceratodus forsteri. The sequence continues at coordinate 139,602,721 of CM057449.1, read as the reverse complement.
TATGTAAATAAATAAATATTGCAGTCAGCGGTACCAGGAAACAACAGACAAGAAATGTACAAAAAAAAAAATCTTTGAGAACAAACACATATCAAACACTACAGTGCCTTCTACTGGCTAACACAGCAGTACGTGGACTACTTTAGAGAAAAAAAAACACTAAGTATTCATTTGTGATCATTTGTACAGCATTACTTTAATTTTTTGTAATCCTATAAATAATGATACATGTAGCTCATTTTCTAATCACAGTAATACCTTCCAGGGTGGGCGGTATTGGGCAATACTGGACCTTTCAGGGGCTATAAAGCCCTGGGCAGTCCGATATTGCCCAGTACTGCCCACCCTGTTGGATATTATTCTTGCACACATAAAAGTTCAGTTTAAGCAAACTGAGAGCACAAACTGTTGATGAGAGTGTGGTAAACAATTAGTCCACCAATCTTAATTATTCTGGAGGTGTGAGGCCTTAAATGAATACTGGACACGGATTAAATAAGCAACAATGAAAATTTTAAGAGATAAACAGTACCCTTACTACAGTATAATAAATTAGATGTTGGGACTGGCTCCATCACAAAGTAAAAACATCATAAATTTGTGAAATACTTTTATTTCATCAGCAAATAAAATTACAAGAAAGAGGTGGCTACAGAGAGAGAGAGAGAGAGAGGCTCCAACCTAGCTAGAATGGGAAACAAACATTAATGAATTATATAGACAAAAAACTATTTGTTGAATCATATATACCATCTATTTTAAAACAGATGATTTAAATGAATGTTACACATCTCACGAAAAGATCCAGATTTCATCCCATAAATAAGGAATAAAAGACTTTTAAATTTACATAAACGTAATCTTGAAATAAGACCCTAGGATAAAGGATATGTAACAGAAATAGTTTTTTTGTTTTTTTATTGTTTATGAATTTTTTTAACTTACACAGTATGTTATTATTTTGCACAGAACGATGCATTACCTTGCATCAATAAATAAACACAGTCACATCTGATACAGAGCAACATTTTAACAGTTAGAATTCTTCATGTGCTTGCAACATTGTACTACACCAGGGGATAAGCTTGCAGCATGGTACTGCACTGGGGGATAAGCTTGCAGCATGGTACTACACCGGGGGATAAGCTTGCAGCATGGTACTACACTGGGGGATAAGCTTGCAGCATGGTACTACACTGGGGGATACGCTTGCAGCATGGTACTACACTGGGGGATACACTTGCAGCATGGTACTACACTGGGGGATAAGCTTGCAGCATGGTACTACACTGGGGGATAAGCTTGCAGCATGGTACTACACTGGGGGATACGCTTGCAGCATGGTACTACACTGGGGGATAAGCTTGCAGCATGGTACTATACTTGGGGATAAGCTAAAATATTGAAAAAGACATACTTGGCAACCAAGTCTTATGTCACCATGGGAAGAGACCGTTTCAAAAGAAGGGAAACTACACCATGCACCTATTCATAGGTGTAAAGTCTCAAGCCTAAAGAGGGAAAGCAACAAGTAACAACTGTAGCATGCGTAAAAATCTGAGTAAAACATTTTAACTGCATTTAAAGCAGCAAAGCAACAAAAAGTGTTTTTCCAAAAAAGCCAGTTTCAGCTACAGTTAAAAAAAAATATTAGCATACCAGTCAAGTGTACTTGTCTAGGTACCTTCTTTGCTGTGCAAAATTAGTCTTTCATTTTTTCAGTCCTAACCATTGCCAGGTATAAAATGCTGTTCCTATACAAAATGTGGCAGCCATCTTTTTTCTTGAGAAAAAAAAACTAAATTAAAACATTTATAAAATACTCAAATGTTGGTGGAATTAGAACATTGTACCACCAAATAAAACTGGAAGACACCTGGAATATTTTATAAGGAAAAAGGTAGGGTCAAATTTTTTGCCCAGTTTGATTGCACTGCTGCTTTAACCAGTAAGGCATGACCTAGGATTATTAGTCTTTTAATCACCCCCTAGGGGTGTAATGTTGCATGAGGTGTAGCCAAGTGCCACATACCCCTAGAGGGTAATTAACTGACCACTAACATAACCCCTGGAAGTACCTTATTGCTATTACAATAAAAAAAGTTGTTTTTTAAACAGTGTTAAACCTTGTTCAGCATATGATTAGGCTCTACATGTATGTTATTAAAAGATTAACATAATGCTGTTAGAATGCCTACAGCCAATCAGAAAACTCTGTTTCTCAGACCCTTTTTATAATTATCATTCAAAGAGTTTTTGACTTATTAATTGATACTAGCATTACCATCAAACCCATTGGGGCAAATCTAAAGTACAGTAGAACTTGAACTGGAACTATTGACTTTTGGTCACACATTAGAGCTACCTCACATGCTAACTGGACCATTTTGATAATTGTCCAAAATGGTAGTTCTGCTGCTTAAAACATCATCTTCCTGGCAAAAGAAGAAGGATTAGCAGGCCTGCTAAATAATGGACAGCTGAGCACAGTTCAATGTTTTACCAGAAATGTCCATCTATGTCCTAAAGTAGCAGTGGCATGACCAATGAACACAGAGAGAAAAGGCATGAAAGCATGTTGGAGGGAGATTGGAGGGAGGCAGTTTTAACAAGTGTGCCATAAAGGCGCCATTTTAAATCATAAATCTCCAAAGCTCAGTAACACAAACAGAATTGCAAATAGTATGCTTTTATACCATCTGTATAATAAGGCTCTGGTACTTACTGTAGTCACATAAACTAACAGGAACTGCCGGTACCTCTAAATGGTTCCCATCTCAGTTATTTAATGAAGAGCACAGCCTCTCAGCCATCATTCTCCCCATCAGGCTCCGACTCCCCTTGGCATGTGGCAAATTCTTTTTTAGTCTTTTCCATCAGTTTATTAGCATCTTCTGTGCCAGAAAACTGATAGCTTATACTGCCATTGATCACGTCCAAGCTGGCTGGCATTTTTACTTTTATTGTAATTTAAAATGTTCAACAGTATGTTGAGAATGCCTCAGTTTTGTATTATTGACAGAACATTAGAAGATCATAAAGCACTGATGTTCACATGAAATTACAAGGAATGGAAAATCACACTGGGTGAAGTGAAAAAATGTTGCACTCCACAAATTTCCCTGCAAAGTGTGGAACTCCATGTAGCGATACTCCTCATGAAGCTTGCACTTCACACACCCACAGCATGCAAAGTTCACACTTTGCATGGTAAAAACTAGGCAAAGTGCACTAATAAGCAAATTCACGGCTATGTATTTACCATGAAGTGGCAAATGTTTGGCAGTTACTTCCTTTGCGAATTGATGTATAGCAAAAGTGGCCACTTTTTAACACTACTTTAAGCAGGAAGTGGGCCACTTCACACAAATTTTGCTGGTGAAGTATAAGCTTTGCACAGGCCTAATGGAGAAATATTCAAAATGTTATGCTGAGAAAGATACATAAGGAATTGTAATTAGATTGCTCCATAAGGAAGTATATAAAATGACTGATATATGGAGGGGAAAAGGAGGAGGAGGAGAAGAAGGAGAAGATGAAGAAGCTGACGACTGAGAGGAGCTATGAAGCATGAGCACTCATCCCCTTTCTCTTCATGGTGGGGTTAGAAGACAGGTTCCACCCTCTGAATGCGCCAGTGTTTCAGTGCCGAGCCATTAGGGCTTCAGTTGGCAATGTCACTGACCACTGTTTTTGTGGGGGGTTGCACCCACCGCACCCCCCCCTTGTGGTGGCTCTGCCCACCACAACCCCCCCAACTTCAGAGTCCAGCTCCAGGGGGTGCGGACCTCAGGGAGGGGTGGCGAATCCCAGATTTGCCACCGTAATGCCGGTGCCCTGAGTGCCAGCGGTGGAATAAATGTGTGTGAGTATAACATAAAAGCTTGTTGTTGATAGTGGCACCACACCTGGCATTGGCAGCATGAAAAGTCAAGGAGGAGGAAGAGTATGGCCAGGTGGTATGCCCATTCTTGCTTTTAACAATAATTGTTAGAGGACTAAGCATTCTAAGCATAACCATGATGTGATTTGATAATAAACAGTACTGCAATGATACTAATATATCAAAATACTTTTTTCTTATTATTTATTTTGTTCATGTGCCATGAAAATGTAATTTGTCATGTTGATGGTTGTGTTGTCTAGAGCCAGTCAACTTCTGAGGTTTTTATTTCAATATAATGTTATTGTAATTTATTTTTATTTGTAAGTCAAGAAAATGTGAAGATGATTCATGATCTAGAGGCATTGCAGGAAGCATTCCTGATACAAATGGTTGAGGAGACTACAGGAGGGGGACTCATCTTAGACATAGTCCTCATGAACCGGAACAGTATAGAAGAAATCACAGTGCAGGGCCCGCTGGGACCAGCAATTACCAGATCATATGGTTTTATAATAAATTAGAAGTGGAAAGGAAGTGGTCACGGGCAAAAGTCTTGGACTTGAAGTGGGCAGATTTTGGCAGGATACAGGGGCTGTTGCAGGAGAGACTGGAAGGGATAGGGGCAATAGATGAAGGTGGAAAAGAAGAGGGGATTGATTAAGACTGGGATATTGGACGCCACGAGTTTTTGTGTAAGAGCAGTAGGAAAAAACAAGGTTAGAAAACCACTGTGATTCACAAGGGAGGTGGGGCAGGTTGTGAGAGGGAACAAGAAAGTGTTCAGAAAATACAAAACCTGCCAGGTAGAGGGGAAAATGATAATGTTTCTGAACAGAACAAGGGAGGCCAGTAAGCCTGTGAGGAGAGAAGTCTGAAGCTGAGTTGAGCATAGCTGAGGGAATGAAGAAAGGGAACAAAACGTTCTTTTGTTACATGCAGGAGACCTACAAAACAAAAGCTGGGATAGTCAGACTAAAGTAGGAGAAGGGTGGGAGAAGAAGGATAAAGGGAAGGCAGATATACTGAAACAGTTTTTCTGTTCGGTATTCACAGTGGAGGATAAGGGGCAGGGGGGGTAGAAATGAGGATCCAATGCCAGAGGCAAGGATGTTGAAGGGATTAAACCCACTGAAGGTAGACAAGTCAATAACCTGGAAAAGCTGCATCCCCATGTGCCGAAGGACATGGGACAGTCCTAGCTGCACCAATGGCTGAGCTTTTCAACAGCTCACTGGAGATGAGACTAGTACCTAGGAACTGGAGGACAGAGAATGTAGTTCTGCTGTGCAAGAGCAGATGTAGGGTTGAATCAGAGAGCTTCAGACTTGTCAGTCTGATATCGGTAGTGGGAATTATTCTTGAAAACGTAATAAAGCAGAGGCTAATGGGTTTCTTGGAAGCAAAGCAACTTTGGGATGTCCAGCAGCATGGGTTCATGCGATGGAAGTCATGTCAGAGGAACCTGATCGGCTTCTTCGGTTGAGTGATAAGGCTGGTAATCAAGGGTCAGGCAGTAAACATACTGTGCCTTGACTTCAGCCTTTGGCTCTGTTCCACATGGCTGGTTGGTTGAAATGGTAAGTGACCAGCTGGTGGGGAAAAAGATCACAAGATGGGTAGGAAATTGGCTGAGTGATAGAACCCAGTTGGTTGTCTTAGTTGGGAGCACTCAGAGGTTGGGGAGATGTGACAGGTTAGTGAACCAGGCAGCTTCTCAGGGAACACTCAAAAACAAAACAAAACAAAAAAACACTTCAGACACCAGTTCATTTTTTTTAGCTTGATATTTTTCCTTCCCCCAGCTCTCAGTGCCCCACACCATTGGGAGTCACCAATGGTATCGGCCACACTTCTCTACCTACCTGAACCTGCAGGTGAACCCCCATGGAGCCGTGGCTATACCCCCAGGTGGGTATGAGGTGGGGCCCTTTACCCCGAGGTCCTTCTCATCTCGTCGGGCACCCTATGACAGGACAGACAGGCGAGAGTTATGGGGTTTGTGCTTGGCACTCCGTCTCCCCAGCGCGCCGAGAGACGATTCTCCCTTGTTCCGGAAACATGCACCCAGACATCAAGGCGCAATTGCCAACATCCATTACGCCCCAATCCCTTGATCATGGCTCCAGCACTTGCTATGCGTCTGGTCTCCACTAGAGGTCAGCCAGGTGCCGGCCCTCAACCTCTCTCCCTTCCCGGAGAAGGCAAGTGGTCCTCTGGACACTCAAGTCTCCTCTCCTGGCCAACGCTCCATCTTCTCGGGCTTATTCCCAAACTGGGCTTTCAGCATTGCAAGCAGTAGTGCTACCACTGCACCGGCAGGCTGGCCTTCCAGACACCAGTTTAAATCAAATTAAATCTTCTTTACTTCCAGTAACAGAGAAAAAACAAAAACAAATAGCCTGTATTCTGCTTAACAAAAATTATTCTTAGTTCAGTCTCTCTCTGTCACAACAGAAACAGAACCTTCTCCCTTTCTCTTTATTGGCCCAGATGTTGCTTTTTAATACCCCTCCCCCTGAAGTACATCCAACGCCCACAACAGGCAGGGAGGGAAGGCCGCCACTGCCATTGCTTTACTGACACCTGGGTGACCACAAGTAGTAGTACAGTATGCAATGTGTGGGGGTGGGAGGGAGAACATTTGCTGAGGTCTGAGTGAGTGCACCCCCCCCCCCGATGAAGGAGTCATGGAGGGTTCTGAATGTGCATGGAGTTTACAGTATGGGTGGCAGGTAATAGTTGTTTTTGCACTACTGCACCACTGCTCAATAATGTTACAATAAGTTATCAATACTTTGCTACACTTGTGTGCACACTTTTTCTTTTGTGCTCATGTATCTTAGTTGAACAGTACACCTGCTAGGAGAGTCGATGCTGGAGTTCTTTTGTTTGCTCTGCAGTCTGAGTGAAGGCTTGCGTGAGGCAGGATTGGACCTCTGCATGGACCAGCGTCCCAGGGCTCGGGACCAGAAAAGTGGAAAAATGCCTGCTCTGAGCGGTGCATGATCCCAGCGTGCTCCATTCCCAATGGCAGCCACTGGCCACCTCAGGAACCCCAGAAACTCCTATCCCCACAAGCTGGAGGTGGCAGGAGGTTGTACCTAGCACAGATGACCCCACCATGGGGTGTGTGTGTGTGTGTGTGTGTGTGTGTGTATGGAACCCATGAGATTAAAATCCTGTGTGTTAGTATCAGGGTTGCTTGGGGATGGGTGGGGGGTCTGGATGGGTGAGGGGAGAAGCCAGAGCAAAGAAGCAATAAATTATACCAAAAAAAACCCAACAACAAACAAGTAAGGCACAACAGGGCAGTGGGAAAGGCACATAGGATGCTGGGACGTACATGAAGGGGGGGATTCGTAGCTGGAGGAGTGAGATGATTCTGTCATTGTACAGATCTCCAGTTCATCCTCAGCTGGAGTACCGTGTGCAAATCTGGGGCCCGGACTTGGAGAAAGACAAGGACAGGGTGAAGGCAGTGCAGGGGAGAGTAAACAAAATGGTGCAGAGTCAGCAGGAAAAGACTTACATAGAGAGTCTGGCAGATTTCAGCATGTACACACTGGAGGCAAGTGGGAGGAGGGGGACATGAATGAGAGGAACAAATGCCTCCACAGAATGAATGAAGCAATGATTTGTTCACACAGAGTTGGTATACAGGTACCACGGGAAACTCAATGATGCTGGGGGTAGGATATTTAAGAGTGACACCAGAAAGCATTTCTTCATGTGGAGGGTGGTAGCGGGATGGAATATACTGCTAAGGGAGGTAGTCCGTGTGAAATCAATAAGAGGTTCAAATATGGGTGGGACAAATTTATGGGACGTGGATGACACAGTATTTTTTTGAGGGCAATTTGGTTCTTGTATAATAGTTTAGCTTCACTCTACAGCCTCATCTAAATCTGTCTCTGCACTAGTATGTCGCTAACTTTGATACAGATGTGACTCCATTTGTATGCATTCCCTTGTAATCAAGCTAGTATGCCATGTGAATATATATCTGCACCATTTACTACAATTGCTTAGTTGAGATAGTAATGTAGTATGTCACACCTTCAAAAGGGCATTGACAAAATAGAGATAGTGCAGATCAGGGTGACCAAAATGGTGAAGGGATTACATCACAAGCCTTATGAGGAGAGAGTAAGGGACCTCAGTTTGTACATGCTGGAACAAAGGCGGGATAGAGGTGACATGATAGAAACATTCAAGTACCTCAAGGGCATTAACAAGGTGGAAGGGGACAATATATTCCAGATTAATAGTAGTGCCAGGACAAGAGGACACAACATGAGACTGAGGGGTGGCTGCATAAGGGGAAATATAAGGAAGTTCTTTTTTACAGAAAGGGTAGTGGATGCATGGAATAGCCTGCCCCAGAAGGTGGTGGCAGCACATACAATGGTGGGCTTCAAACATGCACGGGACATAAACAAAGGAATAATGGAGATAAGAAAAAGCTAAAGCCAATGACCAGATGGGATCACTGGACACTTTGTTAGGCAGCTTAAATGGGTAGACTGGATGGGTTTAGAGGTCATTATCTGCCGACAGCATCTATATATCTATGTCTGCACTATATATATTTGTTTTGCCTTTGCTGTCCTCTGTTCCTACTTCTCCTCAGGTCACAACTGGAAAGGGGGGGAAGTGGACACTAGTCCTTTTTCAGAGGTCACCAATCTGAAAGTGTGCAAAACAATGGGGCCAGACAGGCTGCATTCAAGGGTGTTGAGGGAGCTCAGGGAGACACTGGCTGCACCTCTGACAGGCCTGTGTAACCACTCACTGATAATGGGAGTGGTTCTGAAAAACTGGAGGCGGGCAGATGAAGTCTCATTTCACAAAAGTGGGCAGCAGGGAGGAGGCTGGCGATTATAGGCCAGTCAGCCTGGCATCAGTGGTAGGAAAGTTAATGAAAACAAGGATTGTGGAATATCTTGAATCCAACGGGCTACAAGACCCAAGGCAGCATGGATTCTTGGGGGTCATGACAAATTACTCTGATTGATTTCTTTGATTGGATGACCAAGGAGTTAGATCAAGGGGAGCGGTGGACATGGTCTACCTAGATTTCAGTAAGGCTTTGGATACTGTTCTAGATAGGAGACTAGTAAACAATCTGGATAGCTTAGGAGTTTGTCCACACATGATAAACTGGGTACAAAATTGATTAGGGGATGGGGGATAGGCGACAGAGGGTGATGGTAAACAGAGTTCACTCCAAGGAAAGGAGGGTGACCAGTGGGTGCCTCGGGGATCAGTGCTGAGACTGGTTCTCTTTAAGGTCTTTATAATTGACATTGCAGAGGAGCTGGAAGGGAAGGGCTGCCTCTTTGCAGATGACATCAAGATCTGCAACAGGGTGGACACTTCAGGGGGCGGTGGAAAGGTGTAGTGACCTGAGAAAACTCGAGTGGTCAAAGGTATGGCAGCTGGGTTTCAATGCAAAAAAAGTGCAAAACAGTGCAGTTAGGGCACAAAAAACAGGGGGGAGGCAGAGTACAAAATAGGTGGAGTGGTACTGGTGACAACCAAGCAGGAAAAAGACCTGAGGATAATCATATCAGATGACCAAAAGGTGGGCAGGCAGTGCGATAAGGCAGTTGGGAGGGCTAGTGAGATGACGGGATGCACAAGGAGGGATATCACCAGCAGATTATGGGAGGTGGTGTTGCCCTTGTATAGATCACTGGTAAGGCCCCACCTTGAGTACTGTGTCTAGTTCTGGAGACGACATCTCCAGAAGGACATAGAGTGGAAGTAGTCCAGAGGAAGACAACTATAATGGATTAGGGTCTGCATCAAAAGCCATATGAGGAGAGACTAAACGTGCTCAATATTTACACCGTGGAAGAGAGGAGGGAGAGGGGGATATGATGGAGACATTTAAATACCTCTCTGAGGTAAATGGGGTACTGGAGGGAAATATTTTTCAGAAAAATAAAACTCAAGAGCAAGGGGACATGCTATTAAACTGGAGGAGGAGGGTAGACTCAGCAGAGATGTGAAGAAGTGCTTCTTTGCAGAAAGAGTAGATTCCTGGAACAGCCTTCCAGCGGAGCTGGTGGGTGGTGGAGACAGGATCGAGGGTTCAAAAATGCAAGGGTATCTTAGAGGAAAGGAAGTAGGGAAGGAAAAAAAGGAAAAGATGGATTAGGGTGTAACCCCTAGATGGCGCTATCCCAGGGGCTACTACCCCTGCCTGATTTGCCACTAACAGGTTGAGGGGCCTGGATCCAATGGCGGGTGCCTCCACCCAAAGGTCAGGGTTTGCAATAGTTAAACTAACTTGGTCACAGCCCTCTGGGACACTGTAACTCCCCTTTCTTCCCACTAGTGGCCCACACAATATATCAGAATTACCTTCACAGTATACACACTTACCCCCAGGTCTGGTTCCGGCACTGGGACCTCCTGTGAAATGAGATACAGTGCAACAATCACAGTACAGTACTTTAACATAGACAAATACCTCAGGCAGTATAACTTTGCTGAAACAAGCAGCTCTGATTTATTTAGGGGGATATAACAAGGACAGGGGGAAATCAGGTTAATTAGCTTATCACCTAATAATTCATATCTATGGCTCTGTGCACAGGCCTATCCCTATCAGTTACTGTCCCTGGGTACCCAAGCCCTAGTGGCTAGTCCAAACCGTGGCAGCTGGTAGGCCCTTTCACACAGAGAAAAGGAGAATTAAACAGTCAGCAGTACAGTAATTCCATTTGGATTTAATGTGGCAATTCAACAGGGAGCGACCCTGAATTAGTACTCACGACCTCCAAATAAGATAGGGTCCTTCAATGTCAGCAGGGCTCACTTGAGGTACACAAACCTTTTCACACATCCATATAAAGAAAGCACTATACCAGGCAGGCTGCATCTGTATCCCGATCGCAATTACTGCACAATACCGGGAGAACACACAGCAGATTCAGTTCCTGACAGACCGAGTCAATTTTCAGCAATTCCTCCAGTCTTCTACAGGGTGAGCCTGGTTTCTACTCTTCAGAGATCCTTTGATTCTTTTCACAGGACGGATTCAGTCCTAACAAGCTGTTACACAAGCTGCAGACCAGAACTCTGGGCCTTACACACGTTTTGACTAAACTGCACACTGAAAAGGCACAGGGCTCCTTCCTTCTTCACTGCCAAAGCTCAACTGAAACTCCAACCGACAAAACCGGCACTTCCTTTGAGTTCCTCCCAGTTCTTGACTGGATTGGCTGTCACTCACAATAGACTGCTGCTGTTGGTCCAAAAAGGCACTGAAGTCTAAACTACATCTCCCAGAGTCACTGCCCATACAATCCTCTTGTGGCTGGCTCAGATTATGAGTCCAAGTTCTGATTCGTTCAAGGCACCATTTTAGAGCTAGCTTACCCCACACTGATTGGTCCAGTTCAGCAGTTCAAAACTAGAATGGGAACTAGCAGACACAGTTCTGACTGCAAAGAAAGCAGGTTAGACAAACTGTAATTTCATTATTACTCTAAATAATTTCTGGCAAACAGTTACATCTTTCAGATAGGTTCCCTTTGCACTCTAGTGACTGCAAAATGAAGTGAATTGGCAGCAGCTCGAGTGGTACTCAGAGAAGCACACAGTCCCCCATACAAACTAATTATGTCTGCAAGCAGACAGCTCTTAAAGAGACAGTACCAGAGGCTCTAAAAACACTCACTGATAAATGGCTTAAATGCCAAACACCATTCAGGCTTGGAGCATTCAAGCAAGCTCCTGGAAGTCTTTTGGGAACCCCCATTTGCAGGGGGGTTACAAGGGTATTTGGGAATACCATAGGTAGGGAAAATGTGCAGACTAGGTGGGCCAAGCGGTCTTTATCTGTCGTCAAATTCTGTGTTTCTATCAGGCTCCTAAGCTCTGTTTGCTCACCTGGTCAAATATGTTTTAAATAAAATAAAATAAAGGCTGTGGTAAAAGGGAAAATGGGTAAGGGCCTTCACATTCAACATTAGATAGGTAGGGCTCGGCAGTCTTGATGGGTCGCAGGGCCTTTTTCTGCGGGTATCTTGTTTCTGTGATGTGGATGGGACAGGAGTGGCATGCTGTTTGAAGAAAGCTGATGACAGCATGATGCAGCCCCGGCCTTACGCTGACTGCGATGACTCATAATAGTCAATTATTTGTAGATGCCCAGCTCCTCAGGCATGACAATGGCTACCAGTCTTACTGAATAGTGGGCAGCAGTGCTACTGTATCATCTGCTGTGCAGAGAAGAAGAAGGTAGTGTTATGTAGAAAATGTGATTCATGAAAGAATGATTAATGATTTGTGAAAACATGGCTCCAGAATGTGAGAGTGTGCTTTTATTCTATTATTTTATTATAATTATTACTACTATCATGTATTTTTTATTATGTTATTTATTTGTAATGAAAATTGATTCAGAAGAAGGAGATCAAGGGGGAGGGGGGCTGCTGAGAGTGGCGGATGCAGGATTTTACAAAGGGGGGAGGGTTGTGGTGGCGTGCATACTTGATATGCACATTTTTAAATGTTTTACTGTAGTCCTTTATATTGTCTACTGTTATCTTTTTCATCGTATGTTTGACAGAAAATACAAATGTAATCTATAGTTTTGAATGTAAATCTTCTTACAGTCACTATATATTAGACTTCTCCAGCAATGTAAAATGCAGCAGCAGCAAGCAAGTAAGTTACAAAGTGTGGTCTGTCCGTCCCCTTCACTCCCCCCCCCCCCACCAATCTGCCACTGCTGCTGGAACGCACCCATGCACCACGGTGATGCATGATGAGGGCTTAAAATGAGCAAAACAGTATTATTGTAATTACCATTGTGTAACTTGATCTGCTTGCTACCTAATGCCTTGCACGTAATCCTTCCCCTGCCGGTCTACTTGTCTCCTCTCCCAACTTGATGCGATTTCTCCTCTTTGGCTCGTTATCTCAAACCCCTTGCCCTGTCCTACTATAACTAGTTCTCAGCTCCTTAGATCTTTGTAATCACTGCTGAAAAGATCTTACTTGCAATACTCAGTGCCCTATGTCCCAAACCGTGTGAATATGTTTCTCCCCTAAGGATCTACCTACCGTATGTTATTTTACGATTTTCCCTGCTCATTATACCTGATAGTTCCTTGCAAGTATCTTTATTTATTTATTTTTTTTAATTTATTATTATTTGGAAACAATCTTTGAGTACAAACTCTTTTACAAAGGTTTCACGTCATGAATACAGAACAGATAAAACATATAAGCAATTCTTGTCAAAATAATTAGGTACAGTCAAACTAGTGCAAGTACATTGGTAAAATAGGCAACACAGAATACATTCAACAGTAGTTGTAAACCAACAATGCAGCCCCATCGGGCCTTGTGTAGGTAAGGGTGAACAGGAGGAAGGGGCATTGCTGGATGGGAGAGGGGAGGAGTACAGGGGAGCTGTAGGAAGAGCGAGGGGTAGAGGCACCAAAGCAGAGAGCAAAGGGAGCTTGAAATGGGGTACAGAATGTTGCAGGGAGGAGTTGAAAGTTGGACGAGAACAAGGAAGAATGGAGTGGGGGATGCTATTGTGGGCGAAAAAAAGGTGTAAGGGGGAATAGTGTGCATGGAAGGAACTTTTGTGGTTGTTTGTTTTCAATGAACCTCTTGCTGAACTTTGCATCATGATAATTCCTTGAAAATATGTGATCTATGTCTTGTAGCTGCCAACAAATTGCCTTATCGCATGTTTTGTCATGAATCACACTGTTTTGTACCTTGCTCTCATCACCTTGCTTGTATTTTTACTGTAAAACCTTGTTTTGTTTCTGTTTTATGTAATTTCACTCTACGGAGGCAGTATAGCACAGTGGTTTAAGGCTCTGAGCTGCAAATCTGGAGATCTGGGTTTGAATCCCATAGCCCCCACTTACATACTGTGTGACCCTGAGCAAGCCACTTAACTTCCCTGTGCTCACAGATTGCACCTGTAAACAAGCTTTCAGCTTAGTTGTTCTCTCCCGGTCAAAACAAAAAAAACATGCTGGGTCGTGCCTGAAAATAATAATTTCTATGGCTAGCGCACCTACCCAGTGAACTAAATAAATAAATATAAATTCATTTGCCGTGACAAAGTAACTCATCAGAACATGCTTGTGTGTTTCATCAGTTATTACTATTATTATGTCAAAATGTATTTATTTGCTGTGAAAATATGATTGAGAAAGAAGAGAGGGAATGGAAGACTGGCTCCAAGGGAGGGCACCATATTACCCTTTGACAGATTTTGCTCAGTCCAGCCATTCGGTTGCTCAGTTATCTTCAGCTGGCAGTTTTCAGCAGTGAGAGGATACTGTAAAAAAATTTGCTGCACTGCTGGGATCATGATTTAAGTGCAGACAATAAACTTTGTTAGCAATAATGTATGACAGGGTATGCATTATGGTAGCTTGCTATATATCCTGGGTGCCTTGTGAGGCATAAGGCTACAGACTGAGTGCCTTCAACCACACGGGAAGTGTGACGATCTACCATGATGCACACCCTAGAGTGTGTTATAGTGCTTATAAAATAGATTCATATGTCAAAATTGTGTTTCAAACAGCTTGGCATCTCATCATACACAGGAATAAAAAAGTCTTATGCTGACCTACTATAAACGTAGAATCTCTACTGAAATTACAAACAGCAGAGCATCAGTGTGGGTCCCAGGCACACCTGACATTTCATGCCATTTCTGAGTGCTTTGTTGAGGATATTTGCATGAGGGTTACACGCCACATTTATGTTTCAGGTATTTAAAGGGACAGTGTTCATTAATCTAAAGTGTTTATAAATCTCTGCAAACATAAAAAAGTTTAAAAAAAACACGAAATACGTGGAACATTATTCTAATTGTATTATGTATGCAAATATATTCTTGAAAAACACCTTATGGAACTGGATGTATGTAATGGCATTAAGATTATTCTGTCTTTGTATACCTGTTGTTTGCTTTTAGGAGGAATCTCACAGTTGCTGCACCTTGTATACCATATTTGTACTGCACTGTACCCAGGTTAGGCCTGAAAATGGGCTTTGTTCCCAGTGGGCGTACGGAAGGAAGGAAGGAAGGAAGGAAGGAAGGAAACCACTTTAAATTATGCAAATCAGGTTGCCTACACCAGCAATGTGTGAGTAATATTTACAGATTTGGATCTGGATTTTCAAAATACTGACACAGCACTTGCGGCAACTGTAAAATGTGCCAGAATGTCCATGGCCGATTTCCAGATATTCTGATGCACTGAAATCACTTTACTAACTTTGTTTTAACATTCAACATGTTATTAAGTTTAAAATACAGTGCATGACCAATAGAATAAAGTATGGGGTGGTGTGTGTAACGAGAAGTTTACACCCCGCCAAGGTGTTAGATGCTATGTAAAGCCCTAGAACAAAGCTTGAGGGGCTATTTAAGCATCTAACACCGGGGGGGGGGTGTAAATTCCGGGTTTAAACACACCACCTCACATTTTATTTTACATAATTGTTGGGTTTCCCTTTTTCACCTCAGCAATTATACAAAATAAAAAGAAGTTGCTGTGCAGCCACGGTCCGGTTAGATTACAACACGTGGTCCACAGTCGACTTTATTTAAAAGCTGTTTTTTGTTTTGTGGCCAGCCAAAAGTACATTTTTTAAAAAGTTGTGTGGCGATTCAGTGTCCTTCAGTGATTCGGCGAGAAGGCAAGTGGTCAGGAAGCGAGGAACTGTGGCAGGCGCAGAGTGAAGGAAACCATGCACGTGTTTGCCATAACAAATGCTCCTTTATTATGGTAAATTACGCCATGGTTTCCCATGGGAAAAAGGGGAAGCCAGTAATTATAAACATAAAAGAACACATACACCAGTACTGACTTAACTCACCTTATGGCACAAAAATGGCACATGTGTCACCATTTTGAATTTTTGATGCACATGTTATGATAATTGTGCCAAAAATCTTGGACCACTTCTCTTTTGTGGCCTAACAGTCATAGTGCAGTTAGTGTAATTCAGCAAAATGTGCCACAAAGCTTTATATATCCAGCCCTTTGTGTTTATATACTTCTATATAATAATAGCCTAGGTTGGCATGAGTGTCTTTCCATGATGGCCACATTTTTGTAAAAGCAAACAAACTACTAATAATCTATTATTACAGAATTCGCCCCTTCCTAGCCCAACCCCCAAATACGGTGGAGCCTGCCAGGATGAAACACAGTGTCTCAGGATGCTGCATGACAAAAGTAATTAATTGATGTAGAAACTGCTTTGTTTCTTGCAATAACTCCACTGCAGAATGATGCAGTATTGTGCTGCATTCTGGTGGGCCCCACTGTATCTTTTTTAGATGAACCCCCTGCCCCAACCACTTATTTACGGGCAGGCCATATTGTTAGAACTACTGGCACTAGCCAACTCCATGTCACCAGGCAGTGATTATCCACTCTGGCACACCGGTGACCTGGAATCATGCCCCCAAGCTCAGGACAGCAAGAGTAGAGTCCAGCAGGGAGGGTTTAGAGTGGCAGCTCTAATGCTCTCCTCCCAGGGGTTGGGGGTTGCAATGCTCCATCGCAACAACAGTTGTTAGGACTGACCTGGAGGCAATGTCCTTTGAGGGCACCAGAGATTGTTTCACCCTGGACATTGGTGTGGCAAGATAGGCCTATATCCTTTATTGATGTTCCTATGTATGTGCTGTAATGTAATTCAGAGTTAAGGCACTGTATCTTTAAAAGGCCAGAAAGAGCTGAACAAAATAAGAATTTCTGTTAAAGCCAGCTTGGGCCTGGCACTTACCTAGATAAGGAACTGGCAGGTTTATGACCATAAAAGTCATAAACTCTTAGATAAAATGGGGCATTTAGTTTCCAATAACAGGAAGAGGTCAGGAGGATGGCTTAAGGTCAGGGGCTCAAGTCAACTACATAGACCAGATGTTACAGGGGTTTGACATGCAACAACTGCTGCATGCAGTACTGGCACCCATATCTGAAGAGGGACATTAAGTTACTGGAGGGGGTGCAGTGCAGGGTGACAAAGATGATCAAGGGTCTGGGGGACTTACCATATGAGAGGAGACTAAGGGGGTTGAACATGTACTCACTGGAGGAGAGGAAGATGGGGGGACATGATTGAAACCTTTAAGTACATGAAAGGAATAAACAAGATGGGTACAGAGGGACTGTTCAAAGTAACGGAGGGGAGGGACACCCAGGGCCATGATGTGAGACTGGAGGGAGGAAGGTTCAGGAGGGAGATGAGGAGACACTTTTTTACCAAGAGGGTGGTAGCTGGGTGGAATGCATTACCGGCAGAAGTGGTATCTAGTAGAACAGTGAACTGCTTCAAAAGGGGCTGGGACAGGGCAAGGGGGCGGGTCAATGGAGGGGAAGGATGGGAGGGAGGGGCAGCTGCAGAATAAGGGGTGCTAGCTGCCCATTCGAGCAGACTTGATAGACCTCTAGGCCTTTATCTGCTGGCAAATTTCATATGTTCATATGCACAGTGACACCTGCAGGATAAGGGTAAACTCTTGCGCCCCAGTCTCTGTATAGTTAGAGTATACATCCCATTACAAAAGTGATGGGTGTTGGCCTGAAAATGACCAGGTTTTATCTAATAGATCCATTTTGAAATCAGGGCATTCTCCTGAAGGTATTCAGAGGAGAATATACATTAGCTTTCAGTTAAAACCCTGAGAATTTTTTTTTCTCATGGGCATCTCAGAGCAATGAGAACTTAAGCTGTTTTATATACTTGTGTTGAAGTATATGATAGGTCTTGGATTAGAATAAGACCTGTGTTTTGTGGAAAACTGATTTTTCATGTGTTAAATGGAAATTTTGATTTTAAGTCGGAATTTGGGAACAAGAACTTTACTCTGCAAGATAAACCCTGAGTTTTGAAAAAGGACACTCAAAGACTGATTTTTTTTAATTCCAACAATTCTTGTGTTTTCCAAAGAACTTTTCTTCACCTACACAGAGAGAAGGTTATTCTCAAAAAAAGACACTTTTCTAGACTTTGAACCTCAAAATAAGGTACAGTTTAGAACAACAGTATATAGTGTTTTCTGTAAACCCTCTAGTGTTATTTTTGGTATTGTCTGCATTTCAGAAATTATCCAAATTGTATAATGTACTGTGTTTTTGTATGTAAATAAACTTATTTTAATTCTTATCAACTCTACCTGGGGTCTGATTGTGTGATCTAATATTTTTAAACAGGGAGGTTTTGAAAAGAATATATGCCTTGATAACAAAGATAGTGACCGCTCGGCTATCCTACAAAACTACTTAGGGAAAGAGGCTGCCAGTGGCAGTGGTGGAATTCAAACCCAAATGTAGTGCAGAGTCAAGGGGACTCAAAACTATAGTTTCCACCCTCCCATTGGGAAAAAGGCAGGTTGGTAATGCTTCCTGAACCCTACAACTGCTCACGAGTTCTATAAAAAGGGGGTCCATCTCTGCAAACAGGAGATCCTGCCGTGCCCCTGAGGTTGGGCTTGTGACAGATTTGGTGCTAGCTATTGAGATTTTGAATGGTCTTACAAAACCATCACACAATCAAGGGCAGATGTTTGAAAGGGGGAAAAAGGAATTTGTTTGCACACAATAGACCCTATCCTGTTTGATTTTTTTTTTTTGAGAAGAGTAGTGTAGTATAGATGAAGAAGGATGTCTTCCCAGTACAACACTATGAATCTGAAACAACTGAGAAAGATGTGTGTGGAAAAGGGCATTTCTAATGAGAATAAAAATAAGAAGCAACTCACAGAGGCTCTTATGGCAGCTGAGACTGAAGATGCCCCACAGCAGTTAGAGCCATAGGTGGTGACTTCAGAGGCCCAGAGCCAAGAGGAGAATGAGCCATCCACAAACAAGGAGCTGGAGCTGAGGAGGCTGTGGATGCAAGAGAAACAGCTAGAGAATGAGTGCAAAAGGTTTGAGCTGGAACTCCAGGAAAGGAGAGAGTGGCCAAGATGGAGGAATGGCAGGGACAGAGAGAGTGAGATGGAAAAGCTGAAGCTCCAACAGACAGCAACCCCAGCAACACCCAAGCAGATGAGTGGTGGGGGTGGGTCTGAAACTTCAGGACTGTGGTACAAGTTAAATTCAAAATTAATGGCTGAGTTTAAAGAGGGGGAGGACATGGACATGTTTTTAAAATTAATTTGAGAAAGTCTGTATCCAGGCCAATCTGCCCAAAGAGACCTGGAGTTTTCAACTGTCTCCACTGCTAACTGGCAAGGGGAGGAAGGCATTGGGGCAGATGGACAATGTTGACAGTAAAGATTTTGATAAGTTAAAAATTGCTTTATTGGTCAGTACCGGTGGTGCTGAGGGTTGAGGTGCTAGACATCTTACCTCACGCCACATCAGCGATGCAGGTTTGGGAATTGACTCGGGTCACTCGAGGGTCAGTCGGGGAAGGAAGGATTGAGCATCCACAGGACTGCTCTCCTTCTTTGGAGAGGGGGGATTTGTGCTGCATGCTGTCAACTGACACCCAGCAGTGGCTAGGGGTCAGCACAGGTACACAGCCACACAATGGGTTGGCCCATGTCAAGGCAATCAGCTGCCTCCATGGAGGTGGAGATGGCCTGCCCACCCATTGCACGGACAAGGGTAGTGGGAGAAATGGAAAATTCCATGACTCGGCAGGACCCATGATAGCCAATATGGACAAGAGGATGTACCCCTCTGAGGTAGGGGTCATAGCCCCTGTCGGGTCCGTGGCGATGGGGAAAGTACATATGAAAAAAAAAAACTGCCTTATTAAAAAATATGATCTGAATCCTGATGCATACAGAGCAAAGTTCCAGAAGCTCCAAAAGAGTCTGGAAATGAGCTTTGAGGAAGTAGCCACTAAAGAGCATCAATATTTAAAAACGTTGGTGAGAGCGGGTGAAAGCAGATTCTGTTGCGTCATTGAAGGGATGGTATTGCTTGAACAGTTTTATTGGATTTGCTCACCTGACTTGAAGCTTTGGCTAGAGGACAAAGATCCAAAGACTGCCAAAGAGGCTGCAAAGCTGGTGGATCGCCATGCTTGAAGCAGGACTGCTCCCAAGGGGAATTCAGGGACAAAAGGGAAAAGTGGGCATTTTGGACAACCAAAAACCACAGGGCCCCTACAAAAAGAAGGGAACCCCCAGGTGCCCAAAAGGGAGTTTGGGAACAAGAAAAATGCTGAATGCTGGTATTGCAAGCAGCCAGACCATCTTTCTAGGCAGTGTCCAAGGACTGCAAGAGGAGAGGAGCTGAATCTTTTTCCACCCACAATGCTGGCAACTACTGGGAGGAGAGACAGTCGGGCAGTCGCATCAGCGGCCACCAGGGGAGCAGAAGGGACCCATAATCGGTGGCACTTGGAAGGGAGCTGGATGGCCATAGAAGTGGCATACAGGAGCTGTGGTGTGGTTGGTCATGTCAGTGGCCAAAGAGAAAGCCCCCCAGCCAATTGGGGCTTTTGAGCTGGAGCTACAGAGAGGATTTTGGCCAATCAGGGCCAATGGTGTGAATTTGGAGTTTGCGGCCAGGCTTTAAAAGCTAAGGAGCCAGGCCATAACTCCAGGGCTGCAAGAGAATAGGAGCTGAATCTTTTTCTGCCCTCAACGGCAGCAACTACCAGTAGGAGAGACAGTTGGGCAGTCGCATTGGCGGCCGATGGGGGAGCAGAAGGGGTCCACAATCAGTGACGCTTTGAGCTGGTCAGCCGCAGAAGTGGCATACAGGAGCTGTGGTGCGGCTTGTCAAATCAGTGGTCGAAGAGAAAGCCCCCAGCCAATCGGGGCTTTTGAGCTGGAGCTGCATTTTCATCCCACCCGCCCACTCCAGCCCCGACCTTGGCCTCAATTAAATGCACACTTGGGGGGGGCCTGTAGAGGGGAAGCATACGGGATTGGCTCAAGAAGTCAGTACTGAACTTCCCAGAAAAGGGTGAATCACTTAAAGCTCACGACAACTGAAATGCACTTTCCACAAAAAGGGCTTGATACCTGGGGATAAAGCTGGATGGAGTGATCTGGAGCAGTGACCTTGTAACTTTTGTGACTTTTCTTTGTTGACTTCATTTTAACCTACCTGTGCATTTGCTCCTATTTTGTTCTTGCCAGGATGGGATTAGCTGTACACTGGGTAGGGGTCTCATTGGGATGGAGAAATACTCCGGGCAAATCAAGGGGATTGCTTAAATTGTAAATTGTAAAAGTATGTGGTGGAGGGACACATTTAGAACTTGCTGATTTGCAGTGCTCTGGGCTGACTTAGCTTAAATTGTAAATTATAAAATCTGTATAGTGGATGAACGCATTTAGAACTAGCTGATTTAGTCTGCCTCGGCTAGGCCTGCTTCCGGCAGCAGAGAAGTAACTGGGCAATAGGTGGACGCTGGTAGGGGACCAGGGCAACATGGCTGCTCCTAGTTGGGGACATGCTAAGGAACATTAGTATGGGGGTGGGATGTGCATCATAGGGCGGCTGATAGGGGCAGCTGGTAGGGGTGGAGTCGCTACTGGATGGGGGGACTTTGGCTACAGGCTGGAGGGGCAGCAAGTTGGTGGGCTGCAGTGGCTGTTGAGCTGCAATGGCCATGAGTACACTGTGGAGACTGGGCCACTGTCCTATATGTGCCAGGTTAATGGGTTTAGAGTTTGAGTTGCCCAGGCTCAGGCATGAACTGGATAGGTGGGTAACGAGTATGGCACAGGGGATGGGAGGCACACACCTACAGACAGCCAGGAGGGGAGGATGCCTGCAAATATAGGTGCAAGAGGTTAGGGGCCAGCAGAACTCATTCTAGATCTGATCAGCCCTTGGGACAGAAAAGGGGGGAAGGATTGAGGAGTCTTGACAAGGAGAAGGGCGTAGAAAGGCAGAGAGAGGGGGCTTTCAACAGATGGGCAAATGGGCTTCCAAGGACCACAACCAGGGGGCTCATCTCATGGGAAGGAAACACTGGTCAGCAACCCACGGGGGGGATCCCAGTCTCAAACAGGTACTTCCCATTGGTGGGTATCTTGGAGGGTGGGGACTCAGAGGATGCAGGGGAGAATGTCAAAAATGGGTGGAAGGAGGGAGATGAAACTGTGGGAGCAGTTGGGTGCAAAGGCATGGAGATACATAGAAATGCTAGGGATAGCAAGGGTTGGGGAGCTGGGAGTCTGGGAGTCTGGAGTGCCAGGGAAGGATGGATGAGGGGAGAGTAAGGAGGGAGCATGGATCCCAGGGGGGAAAGGGACCAGTGAGAATAACGGGAGGAGGAGGAGGAGGGGGGACAGTAAGGAGGGAGCACGGATCCCAGGGGAAAAGGGACCAGCGGAGATTAAGTATGGGTGGGAGTGGAAGCAAAAATAATGAGGGAGTAGATGAAAGTGCCCTTGAAGGTCAGGAGGGGTCACAAGTTGGAGAAAGGGACACAGCAGAGTGGAGTGGGGGGGGGAGCTAGAAGAAGGCTGGCCCGACAAAAGAAATGGTTAAAATGGGCAAGTAAAGTAAATGGATGGCAATCAAAATACTGTTGTGGCCAGAGGGAGGGGCAGAAAGCAACGAGGGGTGTGGCAGAGAAAGGAGGTAGGCTCAAGGGGAATGAAACAGTTACAGTGCTTCTGCTGGGGGACTCCATGATCAGGGGGTATTAAGTGGGAATGGAGGAGTGAGGGGCAAGGCTGTGCTGTTAGGGTCAAGAGTATATCCGGCTTAACTGTGCACAAAGCCAAGCACTTGGTCTATACCTTAGTAAAGGATTGTGGGGGTCACCTGAGATACTAGTGCACCTAGGCATAAATGACATAGAGGGAAATAGTATTGAGAAGATACAGGCAAGGTTCTGGGAACTAGCCAGGGTGTGTCATGTGGTGGGGTGCACGGTCTCCTTCTCGGAGATCCTCCTGGTGCCTAGAGCTAGCGTGGGGAATAAACAGAAAATCAGTGAGGTAAATGAATGGCTCAGAACATGGTATGTGGCTAGGGGTTATGGGTTGGTGGGGGGTTGGGATGAAACTTGGGAGGACAAGGGGCTGTATGCTAGGCATAGGCTCCACCTAAATTTGGAGGGAAAGGAGGTTTTGAAACTAAAGCTGACATAGTTCATTGAAGCTAGGTGGGGCTTAAACTTCTGAAGGGGGAGGGTGGGGACTTGAAGATGGTGCTAGCAAGCACATCGAGGGAGAACTTAGCATATTCCCCCCAGCAGATGGGAGGGGGGTGCCAGACTGGGGCACCAAAACGTGAACAAGGGAGTAAGAGCACGCAGTTAACTGAGGGAGCCTGGGTTGGGGGGTGGGTGAGTGACAGGGATGGAGGGGGGTCCTGATAAATGCCAGGAGTATGGGTAACAAAATGCCCAAATTACAGGTAATGCTCACTGAAGGGGAGGTGGATGTGGCGGCAGTCACTGAAACCTGGGCCACTCCTCGGCATGATCAGGACCTAAACCGGGAAGGGTACACTGTGTTCAAGAAGGGCAGGGTGGTGGGAAGGGGAGGTGGGGTAGCACTCATCATTAGAAATGGCATCAATATAGGCAGGGTGACTGGGCAGAGGGAAATGCTGAAGCATTGTGGATAACCTTGCAGGCGTCTGGGGGTAAGAAGGTAAACCTGGGGATGGTTTACAGGACACCGATGCAGATGGAAGAATTGAAGGACGGCCTGGTGGAGAACCTCAGGAACCACTGTGGTCAGGGGGAGGGTTGAACTGTGGTGCTGGGGGACCTAAATATGCCAGGGGAACCATGGAATCCTCATGAACTAGGGAGCAGTGACTGCTGGACATCTTCCAGGATGCTTTCCTTTCACAACTGGTGACTGTCCGGTTGAGGGAAGGGTAAATCCTGGATGTGGTCCTAGTGGATTGCAATCTGGTTAGGAACCTGGAGGTATGGGACCCACTGGCAGGGAATGATTGTCACAGGGTGTGGGAAATAATCAGACGAGGCAATGTGTCATGATTAAAAACACACAGATATGTGACATTTATTTACAAATAGGAAAATAAATAATTAAACAACAAAAGAAATTGCAGTCAGAACGACCACTTGACATCGGTGGTTTCTTGGAATACAATCTCAGATCAATAACAACTCTGATCTTTTACCTTCTGTATTACTCTTGTCTACCTGCACTGTAGACCTTCTCACTCCACATCCAAGGCTCATCCGATAAGGCTCCCTTTAGCAGGGGTTTATATAGATGGAGCAAGGGTCACCTGACCTGGTTGTTAACTTATACAGACAATTTTGTACTGACTAACAACATCAAACAGGTGGGAGGACCCAAGCCCAGTACTATTATAATAAACGATATTGTATAAATGCACATTGACAGTTTTAGATCCCCTTGGAAGCTTTGAGCACCATTTTCCATATTAAATTGGTCCCAAATGAGCTCTATGCTCCTCCCATTTATATTTGATTGACAGCATGGTCCTATAAAACTAGATCAGAGAGGGCACTGATCTTCCTATACAACACAGTTTTCTGGCATCACAGATGGACAGAGGTCTGCCTAGGGGAATTGGTAGGACCTGGAAAAATGGATTGTCCCAGAGAGAAAATAAAAAACAACTTTGTTTAACAACAGTTTCAGTTTTACAGGAGCCCTTCTGTCTTACCAGTACCATGGACTATGTACAGGTACTCCGTTATCAGTTAGCTACAGATAATTATACTGGGGCTTCTTATTTATTCATTATGCTCTCTTCTTAACTGGCAGTGCATTTATTCCTACTGTCAGCTATAGAAAAAGGTATGAAAAAATGTTTCATGCAGTACAAGGAGCGGCCGGCTGAAATGGTCAAAATGCTTCCTCAGCCGCTGACTCCTCTAACCCGATGTACAAGCATTTCTACTTTTAAGTTTCCAGGAGCTTACTACCTGCAGACGTTACCTTAGGTAGTAACTCTTTTGTACACTTAACAGTGACACAGTATTTCTCTACAGCCCTCTTTTTATTCTGAGGGTTGCTACCCTTAAACTGCATACTGCATACTGCTTCATAGACATTCCTGCATAAGGATATTCCTGTCTCTTTACATTTCTAGGGCTCTTTAGGTTGCAGTAGAGCAGTAGTCAGCAAGAAAAAGACATACACTCACAGCTCTGCTGTGGGACTGAAAAACCCCTCTGGTCAGCCCCTGTATATTTCATTAAGGTTTTTAGGAACACCCCTGTCCCTTGCACCATAATGCTTGTTACAGAGCACTTAGTGTTAGAATAGGAAGCAGGGGCAGCTGAAAGTAAAAGTGATTGCCGCCCTGCTTTAACTGCAGCACAGTTACCTCAGTGGGAGAGAGAGAGAGAGCAAGCGAGAAGTGAGCATGCTCCTCTATTCTACTAATAACAAAGCTCTCTCTCATTTATTGGTATATTTAGACCCCACAGACTTGTTTCTGTTAGCACGGGGCACCAGGAAAACTTTCGAAGAGCACAGAGCAGCTAAAATGTAATACTAAGAGCTGACCGCTGCTCCGTGCTGGGATCCAGCTTCGAATCAGGCTTTCAGCCCGATCAGCTGTTTATTCCTTCTGCTCCTCCATGGCTGATTTAAACAAATATGTATTACTTTGCCAGCAGCTGGGAAACATGAATACATTTAACAAAGTCGGGGTGGGGGGTGGGGATCTGTTACATACTGGGCGGCGGCTGAAAGTAAAGAAATAAATACCGCCCAGTTTAACCATGAATCCTGCTTCAATGTAGGATGTATTTAAACACTATATAACAGAGCAGCAGCTAAATTAAATAACTATATTCATACATGCCACTCTGTTTCACTCCTATAATTATAGGCTTTACTTAAAAGCCTTACAATATCTTTTTGGCAGCTCAGCAGCTTGTTTCTAAACCCCTCACATATTTATTTATTATGCTGCATTTTATTACATAGTTTCTATTGGCACTGCAGCACTTTAATCACACAATAATCACTGTACGTCATTTCATAAAAAAATATATTCAAATGCATTGTTGCACTTTACCTCATTCTTCAAAGTATATTTAAAGGCACAGATGCACTTTATTGAAACCCAGGCATGAAAAGCCATATAAGCACCTTAATTGCTTTCGTTGCCAGCCAACATGCTGGACCTGAACATGATGCTAGCAGGGAATGGTGGTGAGGGACGGATGTAGGGAATAGGAAAGATAAGGCAGTAGGAAAGAGACATGTAGAGCGAGAAAAAAGACTGATGTAGATGGTCAACCTACACCAGGGCTAGAAAGAAGTAAAGAACAGGCAAAAAGATACTGTTGTGCAACAGATTGAAAGTGAGAAGAAGAAGACAGTAAAGTCAACTAGCGGAATGCAAAACTATCACACTCCTCCCTGCTTAAAAACAAACCAGTTTCCTACATACTGGTTTGGCTACCCCCTCTCATTCTCAGTAATCTACCATGCCAGCAGAGTCGGGGGACGTGGTTGGGGTCTTTCTCAGTATTCTCCTGTTCTACCACCTACACGAAGTGGCTGAGTTTTATGCTCACAGAGTTTAATCGTTTATTGCATTCGCAGGATAGGGAAACAGAAAGAAGGTGCTGCCCCTGTCCTTTACATAATACACTCTAAACATGTGTACCTTCTATCTGGAGAACACACTAGATTTCTGCAGCCTTTAAAGGCTGATTCCACAGAAAATCCTACAGGTTACCTCTGGATCTCACATTATTTACATGCCTTCAAGAGGCCTTAGAGGTCCTTTACCTGACCTCTCTGTGATACTTATACTGCCCTCCTTACGAGGGAAACAGTTTCTGTACAGAAACAGGCAGACTGCTCTCCTGCTTTAACTGTAGGAAGGGGGGTGGAGCTCCGGCCCACCCTCTCCGTAAAACTCCACCCCAGGGTCCCTTTATTCAAAGCAAGTACTTATGCAGTCTCGCACCAATGTTCAAATGTCACTCCCCGATAAAAATACTTACTGACTACACCCTGGGGCTATAGATGCTTTTTCCACATAACATCTATTATTATCTAAATCCTTTATTTCAAACAGGAAGACTGGTCACTTCTTAAACATAACATAGGTTTGCAGCACCCATTAACTACATTTGGAACATCTGACGCCTACTAATGGCATGTCCCTTCAGATGTTCCCCCTGGAGGTCAGTTTCCTCTGCAACCTCCTTGTATCTGAACCAGAAAAATATATAGGAAAGACTAAGCAACAGTTTTAAGAAACTAAATCAAAAGACAATCTGATAAGTGTGCAACCCATTAGACGAATATATGAAAATTACAGAAGATAGAAAAAAAAAAACAAAGACTGTTGCCACAGCAGTTTCATGGTCCAGATGTGTGCAGTAAACAGTATCCACCTTCCCTCTCCCTGCAAGGGGATGGAGCTGTGGCCCGCCCTCTTCCATTAGCTTTGTCTCAGGGTCCCTTAACACATAAGAATCTCCGTACTACATATACATTCTGTTCTATATCTGACATACCCTGAGTCACTGATCATTTCTTTGTCTATACATTCTCTAACAGTAAGAAATGAGTCAGCCGTTTTATGCTGATTTCTAGCTTCTAATAGCCAGCTCATGCTGGCACCCAATATATTTAACAGACATGAATTCTAAACATTTTCCAGAAGCACAGCATTGTAGCTATAGTATTGCAGGAGTTACCATCTTGTACCTGCTGTCCTATATGGAGGTCTCCCATGCTTCCCTGGGTGCCACTTGTGTCGGCCTTCAACCCTTAGAGCGCTTCCTCCCCTATAGCTTTCTGGAACAACTTCCCGGTGGTGGTACCCTGTACCATCCAGAAGGTAGTCTGCCACCTGTCTGTATGACCCAGGCCAAAAATAGAAAGGGGTAATGCGGGACAGTACCTCCCCATGACTTACAGACCTCCACGGGCTGCCTCTTGCAGTCTCCAGTACCTTACGCCTCAAGCCCATGGGTACTACCACTCTAGCATCTACCCATTTTGTCCGGGAGTTGGGCCTCATGTGGTATAGAACCTCTTTCCCGCTCTCAGACCACCACAACTGATCAGCCCCTATACCTCCATTAACCGGTTTTCCATCCTGAATTCTTACATAGGATTCTAATCCGGCAGTTTCAGGATCTTCCCCCTGCAGTATTCCCCAATCAACAGCAAATGAATCAACACATGTCATGGGAGGAGATTCAAAACATTTAAATGTCCCTTCAGCTACCATGGCCTCTTTGGTGTTGATTGTATTCTTCACCCCAGTTTGCACAAGTCCAGTAACAGTCTCATCCTTACCTTGGGACTGCTTCTCTTGCAGATCCTCTTCCTCTAGATAACAGCCTGCAAAAATAGGCAATTCTGGTAACAAGGGCTCCATCTGTGGGTCCTCCTCATCTCAGTGTCAAGGCTCCTGGACATCCATAGCCATATCAGATTCCACTGCACGGGTCATATCCAGCAACACGAGGTAGCGGTGCTCAGCCTCCCTCCGACATTGCTCTGCCTCCAACCATTTTCCACTCTACCAATGGATAAGCCGCATCAGGTCAGTCACTTGATCTTCCTTCCAATCCTGGGCATCCACGGACTCCAGCTTGTGTGCCATCCTGACAATTTGCCCCGACAGGTCTGGACACCAGGGCTGGTGCCTAGTACTGGTCTCCTCGTTTCTCCGGACAACCAATACCAAATCCCACTCTCACACCAAATGTCCCAGGGTGTGGGAAATAATCAGACGAGGCAATGTGTCAGGATTTACAACACACAGATATGTGACAGTGATCATGCCATGGTCCGGTTTTTCCTAGACCTGGGAGGAGGGGAAAACCACCCTAAAGTGGTGGTGGTTGACTTTAGGGGTGCAGATTTTAAGGCTATGGAGGGGATCCTCAAGGGGCATTTGGAGGGGATCAAACCAGGCAGGGACACAGAAACCAGGTGGGAAATTATCAAAACAGGACTCCTGGAAGTTACTAAGGCCTGCACAAAGGCCAGATGCAGGTTTGGTAGAGCCAGAAAGTCATGCTGGTGGACCTGGAAGGTCCAGGAGATGGTGAGGGAGAAAACAGCAGCTTATAGACGATATGAGCACTCACATGGGGTTGCGGACAGGGGGGTAGTATAATATGATATCTAAAACGGTAACAAGGATGAGACTGGCCAAGGCAAGTATGGAGCTGAGGTTGGCATGGGATCAGAAGTGGGGAAAAGGATTCTTTAGGTGTATTAGGGAAAGAAGAAAAGTAAAGGAGCAGATTAGTAGACTGAAGTCAAAGGCAGGGTGGGCCGATGAGGCCAAGGACCAGGCGGAGGTGCTAAACAAATACTTTGCCTCGGTCTTTACTAGAGACGATGGAGGGTCAATGGCTTACGGGGAAAGTCAGATGGGAGTGGGGGGCACAGATGTTGAAATTCTGGTTGGCAGGGTGAGGGAAGCCCTTAGGTCCTTGAAAACGTATAAGGCACTGGGTCCAGATGGCCTTCACTCCAGAGTGCTAAAGGAGGTGGTGGCTGTCCTTGCTGCACTTCTGGTGGACCTTTTTAGCTCCTCCCTTCAGATGGGGTGGGTGCCTCAGGATTGGAGGATGGCTCATGTTCTGCCTATCCACAAAGGATGCTCATGGAAGGACCCGGGTAACTACAGGCCTGTCAGTCTGACGTCGGTGGTAGGCAAAATGATGGAGGCCATCTTGAAAGAAGGACTGAAGGTGTTTCTGAAAACACTGAGCCATCTGGATGACCTCCTACAAGCTTTGTTCAGGGCAGATTGTGTCAGACAAAACTTGTGGAGTTCTATGGCTGGGTGACAGAGGCCCTGGATCAGGGCAGGCCAGTGGATGTCCTCTTTCTAGACTTCAGCAAGGCGTTTGACACTGTGCCACATCCTGGGTTGCTGGACAAAATAGGGGGAATGGGGGATAGTATGGTTAAATGGATAGGAAACTGGCTGACTGGGCGGTTTCAGAAGGTAGTGGTTGTGGGAGGGGGGTTATCATCACCTAGGAGGGTCATTAGTGGGGTCCCACAAGGGTTGGTGCTGGGTACAGTCCTTTTTAATGCTTACATCTCTGACATCGGGGATGAAATCAGGAGTGAGATGAGCCTCTCTGCCAATGATTCGAAGCTGAGGGTGCTGGTGAATGGGAAGGAGGGTAGACAAGCCCTACATGGGGACCAGGAGGCTCTAGGGGAGGTGAACAAGCACCTGGAAACTGAGGATCAACACCAAGAAATGTAGTGTTCTCCACTTGGGGCCTAGAAACCCAGCTCATGAGCACTTTTTAAGTGGCGAGAAGTTGCAGGTGTTGGGAGGAGAAAGGGATCTCGGGGTGGTTTTAGATGCCAAAATGAATAACTCAGAGCAGTGCAGAAGGGCTGTGGCAAAAGCAAACAAAATACTAGGGTGCATAACCAGGGGGATAACCTTGAGGAGATGTGAGCTGCTTCTCTCTCTCTGTATAATTGCCTAGTTAGACCGCACCTGGCGTACTGCGTGCAGTTTTGGTGCCCGTACTTGAAAAAGGACACTGCACTTCTGTAGAGAGTCCAAAGAAGGGCGAACAGGATGATTCAGGGTCTGGGAGAAATGTCCTATAAGGAGAGACTTGAGGACCTTGACTTGTACTCTCTGGAGGAGAGGAGAGGAGGGACAGAGGGGATATGATCGAGGTCTTTAAATATCTGATGGGAGTAAATAGGGTCAGCCCAAATAGGGTGCTCCAACTGAGGGAAGAGGATGAGTTTGGTTGATGGGATGCTCAGGGGGGGAGACTAGGAGGGCTACTTCACAGAGAGGGTGGTGGACTCTTGGAATGCACTGCCTACAGATCTGGTGGCTGTTAATACAGTGGAGGGTTTTAAGAAGGTCTGGGATAGGTATAAGGGGAGGGTTAAGCTGGGTATAGCCAGATCTGGAGGTGAGACTCTGATGGTAGGTAGGGCCGGGGAAAATTATGGGGGGGGTAGGGAGGGCAGCAACAGTCCCCAGACTAGGTGCTGATCTTTGCGCAGACTCGATAGACCTTTAGACCTACTCTGCTGGCATCTTAGTGTGTTAGTATGTCCTAAGAAGGCTCGGAAGGTAAAAGGGCCTGTGCAAACTGAGACAGTTACCCACTGTATCTCTGATGCTATCCCTGACAATATGAGGGGGCACATTCACCCATTCATGGTGAATGGGGTACAGACTAGAGGGCTGAGGGATACAGGAGCATCTCTTACTCTGGTGAAAGGGGATATGGTGGGGGTTGAACAAATACTGCCAAACCAGTTTGTCTCTGAGGGATTACACAGGGGAAAATAAAATTTACCCATTAGCCAGTGTTACCCTGGATTGGGGAGATGCATGTGAAGGGGTAAGGAAGGTGGATGTAGCTGACAAACTCATTATGGATGTTATTGCAAGGAACAATGTTCCACACGGAGTGGTTTGTGTTGTGACCCGGAACCAAAAGAATAGGGGTTCTGTGATCTTCGGGACCCCACAGAAATTCAGACAGGAGATGTTGGGAAGCAGACCAGCCAGCCTGTGGCTCATGAAATGGAGTTTGATAATAAGGGGATGGAGCTGGCCCAGCGGCGCTGAGGGTTGAGGCATTTGCCTTACCTCGCGCCACACCAGTAACCCATGCTCGGAAGTGAGCACGGGGAGCTGGGGGTTGGCTGGGAGGGATAAGACTGAGCATCTGAAGGACTGCTCTCCTCTCCTGGAAGGGAGGGGGGTAGGGTTCTGCCGCACTAGTGGCACTCAGTGGAGACTGGGCACACTGCAGTCAAGGACAGAGTAACCAGGGAGACAGCATCAGGCAGCCTTCCTGCGGGCGTGTGCGGGTAGGTTAGCAGTGCATGTCCTGCGCTGGGGGAACAAAGAGAAACTCCCAGCTGCCGGGTGAGGCAATGGTGGTGCTTCAGTGGTCGAGCCCACACACCCAATGCTGGCCCAGAACCAAACTTGACTCTCCTAGGTCCCTGCCTCCTCCTGTAGGGCCGGCAGAAGAGGGGGGATCACACCCGATTCCTCTGTTGTGGGATGGGTTCAGGCAGGCGGTAGAGGAGAGGCTGAGTGAGCCCACCCGAGAGATGCCCCGGTCAGCTGGAGCAGAAATAGAATTGAAAAAAAAAAAATTAAAAACATCTAGGGGGATAGAACTTCCCCTACTGACAGTTAACCCAACTGCTACTGGAGTATGCTTTCAGGAGGCAGGGGTGGCACATAGCCCAGGGGAGGGAGAAGGTTATGATATTGAATCCCCTACTGCCACACCTATGGACCTCAGTCTGGGAACTGATGGGGACATGCCCCATGTTCTGGGTAAGTGGGAAGACTTAGCAGCAGCACAATGGACAGACCCTAGCTTAGAGAAGCTGAGGGCCTGTGCAGAGTCTGATAGGACAGAGAGAGGTGACAGAAAGCATGGGGTATATTGGGACAATGGATTGTTATACACACAAGACATCAGGACAGAGGGAGGGAGGGAGGAGTGATGGGCAGGCAGCTTGTTGTTCCGCGGGAGTATTGTGGGTTATTGCTCAAGGTAGCTCATGATGTTCCCATGTCCAAACATTTGGGCATTGCTCGCAATACATAGCATTTAGCCCACAGTTTCTATTGGCCTAATATTACCAAGCAGGTGAAGGAATACTGCAAACCTTGTCACCAGTGTCAGGAAATAGGGAAAGCCGGAAGCAAAGCCAAGGCTGCCCTGATTCCATTACCACTTGTGGAGAAGCCATTTCAGAAGGTTGGAATGGATATTGTGGGTCCTTTAAATACCCCAAGTTCCTCGGGAAAAAGGTATGCAGTATAGTGACAGTTTTCGAATATGCTACCCACTATCCCGAAGCCATCATGCTGCCCTCCACTAAGGCGGATAAGGTGGCAGATGCTTTGTTGGGGATTTTCTCCCGTGTTGGGTTTCCACAGGAGGTTATCTCTGACTGAGGTGGTAACTTCATGTCGGACCTATGACATATTTGTGGGAGGAGTGTGGTGTCATACAGAGGTGCACAACACCTTACCACCTACAAGACAGTGGTCTCATAGAGAGATTTAATGGGACCCTAAAAGCTATGCTTATGGCATTTACAGAACAGCATAGGTGGGACTGGGAGAAATACCTGCCCCACCTGCTGTTTGCCTACGGGTAAGCACCACAAGAGTCAACTGGGTTTTCACCCTTCAAGCTTTTATATGGATGCAGGGTGAGGGAGCCCCTATATTTAATACGAGAGGAATGGGAAGGTAAGCATACCACCAAGGGGACTCCCATAGTAGAGTATGTGTTAAAATTTTAGGGAGACGCTGAAGGAGCTTATGAGCATGGTCCAGAGCAACCTGGTAGCTGCCCAGAAAAAACCAAAGACCTGATACGATCGTGGAGCCAGAGCTCGCTTGCACAGGGTAGGACAGGAGGTAATGGTTCAAATCCCTGTCTGGAAGGACAAGCTGCAAGCTGAGTGAGCGGAGTCGTACAAGGCAGTCCGGCAGGTTAATGATGTTAATTACATTGTAGAGTTACCCGACCAAAAACACACTCACAGGATGTATCATGTGAACATGATAGAGCCATATTTTAATAGGGCTGACATGGTACTTGCAGTTTGCAGTTCTGGGGATGAGCTAGGTGGGAAAGGCCCCCTTTTCAACTTATTAGCCAAGAGTAAGCAGACATCATCTGTGGAGACCATCATGTTGTCATCTCAGTTGACACCTGGACAGGTCCAAGAATTGAGGACCATTTTGTGAGACTTTGCCCTTTTATTTATAGCAAAGCCTGGATGGTCACCACTAGCGGTGCATGATGTAGACATGGGGACCCAAGCACCCATATGTAGAACAGCTTACGGGTGTCAGAGACAGTCCTCAAGGACATCGGGAAGGAGGTGGGGAGATGCTAGATCTACGGGTGATCCAGAAATCTCACAACCCCTGGGCCTCACCTGTAGTCCTTCTACCAAAACCGGATGGGACTACTGGAAGGGCGTGAAAGTAATACAAGAGTCTAAGCAGAATATTCTGTTGCATAGCTTCTACTTTAGCCAGTAAGGACAGAGGTAAAGACTGCCAAGTTTGTAAATCTTTAGCTATGGGTTGAGTAAGGGACTTGTAATTTAACAATTCGAGTCGGAAGAAGTCTTTCACTAGCTGAACCACTAGATATTTAGTTGCATTTCTATTCCATCCAATGGGGAATCCACATTTCAGTACTGCAGAGGGGTTAAAACTGTGACTTAGGGCCTGATTTTCAAAGGCTCATAGTTCACACAAGGTACCTGCACCAAAGCAATTTTTACCCAAGTAGCACCTTGCACCAAATGTTATGGCAATCCCAATTTTCAAACACAGGGTGCATCAAAATCAGTATGCTTTGTGCCAAAGCAGCCCTGCACCACCTATACACCAGAGGTGCCCGTGCGCCAGGTCATGAGGGAACTAGTATCATGGTGGGGCTACAGCATCCCCTTATTTGGGATTTTGGAAGCCTAGCAATGGCCACAGCTTGGCACAGAAGTTGGACCAGTCATGAGCTGGTCTAATAGCCCTTGTGCTGGGTGTCTGATGTAAGCCATGTTGGTGGGAGGGTGCGTGATACAGAGCAACTGGACCAGTGGTGGTGCCAATAGTGGTGGAATGGGCACAGTGGTGTGTTGGAGGGTACACATGTGGCACCAGGGTAGTTGTGCCCCGCACTGCACAGCAGAACCGCCAGTTAGCCATGGGCTGTATGCTGGCACAGCCTGTGTCCCAGACCTTTGATGCTGCAAGCCCTGCCAACTGATCCACAGCTTGCACACTCCCTGACATGCTGTCCAAGAGACCTCATGATGGCACCTGCCGATTAGAGTGCCCGTTCAACCTGCCGTCACTAGTGTGGCACCTGTGGCTGTGCATCAGGACAGGTGGTGCTGCCTGTAGTATGTCCCTCCATGACTACAGCACCTCATCCTGTGCCACTATAGATGGTCACCCTCTGTCAGGATGGTTGCACAATGCAGCTCAACTGGCATGGCTGGTGGCATCAGGGGTCCAGGACACAGGCTGTGCCAACATACACTCATGCCCAGTTCGTGGCTCTGTTGCCCAGTTTAGGGCACAACTGCCTCAGTATCACCTGTGTGCCCTCCTACATCCTACTGTGCCCATGCTGCCCACTACTAGCACCCCCACCAGACTGACTGCCATGTACCATGCAGCCTCCTCCCCAAGATTGCGTGTCTGGGTCAGGGCTGTGCCAGGCTGGGCCGGGGCTTGATGGGACCTTCCGACAAACCCCTCCAGTGTGCCAAAGGTTTGCTACAACACTGCAGCTGTGGCAACTCTTGGGACTTTGGTGCAGGGACCCCTGTAGTTCTGGAATAGAGCGCAGGGTCTCTGACACACCCAGAGATTGCCACAGCCCTGGGGTGGTGCAATGTGCACTGATCTAGTAGCCCTTTGAAGATCAAGCCCTTAGTATCTCAGTTTTCAAGGAATTTACCCTGAATCCTGATAGTGTCCCATAAATTTCAATTATGGCCCATGAGAATGGGAGCGACTTCTCTGAGGACATCAAAGTTAAAGTGATGTCATCCGCAAATAGGGCTATTCTATAATCACATTCCCCAAGTCCCCCTCAGCCCGACAGATAGCTGCTGCTAATGGTTCAGTGCAAACAATAATGGGGATAGAGGGCATCCCTGTCGTATTCCTCTAGTCAAAGAAATGAGGGATAATATAGCCCCATTTGCCCTAACATAAACCTTCAGGGAAGTGTACATGGCACGGATAACAGTAAGAATTTCCTGTGGAAAATCCTTGATTTCCAGGGTGTCCCTTAGAAAACTCCAGGACGCCCTGTCAAATGCCATTTTGGCATCAAGGCTGACCACCACCACGGTCCATTAAGTGCAGGGTACGACGGACATTATCATGTGTCTGACTCAAGCAAACAAACCAACAGGAACTTTAGGCTGAGGGTAGGAGAACATGAAAGGGCAGTCCTACACACAGTGATATAAGCAATGCACTGTCTGTACATGCACATGCTCAACCAAACCATTCCTTACACAAATTCAAGTATTGTAGCATAGAAAAAGTTGTGCTGGGAAAGAAGGGAGGGGATCTCGAAAATTTGGTACTTGAAATGGAACTTATGTGGATAGTCTAGCTGGGAGATCATTACCCACCAGGGCTGAATAACTGCATCTAGAATGCAGTCTTGGTTAAAAGGAAATAAAAATAAAGGTAGAAAAGTACAGTTACGTTAAAACTTTCCATAACAGTAGATCTTTGAGAGAAGCTCTTGTAGCAGGTTCAAACAATGAGGACTCACGCCACCTGGCGGCAGTTCCATCAACTTTTTCGCTAGCAGTACCTCGGTGGGAGCACCCCACCCATGTCGGCTCAACCCCAATGTCACCCTATATAAGGAGGAGTTCCCACGTGCTTCAGTTCTTGGACACCCCCGTCAGGCAGGTAAACCGGCAGGTCGAAACGGCAACTAATAGCCAACGGGTGACCTTTCAAGCAGAAATACGCTGATCTGGAAAGGGCCTGATCCCTGTGGGGAGGAGGGTGGGAAATATACTTGCTGCAAGAGCTTCTCTCAAAGATCTACTGTTATGGTAAGTTTTTACATAACTGTACTATCTTACTTCCAGTAGAAGCTCTTGCAGCAGGTTCAAACAATGAGGACTGAGTCCCAAGCAGTATAAACTTATGACAACCTCTTGGGAGGGGCAAAGAAACAGGAGCAGGAAAAAACCAAAGGAGAAACCTCAGGAAACCAGGCTCTGCAGAACTGCAAGGCCAAACCCTGCTCTGCACCTTGAAACAATGTCCAAACTGTAGTGCCTAACAAAGGTGTGCACAGAGCTCCAGGTAGCGGCAGTGCAAATAACTGCCATTGGAACTCTTTTAAGAGTGGCGAATGAGGTAGCAATAGCCCTCATAGAGTGAGTTTTAATCGGCCCCGAAGTCGACCTGTTGTGCGTCTCAAAACAATAGGAGATGCAATGGACCAATCAGCATGAAAGAGTCTGTTTGGAGACCGGGCAACCTGCCGACCGAGAAGCAAAGGAAACAAACAACTGATCAGACTGCCTGATCCCCTTGGTTCTAGCCAAGTAACACCTGAGAGCCCTGTGGACATCCAGGGAGTGGAGAAGGGCCTCTCTCCTATTGGAATGCTCCGGGTAATAGACTGGGAGCTGCACCAACTGGTTTAAAGTGAGCTCTGGGACCACTTTCGGCAAAAATTTCAGATTTGTGCACAGAGCAACCCTATCCTTGTGAAAGATCAGATAGGGGTCCCTACACAAATGGGCTTGCAGTTCAGAAATGCACCTAGCCGAAGTGACCGCTACCAAGAGAAGCGTCTTCCAGGAGAGAAAATGGAGCTCAGTGCTCATAGCCGGTTTGAAGGGAGGAAGAGAGAGCTTCTCCAGGACGAACAAAAGACCCAAAGGAGGAACAATGTCCCAGATGGGAGGTCTGATATGCAGAATGCTGTGCAAAAAAGCTTTGGAAACCTCCATCTGAGCCACCGTCTTACCCGACACAAAGGAGTGGTAAGCGGAGATGGCAGCCAGGTGTACTTTGATGGAGGAATAACTAAGGCTTTTCTGAACAAGAAAGAGCAAGTATTCAATGATGGTATTAACTGGACAGACCAACGCGTCCATCTGCTTTGCTGTGGCCCAGATTCAAAACCTCTTCCATTTCAAAGCGTAAGTGGCCCTGGTGGCAGGTTTCCTAACCTCAACCAACACCTTGGCAACCTGGTCAGAAACCCCAAAATGGACCATTGCTAAGTCCTGAGGAGCCAGGCATGCAGGTGAACGGACCACAGGTTCGGGTGTAATAGGGACCTGTTGTCCTGTGACAAAAGATGTGAGGATAGAGGGAGAGGCATCGGAGGCTCTGCCGCTAGATGCTGTAGTAATGGAAACCAGTTCTGGTGAGGCCACAACGGGGTGATCAGAATAATGGTGGGTGATTCTGACTGTGCCTTGAGGAGGACCTTCTGAAGAAGAGGGAAGGCATAAAGGAACCTCCCACTCCAACAGGGAGATAACACGCCTTGCCAGGAAGCACCAGGCTCTGGACCTAGCAAGCAAAAACTGGGCAGTTTTGCATTGTATCGAGACATGAAAAGATCCACCTCTGGTGTCCCCCACAGGCAAAAGATGCGATCTGCCACATCTTGGTGCAATTCCCACTCGTGAGCTTGTGACTGTGTCCTGCTGAGTGTGTCTGCCAGCACATTCTGGAGCCCAGAAACGTGCACTGCCATCAGAAACAGGTGATGCTCCAGGGCTCAATCCCATACCCGCATTGCCTCCCTGCAAAGGGGATAGGAATGAGTGCCACCTTGTTTGTTAATGTAGAACATCACTGTGGTGTTGTCTGTCCGCACCAACAGGTGGTCTGCTGAAAAGACCGATACAAAGGCTTGAAGGGCATAGAGCACTGCTCTCATTTCCAGGACATTGATGTGCAGATTCGCTTCCAGGGGAGACCAAGCACCCTGTGTGCGATGGTTCCCCAAGTGTGCCCCCCATCCCAGAGACAAAGTATCCATTGTGAGGGACTGGGTCAGTGCCCCCAGCTGAACCAGAATGCCCTTTAGGAGGTTTTCGGATGACATCCACCAGTGAAGCTCTCAGTGGATTGGCTCTGATATTCTGACCAAGGCATCTAGATCGTCTGATGTCTGGTCCCACTGAACCCTCAGGGACCACTGGATGGTCCGCATATGGAGATGGGCCAGAGGAACCGACACTATGGCAGCTGCCATGTGTCCCAGCAACCTGAGGAGCAGGCGAGCCGGCACCTCTGAGGCTGAAGAGACCTGGTACGCGATGGTACGAATCCGACCCACTCTGTCGCTGGGAAGAAAAACCTTACTGAGAGTGGTATCCAGTGAAGCTCCTATATACTGGAGTATCTGGGATGGAGACAGATGGGACCTTCCCCTGTTGATGGTGATTCCGAGACCCTGAAACAGAGCGATGGAATCCTTGAGAGTCTCAGACAAGCAGGGCCTGGAATGGGCCAGGAAGAGCCAGTCGTCCAGGTATGGAAACACAAAATGGCCTAGTCTCCGAAGTGCTGCGGCTAAGACTGCCAAGCACTTCGTGAAGACCCTCGGGGCTGAGGAATGACCAAAAGGGAGGACTTGGAATTGATAGTCCTCATTCTCGAACCTGAAACTGAGGAATCTGCAATGGTTTC
The DNA here is from genome assembly GCA_016271365.2 of Neoceratodus forsteri. Lineage (NCBI taxonomy): Eukaryota > Metazoa > Chordata > Ceratodontiformes > Ceratodontidae > Neoceratodus > Neoceratodus forsteri. The sequence goes on along the minus strand of CM057449.1, from coordinate 139,563,688 downwards.
TGGTAATAGGAATGTGCGAGTAAGCGTCCTGCATGTCCAGGGATGCTAGCCAGTCTCCTGCCGAAATGAAGGGGAGAAGAGTGGGAAGAGAAACCATCCTGAATCTCTTGTAGGAGATCCACTGATTGAGATCGCTGAGGTCCAGAATGGGTCTGAGATCTCACGACTTTTTCCGAACTAGAAAAAAGTGGGAGAAAAACCCCTTTCCTGATTCGGCCAGTGGAATTGGCTCGATGGCCCTTTTTTCTAGAAAGAAGGATATCTCCTGTCTGATTAGGGCTCTGTGTTTCCTTGGGTAGCGGGACAGGAGGGTGGTCTGTCCGGTGGAATGGGTGTGAACTCTGTGGAGTGCCCGAACTCCACAAGTTCTAGAACCCAGTGGTTGGAGGTCACTTGAGCCCACGCATCCGGTAGAGTGAAAAGCGTCCTCCTACCGGCTCCTCTGGTGGGGTTACCAGAGGAGGAGGGTCGCCTGAGTAGTCAGGCATTGGGTGGGGGAGGGAGGGCAGCAGTGGCTGCTCTGGGAGGTCTGGAAGCGGATGCCGAGGTGCCCCTGGCTCTGCCCCTATGACCAAAGCCACCTCGTTGAGCCTTCTGCTGAAAACGAGGTTGCTGAGATTGGTGTCCCCCACGGCCACGAAAATGGGGCTTTCTGGCTCACCCTTGCTTCGGGTGGTACATGGACTGCAAGGAACGGATGGCCTTTCTAGAGTCCTGCAGCCTGGTAATAACACACTCCGTGTCCTTGCTGAAGAGCACAGGCCCTCTAAAGGGTGCATCCAGAAGGCTGACTTATGCGTCTGGATCGAACCCTTATACCCGGAGCCAAGCATGGCATCGGAGGCAAATGCCAGTGGCGGCCATCCTAGAGAAGGTGTCCACAGAGTCGTAGGCCGAGCACAGAACATGGGTGCTCACGTCTGAGCCGGTCTGCAGTAGCTTGGCAAGCTCAGTCCACTGAGGAAATCGGGCAGGCTCTGCACCAGGTCCAATCCCTGTTCCCATAGGGTGTTCTGGAATTGGACCATGTGGGTTAAGAAGTTAAGACTTCTTATGCTACAGGTGGCAGTAGAGTACACCTTACGGCCCATGGAATCCAGCTGCTTTGATTCTTTATCAGGCAGCTGGGTGCTCAGATGTTTGGGCCTCTGTGAACGGTCATGAGCTGCCGAAATCACCACTGAGTCCGCAGCAGGTGGTTCGGCTAAGAATGGATGGTTGGCCAGTGCCCAGTAGAGCCCGTGAACCTTTTTTGGCACAGCAAGGGAGGAATAAGGATGCTTCCAGGTCACATGGGATACATCAGCAAAGGTGTCGACCATGGGAGGGATGACCGCCGGCTTTGGATCTTTCTGGCGGAGGTACTTAGCCAGCCGCAATCGCTCGGGGTCCAGGGCCTCAGTGTCCCATCCCATGTTGGCCTGGATGTGCCTCATTACCTCCATAAAACTGGGGTCATCTGGAGGAGATTTAGGAAGCCCTTCTGTGTCCCCAGTGTCTGGCTCTGAGTAGACTGAGGAGGAGTCAGATTCTATGTAGGAGGTGGTGGAGGAAGAGGGAAAGGGGCTACGCCTCTTCCCTTATGGACTCTTTTCCGGAGGAGGAGAGGGGGAACGGGAGGAACTGTAGGAATGGTCCCTCTTGGATTTCTTGTTGTGCTTCTTTGGAGGAGGCACGTTGTCCCCCAGACCGCTTGGTTCAACCCAGTCGGGAACTGGTTCTGGAATGGGTGGAGGCACCCCAGCTGGCAGGTCCTTTCTCATTGTGTCCCACCAGTGGGCAAAAAGCTCCTTCACCTGAGAGAGGTGCAGCTTTAGAGAGTCAGGTGTAGGTGGAGGAGCACCTGAGCCCGTACCAGCGCCGGCCCTGCCATCTGGGGGGACTGGCATCAGATCAGAACCCTTATCGACAGACGTTGGCCTAAGGGGAGATGTCAGGGTGGCGTCAGCACCACCGTTGTCTGGGTCCAGCATCAGGTGGACTGGTGACTGCGGAGAAGTGGTGTCCGAGCTGATGTTGGGCATAGTAGACAGAACCGGCGCCAGTTTAACCACTACCAGCGGCGGAACAACCGTCGCCGGGGCCAGGGCCGATGGAGTAGCAGGCAAATGAGTGTCCGATGTCCGCTTGTCCTTAACACCCGATGGACGTCGTTCCTTTTCCTTGGATGGATGATGGTCGGGTTTGTGGCTAGAAGATTTCTCGGCCGAGCACCGGTCAGCAGCTGGAGGCTAGCGTCAGTCCGAGGCCTTGTGTTTTGGCGGGAGGGAAGAAGCCCTACCTGCCGTAGGCCTGGAGGCCTTACTCGGCTCCTGGGAGTCGGCTTTGGAGGAGGAAGCCGAGTGGGAGGAGCTCTTACCTGAACCCTTGGATTTTTCAGGCTGAGAGACCTTCAAGGGCTGGAGGGAAGTAAGGGAAGAAGAACCCACCGATGAAGGCTTGACTGTCGTGAGGCAGGAATCATGTTGACGATCTGGACTTGAACCGAGGACCCGGTTTCTTTAGGTGGATCTCCCTCTGTCCTGCTCTGATATTTTTATGGTGCTTGTGGGCATGCTGAGTTCAATTCCCCCGATGAAGAGGCTCGTTCCATAGCTGCGAGTCTTGATTCTGCTATAAAGGCGTAAGGGACTTCTGGCGCCGAATTTGAGTCTGCGAATTAAAGGCCTGACAATGAGGGCAGGCGTCAGTGTGATGGTCGGGCCTCAGACAATAAAGGCACGCAGAATGTCCATCTTTCACGGGAATCTGTTGTCCACAAGCGCACTTGTTCAAATGAGATGACATATGAGGGAAAAAATTTAATTCTGTAGCGAAAACTACCATGTGGAAAAGAGCAATCGGTACTAGCGAAAGCAGCTGAACTAACTCTGACCGTCTGTTGAGGAAGAACTGGAGCAGGGGAACTCACTCCCTTATAGGGCAAACGCCGGGGTGGAGCCGACGCCGGCGGGGCATTCTACGTAGGTTCTGCTAGAGAAAAAGTTGCTAGAACTGCCACCAGGTGGCACCAATCCTCATGGTTTGAACCTGCTGCAAGAGCTTCTACTCGAAGTAAGATCTGATGTTACACTGTGATTTTGCACTAACCCTTGACAATCTTTTTTTTCTCCATTTTAGATGCCTGTTTTTGTTGGTCACCAGGAGTCATGGAGTATGTGGAAAGTAATATAAACCATCACGGGGTGAGGTACTGTACCGCCTGACTCAACTGGTGCCATCATCAAAGGAATCTTTAGAGAATTTAGAGATATTAGGGATATATGTATGTAACCCCCCTTTAAATGGGGGTTCCCAAAAGTCTTCCCACAGCTTGCTTAATTGCTCACAGTCTGGGTGGTGTTCGGCGTTAAAGCTGTTTTAAATGGTGTTGCAGTGAGCGCTTTTAAAGCCTCTATGTACTGTCTCTTTAAGGGCTGCCTGCTTGCAGTCATAATTAATCTGGATGGGGGGGGTCTGTGTGTTTCCCTGCTCGAGTTTAACTTGAGCTGCTGACAAATCGCTCCATTTCTGCCATCGCTATTTGGGCAGAGTGAGCACGTTTGAAAGACATAACTAGTTGCTGAGAACTATTTAGGGTAATAGTGAAAATGTAGTTTGTCTAACCTGCCTTTCTTGGAGAACGGACTGTTTCTGTTTGCTCCACCATTTTGGTCCTGAACTGCCGAATTAGACCAATCGGGTGTAAGGACTCTAAAATGGAGCCTGCCAAAGTGGATCTGTGTGGTGCCAGCCTCTGGGAAATGTAGTTTTGAGCTACTGGCGTCTTTTTGCACCAACATGGGGAGTGTGTTGTGACTGACAGCAGAACCAGCCAATTGGACCTTTTGGATCTAAGGGAAATCCCTGAACTGTCAGCTGGCAAGCCAGATTCGAGTTGGAAGCTTAGAGAGAAGGAGCTCTGTGTGTTTGAGCGGCTGTTGCGGCATAGTTCACATGGGAGAACCGTGGAAGGCCTGACTTCTGGCCTGCTAGCCTGATTTCTGCCCCGAGAGGGAGAAGATGGCTTTTTCGGACTGAATTCGAATTTGTAGAGAATGAAGCAAGCTGTCGATTTTTAACCAGGCTCACCCTGTAGAAGACCGAAGATTTTGCTGAACGCGATCGGCCTGTTAGGAACTTTAGCTACTGTAGTGCTCCCGGGTTTAGCAGTGATTTTGCGATCGGGACCGAGGAATCGTCTGCCTGGTACAGCAAACTTTCTTTACATATGAATGTGCTATGTGCTGGAAGGGGATCGTGATCGGATCCCCCCTTGCTGTAAACTGTGCTAATTGCTGGAAGCTGTTCCTAGCTGCATCAGACTGAATCCGCTTGCTTTCACATGCCGTTGGGCCCTGCCATGAGGGTCTTGTCTTGCTACCCTGCTCCTTCTGGCAATCCAGAACACGCATCATCCCTCCTGTGTTCGGCCTGGGTACTGTGAGTAGTTATCAGGGTAGCTTCCTGCAACTTTTTTTAAATCAAAGTGTGTCATCTGATTGTCTTGTGCATTTCTTTCCACGAACTGAGCCCTCCAGCTCCGGATTACAAATTGTGTGTGTGCATGCTATTGTTCCATCACAGTGCCCCAACCAGCTGCTTCGCCGGCCTACCCCAGGCATCAGTCCTGGCTAGCCTTTTTCCCCATCCTGGGTACTCAGAGAGTGTGACTGAGTTGGACTCTAAGTGCATGCACAGTAGTGTGATTATTAATGTGTTCCAGATAATTAACCTGATTATTCCCCCTCCTTGTTACAGACCCCTGAATAAATCAGATCTGTTTGTTTCTGCAATTCACATTGACTGTGGTGTCAGTTTATGTTGAAGGTATTGCATTGTTGCTGTTGTACTGCATCACCTTATTTTACAGGGGGTCCCCAGAGTCAAGCTGAAGGAACCAGTACTGGAGGTAAGTGCTAAATATAAGTGTATGTACCGAGCATATCTGGGGTGTTGGGAAGGTGCATATTGTGTATCGTGTGGGACATTAGTAGGAGACAAGGGGGGGTCAGTGTCTCAGAGGGCTGTGGCCTGGTTATTCAGACCAATACCAACCCAGACCTCTGGGTGGAGGCACCCGTCACTGAACCTAGGCCCCTTAACCTGTTGGTAGCCAAGCAGGCAGGGGTAGTAGCCCAAGGGATAGCGCTACCTAAGGGTTACATCTTGGAGGCACCACTGGGATTAGCATCCTTTAGTGGCCACGTGAGGAAATTACCCCAATATGTTCAGTTTGGGAGAGAAAATGGAGGAGCTTACTATGCCTAAGCTAAAACTTGCCCCCCATAAACTGTTAGTGCACTGAATGATGGGGTGGAGTGAAGCTGAGGGGTTAGACCCCCAACAGGCTATCCTGTTATTGGATGTCCCCTTAGGGACCAATAACACTGATATTGTATCCACTGTGGAACATGTTAAGAGTTTGGGGCAAGGTTGAAGTAAAGAGGAGAGATGCTGATTTATTTGAACAAACTATGATAGTGCTACTCTCATGTAGTTCTCCAATAGACCCAGAGACGGTACCCCCTGTTATTCTGCCAGAAGGTACCCAGAAGGGGTGGAAGGTCATTCATTTACAGGTACATAGTGGTTCGGCAACCCGGGTGAGTCCCCCAGTATAGATGGGTTTAAGGAGAAGCTGCTCAAATTGTTAGCGTTTGAGGGGTGAATTGCCTAAGAGCTTGTAAAGGTGCTAGACCTTTCAGAGGAGCACATGCCACTGCATTCCCCAGCCATGTCACCAGTTTGCCCCAAGATCTCTCTTGTAGCCTCCTCCCCCGTCATAATTCCCCCGATACAGCTGCACTCCTACCGGAAGCTCAGACTTTTCTCAGGCACCGTCCCACTGCCTATGGGGGAGGATGATCTAGAAACCTGGATGGACTATGCTACCCCTTTGGTGCAGGAATGGCAGTGTTCAGAGGGGGAAAGTGGAAGCGATTAATGGAGAGTTTGAGAGACCCTGCGCTGGAGGCCATCCATTTTCTGCAAGCAACTAGTTCAGAGGCTACTGCAGCTGAATACCTCTCGGCACTGGAAGGAGTGTTTGGCAGTACTGAATCGGGGGACGACTTGTTATGGAAGTTCAAGTCAGCTAAGCAGTGGAAAAATGAAAAGTTGTCTGCTTTTGTCACCAGGATCGACAGGGCTCTGCAGAGGGCCCACAGGAAAGGGGGAGTGCCTGCACAGGAGCTGAACCGGGTCAGGCTGGACATTTTAAAGTCAGCTAGATTTTCTAGTGTAATGATATTAAAGCTCAAGTTGCAAGATAGGAGGACAAACCCTCCCGAGTACTGCCACCTGATGAAAGAAATTCGTGAAATTGAAACTGATGAGGAGAGCTGGGAGCCCTGTGCTGGGGTTGTGAGCACTTGCCAGACTCTGGAGAGGAGTTACTCAGATGAGGCTCAGCAACTGAGAGAGTTGATTAAAGAGTTGACTGAGGCAGCCAGAGAACCTGATCTGTATTAGGCACCCCCAGAGAATAAAAGTGGAGTGGGAGTGCATGTTGTTTCTTCCGAGACCCGAACTGAGGGTAATTTATTGGCAGATCTCCAAGAGTTGAGAGCCATGGTGGGGGAACTACAACGGGTTGCACAAATCCCCAACCATAGCGGAGGTTTGGAAGTTCAGGAACATAGGTTCTAAGTCCAGGAAGGGCCTCAAGCTGCCTCTGAGGTACCCCAGCAGAGAAAGGACCCCCCACCATTCAAAGACTCTAACGAACCTAAGTTTTGCTACCACTGTGGGGAGGATGGGCACATCCAGTCCGCCTGTCATTCACCAGAGAATTTGAGGAGGGTTACTGCTAGGTTGATAGCCTGGCATCAGTGGAAAAATGCCCGGCCACCAGAGGGAGCTGTTTGGAAAAGTTATGTTACAAAGGACAAGGCCAGATCTACACCAACGTCTGCGCCGCCTGAATGGTCTGAAGTGGTGGGTCCCTCTATGGAGACAACAGTGAAAGTAAATGGAGTGTCTACTAGGGCTGTGCTGGACAGTGGCTCTCAAGTAACCATTGTGTTCCAAGACTGGTACAAGAAGTACTTGCCTGCTGTGCCTCTACAACTTTTGGAGGGGCTGCATGTCAGGGGGTTGAGTGAAAAGGCGTACCCCTACTCTGGATACATATGAATTTGGCTGTCTTTCCCCACCTTGGTGGTTGGAGTGGCAGAGCAAATGGAGACCTTGGCCTTACTGTGTCCCCCTACTGGGTTGTACGATCGGGTCCCTTTACTAACTGGGATGAATGTTCATATGTTCGGGAGGTTGGCGCAGCTATGCTATGAAGGACGGGGCAGTGGACTGGTAGAGCTTTGAGGATTCCTGCCTTGATCAAGACGGCTTATGAGTCATGGAAGAATGGTGACGAGATGGATGTGGATGAACCAGTTGGGGCTGTATGGAAGAAGGATCCTGAGTCCATGATCCTGGCCCCCAATGCTCAGTGTACCTTACATGGGGAGTTCCGCTTACAAAAAGACGTCAAGAACAAGATACTCATGCTGGATGCCCCAGGCAATGGAAAATTGCCAGAAGGATTGCTTGTTAAGCCCAGTATCTTACCCGCTCAGGCTCATGCCTATGCTTGACAGGTGATGGTCCAGGTTCACAATGTGTCAGACAGATAAATTCGGGTGACTAGAGGCTGCACCCTGGCTACCGTGCACTATGCAGACACTGCAGTGTTATCCAGTAACAAGTAGTCGGGGGAGAATGACAAAGTGATGCCCAACTTGTTTGATTTTGGTGACTCCCCGTTGCCAGCAGAATGGAAGATGAGAATCAGTAAGAGACTTGCCCAGAGAGACCAGGTGTTTTCACTTAAGGAATGGGATGTGGGATGTGTGCAAGAGCTGAGCATCATATCCGCTGCATGATGGCGCCACATTCCGTGAGAGGTCCGCGCCTGGCACCCGCTGATATAGATGATGTGAGATGGCACCTACAGGAGATGCTTGAGGTTGGTGTGATACAAGAATCCAGAAGCCCTTATGCTTCGCCTATTGTAGTGGTGAGAAAGAAGAATGGAACAGTATGAATGTGTGTGAATTATTGGACTCTCAACAGGTGGACCATCCCTGATCAATACACCATGCCCCATATTCAGGATGCCTTAGACTGTTTGAATGGTAGCAAGTGGTTCTCAGTGTTGGATCTTCGCAGTGGGTACTACCAGATCCCCATGGCCCCAGAAGACCATGAGAAGACAGCCTCTATATGTCCACTTGGGTTCTATGAATTTATGAGGATGCCCCAAGGGATCACGGGTGCCCCAGCCACTTTTCAACGGTTGATGGAGCATGCAGTCGGAGACATGAACATACTGGAGTGTTTAGTATATCTAGATGATGTTATAGTGTTTGGGAGTTCGTTGGAGGAACATGAAAGCAGACTTTTCAAAGTGTTGGACCACCTGGAAGATTTCAGCCTCAAGCTATCCATCGACAAATGCCAGTTCTTTCAGACATCAGTAAAATATGTGGGACATATAGTGTCCACGGAGGGGACAGAGACTGATCTTAGCAAAGTTGAGGCCTTGACCACCTGGCCCAAGTCCCGCAACCTAAAAGAATTGCAAAGATTTCTAGGTTTGTGTGGTTATTACCAGCGGTTCATCAAGGACTATTCAAGAGTGATTCACCCACTTCTGTATCTTACCCAAGGTTACCCTCTCACCAACAAAAAGTACAAGAGAGTGGCCTCCACTGAAGTTGAGAGAGTGTATTTACATCCAACTGAGTCTTTTGGGTTATGATGGATGCCTTATTGTGAAGCTGCTTTTCATGAAATCACATACCAACTCACTCATGCTCCTGTCCTTGCCTATGCTGATCCTGCAAAACCCTATGTACTACAAACTGATGCTAGCCTACAAGGCTTGGGGCCATGTTATATCAAGAGCATGAGAATGGACTGAGACCAGTGGCCTTTGCCAGCAGAAGTCTGACCCCATCTGAAAAAAACTATCTTGTGCATAAATTGGAGTTCCTGGCGTTGAAGTGGGCCATTGTTGACCAATTCCATGAATACTTGTATGGGGCTAAGATACTGGTAAAGACAGATAATAATCCTTTGACTTATGTGCAGACTTCAGCCAAATTGGATGCCACCAGCCACAGTTGGCTTTCTGCGTTGTCCACTTATGATTACACGTTGAATACAGAGCAGGTCTGAATCACGTAGATGCTGATGCTCTCAATCTTCAGGAGGCCTGCTTCCAGAAGTGATTGGGTCAGCCTGTCCGAACCTGACATTCGAACGCTATGCCAAAAGTTTGACAAGGAGGAACAAATGTCCACAGATGCAGTGGACTGTCTAGTAGATTGCTTGAGGCCGTCTGACACTTGTATACCTGCTGCTTACTACAACTTCTCTGCATTAGATATTAGTGCACTGCCCCAGCTTGATAATGACAGTCTCCAGTGGGCTCAATCCCGAGATCCTATGATCAAATCAGCATGTGAAGCTCTTTACGCAGGAAAAGATGTGTCCAAGTTGCGCTCCTCTGACTTGAGAACTGCCTTGTTGTACAAAGAAGGCCCTAAATTGAAATTGATTAACAAGTTGCTGTACAGAGAGACAGTAGACAGGGGAGGTCAAGTGGACAAATGCCAGTTGGTTTTGCCCACAGCTTTCAGAGTCTTGGTGCTGAGGTCCCTACATAACCACATGGGTCACCTCGGTATAGACAGAACCCTCGATCTAGTGGTGTGGTCTAGATTCTACTGGCCTAAGATGGGGGCCGATGTTGAGCATCATATATGGACTTGTAGTCGCTGCCTGCAGAGAAAGGCCTTGCCCCAGAGGGCTGCTTCCCTCATTAACATCACCACCAGTGCCCCCATGGAGTTAGTTTGTATTGACTTTCTGAGTTTGGAGCCTGATCAGTGGAATATTGGTAATGTGATGGTGGTCACTGACCATTTTACAAGGTATGCCCATGCATTTCCCACCAAGGACCAAAAAGCATCCACTGTGGCCAAGGTACTGGTAGAGAATTTCTTTGTTCACTATGGAGCCCCCCAGAGAATCCATTTTGACCAAGGACGAGATTTTTAGAGCAGCTTAATTAAGGAGATGCTCTCTCTGTGGGGAGTGCGGAAATCCAGAACCACCCCTTACCACCCACAGCGGGGATCCACAGCCAGAATGTTTTAACCGTACCCTGCTTGACATGCTAGGCACTCTCCATCCAAAAGACAAGCTCAAATGGAGCCAGAAAATTAGCACCTTGGTACACGCTTACAACTGCACCAGAAATGATGCTACTGAGTTCTCCCCCTACTGCCTTATGTTTGAAAGAGAGGCTCGGTTGCCAGGGGATGTTTGTTTTGGGGTCTCCCCCAATGGGGTCCGAGCTGACAGTTACCTACAACACGTGCAAAAGTTAAAAGCTCAATTGAATCATGCATACCAACTGGCTCAGACCATGGCTGCAGAGAGAAATTTAGCTAACAAAGAAAGATATGACAAAAAGGTAAAGGCACAAGAGCTCCAAGTGGGAGACCATGTATTGTTGCAGAATCTGGGACTGCATGGCAAACACAAAATTGCTGACCGGTGGCATCATCTCCCCCACATCGTAGTAGGCAAATTAAATGGCTTGCCAGTGTATAAAGTGCGGCCTGAAAACAACTCTAAGGATGTCAAGACAATGCATCGTAACCACTTGTTGTCCATCGGTCAAATACTGATTGAATCTGAGCCCCCAGATCTTGCTCCCCTTGGACCGGTGACAAGGGCTGCTGCCAGACAGAAACAGAGAAAGCCTGCCCCTGTAGTTTCTAATTTACGGTTTCCTCCACAACAAACCCCAATTGAGTATGACTGTCAGTCTACTTCAGATGAAAGTGAGTGTAACATTGGTTATTATCCTTCCTATGAACTAAGTCGGTTGTTTCAAGGTAACCCTCTGGTCAATTATGGGGATGAAGCTGGGCCTTCTGGACTGCCTAACCCCCAGCTTTATCCATGCAGCCAATGCTCCCTAAGAGTGAAGTGCAGAGTGTCAAGTCTGATGATATGCCTGCTGCCGGTGCATTGGAGGATTACCTTCAAGGTCGCATTGCTGACCTATAAGACCCTACACGGACTGGGACCGGGCTACTTGCAAGGTCTCCTTCGGCCTTACCACCCTCTCCGCTCACTCCATTCCACCGACGAGGGATTGCTAGAGATTCCCAGGGTTCATCTTCAATCTTCCGGGGCCCGAGCTTTTTCTTTTGTGGCCCCAACCCTGTGGAATTCTCTACCTCATTGGATTAGAGAGAGCCCATCCACAGAGTCATTTAAGGCTTCCTTGAAGAGCTTTTTGTATCGGCCTATGAATAATTCCAATTTTGCTGTCTTTTTTTAATTGTTTCCATATTTTAATATTTTTATTTATTACTGATGTATATTTCTGTTATGTATTCACACTTTGGCACTTGAAAAGCACAATATAAATAAATTGTGATCTGATTTTGATTTGATATTGAATCACTATGTATGGTGGAACTATGTGACTTCCCTGAGGAAGAAACAGATGAGCTGAGACCGACTAGTGACTTATCAGAGCAGGAAGAGTACTTTGAGTGTCATGATAGTTCACTTCCAGTACTGGAGTGCCTTTCAAGTGAGCAAAGTGCTGTGGAACCAGAACGTGTTGATCCAGAGGCTGACAGTGCCTCAAGTCCGAACTGTTCTGCCCAGATGGAGACTCCCATTACAAGTAAGGAGAGTGCAGAGAGTAAAGCTAAAGGTACAGAGACTGTAACTGTTCCCCCCAGGAAGACTGGTCGAGCTGTAAAACCAGTAGTGCATTTCAGCTATGATTCCCCTGGGAGGCCTGTGGATTTGCCTCTCAATGTGGTCCATAAAGGATTGTGTGTGTCCCAGAGCTCACTCCCCAAACTGAGCATAAGTGCAAATTCCCGGTTAATTGTCCTGCCCTCCAGGTATGGTGCCCCTGTCCCATCTAGCCCAAAGGTAGCTGATTGGGAAGGGCCCCATTATCACTGTTTCATGTGCAGAAGGTGTTAACCTGATTTCAAACTGCAAAGTGGGTATGAGTAATCAGTGCACTGATGTATAATGCTGTATAAAAAGTAGTGAACTGTGAAATCCAGGAAATGTGTATGCAGCAAAGGTTTAATATGCTGACTACTGCTTAAAAGTTATGGACCTGATATGCTAGAGTTATAGATCTATACAATGATTTGCATTAGAGTTACTGTAAGGGTACCATCTTGACGCAGACGCCACGTTTTTCCAAGCCAGGAAGGGTGTAACCCCCCTTCAAATGGGGGTTCCCAAAAGTCTTCCCAGAGTTTGCCTAATTGCTCACAGTCTGGGTGGTGTTCGGTGTTAAAGCCATTTTAAATGGTGCTGCAGTGAGTGCTTTTAAAGCCTCCATGTACTGTCTCTTTAAGGGCTGCCTGCTTGCAGTCATAATTAATCTGGATGGGGCATCTGTGTGTTTCCCTGCTCGAGTCCCGCTCAAGCTGCTGACAAATCGCTCCGTTTCTGCCATCGCTATTTAGGCAGAGTGAACAGTTTTGAAATATGTAACTAGTTGCTGGGAATTATTTAGAGTAATAGTGAAAATGTAGTATGTCTAACCTGCCTTTCTTGCAGCACAAACTGTTTGTTTGCTCTACCATTTTGGTCCCGAACTGCTGAATTGGACCAATCAGGTGTAAGGACTCTAACATGGAGCCGGCCAAAGTGGATCTGTGTGATGCCAGTCTCTGGGAAATGTAGTTTTGAGCTACTGGTGCCTTTTTGCACCAACAGGGGGAGTGTGTTGTGACTGATAGCAGAACCAGCCAATTGGACCTTTTGGATCTAAGGAAAATCCCCTGAACTGTCTGCTGGCAAGCCAGATTTGAGTTGGAAGCTGAGAGAGAAGGAGCTCTGTGTGTTCGAGCGGCCGTTGCGGCGTAGTTCGCACGGGAGAACCGTGGAAGGCCTGACTTCTGGCCTGCTAGCCTGATTTCTGCCCCGATGGGGAGAAGATGACTTTTTTGGACTGAATCTGAATTTGTAGAGAATGAAGCAAGCTGCTGATTTATAACCAGGCTCACCCTGTAGAAGACCGAAGATTTTGCTGAACACAATCGGTCTGTCAGTAACTTTAGCTACTGTAGTGCTCCCGGGTTTAGCAGTGATTTTGCGATCGGGACCGAGGAATCGTCTGCCTGGTACAGCAAACTTTCTTTACATATGAATGTGCTATGTGCTGGAAGGGGATCGCGATCAGATCCCCCTTGCTGTAAACTGTGCTAATTGCTGGAAGCTGTTCCCGGCTGCATCGGACTGAATCTACTTGCTTTCACATGCCGTTGGGCCCTGCCACGAGGGTCTTGTCTTGCTACCCTGCTCCTTCTGGCAATCCAGAACACGCATCATCCCTCCTGTGTTCAGCATGGGTACTGTGAGTAGTTATCAGGGTAGCTCCCTGCAACTTTTCTTAAATCAAAGTGTGCCATCTGATTGTCTTGTGCTTTTCTTTCCACGAACTGAGCCCTCCAGCTCCGGATTACAAATTGTGTGTGTGCATGCTATTTTTCCATCACAGTGCCCCAACCAGCTGCATCACCGGCCTACCCCGGGCATCGGTCCTGGCTAGCCTTTTTCCCCATTCTGGGTACCCAGAGAGTGTGACTGAGTTGGACTCCAAGTGCATACGCAGTAGCTTCAGAGGGCTGTGACCTGGTTATTCAGACCAATACCAACCCAGACCTTTGGGTGGAGGCACCTGTCACTGAACCTAGACCCTTAACCTGTTGGTAGCCAAGCAGGCAGGGTAGTAGCCCTAGGGTTACATGTATATGTATGTGTATATATATATATATATATATATATATATATATATATATATATATATATATATATATATATATATATATATATATATATACTATATATACACACACACAAAGTACGAGAACATCATTTTTTTCTAATTTACTGGGAGTTACAATTAAATCTTTGGAATTTGATTAATTGTTTAACACATCCAATGTGCATGTGGATCAAGTTTGTTAATCCTTTTAGTAGCATTCAGTCCCCAGCCAAGGTTACTGCATTCACAGAAAATGGTATTTTAGAAGCTCTGATGGAATCATAGTAATATTAAACTAGTAAAATTACAAACATATGAAGAAACCAGCAGAAGGCCATTTGGTCTATTGAGTCTGCTCGTATTGTAGGGTCCACAGCTTGAGCTACTATCCCTGCCCTCCCTCCCCACTCCTCCCATCCTTCCTACCATGATCCTTACCTTCCCCTTATGCCTATCCCAGCCGCTCTTAAAGCAGCCCACTGTCTTCAATGAGATGACCTCTTCCAGCAGTGCATTCCAAGTGTCCACCATGTTTTCTGTGAAGAAGTGCTTCCTGACCTCCCTCCTAAATCTCCCACCCTCCAGCTTAAAACTGTGCTGTCTTGTGTTATAGTTGCCACTCAGCTTAAAGATACTCTCCTTTTCCACCTCATTTATCTCTTTCAAGTACTTGAAGGTCCTAATCATGTCCCCCCCCCCCCTCCAGGGAGTACATGTTCAGTGTCCTCAACCTCTCCTCATAGCCTTACCCTGCTGACCCACAGTGATCTTTGTAGCCCTCCTCTGGACCTTCTCCAGCAGGTTGATGTCCTTTTTGAGGTGTGGGCACCAGTACTGAACTACATACTCTAGATGTGGCCTTACCAGTGACCTGCACAAGGGCAGTATAACCTCCTCTCTCCTACTACTGATCCCCCTAGCTATACATCCCAGCATTTTGTTTGCCCTTGCTGCTGTACTGTGTTTAGTGCTTCAAGTCACTAGTGATCATCACTCCCAGGTCCTTCTCCTCTGATACAGATAATTGAACTCCACCCAGGTAGTACTCTGTTCTGGCATTCTTGGCTTCAATATGCATAACTTTGCATTTCTTGGCACTGAAGCCAAGCTGCCAGATCCTGGACCACCTTCCCAGTGTTTCCAGATTATCCTGTAGGTCCTGTATCCCATCAGCTATGTACACTCTCCTGCAGAGCTTGGTGTCATCTGAGAATAGATACATTTTGCCCTTAATGACATCCCCAGTGTCATTGATGAAGACATTGAACAACACTGGCCCCAGCACCGAGCCCTGTGGGACTCCACTGGTTACCTCTCCAGTTCCAGATAACCCTTCCCCCACAACCACCCTCTGGGTTCTGTCCCTCAGCCAATTTTCCACCCATCAGACCATCTTATCCCCAACCCTGAGATCCATCAACTTCCTGATCAACCTTTGTGGGGCACAGAGTCAAAGGCCTTGCTGAAATCAAGATAGAAGATGTCTACTGCATGGCCCCTGTCTACCGTCTTAGTGACACAGTCAAATAAGTCAATCAGATTTGTTTGATATAACTTATATAGTTATTTATATAATTATTGTTCTGTAGAATACATTATATAGTTATTGATATAACTATAGTTCTATAGAATATGCCAACTGTGGATATTTAATCTTAAAACTGCAGCACTGTGTTTTAAATAATTTGGAGACACTTTCAAGTGGGTACCTACCTCCCTATGGGGGGTGAGGGGTACGTTTTGCATTAAAATGAATTTCTTTGATTTTAAATATTGTGCACTGTGACTTTAAGGATCACTGCGTATAGAAGGGATTCACTTGTGCTTGGTGCCAGTGACTCTTGATAAAGCATCAAGTGAAACGGGTCAGGTCACCAGGGGCTCTGGTTGTTCTCTCAGATGTAAGTCTTTTTTGTATTAAAGATTGTTATTTTTAACCTAACACTCATTGCTGGTCTATTTTGCTGACAGTTGCCTACCCAGATGTCATTTTTCTGCTGATGTGACAAATGTTTTAATAATTATCCTAGGGGTAGATTCCGTACTAAGAAGTGCAAGGTAATGCACCTGGGAAACAAAAACCCAAGGGAAGAGTACACAATGAGGGGTGAGATACTAACAACAACAAAAATGGAAAGGGACCCGGGGGTAGTCATATCAGATGACCTAAAGGTGGGCAAGCAATGTGAGAGGGCAGTAAGGAGGGCTGGGGGGATACTGGGATGCATAGGGAGAGGCATCACCAGTAGAAAACAGGAAGTTGTTATCCCTCTGCACAGACAGCTGGTGAGACCCCATCTGGAGTACTGTGTGCAGTTCTGGAGACCCAGTCTCCACAAAGACATAGACAAGATGGAAGCTGTCCAGAGGAGGGCAACTAAAATGTGCAGGGTCTGCACCGGAAGACATATGAAGAGAGACTTAAGGAGCTTAATATGTATAGCCTCGAGGAAAGGAGGGAGAGGGGGGACATGATAGAAACTTTCAAGTACCTCAAGGGAATCAACAAAGTCCAAGAGGGTAGCATCTTTCAAAAAAAGAGGTGTGCAAGAACAAGGGGGCACAATTTGAAGATGGGGGGCGGCTCAGAGGTAATGTAAGGAAGTATTTTTTCACAGAGAGGGTTGTGGATGCATGGAACGGCCTTCCAGAGGAGGTTGTGGAGTCAAAAACAGTGGTGGAATTCAAGCATGCATGGGACAGTCATAAGGCAATTCTAGGGGGTGGGGTAGGAAAAAGTAGGCTGCTGGTTAACTAGGATCTGCAGCTTATCCATTAGGTAGGGAAATGGGTAGACTGGGTGGGCCAAGTGGTCCTTATCTGCCGTCAAATTCTATGTTTCTATGTTTCTATGTTAAGTTGTGTTTTTTTGACCCAGGCGTGAGTGGTTTGGGTTGAGCCCCAGTAGCTGCTTTGAGTTCAAGCTACAATTCGACTTAGTTATAAATCTGGATCAATACTTTCAATTTACAGACCTGTCTCTCTTCCAGCTCCATTATCACAACTTTACAAACAGATCGTGTTTGATCAAATCACTGATTTGTTTTGTTGAATTACCTGCTGACGCTTGCGCAACGTGGTTTTCAACTGCAACATAATACTGAGACTGCCATGGTAAGATTCACAAACAACTTACACCAGGTCATAGAATCTGAAAATCTCATGTCCTCAGTGGTTTTAGATCTCACCAAGGCATCTGACTTGGTCAACTATGACCTTTTATTAAGCTGCCTATCCAGATGTCATTTTTCTGCTGATGTGATAAATGTTTTGATAATTATCCTAGGGGTAGAGATCATCATACCTCTATCCAAAACTAAACCTCTGACTTCTTAATTGTTGATTGTGGAGTCCCAAAGGGCTTAATGATTTACCATCAGCCTGGCCTTCAACAGAGATGATACTCTATGCAGATGGAAGGGGGCAGGCTCAGAGGGGAGAGGAGGAGATGTTATTTCACTGAAAGGGTGGTGGAGCCATGGAATGCACTGCCCAGGGAGCTGGTAGAGGTGGAGACTGTGGACGGGTTTAAGAGGGGATGGGACAGGTACGGGGGGAAGGTAAATCTGACCAGGCCCAATACAGGTGGAACATTTGGGACTGGGGACAGTATAACCCAAGGGGAAGGGGGGTACACCCTGTGCAGGTGCTGAAAATCAAGCAGACTCGAGAGAGACCGTTAGGCCTATTCTGCTGGCATTTTAGTATGTTGGTATGTTAGATAATGCTGTGATATTTAAGTGCAGAAAAGATTTTAGAGCTGTTAACATTTTGCAAAGGGATTTCAGTAATTTGCAACAATGGGTCTACTCTCATAAAATGGTCCTTTACATAAAAGAAAAAAATACTCACCACAGTAATGTTGTTTCTTCTAATGGAGTCTTGCTGTATTCTGACAATATGCAGTATGACCAACCAGTTCAGCTGCCCCAGAGAACAAAGTTAAACACTATGCAAATGCATAGAACGTTGAGCTCGAGCTCAGTTTTCAAACCACTGTCCTCGGTTCATTCTATGTAACTGTCCAGATTCTAATGAAGCTAATAGTAATAAACTAAATACTGTAAGTGATTAAAAAGCATAACTAACACCCAAAAGGGGAATATACACCAGAAAAAAGGCATACTGAAGACTCAAGTCACTGATGCCCAATAAGAACTACTCGTGGTTAAACAATTGCAAAAAAAAAGAAAAAAGAAACACTGCACACTGGTGGTTTCCAAGATAAACAACTGAAATGCAGAGACCCCACTCCCTAGGTTCCAGAGGGGAAGCAGGGTGGGAGGTCAGAATACAGTAAGACTCCATTAAAAGAAACAACATTACTATGGTGAGTAATTTTTTCTTCAAACAACATAAAGTCTTGCTGTATTCTGACAATATGCAGACTACCAAGCAGTGCCCCATGGAGGTGGTGTCAGAACCTACTTAGGGAATAGGCTCTGCAGTACTGCTGTGCTAAACCTGGCATCAATTCTGGCCTGTGTATCCAGGCAGTAGTGCTTAGTGAATGTGTGAACAGTTTTCCAAGGTAGCTGCTTTACATATGTCAAGCAGGGGGATATCTCTGGCAGCTGCTATATAGTCAGCTGTCCCCCTATTGGAATGGGCTTTCAAGCCCTCTGGTGGCTCCTTACCCAGTTTGCTGTAGCAGAACTGAATGCAAGCCACAATCTATCTGGTGATGGTCCTCTTAGTGGCTGGCCTGCCTTTGCCCACTTTGCAATAGGTAAGGAACAGCTGAGTACAGTCCTTCCTATGTTCTTTTGATCTGTCCATGTAATAGCTGATGGATCTTTTTACATCCAGGCTATGCACCCTACGTTTACCTGAACTGGAATGATCAGTGAAAAAGACAGGCAGTGTTATGGACTGATTCAGGTGAAAGTCTGAGACTGCTTTGAGGAGGAACTTTCTGTTAGACCGTAGCACTGTCTTGTCCCTGTGAGGGGCAATGTAGTTAGGTTCTGTTGACAAGGCCTGGAGCTCACTAATCCTCCTGACTGAGGTGATGGCCACCAAAAACACAGTCTTCCATGTAAGGAATTTGAGCTCTGCTGAGGACATAGGCTCAAAAAGGGGCTGCATAAGCTGAGCTATGCAGACATTAAGGTCCCAAGAAGGGGTAGGCTCCCCAAGAGGAGGATGAAGATGGAGCAACCCCTTAAAAAATGTCTTAAAGACAGGATGAGCAGCTAGGGAAGTGCCCTTCCCAGCTGACAGATAGGCAGAAACAGCTGCCAAGTGCACCTTCAGAGTGGAGGGCTGCAGACCCATGGATTGAAGGTGAACTAAATAATCCAATAGGACTACCAGGTCAGCCTCCTGTGGGACCATGTTCTTTTGGGAACACCAGATGGAGAATCTCTTCCATTTGAAAGAGTAGGTTTTTCTAGTGGAAGGTTTTCTGGAGACCCTAAGGATATCCAGGGCTCTTTCTGAGAGATGCAAGCCTGCATATTCTAAGTCTTCAAGAGCCAAGCCTTGAGCCGGAGGGACTTGAGGTAGGGGTATAGGATCCTCCCTTGGGACGTCAGAAGATTGTGTCTCCTGGGGAGGCAAATTGGAGTGGCCACTGACATGGACAACAGCACTGAGTACCATGGCTATCTGGCCCAATCTGGGGCTATCAGAATCATGGAGGCTGATTGTGCCCCAAATTTGATCAGGACTCTGGGTATCAGAGGAAATGGAGGGAAGGCATACAGGAATTTGCCCGGCCAATCCAGAAGCAGAGCATCCAGTGGCACTGAGCCCAGTGCCAGGGGCCTGCAGCAGAACTGAGGCAATTGATGGTTGTCTGGGGCTGCAAAAAGGTCTATCTCTGGCTGGCCCAGTGGTGCTGAGGGTTGAGGCACTTGATGCCACACCTTGCACCATGCTGGTGACCCAGGTTCAGAAATTAGCCTGGATCATCGGGGGTCAGCAGGGGAGGACTAGGATCAAACGTCCACAGACAGCTCTTCTAGTCCTGGGGTGAGTTGGGGAAAACACACCACGCTGTGGTGGCCCCTGAGGATGCACGGAGGCACTGCAGATGCAGATGTCAGTAGAGGGGGAGCACGGCGGACATCTGCACATCAGTGCATGGATGTCATTGCACGTCCATGCTCCATCGGGGACCTACTAGAGGAAATCCCACAGCTTCCACTTGCATACTGTGTGACCCTGAGCAAGTCACTTAACCTCCTTGTGCTCCCAGGTCGCTCCTGTAAAAAAGCTTTCAACTTAGTGTGCTATACCTGGTTAAACAACTAAATAAAAATAAATAAATAAATAAAAATTGCTGGGTGCGACTGAAGCAGCTTGATGGCTGTGCCCTGTGGTGCTGGGAGGACTGTCGTGAATCCACTGGGGGGGGGTCTGGGGCTGGCTTGGCTAGGCAGGGCATAGGAGAGCCCCCAGTGAGTCAGCGACAGCCGTATCGGACCCCCCATCATGAGAGTGAGCCTGCTGCTCTCCCGGCGGCCAGGGCCAGCGACTGAATGCGCCCACCGGTAAGTCACTGCAGCAGGCGTTAAAACTGTGAAATGATAAAAAAAAAGAGGTCTATTTCTGGAGTGCCCCACCTCCTGAAGACTGTCATCAGAATTTGTCTGTTCAAAGACCATTCGTGATGGCCCTGGTTGATCCTGCTGAGAGTATCTGCCAGTACATTGTCCTTCCCTGGCAGGTGAATTGCTGACAGGGAAATGTTTAAGGAGTAGACCAGACTCCAGACCTTCATGGCCTCTGTGCACAACACTGAGGACCTTGTCACTCCTTGTTTGCTGATGTAATACATGGTAGTGGTGTTGTCTGTTCTGACTTGCACCACCTTCCCCAGTAGCATCCTGGCAAATGACTGAAGTGCCAAGAACACTGCTCTGAGTTCCAGCAGGTTTATGTGTAGCAGAGACTAATGCTGGAGCCAAATTCCATGAGCAGTATGTTCCCCCGGTGTGCTCCCCAGCAGTAGTGAGGCATCTGTGGTCAGCACTACTGAAGGAGCTTGCTGGGGGAAGGGAACTCCCGCCCCAAGGTTGTCCCTGTCCTGCCACCACTGGAGAGATTGCAGTAAGGTGATTGATGCTGGAATACGTTTGAACAGGGAATCCTTCTTCTGGGACCAAAAAGACTTCAGGTGGAACTGGATGTCCCTCATCTGAAATCTGGTGCCTGGAACCACGGCTGTGGTAGCAGCCACGTGCCAGTGTTGGGTAAGTTACTGTTTCTATTACTTTCTATTACTTTTGGAAACTTGTTCCAGAAAGCTCTGTGCAGTCACTAGCAAGGTTGGAGAAGTACTGGAAAAAGTAACACACCTTACAGTTACAATTACTTATGTCGTTTTATACAAAAGTACTACGTAACTGTAACTGATTACATTTATTCAAAAGTAACTAGTAACTATCCTATTACTTTCAAATTAATGTTATCTGTTATAGTTTTTTATTATTTTTGTATTGTTTTTGTATAAAAAGAAATAAGTAACTAGCTGTCAGGTGTATTACTTTTTCTAGTATTTCTCCATCCTTGCTAGTGACTGCACAGAGCTTCCTGGATCAAGTTTCTAACAGAAATAGAAAGTAACAGAAAAAGTAACGTACCCAACACTGCATGTGGCCCAGAACCTGAAGGAAACACCTCACTGGGTGAGGAATATGCAGGTGAAAGGACTCTGCCAACTGAATGATGGCTTCCACCCTTCCTGGTGGCAGGAAGGCGCTTGCTTGAATTGTGTTCATCTCTGCCCCTATGAAGTCCAGGATCTGGGTAGGTTTCAAGACTGACTTATTTTGATTCACAAGAAAACCCAAGGATTGGAGAGTATCCTGAGTGAGGGCTAGGGCTTCCTGTACCTGTTTTTGGGAATGACCCCACTACCAACCAGTCATCCAGGTATGGATAAACTGAGAATCCCTGCCTTCTTAAGTGTGCCACGACCACTGCTAAGCACTTTGTGAAGGCCCTTGGGGCAGATGTCAGTCCGAAAGGCATGGCGCTGTACTGATAATTGCCTGAAGGCAGTCTGAATCTAAGGAACTTTCTGTGGGACTGCCTGATGAGGATGTGAAAGCAAGCATCCCTTAGATCTAGGGATGCCAACCAGTCCCCTTGCCTGAGTGTAGGAAGAATGATAGCCAGAGTGATCATTTTGAACTTTGGCTTTGTGAGGTGCTTGTTTAGGTATCTCAGGTCAGAATGGGCTGCCACTCCCCATTTTTCTTCAGGGTTAGGAAGTACCCTAAGTACAATCCTTTTCCTTTGTGCTGAAGTGGAACATGTTCCACTGCCCTGGCTTGAAGCAGAGTGGAAATCTCTGCCTCCAGTAGGGCTGTTTCTGAGGGGGTGGCAGGTTTGAATGACCTTACTCCTGTTTTTGGGAACAGCTTGAAACTGAGAGCAAGGCCCTGGCCTACTACCTCCAGGACCCATCTGTCTGAGGTGATGGATTGCCAAGCCTGGAGGAAGTAGGCCAGCCTGCCCCCTACTGGTGGTGGGGAGGCGGCCCAAACAAACTTCTCAGGGTGTCTGCTTTAAGGGTGTGGTAGACTGAGAGGTGGAACCAGCACGGCCAGTACCTCTTCTACCTCTGAAGTAACCCCTAGGCTGCTGATAGGAGGGGTAGGCTCGAGCCTAATGGAAAGGCCTAGGGTAAGGTCTATCTCTGCATCCTCTAGCTTGTTGTCTTTGAGGGGTGGCAGCCACATTCTTATAGGATACCCTATACTCATTCATCTTTTTCATGTATGCCTCTGTTTGTTCCCCAAACAAGGAATTTTGTGTAAGGGGAAAATCAATGGCATTATTCTGTGTATCCTGGGAAGGGTTAGTACACCTCTGCCAGGAGAACCTCCTGAGAGAGAGATGGCAGAAGCCATAGAACGAGAGGCTGCGTCATTGGCATCCACTGCCATATGGGACTGGCATTTGGATGACTGGACCCTTTTATTGACTAGCTCCTGAAGGTGTGCTGCCAGCTCAGGGGGAGCCTTCTTAGCTAGCTGTTCCATTGACTCCCAGAGAGACTTCTGGTACCTAGATACATAGGCCACATAGGGT